>OV743431.1:54211099-55485555 GCA_928269145.1 Agriphila tristella | reverse complement strand
CAAACTCAGTGACAAATATTTGTTTGTAATTTTGGTGGAAAAAAAAGCTTTTAAAAAAAAGCACAACCTCCTTCAAAAATCTTAAAAAACAGCTCTATAAAAAGCAAGAAATAATGTTCAAATCGATTAATTAAAACACGTCTATTGAAGTCGGGTGGAGCTGGAAGTTTTTTTTTATTTATGTTACGTGTTTTAATTAATCGATTTGAACATTATTTCTTGCTTTTTATAGAGCTGTTTTTTAAGATTTTTGAAGGATTTGTGCTTTTTTTAAAAAGCTTTTTTATTTCAAACTTTTTTGTGGTAGGTATGTAAGTGATGATTTTATAAAATAAAACGTTATAATGTTTCACATTTTTCAATGGTATACCCCGAGTAACTCAATTTCCACAAGAGTTCCGTTGGGCCTTCGCAGTTCAACCCTAGTTCAGCACGTCCTTGACAATAAATAGGTACTTAACTTGTTTTTGACTGTCATAATTTCAATCACTGTACAGTTCCTATTTAATTTTCAGGAGTTCCCTCGTGTATCTTCAAAATCCAAAGTCCAATACCAATGAAATTAATACGGTATCATTCTTAAGGTGTCTTCTTCCAAACAAAAAAAGAATCATCTAAATTGGTTCATAAACAAAAAAGGAATGGTTGAAAATCCGCCTGAATTCATATAAAATGGTAACGAAAACGATAGTTTTTTCAAGATTACTTGAAAACTACTGAAATGATTTCAAAATTTCAAAAAATGGGACCAACTTGGAAACAAATTTCATGTTATAACGTTTGAATCATTTCAATCGGTTCAGCCGTCTTTGAGTAATCGGTGTACATACATATAAAAAAAAATACGCGACGAATAGATAACCTCCTCCTTTTCAAATTTTTGAAGTCGGTTAAAAAGCGAAAAACGGCCGTCGTTCTGTTTTTGTCAAGAACCACGAAGTGTGTTTATAAATACCTATTGATATTTTGCAAGGGGACCATAAGCTTGGATTTTAATAAACTGTGTATTTACACGGTAATCATTTTTTTCGGGAGTGGCGCCAGTGTTTCATATAAAGCCTTAAGGTCTTTGGACATAACACTGAGTCGATGCTGACTCCTCTCGAAAGGCTACATTTTGATGCTTTAGGTCAGGGGTGGCCAACTTGTTTAGGGCTGTGATCTACTTTAAAATTTCCGGGACTATTGAGATCGACTTAAAGAATTTTCATTTTGGTATTTTTCACTATAAAACCGCCGCACCCGCCTACGCCTCCCGCACCGTTCTGTTGCTACTTGCTTTGCTACCACAAACAAAGCACTTTTTGTTATGTCTCTCGCGATCGACTGCACTGCCTTTAGAGATCGACTGGTCGATTGCGATCGACTTGTTGGCTACCCCTGCTTTAGGTACTGCAAATCAAGTTGGAGGTTAATCGGTATAATGTGCGAAGACCTTTATGAAAATTGCACAACGGAGATTCTCTTTGCAAATGTTATTTAAAATGTTTTGCTATAAAGTTTACATGTAAACTCTAAAAATTATAAAGATTAATTTTATCGTAGGTACATCAGTTAACTATTAAATTATTGTAGACCATCCAAGTGTTAGATACCTTTTATGTTCATATCAAATATCGCAGCAAAATGTAAGTTTACAAATACTTCGCTTAGCTGTGAATCAGTACCAAAATAATTAATTGACCGAGTGTAAATAATATCTATATCGCCAACTGAGATTAATATTTGATTACTTAGCTATAATCGATCTGAAATCGATTTAACTGATTAACATATTAGATTAATACTTTTGCTTTAATTTAATAGCTACTTTCCTTAAATCGATTTTTCACAAAACGGTCTCATTCTCTATAAATTAATCTACTTTTGATTAAAATCAATATAAAGAGATTTATTGCACAACCTAAGTAGTTTTCTGTGGGAAAGTAATTTATATTCAAATTCGTATGATTTTAGTGGCGAAATTTAATTACTAAAGTAACACAAATTATGTTTGATCTAGTTTTGCTTGTTTTGGATGTATTAAAGTTATATCAGCGGTATTATTGATGGCTCCTTTGATTTCGCCGCTAATTTGATGTTTAATAATCAAATTGTAAATTAATATCTCACAAATGCCTTTAGCTGTTCTTTTATAGAAGTCATTTGGCTTTATTAGTACTAATTAATATATCAAGTTTATGTTATATTCATTAGCGATGTATTTTTGTTGTTACCGACACGCAGTTTCTCCTGTCTATCATTGATAGGTAATTATAATTATAATTATAGTAACATAATATAATACATTAATTGTTTCTGGAAATTAACAAGTGGAATTTTTCATGTATTTTAAAGATTACTAAAAACGGTTATTTGCATTCCCTTCCGTTAAATTTTATCTGAGTCGCATTAAACTACTTTAACTAATATCTATTAATTATAGGTATGTCTAGCGTTTCGTTTTTTTTTTATTTAGTCTCTAAAACATAATCGCCAGACTTTTTATACGACAATTATCAAAGGTGGGAAAAGAGAGTAGTCAAATGAATAACTTCATTTCTTAGATTAGCTTCATTTCAAAGGTAGCTGTGATAGTATTTGTTGTGGAGTAATCTGTATTGACTTTTCCATTCTTTTATTTTAGTAGGTAGCAAAAAGACAAGAATAAAATGCTAAAATTAAGTTAAGTCCTGTTAATTTAGTTAAGTCATGCCAATCGAATGACCTCAATTATATTGATTATGATTTTATCCTACCTGCCAAAAAAATTTTTTTTTTCAAATTTATAGGGAATATTATTGCTGGCGGGCCACTGGCATATTGCTGACGGGCCACATGTGGCCCGCAGGCCACAGTCTGTGCATCCCTGTGCCAAATGTACTGGTATATCACTCCGTATACGCTGTCTTATGTACACGCGGATATGCCACGGGGCGGTCAAGGTGCGGCCCGGTTCGCACGCGACAATCGTTATTGTCCGCGCGTTTTATTGCGGCCCGCGCCTGTTACCGCACCGGTAATGAGTCCAACCTCACGGGCCGTACCTCTCGATCCTACGCCGATACTGTTTGACAATGAATTTAAGGCTACATTTTTGCGATTACAAAATGTTTATATCTATAAAAACAATCCCAAATAAAAACTATTAGGGACTTTTATTTCAATAAGTGTAAGTATTAATTAGTTTTTACTCGGTCATCGTGACACACGAGAGGGTATAAAATAATGAGTAAACATGGAAAGCAATAAAATTTTGATGAAAATTGCAATCAAAATCAATCTATACTGAAAAGCAAATCACCTAATTTTATAGTGACAGTTTCTAATGGAGCTCAGTGGCGCAGTAATTTAGCGCCTGGCCACTGGCCCAGCGATCGCAAGGGTCGGTCATGGGATGGGTGTCTAAAAATTTACTATCCCGAGCTCCTTTGTGGTTCGGAACGCATGTCAAGCAGTCCCGGCTGCATTTGTAGTCATTAACACCTACCAATCCGCTTTGGGCCCGCGTGGTGGGTTAAGGCCCATCCTCCTTATCCACCTATAAGGAAGGCCCCAGCAGTGGGGACATTCAAAATGGCTGATAGTCATGGTCAGTTTTTAATGATGCTTAGTTTTACTTTATAGTTCATGTCGATGAATAGATTTATAATAATAAAAAACATGTTTCCAATTAGATTTTTAGTAATTAAAACTACCGTCTTCAGGGTTCCGTAGTCAAGTTACCAAGGAACCCTTATGGTTTCGCCATGTCCGTTTGTCTGCCCATCTGTCCGTCTGCGGCTTCCCTCAGAGGCCCTTAGTAGTAGAGTAGAGAGTTGTGTAATTTGGCATAAATTTGTATATTAATCACGCCGAAAATATAGCAGAAAAAAAATGTGAAATTATTTATCTCTTCTACATGTAGCGTGGCGTGGCGGCTATTAAAGGCATATATATGTTCATATGTCCCTTTAATAGTTAAGTAGAGAGAGTGTACATGAGTCTGTCAGTTCTGAAATGGCCGGAACTCTGTCAAGTAATTTCAGGCCATTTCAGAAGTGACCGACTTATGTTTACTCTCTTTACTATTGAAGGGCTAAATGATGAGACGGGTCTCGTATTGATGTCACATGACGTAAATATAACCTTAAAATTTTGACCAGAAGTGAAGTATTTTCTCAAGCTTCCGGCCAATTTTATTTGCGATAATCTCCTGATCCTCGCTCTGCACAACATTTCCGACTGTGTGCCATGCATTTCATCGTGATGTCATATGACGTAAGCAATATTGTCGCGGGCTTACGGACTACATGTAAAGGTAAAGTGGGGATGAAGAAACAATTTCTTGTTAATCTCATAGTGTGGGGTGTCGTTGAATAGGCCTTTTAAAAATATTTTAGGTTTACCCCTCTACCAGGCAACTACCAGGTAAACTGTTGCTTTTAAAGTGAAAAAGTGGAAATAAGTCCTTTTAAAATGACACTCCTCAACTCAACTACGGAACCCTATACTGCACGTGGCCCGACCTGCACTTGGCTGGTTTTTTACTGAGCTGGACTGGATTGTCAGTATTGTCAATAGTTTTTTAAATGCAGTTTAATGGGTTCAGGTATTACATACTTTAAAAATGAATCAATCCGGTTTTTCATTTCGTTAGTTTTTTAATGTGTAGTTAGCGTGTGTAGTGTGTTTAGTTGGTACCTAAGCAGTTTGAGAAAAACGAATAACAATCTATGTTTTATAACTCACAAACCAAAATAAATAACTAGTCTTGAAACTTTTTATAAGTACCCGATTCTTATTGAGAATTATACGAATATTATAATTCAACATTTTCCCTTTTTATCTTAACGTGCTAGAAATATTAAAGATTTATTTATGTTACGAAAGTTTTACAAACTTCTTTTGAATGTATGTCAAATTAATAACTTATGGATATCTTTAATAACTTCTTGGGTAATTTGTCGTCACTCTTGACCAGCAGCCATTTTTAATGTCCCCACTGCTGTGGCACAGGTCTTCCTTATGGATGGATAAGGAAAAGATGATGGACTATGGTCCATCATCTCTTCCACATTGGGCCCGTGGTGGGTTGTGATGTGACCCACCACGCGTGCCCAATGCGGATTAGTGGGTGCTAACAACTGAAAATCCAGCCGGAACCAAAGGCTTAACGTGCCGTTCAAAGCACGGAGGAGCTCTAGATAATACATTTTTGGTCATCCATCTCATGAGCGGCCCTTGTGAAAGTTGCTCAACCACCGCAATCGCTGGGCCAGGCGGTAAAGTACTGCGCCACCGAGCCGATCCATCCCACTCGTACCCCATTACAAATAATCTAGCTTTACCCGTCTCATTGAGAAAAGCATAGTACTACACAGCTTACAGGAAGTTTAAAGCGTTATTCATCTTAGAATTAATAAGCGCAAATCCGCCGTCAACTATTTATTTTACATTAACAGCTAGAACTAGAATCCTCGACTCAGATTCTAAATCGACTAGATTTAGCAACGATTTTATCTCGTCGACGATCTTGGGACAAACAAACCAATTTGTGGTGTGTTTACGAGTGGTCGTGCGAGCATTGCGGGTTGACTTTTATGTTACCGCCGCCGCCGCCGGCGATTGCTAACGCGTGTCGTAGCATTTTGAATTTAGAACGAAACGGTGGCCAGGACAAATTAATTGCCAGGTATTTATTGGTATTATGGAGTTGTAACTGTCCTTCTATTTCCGGTGCTGCTAATGGAGGGTTTTGTAATGTATTCAGAGTTCAGATTTATTCACTTAGAGATGACTAAGATATACTTACCAAATTCTGCTTTGGTGTCAGATCATTATGATCTTTGTTACAAAAATTGTGCTAATAGAGGTATACGTAAATTTTGGTTGGTATAAGATTCTTTAGGGTTGATCAGTTCTCGTGTTCACACGAGGTTACGACTGGTTACGACAGATTTGCAGAATTTCGGAACATTAAATATAGTGCATTTAATGACAATACCGATCTTACTTTTGCTGAAGGCCATATGGTTATCATTAGTTTAAATATTTATCTCATTGAATAATAATGACGTCAAAACACAATCTCCAATATGCTAATGTTCACAGACAGAGTGAAATGTCTCCAAGATCTGTATCATCTGTGGAATCTAACGCTAACAGTATCTTGTCAACCATCAGCTGACATAATATTTGATACAAACTTTACGCCTCAGTATACCTGCAATTGAGACTAGTTCCTGCATTGATGCGATCTGCGTTAACATGCGCATGTCGAGTGTACGTCGCACTTTTTATTAGGTACCTTTTTAGTGGTACTAGACTGCATACATAATATTTTGTATGTTTGTTAGTGGATAAAACTTCTCGTCTTGTAAGTCAAATAGGTACTTTATTCAATTGGATCCTAATAAAGATTATTTAAATAATAAATACAAGTAACAAATATATAAACTTTAAGATAGCACAGAATAGAAGGATGGAACAAAGTAGGTCTTGCATTAATAATTTGAAAAGTGCTATTAATAGCAAAACATCACAACACGACCGGTTAATTATAATTTTAGTATCGTTAACCTCATCGTAACAAGATTATAATCTAGTAATCGGCATCATTGCAATATGATAACTAGCTTTAATTCACATACGTCGCTGATAGTACCAGATCATAATTTTCGCGAACAGCCGTAACGACGACTGGACCGGTCACTACCTCGTGTCAAGTTACGCGCTGCCCCGCAACTATGTTCAGATCGATTATTTATTCGAATAGCATCGATACTAACCACATTACGCCCACATCCGAGATCGAAGCGATCCCCGACCAGATTTCTCCCGTCACATTTATAAAAAAATGCTTATTATTTATCCTTTATTGAGTTAAACATATACTTTAGATCTCACTTAACCTGTCCGATCACATCTATTACTTACCAAATGATAATATTGATTTCGTTATAAAAAAAGATCTGGTTACAGATTCAAATAAATGTATCCAGAGAAAGCATAGTAAATATCGATTTCGATTCGTTTCTCATATTGGGCAATAAAGTAGATAAATGAACGGTGATAAATATGGATAGCCAATAAATAAAACAATGGCAGCGTTCGTCACAAAAAGTCATTAACACAATCGCTTCATATCCAGTCGGAGAATTAGTAAAGACTCAACTTTAAATCGTGTACGTAGAGTTAAAAATAGGTATTTCTGGGTAAAATTGTCTTGGCACAGATATATCTAAGCAAAGCCTTTGACAATGTTGACCTTGAGGCGCCATAGTTCACACAGTCCCTTCACTGTGAAAATGTGGAAAAAACTCACAATGGCTGGCCCTCACTTATGTCTCTGGACAAGACAATCGATTATAAGCATTCGTATGCACTTTATTGATTATTGTCAAGCGTAGATTGAATTGGGAAACAGGCGTCCCTCAAGGTTTCGTTTTATGTCCGCTATTGTTTTTGCGAGAAGCATGCATCGCGGGTTGTTAACGTTCAGATAATTATCGCCTAGTTTCTGCGGTTAAGTAAAGTCAAAAGACTAGTGAACAACGCGATTGTTTTATATATTTCTAATCGAACTTTTAATGCATTCACATGTCATTAGAAAAATAATTGGAATCTTTGCCTGCCGCAAAAAATTACCTAACTAATATAAATCTTACTAGTTTGTAAATAAATGCATAAGTATCTTAGGTTGTCTGTCGATATTGTGTATTATTTCAGTCCTTCTTAAAAAATTTTTGATTCCCTAAGCTTTTAAAAAAGTTATATTAAACGAACGCTTAGCGAAGAGACTTAAATCAACCGTTTGTGTATAATTGTATTTGTTTTCTTGCGTGTCAGAACCATAAAGCATTCCACGCAGATTCTTTTTAGTCATGGTGTGAACGACATTAGTTTCTCATCCGTCGTTTGTTTCATTGTGAGGAAATAAATGTTTTTTCCTCCGCACTTCATTGATAAGCTCTTCGTCTCTAAAGTATGTCGCGCCGTCTGAAACTGATGTATTTATAGATCTTGTCGATGTTGCGAGAGCTTGAAGACGATTTCGTCACAGTAGAAAACAGATTTCCTCAGTCCAGCCACTACATTATGTACCCGGCGAGCACACGAGGGTCACGAGGTCAGGCAAGCTCGATAATACCTGCTCTAAAGTTCTGTTGTTGTATCGACTCAGTAATATGGACGCACTCGGGCCATCCGTTTGTTATTTTTGTAGTGATTTCAAATTTTATAAAAACTGCTTAACTGCATTTGCAATAACATTTAAATAGATAGATGGTGTTGAACTATTTTAATGTAAAAATATAAAAAATCTTTCAGTGAAGGAAACTTTTATTAAGTGTTTTCTATGAAATAATGATTACCTATTTGTTTTTGTATTTTGAAGAAAACTAGAAACAATATTTACACCTAATTTCAATTCACAATCGTCGTGGTATCCGGTTAACCTTTCACAAAATATTATGTACCGAAATATTAAAAATGAAGATTCCAACCATAATCTGTAATTTATGGTCGTTATATCTTATTTGATGGGTTGTCGCAACTGTTTGGTCCCAGTTCGGCCGCTCCCTTAGACCTTGAATGAAGCAGGTGGATTAGCTTTAGATTAGCAATAACTAGCCAAATATTTTATAACAATAGACATCTTATGAAGATTTACTTTTGACTTGTTATATTTTTATAGTCTATTGTAATTTCGATTATAAAGTTATAAGAATGCTGTGATGCACCATCGTTAACTTATGCTAGAAGCTACCGAGACTTTAAAAAAAAGTTGCTAAAGACTTTATATATTTGATAAAAAGCTTAATATTAGAAAAATAATGGTGATTGCAAAAACATACGTATGATATAATCACAAATGGTGATAGGGTAAGTACCTAATTGAAATGTTAAGTGATGTGTTTGTTTGTAGTGACGTAAAGTAATTATTGAGGTACTTAAATTTAATAACATATTAAATACACGACATGCTAAGTAAACATTACCTTACCGACAGTTTAAAACAGTATTGCAAATAACAGATTCCGTGGAGGTGAACTTTCACAAGCTAGGTAGGGTGTTTGGCCGAACAAGGAAGCCCATAATTGGTGTTAAATCAAACGAGGGTTAAAATTCTGCGTGAATGGAATCTGCAGATCAGTGATGACCGCAGGTTCCGCCGCGATGCTATCGGGCGCCTAGCACCGACTGATCTAGGATCCACAAATTATTCGATGCGGCACTTTTTTTCTTATGCGCAATGGGATAGTTCTTGCCTTCACCTCACCTGATGTTAAATGACGATAAGGCCGAAGGTGGAATCGCACTACACCCGCAATCCTCGTCACTAAGGAACTGGCTATCTTACCTCTAACTGCCGGAAGATTATGGCGTCAGACTTAGGTAAGATGGTGGTAACTAGCTAGGCGGACTTGAAATAAGCCCAACCACCAACCAAACTGAGTACAAATTGTACCCCCTCTGGGAATCGAACTCCTGGGGCGAATCACTAGCTAAGCCACAGAGGCAGTGGTAATCTAAATTTTAGCAATAAAAAAATATTTGACTATATATGTGATTTTCTACATAAATCCTACGCGAGTCAATACGTTTTTATACAGATTTTGAATATGTACGATTAATCGTTACTTACTAATACCATATTTTTCTGTTGACAAAGACACGTTAGCGAACAAACATTTATAAAATTTTAGGATTTAGCTTCACAATGCTTTTTTATTAGGTATTATTGTTATATGTACAACGTGTATATGACAATGCAACAATAAATGATAACACTGTAGACACTAGTTCATAGAAGTATTTTGAAACTATCAATTAATTCCTAGGAGCGAAATAAAAAAAAATTTTTTTTCGAACAAACTAAATACCACAAAAACAAGTACGAAATTAAACACCCTTTGTAAATATTGGTTACTTACATATGGTAAGAGCGGCAACAGCGCGGTGTTAGATCACAGAATAGTATTGACAGGTGACAACCCGCGAAATGAACTTTTGGCGCCATTTAATGCTGAATTAAAACAGTGTTTTTCTTGATATCTACGGCAGCGACTCGAGCTACTGCATCATGTAACAACGCTGTCCATACGGCAATTTTCATTGCTGAGATTTGATATTTTCCAAAACCATGGCAATAAATTATTATTTTTTTGCTTTTTACGGTGACTTTTTATTTTGATTTGAATACGGCTATCCTAAATTTGAATCCTAAATCACTGATTTAAAGTTATTCTGTCCACTGAATACCTAGTCACAAATTGAATATTTCTTGTATCCTTTGGACAGCGGACAAACACAAGTGTTACCATAATATCTCTCTCGGTATGTCCGTAGAGCTAAAGCAGCGACATTGTCCATAAATTAAAATCATTTAGGAGTACTCGAAAACTGTGAAATAATAATAAGGCATAGTAGAGGTAATACTTATTCGTATTATATCAGATTTTAATGAGACTCCGTCAATGAGACGTCAAGACATAATCATTTTTTTTATCTTACTCTATGCATCATCGACATACTCTTTTGGCGTTTTTGTGTTGTGATGTACAAAAAGTAACAGAACAAAAATAAAATATTAAAAAGTCACAGACTAAAAATTATAGTATAATAGTGAAAACATTATACCATAGTTGAATGAATTTTCTCCACTACTAGCACTTAGAGAACACATATTGTCATATCTGCTGCTATGAAAAATAAAAAACCGGACAACGAGCATTTACAAAAAAAACTGTCGCTGTCAAGTGTCAACATATTTTCCGCCGAGTATTTTAGGTTATTTTAAAATAATATTAACTTATTCGAAAATAATATCAATTCTGACGGATTTGTAATTGCTGGTGTAATGTAACAGTCCCTAAGTGGAATTCATGATACTACTAAAACCGAAGTTTTCAGCGAAACATTTTTTTGAATTGCGAAATTAAAATCGATTTTGTTAACGGTTGAATCTGTTTAATAAAATACAGGTTGGTTTGAAGTGAATTTATTTCAATTTCCATAAAACTTTGAAGAAACACCACTGTAGGTAAACGTGTAGACAAGGTGTAGGACTTTGGCACGTAAAAAAGTGTGTGTTTGAAAATTTCATCAAAATAAAATTTTGGAAAAGGAAAAAATACGTGTAGTCTCCTGTTTTCGTAAGTAATTTAATAATAATAAATACTCATTTTTACACAGGTAAAAGATTTCGAACGTTGTCAACTTTATTGTTTGTTAGAAGTAGATTTTGTCTCTTTCGCACATTTTTAGATGACACGCAATTAAAAATGACTCTTACGGCTTGAGCATAAGGTACAATTTGGCAACATTGTGTTAATTTATACTGATGTAGGGGTTTTTAACTTGTCGGCAATAGCTTAGTAATAGATACAGCATGTAGAAAATGTTAAAAACGAAAAAAAATCTCTTGTGACTAAACTACTGGATATTTTTCATTGATATTTTACAGGCAGACTGGGAGCGTTACTAGATATACGAAATTTAATTAATTGTCGCATTGACCTCTCCACTTTGTATAATATTACTGGCCCTGGTCGATTTGGCGCTAAATTCCGCGCGTACGCGCTTAGGTAATTGACCACTGCTGAGGTGGATATGGCATTGGCCTTTTTAGTAAATAAAACAAGTATATGCATAATAGTAAATGAAAATTTTATTTAGGATGTCCTTAGTTCCGTTTACATTATAAGGATGTATTTACCTGCTTTTATGGCAGTAATATTCGTCATCGTTTTCGTAACTTAATTAATATTAGATTGTCATTGTTAATTACTATTTGAGGTTGGATTCAATTATTGTTTACAAATTTCCGGTAGTAATGGATTTTGCTATTTAAACCAGGTCTGCAGTAACCTTTGAAGCGGATATTTTGAGTGAATCATAAAAAAATGCATTTGACTTATCGTAGAAAGTAAAAGTAAGAATGTAAATGTATGTATTATTTGCATTTTAAGTGTTTATTTACTTAAAAGGCCGAATGCTACATCCACTTAAGCAGTGGTCGATTAATTGCGTATGCATGAAATTTAGCGCTGAATCGGCCGGGGCGCAGTTATTGCGGCTTATCTTAGCCGCGCATTGTCCGCAAGCGGCACAAGGTTGCCGCCGGAATCCAACCCTAAAAAATCACATAGGTAATAGTCTAAATCATACCTCTTAAACAACTCGAAGTTTTATAATATAATTTTTATGTTTATTTCATAAAAGGCGGTATGCCACATCCACTTGAGCAGTGGTCGACTATGCGCGTACGCACGGAATTTAGCGCCGAATCGGCCGGGGCGCAGTAATTGCGGCTTATCTTCGCCGCGCATTGTTCGCAAGCGGCACAAGGCTGCGGCGGCAACCACCGACCCGGCTAATGATAGCTCCATGTGTCGCATGCGCTGACGGAATAACGGTATACACATTCATTTTAAAATTAGCCATCTAACAATAATTTTTCCTTTTATTATTGATCTTCTTTTCATGCACAAGGGCATAGTGATTGGCCTTCACCTCACATGTTAAGTGACGATAAGGCCGAAGGTGGAAGCGCACTCCACCCGGAATCCTCACCACTGAGGAACTGGCTATCTTACCTCTTACTGCCGAAACACAACAATGATTAAATTGTGGTTATGGCGTCAGACTTAGGTAAGATGGTGATAGCTAGCCAGGCGGACTTGAAATACAGTCCTACCACCAACCAAACCAAGTTAAAATTGTATCCCCCCTGGAAATCCAACCCGGGACCCCTTCGTCTTAAACGGGTGGGTGAACCACTAGACTACAGAGGTGGTTTTTTGGTTCACATCCTTACTTGAATCCCAGATCCCTATAACATCAAATCTGCGAAAAACCAGCTCACCGGCAAAAATACTCAAGGCAACACTGATATATTATTAACTTTGTAATAATAAGATGAATAAATAATGAAAAATATTAGAAAAAATCGGCTCACCCGTAGCAACTTAGATTTTTTCTAATATTTTTCATTATTGATTCATCTTAATATAAAAATAGCATTGTGAATGCAAAAATCTAAAAGTTTGTAATAATATCTCAATGCAAGGCAATGATATTTTAACTGTAACTTTTCACGAAGCGAAGGTTTTACGTTACTTCAAGTAGCACCCTTTCGAGTACAAAGGTATTGTTAGTACCTATCTAATAATTATAACATTTTAGAAATTTATCCTTAGGGAACCTTCAACCAGGATCCGACCAGCCGTTTTTACGTGATTAGGCGGGTCCCCACCAAGCGAGCAGCCTTGTGCGAGGCCCGCCTCATGCGGGAAACGTCTTGCCTCGCGAGGCAGCGTGTTTGGTGGGGGCCCGCCTAATCCGATAAAAATTGGCTAGTCGGATCCTGGTTGAAGGTTCCCTAAGGATTTTCTCTAATATCCATGCGGAAATAGTCGCAGGCGGTAGCTAGTTAGAAATAACAGGTACATCGGGTATAAAGTAAAAAGTGTTTAGTTTCTAATGCACTGTATTTACGCGCGGAATTCAGAAATATTGTCAAGAGCTGCAGATAAGGTGCTTAAACTCGGAAAACTGTCTGTTTAGTCTATTAAAGTAGTTACAATATTATCATAAAAGAGTTATTTTTCTTGTTCTTTTACAATATTTAATACAAAGTTCAAGGGCTGGTTATAATTCGGTACATTAGCCTCCACTCCCGACGCGGCTGACCGCGCTCGTTCACACGTACCTACACTCTTAGATACCATCTAGCGGCTGCATATCCTTTGTTTCAACAATCATCGCCAACAATTACGTATCATTCGGTTTAATTATTATTATTAGTGGCAACTTTTGGTTTGTACACGTAAAGTTGGCTCGTAACACATTTTTCAAAAGTGGTAAAAATCTTTATTTTTAGGGTTCCGTACCCAAAGGGTAAAAACGGGACCCTATTACTAAGCCTCCGCTGTCCGTCTGTCTGTCTGTCTGTCACCAGGCTGTATCTCATGAACCGTGATAGCTAGACAGTTGAAATTTTCACAGATGATGTATTTCTGTTGCCGCTATAACAACAAATACTAAAAACCAAATAAAATAAATATTTAAGGGGGACTCCCATACAACAAACGTATTTTTTTTTTTGCCGTTTTTTGGTATGGAACCCTTCGTGCGCGAGTCCGACTCGCACTTGTTAACACGTTTTTATTAGGTTGCTTTCAAGTTTGTTTGTGTGCTTGTGTGTTTCTCCACAAAGTTTGCGAACGATTTTATCCTAGCTTCCCGATGAGCTAGAGACTTGAAACTTTGAAAGTTTGAACATAGGTCAGAACTGGAAGGCAATGCAATATTATGGTGTCATTGAGCTGATCTGATGATGAAGCCGGAAGAAGGCCACAGGAACTCTATGATGAAACCATACAACCCCATCGTGTTTGGGCTCGTTAGCATCGTCTTAACGAGTACTCTAATGGGAGACGAGGTCCAGGGTCTGATGATGAAGCCGAAAGGCCATGCCATAGGAACTCAATATTGAAACCGTGCAACCCCATCAAATTTGGGCTCGTTTGAATCGTCTTGACGAGTTCTTTGTTGGGAAATAGTTTCCAGGGTCTGATGATGGAGCCGGAGGTAGGACAAAGGAACTATTTTATAAAACCACGCTACCCCATCGAGATTGGGCTCGTTTGAATCGTCTTCACGAGTACTTTGTTGGGAAATAGTGTCCGAGGATCTGATGATGGAGCCGGAGGAAGGCTATAGAAACTCTATGATGAAACCATACAACCCCATCGTGTTTGGGATTGTGAGCATCGTCTTGACGAGTACTCTAATGGGAGATGAGGTCCAGGGTCTGATGATGAAGCTGAAAGTCCATGCCATAGGAACTCAATATTGAAACCATGCAACCCCATCGAGTTTGGGCTCGTTTGAATCGTATTGACGAGTACTTTGTTAGGAAATAGTTTCCAGGGTCTGACGATGGAGCCGGAAGAAGGCCACTGGGACTCTGTAATAAAACCATGCAACCCCATCGAGTTTGGGCTCGTTTGAATCGTCTTGACGAGTGCTCCGATAGGAGATGGTATATTTTTAGTCTTAGCACGTTAACTAAAAAGCAGAAAATAAAAATTTACTGAAAAAAAACTTTTTTAAAAACACGTTTTTAAAACGGACTAAATTATTACAAAAAAGTCGGTCTAAAGACAATATGGATGATAAATTTAACAAAATGCGCCCCACGTTTTTAGGTTTAAAATTTCTGTAAGGTTATAAATATTTAAAGAAAAAATTATTTTATACTTTTTAGTCTGTTTTTACTAGTCTAGTCTAGTTAATATAGGTAGGTATTACTTACTAGCGGCCGCCTGCGATTGTCTGCGTGGACAGTTATTTCTCTATCCCTCGGGAACAATACCTACTTTTTTTCAGAATGAACTGTACTACTGGTAACGTGTATGCAAAATTTCATGATGATCAGTTGAGTAGTTAAGACGTGAAGGCGTAACAAATAAACAAAGTCTGCACTACTGGAAGAAAGTATATTATTTCTTATTAGTAGAAAAGTAAGTTTTGAGTTGAAATTATAAAAGATATGGAAAAATAAAAACTTAGATTTATATAAACTGCAATGTAAAATATTTAGAACGTTTAAAAAATTGAAGTATTTTTCGACCAAATCTTTGGTCTATGTTTGTCTCAAAGGGTTAAATAGAAAGAAAAAAAACTAAATGTAATTTATATGAAATATTTAAAGGTACATTCAAATAATATTTTGCTTAATCTCTGCATTGTTTCATATTCTTTAGCATTCAAAGTTTTAGTGGTTTTTTCACGCACCGCTCCCTACTACAAGACACTTCCCTTCACGCTATTGTTCTTAATACGAATAAACACATTTTTACTATCTAAATAGGCGCAGACGACTTTTTAATCCTTGCGAATATCAAAACATTAAAAATTATACTTTATTACAACACGTCCAATGTTTAAATTATCTTGGGAGCGAAACGTCAACCCTTCGATGCTCACGCATTTATCTGATCACCGTTATTTCACAAATCGGACTTTAAAACCGTTGTACTAAACTTTAAATTCGTAAATCGAATGTGGATAAAAAAATGAATAGGAGGATTAAATATGATTTGAAAAGCGACTTTTTGTATGGCACAGATAATATCTTAATATGATTGCGATGAAGGGGGTTGCGTCTAGTCTGTAACTGTCCGTGTGTCGTTTTGTTATTTTTTTAATTGACATGCATTATGGTGACATTTCGCACCTTTAGGGGCGCTATTTTGGAGGCGTGCGATAAATCTGGTTTGGATTTTCACGGTCTCGTTATCCTGTTTATGGTCAGATTAGGAAATAATATTTTTTGATATTTACTTAGCTGATTTAAAAAGCGTGAACATTAAATCTATAGTAACTACTGATACAGGTACTTGTCGTATTTGTCAACTGGGGAGTTAGTCCCGAGTTTCTGAGATCGAACTGTTATCGAATAAACGTCAAAAATCTGTTATTTTAGTACATTGAAAACAGTTACCATGGTTTCCATTGTACTGTTTTGACGTTTACTCGATACCAATTCGATCTCAAAACCTCGTTCGTGTTCGGGAGTAACCCCCGTGATATTTTTTTCATTCCAATTAACAATTAAGTATTTTGAATTGTTTTCAATTATCACCGTACCGCTGTTTTTTACTCAATATGTCAGATAGTATTGAGAAATGGACAAAAAGGCGATTTTCCTAAACTATGAAAAGCCTAGAAAGATATAAGACGTCAAGAAAAATGCTAGGACTTTTGCAAGGGTTAACAACAAAAAAAGGTGTTTTTAAGACGACACATTTTCTTCAATACGATATGTCGCACGATCCAAGAATATTCCCCGCTAAACGTTCTGTTTAGTGTATGTCCGTATTATGCGCCAACACGAGCCGAGATACGGATCGGATGCGGGTTCGAATCCCGTCTCATACCGTTCGTCCGACCGTTAAAGTCTCATTGTTTTCGGATCAACCGTTTTCGCCTTTTGAACTTAAACATTAGTATCGATGTGAGGGTTAAATAGTGATTTTGAAGAGGATGATAAGACAGAATCTCTTCACCATTTATTCAGGGAAAAGGGAAGTACCTACTTCTACCAAGCTAGGTGTTTGTGCTCGAGGAACTGTATGGAGACCTGTCTCACGATATCGAAGTTTTCTAAACGCTTCGTATAATAATATAAATTCAAACTTCCAACAGTTCGACCGCCGTCAGCCGTCCTCCGAGGACGGAGTTTTGCCATAGTAGAAACAATGATGTTAGCTTGAAGTAGCGCGACGTCACGTCTGCGAAATGTCACATTTATTGTACTTTTCGTTGATCATGCATTTTTCGCCATACTTAATTGTTATGTACACAGGTTGGTCAAAAGTTCTGTTACTGAGTTTCTTTATCGATTACTGGCCATTAAAACAAATGAAAAGAAAAAATAAAAATGACATATTATTGACAGTTTTATAAGCTATAATTCCATACCACACGTATATCATATTTTGTTTATTTCACCATGGAATGGGGGTTGAAGGAGAATCGTGTCGCTGTAATTGCTCTGCACAAATGTGGGCAGCCACCGAATATGATTTTCAAGTTGCTACAAAAGTTGAAAATCAACAAGCAATTTATTTATCGCACTATCCATAGGTACAGTAATACCTTGACCGTCGATGACCGAAAAAGATCAGGAAGACCACGCACCGTTCGGACACCAGCTGTGATCAAGGCAGTGAAGGCGAGAATCACGAGAAATCCCGTCCGGAAGCAAAAGTTATTGGCAATACAGATGACTGTGAAGAGAAGTTCCCTTAAAAAAATTATCAATGATGACCTTGGGCTTCACGCTTACCGTAGACGAAAGGGCCATCTGCTAAACGCACGATTGAAGGCTATGAGGTTAGCACGAAGTCGCGCTCTACTAAAGCAGTACGCACAAAAGGGCCATCGAAAAATCTTGTTTACTGATGAAAAAATCTTCACAGTCGAAGAAAATTTTAACCGTCAAAATGATAGAGTATACGCTAAGAATAGTAAAGAAGCCAGCATGATTGCTCCGAGGGTCCAACGAGGTCACCACCCCTCATCAGTGATGATTTGGCTGGGGGTGTCCTATTCAGGGCTAAGTAAGGTTCATTTCTGTGAAAAAGGTGTGAAAACTGGCGCTAGAGTCTATCAAGATACCGTTCTGGAACCTGTTGTCAAACCCTTAAGCCACACTTTATTTCAAAACCAGCCATGGGTCTTCCAGCAGGACTCTGCCCCTGCGCACAAAGCAAAATCTACACAAGCATGGTTTCGGGCTAACAAAATTGATTTTATCGCGCAGGAAGAATGGCCATCCTCCAGCTCAGACTTAAATCCTCTGGATTATGCCATATGGCAACTTATTGAGGAGAAAGCATGTGCTAAGCCCCACATGAATCTCGACTCTCTTAAGCGCGCTATTCTCAAGGCAGTCGCAGAATTGGATATGGTGGTAGTTCGTGCTGCCATCGATGACTGGCCTCGTCGTCTAAAGGCGTGTATTCATGCCAGAGGCGGTCATTTCGAATAATTTTAATACATGATAATCTTAAATATTTGTGCTTTCATTTGGTATATAATTCATTGTAGCATTATTTGTAAATTTAGTATTATTCATGTTTTCCATAGTTACAGAACTTAGTAACCAATACATATGAATAATTTATTCTTGAAAATTAATTACATTCCAAGTTTCTGAAAATACCTATACAATACTAGCGGCCGCCCGCGGTTTCACCCGCGTAGTTCCCATTCCCGCGGGAATATCGAGATAAAAAGTATCCTATGTTTTAATCCAGGCTATCTATTATCTGTGTGCCAAATTTCAACCAAATCCGTTCAGTAGTTTTTGCGTGATTGAGGAACAAACATCCAAACATCTAAACATCCAAACCCACAAACTTTCACATTTATAATATTAGTAGGATATATCTCTTGCTCAGGTTATCGCTGGTTTCTTCTCAGTATACCTATAGACATACAAGCAAAATATAAGAATCCGATGGTGACAGATAAAAATCGAACCTTTGAAAGTTTTTGAGTTTGAATTTAAATTATTACCAAAATAAGCAAAAAAATTTAGGCTAATAAATATATTAACAGCAATAATAATAATTTAATTATCAAAATTCAAAGAAAGAAAAAATTATAAACAAAAAGAAAGTACATAGGAAGCGGCCTTATTGCTAAGTAGCAATTTCTTTTAGGCAACTTTGAATAGAAAAGCAATAAGAAAAAGAGAACAAAAGGAGACATAATGCTGAATTATTTTCCCACATTGGGTCTAAGGGCGTTTGATCTCGAAGCTTGAATAAAGAAAGGTTGCATTACAGTTTTTCTTCACCATGTAATCATGTTTGTTTACACGCGGTAGTTATAAACGGCTGCGTCACTGCGTCGGCGCAGATCCGTCGGACAAATTAACCGACACGGTCGGCTTCCGAATTGAGTGATGAAGACGAGTGCACACTACGCTACTAGCTTATGAAAAAATGTAATTACTATAAAATTGTAAAAACAGAATATTTAGATAAATGATAGACAGTTTACGGGTTATTCATCAACTGGATAGGATACGCGCGTGTCCTGTTAAAGGAAACTCAAAACTTATTTGAAAAGTACAATTTTGTAGTTTTAGACCTCACTTTAAATAACCTCACTTTGGAAACAAGATGTGCGTGATCACGTATTGTGCGGTCTGGACCGATTTCCTTTCGCTTAGGTTGTGGAATGAATTTCTACCTACTTATTGTGGTCGACAGACTAACATTTAGTGCCATGAATTTTGTATTTCTTAGTTATTTTCCAATTGTCTAATAATTGTAATTAACTTAGACTTGCCTAATCCAACCAAAAATCTAAAATATTCACATGAAATTACTTTTATGTTTGTTACTTTTATGCACAACATATGCGTACGCGCACGTAACTCTACGACGATCCATCGCTTATTTATTTGCCGTCCAATCTCCTCCCGTCAAATCTACTAACTCGATGGAACCATTACAAAAGAAGACTATAAGCCGACTGGACTACCACTATAAGAAGAGCCTTCATAAACCAAACTATTGCCTCGAAATAGTCAATAAGTTCATATGTAGAGGGGTCTTGCTAGAACTGTGTGAACTAAGGTCCGATAATTCATATTTGATTTGAACCAATTAGTGATGCTTACGTGCGAATGTAGGATTGAGATGTTTTTTTATTGAAATTCTAAGCGTAAACATACGGGAGGCGGTTTCAACTTAAAGAAATCAAATATCTTCTTTTACTTTCTTTCACCAAAATCAGTAATTTTGAGTTGACTTATCAATCTATTATACCATTATTCAGAATTTATTTTCGTTTTGACTTTCACAGATGAAACTGAAAGTTTTACTTTAAATCAGAGGTCTCCAAACTACAGCCCGCGGGCCAGTTCCGGCCCGCAAGCTCCTACAATCCGGCCCACGAAAGCGGGCCAGATCGTACTAACAATTATTGTTATTAGAATATATAGAATATATAGAATATAGAATATAGAATATAGTTTTTTTACACAGTCTACAATTAATTTACTTCTTAATTTAAAATATATTTAAAAAATTAAAAAACCCGCCTGCATAAAAAGACAAGTCAACTGAAAAGATGGAAACAAGATTAAATATTAAAGGCAACATAATAACATGCAGTCGGAGGCATGCATAAAGAAAGTGACATTATGAATGATTTGAATTATATGCCTTCGACTGCATGTTATTATGTTGCCTTTAATATTTAATCTTGTTTCCATCTTTTCAGTTGACTTGTCTTTTTATGCAGGCGGGTTTTTTAATTTTTTAAATATATTTTTTTATTTTTATATCTTTTTAGTTATTACATATTACGGTAATGATATACCTTTTTGAAATCCTTATGATAAGCCCTTTAATTTGACACCCATATTATACTAGTATTTAAAAAAAAAATTATTTTCACTACGTATAATAGCACCGTACAGCCGCCATGTTGTTTTTTTTATAATGCCACCTTCGTAAGAACACTTGGGCTGACGAGACAAATCTAACGATATCTTAATAACAGAAATCCATTCAGCCGTTTGAAAGATATGAGGTAATAAAGCATATTACATACAAACACACAAACACTTACATACACGATACGCGCGAAAAACATAACCCTTTCTTTGCAGTCGGGTAAAAATTGGTAATAAATTCTAATTATTAATACATTTTATTTAATTGACGTCCTTCAAATTAATATTAACAACTAATGTGGTAGATATTTACTTTGGTGTCTAAATGTAAACGTATGTAAATTCGGCCTAGGCCGCAGGTGACTGAACAAAATTATCTGATCCGGTGGCCAAAACTGAAACGTTATTACATATTAACTATTACCTAGGTAGGTTAAGTCATCAACTACATAGACGACAGCGACGCCATCACTACCAATAAAATGCAATTTTGGAAGCGACTTGCTAGGTGACTAAAATCGACCCATGTAAATAGCCCATTAGTAATGAATAATCCTAAATTGTTAGCACTACAATTTCATTCGATTTTTCTCTTAAAAATAATACAGTGGCATTTTTACATTTCAATGCTTTCAATTTTCATGTCCTATTGTAAGTATTTAAAGGCTCTCACTCATTCGCTTCCACTCTTTACCTTTAGCCAGATTTAAGTAAACCAATAAACGTAGACCATAATAAATCTAGATCGGTAGCGCTATAAATGGCTGAACTAATTTATGGGTGTGTTATGGTGTTAGTTATTTATATGCCTGTCATATAGAGGGTACTAACGAAGATGGGTCTGTCAGACCAGTAGGAAGTGCTTAGGGGAATAAATCATAATAAATGTAGCACTTGTACTTGAACTTTAATGTTTTTAGTTCAGCATCTCAAATGAAGATTTACTAAAGATTTATAAAATGAAATTCTTAATCTTTTAAAACGTAAAACATACTTTTTTTGACTCTAGTATAGTTAGCTTTTCGAATAAACCCGGTCGAATTCCAGAGTTTCATTTAAGCACTACCTACTTCGATATTATTACTTACATGAATCACTTGAAGTTTTGCAATAAATGATTATGATTATTAGAAGAAGATGTTGCATTGATGTGCCTCCGGAAAACATACAGCATTGTTTATGAAGAAGCAGTGTGTACTTAGCTTTATGTTGATAGTCTGTGGCGCAAACCATAGACAGACTCGTACTTCCGGCTGCTGTCCGCTAAGTGTCGCCACTGTCACCGGCAAGGGCGGGGAGGTGCTCGCCGCCATGTTTATAGCTCATAGCGTTGTGTACTTTTGCCGCGAGCGGACGTAAATCCGTTGATATCTACTCAATCTTATAAAACGAACGCGTTTTGAGCTCGGTTAATCGTATAAACGATTGTTCAAAATTTAAAAATAAGTTTATCTTTAACTTACACCTTTTTTATACGGTTTTTGTGAAAAATATGGCATCATCGGCACATGACTGACGCACATCAAAGCCAGAGAAGGATACAGCGTACGAGATTGTAGCAGCAGCAACAGCGAGCAGCAGCAGCTAATCCACAGGTAACGGTCGATCCTCGGATCGACGCGTTAGTAATCAGGTCAGTCTACCCACAAACATTATTATTTTATTTTCGTGCAACGAATACTTATGGAGTTTTCCTAGCAAATCAATAATGCAAATACTGAGTTTCAATCTTTGTTTGCTTAAAACAAATGGTGTTTGTTGTTTAATAAGCGTTTAACGCTGTTCAATCAGCAAGAGACCGTCGACGGTCGCACCACTTTGCTTACAAATTCTTTAAATTCTCTAGACCTGCGTAGACGTAAAAAGATAAGAGCTTTTAACTCGCCTACAATACAAGGAAAAATTGTTTGATTTGCGTGATACGATAGCCCGGTCGGGTTCTGCAATCTAAAATTGAACGATCCGTTATGTCGGCTCAATAAAAGTACGGCATTTTAGTATCCACAGAACAAATCATAGCTGCTCTTATGAATGCTTTTCCTGTTTAGAGAATTATTATAATCAGACTCACAATGCATTATTGATTTGGCTCACAAAACTTGATGGTACTAACAAAAATCTTGAAATTGATTTGCTCCGTTTTTAATTGTGATGATTTGTCTCGTGAAAATTTCTTTGCTCCTTATTTTTGTTTTGGAGATAAGGATTGTTTTCTAAAATTATCGTCGCTAAGATGCTTTGTGGTCAGTACGATAGTTTAGATTTTTCGAAAAGAATTTATCGAAAGTTACCTACTATTTTCAAAGTCATAAAACAATGACTAATAATATTGGAAATTATTGAGAATGATAAAGAACTAATAACGTTAAGACCTTTAACAGGCGCGGCGTTACAGACGTCCTTACGCCCGTTCTTCTTGTCAGTTAAAAAGGCTGGAACGGTTTTCTGCGGAAGAAAAGCGTAAGCGAACAACTTTTGACTTCCGAATCTGAACGAATTCATTAAAACCGAGTCGTTTTGAACAATTTCACATTCGGTTAAATTCCTCCAATCTTAGTATTGAATTGAATGACAAAGTTGGACACTTCTCAGTTATATTTTATAAAGTCAATTATAAAGGTCAATGATCAGGGTCAATTATCAAGGTCAATTGTCAAGGTCAGTTATCAAGGCCAATTGTCGAAATCAGTTAACAAGGACAATATAGTCAAGGTCTGTTGTCAAGGTCAGTAGTCGAGGTCAGTTACTCTAAATGACATGCATCCCTTGGGTCATCAAAATTTCGCTTCTTTCCATCAGGAACATGCTAGGTCGCGGAGACCTTGCGTGCAAAAGGTTGTCGAGTGCTAGTCTGCCTAGACGACTTCCTTTTTGGTCATTCAGGACCTAACCAAGTCATGTCTCAGGCTGCGGAAGCCGTGAGGCACTTGGTCCAACATAATCTATGTCTTGAGGCTGCGGAAGCCGTGAGACATGCTGTCTTGAGACTGCGGAAGCTGTGAGACACTTTATTTACTGATTTATGCACCAAGTGAGATTCTTGAACCAAACATAGCTTAGCTTATGACTTCAGGCTGCGGAAGCCGGGAGACACCTAGATCAGTACAAGTAATTCGTTAAGGCTGCGGACATGTGTGATAAATATCTAAATACCGATCTTAGAAGACTTAGAAAATACTATACACGTATTTACGATAGGAAAAACAATGACCTTGCTAAGTCACACACAAACAAGTTAACCTTACAAGTTACAAGACCTCGACCTTGCAACAAAGATGTGTCAAACCCTTTTACAGCTCCTAAATTGCTTGGGTAAACTGAACTTTTCCAACTTTGAGTTCGCCAACGCAGACCTGACTGCCGCTACTCGCATTACTACGCACTTAAGGTGGCTTGACATACAACGACCACGACATACACATCTAACGGTTGTCGTTGGTACTAAGTACCTACATCACGACATGGTATGGTGACGCGGAGCTTCATATCATTCCGTAAATTATACTCTATCTTAACTACAGATTTGGGGAAATGGGTGAAATGGTTCCGACCAGGGTGACTGATCGCCCGTCCGGCTTCGCTGGTGTCCCCCCTTATAAATAATAATTATAACTACAGATGTTTTGAATTC
Source organism: Agriphila tristella (assembly GCA_928269145.1). Lineage (NCBI taxonomy): Eukaryota > Metazoa > Arthropoda > Insecta > Lepidoptera > Crambidae > Agriphila > Agriphila tristella. The sequence continues at coordinate 55,460,974 of OV743431.1, read as the reverse complement.
AAGATGCTCTTATAGATAGAACGTTTATTCCAGGCAAGTGGACAATAAAGAACTATTTTTAGTAAACTGGACTCGTCGAATACTAGCTTTCTCCGACATGACATGAAGGCTACAGATACGAAAATAACATACCGCCTAGCACTTGTCAGCAGGACAAGTACCAGCGAAAAGGCATCTCTAGCTCGGAGCAACTACATAAGTCTTCGGAAGACTTGTTTGCATAACGAGAGATTGCACAACCAAGGCAATTTTATTCAGAACCGTTTTCATAAATTGCAAAAAGCTATCAGCAAACTATATTCTCATACAATTTTATTATAACTATAAGCCTTCAGCTTCTTGGCAGATCTTGGAGATACCACTTGGCCTAAGTAGCTCCACCAACCAACATCTTTCTCATGATATTTTTAATGTTTAAATATTGATCTAACTATACCGGGTACGTACCCGTTAGTCGCACCAGATTATCCTGAATCACCTCGGGCCGTTTGGATTCAGGGGACCTAGTATCTGCATCGTTGGATGACCCCCACGACATATGTACAGGTGAAAGCATTCATCGTGTAAGTCTTGAAAATTGGGGGAGGGGGTAGTAAAATAAAATAAAGCTCAGAAGTCTCCTTCTTCTCTTGAAGGTGTCCGGTGAGTAAAAGTACGAGGAATTCGGCACAAATACTCCCTAATAAATCACTTACCAGCGATCAGAAGACAACTTTGGTCGTACCCCCTGATTGACCACTTTGGCTACATTTGCCTTGAAACACCTCAACTTGACAATTTCGTAAACGTTTCTATTCTAATCTTTTTAGGAACAGTGTTTGAAAGGTGAACTAGCTTATAGTAGTAGTATTTTTATTTATTTTTTATTTATTTTATTTCCACTCTTACATCTATTTTTACAGGATTAACCCATTACAATAGAGTAACTAAATACATTATATAATTTATCAATATCAATTAACAAAATTAAAAAATCTTTAACACATTCAATATACCTACTATAATTAACATAACATATTATAACATAAATATATTTCATAAATAATAATAATATTCTAATTTAGTTCATTATTAATTAATTTACAATCATTGCAATTACCTAATTAATTTTATAACAAATGGTAAACATAGCCGCTCTCGTGAATTCACTCAGCGGACAAAAGAACACGTCTATATCATTGGCTATTAGGTTGAGAGTGCGCAGTGCCCGCGTCAACGGCGCTTCCTTAAGTAAATTGGTCCGCGCTTGCGGCACCGCGAGCAGACTAGGCCTGCGCCTGCGCCACACGTACCGGTCCGGAACACACATGCCTATTTGGCTGAGTATACAAGCGTTATGTAACTTACCTCTTACTATTTTAAAAATATAAAGTACTAAAGCCATGTCCCTCCTTACCCTCAGTTGGTTGTATCCGACCATGCCCAATACAAATAATGTTGGATACATTAGCGGGTAAAATGGGTACACTCCATACAACTTTAGGTAAAGGTATCTGACAAATTTATTCTGAACCCGTTCCAGCATGATATTGTACTTTGCTTCGTGTGAGGACCATATTACAGAATTAAATTCTAACTGACTTCTCACTAGCGCATTATATAAGATCTTAATTGCAGTTACATTAAAATTTTTCAAATTACTAACTCTACGAAGCACGAATCCCAAATTCCTATAAGCTTTCTTGCATATCTGGACAATGTGTTTACGAAACGTTAGCCCACTGTTAAGACAGGTCCCTAGATCCTTGACTTCGGTAACTCTTGCCAAGGATATATTATCCACCTTATAGTCGTATTGCGGTGAATTGTGTGCGCGAGAGAATGTTATTGTCACACATTTTGAAGGATTAAAATATAATTGATTTTCCTTACTCCAAGCAACCACCCTGTCTATGTCCCTTTGCAGTCTTTCGCAGTCTTTTTCGTCTCGAATCTCTAGATATAGTTTTAAGTCGTCAGCGAACAGCAAGCATTTTGCATCCACAACAACTTGTGATAGGTCGTTGATCATTATAATAAATTCTAGAGGTCCAAGATTGCTACCCTGACTCACGCCTGACCGGGTAAAGTAGGGCTCGGATAAATAACCTGCGTATTCTACGTATTGTTGCCGGTCCTGCATGTAACTAGCAAAAAATTTCAGCAAGTGGGGAGTGAAGCCGACACCAGCCAACTTTTTTAGCAATACATCATTTTGAACTAAATCAAATGCTTTTTTAAAATCAAAATAGGCGGCGTCGACTCGCCCCCCACTATCTACTACTGGTGTAATATAAGACATGTACTCCAGCAGATTGCTGGTAGTACTTCTTGCTGGCCGAAACCCATGCTGAGCTTCTGACAACTGTGAACTAATTTGTTCAAGAATAGGTAGATGTACAGCTGCTTCCAATACTTTTGCGGGGGTGGACAGTACTGCTACTGGTCTGTGCTCGTCTACACTCGTCCCTGAACTCTTAGGTACTGGAACGACCCTTGTCATTTTCCACCTATCCGGGAACTCTGCGTCTCCTAAACATTTATTATATATATATAGCAGTGGATCTGCAAGCACAGCCCAACAATCCTTAAATATGTACGGTGGGACACCGTCTGGTCCAGTTGATTTCTTCGGCTTAAGTTGTTTGAGCGCGCGTTCTACGTCCCGCAGTTGCAGGCGGTCCAGGTGGACACGTGCCGCCCCGTTGTCTCCACCCGCTTCCGATATCGCCACATCAACATCCAGCATAGCTCGTTCAGTGCTATACACCGATTGGAAAAATTCAGCAAATTCTTTGGCACACTGATCGGATGCTAACACTTCACCGTTCTTCATAATCTTCCTAGGGTTTCTACCACCTTTTTTAGAATTTATGTAATTCCAAAAAGATTTTGGATTTTCTCGCAAAGTACTCTGAATAAGGTATTGATGCTGTTCTTCCGCATGTTTCATCATCATTTTCACCTTTGTCCTACACCGAGCAAACGCCTCGTAATCACCATTTAATTTACTAATTTTATATTTTTTATGCAGTTCAGCTTTTGATTTTATTTCGTGTATAATTTCAGCAGTGTACCACTCCGGGTACACACGCCCTGAATTTATCACCCTTTGTGTTTTTCGTGGTACAAAATCATCTAGAACGGAGTTCAATATGTCATAGAAATATTCCACACTTGAATTAAGGTCTAAATTGTACATAGGGGTCCAGTCTATTTGCCCTAACGCGGCGTATAAAAGAGGAAAGTTAGCTTTATTAAAGTTCCAGCGAGAGACCCCGGCATTGTGCATGTGCGACGAGGCGAGCGGAGGTTGGGGGGGTCGGCATGGAGCCGCCCGCGGCCGCACAACGACGTCGAGCGGCGGATGGTACGCGTCTACGGGTACCAGGGGCACCGTTGACTGACTCACTACTACACTTTCGTCCCCGTCCAATGTACTCAACACTAAATCTAATTGACAGTTATTACAATTACCTATTTTGTTATACTGAGCAAACCCACAATAAGACTGGAAACATTCATAATAATTATTGATATTAGTGGAACAAGAATTTAAATTAAAATCACCTAACACAATAACATCATTGTAAATATTACATAATTGTTCAATAATTCTAAATAACATCATGTACTCGATATCATTACTTTTTGGTGGAATATAAGCAACGCAAATCATAAATAGCAATCTATTTCGTAAAAACACCGTAGCACAAACCAGTTCGAACAGCTGATCATCGATGTTGACGTCACCCGGTATCGGCACCCGTCGCAGCTCGAAGCGAGGTGTGGCCACGAGAAACGCGCCGCCTTGTTTCCGCCCGTCAGCCCGATCGCAGCGTATGATTGTATATCCGGGGGGGATTATTTCAGAATCGTGAATAGATAAGTTGCAACCAGTTTCTGTGATTGCATACAAATCCGAGCTTGCAACTGAAATACTGTGACTAAAATCTTCCAATTTCGTTCTGAGTCCTCTGACGTTTTGATAGTAAACTTCAATAGTATTATTCTGTGGGCTTCGAGTTGGTGGTGGGTCTGCGAAAATAATAATTACAAACAAAAGACAGTTATTGAAATAATCACGAAAATTTCCAATCAGTTCCAACGTTAACAATCATTGTCACGGCCCTGTCGCCACCGCATTCCAACAGTTCCACACTCTGATTACCATACCAGCAAACCTTTACTTTCCGCGATAAATCGCTCATGCGATTCCCATATTCGATTCTCACGCAAATCGATTGCAGATTCGCAATACCAAACTGCGAGTATGTCAAATTGATAAATAAACAACTAAGAATCGATCTATCGTAATCCTTTCATGGCTAGATCGGATCCGAATGATGGATACGCTCGCTCGACTCAAATGGCTTTAGAAAACTCGTATAAAGAAGTCAGAAGGAATTACAATGGGGAGGAAAAGCGCAATTTTATCCCGATAGGTGGCTTCTGGTCTTGGTACCGGGCCGCCTCAAAGAAAGTGTCAAAACATATGGGAATCTCTTGGAGTATTGCACTTTTTAATTTTATACTGAGAAAATTCCGCATTGTTATGCATGTAACTTGTAAATTATTGGAGTTCATCGATTTCCCAGTAACAAAAAAAATATTGGGCAAAAAAATATCAAAAAAAAGATGCTTTTCCCTCGATTTTCTCCTTTGCTGAGCCTGAGAAACATTATAAATCAAAAGGAATGTTTCATGAATTTGATGAAGCTTCGCCAAAATAAAACAACATTTGAATCATAACAGCTTTGTTCTTTAATATTTCAACCTCAGCAGTTTCTAGCATATTTATAACTTGGATGAATTTTATAGGTATATCAAATATGGAATAAGCCCAATATTGGGGCCAAACAGAGAATTAGTAGAATTTTATATGCCAGAGTCATTCAAGAAACTTAGAATAATAAAATAAATATGATAAAACGGTTCGTGTAATTTTGGATGGTACAGAAATTCCAGTACTGAAACCTGAAATTACTATTGCACAGAAGGCATCATCAGGCAACTATAAACACGGAAATTCACACTCAGTTGCTTTGTTAAAATTTAAATCATATGCTTCTAATCTGAAATAAAAAGATTACTTGTAAATCTTACACGAAATTTAAAGAAATGTAATGCTTGTTAGCAATTTTTTGTAAGTTGCTATAAACTTTCTTGCCTGTTGTTTTGGCTTTTCTTTTCCGTAATTCTTCTTTTATATGAGCTAAAGTTAGCATATAATACATTGTTTGTCCGCAAAACCGAAAAAAATACAATCTAAGAAAGTAAAATCACGTAATACAGAGTCAAGACAATATAAGCTCAAACTGACAATTGTTCCAAAGAATGAAGCGCCATCTGTAATTCACTTTGCCTTCGCCTCCCCATTGAATTGAAACTTCGCGCAGGAAAGGTTTATGTCATTTCCGTAGGGTGTGAAGGGAATGAAATATTAATTTGACGTTCTTTAATGTGATGTAATCAAATGATACGGTTTAGACACCATAATAGGTATTTTTTGGGATAGGCTAGCTTATACTGATTGATATATTAATGGCATTAAGATAATCTCCGTTATAAATGGAACATAACTTTTAAAATGGAAATAGTTCATTCATGGATTGCACGCATTGTGAATATTATATATTACATATAGTAATTTTAAATTTCTTGTTATTAATAATAATAATAATAAATCTTTATTTATTGTAGAATATGGGCCGCAGAGGAGCCAACTACGAGAGAACAATGCCCAGCATTGGGGTGAGGTGAAATTATGGCGAAAGTAAGCCGTTCTACAAAAATGTAATTATCTGCATAGTGATCGGTGGGGTTAGATTTTTAAGAGGTGGGATTTCTAAAATGTAATCGGCTTGTATGAAACCCTTCGCCACGGATGCCCAAAGAGAGAGCATCGTATAACGTAATTTTAATGATAAATGTAGAATTAAGAAAAATTACTTATCAGAAATTACGATTGCAGTCAAATCCTTTGAAATACCGAAAAGTAAATCAAAACCTTCACATTTAAAGTAGTCGAAACGAAAATGACCATCAAATCCAATAATTACAGAGTTCTTGATGCACAAAGGCCGATATTGTATCACTGGATGGTTGGATGGTAAATTTTAATTGATTGGCCTTTTGAAACCGTTTGTATGGGAGCATAACAGGTAATGACGGGCCAGTACGCTTGCACACCAATAGATAAATAAATCCCGACCGACACTCGAATCTATAACGAAATAATGAGTAACGAGTGATTTCAAAATTTCACTCGATGGAAACGTATGGTTGGTTATTCTGACAAGCCCCCCTACTCAAATAGCCATATTCTATTCGTTTGAACGCTACGCTTACTATTAAAATTTCAAAATAAGCAGTAAACTATAAAATTACGTGCCGTAAGCAATACACACAATACATCGAAGTCTGTGATTTACATAACATGTGATTTAATCATTTATTGCTCATATTTAAGCTTTAAAAGTAAGCGTAACGTTCAAACGAATAGATAGTTGGCCATTTGAGTAGGGGGGGCTGTTTTGATAGTTTTACTTATGCTTTGATAAAATCATTAAATTAACAATACAGCAATGTAATAAGCGTATTGTCAGTTACTTTATGCTGCTACTTGGCACAACGTAATTACTACTTAAGCATTGATCAATTCTATCAAGATATTTTAATTAGATGAGCTTTTAAATAAAAAACAAAAATAGGACATCACATTAATATAACGGTTTTACATAACAATAAAACCGATATTATGTGCCGAGAAGGAAAACATACAGCATTGTTTATGAAGAAGCAGTGTGTACTTAGTCGTATAAATAGAACTATTGTAGTAGGTACTTACAAAAAACAATCACAAGTTTCTTGTGAGCCTTGTTTATATTAAAACTATAATGATTTTAATTATTTTTTAATTAGTCACAATACAATATGTTCCTAGTATGGCTATTGGCCAATTTAGTCTAATTTAGTCAAAGAAACACTTTTAAACCTCGCTTGTAGAACAACAAAAAAAAAAAAAAATTACCGCTAGCGTCTGGGTAAAAAGTCCACAAGTCAATCTATTAAAGTTTCTAATAACGGTATTTATTGTGACCAAATATTCATTTTATATTTAGCTTTCAGTTTGAAAACTGACTCATTCCCAGATTCCCACAGACAGTCAACTTAGATGCTGTCGTCCAATATATAGGTAAATATTTCCTGGTAATTAATACTGCTTAAAGGAACTTAATCATTTTGTTTTCTCTAGGAGACCTGCATTATTTCGATGTACGCGTGAAGATGTAAATTAATCAGGTTACTTAATAAATAATTGTATCACTGTATGTGAAGCCATAAAAGCTGCATCACCTGTCCTATCCTAATAGAAAATAAGGTAGGTCTCACCTATATAGATAGCAGAGTCAGAGCAACCCCGAAAATGCGGATGTGCTGTGGCTGTTTTTAGGCTGGTACGAGGACCAAGCTGTTGAAAAACATTATATATTTGTTTTCTTTGCAAACCAACAGCGTTTTTTCTATCATTACATTCCTTGAAATACATTAAAGCAAAGTATTATAAAAAAAAACTAATTCATTACAGTATAAGCAGTAAGTATAATGATTGGTCTCATATTAAGACTTTTGCATATTTTTTTTTCAATGCTACATTTTACACTAGAGAAGAACATTCTTCTTCTACCTATGTACTCGGGTGGTAATTGATCAATCTACTTAGTGATAAGTGGAACTTATTCTTTAATTATATTAATCGAATTTTGCCTTTCTGTTACTTCATAATTAGATAGTACTAATCAGTACTATATTATGATAGATTTTTATAGAAAATACTAAAAACAAAGTAATATCAATACCCATTAAGTTATATTTTACATTATCAAAGTAATATATACAAATAATCATCATAGCGTTGTGTTAATCATTCTCACCAGCAGATAACAAACACGTCTTCATAAACAATGCTGTATGTTTTCCGGAGGCACATCAATATAACGGTTTTACATAACAATAAAACCGATATTATGTGCCGAGAAGGAAAACATACAGCATTGCAGGAAGTTCTTCCTGGTGAAGACTATGAGCTATAAACATGGCGGCGAGCACCTCCCCGCCCTTGCCGGTGACAGTGGCGACACTTAGCGGACAGCAGCCGGAAGTACGAGTCTGTCTATGGTTTGCGCCACAGACTATCAACATAAAGCTAAGTACACACTGCTTCTTCATAAACAATGCTGTATGTTTTCCTTCTCGGCACATAATATCGGTTTTATTGTTATGTAAAACCGTTATATTAATGTGATGTCCTATTTTTGTTTTTTATTTAAAAGCTCATCTAATTAAAATATCTTGATAGAATTGATCAATGCTTAAGTAGTAATTACGTTGTGCCAAGTAGCAGCATAAAGTAACTGACAATACGCTTATTACATTGCTGTATTGTTAATTTAATGATTTTATCAAAGCATAAGTAAAACTATCAAAACAGCCCCCCCTACTCAAATGGCCAACTATCTATTCGTTTGAACGTTACGCTTACTTTTAAAGCTTAAATATGAGCAATAAATGATTAAATCACATGTTATGTAAATCACAGACTTCGATGTATTGTGTGTATTGCTTACGGCACGTAATTTTATAGTTTACTGCTTATTTTGAAATTTTAATAGTAAGCGTAGCGTTCAAACGAATAGAATATGGCTATTTGAGTAGGGGGGCTTGTCAGAATAACCAACCATACGTTTCCATCGAGTGAAATTTTGAAATCACTCGTTACTCATTATTTCGTTATAGATTCGAGTGTCGGTCGGGATTTATTTATCTATTGGTGTGCAAGCGTACTGGCCCGTCATTACCTGTTATGCTCCCATACAAACGGTTTCAAAAGGCCAATCAATTAAAATTTACCATCCAACCATCCAGTGATACAATATCGGCCTTTGTGCATCAAGAACTCTGTAATTATTGGATTTGATGGTCATTTTCGTTTCGACTACTTTAAATGTGAAGGTTTTGATTTACTTTTCGGTATTTCAAAGGATTTGACTGCAATCGTAATTTCTGATAAGTAATTTTTCTTAATTCTACATTTATCATTAAAATTACGTTATACGATGCTCTCTCTTTGGGCATCCGTGGCGAAGGGTTTCATACAAGCCGATTACATTTTAGAAATCCCACCTCTTAAAAATCTAACCCCACCGATCACTATGCAGATAATTACATTTTTGTAGAACGGCTTACTTTCGCCATAATTTCACCTCACCCCAATGCTGGGCATTGTTCTCTCGTAGTTGGCTCCTCTGCGGCCCATATTCTACAATAAATAAAGATTTATTATTATTATTATTAATAACAAGAAATTTAAAATTACTATATGTAATATATAATATTCACAATGCGTGCAATCCATGAATGAACTATTTCCATTTTAAAAGTTATGTTCCATTTATAACGGAGATTATCTTAATGCCATTAATATATCAATCAGTATAAGCTAGCCTATCCCAAAAAATACCTATTATGGTGTCTAAACCGTATCATTTGATTACATCACATTAAAGAACGTCAAATTAATATTTCATTCCCTTCACACCCTACGGAAATGACATAAACCTTTCCTGCGCGAAGTTTCAATTCAATTGTAATTCCTTCTGACTTCTTTATACGAGTTTTCTAAAGCCATTTGAGTCGAGCGAGCGTATCCATCATTCGGATCCGATCTAGCCATGAAAGGATTACGATAGATCGATTCTTAGTTGTTTATTTATCAATTTGACATACTCGCAGTTTGGTATTGCGAATCTGCAATCGATTTGCGTGAGAATCGAATATGGGAATCGCATGAGCGATTTATCGCGGAAAGTAAAGGTTTGCTGGTATGGTAATCAGAGTGTGGAACTGTTGGAATGCGGTGGCGACAGGGCCGTGACAATGATTGTTAACGTTGGAACTGATTGGAAATTTTCGTGATTATTTCAATAACTGTCTTTTGTTTGTAATTATTATTATTCATATATTTGCATAACATGAAACATACAGGTTGTCATAAACATATTTTTCAGCATTATCTGTGAAATATGTTGACGTGTAAATATTTAAATCATTACCTATGTTGTTATTGTCAAAACATTTTAAACAAAATTATATTATGAAATTAAATATAAATTTAATAGCTGAAATGTCATTGTTAGAAAATTACTGTAGGAAAAGTCAAAATGTTTAAATAAATTGATGACATGTTGACATATGCGCAAACGCAGAAGTAACCTAATGTTTTTTTGAATTATGTTTATTCTTTCTTAATTAACTTATTGTTACTAACGTATTTAATACACACAATTACAAATAAATATTTAAGAAAATGGCTTTCGGAGCCTTAGTTAATTAACTATAGATGCCAGTCGTGTTTTCAGTGCTCTCGCAATTCTTAATACAATGTTATTGTACCGTACTGACATTGTTTTGACGACCAAGTGGTCAGTGGTCAACATGCCGGTCTACCATGCAAGAGGTCCTGGGTTTGATTCCCGGCCGGACAGAAAACTAAATATTGAATTTAAATTTCTGTGACGTGGAGGAACTGACCACCACCTCCACCAACCAAACCGAGTACAAATTGTACCCTCCTGGGAATTGAACCAGGCAGAGGGCCTAGCCAAAGTAACATTCGTAAATCTTCGTTATCGCTTCGCTTTCGAAACATGTATGGGATTGACATAAGATTTCGTTAACAATCGAAATTTAAAACGTCAAATCCATACATGTTTCGAAGCGAAAATTTGTGAAAATGTTACTTTGGCTAGGGGGGCAGGGCCCCTGCGTCTTAGATGGTTGGAGGAACCACTACACCACAGAGGCGGTGGCCACGGGCACAGCCAGCAGCAAGATGAGATGCAGTGTTTATAAGGAAACAATAGTGATGCTATTCTACTCTGCCACTACGGTTATAAAATATGTATGTTTGTAAAATGAAGTTTTCAGTAACATGTCTGTCGACACTAAACGTTGGTTGTATGTAGTTAGTACAATGTAGGGCATGTTCGGCGCAGTGTGCGGCCAAGTTTACTGCCATCTTTTATGAGGTTTGCGACTTCTGCGGGGGTGACCACTGTGCGTTTTGACTTGTTGGCATAGGTATTATTATGATGTAGGCTATATTCATGAAATATATGAATTTTAACGAAACGATTAAGTAATTTTGACGTTTATGGCATCTTCGACAGTGAAATAAAATATTTTTAATCGATGCTTGCGCGGATTATTTAAATGTGATTACCAAAGGATATTTAATAAAGCCACGCTAGTATCCGTTAATAGTAAATTGTTATACAAGGGACTAAAATTACCTATAAGCGAGGGCGTAAAGAGAAACCTAGTTAGAATGGATTTTTAGCGCCATGTTTTACACTCTACTTTTTAGTATTATTGAGAGAAAATTAAATAATCCAATACAATATTAAAATAAGTTACGTTCATTTGTAATTAGAGAAAAATTCTAAAAATTTCACACCAATACCTTTTTATTACTTCTGCAACGCAATGCATGAATTCTACCGAAGAGATCGCTCTGCTTTAAGTTCTTATAAAAATAGAAGTCAATTTTACTTTATTCATGATTATTCTACCTACTAACAAAGACTTTTTAATTTTTGTAGGCTCGTTGTTAACAGACAAAAAAAATATTTTTCCCCTAGAGGCAAATATGCTATTTTATCCCAGCTCGCTACAAACACGGACTTTTTGAGCGAGAGGAGTAAAAAACTGTTTCTTGGTCTAACTATCATTCGAAGATTGCTTCGACATTGTCTTAAGAACCCATAGCTAAAGTCCCCACTTCACGTAGTCACCTCGTCCACGCATGAATAGTGCGAACACTTTGTTGTTACTTCCTGGAGTCCACAAGCGGAGGTATGAGGTGGAACCTTCTAGAGATAATCCACATACTTTGTTTATTGGAACTGGCTAACGTAGTAAAAAGACCATAAATAATACGTAATCTTGATTGCCAGGAAGTATGGTTTTGTTGGCGATGATCTTCTAGGCTGCTTTTGTTGGAAAGGCAAAGTTCACTCAAACATCTTTAAATTATTTGTCAAGACAATGTTGTTATTACAAGTAGTACCTCTAGATAACCCCAGTGTTGTTTTTAATAGTACTAACCAATTTTTATTGGAAATCACATAAATTAAAGAAACGAAAATTAAAAATGAAGATGATGTACTTAATACATTCCTCAGTGGTGAGGATTTTGGGTGGTAATGAGCTTACACTTTCGGCCTTAACATCACTTAACATCAGTACCTTGATTACGTAAAGCTGTTGCTAACAATTCTCGATTGAAATCGATTGAAAGCGCAGTTGTATTGCTGCTTTAGTTAAGATAGTTGTCACATTGGTTCTAACTAAAGCAGCAATGTAACTGCGATTTCTGTCAGAGTTGATTGCAACAAAATTACAAAATCACCCACCTGGTGAGGTGAAGGCCAAGTACTATCCCTTTGTGGATAAAAAAAACATCTAACATTTTTGGTTTGTAGTATCAAAAAAACATTGGGGCTATCTAGAAAGGTACTAGGTTCTCGAAAGTAAAAAAAAAGAGCTATTTATAACACTCCTAATAGCACATACTAATTGCAATGGGTGGTTAGGCAGTTAAGTTTTTATAAAACAAATTGTTATATTACAATATTTTCAAGCAATAAAGTTACTCCCATATTAAATTATGAATTATAATAACTGAAAACTTAAAAGTCAAAACAATGTCATATCCAAATTGCAAAAGCTGCACCAAAAAAGTGAAGTGAATAGTATTTATTTGCACCAAGCATGCACAATGCACACAAAATTAAAGTAAGAACGAAAGCTGTATTAAAAAAAAACAAATATAATAAAAATAAAATACAGGAAAAGACTCCAATTATGTGCCGTTACCAATGCAAAAACAACATATCAAAACTTATATCTGCAATAACAGAGAAGTCTCTTTAATACCTACGTAGTTTTTGCTTAATTAAGCGATATTTTAATATTCATTGTTCGAGGAAGACGGAATCGGTCGTCCGCGGCTAATCTGAACTGGTGCAATGTCATCCGTCACGCTCGGGAACGAGTACACTCGTCGTGAAAACTGTTAAATTTTGTTAAAATTTAAGCTCGAACATTGCGGGTGGCAAAATTTGGTAGTTAATCCTATTATCCTACTAATATTATAAATGTGAAAGTTTGTGGGTTTGGATGTTTAGATGTTTGGATGTTTGTTCCTCAATCACGCAAAAACTACTGAACGGATTTGGTTGAAATTTGGCACACAGATAGTATCTAGCCAAGATTAAAACATAGGATACTTTTTATCTCGTTAATATTATAAATGTGAAAGTTTGTGGGTTTGGATGTTTAGATGTTTGTTCCTCAATCACGCAAAAACTACTGAACGGATTTGCTTGAAATTTGGCACACAGATAGTAGATAGCCTGTATTAAAACATAGAATACTTTTTATCTCGATATTCCCACGGGAATGGGAACCACGCGAGTGAAACCGCGGGTGGCCGCTAGTCCTAAATACACTGGCCTGCAAAACTAAGTACTACAGAGGTCTATTTTCATACAAACGAGGTAACTTTGAAGCATTGGTTCTCCGCCCAGGATTAAACGTGGTGTGATCTGATGATGGCCATCCAGGGAATGAATGGAGAAGATTTAGATCCCCATACACACCCAATAGATCTGATCAGCATTCTAAGAGCTGTAAGGATATGTTTAAAAAACCCACGAAAATAGCATTAAAATGTATGGAAATGCTGCAACTGATATCTCTTATTCTTACAGCTCTTAGAATGCTGATTAGATCAATTGGGTGTGTATGGGGATCTGAATCTTCTCCATTCACTTCCTGGATGGCCATCATCAGATCACACCACGTTTAATCCTGGGCGGAGAACCAATGCTTCAAAGTTAACATCATTATTATGTAAATGTTTGCTACATGCAAAGTATTTTTTTTTTCTCTTGATATCCCCACTACTTGAACACATGTCTTCGTGCAAAGTGATAGGTACTCTCATAATCACCATAATATATTTAAAGTTAAGCAATATTCTAAATCAGGTTTATTAATATAGGAATATTTATTATACCTATACTTTGAGAAATTTTGTTGGTGAGTAGTAAGTATGCGTGAAATTTTTAATAGAAAATTATAAATGAGAAGATATTATTTTCGTGTTCTAGCATGATCTTTGCGTATGGCTTTTAATTTAATTTTGTAAATTATTAAAATATTACTTATACACCGTCATTTTGTATTGTAGTCGTTTTAATTAACTTAAGGGTGTGTTGTACCAATGAAAATAAACATTTTTGCCAAAGAAACATGGGTCGAAAAATGACAAAAAAATTTGGGTCTCCCATACTAAGTAGACAGCTAAAACATTTTATTCCATCAGCCATTTTTGATGTCCCCACTGCTGGGGCACAGGCCTTCCTTATGGGTGGTAAGGAGGATGGGCCATAACCCACCACGCGGGCCCAATGCGGATTGGTGGGTGTTAACGACTGCAAATGCAGCCGGGACCGACGGCTTAACGTGCCTTCCGAAGCACGGAGGAGCTCAAGATAATAAACTTTTGGTCACCCATCCCATGACCGACCCTTGCGAACGTTGCTTAACTTCCGCAATCGCTGGGCCAAGCGCTAAACCACTGCGCCACCGAGCTCCTCAAACATTTTATTAGTCCATACTAATTTACTTTCCCATGAAAGTAAATTTTTTTTGTCGTTTTTCGACCCATGTTTCTTTGGCAAAAATGTTTAGTTCCGTTAGTAGAACACTCCCTTAAGTTAAAACAAAATGACGGTGTATATCATTCAGTAAATTTTTCAGTTTAAGTGATTTCGTTTTTATTAACATAAAATTTTCGTTTCATCTGTACCGTTTGAATGAGACTGACTACCTAACATCTGGGGGCCTACTCAAATGGCCACTTACTAAAATTAACGCTAGTAGAATAGAATGACAATGTATGGGATTGACATATGTCACGTGATCAAGCGTAACGAATTTGTTGATTCGTACTCAAATGTACAATGTTTCTATTTGATGAAATAAAACTATGATCTTACCTTAAATGAAACAAATAGTCGTCCATCGGATGCCTGTGACTGTTCAACAAACATAACATTGCCTTATTGTTAATTTAAAACACTAACTAATCCAAAATCAAGGCAAATCCAATTGCACAAAAACTTTTCTAAGCGTTTCTCTATACAAAATCCAACTCTTTGGCGATAACGACACTAATTTGGTACTCAAAACAACACAAACATCGCGAACGCAAATTCTATTCGAAAAACACAACACATAAATACTAAAACCCGGATATTGTCCATGGTTTCGTCGCGAAACGTAGTACATATGTGACATTGAGTGCATTCTAGCAGACTAACCGCTGAGTCATCGATCAGTTTTCAGAATCGTCTCTAGCAGGGAGGAATTTATTAAATTCGTCCAAGTTATTTTCAGCTTCTGATTTTTTCAGCACGCACTAAATACTCGTAGTGATGGACAGTGGACTCAAAAGGTAAAAACTCGAATATTTATCAAAAATTGATAAATATCCGTTTTTCTCAATTTTTATCGGGTATTTACTAAAAATTGCGGATAAATTATATTTACCCTGTTTCTATACTCTAGTTTTGGCCCCAGGTGAGGCCAACCACGACGACAATTTATTATAACAGGCGCACATTGAGGACTAGCGCAAAGTCCTTAAGCTAGATGGTGTCGTTTCATCGTCCACAAGTCCCTTGTCAACAATGTGATTACTATCGCAAGTATGTTGACCAGGGTATGCTGGCCGACTTATGAAGAGGGAGAACCTCTTTATGATGATCTGTTTCTTTAGGAAACCGGGATAATACCACAGCATAAAGATTTTTTTCCTTACAGTAGGCCGACGAAGACGTCTAGATAGGGCAATGATGCGTGGGGTGCGTAAGGGGGGAGAGTCGCATGAGCCCGAGCTGCATTCTTCACTGTACTTAGTAGCTTGGTACACGTCTTCTTGGGCTATCGCGTCTTTACCATTTTAATTTCTTATTCTGATATTATGGTGCATACGATGAGTCGTGCAAATATTCGATTTCGATGAAACCCGGTTTCGAGTACTATTTTTTTAAGTAAACAGCAATGCAATGTTGAAATGTCAAAAATCTAAGATGGCGGCCAACTTTTTATTTGTGAGCTGATTTCGATGAAACCTAGTTTTTTTGATAAGTAATGTTAAAAATAAAAAATCCAAAATGGCAGCCACCTTTTTTTGTGAGCCTTTTTCAATGAAACTTGGTTTTTGGTACTATTTTGATAAGAAAACAGCAATGCAATGTCAAAAATCCAAGATAGTTGCCAACTTTAGGCCGATTTCGATGAAACTCGGTTTTTCGTACTATTTTGACAAGAAAACAGCAACGCAATGTTAAAAATATAAAAAATCCAAGATAGCACCCATATTTTTCGTTTGTGGGTCGTTTTCGATAACACTCGGTTTTTTATTCTACTTTGACAAGAAAACAGCAACGCAATCATTGAAATGTATAACGCAATGTACCTATAAAAATATAAAGAATTCAAAATGGTGGCCAACTGTTTTGTTTATGGGCCGATTTCGATGACACATTGTTTTTGGTACTATTTTGACACGAAAACAGCAACGCAACGTTAAAAAGATAAAAAATCTAAGATGGCGGCCAGCTTTTTTGTTTATGGGCCGACTTCGATGAAACTCTGTTTTTGGTACTATTTTGACAAGAAAACAGCAACACAAAAAAAATGCTAAAAATGTCAAAAATCCAAGATGGTTGCTAACTTAACCACCTGTGTGGTCTAGTGGTTTGCCCACCCGTGTAAGACGCAGAGGTCCCGGGTTCGATTCCCAGGGGGGGTACAATTTGTACTTCGTTTGGTTGGTGGTAGGGCTTATTTCAAGTCCGCCTGGCTAGCTACCACCATCTTACCTAAATCTGACGCCTTAACAACAATTCAAAAATTGTTGTGTTCCGGCAGTTAGAGGTAAAATAGCCAGCAGGCCTATTTTGTGACAGTTTAGTCCCACCGTTTAAGGATTAAAAGGTGCATTGTGATTGGTTTACAAGCATTAAACCAGGTTTTGTTAGAACAGTCTTGCACTCCAGTTTTGTGAAACATCTCTGAATAAGACAGAAAAAGTACTCATTGAAATGTATGTAATACATTTCGATGAAAGTACTAGAAAATTTCGCCGCTCCCACTAGCGACTCGGTTATACTAAACTCGGTCGATTATACTAATAGGGTATGCATTACAATGCCGAAGTAGAAATGACCGAATTTTACAAGACCTATGGACGAAAGACCGAAAATTAAAAGGCCGAATGGTTGTTTGGCCGAACGTTTAAAATCCCGAAAGGACATTTTACCTAAAAGACTAAATCTCGAAGCTTACAAAACCGAGGGTTAATATACCTAAGTTCTGTACCCCAAACTACTTAATACCGAATTAATGAAAGGCTTGGGCTTTGCCTAAAATACTTTACAGCAAATTTAGCTGCCGGATATGAGTCTAAACAGTCTACTGGGACTTAGAAACCGTAAACCGTAGGTCACGAGATAGGTGCAAGGAGCGTAGCGACGAGCATGTTAGGTTGACATGAACCCAGCGCGCGCGCCGAGTGACCGAAATGAACGAGCGTGCCGCAGCAGCGGCCGACGAAGCGCCAGAAAAAAAAACGATTTCAAACTCGATTGGTGGATTTTGTCAAAATAATGACCATTTTACAAGCATTTTTGAATAAAACAAATTAACCGCAACTTTTTACCGTTTTAAACTTTCGGGATTAGGAACTTTCGGGATTTCGAACTTTCGGGATTTCAGTCATTTGATAATCGATCTTTCAAGTTTCGGTCTATCGGATATCGACATTTAGGATGTTCGGTATTTTGAAAATAGTTGTTTTATACGTCGATATTTCGGTCATATGTATTATGAATTTTCGACATTATAATGAATACCCATACTAAAATTATCAGCTGTCAGAAAATCGCTCATGAATAAAAAACGCGTGATTTAACTGCAAATCGATTTCGATTGCTTTTCCTTATTAATTTAGTTAGTAGAATCAATCTGGTTCTACAAATCCTTATCGTTTAGGAGTATTATGGATAGGCATCAATTTTGGGCGTCTCAAATATTCACCCAGCTACTTACGTACAAATACAATCGCTGTTTCTCATCAAAAATCAAAAGCGATGGAAAAAATGGCGTCCGATTGCCTTCAACCGCTGAAAATCATCGGAATTTTTGGAGCATTCAGCAATCGATGACCTAGCGGTTTGTCTACCAGAATGCACCCGACATATCGGAGGCCCGCGAAAACTCACCAAATGACAAAAACAAAACAAGTGACTCCATTCAAAATTTCGTTTGGTGCAAGTGCAAGCAGTGAGTGATGAAGTGAAGTGACTGCACGTAAAGTACAAAAGTAAAGTTTTGTAAAGAAGTTTGATAGTAATTTAATGCAGTAGGTAAGTATTCAAACAAACTAGTGAGTCAAATGTTGAAGTTAATCACCTATTACCACATATTCAGTGCTATTTGCTATTACGTTGCATCCATTGTGAATACTTTTTGTATACCTACGTATCGTTCCTTGTACTTATCTTCTTTTTGTTTTAGTAATGGAGCAAAGGGTACGTGCCAGCCCCGAGCAATTCAATGCTCTAATTGAGTTTATGGAAAGGTAATTTATTGATATAACTTTTCATATTATATTATGTGATCAATACCGAATAAAAATAATAAGCACTGAAAATTTCGATCTTAATTAACATCACAGGCACGGAGACCTTGCACGACCACAGCCTGGTGCACAAGGTCGGGCTAGGAGTGACAGGTTGTGGCAGCAGCTAGTGGCGCTGCTAAACTCAATCGGAAGTGGCATCGACAAGACAGTCGACAAATGGAAAAAAGTATGTAAAGTTTTTTACACTGAAAATTCTATTTTCAATCTCATTGTAGTAATATCATAAAAGTATGTATTTATGAGACACTTAATTGCACTTACAACATTCTTCAGGTCTGGGCAGATTGGAAAACCAAAACAAAAAAGAAACACCTGACAATACGGACGCATGCATCTGGAACTGGTGGTGGTCCAAACAGCAGGCTCACCCTAACTGCCTTGGAAGAGAGAGTTGTGGCAGTGCTGGGTGTGTCTGCTGTTATGGGGCAAGCAGGCGTTCAGGAGCTCGGGCTTGATGTAAGTATTAAAACTTTTGTCTTTATAAGGCAGTACCTATCTAGGTACAGTTTCCATTATGCTTATCTTGTTATTTAAAATATGGAAATTTATAGAAGATTATATTAAAAGAATAGAAATGGAAAATGATATAGGATTTTCAATTAAGATTTATTAATACCTAATGATATACTTAGGTAACTTATATGAAACAATGTGACTGTTACTTAATTTTCACAAAATTAAAATCCAATGTAAGAAGCTTTATAGTAATTATTTATTACTAATAAAATGGGTTTATTTATGATTAAATACAGTTGAACATGAAAATAGTAAAAAGTTTATTATATAAGGAAAAAATGATTTCAGAGACCATCTGTAACTCAGTCTCATGAAGTTGAAGAGAATGAAGATATACTTCATGATCCATTAAGTTTTGGTAAGTTAGTTATGTAAATACGTTTAGGCGCATTTGGTCCATTACTCATTTGGTCCACTTGCCGAAAAACATATACTTTGCATTTGGTCCATTTCCCGGAACACCTAAACAGTAAAACATTATTAATAATATAGGTACATTGGAATGAAACACTTAAACTAAAGGTACAATATTTTTGAGGCCGTATTCAGTGCTTTACGTACGGTCAGGATTGACGTCGGTCATTCATAGTTATTGCCATAGAAACCATGCATGCGGTCAGAGCAGCACTGTCTGCATCCTCATAGATTGTTGGGCCGTGCGTACGCAACTGAATGTCAGTTCTGAGTCCTGTCTAAGAAGAGCACTGAATATGGCCTAAAATGTATGAAATGCATAGATATGACAAATCCTCCTTAAGGTGCTATTTGGAAGCGAGCTGCCAATTGGAACTGCCGACAGCACGTGCAGCGGCTGCATGAAGTCGGCCCCGCAGCAGCAGTCGCCGTCAGCTGCATTTGCAGCTGCAGCGGCGAAAAGAGAAAGCCGTTTCATATAATCACATACATACCAGTAGTGCAGCTGCGCCCGACTTCATGCAGCCGCTGCACGTGCTGTCGGCAGTTGCAGTTGGTAGCTCGCTTCCAAATAGCAACAATTCAATATCTACCTATGTTTTATTTAGTACAACTTTATTTGATTTGCAGAGTTCCCTGAGTCCCCGTCACCACCACCAGCAACGAGATCGTATGTGTTCCCTCCCGTCACCATGCCAATGCCAGACTCCATGCCGTCGCCGTCACCTCCATTACTGTCGCCGCCTCCGCCGCTGTCGCCGGAGCCTTCTCCACCACTGCCGCCACCGCCACCGCCACCGCCGCCGCGACCGAGGGCGCGACCACGAGTGAGACCACGGGGGTCTCAATCTCAACCATCGCCGGCACCGCCACACTCTCTTCCAGGACCGAGCCGCCGCCGACGACGTCCTTCGGCATCCCCGCGATCCACGGCTACCACTCCGCGCCGATTGCTGCAGCGGACGCTACGGCGAAATCGCGGCGAAACGCCGTTCGAACGGGCGGCGGCTGCATTTGTCGCTGTAGAGAACCGCCGCCTTGAGCTGGAGGAGGCGCGCATTCAGCAAGAGGAGGCGCGCGAACAGCGCTTCCTTCGGCTGGAGGAGGCGCGCCTTCAGCAGGAGGAGGCGCGCGAACAGCGCTTCTTTAGGCTAGAGGAGGCGCGCCTTCAGCAGGAGGAAGCGCGTGGGCGGCGCGAACATGACTTAGCTACAGAAAGACTCTGCATCGAAACCGACAGGGTCGCGGCAGAAAGACAAAGAAACGTCCTGCTGCAACAACTCGGTAACATAGTAGAAAGAGCTTTGGAGACACAGGGACGGAACAACGTAAGCCTTGCGTCCACGGATTTAATTTAATTTTTTCAAGGCAACGAAAATAAATTATTAAAATGTCAGTAAATATATGAAAAGGTCAGTAAATGATACAAGTGTAATGTTGCTGTGATTAAAAAATATTATGTGTTTTTTAAGGTCCTTCTTAAATAGTGCACAAAATTTTAAGGGGTCAATGTACTCATGCATACGAACAACTTTTACTATGGTACCAATATTGAAATCGCGAAAAAAAAATCTGCTGTTCCATACATTTTGATCTATTCGATTTTAAATTTTCTATGGAACAACTGATTTAAAAAAATAGTATTTGTTGTGCGGCAACAGAAATACTTCATCAACAATTTCAACTTTCTAGCTATCACGGTACATGAGATACAGTCTGGTGACACGTGCCGCACTACTAATACAGCTGCGCCACAAAAAAAAAGTTGGAAATCCGACTTCTTGAATTTGTCGGTCTTGCGTTTAGGAGATACGTGTGGCGCAGCTGTAAAGATGTCTCTACAGCTGCGCCACACAGATCTCGAAAACGGAAGGTCGTAGCGAAAACATGATTACTCGTGTGTGCAGCCGTTAGTCGTCTTTGTGGCGCAGCTGTAGTCCGGCACGTTCTGGTGACAGTCAGACAGACGGACAGCGGAGTCGTAGTAATAGGGTCCCGTTATCAACCTTTGGGTACGGAACCCTGTAGGTAGGTAGTCAGTATTACCTACTAATAATTATATTAGTAGGTAATACTGACTACAAAGCAAACTGAGCAAACATTAACAGTTTGCTCTGATTATGTGTGTGTAAGTAGGAAAAGACAAGATTATTTTAATAATATATGTTTATTATTCCAATAATTAGACAAATTTTAGAATATTAAAAATTAGGCAAAGATTAAAAATAATAAGATTACTAGTACCTACTTATAGTATTATATGTGATAAGAATAAATATTTTTGTGTAATTTTCGTTTTATTTTCGTTCGAAATAGTGTAATCCCATAAAAGGGGGTAAACAAAAAAGCGGGGGGCATGAGAGTTCATCAGGTTAGGAGAACTGCGATCAAGATGCGCCATAAACGACGTTTCTTTTTAATTTACTTTCTATAGCGGTATTTTAGCTTAAATTTCATGAAGCCCCGTCTGAGCTGCTACGGGTGAGGGTGAGTCGATTTTTTCTAATATTTTTCAATTAAAATAATGATCTTAATATAAAAATAGCATTGTGAATGCATAAAATCTAAAAGTTTAAAATTCATGAAGCCTTGCTTGGCTCACTGTCTTCCACACTAACGGTGTACGTAAGCATACCTAATAGGTACTTATGTCTATTAAAATATGCTTTGACATTGACATCATTAGGCGTGATTATGCTTAAAAAAGTTATGCATAAGCTGTTATGTCTAAATATTTTATGCGTTAGTATCATTCGGCTAAATAAAATTATGCTATAACAACGTGCCGGACTACAGCTGGGCCACAAAAAAAAAAGTTGGAAATCTGACTTTTTAACTATGCAATGATGAAGTCGATAATTTGTCGCCAAAAACCAGAATTTGTCGATCTTGCGTTTAGGAGATACGTGTGGCGCAGCTGTAGAGACGTCTCTACAGCTGGGCCACACAGATCTCGAAAACGGAAGGTCGTAGCGAAAATCTGATTACTCGTATGTGTAGCCGATAATTTGTCAGATTTTGTCGCCAAAAACCAGAGTTTGTCGGTCTTGCGTTTAGGAGATACGTGTGGCGCAGCTGTAGAGACGTCTCTACAGCTGGGCCACACAGATCTCGAAAACAGAAGGTCCTAGCGAAAATCTGATTACTTGTATGTGTAGCCGGTAACACAGATCTCCTAAACGCAAGACCGACAAACTCTGGTTTTTGTGCGACAAATTCCGACAAATTAACGGCTGCACCTTCCGTTTTCGAGATCTGTGTGGCTCAGCTGTAGAGACGTCTCTACAGCTGCGCCACACGTATCTCCTAAACGCAAGTCCGACAAATTCTGGTTTTTGGCGACAAATTTCGACAAACTATCGTCTTCATCGTGGCATAGTCAAAAAGTCAGATTTCCAACTTTTTTTTTTGTGGCCCAGCTGTAGTCCGGCACGTGCTATAACCTTATAATAATTACACCTAGAAGCCGTGTCATTGCATGCAAAGTGAGGCAACTAATACTGAGCCAAAATGGCTCAGTATTCAGATTTATATCCTTCATACGTTACCTAATCCTAACTTAAATCTAGTAATATAATAACTAATCTCATAAAGGTAGGGAAATTGAAACTGTTTTGTACTTATTAAGTATGATCATGTAGTAATGGACAATAAAAATCTGAAAACGGCGCCATTTTGGCTGTTTTAGTTGCCTCACTTTTGACAGCGCGCTTTGTAGAGAATTATCGTTCTAGGTGTAATTATTCTAAGGCAATATAACATACAAACTATCCCCTAAAATTTTATGCAAAAATACATAGGGAACCTTAAAAAATTGCCTCAGCATTCAGAGTGAGGTTATTTTCCATTCCATCACAATGATTAACAAACGTTTACATACAATGGGTAGATATTGAAATTAATTTAATAAGGTACATAAGTAATTGTGTACTTTCAAATAGTTGAGAAATCTCTGTCAACTAGTCGAAAATGATTTAATATTTCAGTAAAATTACGGATTCGTAAAACATTAAATGCTAATAAACTTGACATACCTACAAGTTAACATTTAACAAAAAAATCAACACCTACAATTCAATAGGTATGCGTTAAGATGAGTCATGCATGTGAACGGGTGCTGCCAGTGGACATGGTTTCCAAGGAGCACTTTCGCCTTGATAAGCACTATCCAAAAGAGCTTTGTGTTGATCTTTGTCACTTGACGTCAGTCAAAGGAACCAAGAATATTTCCTTGGAAATAAAAGTAAGTTTTTTCAGGTTCTTTGCACCCTCAGCGTCCTAGCCACCGGATCATACCAGAGAATAGTAGGGACAATATTAGAGCCGCGTTATCTGAGGTAGTAATTGCACCAAACAGTCCGTCCATAATGGGCAAGTGGGTAAAATTTCCTCAAACCCAATATGAAAGGGCTATAAATAGACAGGTGTAAGTACTTAATACTATTTATTGTTTTTCATTTTTAAAAACAATCGTTTTATATATATATTCTATATATGATTATAGAATATACAAAGATTGAAATTAAAAAGAAAAACAATAGCAAGAGCAAGGTAAGGTACCTATTAGTTATAATTTTGAGGTACAGTCACGTCCACAAAGATGCACACATGAGGGAGCCTCACAAAATAGAAGCTATAAAATAGTAACTTACCTATATCTATTCTGTGCTATAATATAAATATGGACACTTATTAACGCATCGAAAACTCCTAGCACTTAAACTAAACTTATATTTACGAAAATGGCGTCGTGCGAATGAAGACCAAATAAAAAATTGTGTAAGTAACAAATTATCAACACTAAGAAAGTGATATACATGCTCAGAAGATAATTTAATAGATCAATAGTTCCTAACTTCAATATAGGTAGTACAAAAAGTTGTTAGGTAGTTTATAAATAAGCCTTAAATAAATTGACTAAAGGTCAAACCGCACTACAGCGGAGCGGCGGGCGCCGCGGCGTGGCGTGGCGCGGCGCGGCACTGCAGCGGAGCGGCGCGGTCGCTCCGAAACGCACTATCGCGAGAGCGGAGCGGTGCAGCGCGGTGCCAAAAACGAACGCAGTCGGGGCCTCGGGGGACCTCTTTGATCAAAAGTCAGTCGTGTTTCAATATTTTTTAATTTATTTATGACAATCATAACTGATTATGATGGGTTATGATTATGATGATTTACGAAATGATTACGTAAAATAACACTTTGTAAATTGATCAAAATTTGTTCACTGAAATATCAGTAGAAATAGATATTTCCAAATACCCTCTGTAGACTGAAGCTCGATTATTATATTCGGCCGCGCCGCGCCGCGAGCTATACCGCACTAGCGGCAAAGGAGCAAGTAGGTATTCTTTCGCACCCAAGTCTACAGCGCCGCGCCGCGCCGGCACGCGCTGCGCCTCTCCACTATAGTGCGGTTTGCATCATTGCAATCAATAGAAATAATAGCGGCGCGGCACGGCGCGGCGCGGACTGATGCGGCCAAATATTATTTCTATTGAGATTGCCGCTAGTGCGGTATAGCTCGCGGCGCGGCGCGGCCGAATGTATAATCTAGCTTCAGTCTACAGAGGGTATTTGGAAATATCTATTTCTACTGATATTTCAGTGTTCAAATTTTGATCAATTTACAAAGTGTTATTTTACGTGATCATTTCGTAAATCATCATAATCATAACTCATCATAAATAAATTAAAAAATATTGAAACACGACTGACTTTTGATCAAAGAGGTCCCCGACTGCAATAACACTTGTTATTTAACTTTTAAATTCATTTTTGGCACCGCGCTGCACCGCTGCCGCGATAGTGCGTTTGGGAGCGACCTGCAGTGCAGCGCCTATAGATGTGAAGCTGGTTACTAACATTTCTAGCCTAGCGGCTAGAAACGGCTTATCTGGCTCATTATCATTTCTAGCAATAATTAGCGGCTCGAAACGGCTTACATTTCATTGATATATTCACATGATTTAGTTTGTTGTTTTTGTTTCTCTTCTGATTTATTTACTATAGGATACATTTAACATAAATATACATAAACCATGACATTTGGATCTGTATTAAGTGTTAAAAACTCAAAATTATTATACAAAATGTGACACAGCAGTGGTTGGACTGTTTTATTAATTTATTTGTGAGAGATGTTTTGAAACAAGGTATTTATCTATTAAATAAGTGACTACAGATACCTAGTATAATAGTAAACATTTAGTTGTATTTCTTTAATGCACCAAAAACAAAAATAGCAGAACATAATATGTGCTACTGTATTATAAAAATAAGAGTTTAACAATAAAAAATGTAATAAAGGTTTTTTTTTCGATGCTCAGATCGAGTATCTCCTAGGTATCAAGCGGCTCGCTATTCGTTTCTAGCCGCTTGTTTCAGTTACTACCGGCTCACGAGCCGCTCGTTTACAAGCCGCCCGCCGCTCCGCTGTAGTGTGGTTTGACCTTAAGTATTTTATACAAACAAACAAGCAAAGTAAAAAAAACACCACCACCACCTAATCCTACTTTCGATACAGCCTCTCTATCGCATCCGATTAATCAGGCAATTGAGCATCGCTCTGCCACGCAGCAAGTCATCTTGACTGTTAGCTGTGGATGGGCCTGCTTGTACACCAGAACTATCATCATCATCCTCGAGTTGCTCAGTTGTTGGCAGCGGTAAGTTAGCATTCAATGCAATATTATGCAAAACACAGCATGCATTTATGATTTTACTCGCAACTTGAGGATGGTAATGAAGAGTTCTGTGTTTTAACAAGCACCTCCAGCGAGCCTTGAGCACACCAAAACAACGCTCTATGCAGTTTCTTGCCTGGATATGGCGATTTGTATACGTCTCTTCTCTAGACCCTGGTTCAGCATTCAAAATTGGTGTCATCAACCAGGGCCGTTGCGGGTATCCGGAGTCACCTAAAATTACAAAATAAATGTTTTCAATAAATTATCATTACAATACATAGGTATTAATTTTAATGAATATAAGATCCTATGTTTTAATCCAGGCTATAAACTATCTTTAGTCAGAGCCCAGGTTTGGCATCCTTAAGTACTAAAGCACACACCAGAAGTTTGGAAACTTGTCAGAACCTCAGACCAAATAAAAAAAGTAAGACGGAGTCTTCTGAACGAAGTGGTGAGGCCTGTAAAACTACGCCTTGGCTGTGTCCATACACAGTTCACGCACACACGTGTAACGAAACTACGCCTTGGCTTTCCATATAAAATCCTGCCGCCCGGTCCCCGCCCGCCCCCTTGTACTCACACATGTTCCATCAAAAACCGGCCTCACTTCATTGTTCTCAATGCTCCATCTTTCTTTTTTATTTGATCTGAGGTCAGAACTCTCCGAAAAGGAGCATGTTGTGGATAAAACTGTCAGATAAAGTATCAATGGACAGCATCAAGAGTCAAATAAAAACATTCTTAATCATTCTTACCTAATAACCATGTTTGTTCACCACTTAGATGAAGGCCACGCATATATGGTTCCATCTGACTTGATGACCATATATAAGAGTCATGGGTGGCACCTCCAAATTTAGCATTGACATTTATTATTACCAAATCCTGATTGCAAATCTGTGAATAAATGCATTATTTTATTTAATCATTTAAAAATCTAAGTTAGTAGAAAATTATTAAAAATCACATAAAACTCAGGCATAATTGCTTAAAATTATGCCTGAGTTTTATGTGATTTTTAATAATTTTCTAGGTAGGTACATACACAAAATAATACAGACTTACCATTTGTACATTAATCGAATGGTACCCCTTTCTATTAAAAAATATATGCTCATCATCTTTGGGTTTAATAATGGCGATGTGGCTGCAATCAATTGCACCGACCACCCCCGGCAAATTGAATCTTCTTTGGAATCTATAAGAAAGATTATATTTTAGGGAATAAGAAACTATGTAGATATAGTTTTATTATTAATGAATGTTATGTTAGTTAAATAGTAAGTACTTACTCCTGTCTATTTATAGCCCTTTCTTGTCGGGTTTGTGGAAATTTGATCCACTTATCCATTATGGCCGGACTATTTAATGCATCTACCACTTCTCTGATAATACGGCTCGTTGTCTGTTGCGGCAGATCGCGCGTGATCCCTACTATCCTCTGGTATGATCCAGTGGCCAAGAAGCTGAGGGTGCAAAGAACCTGAAAAAATATCCATAATTGTTAGTAAAAGTAACCACAGATTTAATACTGTATTTTAAGTTGCCTTATTGAATTTTACATTACTTACTTTTATTTCCAAGGAAATGTTCTTGGTTCCTTTTAATGGGGTCAAGTGCCGAAGATCAATACAAAGATTTCGAAAAGTGCGTTTATCTAAACGAAAGTGATCCTTGAAGAGAGAGTCCGGCATTTCTCGGAGCGTGTTCCACGACAACCTTGCAGTTGTTCGTAGTTGACGCCGCAGCCACACATCCTCATTATGTGCAGCCCACAGCAAACGAAGTGTATGCATTGTTTAAATTAAATGATTCGCACGCACAACTAAATAAAATAACACACCACTTTGGTCACTGGCACTCGATAGCAAAATTAATTATCACTACGTCTAGCGTAGTACGACTATTTGTTTGTATCTACAGGCTATCGGCGTTCGCTCGGATTGGCTTCAACACAGTAGAATGTAGAATAGAAAATGGACAAAATTTGCCGTTTGAGTAGCTTTGTCACGGTGCAAGCGATTATCGTAAACCACAGATCAGAATGTGATCATCACACCGTAGGGAGCGTATTTATCATACCATAGAGATTAATTTATTTGATCGATCGATTAATTACAGCTTGACCATAAAGAGTTGAAATTAAATAAAATGGAACTAACATTTTTCAGTACAAAATATTGTCAGTGTTGCCTAATTATTCGTGATTTTGACGTGTTTACATACAAAGTGGCGCCCTCAATTTTTGTCAACTCTTTATGGTCAAGCTGTAGGTGCCACAGTAAATAAATACTGTGGTGTGGTCCAAAACTACAGTTTTTCGAGCTAAGTTTCCTGACTTATTTATAAGATAATGTATTTAAAGCACTTTTATTGCGTGAATTATTTAAATAAAACTTGGAATACTTGTCAGTGTTATAAAAATCGACGTTCGTATGGTCTATTAGCGCCAATATGATCTTTGTTGCGGGTGCAATTATTTTCCTTTTTAATTGATACACTGTTTAATTTTGACGCTATAGTAGCACTGGGGTGTGATGGTTATAATGTTGTACACGATTTAATAAAACTAAATCACTGGTTGCAATTTTTTTACTGGGACCACTCGCACGCTTTACTGCGACCACTCGCACGCATTTTTGCGTGATCGTGACGTGACGCGACCCTGGCACGATCACTTATCGTAGAGATACTCCTCCATGCTAAATGCTACTGCACGATAGGTCCGACAAAATTTTACGGGCAGTATTCGTGAAAATGAGTTTTTGCTGCATTTTATTTCACAACATACCTTCTTCTATCATTTTATCAGCGTTGACTGTACCACGCATATTCTGATTTTATTTTACCCGGTGGAATGGACTTAGATGAATTTCTAGAAATTTTAAGAATAAAACACATTTTTCCCCCTTAATAATTTAATTATATCCAGCAGACAAATCGTTAAATTTTCGTTCGTTCACGACAGTACACAGTAGGTACTTTATATATTTTAACCTAAGATTTTAAATTTTTAACCAAGGAAAGTAATTTGTTTTAATGTTCAATTTACTTTCCATGGTTAAAATGTACTCTATGGCGATCAATGACTCAGCGGTTAGTCTTCCGGAATGCACTCCTGTCAAAAAAAAAACGACAAACTTGACCGTTTACGGAGGCCCTTAGCGAAGCAATCGAGGAACGACAGCGAGCATAGCATAGCATATTTTAATCATTTTAATCATTTTAACTCTCGACATTTGTAACTGTGATAATTTTAATTAAGTAAGTAATTGACATGTAATAATCTGTAATTTTTCATCAAGCTTTAATTAAACTAACATATTCTTAAGTCGCTACTAACAAAAATGGATCTTTGTTATCTGGAAATAAATAAATAATAATAATAATAATAATAGCGTAGCGTCATCTCTGTATCTTAACCATCAACTTTCACAAGACTTCAAGACTTTAACTGGTTATAAAGTAATTTAAATTTATTTAAAAAATATGAAAATACTATCACGGTAATGGTATATAGGTATAAGGTATATCAGTATTCCATCTTCAACACTCGGTAAACAAACATTCGCTGATGCACCGCAGTGTCGAACGAAAGATACGTACCTACCATTTATTGAAATACAAGTACTTACTATGGCAAAGTGCAGATTGTACTGTTTTTATTATATTTAATTAACAAATTAATCTAAAGATGACATGCTAAATACCTGAAAGTCTGAAAAATAAGATTAAGTATACTTTACAATCTTTTTTATCATAAAAGTATTACCTACTAATTACGGCCAGAAGGATTCGAAACATTTTTTTTATTTCTCCCTTTAATATGTAGGTATTTAGCTTTTTTGTTTTTTGTTTTCACCATTGGTTGTGTTAATCTAGGTATTTCATTGCTTAGAAATGGATTTCTAGGCGAAGGTAAACCCTATAATATGGATTCTAAAATATTACGTAGGTACCTACAATTACAAAAGTAGAAAGATACGAAAGTACTTAATGAAATTAATACTGTAGCCGGGTGGCGGCCCTATCGCGTGTTGATGTAGGTATCGCGCGGCAGACAGGGCTGAGTTTCTCTGCCGCACTTTATAATAAAGTATGTACTTTATTTCGGAGTAAGTAATTGTTATCTATACTCTATGAGGAAAATAAAGTAGGTACGTGAAAATACTTTATTTCACATGGTTTGTTTAAATATTGACAAAAGTAATAAAAAGTAAGGTTTAAAAGGTAAAAATAAGTCGTACATACTTTATTTCCATATAATATAGGTACTTTTTTTTACCTTTAACAACCAAAATACTTTATTAGTCCAAAAAAAGGTGGCAACCCTAGTTATAATACTGATAGATATCATTACTGTGCTACTTTATATCGTTTGACGAATACCGCGTTCAAACCTAGCCAAATCTTATTAGTTTTTGATGTTCTTAAGATGTTTTTTGCTTTGATTTATTATTTTTTCATTAATATTTTCTATTTTGTTATAAATAAAGAAAATTTGTTATTTTCTTTATTAATAAATAATAGAAAAGTAAAAAAAATATATAATAGTAAACAAAAAATAAGATTTAGCGATTATAATATCGTGTCAGTAGTTCCGCATTGATTTCCAGAGGCGCTAGTGGACTTTCAAATCGATGTGTACTTTACTCTTTGTAATCCATAGATACGAGCGTTCAAAAGTTGACGTACGGAGTGACGTTTTGAGTACGAAATTATTATCGCTAACGCCAGATCGTTGACTCTTGTAGAAAAGAGAAACGCCTTTAACGTTTGCCGTTTGAGTAGGCCCCCTGATAAGATCACTGGAAGATAGAGCGTGCAGCCGCAAGGTCGAACTAGTCTTTAGCGTGTCTGTGTCATTACCTGCACTTGTTTATTTATCACCTAAGAGCGGTTTTTTTATTATTTACTATTTTTATGTGGACCGTCGCTCGTCGACCTGGTGAAGGTCGCGGGTAGCCGCTGGATGCGGGCAGCGTAAGACCGATCGTTGTAGAGATCCTTGGGGGAGGCCTATACCCAGCAGTGGGTGTCGTGCCGCTGATCATGATTGATAAAATGATGATGATGATGACTAAGTTTTAGGATTCTATTGCTGAAAGCAAAAACAGAATTAATAAGCTGAAATATGTATGTAGAATTCGGTGTCTGTTCTGGGAAGTTCGCAAGTTATGCCGTGTAAATACTTCCAACTTCAGTTACGTACGTATAATACTACGTTCAATAAATGATTTGAAATTTTATACACTTTTAAACTTTTACGTTGCCTTGTACTTAGTAGTTGTACGCGTTTAATTCCTGTTATTTAACTAAGTGACAAAATTTTCCAAGGAAGATTTTCAATATCGTGGTTTTATTGATTCAAAAAAACCACTGAGTAAACTATCCTCCGTCCGCGACTTGGTCCGCATTCCCCTTTTGGTGAGAGTTTCTGCATTTATAAATACTGACATTCAGGGAAAATATAAAATTTTAACGAATAATAGTAGATTATATAACAAGTGAAAAAAGGGAATTTAGTTCGAGGGACTAAGTTGGATTCCGAGAGTAGCGAAGGATTCACGAGTAGAATTCTGAGCGAAGCGAGGGATACAAAGGACCGAGATGTTTTTTTTTTCACGAGTTGTGTACTCTACTTTTTACCATCGACTGCGAGAAAACAAATAGCAGTAGGTACTTATATCTATAGTATTTATAGTTATCACATTTTAATATTTTGGTAGGAAATCTATAATGCCAAAGTAACCGTGCTTACGCTACCCACAGTACATCCGTGTAAGTTAGTTAAACAATATACTTAATCTGCATTAAGATAAAGCCTATTCTAGTCCAAGGTCTAGGCCAGACTACCTATAAATAGGTCACAGAATCTAATGTGAACTGTTTGTTCAACGGACGTGGGAGCTGCTCGCACAATGAAAAAAACGCAAGCTCATTTATTTCGTTAATTACTCTAATTATATAACTTTGTGCCTCATAATATTTTAAACCGGTGTTATTCTGATATAGTTTCGCTGCTAAAAGTCGTAAATCATAATATTTTAGCAGTTAGGGATTTTAACTGTGATCTACGTGGTTGCGGGTTCGAATTACATTAATTGAAGTAAATATGTATTAGTAACACTAAGATAGCAAGATGAAAGATTTCTATTTGTTTAAATTTAAAGATTTGCAATCAATTGTAAAATCACTTGCTTGTGTCTATGTTTGTCAATGATACAGTTTAAATCATTTGGTTCCCGCAGTGGGGTGGTTCCACTCATGATTACAAGCAACTTTTACAATGGGGCCAACTCTGATATCGCGAAAAAAAATCAGCTGTTCCATATAAAAGCGCAATACCTACTCGACCTTAATGTATGGAACAGCAGATTTTTTTTTCGCGATATCAGTGATGGTCTCCATAGTAAAATTTGCTTGTAATCATGAGTGGAACCACCCCACTGCGGGAACCAAATGATTAAAATTTCAAGATATATAGTTTGCTACTTGGAATGCCATGCTCGCCAGGTATAGCATTTTGAGAGACAAGGGTTACATGGTCTACTCTTGGCTGTTTCTGTGTTACCAGTCATTTGAAATAAAACTCCCTGACTCCCATACATTACTGTAAAGCTAGGGTTTCCTAGAATGGCGGTGCCGTCATATTACGGCCGTCATTTAGCGGCGTAGAACTTTGACTATAAACAATTTGGCGACACCGTAACGCCAGAAACCGCGCCGCGCCGTATTGTTTACATAGACAACGTTCTACGCCGCTAAATTACGACCGTAATATGACGGCACCGTCATTCTAAGGAACCCTAGCTTAACAGTTCTTTGAAATTATGAGTATTTTAGTGAAAATTACGTCAGTTAAATTTTTCAACATGAAATCTTTCGTTTGCTAATTATTGAAATGCATTATAACAATTTTGTAATGAGTGATGGATGAAATAAAAAAAAAATCCTTCATTTTTTGTTTGTTGCCATAAACTGGAAACTAGATAGTAGAACTCTAGATGAAGTACTAGCCACATAAGAAAAATTTATAATGTTAAACCTGTTTCTCATTTTATGTAAACTTAATGTTTTTATGAGAAATAAATTCTTTAAACCCAAGTAAGCAGTAAGTAGTATAAATATCAGAAAGACCTGACGTCTTTCTGATATTTATTGTAGGTCAGGATTTTATTTATTTGTGCTTAGTTTGACCAGTATTTTTATTAATTTAAGATTAAAAAATAATAAAACTTACAGTCTAATTTTAGCGTCAAATTGTAATTTAATATGGTCTCTAAATCATTTCAAATGTCGTGTCACCTTTACTATCAAGCAAGTCCGTAGATTGAATTAATTTTTTGATGTCCTAAAACGTTTAAGCAAATTACATGTTAGATTGACAAATCACTCTAATAAATTCGAATATTTGATCTTATAATAATGTCTAATATTTTTAAAGATACTTCAGAAATTACTGATTGAAATGATTATTGCTAAATTCTGTTCGTTTTAAAATCTTCAAAAAAGTAAACATTATCTTATCTTTGACTCGATTATATAAATAAATAAATAAGAATAAAAACATTATCATCAAGATATTAGCCACACGACACCCACTGCTGGGTATAGGCCTCCCCCAAGGATCTCCACGACGATCGGTCCTGCGCTGCCGCTCGTGGGAAGCCGCTGCATCCAGCGGCTTCCCACGAGCTTTACCCTCACGTCGGTCTACCTTGTCGGGGGCCTACCCACGGAGCGCCGTCCGGTGCGCGATCGCTATTCCAGAACCTTTCTGCCCCAACGGTCATCGGCTCTTCTCGCTATGTGTCCCGCGCACTGCCACTTCAGCTGAGTTTCTGAATCGATCAAATTGTCGATTCGATGACTTAATATCTAACTAATCTATGTCCTGGACAAAAAGTGCTTATGTATTTCACAGACACATTTACCCAAAAGAAATCATTTGACGAAAAAAGAAGAAAAATATGTCTGTAAAAGGGTTTTTTTAACTCTAGGTTTTATCTACGTTGAGAATAAAATTAAATCCTCATTTCTTATTTGTACACATTATCGATTCGATGACATATTATCTAACTAATCTATGGCCCGAAATAGTTTTTTACAGATACATTTGCCCAAACTAGGCTTGGACCTGGGATTTATATCGCTGTTATAGCGACATACGTAGATCCCATACAGCGACGCTGTAGGAAATATCTTCAAGTTATTTCTATTGCATTTGCTTCTTTTATTAACATTAGCAAACTATGATCTTAAATTATTTTCATGAGCGAACATTCATCTCTAAATACAAATGTCAACTGTCACTAGATGTATGTGACACGACACCAAATATCGTTTCTCGATTAATCTCATTACCATCACGTGGTAACGTACTCAGCAAGATTGTATGTTAATAGTCTAGATCAAATTATACAGCCGCCAAGGTTGGTAGACAAAGGGGAAGGAACATTGTTACTCGGTTACAATCGTGAGAAGTTCTCTGGATGTGACATAATGTGCAGTAATAACACAACTGAACTGAATACAGTATACCAACTTCCAACATCAACTGTTGTTGGTATAAGTTATGAAAAAATGGGTTTTTAAATTGAAGAATAATAATTATAAGTTCGTTGCGAATATAAATTTATGAAGGCAATAAACAAATACCATTTGGTATTCGTTTTTGGTTTTAATTGTTAACTAAAAATGATTTGGTAAATTAATTTTTGTTGCTATGTCTTTAGACTGTTAATAACGAAGTGAAATAGCATGTGCTATCGAGAAATAATTCCATAACATTTTTATATTAATTCATTTTTATATTCAATACACCACAATTAATTATTTCAAGTTCAGTTTTTTCAGTTAGATCGTAAGTTATTTAATTTTGAAACTTTCAGTGCGAATCACTTTAGTGAATTTATTTTTCTCACTAGACTTAAGTGTTGTAGAATTAGCTACTTAGTCAGTTTGGTTATGTTTTATATTCGTAATCGTATTATTTTCATTTAGAAATCATTTGACGAAAAAAGAATGAAAATATATCTCTAAAAAGTTTTTTTTTAACTCTAGGTTCCATCTACGTTGAGAATAAAACAAATTGGTGCGTGATGCAGGAAATACAAAAGACTTATATTTATACATCGTGTATCAAAATACTCTGTCAGATCCTGAAAAAGGTGATAGTGTTGCTGAAACTGAACAACATTCTCCAAGGAACATAGGACGAAAAACGAATTTTTTTTCGCCTTTCCATAGTAAGTCGGTCAGCTGACCAATAAATTTTGTATGGGAGTATGATTTTTTTTTTCGTTTTTCGACTTATGTTCTATGGAGAAAGTTGTTCAGTTTTAGCAACACTATCACTTTTCTCAGGATCTGACAGGGTTTCTTGATACACGATGTATGTAGCATACTGACTCGTACTTTATGATGTGGTGGCAATATAATTAGATGTGACTTCGATTTAGTGCGAGGCCTCATTTTGAGGTCATGTACGAATGTCACATTTCGTAATAATGTAATAAGGTTAATTTTTGTATTGAGATGCTTTGCTTTGTTTGTTCAAGAAATAATCTTTGAACTTGCCATTGTGTGGGGCTCATAGTAGCAAGTGCATTATCAAATTTTATGACTTCTTTTGTTGGACAGGTCTTTTGTGTAACTGTTAGCGGTTAATTAAGCATGTTTGTTTTGTCTAAAATATAGGTTTAGGTGGTATGCGACCTTGGTGGTTTGAGATTTTTTTGATGTGGTAGATAATAAATACATTGGCTAAGATTTTTTAATGAAGTATTGTTAAGACCTAATAAATAAGGAAACATTATAGATTATCATATTTCTCGCTCTGATTCAAAATTACGAGATGTTGTATTACAATATCAGATCTTATTCCTTCTTGAAATTTCTTTTACCATGCCCGTGCCACGAAAGTACCTCTAAAAGGTCGCTTTTCACTAAATTGCTGAATAATTAAGCAATTAATAAAGTTGTTTCCAATACGTTCACAGCTTGATACACTCGTGTCAGTATTTCTCTCAATTTTCTTCAACATCTACACAAAATGTCGTCACGCTCTCACGCACTAAATCCACAAACAATTATCTTCATCTGTTACTGACACCGCAATTATACGGAATTAATACAAAAATTGTTATCGTGGGCGTTATGGTTCAACACTGTGTCCATAGTACAGTTCGGACTTACGATATTGACGGCTGGCTGAGTCTTCTTCTTCTTAATGAATGGCTTGCTCTGTGGTCTATGCACAATTCCGCCAATGTCACGTAGTTAAATTTATATAGGTACGATTGGGAAAATTAATCAATGAGAGTCAGTCTAGCGGTTTATAACTTTGACGGCAAAGATAAGTTATGGTTGGTTCACTTTTATTGTTGGTTAGTTACTTCACCGAGTCGCTTCAACTTTCAATTCGACTTGCGTCCGACGTATGCAGTTTTGCCTCCAAACTTTCAACACTGTCATGCTGATTTCAATTATAGCTTACTGCCAAGCTGTAATTGAAAAAGCAGGACGAACGGGAAAGCGATTGTGTCCCTTACATAGATACTCCAAGGGTCCGTACCCAGCCAATACATTTCTCGTACGATCTGCTAAAGTGTTTCCCGATAGTTACAACCTTGGAATCTTCAAGGCAAGAGCGAATAGGCATTTCCTGGGCAAGCGTGCTACACCTTAGACCACATCCTGTTTACCACCACCAAGTAAGATGGTGGTCAAATGCCTGCCCAGTTACAAATAATAAAAAAGACACACCTTTAGACAGCTACACGACCCCATAGGTCTTCCACAAGAATCTCCTAGATGATGCGTCCTGTGTTGCCTGCATTCAGCAGCATGGTGGATACAAACATTTTGTAACTAAGACGTGTCGTGATGTTATCTTTATCAAAACTATTTTTAGCAACATAAAATTGTTAATTAGCAAAAAGTTGTCTAGGCCACGTCCATGTACAGTATACCAAAAATAGGTAAAGACACGTTACACAGTTTCTAATAATTTAATTTATGTAAAATTGCTTTGTTTTTGTAAATAAAAATATATAAATTGTTATATTGTTACTTCCATAGACAAAGTTCTAGTGTTTGCATTTTAATGCACAAGTTATTGTGCATTAAACTGTAAATACAACCAAAATACATCATGGCGGAATATGTCACTTTAATGATATTTGTTTGTCACTGTCGGTCAGTTCAGTTTTAACAATTCGATTTTGCAAAGCTCAACTCTAAAGACAACTCAAAACGTGACGAAAGTGACAGTATTACAAATTAGTATAGTCCAGTACCTTGATTACGTAATGCTGTTGCTAACAATTCTCGATTGAAATCGATTGAAAGCGCAGTTGCATTGCTGCTTTAAAGTAAGATACTTGTCACATTGGTTCTTAACTAAAGCAGCAATGTAACTGCGATTTCTGTCAGAGCTGATTGCAACAAAGTTAGATAATTATACCACGGTTTCCATTATACCACGATATTTACCTGGGGGGTAATTATAAAATAATAAAAAAATAAAATGTTTGTTTATTGTGATGGGAAAATAAACAAACATTTTATTTTTTTATTATTTTATAATTACCCCCCAGGTAAATATCGTGGTATAATGGAAACCAGCGCGTATCGGTCGCGTGTTCACACCATTCACGCCGCTTGTCCGATTGAGTGCTTCAATTAGTGTTGCCGGTTCGATCCCCGGCCCCCTGCGGCCGCCGCCGTAATCACTGTTTGTTATTCATGAACTGCAGGCTTAATGTGATGTTTACCATGGTTGCCATTAGTTACCTGATTTGCAACCTATAAGCATGGGTAATTGGTGGTTCTAGTTCAGTGGAGATTGTTTTCTATGTAAATGGTTAAGAAGTGTGGCTAAATAAATCGCTTATGGTCAAATAGGATGGGTGATCAAAAAACATTAGCCTTAGTAGGTGAGGACATTAAATTGAAACTAGGTAATTGGCATTGAGTGTGGAACTGTATTTTTGGGCGTTTTCTGCGTCACTAATTGAGATGCACATCAGCCATATTTTTAATGTCCTTGCTGCTGGGTACAGGCCTTCCTTATGGGTGGATAAGGAGAATGGACCATAATCCATGCGGGCCCAATGTGGATTGGTGGGTGTTGACGACTGCAATGGAACAACAACAAAATAACTACACTATAACTACACTATCTACATGAAAATATCAAAAGTGCATCTCCCTAACTTTCGGTAATGTCTCCAGAAACGTGTATATTTCATAATAAAAGAATGTAACTTGAGATCTATTTTACTTTATGCTAATAAGCTCGTTTAATATAAATAGTTTATGATCTGTCCATCTTTAAATCGGTCCCAACATTGTGTGGTCTGTGTTATTAACTCTTTGTTTCCGAATATTTTACAAATATTAATGTTATTGTGTTTTTATGTGTCGTGTAGTGTCAAGTTTTTAAGGAATGAGGCGCTATGGTTACTACTTGACGTAATTATTCATCTAGTTAATAGTTCAACTTGTAATTTGTTTTTAATATTGCTGTAGGTAGATGAATGAGTGTATGAAAAAGACGCGTACCGAAAGAAAATAACTATGGACTTGTACCAACAGAGTTTATACATAAGGGTTAACCAGAGAACCAATTTTTTTGAAGACGGTTAAAAGCTGCGACGCGTGATGCACTTTCAGATGTAGGCTTAAGACCTGAAAATTGTGTTACTATTCAAGTTGCAGATATCGTTTATGTTACGTTGCGTATCTTATGTGTTTTTACCGAAAACTAAACCAAAATACCTCACAAATGAGATAAATAAAGCACAAAAAAAACAAAGGATTCATCGATACCAATTCGATGTATCTAATTTGTCTGACTCCCTTCAGCTCACACCATCGATTAATCTGGACCGATTGCTCAAATCTACGCAACACTACTAAAAACATTTGTAACAACAAACAAATAACTCTTAAAACCAAGCACTACGATCGCTTTTTCTTGGTTTTTAAGTTTAATAGTTGTAACTTTATGGTTGTTTTGAGTTAAGGTGTTGTCTCCACGATATTTTTCATATATTTCGGTTTAATTCTGGCCTCTTTGGACATGACTGTTAATGGTTATAATCAATTAGACCGCACCGTGTCGACTTGTAATTCGATTCTAGATGGTGACATCACCTTTTGTTTTGTTAAGTTTGATCGAATTAATAACAATTTTTTTTATCGTTTGATGTATGTGAGGTAAGAGCAATTTTAAAGGCGAAATTAGCTAGAAAAATCTGTAATATTGGGTAAGTCTCATTCGTTTAATAACGTTAACCCTTTGTAATAAAAAATAGCTTCAATAAAAATACCTTATCAAAAGTCAATTGAAAGAGACATTTAAAGTTAAATATTTCAAGCAAAAATGAAGGTATCTTATACCAACCTCTTTTAGCACAGTTTCTACAAAACAACTGATTTAAATAGTTTTATATTTTTAGGATTTATAGACGCCTGAAAAATAAATTGTATGTATCACTGATCTTTTATATTCATGATTTTTTCATGATATAAAAAGCAAAGTTTCAGATCGATTTCACAATAAAGTATTGTACTGGATTATGTCTGGTATTGATTGTTATAAACATAACATCAATTTTGACAACTTTCAAAAGATTTATAATAAGAAAGATTAACAAATCTAAGTTGCTAATGTACTTAACATTAGCAACTTAGATTTGTTAATCTTCCATTTATATATAGACGCAAAATTTATATTACTTCTGTTTATTCAGAAGTCTGTCATCACGGATGTTGTTTAGATATGAATGAATGGATTTGATGGAACTTTTTAGCACTAAGCTTTCCAATCTCGCACCTATTTTTTTATTGTCATAGAGATTGACACTATTGCTCAAACGGTAACCATAAAGTTCAAAATTGTATAGAAATAGTAAACTAATATTTCGTTATGAATGCTCGAGACATTATTTATATATTTGTTAATAAATTTATGGGTTTCTTTATAAAGATGTTTTATTGGTCACAAAGGAATCAAATATACATCTTTCGTAGTTTTAAATTATTGTTTATGAGATAAGAGGAGATTGTGTCAGTTCGGGCGTTGTTTTGGTCTTAGAAAGTCGTACTTTGATATTTGAATTTATTATGTTTGTTTAAAATATGAAATATGGCGAACGATTGTTTATCGTATATAAATATGAAGGTGTCAAATTGATATGCGGTTTTACATAACATGTTTTAGAAATATTTTTGTCTACAATACTTTTTCACACTGTAGAAAATAATGAAATATTTCTTTTTAATTAGATCATGTCGAGTTACGAAAGGGATACCTTTATGGAAAATAAGGTACTATATTATTGGTTTCCTGGACTAATTTAATTAATTGGTAATCAGTCATACGGCCATCTTTACTTAAGGTCCAACTACGAAAGGGTGATAAACGTTGTTGTGAAAACTAATGAACGTCGAGAAAATGCTTGTATGTACGATACCGTTTATTTTCACAAGCGTTTCTCTCCAAACAAACGTCCATAGCATATTCGTAGCTCGACTTAAAGCTACCCTGATGCAAAAAAAAGATTCTGACGAACTGACAACCTCCTCCTTTTTTGAAGTCGGTTAAAAAAGCTTAATGCTTAAGACCAGGGAAGAGGTATCACTTACGTATTGCCGATCCTGACGCCTTTTCTAATACTCTGGTCAAAGGATTAAAGAGGAAAAAATATACCTATCTATACCTATATTACATCCAAATATCGATATAGATCCACCAGTGGAGCCTCTTTGGTGGATTCTAGAGGAAAGAGGGCTATACCACCGACAGTGGCGCCCTCAGAGGTTTTTATTTAATAAGTTGTTAATAGAAAAAGATTTTAATTATACTTTACGTGGAATTTTTAGACCCATGGTCTAGTATTTTTAGATGGTATCACTACATTCCCTCCTAGTCATTTGTAGAAGTAGATAGCAAATACGTAAAAAAACAGGCACTTTTAGCAGTTTCACTATCTACTTCTATCAGTGACTACGAGAGAATGTAATGATACCGTCTAAAAATACTAGATTATGAGCTCTAAAAACTCCACGTAAAGTTTTATTAAAATTGTTTATTAATATTACAGTGTTAAATAAAATCACCGCGGTGCCACTTTCGGTCAGGGTGCCACCTTAATGTCTACGTTATGTCATTGCGGCCTTCCAGATGCCTACATCCAGTTCTATTTGAAAATTAATGAATAAGTTTATAACTTATAAATAATATTTTAAATAAACCGCTATGAAAAACCTTCAAGTAACTATATTTCAATCAAATATCCCTACCCACCTAGAAAAAAGCTTCCATTAAAACTTTCCTCATTAATTTATTAAAATTCCTTAAAGTTCCTATTTTCCTATTCCCGATAGTGGAACAATTAGAAGCGGGCGATGTCACCTGCGTCACGATACTGATCGTGTGATTTACGCGCTTGCGCCGGCGCACACTGATCTTATCTCATGAGCTTTCTCTTGCCAAGCTAATGTGGAACTTATTAAATACCCTCAAATGATCGGTTTTCACTCAAGTTTGTTGGAAAAGCGTATATTCTCATTACCAAAAGCGTAAGAGCACTTTTCTTGTACTATGTGTGTGTAATTTAAATCTAGACTTGGTTCACACGGTTGGAGGTGATTTGTTTTTGATTAAAGCTTTATATCGAGAGCTTAGATTGATTTAACACATTTTTCATTTCTGTTGGTTATGATACAATTTGAATGTGATAGATAATGCATTAAAATTTTAAATCATAGTATTATGCCTGGACTGAAGTAACATAAGTACAACGGTTTTATGAAAATCAACTGAAACAATGACGGAACTTCTAACATCTTTATCAAAAAAAGATCGCAAAAGAAACACCTATAGTTGCTACAAGGCAAAGGCGAGTCCCCAAAGGCACAAAATTTTGGGGACTCGATCTGCAGTTGGGTACATTTTATTGATATCGCGATTTAATTTTCTACATTTAGATGTCGAAAAAGCCCTCCTCGAGCTTTTTATGTTACTAGGGCTGTACCAAAGATTGACTGCGTTTATGACCACTAGAAGAAAATTAAGGTTTCGAGTCACCGTTTTAATTGTATGCAGTACAATTAAATCTTGTGCTTAATGATTTTTTTACTTAATGTCTCTACGTTTGAAGCATATAAACGAATAATGATCACAACACAATCCATTTATCGTAACAAAGAAGACAATTCAAATAATGGAAAATTACAATTAAAAAAGTCAATTACCCGACCGGCCACCTGCCATCGCCATTTTAATGCATCAATCAATCAAGAATCATGTAAACACAGGTCGCATTGTATTCATAACGTTAATTTTAATTCGTTTTATTGCTTGTCCTACCGTATTAGTGATGTGACTAATCCAAAACCAAACACCGTATATTCCTATCAACAACGATCAAAACCATTCATTCCAACTTCAAGGAATTTTCACACTTATTCCTACTAGCTTAAGAGTTAGTGAAGTTGGTGCTAAAAGTGGTATTAAATAAGAGGTGTTAA
The DNA here is from genome assembly GCA_928269145.1 of Agriphila tristella. Classification (NCBI taxonomy): domain Eukaryota; kingdom Metazoa; phylum Arthropoda; class Insecta; order Lepidoptera; family Crambidae; genus Agriphila; species Agriphila tristella. The sequence continues at coordinate 55,417,990 of OV743431.1, read as the reverse complement.
AATTCAACGCATACTTTCGATTTTGTCGTAAATCCTTTGTGAGCGGGGTGATTGGCTTCACCCGTAATTCTACAACCAAGCAATGTCATTTAAGTGACATTTGTAAACGTACCACTTTGTTGTGGGAGCACATAAACTGCGAATCGTCGCAGTTTTTATTATATAATTAAAATCTGCTCATTAATAAATCTTTCGCCATGCAATAAGTATATTGAGTCACATATTGTTTTCGTAGATTATGTTGAAAAATAGTTTTAGTCTTATAAATAGTGAAGAACGTTTCAGCATTGGGAGTATATTCGTAACAAAACTACAGAATTTTGAGACACTTAAAAAAGTGCTTTACTTTCTTTTCGACTGTTTGAAGTATTAATTTAATGATATTCGTTGTTTGAAGGCTTTCCAAGATGTGACTTTTTAAAACAGATTATATTAAAAGAAATCAAGTTTCCTTGCTTTTTGATAATCTTGATAAAATGATTCTATTGCAAAATAGTGTCAAAGACCCCACGTTAGGGAGGCGCGATCTATAGTAAACACGGCGTAACCTTCATGCATTAGATTATGGGGTTCGTCATCACCTCCTTTCTTTGCCGAGGTCACCAGACAATGGCTGCAATCTGCCCATCCTGGCCTTTTAGTATTTAAAACTTATTGGCGCTACTTCACTAAACTAATCCTTAATCAAAAACCGATTCAAGTATCAAAGGAATAAGTCCGCATATCCCTTGGTTGTCAATGTCAGTTGTGGCTTTTGAGGGTTAGGAAGACATTCAAATGTGGAATTTGGAGGCCGCATTGTTCGTCGAATCACCAACAATATTGGATTTGTTCCAAAGCGCGGGCAACAATGCATCTTTGTTGGTGGCAAGGCTGCGTCTTCGCCTTGGTTTGCTTCCGATTGGATTAGGACCTTCGATGGTGACGTGAAATTGGGGCTTCCGTTTGGGGATTATCGATCAGTGGGTCGCTAGTTCAAGTTTATAGTGTTGAAGCCGTGGTATTGTTAAAATAAAAACGTTTGTAGTTAGTAGTCATAGACATTAAATTCGCTTGGAAGTTCGCATGATCGATTTGCCGCATTAATTTGACTTGCCAATAGTTTAGGGTGGTTTTTACTAATCATCTTCTTAAACCTTGGCTTCGGAGTGAGATCGATTTATTACTCAACCTCCTCCACTTTGCTTCTCTTTGCGTAAATAAGTACTTAATACTTATATTATGAAAGGGTTGGTAGTTTTAATGCCATGCCAGGAAAAACCATTGGAAAAGCATGATAAAACGCTGGCAAATCTAAGTAGTTTTAACATATTTTAGATGAAGTATATAATTAAAACAAAATGTTTTTTAATCAGTTTTAGTTCCTGAAATATTAATTGAAATGTTATTTCCTCATTTAAATTTTTGAAATGCCACTAATGGCCATTTGCACTAAACTTAAGAATCACCCAAGTTCTTACCTAATTTGTTTAAGCTGCTACTGGCAAAAAAAAAACAGATTTGACAAATTTAAACAGATTTTCATTTTAAAATAATAGATCATAAAAAATCTATCATTTTTTCAATCGTTCGTCATTCGTCCATCATTCGCTTTACTAGGCAATTCCCAAGTTGTGTCACAGCTGAGACAGAACTGTTCTGCGCTGTGCTGCTCGCAAGCTTAGGTGTATCTTAACTAGGACAACCTAACCCAAGTTTAGTGCAAATGGGTATAAATGTTATCCCATGATAAAGATAAGGCTAGAATTTTATCTGTAAGAAAATAATTCAAATATTTTAATTTTTTTTAAACATAGGTACTTATTTATAGAAATACAAGATTCACTATCGAATTCTATCATTAATATTTGTTATCGGTAAAATTAATCTTATAAACAAACATTGTTTAATAAATATTCATTGTTACTAATTACATAGTTATTAAAAAATGACTGTGTCTTAACATGGGAGGTCATTGTATCTTGAACTATTAGTTATTTAGTTATTTTATCGATAAAAAAAATTGCTCATCGACAGTTCGATGTTGATTTGAGACACGCCCATACTTAACTAGTTTAAGTTAAAATTCATGTTTTCCATATTATTAATTTTACAAGGTTGTTTTTGTATTGTAGAACTATAAATAATCTTAGAGGTATTTCATATTTTATTAGGTTGTCCGTCTGTCTGGTTATCAATATCCTTCTTCTCAACATGGAGGTGTCAAATTGAATTTAAAATAATAAATAATATCATCAAAACAAATATTATCAATTCAATTGAAAACTGCTTATCTGATATATTATGGATTATGACTTTGAGTGTCCGGGCACGAAAACGGCGGCGGCGGGGCGGCAGCGGGGCGGCGCGACAGCGGAGCGGCGGCGATGCATTCAACAGTATGGCACAGTATGGAGACGCGCACGAAACGGGCGGTGGCGGAGCGGGGCGACGAGCGATGCACGGGCGGGAGGAGAGCGACGAAAACAAATGAACAAACTAGTTTGATTTGGTAGCCCGCGATTGCAGTAGTGTTGTGTTGAAAATATAATAGTGTCTGTTTGATTACTAAGTAGGTACCTATTTATTATTGTTTATTATTTATTTATTTATTACAATGTGAACTTACAGCTAAACCAAAACATTCACATTGGGCAATTTACTTAAATAAAAAATATTAAAAAATATATATCTAAGAGGGTCAGTATGGATGTCGGCATCTTGGACATCATTTATAAAACACAAGATGAGCAAAGGATCCGATTTTGAAACTAGTTAACGCCTATAGACTATTTTTTCGAACTAAATAACATTTTTAGACTTGGGATCATAGACTTATTATATTACTATATATTTCGTCCTTTGAATATTTTTCGGTATTGATTTAACAAGAAATTGTTTCCATAGTAACATCACATTTGACACATCAATAGAAATAAAAAAACTGTAAGAAGTTTCTTTAACATACAATTTAGGTTAGTCACTACGATATTCTAAAAAGCCCTAGTCCAGTAGGACCACGAGTACATAGTGGTATACCGTGGTCCTACCAGTAGGTCAAATCGGTAGGTCCACCTCGGTAGGACCTTAATGGTATTTAGCTCATCTGTCACAACACTACTAACGCGGCTGACCGACCGCTATGTTTCAGTGTCCGGACACGAAAGTGGCGGCGGCCGAGCGGTGGCGGGGCGGCGCGGCAGCGGAGCGGCGGCGGGGCGGGGCGATGAGAACGTGGGCACGAAACTTAGCGGTCGGTCAGCCGCGCTAGTAGTGTTGTGACAGATGGGCTAAATACCATTAAGGGCCCGTGGACCTACCGATTTGACCTACTGGTAGGACCACGGTATACCACTAAAGTAACTTCTTATTTTTTTTTTATTTCTATTGATGTGTCAAATGTGATGTTGCTATGGAAACAATTTCTTGTTAAATCAATACCGAAAAATATTCAAAGCACGAAATATATCCTATGTCTAAAAATTTTATTTAGTTCGAAAAAATGGTCTAAGTATAGGCGTTAACTAGTTTCAAAACCGGATTCTTTGCTCATCTTGTGTTTTTTAAATGATGTCCAAGATGCCGACATCCATACTGAATAAATAGGTAGGTACTACCTAGTAATCAAACAGACACTATTATATTATTCAACACAACACTACTGTAATCGCGGGCTACCAAATCCAACTAGTTTGTTCATTTGTTTTCGTCGCTCTCCTCCCGCCCGTGCATCGCTCGTCGCCCCGCTCTGCCACCGCCCGTTTCGTGCGCGTCTCCATACTGTGCCATACTGTTGAATGCATCGCCGCCGCTCCGCTGTCGCGCCGCCCCGCTGCCGCTCCGCCGTCGCAGTTTTCGTGCCCGGACACTAATGCCCACGTTCTCATCGCCCCGCCCCGCCACCGCTCCGCTGCCGCGCCGCCCCGCCACCGCTCGGCCGCCGCCACTTTCGTGCCCGGACACTGAGTGTAGGTACAAATCATATTGTTTAATGATTTCAGTATAAAACATTATTTTTAAAGATGATTTCAGTATCCCATCACATGTGTCACTTACGTCCAAAAGCATTACCTACCAGTGCAAAAATTTTTGCCTTTGTCAAAATATTATGCTAATAAAACCACTGTTTCCACATTCGCCAACTTCCTTTTTCACCAATTCCTAATTCGCCCATTCCTTATTTGCCAGCTCCTGATTTGCCTATTCCCGATTCGCCAACTCCTGATTCGCCTATTCCTTACTGGCCTACAGTCAAACCCAAATCATAAGAATAAAAATTCAGTTCGGATAAACCTGCCGTTAGAAGGTTGCGCTGTTGAATTTTGATGAAGTGTAAAAGTACCAACCTTTTTTTATTTAAACTTAAAAGCCTGTTATAGAAATCAAAATAAAAAAAAGGAAAAGCATCTATTACCAATCTTTAAAAAAAATTCAAGTCTGTTCTTGAAAAAAAAACAGCGCCACCACAAATTTGTCATCACAAAAAATATCTTGGCAGGCCCATACGGTCGGGATCGATAAAAAATTAGCTACCGATTAATAAACGGTTAAACGGGTGTATCGGTGCATCTCCCGGTAGCGGGTATCGCTGACATCGCGTATATTTAGTGGCCGACCACGGGTTTACTAAATAATTGCTAGCTGAACTTGATATTTATGGGGTTATCTCCTTCCTTTGCCAATATGTAACGACGATGCAACTTGAAACTATAGTGAAAAGTTTTACAAAACTTTACAAATGTCATAAATTTTACAAAACAGCATAAATATCAAGTCGTATTTTAAATACGCATTAATTTTTGTATGCTAAGAAGTGAAGTAATTAAAAAACATACCTACTTACTTAAAATTATAGGTGTTTTGTCATTATTTTTTTCTTCTTCCTCATTAAATAAAAATTTAAATAATTTATGAAATAGCCAGTTTGAAAAAAGCAAAATAGTACTTTGTTCAACGAGTGCATAAAATGGTAAAATGGGTTTTATGTACGAGTGCACTTTGCTTTTCACTTCGATTGTGAGGAAATCAAACAGCAATATTGCAAAAAAAGTAGTATTATAACATGGATTATGTATAAAAATGAAGAAACAGAATGAAATAACAAGTTTATTTAACGAAGTTTAATTGCGTGTTTGACTGTTTACTTGACGACCTTTGTCTTACAGTCTGAGACTTAGACGAAGATTTTAATTAATGCACTAGCTAGAGCATGTAAAGCAATTTTATGCAGCCTATACCCAACATAAAGACGAACTTTGCGAGCATGAAAAGTGAAAAAGTAGTTTTCATTCCAAGTGAAAAATGCATCAAAAACCCTTGCCTAATCGAACTTTGACCTCGTTTTACAAATCAGATATTTAAACTTGGAACGTGGTTGTTTATGGCTAATTCTTGTTTTGCGCCACAAAAATGCTGAGATATACGATATTGGCGCGCGCCTGCGCCGCGCGGTATTTGCCCCGTGCGATATGGCTGCTAGTAGGGTTACCAAAACAGTCTGATGATTATGTATCATTTATTTTATATTATCAATTATTTTATGAATACTCATAAAATTATCTATCATCAGACTATTTTGGTGACCCTATTATTATGGCTATATACATAGCGGATATTTCCTTTAAAAATTTTGGCTGTGAAAATAATACCATAAAAGTTTGAATCAAATTCTAAGGAACTTTTTTTATTTTTACATGAGAGTAGTGTCATGTTCAGTATATTATACTGAACATGACACTACTCTCATGTAAAAATAAAAAATGATAATGATGAATAAGCATTTAATATAGTATAGATACCTACATACACAGTTAACGGTATTAACATACTATTTTTGCTGTACGTCGGTATAGCAAAAATAGCAAACAGAATACACGAGGTATCACAAGTTAAAGAACTTGTGATACCTCGTGTATTCTGTTTGCTCAAACAGGAATCGAACTCATGTCTTAAGTAATCCGGGCGATTGATCTTCGTCGCATTACCGAGACTCTAGAAGACTGATTGTAGAGTAAACAAATACAAGCGAAATAAAGTCTTTGGTTAGACCCTATGGTCTAATCAAATTAATCTATATTAAGCCGAAACTGAACGCGTCGTCCTCTTCCATCAAAAGAATCTTATATGTTCACCCTACCCGCGAAATATGGCGGGCGATGATCGGATACGCGCCGCTCGTAACTTCGATCGGATACGCGGATATCGATCTGGCGGTATGCGTCGCGTCGCCGCAATATTTACGCCGGCGATTTGGCGCGATTAGTCGCCGTAACGCGACACTTTCGCGCTCGGGAGCGTTATTGTTTTGTTTTCAGCTTTATTGTTTTATTTGTTTTGATTTATATTTAAAAGTGTAAAAAGTGGAAATCCTTAAAAACATTAATATTAAAATCCAGAAACTAACCAATGCGTCTATGGGCTGAGTACAGTATGAATAGTATGATGTGTCAAGTACTGTACTAGATTAATACATAATTATTTCTATTTCTATAACTAATCAGCATAATCAATTTTCAAAATAGATTAAAGTAAATTCTTTCCTAACAATTTTTTCTTTGGGAAAAACTTTTTCCCGAAAACTTACCACCTACCCAATGAACGTACTAATACTATACGACTTCTGCACTTCTATTCTAATAACGTCAATAACCATCGAAAATAAATCAAATGTTAAGAATACATATCTTTTAATCTGTTCAGTTCAGTAGTGACTTTATCTACCATTTTTATATGCATTAAAATTAGCTACTCATTATTTGGTACTAAATGTTTGTGAGTTGCTCTGGTTATTATTGAAAAGTACAAAATGTAACTGTGCTTCGGTAAATAAGTGAGTCGATAAACTTACGTCGTTAAGTGGCCTATATTTATAGTGGCACGGCTTTTGACAGGTTATCTAGTGGACCGATATAACGGCCGTAAATAGCGCAGTTTACGCGGCCCGCAACCCGGGTGGTCGCGTTTTGTTCTAACGATGGCGGTATGCGGTATGGGGACAGAAGATTAAATACGAAGCTTGCTATTGCTAAAGTCAAAGTCTAATAATTTATTTAAATGCAATCTTTTACAGGCGCCTATTGATGTCTAAATTTACATAAGTCGATTTTATTTACTTGTGACCTTTGTGCGACGGTCGACTTCAGCTTCCAAAGTTGAATCGCAGTCATCTATTTAGTTGATGGCGTAACCTAGGTAAGAATATGTAATAACGTAGTTCCAGTTTTGGCCACTGGATCAGATAATTTTGTTCAGTCACCTGCGGCCTAGGCTGAATTGCCATTTACACGGTCGATTTTTGCCGTGTGGCGGAAGTTACGCGGCTTTAGTTATCCATGCAAATACCACATTTAACCAAAAATATTATCACATAAGTACTTCTTATTTAAAATTACTGAAACGGCAATGATAACTATCAGTTATGTAGTATTCAAGTTTTCACTAACCGGAAGTCCTTTTTTTGTTCAGCTTAGTCTAGCTAGGTATGCTGTTGCATAAGTCGGTCGTATCGACGTGTCATAGCTTTGCTATAATTCTGCGATACCGCATTGTTTAGTGGCGTACGCTAAGTGCAGGCGTTAATCAAGACAGGTGCTTTAAACAGGTCGCAAAGGGAAATCTAACTTTGTACGTGAAAACAAGGATTAGGGGCTTATTTTTTTGCCTTATCAACTTGGACAGCACATCAAAAAAAGATTTTCTCTCTACAATTGAGCCATCATGTTACGTCACGTTCTTATATTCTGTTATCTTTTAGCAGCTTTAGTTATAGCTTCTGCGTGAAAAAACAAAGAAAATAGAAAATGAAGATTAAAAGTAGTCATTACTTACAATATATTTTTTAAAGTAAACTCATTACTAAGGATAAGATAAAAGTTTAATATTTTTCTATTAGAGCTGGCGCACACAAGCAATTTTTGTCTCCGCAACTAATTTGTCTCTCACATCAAGACTTACGAGTTTCTATATAAGTGCGCACACGTAGCGACGCGACAGCCGCCGGCGACTTTTCATACAAACCATGTGAGAGACAAATTAGTAGCGGAGAGAAAAGTTGCTCGTGGGTGCTATCGCTTAGATCAACAAAAACTTCCAAGCTAACCAAAAAATTAAAACGGCAATTAAACAGTGGCGCCCTCATTCAAAGAACGAGTCCACGCTACGGCAATAAATAAACCGTCGGCGATCAACGTCGCGAAGTCAGTTGAAACCGTCGTGTAGACAATAAAGCCTGATTCATCACGACGCTAATCGTAAATAAACTGGACACTTTTAATACGCACCTATTTTGAACTATTACAGGGGCGTAAAGCTTAAACAATTTCGGCTTGGCGTCGTAAAATGTGATAAAAGTAGGGTGAGCACGCTTTAAGGAAAAAAGGAGCTGAAATCGTGTATGGTTTGAAATTTTTTTTTGCTGTTGTTCATTGCTTTTACAATTATCTTTTGCTATTTTTAATGGATAGCTTAGGAGAAAAAATATGATTTTCACTGCTCTCGGATACATTTTAATACTGTTGTTACTTGACATTTATATTTAAGACAGCAAAACAACTTTTTTTCCTGCTAGTTAAAAAACTCGTTAAAAAGCACGCGCTTCAGCAAACACCTGCGTATTGTAATGCGCTTACAAACCTTAAAATCCTCTAAAAAGCGATGTAACATAAAATAATAATGTTTTGAATGAAACTAACGCAAGAGTTATATTGTTTGTTTAACAAATTGAAGAAAATTAACAAACATCGGTCGTTTTTAGTTCTGTAACTGAAATAATAATAAACTAACGTTATCTTAGTAAAACGTGGTCACCCTACTTTTAGCTCGGTCTTCAATCAATATATTGTCCAAGTTGTTCCGTTTGATTCATAGTGAGTCTACATCGATTTGATTCGATCTTAACTGTACTCGGCGACACTTGTGTGTGGTCCCCGCTTTACGACACTTTGTTTGAATCTAAACTGAGACTAGACGGGACGTATTTGTACCAAATCTGGGAAATCGACGGAGCTTTAGAAGTTATGAACTCTGTAAGATTTACGTGACTTTGTAAGGCTATGTTTTGTTCAGGAAAGTGTAGCTAAAGTACTTTGTTGATAAGAATCTGTTGTATAAAATAATTTTCATATTCAATTTTGACAAATCTTTCTTTTCTGTTTCTCTAAATTTTAAATAACCACTTTTTATGATGAACTGATTTGTGCCAAGTAAAGGTCTCAGTAAAGTACTAAGTAAACTAACCAAAATACAGAAAGATGTCTTTAGAATACTGTTTGTAAATTAACACAATATTAATTTGCAAAAGACACGTTTTTGTAAGGAAAAAGGTAAGTTTAAGAAATGTTTTTTCGATAGCTTTCTCCGATTAGAATTTCCGATCTGATAGAGAATTTGTTTGTAAATCAGAGACGTAAGAAATTCACTATATTGAAAGACACTTAGGCCTATTACTTTAAAAACGAAAACCACTATCTTAGTTAAGTAATGCGGATTCACATTCATTAATATGGAACTCTCTCCTAATCTTCGTAAGCGTAGAGCGTATAAGGCACACTGATAGCGGCCAAATTGTCGAAACTAATCTATCCATTACCAAATGTCGACCCACGCTTAAGAGACAATGGGGCGATATCGCTAATGTGGATGCGAACACATGAACACATGTCATTGTCAAACAAAGGCTAGATTGGTGATGATAGCCTGTCGATGAGGCGATAAATTGTTTGAGGTTTTGGGTCACGCTCACTATGTTGGGAAAAATATTTAGCTTAACAACACAAGAGCATGGGACTGACGTACTCTGTGTAAAAGTCCCTAAATTAAATAAAGATTAAAAAAAAAAAAAAAAAAAAAAACACAAGAGCAATGTACCTAAGACTTGAGATTTCTATTTATTACTAGCGGAGAGGAATATTCATTACTAGCGACCGCCCGCGGTTTCACCCGCGTGGTACCCGTTCCCGTAGGAATATCGGGATAAAAAGTATTCTATGTTTTAATCTAGGCTATTTACTATCTGTGTGCTAAATTTCAACCAAATCCGTTCAGTAGTTTTTGCGTGTTTGAGGAACAAACATCCAAACATTTAAACATCCAAACCCACAAATTTTCACATTTATAATATTAGTAGGTATAGGATTGCCTGAAAAATGTAATCATCATATCAGCCGCACCTTCACCAGATCGTCGGTCCACCTTGTCGGGGGCCTAATGTAATAATGTAAGACGCATTAAAAATATTTTCATAGCAATCACAACATGTAAAGGATTCATGGTGATGATAGCCTCTCGATACGGTAATAATTGTTTGAGAAAAATACTTAGCTTAACAATACAATAGGGAATATGCATAAGTCACCGATTTTGATGAATTTGAGCTTGATCGCTGCGGACACTTATAAAAACGTGATGGAACAGAAAAAAAAATAAAAAAAAAGTATTATTTTAGTTTTATCACACGATGAAATCAGGGGAAAATAACGATATTTTTTTTCATTTTCGAATATAATGCACTTTACAGTCAGATAGAATATCGAATAAGAAATAATATTTTGTATGACACATATGTACTTAAACGCAAAATTTAGGGAGATAATTGAAGATTATTGGCTAACTCCATATTAAATGCGCCCGAACACACCTGAAACGTGATATGTGACGTCACCGTTTTGTATAGAGCGTTTTCGGCGGGTGCTGCTGCGCACTAACTTCAAGTAACTATATCACGAGAAAAAAACGCAAGAGAAAAATTTTAATATTACAGTTAATTTTCTCACGCATTATACTTTTGATTAAGATTAGAAAAAAAGTTGATGCATATTCCCTATTGTAAAGTAAAACTTGTGATTTTGCTTTAGGAATATTTAGGTCTACAAGCTCTTTGAAACTGTCTGGCCCATCTATAGTGTCCTTGGTAAAGCGCATTCTGCACACTGTGACATGAAAAGTGGACTTTGAGCAGTACCTAGCTGTCTATTTTCTTATTTATTTAAAAATCCAGTATTAATTTTATCTAATTGAAGAGCAATATTTCATGTATCTGCTTATTTTTCCTTCATTCCTAATTTAATTTATTAAAATTGTATCAAATGTCAAGTCAATACATAAAGGATTTTCTCGTTTTCTCAATAAACTTATAAATGTTATAACAGAATCAATCTGTGTTTATTTTCGGTCCTAAATTTGTCAAAGGAGATGATTTACAATTATTTAATAACATTCAAAAATAAATTACAATCGGCGCTAAAGCTCAAAGATCTATCAGTACAGCGTACGAAATAGATCGATCGATCAGCAACACTATTGTTGATCTAAACGGCTGTCTCGTTGTCAGCTGATCGATCATTGAATCCGTTTATGCCGATTCCGATGATCGATTGCGAGCAACCAATATTTTGGGCGGAAGTGTACTTATCGCAGAATTAGCACATATCGAGGTGTGAATATTTGGACGTATAGATACTTTTTTATGGGACGCAAAATGGAATAAAACATTTTATTGCGATATCACTGAATATTGAACTAAGTACCTCTACTTGGTAGTGTGACAAGTTACAGCGGTATTTTAACAATATTTTATATACTATGTACAACAATATTTTTTACTGTTACAACTAAGCAATTGAAATATTTTTTTTTACATCAATAAACCGTTAATTACTTACGAGCAAAAGTTATACAGCAAAACATAATCAGGCATTCAAGATATCACTTTATAGCTTTGGTAAAAATATTTCAGTAGTTCTTAAATGCCTTTTACAATTTTTATGTCAAAAGATGGGTATATATTATTTTATGAGTCTCCATTTACATGTCTCAAACCCAAATCGATTTAAGTTGTAGTATGGAAATTGGGAATTGAATTTTAACATCCACAGAGGTTGTAAAACCAGGCTCCATTGTTTGTCAACGATCTATTCTTTAATTTATAACGATTACTCTAGCATGTAATTTCTCAAGAGCTATTTTCGTAATAATAGTTATAAGCACTTTTTATCACACTTCATATGCGTTCGTGAATATAAGAAAATTATTCAAATTTAAGTTAATAGATTCAGCGGCGCCTGCGCAGCATGCGTCAAAATGTTTAATAAAAAAGATCCACGTCCGTCTGTTTGTGTGAAATTTTAAGTCAAATTGACGAATGCCGTTGCGTGTCACCTCTTTTTTATGAATATTCAATAGTTTAGTTAGCTGAGTTTGTTTGTAGTCAGTGATGTGACAAATGAAGGATTATGTTTAAGCGAAAAAAAAATAATAACTTTTTGACATATTTTCATACGTGTTAAAATATTGAAATTGAATTTGTTGTCACAGAAAATGTGTATTTAGGTAGGTTCTCATATTTTTTAGACATTGTTTCGTTTAAATTCTTATTTATTGTCTTAAACCATTAATAACAGTTTAAAAATGCATTTTTTTTATTTCAGGATGATGCACGCAAGTAAAATAAAGTCCACAATTTTAGTGTTTTTATCAATGTTTGAATCACACGTGAAAAGTTTAAAGATAAAAAGTCTAATTACAAAAAGTTGTCTGTAAAAAAGGTTTTTCAATCCCAGATTCAAAAGTGGTCTATAGTCGAATACATACTTACACCGACAAAACCCATCACTATTTATCCAAATAGAGGAACATTGTGGCATAGGTGAAAGGCCAAGTTACATATAAGCCTGTTTTAGTACGAGAAATTTGGATTTCGTAAAAATGTTTCCTCCGTTGTGATCTCCCGTTTCCACAAAGCGAGGTCACCGACTGCACTGATATGCTAGAGAGCTATTATTTTGGAATTGGTTCAGTATATAATAAACTATTGTCACAAATTTTGCGTTTATTTCAGCTCGCATTCAGTGAGATGCACCGTAACCTTTAGAGTGGGCTGGGCTGTTCCATTTAATAATAATAATAAAAAAATGAAATATAATTCACCCTATTTAGGAATGACGTCTCATCTCCGGTATTTTTTATGTAATTGTTTGTTATTTTATGCAGATTCTACCTACTATTCGAATTACAAGGCTTCGGTATGAAAAGTACCTACAAAAGTAGAGTTTTTAATATTAAAAATACGAATAATTTCTCTTATTTACTATGTTACTCATTGCAATTGGGTAGAAACAACTTCGAGGGAGAGGCCAACAGAAGGATACAGCTGGGCTGGGCAGCATATGGGAAATTTCGTCGAGTCTTTGAGTTGCCTATTCCACAGAGTCTAAAGACGAAAGTCTTTAACCAGTGCGTCCTGCCTGTCATGACATACGGAGCCGAAACGTGGACACTCACTGTAGGGCTGGTTCACAAATTTAAAGTCGCGCAGCGAGCTATGGAAAGGGCTATGCTCGGAGTTTCTCTGAGAGATAGGGTCCGGAACGAGGTGATCCGACAGAGAACTAAAGTCATCGACATAGCCCACCGGATTAGTAAGCTGAAGTGGCAGTGAACCGGCTATATTAGCCGTAGAACCGATGGCCGCTGGGGCAGACGAGTTCTTGAGTGGAGACCTCGACTGGGCAAACGTAGTGTGGGACGCCCTCAGACAAGGTGGAGCGACGATTTTCGTAAGGTGGCTGGCATAAACTGGATGAGTATAGCCGCGGATCGTGCTCAGTGGCGTGCACTCGGAGAGGCCAATGTTCAGCAGTGGACGATGATAGGCTGATGATGACTATTTTGTGTTGTGACTTCTTTGTTTTACTATCACTAAAAAGATGTCCTTACTTAAATCTGTACCTTCAGTGAAAAGAGGTATAACTCTAAAAACATGATTTTTGGGAAATTGACTTTAAAGTTTAAAAAAATCATACTCTTCATCTGAGATAGATAAAATAAAATTAGTGCTTGTAGACTGTAGATAGTTATGCTAGCTTTGTTTTCTTGTATAATTTACAGAGAAAAGTCTTACAGATTTTTCAGTATTCAAGAAAATGTTCAGTTATATCACTTGGCACATTTATTTATTTTGTGTATATTGATATAATTATACTTCTATCATTTTACACCAGGCACATCTGCTTTTGTGTAAAATGATACCTTACCTTAACTTTTTGTGTCAACTTTTTTAATGTTAGGTTTTTTTTCAAGTTGTCGAAGAAACATTGTTAAACAATCTCTAAATATGAGTAATTAGAGCTTTGTTCTGTTGAATCGTTAAAAAAAATCGAATTATATCAATTTACACAATTATTTTGAAAAAAACCGATGTGTAAATTGTTTCAACTCTTATCACTAACGATATAACTACTATATTTAGTATGTGAATAATGATATAATTCGTGAAAAATAAATAAAATATTAAATAGACACCAGCAAATTAGACTAATCATCTTCATATCAGCCGCACGACACCCACCGCTGAGTATAAGCTTCCCTCAAGGATCTAGCGGCTTGCCGCGACCTTCACCAGATCGTTGGTCAACCTTGTCAGGAACCTATACCAATGGAGCGTCGTCTGGTGCACGGTCGCCGTTCCAGAACCTTTCAATCCCAACAGCCATCGGTTCTTCTCGCTATGTGTCCCGCCCACTGCCACTTCAGCTGAGCAATTCTTCAAGCGATGTCGGTTACATTAGTTCTCTTACGTATGTACTCAAGTTTTGGTTCGATTACGTAGAGGAAGGCCGAGCATGGTTCTAAGAAATTCATAGTTTCTCTGTTTCACGTTTCACTGCCGTAAGTCATCACTGGCATCACACATTGGTCATAGACATTAGTCTTGAGACATTAAGGTAAGTTAGTTAGACGGAAAGAGTTTTTCAAAACTTCCCAAATGCTGCCTATCCAAGTTGGATTCGACAAAAGATCTCTTTCTTGAAGTTCGACTTACCTAACTGGACTGCCTGTTCTTCATAGTTATACGTAATGAACTACAACTTCGAGTGTAGTATTCCCAACATGAACTAGAGCTTGTTTGTACAACATGGGCAATCGACTTAATTTTCGTCTTATCCATGTTCATTCTAAGACCTAATCTTTGGGAAGCACTACGAATATCTACGAGCATTGTGTTAGTATTCAGTTTAATTCAAACTAGATACTTTAATACTCTTTTTTCGTTTGTCACGCCAAATTGCTGATCGTAGGAACCAGACTCTACCACCAAAAAAATAATACAGAAAGATCAATACACAATGCGTAGTAAATATACTTTTTGAAATCACTCGATTATTACCTAAGTACGCTATCACGTTCATACCTCGTGTAATCACAGGTTTGAGTAGAACTAAAAGTCAACTTTTAAGAAAATATCATCATTGTATTTATTTTATTGTATGGCTCTTCCATTCTCTGATTAGAGCTCGTTTATGTGGATCCAGTTTCAAGATTGGGTGATAAATACTTTCTACTTGCCCTGAGCTACAATTTCGCCCAAAAATAAATAATTCAATGCATTCAAATTAGAGCTTGACGACAATGGCCACTCATTCGTACCGATAGAGCCTGGTAAATTTTTAAGTACCTATTATGTAGTCATTGTCATTACCTGAAGGCGCAGAGTACTGATGGAAAATACAGTTTTTGTTGTCAAAACAAGCAGGTTTCTGAAATGGTTTTGGTACTATAGACACACATCCACACTCTGCGGCAGGTGGTATAGAACACCGAATAGTAAAAAATGCCACTTTGCTTGGCTTTCCTGGTCCAATCAAAGCTTTTCTCATTAGAAAGCTTTTAATTCGATCGAGACCTGGGCGGTGCTGCAGTCTCTCTCTCCAGAGGTGCCAAATGGACTAGATGTATATCGAGGTGCCGAGGTATAAGACTTAAACAAAAATGCCACCATATCGGACTGATTACAGAACCAGAGCACAAATCTCATCTAACTTTAGCATTCGGGAAGTTTTTTGAACATCTTTGCGTTGAACTTGCCTCAGTCTCAGGACGACCGACGTCTTTGGCCAGTGTGTGTAGTCAGTGAGAGTCATGACTTATGGCAATGAAACGTGCGAATTTGCGTGATCGAATCAGCAATGAGGAGATCCTTAGGGAAACTATCGCTCAAAGGATAGCTAAGCTGTAGTGGCAGTGGGTGGGAAACATTGTGAGAAGAACCGATGGCCATTGAAATGGAAAGGTTCTAGAATAGTTACCACGCACCGGGATGACGCTTCTTTCACTTCCGACTAACGTTTTGTTGAAAGTGGCGGGAAGCTGCTGTGTGCGGGCAGTGCAGCGCATGACCTATTGTTGTGGAGATCCTTGAGGAGGCCTAAACCCAGCAGTGGGTGTCATGAAGTTGTGTACCATTGATTTTAGCAGCACGACACCCACTGCCGATGAAGAAGATGTTTACTACTGAAATCGAATACTAATTAATTTCTTGTATAAATACAACATACAACAGTGTGAATAGTTAGTGTATATTGATACAATTCATTTTATGCATCGAAGCAATCTCACCCTTATTTCAAGCAACATAGGTCAGATATTGTCCAATCAATAACAATATAGATAATTATAAATTAAATGGCACAATCCATTATGCTTTGTGTAAAGTGATACAATTTACGTTTCGCTTCATATTGTTCGTGTCGCGAACTCTCGAGTGTCGTAGTCGTAACCAACGTCGGTGTAACACTGAGGCAAACAACACAATGTCGTGTCCATGCAGGCGCGGGGGAAGGGTACGAGAGAGAGGAGGGAGATTAAGAGGTTGCGGGGGGATTTTTAGGCAGTTATATCAATTTACACAAATAATAATCAAACGTTTTACTTTTTGTATTCTTGTATTTTTTGATATAAGTCAATTATATCATTTAACACCTTTCCCAAGTTTATGTGATTATTGATATAATTGAAATTATATCGATAAACACGAAGTAAAAATCATTATTTTTGAATTTTCAGTGCTATAAGTCGAGTTGGATCAATGTGCACAAACTAGCATATTCTAAAATTATATGTGTGTAATGATATAATTCTAGATAAATCACTACGCACAATTCAAGTCATTTGTAATTGAATTGTGTATAAAGTATTAAATCGAGTTATATTTATTGACACTATTTTTTTAAAAGAATAGCCTCGGTACACTTTGTTTTAAGTAGAGATATATTAATTTACACAATTTTTTCCTAAAAAAAACATAAAAAGTAAGCACTTATATCACTATGCACAAAACTTATTTCTGTTAATATAACTCCTATAAATATGCCAATTAGACACAAAAAAAGCTAATTTTTCAATGATTTGAATAGTGAAATAAAATCAAAATCGATACAACTCGAGTTAGATCACTTTTCACTGAAGGTACAGAAATATTCTTAAACAAGTAAAATGCCATGTTTGGTTGGTGGTAGGGCTTATTGCAAGTCCGCCTGGCTAGATACCACCATCTTACCTAAGTCTGACGCCATAACAACAGTTTCAAAAATTGTTGTGTTCCGGCAGTTAGAGGTAAGATATCCAGTTCTTCAGTGATGAGGATTCCGGGTGTAGTGCGCTTCCACCTTCGGCCTTATCGTCACTTAACATCAGGTGCGGTGAAGGCCAAGAACTACCCCGTTGTGCACAAAAAATTAAATCTGATAATTAATTGAAATATAGTTGACGAACCCCAAAACGTCTCATTGATTGGCTGGTGTCAGCTTGTGAACTGTATCTGTGCTTCACTCCACTTGGGAGACAATGACTCTCGAAACGCGGACGCATGCTAATGCGTCTGGGAAACGCGGGTTACAGGGTTAACTTTTACCAAAACCCAAACTGAACGGTGAAACAGATGAAATGACAAACAAGTGTGAAACGTCGAACAAAAGACGAACGCCAGTTTGCTTCACAATGCTATTTTTATCCAATACTAAATAATATACTAGAAAAAATACGACTCGCACCAGATCAATTCGCGGACATTGCTTGGTGAAATAACGTTGCAGCATGCTGGCTTACAGCGTAAGAGTGGGATATACTAGAAGAATGCGACGCCACTAGTGACTCGGTAGCTCAGCGGTCAGAGCATTGGACCAGACATCCAAAGGTCGCGGGTTCGATTCCCATCAGAGAATTGATTTGTACGTTTTCAACCACCATAATCTTAGCTATTTTGAAAAGTTTCGTACTGAATCGACTAAAAATTCCATATGGTCGCTTGGAAAAATATATAATTTTGATGAAAATACTATAGATGTAAATAATTAGTGTATCCCAATCTCTATTTATTCCTATTACGATAGAGCAACTAGCTCGGTAACCGAAATTCTTTCGGTCATCCATCTTAAGGCAGACCAGTATCAAAGTTACTTAACTTTCACGATCGAAGCTTGCCTGTTACGGGCGATCACAGAAATTCCTAAATCGCATTTAATACCGACATCTTCGGTACATTTCTCGCACTGCGCCACCGTCATTGTATGCAAATTCGGTACGTGTAATATACTTACAAAAAAGTGCAGTCTTCTGTAAAAAACGAGAAAAAGCCAGATAGAGTAGGACAACTTGTGACTTTAAAGGTTTTATATTATTTAACTTGAGCGTCACGTGGAACGTGCGATATTTCTTTGCTTTGTTTTATAGAAATTCGAGTAAAGAGTTCGTTGGATTCGAGCTTGAACTGTGGAATATAATCTCAATGCCGAGGTTTTTTTTTTAATTTATTTTGGCAGCAAACAGTCAGTCAGTTTTCCCAAATATAATAGTTTAAATATTTGGGTCATGTAGTCAATGAAATATGTGTGATGATTTGGATATCGAGAGGGAGCGTAGGGCATTGTCGGTACGGGGTAATATGTTGGCACACAGGTTTGCTCGGTGTACAGCTGAGGTCAAAATCACGCTTTTTAAAGCCTATTGTCAGACATTTTACACGAGTAGCCTGTGGGCCAACTTTACACAGAAAACCTACAATGCTCTACGCGTCCAATACAACAACATCTTCAGGGCTCTGTTCCGGCTCCCACGCTATTGTAGTGCGTCGGGTATGTTTGCCGATGCCAGCGTGGATGACTTTTACGCATTAATGCGAAAAAAGGTTGCCTCGTTTGTGAACAGGGTGCGACGGAGCTCGAACAGAGTCCTGAGGATGGTGGGTGAACGCCTCGATTCAGCCCTAGTTGGCAGGTTCACCGAGCTGCATGTAGCAAGGGTTCGGTGAGCCTGCCCACTGGTGGTAATTTACTTTTTGTTGCCATGTTTACTAACATAGTCTTATAAGTTATATTGTTACTAACAAACTATGGATCTTTGGTCTGAAAATTTTTTTTTTTTTTTTTATAATGTATAATATTTCTCTTAGCACTTAAAGTAACTTTCAGAGGAGCTCGATGGCGCAGTGGATTAGCGCTTGGCCCGGCAATTGCTGAGGTTAAGCGAATTTCGCAAGGGTCGGCCATGGGATGGGTGACCGAAAATATATTTTCCCGAGCTCCTAAGTGCTTCGGAAGGCACGTTAAGCCGTTGGTACCGGGTGCATTTGCAGTTGTTAACACCCACCAATCCGCATTGGGCCCGCGTGGTGGGTCCCTTATCCACCCATAAGGATAGCCTGTGCCCCAGCGGTGGGGGGCACTAAAAATGGCTGATGGCCATGGCCTACGATATAAACAAACGACAATGCATCCAAACTTCGGTTATTTCGTAATAGCATTGACTTGATGAAAGAAAGTTGTTTGGGGCTCTGGTTTGGGGAATGTTTACGTGAAGAGGATACCTTACCCAAATTGCACGTTTTCTATCCATTACTTAAGCGGTTGGGACTAAATAATTACAGTGAGTTTTCCGGAATAATTATTATTATAAGATTCGATGGTAATTTGATCTCCAAGTACCAAGCATGGTATTGAAGAGCGAGCGATTTCCTCCCACGTGGCGGTTTACGGCATCATCCCACAACGATGATACTTTTACGATAATAGCGGGCGTTTCCGCCTCGCGGACAGAGCATACAAGCGTTTTGAGGTGAAAAGTTCTATAATAATCAAATTAACTAAGCGCTGGTGTCACAAAAAGGCGCCTCTGTAGTGGCATAGACTACTTGTGTATGACGGTACGGTTCTGGTTTTGGCTTTTTAGCGTTCTAATTTATGGAGCTTGATATTTGGAGATCCATGGGAGAGGCCTATACCCAGCAATGGATTTCGTATCGTGCGATTAATTTGGCATTTTTGTTACTTTACAAAGGAAATTCGCTCGTCTGCAAACCCATAAAGCTCCTCTGGATGGCGCCAAACCCCTGTAGTTTGTGCTGGAATCGAACCAGCTATCTCAGGCGACATAAACCCAGCGTCACCAACTTTATGGCGCATTCAAACTGTTATTACCACAGGGTTATAGTATTTGGCGTGACCTATTAGGACTTGCGCATTAACAGTTAGATGTGTCGTCTTCGTAGCATGTGTAACATATGTTATTTGCATTTGCAGATACAATGCTTCCACGACAAAATTAGGTACATTACGTCTATAAAAATACAGTTTACAGCTTTATCACTCGTAAGGCTATTACTTTTTTGAACAGAAACAAATGACAACGTGCCTGTACAGTTAGTAGGACGCTAAACTGAGCTATTTATTGTACGTAAATTTTTAAACACTATTATTTCAGCTTCAGTTAAATAGTTCAATTAAACAATGGTAATTCAATTAAACAATTAAATCACTATTTCGTAACTCACGATGTTATTGAATTCGCAATAGCAATATTTTTTCGAAAGAATTAATTAACCGAATGTTTGATTCATCAGTTAGTTATCGAATCTGAGACATGATATTACTTAAATTGTCTAAAGGCCACAATCACTATTACTCTTGGACGAATTAACCACCTATTACTTAAATGACAGATTACATACAAATTCTGATCCATTTATAAATGAAGCCAAGAGATAGATGCTATCGGAAACCTATGGAACCTTATGTTAATTTAAATGGTAGTTATTCGATCGATTCTTTCTGAATCTTTGGCTTTGCACTAAACTAACATCTAGTTTTCTCTTCTCACTAATGCATATTAGATTTATAAATTGCTACCAGCTCCGTACATATTTAAATGCTCCTATATTGGTTCTTTTATTACGGGAATAAAAATTACAACAACACAGCAAGAAAATTTCAAAAACACTGGGTAATCGGATTAGAAGATACTTTAGCGTTCAAAATGACTCTGTGTCTCACTTTACTTATTCCAGTTTCCCGTTTTCATTTCTAATGCGCATTCCAAAGAAAGACAACAGTGTACTTAAACACTCATTATAGCATAATTTAATCCCAGAGTATGTAAGTTGCGAGCAGGTCTGCATATGGGTTTATGCATAGTTCGTACGTTCGTCCGTTTACGACCGACTGAATATTACGGCTATGTAAAATAACATTTTACGGTGCAAAGTGCGACAGGCGTGCTTGCGACCGTTGCAAAGATGATGTGAGGCAGACTGGTGAAACTTCTGTTTTGATATTATGTAGACAAATCAAGTACCTATCACATATTTTACAACAAAATTAATGAAAAAAATTTTTTTTTTAAAAATCACGTTTTTATAACAGATTATAAAAATAAAAAATACAAAAAAAATATATAAATAAAAAAGTATAAAACAAAAAAGTATATAAATAAAAAAGTATAAAAAAAAGTTTAAAAAAAATATTCTTTTTACTACACGAACGTTCTTTTTACGAACTTCACAGAGATTTGTCCAAGGACGATTCGTTTTACAATTATCTTAATAAAAACGTGGGGCGCATTTTGTATTAGAGAGAGAAAGCATAATAGTTCATGTCATTTGCATTATTATTTTTTAACTTGATGATGAATTCATGCATTAAATTATCTTTTGCATGCCTGCGCCCCACGTTTTTTCGTTTTAAAACTTCTGTATAGGGTTATAATCCTACATCAGTTTATAAGTAAATATACTTACTGCTGAAAAGAACGTTCGTGTTTTAGATAATTGTAAAACGAATCGTCCTTGGACAAATCTCTGTGAAGTTCGTAAAAAGAACGTTCGTGTAGTAAAAAGAATATTTTTTTAAAACTTTTTTTTATACTTTTTTATTTATATATTTTTTATTTTATACATTTTTATTTTTATTTTTTTTTATGAATTTTTTATATTTTTTATAATCTGTTTTAAAAACGTGGTTTTTTAAAAAAATATTTTTTTTTTCAACAATTTTTATTTTCTACTTTTTAGTCCCCCGAGCCCCCTCAAGCACCCCCCAAGCAACCTCGAGCCCCCCCTCGAGCCCTCCCCTCGAGCCCTCCCCTCGAGGCCCCCTCGAGCCCCCCTCATGCCCCCCCGAGCCCCACTCAAGCCCCCCCGAGCCCCCTTCAAGCCTCCCCTCGAGCCCCCCCGAGCCCCCTCGAGACCCCCGAGCCCCCCCCCGAGCCCCCCTTCGAGCCCCCCGAGCCCCCCTTCGAGTCCCCCCCGAGCCCCCCCTCGAGCCCATGTCATCACTGCAGTCGATAGGACTGAAGTAGCACCAACCAGCTCGTCGTAGAGACACACGCACTCGTATTCCCTCACAAACAATCCCCCCCAACCTGTCAGGGCTGTGCAAGGCAGGCAGTGGTTCACCTCCCACCGCTCGCTTAGTCCCGACTGGGGGAACAAGGTTGTCAGTTCCCCCGTCACATAAGCCTCCCGTGCTCTTCTCCTAGGAGATGAGTGGGGAGAGTTCCGGGGGCGTACCCCAGGCATCAGCAACGCCGACGCCTTGGCTGAGCGCAGACTGACCTAGCGTGTATTATCCGCCCGCCTCCTAAGATGGCTCAAACTGTAGCCTAATTCAATCCCGAGACCCGAATTTTTCCTTGCTCAAAAAATTTTTTGGTAAATTCTCGATCCAAGTTAGCGAAAAATTTTAGAACTTTTGACAACTTTAAGAACATCTCAAAAAGTTACTGACCGATTTTGGAAATTAAAATTGTACTTTGAACCCCTCCGGCAGACCCTCATTTTGACATATGACCCATCCGCATACCTTTCATATCTGCGAAACTACAGGTAAATAAATGTCACAATTCCATAAATCGGGGCTCTATACTCGATCACGAAAACATAAACATTTACAAATGCGAGAGAAAATATTGGCACTCTCTATACTCATTCCATAATCTTTGACCACCCCTTTATGCTACGCTTCAACCGAGAAGATTTGAAGACGAAGTAGTTTAAAAGCTTCGAAATGGTGGCAAAAAGTTAGCGCACGCCCATTGTGCGGGCAACACCGAGACTAGGAAATAATATGAGGCATTAGAATGGGTTCGTTGGACTGCCCGACTATAAATATGGCCAGTGCACATCTAAGTCGCCTCTTAACGAATTATTGGTCTTTGTTTGAGGTATGCAATGTCCATTGAAAATAATTTTGAAAGATTTTACGGTGTTATTTTACTTCAGTTAGAAATAAACTTGTAAATTTTACATTATACCATACCTTTATGAAACGTTACCTATATGAAAGTGTTGTAATGATCACTGGTAGATTTTTGTTCAAAAAATACCTTATTCTCCCAAACTATGCAAAAGGTCACCGACCTGCATTCCAAAATTTAAAATTCAAAAGCGTAAGTGCAGAAGCCGAACTCTTTTGTTTTCCCAACATATTTTTTTGAATTGAGAACACGGGTAACTCACGCCGCGCGTAAGCGGAGCGTGTAGCGTGCAGCGGGCAGTCATGGCTTTTAAGCTGCGTACACACCGGGCCAACAAACGTCTCTCTATCTCAATAAATATAAGGAAGTAGAAAGAGAGGGAATATCATTTCTTACCCGGGCAAACAGCAGGCGCGGCTGCCAAATATTTGCGGCCGGTGACAAATCTCTTTGAGGGCTGTGTCCCGGCAATGGTATGTGGGAAATTGGGAATTACTGAGCTTGTTTGCTTTGCCACTTGAACTAAATTAATTCTTTGATGTGGTGTAGTATTTGCTTTAGTTAGCTTACGCGTGATCTGATGGCAAAGTTTTTTGGTTTGAGTTTATTAAGATGCACATAAATGCTACGATGGTGACCAATGTTCATGATCTCATTGATTAATGTGCCTTTGGCTTAAGTATCGGACAGGAGCTTGAAGAATATAACCATTTAAAAAATGCTAGATATTATATAAAAACAACGAGATAACCTTTATATAACATTAAAAACATTCACATAAGGAATTGAATTTGGAATCCCACTCCATCAAAAACATGATGAAACAAACATTCTTCAATAGTTTAAAGTAATGTGAGGAAATTTACATTATTGTGCGAAATATGTAATAGTATGTTAAGTACTTCAACTTGTGTAACAGTATTGTTTTCAGGATACGCTAAAAGTGGCGTTAACATGCAAAAGACTGCATCTTATTATTCTCTCAAAGCCAAAGCTTTTACTGCCCAACTAAAACGTTTGTTAAAAAACAAAAGATCACCTATATTTTATCGTCTACGTGACTTTTATCTTGGTATTTAATTTCGTAGCCAATACACAGTAAAATAAACTTTAAGCTTCTAACGTCAAGAGTCGTTGTTGCTTGTATTTTTTATGAGAAGTCTGCATCGCTCAAGTCGGTAAGTCAATACAGGCTACCGTGCTACTTAATGTATTGTAAACATCATCTTGTTTGCACAATCCGCTACCGCTTGTGGAGTGTACGCGGTGTTTCTGCGAAATATTAAAAAAAAAAAATTTAGTTTCATTTTCCATTCATTCTTCATGACTCTGAAACTCCTTGGTTTAATTATAAGAAAAAGTTAAGTGCACTAATTTGGAGTTTACAATAAACAGTTTATAAGCTTTTTATTTAAAGGCTAGATAAGAAAAGAGTGCATCTCTAGTTATCACTCTATGTTATAATTTCTATATTAAAATTATTACTAGAGCGATTTAGCCTAGAGAATTTTACAGGTTACTGACTGTTTTCTGCAAGCTTGAAGCAGAATTGTGCAAAACCACACAAAATTGAGATAAGTAGTGAGCTCTCCTAGAGGTTTAGACACTTAGTCTTTCTACATACTAAGTAACTTACTCGTAAGATCTGTAATGTAGAGCGTAGTTGACAATTCCATTTCAGCTAGGGTTTCCTAGGAAAGCGGTACCGTCGTCATATTACGGCCGTAATATAGCGGCGTTAATGTTGCCTATGTAAACAATATGGCGAGACCGTAACGTCAGAAACCACGCCCTACTGTTTACATAGACAACGTTCTACGCCGCTAAATTACGGCCGTAATATGACGGCACCCTTATCCTAGGAAACCCTAGCTTTAGGTTCCACTTAGCTAAGTTCCAATCAGACACATGCTGAAAATACAATTCAACTTTAAAGAAGACAGCAGCATCTACTTAAATGTTTCTTTTAGTCAGTGCAGTAACTATTAGCTCAGGGGCTCAAGAAAAAGTATGGGCATACTTTTTCTTAAGGAGATCGACCTAGCAAAAACGAAGAACCTAGCAAAAAGAAAGAAGTTTTGACGAATTTCTGTGACCACCTGATGTCACTGAAATCTAATTCATAAGAAATTATGTAACAATTTTATTAGTACTTACAGCCTAAATAACACCTTATGTTACTGAAAACGATTTATTAAAAAATATGTGTAGGTACTATTAGTATAGCCTCAATAAAACCTTATATTACTGAAAACTTTATATTAGAAAGTACGTAAACATTTATTAGTATAGCCCTTAAGTTAGGGTTTCGTAGGATGACGGTGCCGTCATATTACAGCCGTAATTTAGCGGCGTAGAACGTTGTCTATGTAAACAATACGGCGCGTTTTGGTGTCGCCATATTGTTTACATAGACAACATTCAACGCCGCTATATTACGGCCGTAATATACGGCACCGCTATCCTAGGTAACCCTAGCTGTTATGTTACTGAAAACTATTTAGAAGAAAGTATGTAACATTGTTATTAGTAAGTACAGCATTTATTTTTTATTTTTGCTAAATATAGGCTACTTAAGAAGATCAGTAAAACTCCATAGATTCACATCGCATACACAACCTACAACGTCCGCACCTACATCATCCGAGTTCGAATCGATTAATATGACTTTAAATCGATTAATACAGATCGTAATCGGCCGTACCTGCCGGCCACGGGATAGAATTAAACAAATATAGCTCGCCGAATATAGCGTAATAAATATAATTTATAATGTTTATTCGATTGTTATCGCAGCTCGGATCGCGGCGACGCCCGCGTTCGGCCACAACTCGGTTCTACAGAGTAGGTTATAGTTACAGAGGATCGCATATCTTACAAAATTATAAAAATTTAAGTATTCGTTTAAGTTTATACCGTAACAAAGACTTCCATAGGCCTAGCCTAGTGTGGATGACTTTGTGAATGATATACCAAATAATGTAATTTTTGAAAATATTAATAAATTACGATTCAAAAAATAAGACTTTCTACGAATTGTGAAGGAGGTTAGCAACATTGCTATGTTGATGTTTCTAGAGAGGTATTCAAAGTTAATTTTCCATCTTATCTCTACAATTTTTCTCTTAAATAGTCTTTAAAACATAAACATACATAACATAATAGACAGCATATTTGTTCCTTTTACCTTTTAATTATGCTTTGCAAAAAAAGTTTTTATTAAAAAGTAAATGAAAATAAATAAATATGTGGGAAAACTTGGAAAATTCAGCTCTACCATCGATCCAAATTGCTACAGTTGGCTGCGTATTCCGTTAAAATGATATCCCATGTAACTTTCGTTTAAATATATTCTTAAGTTACTCTAAATTAGAGATTCGTTTTTA
The DNA here is from genome assembly GCA_928269145.1 of Agriphila tristella. Taxonomy (NCBI): domain Eukaryota; kingdom Metazoa; phylum Arthropoda; class Insecta; order Lepidoptera; family Crambidae; genus Agriphila; species Agriphila tristella. Next base: position 55,391,330 of record OV743431.1, on the reverse strand, counting down.
AGTTTTTAACTACCGTTTTCTTGCCCATGCCATGGAAACTGAAAAACATACAAAGAACGAATTATCGTTTAAGGGCAGGTTTTTCCAGAAACACTGTCTGTCTTTTTCTTTAGAAGTGTGTAAAGAGAAAAAACCTCTCTTTTTCATTTTTTAACCGACTTCAACAAAAGGAGGAGGTTCTCAATTCGATTTTATGTTTTTTTTTATCGTTGTTCGCGCGTATCTCCAACATTTATAGACCGATTTTTATGATTATTTTTTGTTCGATTGAGTTTGCTTGCGAGATGGTCCCATTTTTTTTTTCAAATCGGTCGAGTAGTTTTCAAGTAAGTAATCCTGAAGATACTATGATTTTGTATCAACTACCTTGACGACTTTGTTATTTATGAACCAAATTAGATGAAGTTTTTTGTGTTGGAAAGGGGATACCTTTGGTGTAGTCATTTTAACCGACTACAAAAAAATAAGGTTCTCAGTTTGACCTGTATATAGTAGGTATGTTTCTCCGCGATTATCTCACGTTTGGCTGAGCCGATTTTTCTACCTAAATAATATACTTACCTAAACTACCTAATACGGAAGGTACTCACACCAAAAATAAAAAAATAAAAAATTGTTTAAAAACATAAAAACCGACTTCAATATAAAAACCTGCCTCTAAAAAGCAAGAAATAATATTCAAATCATTAGATACGCATTATCATCGTTATAATAACGTCTATTGGAGTCGGGTGGGGATTTTAGAATAAAAAAAGGAAGTTGTACTTACCGTACGTACGTACGTTACGTTCGTACCCCACCCGACTTCACTAGACGTTATTATGACGATGATAATGCGTATCTAATGATTTGAATATTATTTCTTGCTTTTTAGAGGCAGGTTTTTTTGAAACGGTTTTTTTTGTTTTTAATCAATTTTTAAATTATTTGGTTGCAAAAACAAAATTTTTTTTTTTTAATTTTACGACAATTTTAAATTTAAATAGTTTTTAAAGAACTTTCCATCGCGGTATTTTGGGATAACCTGTTCTTAAATGTGTAAAAAGTATCTGCTCACACTTACTCTGTGTAAACTATAAAAGAAATAAAATTGTTAGCGTTACATATGACTTGGGCAGTCTCTCTCAGGTTGTTCAAATATATCTTATCTCGTACTTAAAGAAATTAATAATTAAATACACTAATTTATGAGAGGGGGTGGGCCAAGTTGCCTCCAATACAGATCACAACGAAAGTTTCTCCAAAGCTGAGCCTTATTTGTATGAAGCGATGGAGAAACTTTTGGGGAAGTCTGTACCCAACTTAAAACATATCTTTCAATAATGATTATGTCGGATGAGGTTTCACGAAACCAATAAAGAAACTAATAAAAATGTGTAACGCGACGTTTTGCGTTTTTTCGAATATTCAGTACGTGAAAGTTCTTGATAAAAGTGTGTGATAGGTTTAACTTATAATGTTTTTCTTTTTACATAGCATGTTTGAATGGAATTTACATTTTTTTACACAGTTACTTGAAATTAAACATACCTAGTAAAATAAGTTTAATTAACTGATAATGCCATAGTTACCATTACATTGAAACTTTTTTTTATGAACAACGGAATAATGCTTGACCTTCACCTCACCTGGTGTTAAGTGACGATAAGGCTGAAGGTGGAATCGCACTACACCCGGAATCCTCTCCACTGAGGAACTGGCTATCCAACCTCCACTACCGGAACACAACAATTGTTAAATTGTTGTTATGGCGGCAGCTAGCCAGGCAGACTTGAAATAAGCCCCCAACCAAACCGAGTACCAATTGTACCCCCCTGGGAATCGAACCCGGGACTCCTTCGTCTTACACGAGTGGGCGAACCACTAAACCACAGAGGCGGTTAAAACTTGGTTAAAACGTACTAAACGTACCTATTTATCAAACAATGTAGATCGTCTAAAAAGGTAAACTAATGTAAAGTTATCTTAAAACCGCTCTAGTATCAATAAAAAGTGGTTTATTTCAAAGTAAGCAAGTATGAAGCTTTCGACAATAATAGTAGATTGTTATACAAGACGCTAAAATGACCCATTGCATACGAGGTAGTTTTATTCCCGAGCTTTAGCGAGGGAATAAATAGAAACCGAGTTACAATGGGTTTTAGCGTCGTGTGTTACACTCTACTTTTCACTACGATTGCGAAAAAATAAAATCCAATATTAAATACCTATAGTTTATACTTCCGTAAACGAATCCACTCGTTTTTCTATCCTCCACTTCATAAACTTTTCATACAGTATTTAAATAAATGATTTGTGCTTGACGGCAAAAGATTAAAATTATTTCTATCCTATTACTTACTTACAGTCACACAATTCAATCAGTTTGGAATTAGAGAAAAATTCTAAAGATTTCGCGCCAATGCCTCTTTTAGCAGCTAAGAAACACAATGCACGCACGCATTTTAAACTAAAAGTCACAGAGTATAAATAAGTCTATGATTTCACCGAAGAGATCGCTGCTTTTAGTTCCATTTTCAAAAATCGAGCGAGTTTTTATTCGTTAATTATGAATAAATAGTTTTTCGTTTTAGTAGGTTCATTGGTAATAGACAAACATTAAAAAAGAAAAAACTTTATCCCCTAGGGGTATTTATGCTATTTTATCCTGACTCTTGTACCTTACAATGACGGACTTTTTGAGCAAGAGGAGTGAAAAAGTTATTTTATCCTTCGCTTTTCCTCAAACCAGCGGATGTTTTAGCGGTATTTGCCATAAATCTCTAGTCCTGAAGGTGGTTGCAATAAAATGACTGCTCATAGCCCGACGATGACTATGACACCTGCAAGCATCCGTCACAGTTGCGTGCGGTCGCTCGGCGCGTGGGCCGCTTAATGCAACAATAAGTCATTTGAAATCTGAAGGCCTACTCCAAAAATTTAACCATGTTCGGGTGAGAAGTCTCTTCTACTTTTAAATAATAAAAAAGGTCATCGGTAATTTAAGTAATCAACCGACAAACATCGTTTAGTTATCGTAATTCTAACGATTTAGTGAATGTGTCGCCCTGAAGGTGATTGCAATAAAATGACTGCTCTTAGCAGGGCTGTCACTCCGCGCGCGAGTCTGAAGCGCTCGGCGTCCTCTGAAAGGACAAATTTCATAGATCAAAAAAGATAAGACCTACGCTATAGAAAGAGAGGCAACTACAAAGAGAATGTTTTGGAGCGAAGGGAGCGCTGTGCGACCGGAATTGTACTTTATTGTGTCGGAGCAAGAGTCGCAATTTATTCAAACGATTTTGCGGAGTGCAACTTCTACTATTATCTATTCTGTGCTCATATCCCGACTATGACACCTGCAAGCATCAGTTACAGTTGCGTGCGGTCGCTCGACGCATAGGCCGCTTTATGCAACAATAAGTCATTTGAAATCTGAAGGCCTACTCTAAAAATTTAACCATGTTCGGGTGAGAAGCTCCTTCCACTTTAATAAATAATCTAAAAAAAACCGTGCAAGTGTGAGTCGGACTTGCGCTGAAGGTCAAAAACCACTGGAAGTACCAAAAAACGGCAAAAAAACACGTTTGTTGTATGGGAGCCCCATTTAAATAATTATTTTATTTTGTTTTTAGTATTTGTAGTTATAGCGGCTATAGAAATACATCATCTGTCAAAATTTCAACTGTCTGGCTATAACGGTTCATGAGATACAGCCTGGTGACAGATAGACAGACAGATGGACAATGGAGTCTTAGTAATAGGGTCCCGTTGTTACCCTTTGGGTACAGAACCCTAAAAAGGTACTTAGTTATCGAACGACAAACATTGTTTAATTATCGTAATTCTAACGATTTTTCTGCTGCTCATAGCCGGGTTATGACACCTGCAGTCTTCAGTCACAGGTTGCGTGCGGTCAGTTTGCGCATGGGCCGCTTTATGCAACAATAAGACTATGGCATTTTAAACATACATTTTACTTCATGATATTAGCTCAAGAATAGGGTTTTAATTTAATAAGGAGCGAACGGAGGTGACGACTGGACGGCTTATTTGTTTTATTTTTGAGTGTTGTTGGATGTGTTATTGGCAAATAAGGAAGGAACTGAAGCGAAGCGAGGGCGGGTTGCTACTCTCTTACAAAGTGGTTGCTATTGAATGATAGCACGTATGCGTAAATGACAACTGTGACGTGAGCATCAGACATCACTGTAATGTTTGGAAAATTAGTTTTTCTGCATTGAGTAATTTGAGTATTGACCGGGTGATCGAGTACGGGACCAGAGAAAGCGGCAGGATTTCTGTAGCCCCGTCATTTTTCAATAAAAACTAACTAATAGGCACATCTTGCATAAACCATCCACAAGTGTAAAGGTGAGACGCGTTTAGCGACGACAAATGCGCACAGTCGGCAACTGCGCAAGCGCAATGCATCAACGCGCAAAACATATTCTACCCTCACGTGAACATGCGCGCTCTGACATATCGGCGCGTTCTCTCTAACTAATGATATTGTTACTGATACCTGCGTTACTCAAACTTTATCCACATACATATAAGGTTGAAATTGAAAACAGTTTTCTTTCGTGACATGTGTGGTCTACAGGATTAAGAATATCGTATTGAGGTCGTTTGGACGACGCAAATAAGCAATAACTCGAGAAATTACTATAATTGTGCTGCATAAGATTCTAATTGTAGGAAGCTTACTAAGAAACTGAAATTGTATGAAGAGAGTGGGTAGTGGTTAAAGGCGTTTAACAGTTACCTATCTGTCATTTCAATTTTTTTTTTGTTAAATTATTTTTCTGTAATACATTGTGAGAGCTCGGTGGCGAAGTGGTTTAGCGCCTTGCCCAACGATTGCGGAGGTTAAACAACGTTCGCAAGGGTCGGTCATGAGATGGGTGACCAAAAATGTATTATCTCGAGCTCCTCAGTGCTTCGGAAAGCACGTTAAGCCGTTGGTCCCGGCTGCATTTGCAGTCGTTAAAACCCACCAATCTCAGTTATGGCTCATCCTCCTTACCACCCATAAGGAAGGCCTGTGCCCCAGCAGTGGGGACAATAAAAATGGCTGATGGATAATACATTGTTGGTTTGATTGAGGGATTGAAAAGTCATTTTACTAATAACTTATCTGCATTTTATTACTTTTCAGCATCAAACGATGCACAAGGGGTTAATAACCCTTGTTCCTCGGAGATAACCATGGCCAGTGGTTATCTGTGAAGAATGTTTTTCCTAACATATAACCAGCTGTTATCTCTTAGGAATAGGTTTTCCTCGCAGATAACTTAAAATAATTAGTTATCTGTAAGGAAAATGTATTTCTAAGAGATAACTAATTATCTCCGAGGAATACATTTACCTCGCTGATAACTGTTATTAAAAGTTCGTCGATCACTAGACCTGTAATGGAAAAGTGAGGATTTAACAATGAATGAAAATGGCTGTAAGGTGAAACTAACACACATACACACAACGACAATTATTGCCGAAATGTAACCGCAGTAAAGTTTATTTATAAGTAGGGGGCGATACTGGCAATCAATAAAATATTGTGGGTGGCCGCGAGGCTTAGGCAGGTACGCTTGAATTCACGCACGGCAGGCGTGCCAGTTTACTCGATTTAAAATTACTATTGGTATATATAAAAACGTCTTGCATAAATAAAATACAAATTATTAACATAATGTTTTAACATGTACTTTTATATTATGTGCAATACCCAGGGTAAATCTCACCCAACTAAATTCACCTACTATTTTGACATTGTAGTAAACTAAAATTATCAATATATCGCTACCACTGGCATTTAGTAATCTGTTCCACTGCGCAAATTAGTGTAACAAGACTCTCAACGAAGCCGAAATCCACGCATTTCGCCCATTATCAGGATCGTTTTTGTCTTTTAGGCTATACCTGGGAAACCAATAGCTACGAAGTTATTGAAGGTCAAAGTCCATTTTTTTATGAAATCTTAATTTATTCGTAATTTCTTAATTTTTGTCCAAGGAAACATTATCAAAATTGTAAGTATTTCGTAACAAACAATGGTTTCAAAACGTCATCACTCAATGTATCTCATGAGCTCGCACATAAACGCTGCCTTTCTACTCGGCCGCACGCAGCTGTGTAGCATACAATCGCAGGCGCTGTCTGTTGTACGCGTTACATTGCTGGTAATGTATGCAAAGCTTTTTTAACACCAATAATTTAAATCGTTTCACACCAATCAATTTGAACAGAAATGGTCCTGATGATGGGCAGAATACGTAGACCTCAGCTTCGTTGAGGGTTTTGGTATGTATCATACATAAAAATAAAATAGCATTGGGTTGAATCTGTGACTAGAAAAAAGAGCTAGACTAGATTTGCTAGCTAGACTAGAAAAAATAGCGGGCGACTTTTAATTGAGCAAGTTGTCACTGAGCTTACTAGATTATTTAAACTATAAATCATGCTTTTAATGCCAAATGTAAACTATTATTATGAATTTTATTTGACACATACAAATATCATCCGTTAAAATCTGAATCGCTCATTTATAATAGTGACAGCTTAAGTGGTGAATATCGCTCATTTTTTTTAATCTGCCTATTTCTCACAGCTCTGAGATCTATGGGTGTTAAAGTTGCTAAAATGATAAGTAGGCCTTGTAATGGGATAACTGTAGAGTCGAACGAAAATGTTTTTTTTTACTTTTCAGTGCTATTTCTAAAAATGTCTTTGTTTTCGAAAACGCAATTTTTATTTTTTATCATGATAAGCTTAAATATAAACAAATAAGTTGATTTTCACAGGAACGAGGAACAGAAAGCTTTTATAATATGTAAATGTTCTTTTTAAATAACGGGATGTAAACAATCTTTAGCATTCACTAAAAATGACATATTATGCAGATTTACAAATACGTTTTAAACTTTTATGTTTATTTATAAAATACACGTGTGTTTACACTTCTTTCCTGACATGGTACGATGCATTTTGCACTTACTTGTTTATAAATAAAAACATTTCAGTGGAGTTGGAGCTTTAAAGTTGGTTTCATACCGAGACAAAAACGAAATTATGTTCCAAATGTTTTTGAACTAAAAAGGTTGGGTTTAATCGTTCCTTTCGGCGCCAGGCGTCAACTTATCATACAATATTTATTGTATTTTCCAATCCCATAACTTCTAAAATAATATGAAATGAATGAATAGTCTTTTTAACTGTAGTTTTCGCTCTATAGTGTAGAGGATTGATGAACTTTTATTGTTCTGCTTTTTCCTTGAAAACATTCCTGTGACTACGGCTCCTGAAGAAGAGACGTCAAAAAGTTAGAACACTATATAAATTAACTAGAATAAACAAATTATCAAGGTAAAGTTTATTCAAAAATAATCCATTTTGAGAGCAATTTATTTTATTGTAAATATCTAAAATTATTAAGTATGTAAAATTTATAAAAATCATAATTGACCTAAACTTTAAAAAAATGTATAAGTTGTTTTGAGTCGTAGCTCGTAGTTGTATCTGCGAAATTGTCGCAAAAAATTACTAACAAAACCTACTCCTCATAGTTCTTTGTGCTGATCCGAGATGAATCATCGATTCCATAACCCGAGCCTACGTACACCCAAACAGAGATCGGCTAATCAGATTACGTACTGAGTGTAACTGATCGTCCCGCCTACCGCCGAACGCAATATTTGCCAAATGAGCAACTGTACCGTGAAACAATTGACAGAGCACTAACTATTAACAAATATCACCAATTTGATGGTGTATGGTCTATAATGGTTTCCTAACCAGTGGGGCGCACCCCCTCAAGGGAGGCGTAGAGCTATCTAAAGGGGGACGCGACGAGCGGCTGCAGATAGTTAGTACTTATAAAACCCTAAAAATAATATTTTCTCACGGCGGGAACCATTCCACCGATGCGTAGTGCACCTCTTGAGTCTGATTGTTGATAATCTACTTGAATTTTAATAAAAATAAACACATCTGCTTATATTTTTATCGTTTCTTAATATTATGATCGTTGCTCGGAGAGGTGGGGGGTGTAAGTATTTTATCGTTGGGTGGGGCGCAGAGAGCAAAAGGTTGGGAACCCCTCTCTAACAGATGAATCTATACATATAAAACTCTAAATTGATTGACAGATTCATTCATTCATTGTTGGGATAAGCGTGGAGCCCTAACGGCTGAAGGTAGAGACACCATTTTTGGAGGGTAGATACCTTTCATGGTGTAAGTAAGCACTAATGAAAGGGTTTTGTTAAATTTCCGTTATACAGGGTGCTACAGGGTGTTCCAGTTTGTATGAAAGTAGAGACACCATTTTTGGAGGGTAAATACCTTTCATAATGTAGGTAAGCACTAAGAACGGGTTTTATGAAATTTCCGTTATACAGGGTGCTACAGGATGTTCCAGTTTGTATGGGAACTTGTATAAGGCTGAAGGTAGAAACACCATTTTTGGAGGGTAGATACCTTTCATGGTGTAGGTAAGCACTAAGAAAGGGTTTTGTGAAAGTTTCGTTATACAGGGTGCTACAGGTTGTTCAAGTTTATATGAGAATTTATATAGGGCTGAAGGTAGAAACACCATTTTTGGAGGGTAGATTCCTTTTATAATGTACTAGCGGCCACCCGCGACTTCGTCTGCGTGGAAAGTTTTTTGCCATCCCAGGAACAATACTTTTTTTCGGGATGAAATGTCCTTCTCTGGACCCCTGACAATATGTATGCAAAATTTCATAATGATCGGTTCAGTAGTTAAGACGTGAAGGCGTAACAAACAAACAAACAAACAGACTTTCACATTTATAATATTAGTAAGGATAGTAAGGATTAGTTCCCGTTCCCGTTCTCGTTCTCATTTCTGTTCTCGTTCCCGTATTATTTTTCCATAAAAAAATTGAACCCCCTTTTCATGGCGCCGTGTTGGACTTCAAAATACCTAAATGCCATTTTCGCAATCAACACCCCATAACCCCATTTTCAGAAATTCACGAAATACACGTTTGATCATTTCAATTCATTTGTTTATAGAAATACTCCTACAAAGATTCAAGTCGTAATGTCTATTTTATATTTTTTCCATACAAAGTTTGAACCCCATATGACCCCTTTAGGGTTCAAATAATGTCTACCACTAAAAATAAATGTCATTTTCGTAATCAACATCACATGAAACCTCGATAACGACATCCATATCGATTTTGGGCTTTTTGTAGGTACCCCATTTACCCTGTTAAGGGTTGAGTTTCGGAAAACCACGAAACACGTGTTTGCTTATATGTTTTTAGAAGTGCTCCTACGAAGTTTCAAGTTGAAATGTCTATTTAATTATTTTTTTCCATACAAACTTTGTACCCCCATTTCGACCCTTTAGGGGTGGAATTTCCAAAAATCCCTTCTTAGTGGGTGTTTACATTGTATAATATATCTATGTACAAAATTTCGAGTCCCTAGGTTCAGTGGTTTGGGCTGGGCAATAGTCTATCAGTCACCTCTACACTTTCATATAAGAGATGTGAGCACTACGAAAAGGGTTTTGAAAAATTCCCGTTATACGGGGTGCTACAGGGTGTTGCAGTTTGTATCAAGGTAGAGACACCATTTTTGGAGGGTAAATACCTTTCATGGTGTAGGTGAGCACTAAGAAATGGTTTTAGAAAATTTCCGTTATACAGGGTGCTACAGAGTGTTCCAGTGTGTTCCAGTTTGTACCTGAATTTTTATGAGATTTAAATGTGTGAAATGAGGTCTACAGATAAATACCTAGGTATATTGGCAATCCATGACTTTCAAAATAAATGCAAAACTATCTTAATCACGCGAACGAAGTCGCGGGCAAAAGCTAGTTCAATATAAAATATTATTTCCAGCGATAGAATACGCACAAACATGAACTATTAACGAAATTACCAATTTCGTTAATAGTTCATGTTTTGATAGAGTATTGTTGAACCGCTGAATTCAATAATATTATATCTCGGTAATCTAGACGCCTACTTCAACGGCAACAGAATTAAGTAATACTGTGTAATCTTTGTTCAAAATTGTACAATTTAAGACGCAGCTGTGAGAGCGTAAGGCGTCCGTAGTAACAACTAGTAAAATATTCAGACGGCAATATCTTGAGTAAGGAAGCGAAATGAAGTGAAGTGAAGTGAAATATATTTTATTTAAATAAGCTCACATAATAAGCATTTTTAAATCGTCAATTCTTTTACCCTGCCACCCATTATGACGTCTTTTAACTGACAAGAAAAATGGGCGCAAAAAACTTGTCAGCTTTATCAATCAGATGGAACGATATTTACAAATATGTATATCGTTTCCAGACTTTATATTAACAAAGATTAACAAATAAATAACATTATTGAATTAGCTCATTTCTTAATGAGTTTCAAATTTCTTAATCAATTTACAGATTTTAAGCTAAATTCAAAGTTTGAACTTGTTATTCAGTCTAGGCTGTTACAATAAATAAAAATAAAAGAAAAACATACAATTCAATATGCATTAAGATAGGTAGTCAGAAGCAGACCCATTCCCACTGGCAGCACCAGTTCCCGAACATGACGCATGAACCAGCCATCTCTTCGCTCAACCATATTTGAGCCTCATACGACACCACCGCAGAAATGATTAAAGAGAGCATGACATACTAAGACTACCTATGTTAAGGCATCGAATTGAAAATTTATATCCAAAAGCTTTTCATAGGTCTTTCACTAAACTACTGACTATAGAAAGTAAAAATATTGCAATTAAATAAATCAAAACAAGGTAAGCTATTTTTGAGTAAGAAGTGCCATACATACAGACAATATAAAACAGATCTTTTATATACGAGTTATACGACGCCCTTAATACAAGCAGACAGAAGCAGACCCATTCCCACTGGCAGCACCCGTTCACGAGCATGACGCATGAACCAGCCATCGCTTCGCTCAACCATATTTGAGGGAACGTAACGACCCGCCTCACACGACACCACCGCAGAAATGTTTGAAGTGAGCATGACATACTAAAGCTACCCATATCAAGTCGTCGAATCAAGAAGCCAGAAGTACGTTTTTAAGTAGGTAGGATACTTCTCACAATCACTTGAAAGTCAGCTTGAAGTCAGCTACAGTCGCAAGCATTCGTGCTGGTTTATACGATATCAAGAGTCATAACTTAGGCTTAAGACAGACTTCATCGATGAATATACTTATTTGAAAAGAATTGCAATAGATTGAGTTGATAACATTAATTTAAGTTAGTTTTATTGATTATTAAATAAAGAAAAAGTGTGTATAATTTACGCAAATGCTTAAAGAGAATAATATAAATAATTCGAAGATAAAGAAAGTCTTAGGTAGACTATAACTTTTCTTGGACATGAAGCTTGCTTCTCAATATCTCATTTTTCAAAATTTATCAGAGCATTATCAAGTGAATGCAATTATAATTGTCTGTTGTAAGAAGTAAATACCTAAGTAATAAAATCATCTAGAGTAGGGTTGACTTTAGTACGTACGAGGCTTGAATCTGATAGCAATCTTTATCTTAATTAATAACCCACCTGTTTATATTATTTAAACGTTTTGCTATGTTAGATGTACATAGTCTAAATACTACACGCTACTATACGCTACATACTACTACATTAAGTATGTAGCGTGAAAAAAAACTGTTTATGTATTTGGTTTTTGAACATGCAACTCATGCAAGTTCTCTTAATTTTGTTCCACTTAAATTTATTTTTTAATAACTGTTCTTAGCCATATTGTTTGACAAGCAAGTAAAATTATTGCGAACATCCGTAAGGTAATTTTTAACAAGTTTTCTAGATTATAATTATTATAATCATTTCTTTTAAATCTAAATCATCAGAATGTTTTATCATCGTTATAAGTATTATTTTACTGTTTTGTTTATATTATTTTTCTTAGTTAAAATGATAGATATAGATGCGACGAACGCACACTAAAACCAATATAAACATAAGTACTCTAGATATTTGCAGTACATAACTTATCCATACTTACTTGAAAAATCCCTAACATGTCCTGGGTTTGCTGGAACCTGCAAGAAAGCTATCTGAAAGATAAATCCAGTTCTCCTTACAATGATTTAATTAATAACTCCTCTGCAACTCTTTTGTGAGTACAATAAAGAGCAAATAATTAAGTATGCTGAATGTAAATCCTCTTTAAATGTATTTACTGCAATGCAACTAATTGAGTCCAATGAGTCCAGCCATGTATTATTGCCAATTATGGCTATACCTACCGTTCTTTTAATAAACTAGTAATTCAATTTCAAATATTATTCTTATTAATTTTACTACACTATGATCAGCTCGTGCATCTGTTGCCAAGTCATTTAATGAGTAATTAGTAAAACATAGAATGTGATGCCATTTATAATGGTGTATTGAGCGTATATATTTTTAAATGGCCATTGTGAGCAATGACCTACTCTACTGAAGTTTACCGGTAGTAAAAGAAAAATAATAAAATTCATTTATTTCAGATAACAATTATTGATCCAATTTGATAAGAAAAAAATTGAACAAACAATAAATAAAAGAAATAATTACATATAAATCTTAAAATAAAACTATATTCATAATACACAATAATGCAACAGTAATTTTACTATACTTAATATTAATTCTAATTCTTCCTTCACATTCCTACAAATGTTATTGAAAAACAAAACTATTGTGCTTTTTATTTCGTAATCTGATATGCAATAAGCAAATCACTTTTGTTTTGTAGATTTTTTTTGTCTGCGAATAGTGCCATTTAAATACTGTGTGTTAATATTTCAAGATAATAAAACTAAAGTGGAATAACATATATTTCTAAAGCATTCGTAGGTGGTAAGTTAAGCCTAATGAAGTATCTTTAAATTAATCAATGTACATGTATTATCTTAGTACTTGTTACAATATTGTTTATAATATGAAATAAAGAATTTTTAAATGAAAAAAAATGAAATGAAATTTCGTAATCAATGATACAATTTCTAGACAAAATAATTATTTTCGTATTCATTGCATTTTATCTCCGATACCGGATTATTACAATTTTAACATAATTTTCTCACGTCAATCATGTAGGGGTGACTTAACCTGTTATTACGCCCTTATATTTGTTGGCACTCTAAACTTAACATAAAAAAACATGAATATTATTCGATAAACTGTGTTACCTAATTATGGAAAAAACTCAATTATAATGTTTTGGCATATTATCTTAATATCTAATGAGAAATAAGAACCTTATTTTCAATGATCATTTAATGTATTTTTTTAATCAAATAATGGAAATAATAATAATAATTTATTTCATAATTCAGATATTACAATCCATTTTGTTAGTAACAATTAACTTAAATCCTATGTTAGTATTCAGGACAAATTTGAAATTAAATAATTCATAAATAATAATGAAGTTTTCTATAAGGCTTCAAAAAATTGGCCCTATTCCAATAGTCGAAAATAAAATTCTAAGTTGTACCTGTACTTGGTGAAAGCATGCCAATATTTTAATAAAGGTACTGAGAATAATACCTATAATTTTATTAACTGTTGCCTATTAAATTATTATTGGCGTAAGGTGTACCAGTAATTTGATCGGTACATGCCAATAATAGGTTGAAGGGTGCTAATGAATGGACTATGGGTTTATTTATTTATACATAATATGATGGTGTATGTGTGGTGGTAATAGCTTAAAACGACATACATACAAAATACAAAAAAAAGAGAGAATCCGTATTGTGTATTGCGTTGCGTGTAGCACCCACGATGTTTATTTCAAATAGAGCTACTAATATCAATAGGCAAAATTTATTGTTTCGGTTTATTACTCTAAATACCAATAATTGGGTAATTTACCCTGCCTTTTCTATTTGAGAAATTCAAGGCGATCCATAAACTAGGTGAAACTTTTCACAAAACAATTAAGTAATTCTGTAGACTAACGCACGGTCCTGGTGATGACAGTGCTCCTCATTAAAATGAAATAATATTAAAAAGAAAAAAAATCCTTTTATCATGATTTTTCTTGTTCCTCATGACTGAGGGTCGCGATAGAATGAAGTAACTACTTACTTTGTAGGACAATTCAATCTGCTTTTAGAACACATTATATTGGGCACCGTAGGTACTGGAAAAAAAACTTAAACCAGATAGATAGTAAGGGTGGTGCTTGTGTGGGATTATAGCTAATTACTTTTGTACATGGATTGATAATACATAATGTGATTTGTATTTGGACTCTGAGTGCCCGCTATGGGAAGTAAGATTACCAAAATACTGATTTCTAAAATCATTTATTACTTAGTGTTTATTCTGATCGAGTTTTTAAAATGTGCAGTTATATTCAAGGAAGGTACCTCCACATAACGTACTGTGTGTATAGTGGAGTCACTTCTACGATATCTAAACTTCTCTTTAGTACATATTACATTTACATATCCATTATATAGGGAAGTATGCTAATGTATATAACTAAACAAAAGGTTAACCTGGTTAAATTAGTAAGGGTAAATTTAAAACCATTACTAATTTAAAAGACCTTCAGAATACTTTGTAAATAAAATAAAAAGTTTTTTTTACCTTGCTGTAATGTAGAATGCTATTTTTTATTAGTTCAAGAAGTAACAAATTTTACTCTTACTGAGTTGAGTCACGAAATACATAATAGTACAAGTGTTATGTAGGTACAATAACTACTTAAAAGAAAGAAAACTTTTTGCAAATTGATGATTAAATTATTGGATATCATAATAGTTTATGACATGTGTCACTGAAATATGCTTTTTCTGTCACTGTGTTACACTAATTGAAGCACTGGGTGCACCCCAAAGTTATCTCAGGGCAAATTTTTATTGAAACGTCTAATCCATGTAATTAATGCTGCCCATAGCCATAGCGCCGCCGCGCGTGATTTTTTAATTAATATGGTATAAAAATTATAAAAGTATTTCAAGCATTACAAATGGTATGAGAAAGATATTACATTCAATATAGTATTTAGTAATATATATATATATATATATATATATACATATTTACAGAAACGATTACTTCAATTTTCTATTTTAATGATGAGCCTTTTATAGCGTTTGATGACTTTTTGTTGATTGTTGTTAGTAGGTATTTTTCTAAACTAAGTTTGTATTGGAGACAAATATTGAAATGCCTACACGTAACTAATGAGTCTAAGACTTAAGTAAATAAAATAAGTTGCAATAGCTAATGATAAAAAAAATATTTCTAAGTTTGCAATCTTTATAATTCGGTGCAATGAAATATTAACCCCTTAGCAATTTATTTAAGGTATACATCCATTTTTAATTTCTAAAGTATCTTGTAATTATATTAATGAATTTTGATGTTGATAATCTATCGTTAAACAAGCTATTGCTCGTGTTTATAACGTGCTCGGATGAAATGCCATACGACTATATTTTTATTGATGTAAACAGAGTTGAATTGAATTGTAAAATTTTAAGTTTAATTAAATTAAGTAATACAAATAAATGTCACTTTATATACATACCCTTTCTCTAACGGGATGTTTTCTGGATACCTACTTATGTATAAATAAAAACGTAATTACGTTTTGTGTCATGCAATAAATATTTGTAATGTAATTAAATAATAATTATGACTTTCGCAAAAATGCGAAATATTTTGTTGGAAGGCTGCTATTTTTCTTCTAATAAAATGATGTTTTTATTTAAGAATATTTTATGACTAATTGAATGGATGTACTCAGAGTTATAAAAGATATTGTTTTACGCGATGGGACTCGCTCTAGCAGGATGGCCGACTGTAAGGTTACTGTATAAATTACTTTAATTATTATTCGTGATGAACCATGTAGTACAACTAAATTTGTGTGTTTATTCCATTAAAAGTACTAAAACGGTAGTTGTAGTAATCGGGTGACTGCAGTCGCCCCTACCACGCCAGTCACGCCACGCTCGCCCCTACCACGCCACGCATAACGTTTAAATATGCGGTGACGGGGTAGAGGCGCGCTCAGTCGTGCTCAAGTCGTCACAGTGAAAGGTTGAACGGTGAAATAAGTGTTTTCAATAAAGTTTGTTAAATAAAGTCATAATACCAGATGACTTTGATAAATTTGTCGCGATACGCTATTCCTGCTGGAGAGATACCACTGCTTAAGGTCAGGTATCAGTGTATTATTGTATTGAATACTGTTTAAACTGGTAATACTAGTACTTTCCCATGATATCGAGTAATTGTATGCTTGGAATTCTTGTTAAATACCAAAAATAATTATACAGAGATACAATTAAAACTAGAACTTTTAATTGCTCATGACGTTTTATTTTAATTCCTTTTAGTAAATACAGCTCTTAGAATAAAAATAATGTTCAGCATATTTCGCCCTTAACATGTGTGTTAACATAAATAACATGTGAATGTCAAAATTCAAATTTAAACTATATCTATATTGCATCACTTATGTCCTAAAAAATCCTTAACACTATAAAATCTATGGTCAACTAAAAATTTTGTCAATCTTGATTTAAATATTTGAAATGTCCGTTATTCTTTTATATCAATTGGTAAATGATTGTAGATCTTTATAGTCATAAAGAGACAACTTTTATTATAAAGTGCTGTATTTGGAGTATGTGACAAGACTAATCTATCTATATATATAAAATTCAAAGTCCTGACTGAGTGAGATATCAACGCACAGCCCAAACCGCTGAACCTAGAGACTTGAAATTTTGCACACAGATACTTTATACAGTGTAGGCATCCACTAAGGAAGGATTTTTGAAAATTCCATCCCTAAGGGGATGAAATAAGGGATGAAAGTTTGTATGAAAGTCCCTCAGTTTTGAAGCTAGGATCTTCAAATTTTGTGTTTAGGCTGATGATTGAAAATAAATAAATACGT
Source organism: Agriphila tristella (assembly GCA_928269145.1). Classification (NCBI taxonomy): domain Eukaryota; kingdom Metazoa; phylum Arthropoda; class Insecta; order Lepidoptera; family Crambidae; genus Agriphila; species Agriphila tristella. The sequence continues at coordinate 55,374,408 of OV743431.1, read as the reverse complement.
GTCTCAGCGTTTTTCAAAATTCTACCCCCAAAGGGGTGAAAAGGGGGATGAAGTTGTGTTTAGAAGATAATCCTTCATTTTTGAAGTAGAAATCGCTAGATTTGTAATTTAGGCTTATGGATGGAAATCTAACGCAACGCATATTGTATTGGTATAATTTCAACCCCCATGGTGATGAAATGGGGGTGCAATGGGGTAAATAAACCTAAAAATCGATATGGATGTCGTTATTGGGGTTTTCTGGGATGAAGATTGCGAAAATGACATTTATTTTGAAGTCCAACACGGTCGACATGATTTAACCCCTAAAGGGGTGAAAATTGGATTTAAATTTGGTATTGAAAACAATATAAAATAGACATTACAACTTAAAACTTCGTAGGAGCATGTCTTAAAATAAATAGGCAAACATATATTTTGTGGTTTTGAAAATCAACCCCTTAGGGGGTAAATGGGCTAAGTAAACGTAGAAATCGATATGGATGTCGTTCTTGAGGTTTTATGGGATGGTGATTGCGAAAATGACATTAATTTTGAAGTCCAATTTAACCGCTAAAGGGGTGAAAATGGGTTACAAATTATATATGGAAAAATAATATAAAATAGACATTACATAGTTTACAGCTTAAAAATTCGTAGGAGCATGTCTAAAAATAAATAGGCAAACACATATTTTCTTATTTTGAAAATCATCCGTTAGGGGGTAAATGGGGTAAGTAAACATGAAAGCCGATGTGGATGTCGTTCTTGAGGTTTTATGGGATGAGGAATGCGAAAATGACATTTGTTTTGAAGTCCAACACGGTGGACATGATTCAGCCCAAGGGGACGGGGACGGACACGGGAACAGGAACGGGAACGGGGGCGGGGACGGAAACGGGAAAGAGTAAAGAAACGGGAACGTGATACTCTTAATATCTCTGGACCTAATTCTGATTATTGTAATAAACTAGCTTCCGCCCGCGACTTCGTCCGCGTGGATATTAGAGAAAATCCTTAGGGAACCTTCAACCAGGATCCGACCAACCGTTTTATACGCGATTACGCGGGTCCCCACCAAGCGCGCAGCCGCGTGCGAGGCCTGTCACACGTCGCAAATGTTTTGCCTCGCGAGGCAGCGCGCTTGGTGGGGACCCGCCTAATCGCGTATAAAACGGTTGGTCGGATCCTGGTTGAAGGTTCCCTAAGGATTTTCTCTAATATCCACGCGGACGAAGTCGCGGGCGGAAGCTAGTCTATTACAATTTCTAGTTGAACGGGGGTAGATTTGTTTTGCTGTACTAAAAAGATACAAATGACGTCTTACAAAACTACAGCATTCTAGAATATACATATAGGGATGGCAAAGTTATTTACTGTGATAGCCTTGTATTTTATTACACAGATGTTTTCTGGAATAAGTATCAAGTTTATAATAGGTAGCTAATAAATTGCAGGCAGGTTTTACAAAATTTTGAAGTTTGAAATATTTGTTTACTTCTATGGTGATTGATTTCTTGACGTGTTCAACGTGCAATATGTAATATGTATGTACATAATTAGGTATATTTCGATAACATTTTAAAATATTCAAATAGTTTATTACCATAACGATGAAGTGTAGTAGGTAAGTACGTTACTTAAAAGAGGTCTTGACTTTTCTGTCAGTAGGAAAATGGTGGCTTTGGGTTTCAATTTGAATCGATAGATATTTATCGAACGGAAGATTTGATGCAAGATTTTTTTTGTATTTTTTACAGGATTAATAATTACGAGTATATTACGCCGTACCAGGCCCGGTTCATGGCCTTTCCGTCATACTCCAATATGCTAGCCGGGCCAGCCGGGGCCCTATTTAATAAAAGTGTCATTGTCACCTGTCATGACAATTTTTTATCCATTTCGGATCCTGGTTGAAGATTCCCTAATGATTTTCTATAATATCCGCGCGGACGAAATTGCAGGAAAAAACTAGTTTATTACAATAATCAGTCCCTCTCCCTCTCCCGTTTGAACCCCTATCTCTTCTTTTTAGAGGCTGAATCATGTCCACCGTGTTGGACTTCAAAATACATGTCATTTTCGCAATCGTCATCACAGAAAAACCCAATGACAGCATCCATATCTAGTTTTAGGTCTATTTACCCCATTTCACCCCCCCTTTTCATCCCCATAGGGGTTAAAATACTAACAATGACAATATACGTTGCGTTAGATTACCAACCAGAAGCCTAAATTATAAATTTAGCGATTTTTACTTCGAAAATGAAGGATTTTCTTCTATACTCAACTTCATCCCCCTTTTCACCCCTTCGGGGGTAGAATTTTGAAAAATGCTGAGACAGTTACTTATTTATTTTCAGTCGTCAGCCTAAATACAAAATTTGGAGATAAGAAGCTAGGCTTCAAAACTGTTATATTTAAGATTATATTGGGGACTTTTATACAAAGTTTTATCCCTTATTTCATCCCTTTAGGGATGGAATTTTCAAAAATCCTTTCTTAGTGGATGCCTACACTGTATAAGGCATCTGTGTGCAAAATTGTAAGTCCCTCAGTCCAATAGTTTGGGCTGTGCGATGATTTGCTAGTCATTTTGGGCTTTTTTTTTGCCCCATTTACCACCTAAAGAGTTGATTTTCGGAAAACCACGAAACACGTGTTTACTTATTTGTTTTTAGAAGTATTCCTACGAAGTTTCAAGTCGAATATCTATTTAATATTTTTTTTTTCATACAAACTTTGAACCCCCATTTCACCCCTTCAGGGGTGGAATTTCCAAAAATACTTTCTTAGTGGATTCTTAGTTTCTTAGGGGTGGAATTTCCAAAAATCCTTTCTTACTGTATACAATATCTATGCACAAAATTTTAAGTCTCTAGGTCCAGTAGTTTGGGCTGGGCGTTGATATATCAGTCACCCCTTCACTTTTATATAAGAGAAGATGTAACATGCCCCACTAGGCTGTAATTATTTCTACCGATTCAAGAGTAAGTTATTAATGCATTGATTGACATCTGTCAAGCAGCTTCGTCAATTTGCAGTTTCGCATACTTGAGCCCGCTTGGGCCCTTTTGAAAACTTTTGACTAACCCGTCAAAAGTATTGTATTGTTTTCGATACATCTTGACATTCTTGATCCTTTCATGTTTGAGGTGATTTGTGAACTTTTCGTAAGAAATAGAAAATAAATAACATTATTTTAAAACGGAGAAGCGCTCGGCCTTGATGTCACTTCATTTTAAGTGACGATAATCTGCAGTGGTACGTTTCGACTGAAAACCTCAAATTATCTTGCTAAGTATAATCTTATCCTACTTAATATTATAAATGTTAAAGTTTAAGGGTTTGAATGTTTGTTCCTCAATCATGCAAAAACTACTGAACGGATTTGGTTGGAATTTGGCAACAGATAGTAGATAGCCTAGATTAAAACAAAGAATATTTTTTATCCCGATATTCTCACTGGATCGGGAACCACGCAGGTGAAACTGCGGGCGGCCGCTATTCTAAATCTAATCATAATTCTATTATAGTTGCGTAAACATCAATATATAATCTTTGCTAAACAGAACAACTAGTGATGGAACTCGAATCACAATTGATTCGAATGATTCGAATCACGTCAATCCAAAGTATTTATGCTGATTCGAATCATCACCTGATTCGAATTGGTTGGCTGATTCGTATCACCGTTGGAATTAGAATCAGTTTTCTTATTCGAATCTTTGATGGTGTAACAATTATTATTAACAATGAGTTGTTTTTGTTTTATATACCATTATACTATTGAGTACATTGCTTGTATGTCTCTATAATTTTTATTACTTTCTTACCTCTACCTACTGAAAATTCTAAGATATTTTATTTTTGTTTCAATTGATTCGAATCATCACATTGATTCGAATCATCACACAAATCCGAATCATTCGAATTATCCTTTAATTCGAATCAACGATTCGAACCACCTAAGGGTGAATCGATTCGAATACATTTTTTTGATTCGAGTCTCATCACTAAGAACAACTGTGTTGAACGATTTAGACCATGTGCTTAGAGATGTAACGAACGGTCTAGTAAGATTTATATAGGTCACTAAATCCAGCGGCCACTTTCAGACAAAATAATCGCAAATGGGAAGATTTTGGTGGGTATTGATTATAGTAGTCGCGGTACATGGCACAATAAGAACAGTTACTATTATTGAAGCAAAGAATAACCATAATTATCTTCCATTTTTAATTCTAAGCACCTGCTACCAAATCTCCCCAACCAAATAATATGAACGCGGCATGAGACTCAAGAAGACGGTTCAGGGGGCTAATTGTCTAATTTCAAAATCTCCTTTCGGGGCGTTAGGACCAAGGTGCTAGAATGACCAAAGTGCTGAAATGACCAAAGTGATAAAATGACCAAGTTGCTGAAATGATCAAGCTGCTAAAAAGCCCAAGGTGCTGAAATCTTTCGCAATCGCTTTTATTTGACAGATGGATGTGTGATGATGTGCCAAAAATAAGTATCAATGTATCCTGAAAGCGATTACGATTGATTTTGAAATGAGACAATAGATAGGCAAGTTTGCCGAGAGTTGGTTAGGGGGGACAGATTAGGTACCCGACGGTCTATCTATTGTGTCAACAATAGATACCATGATCATTCGCTCGTTACTATGAAGACTCAAATGTGTAACGAGCTAAACCATGAAGACTGGTGTACAAGCCACTTTACCACGGAGGTAATCGAAAACGGGAGAGAATTTTCCGGTCTTCGTGGTAACGAGCTCGAAAATAGTGGCTACGCTTCCAAATTGGCGACGTCGCCAGACGGTACCTAAGTGCATTATCTGTCATACATTTGCAATACGAATTGTTTGGATACATAGCCGGCGACGTCGCCATGGCGTCCCAATGTGTTGTGGCTCTATGAAGACACTATGAAGACCAGTTTCCAAGCCACTCGACAACATACTCGTGGGTCATCGGAGACGGGAGAAAATCGAGTTCGGACTGTAAGCACAGAATTAAAATAGTGCTGTAAGTGGTGGCGTCTCGTGTTTGCGAATGTAATGACGCGCGGCTCCTGCGGCTTGAGAGAGCAAATAAAGTATGTCGCCAACCATGTCTGCAGTATTGCATTTATTACAAGGGATAAACTAGTTTTGAAAACTTTTAGAGACTGCTGGAGTTTCTGAGGAGAGCAAAAAGGAAACTTGATATCTCACAAAAATTGAGTCTTGAATAAAGATCGCGATCGCGATCCTTGTCCGTCATCTGTGTAGGCCTTTATTGGATCATTCCAGAATATCTTCCAGCCGTAGATTTATTAATAAATGGCTCAGCTATAATATTTACGTTTAGTAGTGGCATTCTCAAATAAATCGCAATCAGCCTAACCTAAGTGTTCAACTTATATTTAGTTTTATATTTTTTTTGTTAACTTAATGCTGGCTTATTTAAAACCATTGACTATGTTTAGTTTAGTCGTTTCTTCTTTGGCCTTTACTTTTTGATTTTGCTTATACTACTTTTCTTGAATGACGATCACAATTATCTTTCTCTTCAGTAGCCTTATAACCTTTCTCAAGTTGCTTTAAATCTTATGTGACAGATTACCTCATAGCGATTCTGATACACTTTTTCATCAGAAGTTACCTGTATTGTATAACAGGTCCTTATTATCCAATAATTTCCACAATTTCATGTGAACCGTAGGCTTCATAAATGTAGTTAAGGTTCTGAGTCACAGGTCACGTTTCATAAGTCAGCCTCGCACCCACGCCTGTTCCCAACCAGAGCAGACGAGCAACAAAAGTAAATTAATCAGTATGACTGACTCACGCCTGATGAGGTGACGATGATGTAGGAAGATGTGGATGGGAGAATGTGTACGATTGTGCCATAATCGGTAGGTTTTCATAGAAACAACATTTGACTAGGTTCGATCAGTTTAAAACTCAAAGTTTTGTTGCTCTACTATAATAAAAAGTACAATATAAAATATAGTAAACTGAAATCATTTATGAATACATTCCTACCACACATATCCACAGCCTAGTATTGAAATATAAAAAAAAAACCATTCAGCTGATTATATGATGCTAAAAGTTAACATAAATAATCAGAAAGTTATAATTTTGACGTGTATTTGTAATTCTGAAAGATTAGGGAAGACAAAAAACCATAAAATGAATAACAACAATGTAACGATTTACGTTTTTACTAAAAAAAAGTAATAAAAAAGAACAGAAAATAAACTTTGTAAGATGATCATTAATAATTTTACTATCGATTATTATACCGCGTTACATTTTCATTGAGCAATGAACCAAGTAAGTGCGCTTCTCAAAACCACGTGGGTTCATTAATACAACTAACTATATACGACCACGTTAACTACGTCATATTATAAGAAAAGGATTTCACTGTTTGCAAACGTAATAATATAAATTATTAGATTTTTCGCAGTTCCTAATGCTATTTCTATATTGATATAAATAAAGAAATACCAGAAAAATCAACTCACCCGTAGCATCCCGAGGTATACGGGTGTGTCGATTTTTTCTATTATTCAAAATCTAATAGGTACATTATAGGTTGGGAAACTCTAATTGCTATATAACCCTCAATTGTCTTAAGACAAACTAAATAAATAACAACGGCTGAGGTTTTTATGTTAACTTAAACTTTAACTTGTGGTGTAGTTCAAACTATTACAAAACATCTTTAAGATTTAAATTTCAAACTTAAAATAAAAACAGCCGTGCGTGTCGGGCCTCGTGCAGTAGGGTTCCGTAGTTACCTCATACCATACCATATTGAATACTACATTCATTTTTCGTCATCAAAAAGACTTTGTTTTTCATAGTGTTTGTATGAATGACAAAGTTATATTTGCAGTTTTGGAAAATGTGCTATATCTGTAAAAATTATGAATATATCTCGTTCAAACTAATTTTCGTTGAAAGTATTTATTAGGATCTAAAGCATATTTATTTTTTTATTTTTCACTCTCTTATTTCAAAAGTTAAAGGGGGGTAGGACACACATTTTACCACTTTGGCAGTGTATATCTATCGGTTGACTTTAAAAATGTAGTGTAAATATGCCTTAAGGAGTTTCTTTTTAAGACACAAAAATAAATTATGAAAAAAAAGTATTTCTTCTTTTCAAAGTCATGGACTTATCAAACCACCCTCGTATAGACACCCCACACGTATAGGTTTAATTAAAAATAATATTTTCAGTGTCAGTTCCATGTATTTAGACCCTATACCCCCTTAATCTTTTATTTTTTTATTTTTATGTAAAAATCGTAAAGCGGTTCACAGAATACATCTACCTACCAAGTTTCAACGGTGTGAACTTAATAGTTTCTGAATAAAATGGCTGTGACATACGGACGGACAGACAGACAGCCAGACACACAGACAGACATGACGAAACTATAAGGGTTTCGTTTTTTGCCATTAGGCTACGGAACCCTAAAAAGTACGTAATTAAATCAATTAAGTTGGGAAGTATGAAAGAAGAAAACAAAATAGATTGCTGGATAGGTGTTACAATTTGATCCTGTTAAATTATTTATCAATAAACTAGTAGATTTTAACGACGAAAGGGAATTCATAGATAAGCGAACACAGTATAGTTTCACTCCTTTATAGCAATATACTAGTTATTATTAAGTATTTACGTACATAAGCAAAAGCATCATTAGTTAAGCTCACATATTAAGTAGTTGTCGAAACGCACGTGGGTTCGACTCCGGGGGAGTGCGATCAGATCAGTATTGTTATCATTCGTTCAAGGTCATTCAATGAATGAGTGAACGGATCCGTCAGTACATCACTCACTTTTGTTCGGGGTTAAGGTTGTGTGGGCATTGTTAATTCATTTGTTTTTAATTCATTCATTAGGTCAAGATTGGCACTGATTTGTTTTGAAAATAAGAGTGATGCTATTCTATTACTACACAGTTTTCTACCCACATCCGTTTGTGAATGAAATATTGTATTGTTACCAAATATGGTTATGGTGTAGCAAATGGTTTTATAATGATCTATAGGGCTTCACAAAAATCTGAGTCACTAAATACAAATATAGCCTTGGAACTATTTTCATTATTTTCTTCATCCTTATGATTAGTTCTGCAAAGTAACGCATGGGGGCGTTAAAAATATCGTTGTTTAGTAAAAGGTTTCGTAGTAGTATTATGTATATAAGTATGTTTAAAGTCCAAGATAGACGATAAAAGTGCTTTTAGTAACCAGGTAAAAGCTTCATGTTGTTAAAGCAAAAGCTCAACCTATTTTTGATGTTACTTCCTGCTCCCCTACTCAAATGGCCAACATTCTATTCGTTTGAACGCTACGCTTACTATTAAAGAACTTTAAAATAAGCTGTAATTTATAAAATTACGTGCCGTAAGCTTGACAATTCCATACAATACATCGAAGTCTGTGATTTACATGTTTGCGACATGTGATTTAATCATCTATTGCTCATATTTAAGCTTTAAAAGTAAGCGTAGCGTTCAAACGAATAGAAAGTTGGCCTGTTGATAAAAGTGATTAATAGATCGATATCCCCGTTTCTTCGTGGCTAAACTAAAATGCCAAAATTATTTGGCCACGAGGAAACTTAATTCCTCCTAGCCAAACTGTATGGTAAGGTTGGTAAATCAATTTGACAGATTTTGTAACTTGATTTACTACTGTGTTCGGTATCGATTCTATCTTAGAGTAAGACGGGCTTCTTTACAGAAAGAGAAGCCATACGAAGCGTTCCCCTCTGCCGAAGTACAAGCCCAAATGGGCATACGCGTTAGTAAAACCAGTTGCGCCCGGATTTCTTTCTAGACCGAGTCCAGTCGCGCATGTGAACGCTGCTCTGTTTAAAATGTCGAATTGATGAGTTTTTTGCTGTTAAAAGAGGTCTGGAACATCAAGTATACAAAAAGACGGTGTTACATTTCACATGAAAGTAATTTTTATCGTATTATTACTATTTGTTTACATTTAAACATTACATTCGTATATTTTTTTCTTGATTAGTTGTCAAATTTGTTCAGTGACTTCGGGTCTGCTGGTCCATGGCTCGTCCGTACAAATTTCAGATCTGTCGCTAGATAAATCCGAGTTCTCGGCGATGGGCAACTTAGTGATGTTACCGTTATATAATGTTTGTCGATAAAGTTTTGGTCAATCTGGCACTGATTCTGCGTCAAATTCATTGCGAGATTTTTGTATGATTTGCTCTGCATTGATGTGAGCGCGACAGATATCGCGAGATAAATGTCGAAAAATTGTCACGGCGCTCATCCTAGCCCGGCTGGTTTATACGATATTAACCTACGTCAGTGTTGGTCAGCTGAAAGAGCTATGGAAGGGCGAATAAAATCGTTTTTCGACCAAGGTTCCTTGGAGTAAGATCCCGCGGGCTGATTATCTAATTAAAAACCACCTAGCGACTGGTTGCAGTTCACAGATGATCGTGATCCATTGCTACTTCTTTTTGGGTAAAAAAAAACATACCAAAGGAAAGTGGCAATGTATGTCAAATGCAACCGGTCACCAAATAGTTTCTTTTTAGATAATCAGGGTGCAGGTAGGTTGATTTTTCTTTTGATAAACATAATCAGGGGATCTTATAGAGATATGTTATTATGTTTATTTGTAAACCGCAACTAAAACGGAACCTTAAACCTGACGTTATTACTATAGTTGTGTTTTAGTTTAAATAATGAAGGCTACTAGAATAATTATGTTTGCGTAAGAAATTCCCAAGGCATCGGTCTCTTAGTGCGATCACTTGTAATGTGTTTGCTCGGGTCGGACTTCTGGTCCGATTTGCGAGTCAAAACTCGATTAGCCCAAATTTCTCTTGAACAAACTCGTATTTGGATCAGTTTGTCAATGCTGCAGGTGTCTTTTCCATTCAGTAATTATTGATAAATCCTAGGTGTTTCACCATAGAAGTTAAACGTTAGAAAAAACAGGTTTAAAATTAGATTCGCTTTTACATGCAACATTTTGTGATTACGAAGACAAAAAATAAATGATCCATTCCAAAACTAGCAAGGATTTTGTTTTGTTTTTAGATATTTCACATGCATAATATACTTTTTTATCTTATGATAAATAATATACTATAAAAAATACAAGAGAAAATTGACTCATCCGTAGCACCGTAGTCCCGTGTGAGGTGCTACGAGTGTGTCGATTTTTTCTATTATTTTTTCTAATACATTATTTATATGGTTTTTATAAGTTGAAAAAGCGTCCGTAATAGAGAACCTAAAGCTTATACAGTTGAAGTAATTGTAGTTTAAATGCACAGTAAATTTAAACTATGAAATATTTGTATTCTAGCCGAATAAATAAGTCTTTTCTTTATTAAAGTTTGCTAAAAAGATCTTAGGGTCTATAACAAAAAAGCATCGCAATAAGCGTACGATGTTCGTCCCACTCCGTGGCATAAAGTGACTCACAAATAAGGTTCAATATCAAGTAAACGTTCAATATCAAGTAGACGAATTACGTCCGACTATCGTTATTCTTTTTTTTATATATTTATTTATAAATCATCTATTTCCCGAAAAGTCCGGCACTTTTCTTCGCACAATGACTGCAACAACATATTAAGTTACCGTGTACAAACAAGATCCCATTCCCCAGGTGGTAATGGCTCAACCAATATTGTCATATCGGTATCAGGATCATGTACGACTCCGAAACGTGATCCATTTTAAATTCCATTGTTTTTGCAAACCTTTCATGACTGTTTGATTTGTGAGTAAGCGAGCATTCACATTGGATAGTCATAGCGTTGGATGTGAACCACATAGACATAATAACTAAAATTATCTTTCTTAGACACCTACTCTACAGAAAAATAGTATTAACTGTAACAAATTTCATAATTCATTTATTTTAAATGAGGGGAGACAGATGACAAATGTTTTAGCCTGAATAAAAAAACATTAATCTACATTGGTCTTGTGTTAAAAGAGGTTTGGCAGCATTGTGTTACTGCTGAAGCTAAAATTTTAAGTGACAAAAGGATTTCATCAAGACGTTAGTGATGCGCTTGATCACCATCATCACTATCACAACCAAGACCAAGACTTGGTCAGACGCTGCCCGCAACCATCAGTGGCCTAACGCGACCTCCACCAGAATGTCGTTCCACTTTGTCAAGGGCCTTTTCACGGAGCCTTCTCTTGTGCGCGTTATTAAATCCACTCCAACGGCCCTCAACGACAGAACCACTGAGATGGCATCATCAGATTTGGAGAGCTCTGCTGCATTTTAGAGGACGAAATATGAATTTAAATTTGATAAATAATTTATTGTAGAGAAAGTGGTCGATATGTAGTTGGCCTCAGCTAGCGATGCGCGACTCCAAACGATATGACTTTTCAAATAATTCGTAACTACTAATTTGGTTATTTGAATAGTAAATTATTAGAATACTTATCTTTGTTCGAATAACGACTACTAATTAGTAACTACTAATGTCTAAACCGAACGCCATGCACTTCGTTGACTCCAGTCGAATAATCTACGCGCAGTCGACTTATTCCAATGATTCGAATTCGAGAGTTGAATGTTAGTATTAGTATCACGAATAGCGTAGTATCAAATCGCGTAGAATTCGAAGTCGCGCATCGCTCTCAGAAACAACGAGTATTACATACGTCACGCCATGTTATATAAATTTTTTTGTAAAGTAGCCGGTGATCACGATCCTCAGTTACGAGGGAACGATTAAGAGAGAGATGTTATATTTGGAAATATTGTTTGATATTTAAAACTTTCTGAACGAAGTCACATAGTTATTTTATTTATTTTACAGTTTTTTGGAAAACTAACAGCTGATTTATATTATAATATGAAGTAAAGCTAGCAAAATACAGCCATTTACAAGTTTTCACATTTAGCAAAAGGATAATGCTTAAAAGCTAGCCTTAAGAAAAATAGCAATAAATTATAAATTACTGCTCTCTTACATATTATTATTTTTAAAGAAGTTATTGTTAAACAATCTCTTGAATGTAGGTATGCTTGAATTGAAAAAGTCAAGGTCTATTGTATTTAACGTAGAATTAAGTAGTTTGGGTGCTCTGTTAACGAAGGAATTAGACTGGTAGTTCGTTCTAGTGGATGGTACATGCAATAGGCTAGTATGGTTATTTATAGTTAATGTGACATGATACCATAGAGTTCTACTATTACCGAAGCAGAAGGTACCTACTAAGGTACTTGTAATGACAACTAGCGAGCGATATCGCCGGTCATAGAACTGTCGCGCGTACGTGATCTTGAATAAAACGCTGCCAATGTATTTACGTCCACTGGTTGTCGGTATCAATATTTGCTGGGAGATATTTTTGACGGGTCGAAATAAACTGGCAAATTTGGCCATCGTGTTTACATTAGGTGCTTAATTTTAACTTCGAATTCTTTGATTCCAACTTTACAACAGTCAAATGATATGAGTATTAATATTATTATGCCAAGATAGTGAGCTTCAAAAGCACCTTAAGCCAAACTATAAAACAAAATACTTTGTTTCTTTTGTCTCAGTTGTGTGATTTGGTCTGTATTCAGTAATTGTTACCCTTAATAATGTCTTAAGTTTTTGTTTGTTCTTTATTTTAATGTCTTAGAAATCTCATCTAAATTGTCCAAGATTGACATCCTAGGCTACCTAGGCAATTAGGCATAGCTTTCGACAATTTTAACAAAACTAAAACGAGTATTTTTCTGTACACAAAACCGAAAAGTTAACAATTTAGTTTTGGTTTTGTCGTTGAAAACTAGCGAAATTTGGTCTCTACAATGCCTTTTTAATTTTATCTATTTATTTTTTTGTAAATTGAAAAACAATTGTAATATTAATCGTAAAAAAACCGTTAACAATTAAAAAGATCTTGTAGTGCTCAGTCCTTAACATTTTTGTTGAATTTAAGAACTTTAAGTTATTTAAGAAACTATAAGCATTAAACATCCAATAATGGCTTCAGTACAAAATCTATGAAAATGTTATTTTATCCTCTGAGTCGTTACCCAACTGCGTAGGAGTGAGTGCGTGTCTATTCCCAAGTTTCTGGTAATTGGGTGAAATAATAGCCACGCCTACACCTCTCACTGATCAACTAATACAAATGGGGACACTGTAATTGGGCACTCTTGTTGTTTTTTTAATAAAGGATTTTTTTAAACTACGTAGGTATTGATTATTTTGCTCTGAATAAAAAAAAAATATTGCAATAAACTAATGAAGGATATCAGTCACAAACTGAGGCGACTGAGGTGGTTATGTTATGAATACATAATAATAACAATCTTAGAATTAGAATAATTTATGTTATGTATGAAATGATATTATATTCCTTGAATATGCCTGCAAAGATAATATTTAGCAACATTTAGATTAGATGAAGATATTAATAGACAACGTAACATTTATTAAGACGAATGACATATACACATATTACACAAAATTTCCATTGACATATCCATGAAATTTTAAACTTTTAGATTTTTGCATTCACAATGCTATTTTTATATTAAGATGAATAAATAATGAAAAAATATTAGAAAAAATCGACTCACCCGTAGCAACTCAGACGGGATCCCGTCTGAGTTGCGATTCGATTTTTTCTAATATTTTTTCATTATTTATTAATCTTAATATTCATGAAATGTAAAGTTTTGTAGGTATACATAATTTATTTCTTAATTTAATCAATTCTTTTTAATTAATAAAATTTTTCATGTAATGAAATTTTGTACGCCCAACTTTGGTAAAACATGTTTTGAACAAATAAAAATTCTTATTACTATTCTTCTATTCATATTTAGAGCACTCTAAGAATGTGCTGTTATTCAATATTTTTTGTGTAAAGTTTACCCTCTAAAATGATTCCAAACAAATTTTAAATTTTCCCTATTTATATTTTGGTGTATACTCAACTTCGGCCGCCAGTGTATGGCCGCTAATGATTGTAATCATTATAATTTATGTCTGTGTACTTACTTCTGACGTGTGATCGTCTTGATCATAAGATTATCGTCTGAATAGCGCTTAAGATTTATAAATGTTTGGTTATTATTAACTTTTATATGCTCCATCAATTTTCGTAATTAAAAAAGATGTGTTATATTTTTATTGAAAATATTCGACTTTTTGTTATAAATTAGTTCTTTGGGGGAACTGGTATTTTATATAAAAATATCGTGTGCTAGAGAAGTGAAAAAAAAATATCTAATATAAAACTATGTTCATTTTTATATTTTTTTTATATTTATCATTACTATTTAGAATATTTGTTTTATTAAACGAAATTTTAGATATTTGTTTTATTTTGCATACACGTAGTCAGTTATCAACATGTATGCCAATTTTGCAAAAAAAATCCTTTCATCTAGAAAAAAAGAATTGTTCCCGAGGGATAAAAAAACTACTTTCCACGTAGTCAAAGTAGCGGGCGGCTTCTAGTAGATAAAATAATTTACATATTTTAGTTTCGATATTTGTGATTTTATTAATATTACTTTTTTATTATTAAAGATACTTTATTTATCGTATTTCAACAAGTCTTGCTACTCATCCTTAGACTACATAACAAACTAAACATGCTGACGTCATTAAAAAAAACAACAGGAGTGACATACAAACACAAATTTAAAAGGCACCCGAAAAAAGAAGAACAGTCGACTATATTTAAATTATGCGTAATCACTTGCATACAATACAAACAAGCTACTAGCTACTGAACTACATTTTAATACAAAGGGAATGTAAATGTTTTATTTTTTATTACCCTACGATAATCAAAAGAAGGTTTGTAAGTTTTAATTATGTTAAACTCTTTTATACGAATTACTTCGGCACTCCTACACTATCATCGAGCAATGGTTTAATGTTAATTATAAGACCATACATACAGAGTTTTAGTTTTTAGACAGCATAATCCAAGCCCATAAAACCGAATAAATGAGTTTGAACCCCTAAGTATGAGAATCTAGCATAGTGGTAACCATAATTTTTGTTTTTGACGGATATTTCGGAAATGGCGGGATTATTCTGGCGTGATAGCGGCGCACGATAAAACCTTTATTATATCGATAGAGAATCTATAGATAAAACAAAAAATGTCATGTGATATAAAACCCACTATGCCAACATGTTCAAACTCTTTTCTCCAAGTTTTTTTTTATAAGTAAGCAATAAACTGGTCTTTCATACCACCTTTATCAGTTGCCAAGTAATTTCAATAATAATCCGCTTGCCATGCGCCCGCGCAGCGTACACTATACGAGCCATATAGCACGTGTCGAAGAACTATACTTTTTTAGCCGCTCAAGATCATCGCAATTGTATTTTGCAAAGACGCAGCTGGAATTAAAAATGGCAGACTAGTTTGTTGCCGTGGCTTTACTGGTCGAATGTGTTCATATTTTCACAATAATGTAAAAGCAGAGTTTGTACTCATAAACTATTTCTATTCTGTGCTCATAACAAAATTATCTCCTAACAGGATTAAAACTAGGGTACTTTATCGCAATATTAGTGCACTGCACTATCGCTACGGCTGAAAATAATAATTATTTCGTGCATATACTTATTTTTTTTTAATATTCCGTGGCGAAAAGCAAGTATTACCCTTTATATGGCGCGCCACTCGGTTAAAAACACAAAATTAAAGCACTCGTTTCTGAATATTACAATTATGATTTAAATCTACAAGTTTAAATTATGAATCTAGTAAAAAACAATCGTCGAATTAACGTATTCCGTTAATTTAAACAAAGTTTAATAACCAAACAAAAAAGTACTGCACGGATTATCATGGACGGACAAACGTACATTTCCCGCAAACTTCCATTAAAGACAATATAATAATTGTAAAGCTGGTGTAACAAAACGTACATAATCCAACCGTTAACCGATCAAATCTGCATACTACCGATGTTTACTATGTTTTGTGTGACAAAACGGACGCTTGCATTGTTCACAACATGAGCGAATGAACTGGGTTTTTTTACAACTAGTAGAGAATTGCAATGTTTTTTGAATTAACAATTGGACATATTTATGACAAGATTTTATTTTAAAGAAAGGGCTTAAGTTTTTCTTTGTTCAGACACAATTTCTAAAGCCAGGCGATAGAAATAAGTCCTACATATCATTAACCAAATATTTTTAAGTTAGTTTCGAGCGTTTCGAAACTATAACTGTTGCTCAAATCACGAACAATATCAATGAAGGCTGCAGTTGATATGGTGTTGCTCTAGTTGATCCAGCAACCGCGGAGCGTAAGCGAAGCGTCTCCATTTAAGCTTGGGCAAAAATGTTTTCGTATGTCCGGCTGTTCTCCTCTAGTCGGATTTGTAAACCGGTTCTCACTTCTCGTGAAATTTCGTAAGCAGGTTCGATAATAATTATATGATTTGTTTTTTTTTGTCGGTTCAGTTTTTCAAAAATGTATACCAGATCTAAATATCGTATAAAAATATCGTAGTCAATAAAGTTACTTGCTTTTTACTTTACTTATGGCCTACGTCTTCCATTAGACTGTTACGGTTTGTTATGATGATGATAGCACATTTCACAGAGTTAGATAATAGTAAAATGGAAATAGGCAAATCTAACCTGTTTTTAGCAAAATCTAAACTCTAGTAAAACAATATGAGTAACACATTCTGTTTCCAACATACCGCTACGAAACTACAAAGGATCAGGTAGGGACAGCAGACAAAGCGTCATTAATCTCGCATCGGCGTACGGTCGACAAAGAAAGCCTGCTGGCCACTTGCCACGGGACTGATATTGTTTAAGGTTATTGGGTGAAGGCGAGGTGAAGGAGCGAATACCTATATCCATTGTGAAAATAGGAAAACTATTCTGCACAATCTAAGTTTAACCACACACATTCTCTAGGCATAATTTGAAAAAATAGATGCATTTATCTGAGTCGATGTAGTTATGAGCCTAATAATGTGCAAGAAAACTCTATAATTGCATAGGTAACAAACGAACTTGCTAGTAGAGTTCAAGCAAAATATTAGGAATTCATTTCGTTCGAAACATGTTAACAAACGACTTAATTCTTGGAGCTGCTCTCACTGATTAACTTGAGCAGTTGTAAATAAACTTAATTATGATTTATAGACTTACGTCATTACTTGTTTTTTGTAACCTATCATATTGTTTTGAATCAGAGATTTACTTTTTGTTTTTTTTTTAAACAACATCACATACATATTTCCAATCCCAAAGTAAGTAGCTATAGCACTTGTGTTATGGAAATCGGACACAACGGTGGTATGACACACACCCAGACCTGAGACAATATTGAAAAGTTCATTTTCTACATTGACCCAGCCGGGGATCGAACCCGGGACCTCAAGAGATGGTGACGCCTTGAAAACCGGCGTGCGAACCACTTGACCACGGAGGAGGTTATTTTGGAATAAAACAAGAAAAAATACATGTACAGCACATGCCTTAAATCTTGTACAAATATATCTCCAGAATCTAACGATTCACTTAGAATAAAAAAATAAAAGTTCGGCAGTCAACATCAATTGCTTTGATTACAAATAAAGTAGATTTTGTGTTATGAAAATCCGAGTCAACAGTGATAACTTGATAACAGAACTGAAAGTGATAAGTTCGTTTTGAAAAATTATTCAGCCGGGAAACGAGTGCGGGACCTTAAAAATGCGACACCAGTCACCATGAATACCAATGTAAAAGCACTCGACCACGAAAGTCGTCTATATAGGAGACTGTAGGATTGATTTAAATAAACCTATTTTGCGAATAACGCGTCGAATGGTCAGCGCACCTCATCACTATACACGGGCGCATGCGCGGTCCGTACGTTAATCGTAATTCGGACCTAAGCTTCCATGTTACGTGCCATGATGTCACACATTCGCGACCGTTTTATATTCAAGTACCGTAGTTTTCGTTGATGTTGTCAAGTCATGAGAGGTAGCGATTTTATACACAAACAAAAACATTAAAGACTTTATCTGTGTGCTCATCCAAATCCAATCAGCCATTTTTGCTTGATTGAGTAACAAACATCCAAAGTCACAAAATTTAACAATTTTAATAGTAATATTAGTAGAATGATAGAATGATGGAAAGTTGGCATGGTTTAAATTAAAAAATTATCATGATTAGCACTGAGATTGAAGAAAGTTGGTAAATAACCTGTCTGGTGATAAATAATCAGTGTTAGGTAGCCCATAGAACTCACAAGGTACGTTCACGTTAATGTGTTGCGTTCTTCTACCTTGCACAAATTTTATAGTTCAGAACTCTTTCCTATCTTCTTAGCAGTTTCCAATATCCTTGGGCTCAAAATATATTTAAACATGGCCAAGCATTATCGCTTCATCTCCTAACTTGCGCACTCACCTCTAAACAGACAAACGGACGACAAATCAATCGCGCACGCGCCTCGACAGGTATATGGCGGTACTGCGATACGCATGCGTTGCGCGCCCCCCATGTCCATGTGTAACAATAGCCTCTAACGTTTGCAACGGTTGAGATGTGAGCGGAAAACTGTTAGGTACTGGTATTTGAAAGCTGCAGTTGAATATTTTCAGTTATTTTTAACTCCTCCAAAGCATGGTCTAGTCGTTTGTGTAAGGTTACTGTATAAATTACTTTAATTATTATTCGTGATGAACCATGTAGTACAACTAAATTTGTGTGTTTATACCATTAAAAGTACTTAAACGGTAGTTATAGTAATCAGGTGACTGCAGTCGCCCCTACCACGCCAGTCACGCCACGCTCGCCCCTACCACGCCACGCATAACGTTTAAATATGCGGTGACGGGGTAGAGGCGCGCTCAGTCGTGCTCAAGTCGTCACAGTGAAAGGTTCAACGGTGGAATAAGTGTTTTCAATAAAGTTGTTAAGTAAAGTCGTAATATCAGGAAACTTTGATGAATTTGTCGTGACACGCTATTCCTGCTGGAGAGATACCACTGCTTAAGGTCAGGTATTAGTGTATTATTTTTCAATACTGTTTAAATTGGTAATAGTTCTACTTTCCCATGATATCGAGTAATTGTATTCTGTGGAATTCTTGTTGAACGTCAAAAAAACCATTATACATTGATGCAATTAAAACTGTAACTTTTAATTGCTGGTGATGTTTTATTTAACCCCTTTTAACTTCAGAAGTGGGATAAACGAGTAGATTCCTTAGAATTCTCGCTTATCCTGCCCGCACAGAATAAATAAAATAGAGAATTCCACTTAGCATACTGTGAGGATAACTAGAGGGAGAAACTATTTATAGAAATCATTAATTTCTAAAGATTTTAATTTCAGTAATTCTTAAGTTTTTTTTTTTTGCTTATTATCTATAATTATTCCGCCTAGTGCTCAGAGGCGGATTATGTTACATTTTTTTTTCACTCTCTCTCTCTCTCTAAGATAGTTATTCTTTTGATGTCTTTTAAATACAATACGGGTTTAGTTTAAATGAACCAATTTGTTGATACTGATGTGATACTAATATTACCAACATAACAGTTAAAGTTGGAAAATAACTGTCCTTTTAAGATCAATTTAGAATTTTTATCCCTGCTGTTTCTTTGCATTGAATACAAATAGTATCACGTTACATTGATAAATCCTTAAGTTATTGATGGATGATTAAACCATTGTTGAATATATTATTTAAAAAAGTCGTTGAACGTAAAGAACTGAAATATAATTATTGAGTACTGGCTGACCTGACAGACGTTGTCCTGTCTTAGTTATGATTTATGAATATTGAATTTGAATTTTAAACGACATTCAGTTTTTTTGGCAGCCCGAAATCTGTCTATTCCATGTCAAACGTCATAAGATTACATTCAAAAAAGTCCAAATTAAATTCTGTATGGTGGCTAAGTTTTCATATTTTCCACGCAATTATCTTTATTTTTCTTCCATAAGAACCTTCTCCTGATAATAGCAAATGCAACAAGGAAAGAATTAGCGAAATCGGTTTAGCTGATTTCGAGATTCGCGCTTAGCAGGACATTCAGCGATTCATTTTTTTTCATATTATAGAAGATAGATTACGGATTCTGTACAATCATAATAACGATTCAGTTAATTAAATATGATAAGACTGTTCTGGATTTATTGAGTGACTAATAGTGATTAATTATATACAATTTTATGCAAGTTTCAGAAATGAAAAATTCAGATCGGATATTGGAAGTTGAGTGCAAGACTCATTGTATAAACGCTGACTTCAACTGATGCTGGTGAGCGACCACTGTGGTGACTCATAATAAATGGGAAAGCAGAAGGGAGCCTGAAGATTCGGGCAAAGCTGCAAGTATATCGTATGTATGATATTTATATGTCTTAAGATGCCGCTGTGAGAGCGTAAGATATCATCCTTAAGAGGCCGTACAGCGCTGGAAGGAATTTTAATTGTAAGAATTTTCGAAATTATGACTTTATCGTTTTTAATTAATAACGAATAAATTATTTCTTATTTTGGAAAACTATTTATAAAAAATACTTGAGAGCTAGCTAAGTTTTTTTTAATTAAGTTTCTAGACTAAAGGTCTATTATTGGTTATCACATTTGTAATTAATAACGAATAAACTATTTCTTATTTGGAAAACTGGTATTAAAAAAATAACTAGAGAGCTAGCTAAGTTTTTTTAAATTAAGTTTCTAGACTATATGTCTATTATCGCTTATCACATTTAAATTCTTCATAACTTTTGGGATCGATAAATCAAGTAATACTGTGTAATCTTTTTTTAAAATATGTATTTGACGTTGTACGGCCCCTTACTAATGACACGAGCGAGGGAGTGGAAGTGATTCCCTAACAGATACGGGAAAAGCCACAAGCGCTCGTATGTTATTAATATGTATAATTTAAGACGCAGCTGTGAGAGCGTAAGACGTCCGTAGTCAACAACTAGTAAAATATTCAGACGGCGATATTTTAAGTAAGGAAGCGGACGCCTGAAAGTCAGCCAAAGCCGCAAGCATTCATGCTGGTTTATACGATATCAAGAGTCAAAACTTATACGCTTGAGAGAGACTTCATCAATTAATATATAGGTACTTATTTGAAAATAATTGCAAGAGATTAAAAGTTGATAACCTTAATTTAAGTTAGTTTTATAAATTATTAAATAAAACAAAAGTGTATATAATTTGCTTAAAAAGAATATGTAAGAGTATAATAATAAATTCGAGGATAAAGAAATCATCCTTACATTTTAATAGCCTTAGGTAGACTGAAACTTTTCTTTATATCTTAAAAATTCTTTAAATATATCTTTATGAAAATAATATCAATGCGAGTAAATGCGCTATTCGACTAAACTTAATCTAAATTACTTACCTACTTGTTTGTATTATTTAAATATTTTACTATGTTAGATAGACATAGTCTAAATAACTTCATATCATCAAACTACTACATTAAGTATGTAGCGTGAAAAAAAAACTGTTTAAGTATTCGGTTTTTGAACATGCGACTCGTGCAAGTTATCTTAATTTTGTTAAAACTGTTCTTAAGTCTATTATTTAACAAGCAAGTAAAATTATTGCGAAAAGCCATAAGGTCATTTTAACAAGTTTTCTTGAATATTATATTATTATCATTTCTATTAAATCTAAATCATCAGATTGTTTTATCATCATTATTGTTTAGTCTATCACTAAACAATCATGCTTTATTAAGTATTATTTGATGACGATTATTCATTAATTACTGTGTCCTATCATACAAAGGAGAACGTCTATAGTAGATTCTTTCAAAGTCACGTTTACTGTTTTGTTTTGTTATTTTTCTTAGTTAAAATGATAGACATTGATGCGAAAAACGTACCATAAAACCAATAGTAACGTAGGTACTCTAGATATTTGCAATTTATAACTTATCCATACTTACTTTACTTGAAAAATCCCTAACATGTCCTGGGTTGCTGGAACCTGCGACAAAGCTATCTGATGGATAAATCCACTTCTCCTTACAATGATTTAATTAATTATTCCTCTGCAACTCTTTTGTGAGTACAATAAATATCAAATAATTAAGTATGCTAAATGTAAATCCTCTTTTAATATATTTACTGCAACCAGTTGAGTCCGAGAGTCCGGCCATGTATTATTGCCAATTATAGCTATACCTACCGTTCTTTTTAATATAGTAGTAATTCAAATTTAAATATTATTCTTATTAATTTTACTACACTATGATCAGTTTATGCATCTGTTGCCAAGTCATTTAATGAGTAATTAATAAGTCATAGAATATGATGCTGGATATAATAGTCTATTGAGCATATATATTTTTGAATGGCCATGATGAGCAATTACCTACTCTACTGAAGTTTACCGGTAACAAAAGAAAAATAATAAAATTCATTTATTTCAGATAACAATCGATCCAATTTGATAAAAATATAAACAAACAATAAATAAAAGAAATAATTACAAATAAATCTTAAAATAAAACTATATACACATGAATACAACAGAAATTTTACTATACTTAATATTAATTCTAACTCTTCCTTCACATTCCTACAAATATAATATTGAAAAACAAAACTATTGTGCTTTTTATTTCGTAATCTGATATGCAATAAGCAAATCACCTACAAATGTTTTGTATCATTTTTTTTCTGCGAATAGTGCTATTTAAATACTGTGTGTTAATATTTCAAGGTGATAAAATTTAAGTAGAATTACATATTACATCTAAAGCTTTCATAGGTCGTAAGTTTAGCCTAATAAAGTATCTTTAAATTAATCAATGTACATGTATTATCTATGTACTTGTAACAATATTGTTTATAATTTGAAATAAAGAATTTTGAAATGAAAAAATGAAATGAAATTTCGTAATCAATGATAAAATTTCTAGACAAAATAATAATTTTCGTATTCATTGCACTTTATCTCCGCTACCGCATTATTACAATTTTAAATTAATAAAAAAAAAAATTCCTCACATCAATTATGTAGGGGTAACTTGACCTCTTAATACACCTCTCCTATTTATGGGCGCTCTTAACTTAACATAAAAAAAACAAAAATATTATTCAAAATAAAAAACTGTGTAACCTAGTTTATGAAAAAAAAAACACAATTATAATGTTTACGCATACTATCTTAATATTTAATGAGAATTTAGAACATGATTTTCAAGATCATTAAATGTTTTTTTTTTAAATCAAACAATGGAAATAATGAAGTATATGGCTTCAAAAAAAATGGCCTCTTTCCAATAGTTTATAAGTTGTACAAGTAATTGGTGAAAGCGTGCCAATATTTTAATAAAAGTACTGAGAATAATACCTATAATTTTATTAACTGTAGCCTATTAAATTATTGGCGTAAGGTGTACCAATAATTTGATCGGTACATGCCAATAATAGGTTGAAGGGTACCAATGAATGGACTATGGGTCTATATATTTATACATTATGATGGTGTATGTATGTTGGTAATAGCTTAAAACGACATACATACAAAATAAAGAATATCTGTATTGTGTATTGCGTGTAACACTCACAATATTTATTCTAAATAGTGTTACTAAAGTCAATAGGTAAAAGTTTTTTGTATCGGATTATTGCTCTAAATACTAATAATTGGGTAATTTACCCTGCTTTTTCTATTTGAGAAATTCGAGGCGATCCATAAACTGGGTGAAACTCTTCACAAAACATTTAAGTAATTCTGTAGACTCACGCACGGCCCTGGTGATGTCGGTGCTCCTCATTAAAATAATAATAAATAAATAAAACCTTTTATCATGATTTTTCTTGTTCCCCGTGACTGAGTGTCGCGATAAAATGAAGTAACTACTTACTTACTTAGTAGGACAATCCAATCTGCGTTTAGAACACATTATATTGGGCACCGTAG
This sequence comes from Agriphila tristella, assembly GCA_928269145.1. Classification (NCBI taxonomy): domain Eukaryota; kingdom Metazoa; phylum Arthropoda; class Insecta; order Lepidoptera; family Crambidae; genus Agriphila; species Agriphila tristella. Next base: position 55,350,489 of record OV743431.1, on the reverse strand, counting down.
GTACTGGGAAAACTTAAAGCAGAAAGATAGTAAGGGTGGTGCTTGTGTGGGATTATAGCAAATTACTTTTGTACATTGATTGATTGGACTCTGTGACTCTGTGTGCCCGCTATGGCAAGTAAGATTTCCAAAATACTGATTACTAAAATCATTTTATTACTTTGTGTTTATTCTGATTGAGTTTTTAAAATGTGCAGTTATATTCAAGGAAGGTACCTCCACATAACGTACTGTGTGTGTAGTGGAGTCACTTCTACGACATCTAAACTCATCTTTAGTACATATAACATTTACATATCCATTGTATAGGGAAGTATGTTAATGCATATAACTAAATAAAAGGTTAACCTAGTTAAATTAGTAAAGGTAAATTTAAAACCATTACTAATTCAAAAGACCTTCAGAATACTTTGTAAAAAAAAAAGTTCTTTTAGCTTGCTGTAATGTAGGATAGGTACTTATTTTTTATTAGTTCAAGAAGTAACATATTTTACTCTGAGTTGTGTCACAAAATACATAATAGTGCAATTGTTATGTACTATAACTACTAAAAAGAGAGAACTTTTACATATTGATGATTACAATTATTGGATACTATAATAACTGATGACATGTATAACTGAAATATGCTTTTTCTGTCACTGTGTTATACTAATTGGATCACTGGGTGCACCCCAAAGTTATCTCAAGCCAAATTTTATTTAAACGTCTACTCCATGCAATTAATGCTGCCTATAGCCATAGCGCCGCCGCGCGCCGCTGCGAAAGCAACTCCTTCATTAGTTTTTTTTATTATTGTTATGGTATTAAAATTATAAAAGTATTTCAAGCATAACAAATGGTATGAGAAAGATATTAAATTTAATATATATGTATAGCGTTTTGATGACTTTTTGTTGATTGTTAGTAGGTATTTTCTTAAACTAAGTTTGTATTGGAGACAAATATTGAAATGCTTACACGTAACTAAGTATTCTGAGACTTAAGTAAATAAAATAAGTTTGGAATAGTTAATGATAAAATATATATGTATATATATTTCTAAGTTTGCAACCTTTATAATTCGGTGCAATGCACTAACTCCTTAGCAATATATTTAAGGTAAACATCAATTTTAAAATAATTTCTAAAGTATCTTTTATTATATTAATGAATTTTGATGTCAAACAAGCTACTGCTCGTGTTTATAACGTGCTCAGATGAAATGCCATACGGCTATATTTTTATTGATGCTAACGGAATTGTATTGAATTGTATAATTTAAATCTAAATTAAGTCAAGTAATGTAATTATGTTTATATAACTAACTATCATAATTGTCACTTTATATACCTACCCTTTCTCTTTTGGGATGTTTTCTGAATACCTACTTATGTATAAATGAAAACGTAATTACGTTTTGTGTCATACAATAAATATTTGTAATGTAATTAAACAATAATTTTGACCTTCGCAAAATGTGAAATATTTTGTTGGAATGCTACAATTTTTTTACTTCTAATAAAATAATGTTCTTATTTAATAATATTTTATGACTAATTGACTGGATGTACTCAGAATTATAAGAGTAAAATCACAAAGAGATTGTTTTACGCGATGGGACTCGCTCTAGCAGGATGGCCGACTGTAAGGTTACTGTATAAATTACTTTAATTATTATTCGTGATGAACCATGTAGTACAACTAAATTTGTGTGTTTATACCATTAAAAGTACTTAAACGGTAGTTATAGTAATCAGGTGACTGCAGTCGCCCCTACCACGCCAGTCACGCCACGCTCGCCCCTACCACGCCACGCATAACGTTTAAATATGCGGTGACGGGGTAGAGGCGCGCTCAGTCGTGCTCAAGTCGTCACAGTGAAAGGTTCAACGGTGGAATAAGTGTTTTCAATAAAGTTGTTAAGTAAAGTCGTAATATCAGGAAACTTTGATGAATTTGTCGTGACACGCTATTCCTGCTGGAGAGATACCACTGCTTAAGGTCAGGTATTAGTGTATTATTTTTCAATACTGTTTAAATTGGTAATAGTTCTACTTTCCCATGATATCGAGTAATTGTATTCTGTGGAATTCTTGTTGAACGTCAAAAAAACCATTATACATTGATGCAATTAAAACTGTAACTTTTAATTGCTGGTGATGTTTTATTTAACCCCTTTTATTTGATAATTGGTATAATAACGTAGATTCCCGCACACTGATTATCTAAAAAGAAACTATTTAGCGACCGGTTGAATTTGACATACATTGCCACTTTTCTTTGGTATGTTTTTTTTAACCCAAAAAGAAGTAGCAATGGTACACGATCATCTGTGAACTGCAACCAGTCGCTAGGTGGTTTTTAATTTGATAATCAGCCTGCCGGTCGTTGGAGGATAATCCCACTGTGTTACTGTATTATTGCTTGTGCGTCCCAGATATTTAGGTATGTTTTTTCTTTGCTCAGTGGCTGAAACTACATCACCATCATCTTCCACTTTAAATGCATTTACACCTTGCATTTACACCTTATGAAGTAACCTAATAAGAGATTTATTATATCTACTTACATTAAACCGAAATTTGCTTAGCTATTTGTTTTGCTTACATATTTACTTCATTAGTAATTTTATTGTAAATAGTTTTCTTTTTATTGTTCAAATGAATATGGTATCTTAAATAAAAGAATGCTAAAATTCTCTTTTAATATTAATAAAATAAGAAACAGATAGCTTGAATATAAAATCAAATGATATTATTTGATCACGTATCAACAAACATTTCCATACACAATTTTCTTACGATTGTTGTTACCCTTGTCCTTGAACCTTTGGAAATAACCGCCATAAAACTAATACGAACAAATGCAATGGGTGTTGTCGCGTGCGCATCGAGTAATGGAATGTCCACCGATAAGGCTGCGACTGGTGAAGAATATAAAGTGGATTATATCGTACGCGACAGTATATATTGGTGGTGTTAACGGCGAATTTTAAAAGCTTGCCAATGTTTCACAGTCAGAAGAACTAACTTCACCTTTTATCACAAATTATTATCAATGTCATTTTTAATGTCCCATATAAATGAAATGAAATGAAGTGCTCATGGCGGAACTTGACAGACTGATCGTACTTGATCACGTTTGTTAAACAACGCTCGGGCCGGTCAGGTAGCGGATGGGTGACCGTTAAAGTGGTATTACAATTGAACGCTTCCGTACTTTAGTTCGGAGGGTATGGTCCCGGCTGTTGTCATCTGTACCTTGATTACGTAAAGCTGTTGCTAACAATTCTCGATTGAAATCGATTGAAAGCGCGGTTGCATTGCTGCTTTAGTTAAGATAGTTGTCACATTGGTTCTTACTAAAGCAGCGATGTAACTGCGATTTCTGTCAGAGTTGATTGCAACAAAGTTACGTAATTACCCCCCTGATCACAGTAGTTAATCCAAGTTAGAGGCCTTACAGGTGGCTTGAGAAACTCAAACACCACTAATCCTCATTCGATAAGAGAGAAAGAATGTCCCAAATTTAACTGGAGCCTTCTTTAGTTATGGATAAAGAAGAAAAACTGACTTAAATCTTATTTGAAATATAATTGTAAACCAAGTTTAATGAATATGTTGGTTTTGTTATCATGAGTTATGATGACTTATGTTCTGTTATGAGTAGTAGGTGTACTTACAACTTTGATTTTCGCAACATCATTCCAAAAACAAAAACGGTTCCTAATTCAAAAACTAAATCCTGAAACCGCAAAGAAAATAAGTAACAAAACAGCATCGGCATTAGCTTCGCTCATAGGTGCTTTAACCGTTTAAAAGGAAACTTCGTCGAGGCGCCTCGCGCTAGACTCGTGCGCCGATCGCGCGAGATAGCGTGATATCAGATGAGATCGCGCCGGATAGCCAGCATTCCCACGACCGCGCTCCAAATTGTTCGGTCGCTGATGCGTAGATAAATAAACGCTTTTAGAATCGAGAATTTCTGAGGGAAGTTAGATTTAATTGTTTATTTTGAAGGTGCGATTTTTTAATGCACAACGGGATAGTGCTTGGCCTCCTGATGTTAAGTAACGATAAGGCCGAAGGTGGAAGCGCACTACACCCGGAATCCTCATCACTGAGGAACTGGCTATCTTACCTCTAACTGCCGGAACACAACAATTTTCAAATTGTTGTTACGGCGTCAGACTTAGGTAAGACTAGCAGCCGCCCGCGACTTCGTCTGCGTGGAAAGTTTTTTTGCTATCCCTCGGGATCAGGGGGTCTATTATGAAAAGTTTAATGCGATACACGCAGCTGCGTCCGTGCTTCGTTCTGATTGTTTCCTATTACAAAGCACTTTCGTATGCGATATTGCAAAGTGATTGCGTAAATTTGTCAGTTTCTCTCTAGTCGATCCGTAATTATTCGTTCAATAGTCTATGGAATACGATAGCTATATCGAAAATGTTTGTAATAACTACAAACGACAAACTGCGGACGACTATCGTGACCAAGAGACTGCGTTACGCAGTTGCGTACGTTATTTTCGTAATAGGCCCTCAGTGTTTTTTTCGGGATGAAAGTTACCCTATGTCTTTCTCTGTACCCCTCACAACGTTTATGCAAAATTCATGACGATCGGTTGAGTAGTTAAGACGTAAAGGCGTAACAAACAAACAAACGGACTTTCGCATTTATAATATTAGTAAGGATGGTGATAGCTAGCCAGGCGGACTTGAAGTAAGCCCTTCCACCAACCAAACCAAGTACAAATTGTACCCAACCTGGGAATCAAATCCGGGACTCCTGCGTCTCACACGGATGAGCGAAGCACTAGATCACAGAGACGGTTTTTCAATTGGTTTACTGATTTTGCTATTTGAACGCTCTGAAAACATCGAGCATTAGATCATGTATGGATTCTACAAGTTAACTAAGTTAGTAAATTGTCTATTATCGCTTTATAATAAAATCAGTTCAATATCAATAATTGCTTAATTAAGTTTAAACCTATTACAACCTTAAATTACTGATATAAAAATTTACAATGCCGCTTAAATAACGATTCAAACTGACCTCATACGATTATCATTGATGCGCATCGAGTTTAAACCGTCGACCTTTCCATTTTTAGAACAAAAAGCCGATCCGATATCACAAACGAGATCGATAAAACACGTACCGTATCGAATCTCGATCGATCCCAAACAAAACCCACTAAACTAATTACTGGAATATTGAGCGTTTCAGAGAGAGCAAATCGAATCTAAATCACGCCCAATCGATAATATAAAATCAATAAAATCATTGCCACAATAAAAAAAGAATGGACGCCGGCGCTTTTGATCTCACACCGCTTTCGGCTCTCTTTGATGTCCTAATAATGAGACGAAATTAAGTCAAAAGTTCTAAGTGTGTGACGAATTGACTTATCAAATTATTTCTTTGAATTGTCGACGGGCGTTGAGAAGATAGTATTGTACTAAAAGGTATTTATGATGACGATGGGAAGTGCTTGTTGCTTAGACAAGAAATAGTTTCTAAATGTAATGGAATCGTCATGTGGCCGTGGAATGTAGGCATAAGTTTCGCAATGCAATTAACGGTTGAAAAATTATTGTTAACCGTTGACGTCGTTTAAGTACAGTTATTTATTTGTGTTTAACAACCGTAGTATGAACCGTAGTATGACAAAGTCAATAATTTAGCATTAATCAATATGATATGTGATAAGAAAAGTTTATAAGAGAGAAAACCTAACTGACTAATCCTTTAATTTGATACCGATTATTACGAACAACTTATTGTGTGAACGCAATGCTGATATGGAAAAAATATGACCTGTTTCATAAATTTTCACTACTTTTGACCACTTTTTGTTTAAATTAGCTGTACTTTTGTCGATTTCAGTGTTGCTTTTAACAAATTGATGTTTGTAATGATGAGCCCAACTATGGATTTAAGTTTATGCGTATTTCAGTTATGTGTTATTCCTTACATGATAAGGATTTGGAACCATAGGTTGCCTATTACTAACCCTCATTAAATTTTAGAGCCAGCTCCGCAGGTTCCCAAAAATATATACGTACTTACTGCCAAAAAAATAGGGGTCACCATATGGTTTGCCAAACAAACGAGCAACGAGTTAATAAGCTGTAAATTACGTATGTATTATATGCGTTATAAATTAAATTATTTACTCTAGCAACTGTTCAAAAAAGTTGCATTAAAGTTACAACAGCAATAAAATTCAAAGTGACACATTGAGGTAACTGAAGTCACTTTACAATTATTTTCAGTTTTAATCACATTGATAAAGTCCGTGGAAATTCCATAGATAAATGTTTGAATAAGGGTTATCTCCGAGGGCTACCGTGTTACGTGCTAATGAGACGAGGTGCGGAAGTCGCACCATTGTGAATACTACTGCGATGGATTTATAAACAAATTCAAAATTTTAAGCCGATGCGGTAAAATTCTCTTTGCCCATCCATAAGGAAGACCGGCCAATTCGACAGATGGATGTAACACATTGCTGCATTTTGTTAAGTTTTTATTCGTGCAAAAAAAAGCATCAATGTTTCACAACCTGAAAACGATTGCGATAGATTTTGAAATTAGACAATTAGCACCCTGTGTCCGTTGTCCATCTATAAGAAAGATCTGTGTCCCAGCAGTGGGAACGAAATGTCACGTAAAGAACTAACATAAATAAATATCAAGGGCCAATTACAAGCTTCTACATATTGATAATACTTATTACAATATTTGTATATGTACAACGCAGTAATGGGGAGGCGAAGGCAAAGTGAATTACAGATGGCGCTTCAGTTTTTGGAACAATTGTCAGTTTGAGCGTATATTGTCTTCACTGTGTATTACGCATAGGTAATATTAACTTTATGATATTACGTGATTTTACTTTCTTAGATTGTATTTTTTTCGGTTTTGCGGACAAACAATGTATTCTATGCTAACTTTAGCTCAGATAAAAGAAGAATTACGGAAAAGAAAAGCCAAAACAGGCAAGAAAGTTTAGAGCAACTTACAAAAAATTGCTAACAAGCATTACATTTCTTTAAATTTCGTGTATGATTTACAAGTAATCTTTTTATTTCAGATTAGAAGCATATGATTTAAATTTTAACAAAGCAACTGAGTGTGAATTTCCGTGTTTATAGTTGCCTCATGATGCCTTCTGTGCAATAGTAATTTCAGGTTTCTGTACTGGAATTTCTGTACCATCCAAAATTACACGAACCGTTTTATCATATTTATTTTATTATTCTAAGTTTCTTGAATGACTCTGGCATATAAAATTCTATTAATTCTCTGTTTGGCCCCAATATTGGGCTTATTCCATATTTGATATACCTATCAAATTCATCCAAGTTATAAATATGTTAGAAACTGCTGAGGTTGAAATATTAAAGAACAAAGCTGTTATAATTCAAATGTTGTTTTATTTTGGCGAAGCTTCATCAAATTCATGAAACATTCCTTTTGATTTATAATGTTTCTCAGGCTCAGCAAAGGAGAAAATCGAGGGAAAAGCATCTTTTTTTTGATATTTTTTTGCCCACTATTTTTTTTGATACTGGGAAATCGATGAACTCCAATATTTTACAAGTTACATGCATAACAATGCGGCATTTTCTCAGTATAAAATTAAAAAGTGCAATACTCCAAGAGATTCCCATATGTTTTGACACTTTCTTTGAGGCGGCCGGGTACCAAAGACCAGACGCCACCGGGATAAAATTGCGCATTTCCTCCCCATTAAAACATATCAAAAAAATATTCAGTAACCTCGAATAAAAAAAAAACTGTCATCCTTTTAAGTATACTTGTGAAAAGAGACCTGTAATTAATGCAGAATAGACTTAAAATTATTTTAAGAGTATTATTTTAATAGAAAAAATACTAGAAAAAATCGATTCACCCGTAGCAGCTCAGACGGGATCAGTTGCTACGGGTGAGTCGATATTTTCTAGTATTTTTCCTATTAAAATAAATATCTTATATTAAAAATTGCATTTTGAATGCCTAAAATCTAGAATTTCAATTAAAATTATTTATTAGAAAAGTATGAATTTGCTTTAGCTTTCTAGAAGTTCAGCTCTTACTAATATTATAAATGCGAAAGTCCGTTTGTTTTTTGTTTGTTACGCCTTCACGTCTTAACTACTGAACTGATCATCATGAAATTTTACATACACGTTGTCAGGGGAACAGAGAAGGACATAAGGTACCTTACATCTCGAAAAAAAGTGTCGTTCCCGAGAGATAGAGAAAAAGCTTTCCACGAACAGACGAAGTCGCGGGCGGCCGCTATTTAAAAAATAAAAACAAATATCTTCATTAACCTCGATTTAAAAAAAATCTGTGATACCCGTTAAAGTGTTATTATATTTTACTTGTGAAAAGAGACCTGTAATTAATGCAGAATAGCCTTAAAATTATTTGTTAGAAAAGTGTAATATTGCTTAAGCTTGCGAGAGTTACGAGTTTAAAAAGATCTAGGGTATGTCAATCGTTTCGCCACCCTTGCTTGTACACAAATACTTGTTGCACAACATATAAATATTTTCTATTACCTCAATGTAGATTTTCTATTTAATAAGGGTTCGTAGTTGGTGAACCACACTTTGAGTAACTCTATGTTAGTGTGAAGATATATTACTAAACTGTTACTTTTAATACCACCCGTACTCATACAATAAAATAAGATCTCCCAGTCAAAGGTAAATCAGTGGACCTGTTCCAGATATGCTGGTATGGGAGATACAAAAAGGCTTCCACGCCAGTGGGTGGCAATAGGTTGAACAAAAGTAGTCATCATGGTAATCTTGCATTGACGTCACGAATCGTTTCAAAATCGCGTCTTAATTGTACGATTATTAAAATTTAGTCCGGTGCCCGCACTCCCGTTGATGTCTTTTGTATGGACGCTGCAGCACTTTTCATGTCCAGCTTTGGGATAATGAGATAGGTACAAAATTTGGGATTAGTAAAGAATTCAAGAAGGAGATCGGTGGTGCAGTGGTATAGCGCCTGGCCCAGTGATTGCGGAGGTTAAGCAACTTTCGCAAGGGTCCGGTCATGGGATTGGTGACATCCCGGCTGCATTTGCAGTCGTTAACACCCACCAATCCACATTAGGCCCACGTTTAATTCCTTGAGTAATGAGACGTCATGGGATGAATGAATATGGAATAACTCGAAACAGAGTTTATGTAATAGTCAAATAACAGTTTTTTTTACAGTCAAGCGCTTTGCAATTAGAAAAATTTGATTCTATTTAAAAAGGCTTTGTTTTATGAATTTTTATACCTAAGTTTTCCAAACACAAAATTGTCTCAGAATATTTGAAAAGGTTAATTGATAATCATAGTATTTTTGCGCAACCTGGATTTATCCTATACATTGTATATCTTCATTATTTTTGTATTTTTTTTTGGTATTACCTCCTCAACTGTATCCAATCTACTGTCCGCAATGAGTGCACTAATCTAATAATCGTGCCAGCCGCGCCGGCGCGCGTCTCACTCTAATAATGATCAATGATCGGCCTCCGTCGGAAAAATGCCAAATATTCCATACATCACCTCGTACTTTGAATATTGACAGGCGGATGGTGTTTGAGGACCATAGACCTAAAAGTTACCCGGAAAACTAATAAAACTTTTTATAATACTAAATAATATACTAGAAAAAATACGACTCGCACCAGATCAATACTCAGACGGGAATCGAACCCGCGACCTTTGGATATCCGGTCCAATGCTCTGACCGCTGAGCTACCGAGTCACTCGTCATCATCGAATTTCTTCTACTACTCTTACGCTGCAAGCCAGCGTTATTTCACCAATGTGAGGAATTACCTCGACATTCAATTGAAATATCTTTCCAGATATTTAGACAATTGATTAAGATGAAATAGCTATGTTCCGCCCGACTACGTCGCATCACTACACAACGCGGGCAACACTGTGCCTACGTCACGTCCCGCCGCCCGTCAAGTCCGTCAACGCACTCTGCCTCGCTCGGCCGTCCTGAATGTCACGATATTTTGTGCTCGTATATTTTAAAATACATACATTGTGGAAACCGCAGTAAAACGCTTATTAAGAAGATTCCCAGTTTTTCATTGTTCGAATCCTGAACAGCTATATAATTTTTAAATTTGAGATTTTTGCATTCACAATGCTATTTTTAAACAATACTAAATACAGTAGAATTTATGTATAACGACTTCGCTTATAACGACTAACCTATTTTAGCGACGATAATGTTTACTCATGTTAGGTTTCATAGCTAGGCACTAAGAAAATATAACCGTTTAGTTCGACTTCGGTTTAAGCGACCAACTGCTTATAGCGACCATTATTTATAATAATACGTCCGGTTAAAACGACGCGCAATGTTGTTTTTACACAAAATACGCACGATTACCTTGCGCCTAGAGATGGGCAAAAGACCCGTTTAAACCCTTCCGTAGGGTCAAAATTCGGGTCGAAACTAATTAAATATATTTTATGCAATAAGTTTTGTTAAAAATGTAAATTATTGAATTTACGACTCAAATCACATTAGTCTTTTATCGTTTAGTCGCATTTCCATTGTATTTTGATCGAAAAAATAAAAACCTTTTGTTTTAATCAAACGAACCACATGGCAAATGTATTATGTCTATGAAATAAAATACTTTAACGGATACTAGAGTGGTTGAATGGTTTTGATATGATTTTTTATTTTTCCTAACGTGACGGCACCTTTGCAGCAATTGCAGCTGCCCGGTCACGGACAGACTTGCAACTAAAATAATGTCAATATGGGGATTTTATGTTATTAAAGTAAATATTATTTAACTAACGATTACGACATAAAAAAACACTAGTCTAATATCATTTAAAAAAAATCCAAGATGGCGGTCAACTTTTTGTTTGTGGGCCGATTTCGATGAGACTCGGTTTGGGGCACTATTTTGACAAGAAAACAGCAACGCAAAATTAAAATTATAAAAAAATCAAGATGGTGGCCAACTTTTTTGTTTGTGGACCGATTTTGATGAAACTCTATTTGCGTTACTATTTTGACTAGAAAGCAGCAACGCAATGTTAAAGCTATATAAAATCCAATATGAAACGCAATATAAAAATTTAAAAAATCCAAGATGTCGTAGTAAACTTTGTTGTTTGTTTGTGGGCCGATTTCGATGGAACTTGGTTTAGGGCACTATTTTGAAAAGAAAACAGCAACGCGATGTTAAAAATAAAAATCTAAGATGACGGCCAACTTTTTGTTTGTTTTGATGATAAAACAGCTACGCAATGTTAAAATATTAAAAAAATCCAAGATGGTGTCTAACTTTTTTGTTTCTGGGTCGATTTTGATGAAACTTGGTTTAGGGCACTATTTTGACCATCGCCATCTTGGATTTTCATATTTTTAACATTGGGTTACTGTTTTGTTGTCAAAATAGTACCTCAAACCAAGTTTCATCAAAATCAGCCCACAAACAACAAAGTTGACCACCATCTTGGATTTTTTATATTTTCCACACTGCGTTGCTGTTATCTTGTCAAAATTTAAAGGCCTATTGTAAGGAAAAACATTTTAATACTGTGATTTTGGCCTCATCAAGGCCTTTCATTTGATGCCCATACATAATTGTAATAATATTAAAAACAATCTGAAAGGGACGTCGCCATTGTACAGTCGCCATATTATTAAAAAAAAAATAGCTAGTGTCACTTGGGATAATGTAAGGATTCTAACGATACCCCATACATTCAAATTCGTTAAGGTATTTAGAAGTTATGGTGAAATAAAGAAACTCAAATACCTACAAACATACACGAATCCTGGACACATTACACTCTCTGTTTTTTTATTAAAAAGAGGAACTATTAGTATTTCCTCTTTTCAATTTTTTTTTTTATGTACCTACTCTCTAGATTAGCAATAGAACCTAATAGGTAAACTTTATTGTGCCTACGATTCAAGATATTCGTGGTAATAGTTTCGACCCGCGTTTTGGGACGAAATTGGGTTTTATCCCGTAAACACCCAAAGGTCCGGGTTTAAACCCGGTTTTAACTTTTGGGTTTAAACCCTTGCCAATCTCTACTTGCGCCCCCATCCCGCGCGCTTCACAACACATCTCCTTATTGGCGCGCGTAAATCACACAGTTAGTGTTTGTCACCTGTTATGAAAAGTTTCTAAAGCTCAACAAAATGAGTTCTGTGAAGCAAAAGTGTTTTACAATTGAAGAAAAAATTGCAAAAAAACTCTATTAGAAGCCGGTGAATTAAAATAAAACAATGTGATTCCTAGAAAATGTTTTATTGGAAAATCAAACTTTCGCATTTATAATATTTATGTACATTATGTTGTACTTATAATCCTGCTGTTTTGTGCGTCATCCGGTTAGTACGAGATAATATCGCCGGTCCCTTGAAGGTCGTTATATCCGGATTCTACTGTAATATACTAGAAAGTGAAAGTGAAAGTGAAATATATTTTATTTAAATAAGCTCACATAATAAGCATTTTTAAATCGTCAATTCTTTTACCCTACCACCCATTATGACGTCTTTTAACTGACAAGAAAAATGGGCGCAAAAAACTTGTCAGCTTTATCAATCAGATGGAACGATATTTACAAATATGTATATCGTTTCCAGACTTTATATTAACAAAGATTAACAAATAAATAACATTATTGAATTAGCTCATTTCTTAATGAGTTTCAAATTTCTTAATCAATTTACAGATTTTAAGCTAAATTCAAAGTTTGAACTTGTTATTCAGTCTAGGCTGTTACAATAAATAAAAATAAAAGAAAAACATACAATTCAATATGCATTAAGATAGGTAGTCAGAAGCAGACCCATTCCCACTGGCAGCACCAGTTCCCGAACATGACGCATGAACCAGCCATCTCTTCGCTCAACCATATTTGAGCGAACGTAACGACCCGCCTCATACGACACCACCGCAGAAATGATTAAAGATAGCATGACATACTAAGACTACCTATGTTAAGGCATCGAATTGAAAATTTATATCCAAAAGCTTTTCATAGGTCTTTCACTAAACTACTGACTATAGAAAGTAAAAATATTGCAATTAAATAAATCAAAACAAGGTAAGCTATTAAGAATTATATTTTTTGAGTAAGAAGTGCCATACATACAGACAATATAAAACAGATCTTTTATATACGAGTTATACGACGCCATTAATACAAGCAGACAGAAGCAGACCCATTCCCACTGGCAGCACCCGTTCACGAGCATGACGCATGAACCAGCCATCGCTTCGCTCAACCATATTTGAGGGAACGTAACGACCCGCCTCACACGACACCACCGCAGAAATGTTTGAAGTGAGCATGACATACTAAAGCTACCCATATTGAGTCGTCGAGTCAGGAAGCCAGAAGTACGTTTTTAAGTAGGTAGGATACTTCTCACAATTTTATACTTAGAAAAGAAAATCACGATTCGAGTTTAATTAAAGGACTTTTATCTAGACCTATGAAAGAACCCCGGACTTTTTCTAATCAATACTGAGGTATTAGAGTAATAATTAACAATACAAAAGCTATGCCCATGCCTTTTTATCCTTCAAATAATCGTCAACAGTGTAATAACCTTTACTCATTAAATTGGATTTAACAGTATTTTTAAATTTTTCCAAGGGCAGTTCTGTGACTTGTTCTGGTATCTTATTATAAAAGGTAATACATCTACACAAAAAAGAGCTTCCAGTTTTATGCAGTCTGCGCCTTGGAACAGCAAGTTTGTTCTTGTTTCTTGTATTGAGTTTATGAACATTACTATTTTTTACAAAGCTATCTAAATTTTTCTTTACATACATTATATTTTCATAGATGTATTGGGAAGCTACCGTTAATATTTTAATTTCTTTAAATAGGTCACGAAGAGTATCTCTAGACCGTAAGTTGTATATAGCGCGCACTGCCCTTTTTTGTAAGATGAATATGTTATTAATATTAGCAGCTGAGCCCCACAACAACAAACCGTAGGTCATAATACTATGAAAATAACTGAAGTAAACCAATCTTGCTGTTTCAATGTCGGTCAGAAGCCTTATTTTCTTAACTGCAAAGGCAGCAGAGCTAAGTCTGCTTGACAGGATATCGATATGAGGGTCCCATTGCAACCGCGAGTCTATAGTAATACCTAAAAATTTTGTTGAGTCAACAAATTCGACTGCTTCGCCATTTACATGTATAGTCATATGAACCTGCCTCACATTAGGAAGTGAAAATTTGACACATTTAGTTTTACTAGAGTTAAGCTTCAGATTATTAATAGTAAACCAATGCATCACCTTGGAAAGAGTGCTGTTTACATCGTCACTGCAGTTACATCCTCTATCAACTTTAAAAATTAAAGAAGTATCATCAGCAAACAGTACTATTTCACATAAGTTTTTAGTATAGTAAGGAAGGTCATTAATATAAATAAGAAAAAGCAATGGACCCAATATCGATCCCTGCGGCACGCCCATGGTAATAGGTGCTTCATAGGATTCTGTTTTATTTACAACAACTTTTTGGGTTCTCGCCGACAGATACGATTGCATAAGGCTTACTGCATTTTTTGATACACCATAATGTTCCAATTTATCTAATAAAGTACTGTGACTGACACAATCAAATGCTTTAGAGAGATCACAAAATATACCAATTGCATCCTGTTTACTCTCCCATGCTTCAAAGACGTGTTTGAGAAGTGCAATTCCAGCATCAGTTGTGCATCTACCACGAGTAAAACCAAATTGTTTCTCGTGAAGTAGTTTGTTGATAAGAAAATGTGCTAATAATTGATCATAAATGATCTTTTCAAAAATTTTGCTTAGTGCTGGCAAAATGGAAATGGGTCTAAAGTTAGCGGGATCGCTTTTGTCCCCAGATTTAAAAAGAGGGATGATTTTACTATATTTCATTAAGTCTGGAAATATCCCTTCATCAACACACTTATTGAAAATAAAAGCAAGATGGGGAGCAATGGTAGTTATTATAGACTTAATTATGTGAGTTGAAATGCCCCAGAGATCTTCAGTCTTTTTTATATTTATTGAATTAAATGTTTTAAGAATGGTATCACTATTGATATGTCTAAATTTAAATACATTATTGCACTTATCAACACATGATTCCAAGAGGGAGACAGCAATTTTTGGAGATGAATTTAAATTACTGGTAGTTGCAATAGGTATTTTAGAAAAGAAATCTTGAAAAATTGTTGCCACTCCTTCATCTGACTCAATAATTTTATTGTCTGATACTATTGAGTATTCACGGTCATTATTTTTAGTTTTCCCAGTCTCTTTATTTATAATATTCCAAGTGGCTCTT
Organism: Agriphila tristella; assembly: GCA_928269145.1. Classification (NCBI taxonomy): domain Eukaryota; kingdom Metazoa; phylum Arthropoda; class Insecta; order Lepidoptera; family Crambidae; genus Agriphila; species Agriphila tristella. The sequence continues at coordinate 55,335,128 of OV743431.1, read as the reverse complement.
ATTTTATTATCTGACTGATGAATTATTGTAGATATACATTTTGCTTTTGCTAAAGTACATACTTTATTAAACATTTTTGAATAGTTTCTTACATATTCATGAAATTCGGGATCATTTGAAATTGTTTTCTGACCATATAATTCAAACAACTTATTTCTGCTAACATATATGCCTGGTGTTGCCCAATCACTAAATTTCTTTTTAAAGTCTTTGGATTTAATAGATCTTTGCTTAAATGTTTTATCAAATTCTACTTTAATTAAATTAAATAAATCATCATAAAAAAAAGAAAAAAGAAAAAATACAACTCGCACCAGATCAATACTCAGACGGGAATCGAACTAGCGACGATCGAGGTAATTCCTCACATTGGTGAAATAACAGTGGGTTGCAGCGTAAGAGTAGGATATACTAGAAGAAATTCGACGATGTCACTAGTGACTCGGTAGTTCAGCGTTCAGAGGATTGGACCGGATATCCAAAGGTCGCGGGCTCGATTCCCGTCTGAGTATTGATCTGGTGCGAGTCGTATTTTTTCTAGTATATTATTTAGTATTGTTTAAAAATAGCATTGTGTTTGCAAAAATCCCAAATTTAAAAACTTTTTATAATTATTGATGGTCGATGGCTGTAATCTTACCTTAATAAATAAATATCTACAAATACTTAGCTACTTGAAACTAACGACAAATGAGGAAGTTTTATGGAGAATGAATTAAATTAAAATAAAATTACTTATTTAAGTTTACTGTTGTTTATTTTAACATTGAAAATGTTTTTTCGATCGCTTCAGTAAGGTACCCAATTTCAGCCAAAGTGAGACATTGCCCTGGTCCCGTGAGTTTTGGGTCTACGTGTATGTACTAAATATCAAAAGATGCGTCTCAACAAGGGCTACAATATGGTGAAAAATTTTTTTAAAAAAAGGCAAAAACTTTATTCGAAAATCGCATAAATGTAGAAAAATGACACACTTTTTCGGGGTTTTTTCTCACTAACCACTCACATGATCGGCGGTCAATTTTTGCCAAAACACTGCAATCGAGACGTGATTCACGGATATAATTTATCCAAAACGACAGACCGTCAAAAAAGTGTTGTCTCGTTCAAACGCATTAAACTGTGCGCTTATTTTAATGTTCCTGTCTCTTTCTTATTATCTGACGGTCATTTCGTTCATATATTACTTCTTTGTGGAGCCTTTCGTGTACGAGGTACTGACAGTTGAATGTGGACTTTGTTGACGACTAGATACGGTACACCTTTGGTCAACATTTTTTAGTTATTTAGTGATATTTATCGTGTTTGTTTAAAAAATATCTTTTGTGCTTGTCAATTTAACAAATAAACATAGTGCGGGTGGTGTAATTTTGCAAAATCTTAAGCATTTACGTGTTTTTTTCAGTTATCAAAATCGAAGTGCCCGTCTGTACCACACTAGCCACGCCCCAAAAATAGTTTTGTTCGTAGTTTATGGACAATAAACTACAAGAAATTAAATTTTAAATGTTATTTTGTTATCTTAAGAATCCATCCCAAGCATAAAATATACCAAATTGTGCACGATTATTAAATTATTTCTGTTTTAAAAGTATGTGAGGTTCAAATTGTAATGGTCGGATAAATTTATACCAGGTGTCAAGGTGTGTTTTTCTTAAGGGTAGGTCGTCTCATGGATCACGAGGAGCGATTTATTTTGTATAGAAGTACATGGATTTCGTGTTTTTTAAATTAGCAATTGTAACAGGCTGATTTTGAAACGTTTAAATTTGCTAGATGGCGGCTGTATGCGTTAATTTCGGTGCTAACCCCAAAATAAACATATTATTGAATTTTTTCAATACTTTATAATTCGCTAGAAGTGTAAAATTACAAAATGTTTTTTTAAATCATTAATGTTTCTTAAATTACTTACTATTTTTTGTTTTTATTCAAATAGGGCAAGACTCGTTACAAACGGTATTACGACCCTTAAAAAATCCCTTATTGATCCTTGTTTAAAAAATATCCGAAAATATTAAATTGACTTTCGGATATGATTTATCCGAGAGTGGATAGGGTTATAATTTTATGATATTTTTACCTATAACCCTTATATTTAAGGTACAAAATCGTATGAAATGGCTTGGCTAAATAGTATTCTTCACAACAGCATACATAACCAGATTCTCACACATACAAACAGCATTGGTAAAAACAAAATGAAGTATGACACTCTCAAAAATTGGTACTCAATTCCAGATCATATTTTAAAGTGCTGTTTTACTTAAATGGAATAAATCCTATAGCAAAACATTCATAATATAGTCTTGTTTTAGTGAAAAGGTCTATTTTTGGTATAAAATAGAAACAGTGAACACAGTAAGCGATTAAATGAAAACTTTCCCTAGATTTTTTTAAAGAATCCTCCAACAATTTTCTATTGACGATATTTTTGTTTTTGCTATGGAGCAATGTTTAAACAACCTTTTAATAATATTAAGTAACTATTTCTCATTCTAAAGAGCATAAAACATCCATATGTTACCGATTTAGATTTCGTAATAATCTGAATATTCTAAACAAAGATCAAAAAATTCCCCATGCCTACGGTTTAAACGCTCAAAACAAAGAAACTATCGTATTTTTAACACGCACCGAATATAAAAACATTCTTGTGGATAGGATTAACAACTTTTTACAACAGTCGGAACATAAATAAACATTCCATGGTGGTGAAAAAAGTGCTCAAATGTAACCTGACGAAAAGCGCGCGCTCGCGGCGCAGAGGCGGATCAGATGACCATCCCCGGATATTTTTTGCAGAACAGGTGAGTGGATATATCGACAATTTCTCAAAAACGAAAAGCGATATCGCAAAAATGAAAAAAACCCCTAGAGATATTGAGTTAGGCTACCTACTGAAATTAGTATATGTCCCTGACTCTTACGGTCAGGGCTGCAGCTTATCGCATGCTGCATTTGATTTTGATTTATTTTTTATTAGGGTTAATTTATTTAGAAATTCAGATGTTTTAGTTATACATAGTACTTAGGTTACCTTTCAATAAAATATTAATGTCTATAAGAAAAGAATTAACAAAATATTTTGTTAAATTCATTTTCAATGTACCAGAAGGTCGTGAAAGGCACGAGATCTGTGAATTTTTTGACTAAAAACAGTTTAGCCTTTTATATTTTTTACAGTAATTTACCATTGCAATGTCAATATGTTTCAATAACCTACAATACAAAAAAATTTAAATTCAAAATTGTCTACAGAATAATAAATAGCTTAATAAGTCTTAACGGCTATAAGCTTATACTATAAGTGTTGAGGATGAAAATACCTACAGTTTTCTTTTGTATTATGCTGATAAGTGTGATGTCTATACTTTTCTTAGTACTACTTCTCCTAAACACCTTCTAAGGTCAAAAACGAAAACTTAAAAAAAATCGATTGGCGATGTAACACGAGATCACTTTTGATTACTATTTGTAACGTTTACATTAATCCGATTGAACGGCACTGACAACGTGACTGACGTGCCGTGTAACGAGTCTATTTTGTTTGCGTTGAATGCGCCGGACGCAATGGGAGTTGACCTCAGGATTAAATTAAGTAGGTAATTAATGAGCTCTACTGGAGATGAAGTGTTAAGAATAGCTTGTTTAAGTAAATATTTTTATAACATTTCCAGTGATTTTACTTCAAGTTAGGGATAAACTAATTTTTTTCTGAAAACATAAAAGTACTTGTATATTGAAGATTCTAGATATTTGGTATGTGATGTGTGTGATGTTCTTTAAATTTTTTTTCTTACACAAACTCTAATAGAACTCTCCTTTATTTCAATTCAATATTTCTTTATCCTCTTTTTGCAAAAACTTTTAAGACAAAATCAATTTATTTCGCCTGCCCTTCTTTTGATTTCCAAATTCATTTCATTTGATTTCAAAAACCATTAGGTACCTAGGTATAAAAATTTATTTATCTGTATAAAGTCTTGTGCTTATATTTAATTTGGTATTTCCGTTATTTGCAAGTTCGTTTCAATACTCTTTTAAGTATACACCGACAAAGACATTGACATGCTCGACCTCTGTAATCGATTAAAATTACAAAAAGATTGAATTAACACTTTAGCTATTTGTTAATAGAATCTATTTTCCCGTATTTTTTGTATAATTTTATAACTCTTAATGAACTATTTGGCTTTGGCGCTATTCCCACGTTTCACGAAATGATTATTTATGTAATAATTACTTGATTTCAAATACGTTTGTGCAATGTCTGCGCGTTACATGTGATTTTTCATTAACAACTTCATGTGCATATGTTTCTTGATGACTGCTTAAATTGACTTAAAAATATGACCGTTCAAGAAGATTTAAAATACTGAATGTAGCTTGTTCTTTACTCTAAGAATATTTTTTTATAATATAATTTTAATTTTCTCATTCCATGGTTCCATAAAACAAGTGCGTGTATATTCATACAATACCTAATTAAAGCACAAAAGATCAATCTTTTTGACTTTGTCTTTTATTACTATATTTTAACTCTTAATATTATAGATTTAACTATAAGTTCAAATACCTACTATCAATGCAACAAAGTAACTATCTACCTATGGACTAAGAGCTAGCCCCGGAAATAGTTGGACAATTTACAGAGCGACCTATTTCCGGGGCCAGCTCTTAGTATACTATGTATGTAAGTTCTGATAAAAGGGATTTTTATTCCTTATACATTCCAAACTTATTCCAAACCACAATTCAAATAAAGAATACAACAAAACCCATTTAAACATCTTGACTTCCTTCTAAAAAAAAACAAAATAATTTGCAAACCAGTCTTTACCCTACTTTGCCAATCGTCAAGGGATTAAAAAGTCTAAAGTCATATTCAAATTCGTACCACAAACAAAAGAGTAACTAAAGACCGTCGCACACCCCGCTGTTCTGTGTAACGTGGTCATTATCACCGTGACAAAGGTTCGAGCATAGACAAAAAACAGAGCAGGATGATTGTGAAGTCAAAACAGTTTTGTTTCTGAGAAACTGAACTGGTGTATGGCGAATCTTTAATTTTGTCTATTTTTATGTATGTACAGGTTGAGTTAAATATGATAAAGCAAAGTTAGATTTAAATGCAATAGATATAACATAAAGTTGTTTCTTATTTTGAATTTTTTTTGTATTAAGAAAGCAAAGATTTATATCTTAAGTAGCACCGCGAAAGTTTAAAAGGTTTTTTATACTTTTTAACCCCTTTAAATTGTATAATCCATTATTTTATTGGTTAATACAGAATGAGGTTACATTTACATGGTGTTTTCTAGCATGAAAAATAGATTATTCAAGTCACATCGATGTATGAAGAAATGAGAGATTATTTACTACCTATATTTTAGATATGCTTACTATCAACACAGTAATACCTCTTGACATTAGCTTCAAAATTTATCATAAAAGAATGCTTTTACACATAACTTTTTTAAAGCTTCGTTTATATTTCTTACAACTTAAAAGCCCACGTAAAACATCCAAACGGGCAAACTTCTCAATAAATCACCAATTAAATGTGAATACAGCTACTTAAAAATGCTGTATACCCGAGCTGTGTCGTCTCAAAAACCCAGACCCATGCTGTTAAAAAAAATGACCCATAATGAGTCGTAAATATTCCATAATCTGTCATAGAATGAGTAGCTCTAACTTGTCACTGGCACGTTTATGAAAACTGTTTTTTTTTTCACAAAAAGGTTTTTAACGTATCCAACCTTATTTTGTTGTTAATAAGATGATACAAGTTTTGTGTTTATCTTCGACCTTATTGCTTTTGGTTATGATCTATTTAGTACCAATGACAAAATTATTTAATAATGCTTGTAAAGGATTAGAGAGGATGAAAGGGTGATCACTGGGTTTTAAGATTTATCGTGTTTGGACATCTCAATTTACTGTAACTATTTCCGTTTTTTGTACTCCATGTAATGGTGTAAAACATTTTGTAAAGATATGTATAATCAATCAATATTAAACTCTTGGGTATTGAGCACGCAAAGATAGGGTTAAGAAAACAAGTTCTTTTATATTAGGTACTAGCGGCCGCCCGCGGTTTCACCCGCGTGGTTACCGTTCCCGTGGGAATATCGGGATAAAAAGTATTTTATGTTTTAATCTAAGCTATCTACTATCCTTGCATGAATAGAAAATGTCATATATAGAAAATGCAACTTCTTTAAAATTCTCCATACAAAAAGCCAATTTCACAGGTAAAGACCTAATAATAATAATACACCAGAATAGAAAATCATTAACCTACAAGGAAGGGAATATGATCTTCTTCAGTTTAATCCACAGACTTTCTATGCTCACTGCGCATAATTTGCATCATGTAACTCAATAAGCAACATCGCTGCGCGGTAGCAACATTTTAGCGCACGCTTTGCAAGTAAAATGTGGCTGCTTAAGCACCGTGTCTATGATAAAATAATTTGTTTTTTAATGCCATAAAATGAACTGGAGATAGCTAACTTGTCGGAGTTTATTTGTGTAACTAGTCTGTGGTGACAACTTGACAACAGCCTTAGATAGAATCAAATTATTTAACTACCGAGATACGCTGCATAAATGTCTTGATAGTTGATGCTAATTTATACTTTTTTATTATACAAATTAATGCAACATTTAAATCTTAACTAAAAATAACTTTATTTATATTAATAAAATTAATTCGATAGTAAACATATAAAGTCATTGAAGTTACATGGTGTCTTATCGCCATAAAAAGATCCATGCCATTTGATGCATAATTTTATAATAAAGGAATACTTTTAGACATATCGTACCAATAAATTAGTTTCAAACTAGCAGAGCTGTGCAGAGTGAGAAGAAACTAAATAAATATATTTTGATTTGAGAGTTTTAAGCATGTATTATAATACCATGGTTAATTCAATTAAGAAAATAAAATTAACTTTATGGTCTCTTTGTGCTACATCAGTTTGATTTTTCTATGTGACAAAATGTGAAATTATCTAAACCGTAAGATAGTATGAGTTCCTTTATCCTAAACACATCAACGAGTGAAAAAAATACATACATGAATATTGAGTAAACTTATACTTCTACTATATAACCATGACTCGGAAACAAATCTGCTTGAAATATTAGGTAGTCGTAAAAGTTCGCGGCATTTTTGTACTAAAAATAATAAAGATACCACAGTGAGGAATATCTTTATACAAAATTAATATTCGACAAAGTATCTTCTTCATAAACATTACAAACCATTTTTTGAGCACTAGCATTATTCTTTTTTTTTAACAATTGCAAAACGTGTTAATAAAATTATTAAAATTATGAGAAAGCAAGGCTATAAAGTCAGGTGCCAAAAAATTTAATACATTTCCGCCTAAGTTAAGTATTGCCAGAAATATAGCACGTATAATTCAAGCTACAAAAAGCCCGCGAACTTTTCCGACTACCTATTAAATTGCCGGTAAATAAATAACAAGCAAGTATCAACCCAACGAGATTCTCGTATAAAATGAATGTCACCACTTGCATTACAGGGCTGACCGCGGAAGCGTAAAAATATAATCTATTTTAAACATTTGTCGTGGCGCTCGCCTCCTACGGCCTTAATGGTTGCGGTGCGGCTTAGCGGTTTGCGATGACTGGTTGTTGACGCTGAGTTTCTCTGTAGCTTGTAAAGGTGCCCTCGTTTTAGCGTAGATTGTAGGAGTTTGAGGGGTATACGGCCGAATACTCAAAGGCTTCTTAGCTAAAATCTTTAGTTAACGTATCCTTAACTTTAACGACAACGGGACGGCTTGGCGAAATATCAACTTACTGCACTGGACTCGGTGGAACGCAGAGCCAAAAGATTAATAGGCGATGGAAAACTGGTAGCAGCTAAGCTTCACAGTTTGGCTCACCGCTGAAAAGTTGCTTGCCTATCGGTCTTTTATAGATTGTATTGGGTGAGTGTGCTCAAGAGCTGCATGAGCTCATTCCACCTTCTCCTTTCTACCATATCGGATATCCAGGCGCACTGTGGGTTACCACCCGTTCCTGGTTGATATACCTTTTCTGCGTACCAAACGCTACTCAACATCGTTTATAATGCGTACAGTTATGGAATGGAATTCCCTCTTGCCTTCCCCATTAGTTTATGACATGGCAACACTAATTTTAGCTGGACCAACAGATATTTGGGTATAGGGAGGGGCTTTTGATCCTGAAGAGCTTTCTAATGATGCTACAAACTTGATTTTGGTCACTAGGCTTTATGATTTTGATACCAACTATACCCCCCATTTATGAAGTTTTCTTTAAATCCTAAGTTTACATAAGGACTAAATAGCACATGAGTGTAATTTGATCTACTACAGCTACGGCTGACCAATAATCTATTCTTAGTAAGAGAGCAACAAATCTATAGAAAACTAGCGACCGCACGCGATTTCGTCTGAGTGGATATTATTTTATCTATCCCTCAGGAACAGTTCCTTTTTTCGGGATGAAAAGTACCCTATGTCATTTTCTGTACCCCCTGACAATATGTATCCAGAATTTCATGATGATCGGTTGAGTAGAAGAGTTTAACTTTAAAAACAAAAGAAAAATTAACGTTTCTATATTACGAATTAAGTATGTCATTTATAGATCAGTAGTTTTCGAACCCTCAACCAACGCTTGTGGCCTACAACTTAATCTTCAAGTGAACTAATAAATAACATTCCATACGATATTTTACGCTTAGTGCTTTACAGCTTCCTTTCTTAAGCCAAAAAGCTCAGCCATTATAAAAAGACCTACCATTTAAACCGTTTCTAAAAACTAACAGGTTCCTATATTCTGGTGGATTATACCAAGTGCTAATATAGAGAGTTGATCATTTGATGTTGTTAACACGTTAAATTTTCCCGTGTGAAGATTTTGGTAGGTCGAGCACAATAGACCAAATGACAACTCTATAAGTCATAAAATGTTGCTAGCTTTTGAAGTAGTTTTGTCGACCTCTTTGGATGACAATTAGTTAGTCGGTTTTATGAACGAGTAATTGTGCATGGTTTCAGGTCTGTAATCTGCATTAACTTAATTAATTAGTTATTTTTTTAAATATACTACATACTAGAGGAGCTCGGTGGCGCAGTGGTTTAGCACCTGGCCCTGCAATCGCGTAGGTTAAGCAACATTTGCAGGGGTCGATCAGGGGATGGGCGACTAAAAATGTATTATCTCGAGTTCCTCCGTGCTTCGGAAGGCACGTTAAGCCGTCAGTCCTGGCTACATTCTCAGTCGTTAACAAGACCATTTTTTAGGTCAGGAATAAATGTCAAATGTCAAAACTTGAAGTTTGAGAAATAAATATTAAAGCACTGACCGTCAATTTTGTTCTTATAATAGAACTTAAGAAATATAAAACAACATATCCTAGCAACGTTTAGAATATACCTCCATAAAAAGAATACACAATAAATTTAATCAAAACCACAACATATCCTAGCAACGTTTAGAATATACCTCCATAAAAAGAATACACAATAAATTTAATCAAAACCCCTAATAAGCAAAAAGTATGTTTTTTACAAATCATTGTTACATATTTTAATTTTAACAAAATATGCAGTCCCTGTCAAAACTGTCGGTTTGATGATTAATTATAGATTTAATAATAACATGCAAAATTGGTGTTTATGGAAAAAATACAATGATGGACGAAGCAGGGCCATTTTGATAGCTTTATAATTTGACATCATCAAATAAAAAAATGCATACTGACGATTTAGAATAAAATGTTTATGAAATAGTTTAATGATTGATTCTTGCCAATTATTTAATATTAATTAATTGCCATAATAAAGTGAAATTAGGTGATTGCAATGCTACTTTATGGATTTAAATATTTAGTACATAAAGTTCCTAATTTTTATAGTTTTATTTATATACCAATTTCAAGTGATGAAATTTCTTCCGCCCGTTCTTCTTGTCAGTTAAAAAAGTCCGGAACGGGTGGTAGGAAAATATAGACGATTCAAAAGTACTTAATAATTAAGTTTATTTGAATAAAGCTATTTTTTTACTTTTTAGTTATAATTTATAATTGATCACTGCCAAAACTCTTGTCACCATAAAAAATAACGAGAAAATAAATTTACTTGAAGAACTGAAACAAAAGTACATTTTTATTAATATCGTTCAGAATAAATTCCTCCAAAGCAGATTTATAAAACGACACAGCATTTTAAGCAATTCCACCCAATTACAAAAAGTAAAAAAAAAAACAAAAAATCCAATAAAACTTCTTGTGGTGCATCCTTAAGGTCACAAAAAAATCAATTTTGCGGACTCGTGCGCAAAGGTTGCACCTTTGATTGGCAGGTCGCAAAAAATGGTGTTTAGATTGATCGAAGATTGAGTCAAAGTGCATTTATCACAATCGTCCTTTCAAGACCACAAAAATGATATGAATTAAGTTTTTAGGTAAATTCCACTTTGGCACGGACGTAGCTATAGCTTTGACAAGGGGGGGGTCCTCAACGCAAAAAAAACAGTGCTCTAACGCCAATTAATCTATCATTTACAAATTTAACATTGCCTGCCAGTGCCGGTTTTAGCACTACCAGTGTCCTGGGCGACATTTCTACGAGGCGCCCCCTATCTGCGATTCCAAGATTTTTTATTTTGCCTATTAGGAAAAAAATGGCCGCGCAGCGCGATTTTTAGTCAGTTTCACCTACTGATCTTGTAATCTTGCTTGTTTATAGCAAAAAAAATAACGGCCGCGCAGCGCAATTTTTAATCGGTTTCATCTACTAATCTTGTAATTTTACTTATTACAGTAAAAAAAAACCGCCGCGCTGCGCGATTTTTAGTCAGTTTCACCTACTGATCTTGTAATCTTGCTTATTACAGTAAAACCGCCGCGCAGCGAAATTTTTAGTCAGTTTCATCGACTAATCTTGCTTGTTTATAGTTAAAAAACAGCTGCGTTGCGCGATTTTTAGTCGGTTAATCCACTAATCTTGCTTGTTTACACTAAAAATGGCCGCGCAGTGCGATTTTTGGTTAGTTTCATTCGTCGCGTCGTCGCTCGTCACCAGGCAACAATACGATTGATAGTCGACCGGTTGTCGGGCGTTTTCAGCGCCCCAGCCCCACACACGAGGGCGCCCAGTGCAGTCGCACCGCTTGCACCGCCCTAGGGCCGCTCCTGGATTTTACAAGGACCAAATCTTAAATGGCACATGGTAGCGAGCGATGAAGTTTCGACGAGATATTGCCAAGTTGTTCTGATCATGTTTTGCCACCATAACGATTTTGTCGCTAAAAGGGAATTTACGATAGTAATTGTAGGACTGTATAACGGTAAACTGTAAAGGTGTGCGGCTGGGGATATAAAATGGAGCCCCGGGCGGTCGCCCCTGCTTGACCTGAAACCCTGTGCTAACTTCGTAGTGATCGAAAAACCTCAACTTATTTCAGTTTTTGGGTTACAACTTCAAAAAAATGCATTCTACGGCAGAGTTGTCTAAAACACTTTTAAAGAAGTTAAAATTACCAACAATTTCCTCCGCTTTGAGTGTCGTATAATATCTCGAGATACACCTGCGGCGGACTAAGCATCTATCGTTTTCTACAATCGGCGCGGTGCATGTAATTTTTTTCTGTTGGACAAGTAAGATGGATATCAATGGGGGGGGTCCGGACCCCCAAAACCCCCCCCTTATATACGTCCGTGCACTTTGGCAATGTCAAAGTTAAATCGATGTTATTTATTTAAGATGGATTTTTATACGAGATATATACTTAGATATTTTTATAGGTATTATTATCTAGTTTAGTTATTTTTCACAAAAAAAAATAAGTTGCCTAAGCTTTTAATTTGTACTTAACTAGGTATTTGGGAACAAACGAGTTGCACATCACATCTGGATTTCAAACCTACGATCTTTTGCATTTGAGTTCTTTACTTTTACCCCAAACAGACGCCAATGATGAAAAAGTCTTTTAGCTATTTGACTTCTGAGATAAGGACCCACGTCTTATAGTGTGTAACTTTTGATCGAATAACGTATGTGCGATGAACGTTTTGGTCAACAATGTTTAATGCTGTTCTTGTATTATGAGTTTGCACAGTTACGTTTACTATTGACTCCGTGCACGCTTTTAACTCCTTGCACGCGTAAGTATAGTAAGCGTAAACTTATACGCTTTAGATCAATCGATAGAATACTTTTTAAATAGGTAGGTACCTAAGATAATTTTTATTTTAGGTATTTAAAATAACTAATTTACTTAAATAGTATTCTTATTCCAGTAATCAAAAAGATAATGGCTCCAGAACAGAATTTTCGGGTCATTAGTGTTACCAGCTACCGGTTAACCCTTTTTTATTCTTGAGACTCGTTCACATGGGTCGACGGGTAAAGTCAAAATTATTGGTCGAAAAAGGGACGAAACTAACAAGCGGAATGATTGTCAATCTTCTTTTTATACAAAAACAAAATTCAGTTCAATAAACCTTAAAAATATTGCAACAGTAATGAGAAACGTGACCACCCACACTACTTATAGCAAAACAAGTAGCTGTTCTAATTACGTCTAATCTGCAAGAACGTGGAGGATAAAAAATATCTATAAATATTTGTAAAATATGGGATTTTCACATGCGGAGTGGTACGCGAAAAGGAATGGTACTTCCTACTTTATCGAATTACTAGCGGCCGCCCGCGACTTCGTCTGCGTGGACAGTTTTTTTGCTATCTCTCGGGAATCGTGCGTTTATTCTGGATGAAAAGTACCCTATGTCGTTTTCTGTACCCCGGACAACGTGTATGCAAAATTTCATGATGATCGGTTCAGTAGTTCAAACGTGAAGGCGTAACAAACAAACAAATGGACTTTCGCATTTATAATATTAGTAAGGATTACTAATCCTTTGTGTTTGGTTTCTCTCGGACGACGCTTTGTGGCCAGACCCCGTGCAAGCCGGACCGACGATGGTGAAGGTCGCGGGAAGCCGCTGGATGTGGGCAGCGCAGGACCGATCATCATGGAGATCCTTAGGGACGCCTATGCCCAGCAGTGGGTGACATGCGATAGACATTGAGGAGATCGTGGAATAATGCAAAAATCAAAATGGTGTTGCAAACATAATGAAGGCTAGATTGACCGTCGTTCTGAAAGTTTTCATTTGTGGATGAATCTTAAAATAAAAACCTTAATTGAGTGAATTTTTTTACATGACTGACTTCCTCGTGTTATTATTTCTCGCACCTTCGGCCGACTCGATGAATTATTACTGTGTAAGAATCGAATCAAAGTACGAATATTCCGGTTTGAGAACGATTGAAATTTTTCTCTCAAGCAATTTTTTGTTATTCACAAATTGCAGTGTTGGTCGTTTCATTGATAATTTAAATGTAGAGCGGAGCGTAATGACATTAAAATTGTTACGGAACAATTTTTTATATCGTTCAATTTTAAAACATTATAATGCTTTGTGTAGGTATTTATTGGCGTTGTAAACTAGTAAGGAAATGTTTTTCTTCTCAGGGAATGTGTTCTTATGTTTTTTTTATCAATTAGCGTAAAAATAGTAAATTTACAAATTGTGACTAATAAAAACCTATGAAGATTGCCAAAAAGAAAGAAAGAAGAAGAAGAAAATGCAAAAATAAATTGTTTCTCATGATCAACTCACTGCTGAATTTTTTTATGAGAAAGATCTTTCAAAGATGAAACTCTGATCATAGTTTTGAAAACACAGCTTCTAACATCTACATGTATTTTCAGATATCTCTCTTCTTAAATTTTTAGGTCACCTTAATTTACTAGTAATTAAGATAACCTATTGAGACTTCACTAGTCAACATTATTTAATTGCTGTTTTTTTATCGAAACTAAACCAAAAGTTAGGGAACAAGACATCATTACATTACACAGAAGATTTATTGAGATCGCCTTGGAGAACCGTACGAGCACCATTCTTAAGAACATTGTTTTAACCAACCCGATTTGTAGTGGTTTTGGGTTAAACATTTGTTCAAATTGTAACAAATGGATGCTGGAAACAAGGGCTATAAATCTGGCTGAATCTACATGTGATAAACATAGTGGTTTCTGTATTCTGTTTGCTATCAATTACTTTCTCTTCTATCTTGTGTAATTTTGTAACAATTGAATTTATGTTCGCTTTTATGAAGGTTTTTTATAACCTAATTTTTAATTTGAGATATCAGCATTCACAATGCTATTTTTATACAATTCTAAAATAGCATTATGAATGCTAAAATCCCAAATTTAAAAATTATATACCTATTTCATCTTAACCAATGGGGAATGTCCGGAAAAAAACAAATTGGCTGAATATTTTTCTATAGGTAGGAATAAGGTCCCTTAGTAATAGAATAAATTTTCATAATTTTCGGTTACGTGAAAAAATTTCTAAAAATCAAAGTCTCTTCGACTTCACAAATGTATGAAAGTAACAGCAGAATGGAGGTTGTACCTTTGCCAACACCTGCCAAAACCACAAAATGGTATTAAAAAAAGTTTAAAGACAAAATGTCAAAACTTTTTTTTTAAATACCTGTTGTGTTTGTGGCAGTTAGCGGCAAAGGTATAATCTCCATTCTGCTGTTACTTTCATACATTTGTGAAGTCGAAGAGACTTTGATTTTTAGAAATTTTTTCACGAACCGAAAATTATGAAAATTTATTCTATTACTAAGGGACCTTATTCCTACCTATAGAAAAATATTCAGCCAATTTGATTTTTTTCGGACATTCCCCATTGTCAAAATATCAGGAAAGATACATATTTCAATTAATGTCTTGGTAATTCTAATTCCTGACATTGGTGAAATGAGACTGGCTTGCGGCGTAAGAGTGGGATATACTACAATAAATTTGACGCTGCCACTAGTGACTAGGTAGCTCAGCGGTCAGAGCATTGGACCTCACATCCAAAGGTCGAGGGTTCGATTCCCTTCCGAGAATTGATCTGATGTGAGTCGTTTTATAACCATTTGCTAAATTAATTAGAAATAGTTTGCTTTTTTGATCAACTGTTTTATTCTGAATTTCCCGGTTGTTGAACTAGTCCATTAGCAGGACAGAAAAGTGGACCCAAGATAGCGTCTTTGTTATGCTTGCTTTATTGCCTAAATATATTGTCTATTATGATAAACTTCGTGGATTATCGATTCTACGACAATGATTAAGCAGCTTTTAGCCGAAACAAAACACAAAACTCAAAATTTAAGTTATTTTCTCTGTATTTCGTATTATTTTATTCTCATCGCATTCCAAAAGATAAATCTCTAACATTATTACAAGCTTTCATTACTCGTCGAGCGATATGTTAGTTCAGTGTAAGTAATAGGCTGCGTGCACATTAGTCGCGACCGCCTCGCCGACGTTGCGATCGACTCAGCCATCGGTCAACCCGTCATCGCCTAACGAGGGCTGTTCAAAACACACCTGTCAAATGACCGTGAAAGGCACAACTCTATAATAATATTTGCCGTGAGAAACGTGTGAAGGTAAGTATAACTAAATTTTGATGACAGCAGAACTTTTTTCCAATTTATAATTTTGGCATAAGGATCAGTCAGACATTGAATTACAGAATTTGGCATGAGAAATGCTTGCACTTCAAGTGTATATTAATTTCAATGTGTATGGTTTTTTTAATTGGTTATTATTTTGACTTATTAACAGATTTTGATGCGCATTGTGATGCGTCTGCTTCGTCATCGCTACTCAGATTTTAGAATTTGATTACTTTTAAAAATTCAGTAGTCACGCATGGTTAACTTTTAGATGGCTTAATTTAAGCCTTAAATGTACGCAATGTTTAATGTGCTTTTGATAACATCACACTGTTATTTTGTAGGTACAGTAAGTAAGAATCGTTTCATTCCGAAAAGGAAGAATTACTTCATCACCTATTTTAATACTCACTTTATATGGCAACAGATTTAATTCACATTAAATCGTATAGAACGTGGTTAGGATTACACTGGCAACCAAATCTACTTCATTAGCATAGACAAAAACACGGCAATAAAAAAAAACTAGACGCCATGTCACCCATTCAAACATCCCGTGTTCGAATACGATTCGAAATTCGAAATCGTACCGCGTCCTGACGTTTCCTCTACGTGCCGTTTCCGGCGGCCGCACGCGCAACTCGAATTTGTAATCACGCGCGCTTTTACATACTTTTTTTTCTTTTTTTATATGTATCCTGTGTTTTGATTGATAGTGAAGAGATACCCCGGCGAAGGAACCATTACGCGCGTCGCAGGGTTCCATTGATAAATTGGTTTAGTTCTTGGAGTCGGCCATTTTGGTTGGCGCATGCCCTGACGCGAGCTCATTTCGGATTTTTCATTTGTTTGTTTTTGATGTTGCTTATGCAAACTGTATTGCATTATGAACTGAAGTTGAAGAATGATTTGTTGCAAAGTTGAATAATTTACTTCGGTTTAGTTTACTTAATCAATCTAGTCAAAGAAAAAATATCTTTATTCATTTAAACTAAATAGTTAGGCACTTTTGAATGGTCTATATTTTTCTATATTGTTCCAGTCAGTGGTAGTATTTATTGCTCAGTATTCTCGGTAACTATACAGTGTCCCAAAATTTTGTTACACGGAGGGAAAGTACCTTAAATATTAAAGATAGGAAATTTTACTGAAAGAAGACATAATGTTGTTTTTAAAAAGAAAGGGATCTGCATTCAACGATTTTGTTTAATTGCATACGATTCGATACAAATTGATACAATCCGTAATAATTAAAATTTACGTGTTAAATTTCATGGTCTTCCTTAAGTTTGAGATGATGTGTCACTTTAAAAAAATGCATAAGAGTAACGCCTTAGATTAGTATCGTAAAAAAATATTTGGTTTTGTTTTTGGTGGGTACGATTCCTGGTTAAGGAAGGCGATTTTTCAAAAATCTTTGAATGCAGTTCCAATTATTTTAAAAAATATAACGAAGTCTTTTTTCAGTAAAATTTCCTATCTTCAATATTTAAGGTACTTTCCCTCCATGTGGCAAAGTTTTGGGACACCCTGTATAGTGTTGCACGGCTGCCGTACACAAGAGCTCCTAGGCTGAAACTGTGGAGTTTGAATAAGCCATTCATACACAATAACCATCGTACTACGAGTGTTTAAAAGAGCTTGAAGAAATAAAAAACCTTATGCAAAAAATACTTTATATTTTTTCCTGTTTACGGACTATCCATTCATTCAGATATCTAATTTATGTATTTGATACACTAATAATGATACACTAAGACACTAATTTTTGCACGAAATTGGACTCCAAAGCCATATTTCATCTGACAAATCGGAACGGATCGGAGGGTGTGGAGACGATTTTAATCGTAGTAAACACCTTTTAAATAAGATTCTATATTCTATATTTATACAAAGCTTTATTATAATAACCTCCAGGTACCAATTCAAACCCTTGTCCACTTAATATATATCACGTCCGTGATTGGTCGCTGACAGATGACTTCATCGGTGGAGCGTCCGAACGTGCGCACGCGCGGTGGCGACGTACGTTTGGGCTGTTGCCTTAATGAAAATGCACGATAGAAAGAGCATTAATAGGAGAGTAATATGAAAATGCATGTCATAGACGCCGAGCATGGCTCGGCGTTTCCCTACGTGATCAAATCAGAAACGAGGAGATCCACAGGAGAACTAAAGTAACCGACATCGCTCGAAGGATTGCTCAGCTGAAGTGGCAATGGGCGGGACACATAGTGAGAAGAACTGATGGCTGTTGGGGCAGAAAGGTTCTGGAATGGCGACCGCGCACCGGACGACGCTCCGTGGGTAGGCCCCCGACAAGGTGGACCGACGATCTGGTGAGGGTCGCGGAAAGCCAGTGGATGCAGGCAGCGCAGGACCGATCGTCGTGGAGATCCTTAGGGGAGGCCTATCTATGCCCAGCAGTGGGTGTCGTGTGGCTGATATGATGATGATGTCATAGACATCACATTTAGGTGGCGTTTTAATTATGAATTGTTATGTTGAATTTTTAAAACGGTTGACATTTAGCTAAAATGTTTTAAATTCAATTATAACATTTCTGAAATATGACAACTGTTACATATTTTTTTATAAATTTTAATTTAATCCTTATCCTTACCTACTTCTTTAACTGATATTATAAATATGAAAATCCGTTTGTTTGTTACGCCTTCACGTCTTAAACTACTGAACCGATCATCATTAAATTTTACATACATGTTGCCAGGGGTACAGAGAATCACAAATGGTACCTTTTTTCCCGAAAAAAGTATTGTTACCGAGGGATAGCAAAAAGTTTTCCACGCAGACGAAGTCGCGGGCGGTCACTACTTACAAATAAAATTGATAACTATAGTAGAATCAACAAAGTACATTTATGTCATTCAGTTACAATTTCCGAGAAAAATTGAACTTCACAGATATCTTCGAATGTGTTAACATTTAGGCAACATGATTACTTTCAGTGTCATACCATGTACATACAAGTACTGTTGACTGTTCAAAAAGGTCTAAAACGAAAACAGCACAAACTAAATTTACCCTCCACCAACCACGGGCAATTACCTCATTCGCATTTGTAAGCCACCACGACGCGCGCCGCACCCGAAACAGTCCAATTCTGATTCGCTCGCCAATCGATCATGATTCGAGTCACACGCCACAGGGCGCACGGTACGAGCTATACTGATCTATATACGAAGTGTACACGAGCGGAGGAGCGCACGTAGAATCTGTAAGTAGGCGTGTGTCGCCAAAGAACATGGAAAAAGGGTTAAAGATGTTAAACTCCTTGGTTTTGGCACAGTTTTATGTGGTTTTGGTAAGCAAAGATGGTTTATTTATAATTTAACGAAAGCTCAGTTACTTACTTCGTTTTGTAGACAGGAATCAAAAGGGAGGTTGACAAACCTCTCTGAGTTTTCTTCTGCCAGTTCTTTCTCGGAGAGGCCTCCCATCTTGTGAACTGGTGGTAGATTCAGTAGCTTAGATTTGTTTTTTTAAATAACTTTAATCAATAAAATTCAGCAATAACTAATAATAATCAGAACGCAGCTATAAATAATTTTTATACCTCAATAGCCGTTTCGAAAAATTATCAAAAAATGTAACAATACTTTTTTGATAGAGGTGTAAAGCAAATTTTGTTTTTTTATTTTAAGAAAACTCAAAAGTTTATCAATAGTCTGTGAACCCGCGACAGTATTGCCTACGTCATATGACATCACGATGAAATGCATGGCACACGGTCGGAAAAGTTGTGCTGAGCGAGAATCAGAAGATTATCGCAAATATAATTGGCCGGAAGCTTGAGAAAATCTTCCACTTCCGGTCAAAATTTTAAGATTATATTTATGTCATGTGACATCAGTAAGAGACCCGTGTCATCATTTATTTTTCAATCGTAGAGAGAGTAAACATAAGTCTGTCAGTTCTGAAATGACAAAAAAACAAAAAAAAAATAAGTTTAAGGCATTCCGGCCATTTCAGAACTGACAGACTTATGTTTACTCTCTCTATGATTAAAAATTAAATGATGACACGGGTCTCTTACTGATGTCACATGGCGTAAATATAATCTTAAAATTTTGACCGGAAGTGGAAGATTTTCTCAAGCTTCCGGCCAATTTTATTTGCGATAATCTTCTGATCCTCGCTCAGCACAACTTTTCCGACCGTGTGCCATGCATTTCGTCGTGATGTCATATGACGTAGGCAATACTGTCACGGGCTCAAGGACTACAATCAAAACATTTCTGGCCTGAAAATAAATAAGGTTTTGACTTTGTGATGGAACTTAGGACTGCGTATATTATTTGCACAGTATATTATTAGTTGATAAAACTTATACCTGTCTATTCTGTGTTATTTGTTCTTGAAAAACTTAGAGTAAGACGCTTCTTGAAAAACATACCATTTGAGCTACTTTTTAACGCGAGGTCTACAGCTCACGGAGCCACTAGTTTTATAAATTTGAATGCATTTTAATAGAGGTCGAGCGGGTGATTTTATAGCCTTTTTACTTTAGTCATCCCGTGACCACGTCCCCTGGAAAGTTGTCGAAACGTCGGGAAATCAAATAAAACCCATAACACCAAACTAAATACGTAATTCTAAAATAACACCTGAATTAGTAATATACGCACTGTAATCCGCAAAAAGTGTTTTGTTTCTAAAAAATAAAGTTCTAATAAAACATCAAGTGGAATAACTGCAACAACCTATTGTATAGGTAGAATCAGTCGTGTGTCTCCTCTGCGTATTGTGTTCTTTGTAGATCAATTCTAATACTTTTATTTAAATGTCCCATCACAGAAGATACGATCTTTATGTACGGGATTTCCGGCGTCTACGCAGTATTAGGAGATTGCTAATATCTAAATTATGTTACTCACAGTTTTTAAAGAGTGTGGAAGTTCTTTTGAAAAGAAAAAAAGAATTCTAGAGATCGTAAGTGAGAAGTTATTATATTTAATTCTGACAATATTTTAGTTTTTGATGATACAAATCTATTGTTTGATTTATTATCTGCTAAGCTGCGTAAAGTCAATCGTATCGTATTCATTTGACAGTTCATATTGTATCATAATATAATTGTCATCCCATACAAATTGCAGCCAATGGAATACGATATGAACTGTCAAATAAATACGATTACCTTACGCAATTGCTCGCCTGAAATCAAAATATCTTTTATAATGTTTAGAAAGGACGGAAACTGACGTAAACATACTTCTGCTTAAATCAAAAAGTTTTTTAACACTTAATACGTAATACTAATAAAATAAAGACAAGTAGTAGTAGAGTTAAGGGAAATAAAAATTACCCATGATACTACTGACAGCGTCACGCAGTAGTATCATGGGCAACGAAGGGTAAAAAAAACGTGTTAAAAAGCATATAACTTTGCAGCCTTAGAAATTCAGCATCAGCATTTTTTAAATTTCTAATCAAATAAAAACTATAAACATTTTGCGATATTGCCTTGAGTTTGAGCTTGTGGTACTGGTATTAGATCTCCTTATCTTGAATCAGTTTGATCTTCTCACCTCAGATTCAGAGAAATGTACGAAATAATTTTCATTACATTATTGGGTGTTTTTTTTTCTCATACACAGAACATGAAATTAATGGTTTTTCTCACACACAGAGAACCTCTTAACTTCTGTGATTTAAGATATTTATTAGTTGCTAGATATTACATCAAATACTGAACATCGCCGTCAACTATCAACATAATTAAAGTCTATTTATTTTGTTTTCTTAGCATTAAAAAAATACATTGAATTGAAAGTGACTCTTTTTGAACGAAAATTACCGCTTTATTCGTTGTAACTTAAGTTAAACTTATTTTTTTCACTTAAGTTATATTGCCTTAGTTAGCCTAATGTTCAAACATTTGTACATAAAAGTTTTGTTACAATAGCGTTCACTGTTGTTAAAGAAATTATGAAAATGCAATTTGTAAAAAAATCTCCATACAAATCGTCAATTTTATAGGAAAGGACCTAAAATTTAATTGTCTTCGTAAATTCAATCGTCGCCAAACACTTGGCGAATATCAATGAAACAGCTTGACACAAATGTTTGAACCGTCCCGAGTCCATACCAAAAAGTCTATTTCCAGTAATCGATTAATTATCCTTACAAGTTAATCAGCACTCGCCGTTTCCCTTCAAAAGTGGTACAAACTTGGGTTTTCACACACTCACCTCACCGTCTCCAAAGAGAGTAACCCCGTTAGCGCAGATGGCATGGAGAACAGAGGCAAAACTTTGAATATGAGCAATTTTAATATACTCAAGGACGTCACGCCGACGTCCGACATTTCTTTCTTCAAGTCTTCCTTATCCTACTCTACTAACTAATCCTACTTCCTACTAACATTGATATGTGAATGTTTGTTTGAAATATTGTTTGAAATATGTGAAACGGGCTGTGAAATTTGGCAAACAGATAGATAATTAGATAGTTGTAGCCAGGATTAAACCATAGAATAGCTATTGTCCCGGTTAAAGATTCCCTAGGGGTTTTCCAAATGCCCACGCGGATGAAGTCGCGGGCGGTAGCTATAGCTAGTAATATTATGAATGTGAAAGTTTGGATGTTAAGATGTTCAGATGTTATGTTTGTTACTCAATCACGAAACGACTGAATGGATTGAGATATAATTTGACACACTGATTATTTATAACCTGGATTAAAACATAGGATACTTTTTTCCTGGTCAGTTCACTGGGGATTTTACGAATGTCCACGCAGACGAAGTCGCGGAAGGAAGATAGTAAATGGATAAGAAAGTTGGGTTACTCTATAATCAACTTTATCTACCAAGCTAAATTCTGAAGGTGTTGCAGCTTACAAAACTTGCTAACTCAAAAAATTTCATAAAGAACTTGCAAGTCTTAATCTCGTTTTTACCATGTCACATTCAGATTGGGATTTGCTCTGGGTAAAGAATTATGAAAATCAAAGTGAATAGCAGAAACAATCGAATGCGATATACAGAATAACCACTCAAAGTAACGCACGAAGATGTGCAATATAATCATGATGGTAGTTGGTAATACTTTAATTAAAACCTGTAGGCCTATTTAAAAATAATCGCGTTAGTCAGACACAATTCACAGTTCAATTTACTTGATATTGAACCTCAGTCACGGAGTGGTACGAACATCGTCCGCTTATCGCAATTGTTTTTATGTAATAGGCCTGCTATAACCACCACCAACTGCGCACTGGTCGAACGTTTCGTGGGTAGGCTCCCGATAAGGTACACCAATGATCTGGTGAAAGACGCGGGAAGCCGCTGGATGCGGGCAGCGCAGGACCGATCTTTGTGGAGATCCTTGAGGGAGGATTTAAGTTCCTCTAAGACTTTAAGTACTAACTTTTGTCTCTGTTCGCTCATTAACCCTACGCCGTTAGTCTACATTTTAATTAACTGAATTTCACTTTAAAAGCACGAGATCTACATGGCTGCTTAGTATGGCGGACGTGCGCCGGCGTGTCGACGATCTACAAGTATAGTTCCCTGCGCATTTGATTTGGATCGGCGCGATCTATTCTAGGAAAGTGTCATGGAGTCATAGTTTAAACAATGAGTGGTCATAGATTAAGTGAGGCAGTATAATGGACTCACGATATTATGAAAAACTGGTTGGGAATATATTTAGTTATTATTAATTTTTTTTCGCGTGGAGTGCATGTTAGCAATTTTAGTACCTTTATTTTATAATGGAACTTGCTAGCTTCTTTTATTATTATCTATTACAAGTGATCGAGTTTAAGGTCGAGAAAACTGCTAAAGCTTTAGGTTCAAAAGAACAAAGACACCCTGAAATCAAAAGGAAAAGAAAACATGTTAAGAAATCGTTGCGAAAACATCGAAAAACTTAATTACGTTTACGAAACGACATCACTTTCGAGAAGGACTAGAAACTTTATGGTATTACTAGCGGGCGCCCGCGACTTCGTCTGCGTGGAAAGGTATTTTGCTATCCCTCGGGAACAATACTTTTTTTCGGGATAAAAGGTCCCCAATGTCCTTCTCTGTACCTCTGACAACGTGTATATAAAATTAACAAACAGACTTTCGCATTTATAATATTGGTAAGGATTGGAATTACCTGTAATACCAAAAGCTTCCAAGAGGAAATCAACGCCTTGTCGACTCTGTAACTATCCATATTGATCTATAATTGTATTATGGATCATCTGTACGTTGCGCGTGGGCGCCATTGAGGCGTGACCACGCATATGTATCGATCGTAATCGATTTGTATCATAGAATTAGTATAGTATGCGGTTACGTCATATAATTATGTATGTGGGGTGCTATAGTTGAACAATGGATGTGTTGCTTAGAGTCAATTTTTTGGGCTCAGATTAATTTGGTTAAAAAAGCGGTGATGATCAACATTAACACGCGATAAAACGAAAAAAAGACTTGAACAAATTGATAGTTTTTTTTTGTATTACGTCAGTGAAGGTTTTTATGATACTTATATTCTTTAATACTGGCAGACATTGACGCCAAAGCACTATTGATAGTTTCACTAGGACTTAAAATTCCACTTTATGATTAAAACCATTTTTAATGAAATATTATGGATGAATTGTCCCATAATTGGACTCTTAGTCCTACGGATTTCATCATTAGTTTCCAAATTTAATTTAATGTTTAATTTAATTTCCATTCAGACGGTGTGTTGGTTTTATAATTAATACTTATTTTAATAATATTAACAAGTTATCTATATCGGATTAGTTTTTTCGAATCACTAGTGCGTGTGGAAATACAAGAGTAAAATAAAATGTGTTCTGTTTATTATTTACATGTTGAAACTGTAACATCAGTCAAACTCTAAGAATGATGGCGACGCGAACATGACACGTAACTGATGCGAACCCGGACCTCTTGGGTCGTGTACACACATAAACACTTTCACGCAACGAATCCATCTCTTGCGCATTCGCAAAAGTAATATATCACTTTGATATAGTTTTATACACGTAGAAAAAGGTTGTGAACTCCTGACGAACTCTTTTTAACTTTGAACTTTATTTCGCAGGGGGTACAAACAATTTTTCTTTGGTTTATGTTATAAAGATGGTGTTAAAGTTACTGGTGTGAGAAAATCAAGTGGTTTGTGTAAAAATATAAACTTACATCCATACTGCACTCCATCCTCATTAGTGTGAAGAGTTAATAATTATGTCTTCGAGCAAAGAGTTTGTATTGAAAATTTAAATAGTTACGTTGACCACACTGGCCCTGTGCCATAATTAATATTAATATTTGGGTTGTTCCGTATGCGCGCTTGGCTTTCCTTCACCGCACTGTTAAGTGACGATAAGACCAAAGGTGGAAGCGCACTACACCCAGAATCCTAATCACTGAGGAACTGGCTATCTTACCTCTAACTGCCGGAACACAACAATTTTCAAATTGTTGTTATGGCGTCAGACTTAGGTAAGATAGTGATAGTGAGCCAGGCGAACTTGAAACTAGCCCTTTGCAGCTGCCGTGAAAATAAAAAATAAACCAATGCCAACTAATTACCAAAGTACTTTCAATAAAATATGTGATTAAATTTCTGAATTCTCCAAGTTAAAATACAAGTTAAATTAAAATAGATTCCAGACTTGATTCCACGCCAACTTGAAATTAAAATACATAGGTAGTCATAATTATGGAGAGTTTTGTTGTACAATCGTAGTTAAAATGTTTGTAACAAATGTACAAAACCTGAAGAAAGCTTATCTCGATACAAAAAAAAAACTTTAAACTAACTAAAGGCACTAGGATAATTTATACAATATGTTACAGAATAAACGACACAAACTTAGGTAATATGGTGGCTGGGGTACAATGCATAACCCAGGAAAATTTGTATAAACCCTGAAACAACAATAAAAAATATTTTTATGATAAACTGTATAGTGGCTGCCCTAGACCGAAATTGTTTTGATTTTGTCCATTAATTGGATTGATTATCGAAAAAAATTACTATTTGCGTCTAGGGTTCTCACTTTGTAGTTTTTCATATCAATAAGAAATGAAAAACTGCAAAGTGTGGTGTGGTGGTTTACCGGGTTTATAATAATTTTCCGGGGTTATATGAATGGTGCCCAGTCCACTATATTTTGTTTGTGCCCTTTATACTGTTACATGTTGTATAATTTAATATTTTGAAGTGCAAATAAACAATCCATGTAAAGTCGTAAACCGATTGTGGCTCTAGAATTACTATTACCTCACCATAAAACATACATTCCCTTATCGCGTTTGCATCAGCTTTATCGCTCTTCATACAACCATTACACCAGCCATACAACTCAAACAGCAATGAAAATAAACATCAATAAAACTACATTCAAATGAACAAACGAAGACATTATGCCATACAAACAGTCGTGATCTCGACCGGATTCGTGACGGCCCGCGCCGCTGAGGTCAAAATAATACAGATTATTACTGTTCGATTAAATTAAGAATCGATACAATCACCGCATCGATTTATTTATCGAATGAAGTTCAAGTGTGGATGATCTAATTTTACAAAAGCATGGCGAATTTTAGACAGCGCGTTATTTTATTTTTCATTTTTTATCACAAAATCCACAGCCAATAACGGACAACTTACATTTTGTTTAAAAAACGTGCCATTTTAACGACAAACCTACATGAAATAAATAAATATAATTCTAGCGGCCGCCCGCGGTTTCACCCGTGTGGTTCCCGTTCCCGTGGGAATATCGGGATAAAAAGTATTATATGTTTTAATCCAGGCTATTTACTATCTGTGTGCCAAATATCAACTAAATCCGTTCAGTAGTTTTTGCGTGATTGAGGAACAAACATCCAAACATACAAAACCACAAACTTTCACATTTATAATATTAGTAGGATTTTACAATATTATGAATCCATAAGACGTACAGAAATATTTATGCTATTGGACGACTGCTAATTTTATTCTAGACTAGCAGCCGCCCGCGGTTTCACCCACGTGGTTGCCGTTCCCGTAGAAATATCAGGATAAAAACTATTCTTTGTTTTAATCCAGGCTATCTACTATCTGTGTGCCAAATTTCAACCAAATCCGTTCAGTAGTTTTTGCGTGATTGAGGAACAAACATCCAAACAACCCACAAACTTTCACATTTATAATATTAATAGGATTTGTATTTTTTATTTTCATCACTAAACCACCAATTTATGATCCGCTCCATTTGGATGCTTTACCAAGAATTGACACTGCCCAAAGTAAAGAAGACTTGCGTCCTTCGAGCTTTTAGTATTTAGAAGTATTACTTCCTGTTACAAAAAAGCTTCAAAATAAAATTTTATGATGTATAAGATAGGTACCTATTTAAGGTTAAATAAACCACTTGTTACTTCTATACATTATTAACTCTACGCACCTCCGTAAGGAAGTGTGAGAAATAGGTCATTAAATCTGCCACGATCTCGAGATCCTCATAAAAGTTTACACGAATATATTCGATTTTATTCGAATTTTTAATAAGCGATTGCATCGTTTTCGTGAAGATGATGCACATATCGATTTAGGAATGTAATAATTATATTTTTTCAAGGTAAACGGGTCTGATTTTTGCCGGTTTTATAATTAGATTTGCATCCTGCAGTGCAATACAATAGATGTGCATTCAGTAAATAATAGATTACTTTGAAGATAAAAAGTTCATTGAGATGTAAATTTGTTTATTCAGTATTCGATTGTTTATGAATAGCAGGTTGTTTTTCTTCTTCAAATAATTTAGTATTAAGAGTTGCAGATGATATAATAAAACAATATAGGTATTTCACAAGTTGCTCTAAAAGCAAAATATTGAAAGTTGCTTGTGGAATTGGTTTTCAATTCCTATTCATATTCACCCAGGTTGTTATTCGCTCAGTGTTCTAAGTGAAATCCTTAGCATTTTTAGCTTACCATTTTGAAATACCGAAAAACATTTAATAAAAAAATAATGATAATCTATTAAAATGCTTCCGACGACGATCACAAATCATCGAGTGTAGTCGATAACGATCTTTCAACAAATATCTCTGAACTATTAATGTGGTATTTACACAGGTTGACTGGGAAGGCGACTGCTGGTCGATTTTAGTCAGCTAGCGCTTTTTATCAACAATCGCTTGTGAAAACAAATCGCCATCTCATTGAAATTAGGTTCGCGATTAGATTTTACAAGCGATTGTGGATAAAAAGCGCTAATTAACCAAAATCGACCTGCAAGTCACCTACCAAGTCGACCCGTGTAAAAACCACATAACGATCTTTCAACAAATATCTCAGGACCATTAACTCTTTAATATTTAACATGTTAAACAAGTCAACAAAACAGGCGAATGCATTCTTTTGCACTAAACTTTCACCTTAAAAATTGTTCTGTCACGAGTTTGATGTTAAAAATATGGTCCCGTATAATTGTTGCTTTGTTTAATAAAGTAGGTGTAGAGAGATATTTTTTTTAAGATACTGAAAGTATTAAAATTAAATTAGTAGTAGCATTAATAATCTTCCAAATCGAGTGGAGAGTTGCTTATTTGTTAAGTTTTTCAGTCACAAATTAAATTATTATCTTATCAAATATATGATATAATATGATGTCAAAGAAAAAGAAGGGATAAAATCAGTGTTGTGCTAAGGTATTATAGCTTGTAACGTCGAAAATAAAGTTATGCGATTTTGTTATAGGATTGCACTCACAAGCGCGAAAAAGGCACTTTTAACTGGCGAATAGGAAAACCTGAATTAGAAAACACAATTTTAAGCGATAGTGTCGATAGTTAATTCATTAGATTTACCAAAAAATCATTGATTTGCAGATATTTCCAGACCACAATCTACACAGGTTGGTCAAAAGTTCTGTTACTGAGTTTCTTTATCGATTACTGGCTATTAAAACAAATGAAAAGAAAAAATAAAAATGACATATTATTGACAGTTTTATAAGCTATAATTCCATACCACACGTATATCATATTTTGTTTATTTCACCATGGAATGGGGGTTGAAGGAGAATCGTGTCGCTGTAATTGCTCTGCACAAATGTGGGCAGCCACCGAATATGATTTTCAAGTTGCTACAAAAGTTGAAAATCAACAAGCAATTTATTTATCGCACTATCCATAGGTACAGTAATACCTTGACCGTCGATGACCGAAAAAGATCAGGAAGACCACGCACCGTTCGGACACCAGCTGTGATCAAGGCAGTGAAGGCGAGAATCACGAGAAATCCCGTCCGGAAGCAAAAGTTATTGGCAATACAGATGACTGTGAAGAGAAGTTCCCTTAAAAAAATTATCAATGATGACCTTGGGCTTCACGCTTACCGTAGACGAAAGGGCCATCTGCTAAACGCACGATTGAAGGCTATGAGGTTAGCACGAAGTCGCGCTCTACTAAAGCAGTACGCACAAAACGGCCATCGAAAAATCTTGTTTACTGATGAAAAAATCTTCACAGTCGAAGAAAATTTTAACCGTCAAAATGATAGAGTATACGCTAAGAATAGTAAAGAAGCCAGCATGATTGCTCCGAGGGTCCAACGAGTTCACCACCCCTCATCAGTGATGATTTGGCTGGGGGTGTCCTATTCAGGGCTAAGTAAGGTTCATTTCTGTGAAAAAGGTGTGAAAACTGGCGCTAGAGTCTATCAAGATACCGTTCTGGAACCTGTTGTCAAACCCTTAAGCCACACTTTATTTCAAAACCAGCCATGGGTCTTCCAGCAGGACTCTGCCCCTGCGCACAAAGCAAAATCTACACAAGCATGGTTTCGGGCTAACAAAATTGATTTTATCGCGCAGGAAGAATGGCCATCCTCCAGCCCAGACTTAAATCCTCTGGATTATGCCATATGGCAACTTATTGAGGAGAAAGCATGTGCTAAGCCCCACATGAATCTCGACTCTCTTAAGCGCGCTATTCTCAAGGCAGTCGCAGAATTGGATATGGTGGTAGTTCGTGCTGCCATCGATGACTGGCCTCGTCGTCTAAAGGCGTGTATTCATGCCAGAGGCGGTCATTTCGAATAATTTTAATACATGATAATCTTAAATATTTGTGCTTTCATTTGGTATATAATTCATTGTAGCATTATTTGTAAATTAAGTATTATTCATGTTTTCCATAGTTACAGAACTTAGTAACCAACTAGGTAATTGCTGGCCTTCTAAACATAACAATCCCAACTAGGGTTGCCAGATAAGCTGGCGTCAATTCCGGGACAACAATAGTTGGGGGGACAACGTGAAGCGCAGACAGCAAACGGTACGCACTGTACGCTAATACACTATGCACGAAGCGCATCGTATCGTAACGTAACCTACTAACCTACTCGTAAAATAATGAAAAAAAAATAGTGGTAGGTATTTGAAAGGCCGAAGGTGGAAACGTACTACACCCGGAATCCTCATAACTGAAGAACCCGCTATCGTACCTCTTAATGGCGTCAGACTTAGGTAAGATAGTGGTAGCTAGCCAGGCGGACTTGAAATAAGCCAAACCAACAATGAATTCGAGTACAAATGTACCTCCTTCCTGGGAATCGAACCCGGGGCCCGTGCGTCTTACACGGGTGGGTGAACCACTAGACCAAAGAGGCGGTAGGGCTTCGTCTAACGTCCCTCATTTAATTTTCTAAACGGCCCCTAAAACCGCGATGTAGAGGGCGTTCCTGCGCTGTGACCCGGCCGGCCATAAATCACATATTAATGATCGTGTAAATAAATAAATAAATATCGGCCCGAACATCAACGGACAGACGGACACGACACTGCTTAGAAAAGTAAAGGCTCGATTACACGCAGTTTTAGTTCACACTACTTACTACTACTTTAATATGCATAATTTTTTTTTTATCAAAATCAAAAGTATAATGCGTGAGAAAACCAACTGTGATATTAAAACTTTTTTCTTGCGTTTTTTTCTCGTGATATAATTACTTGAAGTTAGCACGCAGCAGCAACCGCGAAAAACGCTCCATATAAAACGGACATGATATATGACGTCACATATCACGTTTCAGGCGCGCGTTTACTATGGAGTTAGCCAAGAATATTCAATTATATCCCTAATTTTTGCGTTTAAGTACATATGTGCAGTACAAAAAATGATTTCTTATTTGATTTTCTATCTGACTGTTAAGTTCATTATATTCAAAAGTGTAAAAAAAAATTCGTTATTTTTCCCTGATTTCGTCGTGTGATAAAACTAAAATAATACATTATATATTTTTATTTTCCTTTTCCATCATGTTTTTATACGTGTCCGAAGCGATAAAGCTCAAATTTATTAAAATCGGTGACTTATGCATATTCCCTATTGAAAGAAGTTTTAATTAATCAAATTGTTGAAAAGTTACACGAATGAAACCGGTTATTCATAGCCAGAAGCAGAAGGTGTAATAAGCATACATAGTGAAATATTCATCGATGATCATATTGGTACCACAGTTTAACAAATTCTAAACTGTGTTGGTACAGAACATTTTATTTATTACAGTTAAAAGTAACACGGAGCATAAGGCGCGCGCAGCTACTCAGGCGCACTGCGCACAGCCTATTAGAACAATGGGGAATGTCCGAAAAAATCAAATTGGCTGAATATTTTTTCATATGTAGGAATAAGCTCCCTTAGTAATAAAAAATGTTTCAGAATTTTCGGAAGCATGAAAAAAAAAAAATGTCTCTTCGACTTCAAAAATATACACAAATAAACAGCAGAATGCATATTATACCTTTGCCACCACCTGACGCAGCCACAACATGGTATTAAAAAAAGTTTCAACACAAATGTCAAAACTTTTTTTTTAAGTCGTTTTGTGGTTGTGGCAGGTGGTGGGAAAGGTAAGTATAATCTCCATTCTGCTGTTACTTTTGCATACAAAGTCG
Source organism: Agriphila tristella (assembly GCA_928269145.1). Classification (NCBI taxonomy): domain Eukaryota; kingdom Metazoa; phylum Arthropoda; class Insecta; order Lepidoptera; family Crambidae; genus Agriphila; species Agriphila tristella. The sequence continues at coordinate 55,303,641 of OV743431.1, read as the reverse complement.
AAGAAACTTTAATTTAAAAAAAAATACGCTACAGAAAATTTACCTACAAAAAAATATTTAGACAATTTGATTTTTTTCGGACATTCCCCAAATCATCGATGGATTTTTCTTCGCCTGGGTGTGTTACACCAACCTTACACTCGCCGGATTAAAAATGGCTGATGCCAAATATAAGTAGCTTCAATCAAGTATTCCACAAATGACTGCAATGGATCACCATGACTACACCCTAACGCGTCAGTCGTGAACGGCGCAAGCGCCGAACGCCGGATATAGCCTCCAAATTGATTTATTATATTTAAATTTTTTACCACTAAAGCACTCTTCCTTCACACTGATATTTACAACGACCGTGTAATTTGACACTTGAAGTTAATATTTCATCTTGTAAACAATGTTTTCTGAATCGATTCGTGACTTGACTATTAATTAGTATACATTAAAATTGCTTGTTTTGGAATAAGATGATTTTAATTTCCGGTTAAAGCAAGACAAGACAGTTAATTTGTTTACATTCTAGTTTTTTGTGTATTCGAATTGCCATAACTGCTATTATAATTAACGTTTGCTGTAGATAATTATAAATGAATTGAAAATAGACCACTTATTATTTTTAAATTGGAGATTTTAGTATTCACATTGCTATTTTTATATAGCACTAAATACAATAAAATAACGGGTGGCGCAAAAGTAAAGACCCTATTTGGTTCAGCTATAACATTTTTTCTAAATTAGAAAACTAGATTTAGGTTTTTTTAAATGTATATTTGTGCCATTAAATTTCGTACCATTAGGATTTAAAGATGATGTCTTTTAAATGGTGACCTCCAGAGTTGATACACATTTGAGCCCTATTTATGACATTTTGCATAACTTGCCGTAACACTTCCTGCGATATGTTCGTTATTTCTTGACGAATGTTTTCTTTTAGAGCTGCGAGAGTCTGTGGCTTGTTCACATACTTATTAGACTTAGGTCTATCCAATGTTGAGCCAGTTGCTTCAAGGCGTGTGGCAAAGCGTCGAATTGTGCGACCAATCGGTGCCGGACGGTGGGGAAATCGTCGACGAAATTCACGTTGTGTTCTTATCACTGATGAATTATTCCGTAAGAACATTGACACAATTATTCCACGTTCTTGGGGAGTAAAACGGTCCATGTTTATTTTCAGTGTATTTTATATTTGTTCACTACACAATTTTCAACAACAGAATGACAGAAAATGTCATATAAAAAAAATAAAAGTATTTTCTTTAGTGCCAGTACTTTTGCGCCACCCGTTACAAGAAAAAATTCGACTCACTCAGCTCAATTTGAGTCGATTTTTTTCTAGTATTTTATTTAGAATCACTTATTATATTCTATCCACTTTATTCAATAGCACTTGTATTTGTAAATAAAAAACGCTATAATACTTTATGCCCTCAGGAACACTACCACAACAGTAGTAGTAAACAGCGGTTAAGAAACATCCTAAAGTCTAAATCCTAGACCATAATAGTATTAAGTTCATTTTCTGCATTAACCAAACCACAGAATATATACAGTACATGTACCCAACCAGGATTCGCACCCGTGTACTTTATAGCCACTCTGCGATCATTTGCATTTCTCGATTTCAGAATTTTTATAAAATTAACATTTGCTCCAAATTCATATCACAATAATAATAAAAATGTTCCAAGTATCAAGTTTGCTAGGCTTCATCAAAACAAATAAGATCGCGCAAAGTTATTATAATTCAATAATGTATCGAGAACATTCCGGGCACGAATTTAATATTTATTTTACAATAATGAGAAACTCGGTCATGAGGTAATTTGTCGCGATTTTATCTAAAATAATGGGTTTCGTATAAAAATAATTGTTTTCTGTGAGGAAAAGTTAATTGATCTGGGCCTCAATTCTGATAATGTTAACGTAATAATCGTGGCTCAATTGTGTTTTAATGGTATTGTTGACACAGTATAACGTAAACACAGGAAAGCATAGGGGAAGGTACTACTATCGGACAAACACCTCTATCTCATTACATAAGCTCCCTATAAGTAATTACTACCAAAGAATAATATCCTAGACACGCCGTGAACCAGTTTGCAACAAGCTGACAACGTCACTAATGGCCGATTGCACTAAACTTAGGAATCGCCTAAGTCTTTTCTTATCTACAACTCGACCAAGTTAACTAGGCGAATGACAGCTAAATGACGGCTAAGTTTATGATACCGTTTTGATTTGGTCGTGTTGTAGTTAGGAAAAGACTTAGGCGATCCTTAAGTTTAGTGCAATCGGCCATAAGAGCACAAAATCGATTTATGTGAATAATCCATTCCAAATTAGTGAATGTCTTTTGTTGCTAGTCTACACAATTTACATATTTTAAACGACTCATGATACTAGGTGTGACATAAATTTATTACAGATTGAATAAATGACCCCAAAACAAATGAAAAATGGGTCGTTTATATTTAATTCAATATTTTATAATGTCATTCACGTCGTATTGTATCGGACAGTGAAGTTTCGTATAGTATGGGACACGTCCGCTAGAAAGTTTAAATTAACAATAATACTTTTAATTATTTTCAAAAATTTTGTTTAGCCTACAGTGTTAGTATGTATTGTATGTATAGCCGGTGTGATTTGGGTGTTTTTCTATGAAGGTTGCTTTGTTTTTTTCTTACTACGGCCACGAGATAATAAATTATTACCGTTTAATAGTGCTATTTGTGAATTATTGCTGGCGAAATAGTTTTGTTGGTGTAGTTTTCAAAATATATTTGATGATAAAATCATACAATAGACGTATTTTATGAAAATGAATAAAATGCAATTCTTATATTTACTTCAATAATATGGTATCTAAATACAAATACTTGATTATTAACAAGTGTATTTGATATTTTATTACCAGTTAAATAATATTTTCTATCCTGGTTAAAGATTATCTAAGGATTTTCTCTAATGTCCACGCACGTAGGACGAAGTCGCGTGCGGAAGCTAGTAGCAAAATAATAACCTGTCCCATACTAAACGAAACTGTCCGATACTTAACGAAACAGTCCCTGCATTATATATTTTAAGTTCTTCTGAAATATTAATAGCTTATATAATTAACACATTTGCAAGGTACTTAGTGCAAGTATAAAATTATTCTAATTCTTTTTAATTAATTTTTGATTGGCCTTTAAAGTATGATGTCCGATACTATCGCACGATGTCCGATATTATTCGAACTTTTTATAAAATAATAATTGATTTAAATCAGTTATTCGTAAAGATAACTTACTTTTTACCTTAAGCACATAAAAAATGATGTTAAAACTGCACAATTATTGAATAAAATGGTTTTCATGTTTATATTTTTGAGACTTATTTGTTAAAAACAAAATGTGTCCGATACTATACTACCTTCCACAGACAGAGTAACTTTCGCATTTATAATATTAGTATGGATTTCCAAGCACCCTGTTAACTTATTTTGTTGTTTTTCTTGATCAAATCAGACATCTGTCAAAAGTAACTTAGTTAAGTACTTAGTTAATTAAATAAATGCGCTTAATATGGTTAAATACCAAACTGTAGACAGATAATTTTGCTAAAACATTTTATTTTTATTTTATTTATTGCTTTTTGTAGTCTAAATATATGTACCTACCGCCAAAAACAAACTTACTTTACATTTCAATGTCTCTTTAGCTACCATCTTATTACTCAAACGTTCTTTATGTTTACACCCAATCGTTACTGTACAAACAATATGAAATACACTCACAGTTAAATGTTCTTCAGCTAAGTGCAATTACACAAGACCTGCCCTCGATCAGGTTTCACCGAAAACAAATAGCCCAATAATTTTATGCGCTCGAGTGTAGTTGGAGATTATTTCGGGAATTGAAGCGACTGCCCAGTTCTTGTCTTGCTGAAGAGCTCTCAGATGCCTCTTGAGCAGCAAACAAAATACGCTATGGGTCAACAGATTTGGTCGATATATACCGATGTGGGCAATGTTGGATGTGGTATCTCGCATTATTTCAGATTTATTAATGATGAATGATTTTGCAATGTCAAAGTTACGTTATTTATGTGCATGCTATATATATATAACAATTATTAGAAATAAGTTGTAAAGAAAAATAGTTAATTTTTTGGTTTACTTTCAATGACGATAATGTAATTTTTGAGTAGGGGGTTGTTACTTTAAAGTTGGTTACTAGGTGTCTCTATACAAAATGTTGATATGATGGTCATTAATTTGAAAGAATATGAGCTGAAAGAGTGATTTACAATCTAATTTCATCTAATATCTACAAAATCTACTTACATCGTTAAACTCCTCAGTGATGAGGATTCCGGGTGTAGTGCGCTTCCACCTTCGGCTTTATCGTCACTTAACATCAGGTGAGGTGAAGGCCAAGGACTATCCCGTTGTACATAAAAAAAGAAATTAGGTTCTTTTTAGTTATGTTTTAAGTTGGTTACCATATCCAAACATTAGTATGTCACAGTGCAAGTAAATTCGGTGGACAAAGGCGTGGGCAATGTTGTGTTAGAAAGCAGATTGGAATGGCCGTGTAACACCGGAATTCCGTCAATAAACATACTGTATTACGTCCAGTTTCGCCTGTTTGCCCTTGCGCATGCGCACGCCGTGTTTGCACGCGACGGTAATACGAAGAGTGTCCGTAACACTTTCCGTGAGATAGCTTCAAAACCCTTTAGTACTAACTCAGCTGATGGGCTAGTTCACCTGGGTGTATTAAATAAGTCTACCGAATAGTATACTTGCATGAAAAGGTGGCGAGGGGTGAAATTATGGCGAAGGTAAGCCGTTCTACAAAAATGTTATGATCTGCATAGTGGATCGGTGGGGTCCACCGTGGGCTTTCTTAAAGGTAAGCCGGTGGGAATCGGCTTGTGTGGACCCTTCGCTATAAGGTGAATTAAGTGCACTCGAATAAGGCTTAAGGCATCTGAGTTATGCAATCATTTTAAAAGTATTGCTGTTATCTAAATTCAGAAAAACTAACACAAACATTTTATCTTAGATGGGTTTTTGTACCTAAGACCGTAAAAACACTCATTTTGTCAGTTCTTCAATAACATGGTAAAACAATATTATAATTCCAGCAATATAGTTCAGTGGAATTAACATAAAAGCTCAATTTTTTAAGGTATCTTTTTGAATAATAAGACCTAGAAAGTGTTTTGTAAGGTATGACCTAACCACGTCCATAACTCGGTATTGTATACTTTACAACATTGAGCCTAGGAATTCTCATGAAAATCATCATACCATCAGCCTTCCCATTGGGCTCCGCTATCAGCTGGAATTCCTCAAGTTAAGTTATATAGGTATGCAGTCATAGCAAAGTGATAGCCCGTTGGTCCAGTGACCGAATCACGGGTCGAATCTTTCGTCGGCTGCGTCTTATTGTTTTTGCGCACAAAAATATGTATGGATAATGAGGTAGTTGCGGGTTTTGTACTGTTCAACATTGAGTCTATGAATTCTCATGAAAATCACCATTCCATCAGCCTTCACATTGCGCTCCTCTATCAGTTGGAATTCCTCTAGTGAAGTCCAACAATGTGATAGCCCGTTGGTCCAGTGACCGTATCACGGGTCGGATCTTTCGTCGGCCGCGTCTTATTGTTCTTGCGCACAAAAATATGGACAATGGGGTAGTTGAGGCCCGCTGACCGCCAGCGGGCGCGCGAACTTCTATTTAGTCTCCCACAACTGGGATGAAATATTATTGTTCACGGGACAGCTATATTGTATTCATTTCTAAGGTTTCCGCGCGTACAGTCAGTCGTCCCGTGACCACGGCCCTTGGAAAGGTGTCGAAACTTCGGGAAACCCAAAACAACAAATCTAAACTAAGTTAATAATTTTATTCTAAAATAACATATGAATTAAGAAATATACGCGCTGTAATTCGCAAAAAGTGTTTTATTTCTAAGCTACATTCTACTATGGACAACAAGTTAGAAAGATAATTCGTGTACGCGCGTGCGTATAGCCCCTGCACGAACTAAACGTACCTACGTTGTGGCGGTGCGGTATGCAAGCGATTTTAACCTTATAAGTGGTTAACCGATGCTGTTGCCCATGGTACCTTTATGAGACCGCATTTTTCTGGTAGCTCTATCTTTGTACGTATTATAAAAATTACATTGTAAAAGCAAAAATCTCACTCAATAATTCCCTATCTTATTTTAAATACTTTTAAAGCAATTTAACTAAAATTGAACGTTTGAATTCTTATAATTTTTTACATTTCCTTTACATTCATCATTTCTTTACATTCTAACAATTTTTTTAATTTTCAAGAAACAGCAGTCCTAAATCAACAAGGGTTAAAAAATAGCTGATTTCTCATTATTACTTCAAAGAAGTTAACCAAACGCACTGCGTTGCGTGGATGTATTCCAACAAAATTTTTTTCTTGTATCGAAGTTTTTGTTTTTAAATTTCCTATTCCATCTCAATGGCTGGGAGTCTATTCCCCAACGAGACTGCACCGCGCATTGTTCACTATTCAAGTCTGTGACTATGCATATTTCTCGCTACATTTATCATACATTACGCTGGCAATGAATATTTCTCAGTTAGCGTACTGTACTAGCTGAATTTATTAATTGTGCCTGTGACCCCAACCTTACAGATTTATGGGGCAGACTTATTGTTGAATGCTGTTATGTTGGTGTAAGTTGATGCTTCTATATGACTGTTGTTGCAGTGGGATTCAAGCTTTAGTCGCTTTAAAGCGCGTTTATCAGGCTCCGGTAAGCAGTCCTGGGGCTTATCGCTTAAGTAACTCAAAAGCTATCACGATCGCTTTTAATTTGAGAATCGTGTACACCCATCACTGGGCCTCAAATACAGTCTGTCACAGTGATTTGTAATACCACAGCAATGGACGTAGCACTGCCAAATTGAAAGCGATTGCGATCGATTTTGAGTAAGACATAGAGCTTTCATTTTCCAAAAAATAATCGACCACATATTGGCATGTAATTACATTCAGGGGGTGGGGCAATTCCCAAGTGTATATACATAAAACCATAGTCTTGCGTCGCTTTCGTTCGTACACGTAGGTAAACACTATGGCAACAGGGTATCCAGGTTCGCGGAGCGCGGAGTTCGCGAACCTAAGTGGCACCCCGCCTAACATGTCTTCAACAAATCACAGGCTAAGGCTGCGTTCAAACGATAACTCACGACCCGACCTCAACCCGAACTCAACTCAAACTCACCTCAACCGCAGCACACCTTGAAATACATCGCTTACAATTTTGAATCTTATGACACATTAATAAGCTTCTGTGAGTTTGAGGTGAGTTCGGGTTGAGTTTGAGTTGAGTTTGAGTTGAGTTCGGGTTGTGTTCGGGTTGAGCGCGGGACGTGTGCAGTTGCATCGACAAAATATAACGGAGCTTATTAATGTGTCATTAAACTCAAAATTGTAAGCGCTGTATTTCAAGGAGTGGGCTCCGGTTGAGTTGAGTTTGGGTTGAGGTTGGGTCGTGCATTATCGTCTGAACGCAGCTTAAGTTGCGCGCACATTCATGCATTTTCTCATTGCGCAAGGTCACCGTGCTCGAGAATACCGAAAGGACTATTCTGAACTATTGAGACCGCTAGATCTGAAGTCTGCAGGTTAAAACAGATTAAATTCGAAATCAACTTTTATTAACACACAAAAATAAAAACCCGTAACTAGTGTATTTTTGAATCCTATTATCAAAAAATCTTTATCAGAAATCAGACAAATATATTTATTTGACTCATATTTTTCTAGACTACGCTTTCCTATATGCAAAATCTAACAAACGAATTCAGAACTAATCTTAATTTTAAATGACCATATCAAATTCAATTCAATTCAATTCAATTCATTTATTCCATACAATATACATTGTGTTGAATATTATTAATTTTATAGAATTTAGATATTATAACAATTACGTACATTCACAATACAATTAGGTACATTTATGATTAAATTAAATTAATTAAATAAATTGCAACATCTATTCCAATTAAAAATAAATGTCAACTAAAAAATTTATCAACTAACTACAATGTCATAAATAAATTGCAACGTCTATTCCAATTAAAAATAAATGTCAACTAAAAAAAAATTATCAACTGAGTACAATGTCAATATAAAATAAAATAAATGTCAAACAGATACAATTCATTCATAAAAAATAATATAAAAATAAAATAAAATTACAGCGTCAATTCGAGATATTAAATTAAATTAAAACATAATACTTGTCACATTATGTAGTATTGCCATTGTTAACAAACTCTTCCACTGAATAATAGCACTTTTCTAACAAAAACTTTTTCAGTTTCGATCTGAAGTCACTCCTATATAATATATTTTTTAGTTCATTGGGTAATCTATTAAATCGTCTGCTTACTGGTAAAAAATGGTAAATGCATTTTTGATCAAAAATGAGATATTAATGCAGTATTTGTAATTTTCGACGCTCTTTCTACTGGTAAAATGTGATAAGTGAAAGGACTATTTAGTGCCAAGTTACGTAACTAAAAATATTATAAATAGCAAAGTATTTCTATAATTCTACTACGAAAACGACGTAAATCTACTTATTAATAGGTTATAATTAAATAGACACAAGTAAAAGATGATGTATAACTTTATTATTTTTTCTTTGTAGATTTAGTATTTTAATTCACCACGTGTACAGTGTGGAAAAATAGATTAAATGCATTTATTTACTTTTTTTCAACAAAAACTTCAGGCAAATAGATTTAAATACTTTTATTGTTTTTTTCTTGACATTCCATTATATACCAAGTTCGTCTTTATAAACTGGTAAAGTATGATAACATACATGTGCTGTTTTTTACCAGTACGGTAATCACGTAGCCTCTATAAATTGAGGTCTAGCAAATGATAATAAATGCATTTAACACGTTTTACCTGTAAGATCTCTAGTGAAATTCTGGCATTATACGAGTGACACGTGCGTAACTACTGCATTTACCTGATTTTATTTGTAAGTTTCTAAAAAAAAATTGTACTTACCATAATGATTTTCCATAGTAATAAGTTCCACCAGCTTAAAAATCTGTTACAAATGAAATATACAATTTTAGAGACATAATTTTAATGTCACATCAATCAAAATATTGTACGAAACATAATATAACAGCCAACGCTAAAACCAATAAAGAATACCTCAGAAATAATCAAGTATCTGGTCTCAGTCTTCCGAACAAACTTCGTCAACTGCAGGTTATGGTTAACGGCAGGCTCATCGGTGGCAGGCAAAGACGAAAACCATCCATGGAATTCGACAGGGATAACCCCTTTATAACACATCGCCAAGAGATTTTTTTCTTGGCTTTTGTTATAGGCAAAGGCTTTAGATAGGCTTGCTTCATGCGGTTGTTCCTTGTCCCTGCGCCTTTTGGTCTATGACTTGCAGTCTGGTTTCTTCCCGAGACATCGGTGGAAACAAATTCTTCGGACATGTTATAGTTAAAAACATTTTAGTTGGTTCTGTCACAGTATTATAAAGAACCTACCAGTAATCCGACTCTTTTGTTGATAAACGCATGCCGCCACTGTGTAGGTATACACACAGAAACTCCGTCAAAGGTCAGGGTTGTCACAACAAAAACTACTCAAATATATCACATAAAAGTTTGAATTTGTAATAACGAAAGAATAAAAATATAATATAATAAAAAAGTTATTCAATTTGAGGGTCCCTATCAAACCTTGACGTGGATTTACAATTAAACACAGAACAAATCAGTAAGCCATTATGAGACGTTCTGGAATTTCGTTACGCTTCTTAAAACGTACACCTCTTCAAGTAAGAGAGCGCAAACTAGAGGAGATTGCGCTCGCCGACTCTGCCGCTCACTTCCCCGCGTACCCCCCATCGTTGCCCCGCACAAGTACATGAGTCGGACAACTGTTAGTAGTATTAATAAAACTGTGGTTCTGACTTGAGGTATTTAATTCTCTTTATTTTCAAACACTTGGCTGGTTGTCCATTGCAGTCTTTTGACTTAATAAAGATCGTTTCCTCGGCAAATTTCTTGAAATCATAGAAAAAATTGTGTTCAATTTGTTTTGTTCAACAGAACAAATTGAATACATTTTTTTGAGTCTAGACATAGCTACACGGAAGTTGATAGTATGCACAGTAGCATTGAGTCTGCAAAAACCAGACCAAACCAGAGAGTTTAAGTACAATGATTTCTATGATCTCAAGAAATTAGCCGAGGAAACGATCTTTAATAAGCCAAAAGACTGCAATGGACAACCAGTCAAGTGGTTGAAAATAAAGAGAATGAAATAGGTAAGTACCTCAAGTCAGAACCAACTAAAATATTTTTTAACTTTGATAGAAGAAGAAGAATTTGTTTCCATCGATGTCTCGGGAAGAAACCAGACTGCAAGTAACATACCAAAAGGCGCAGAGACAAGGAACAACCGCATGAAACAAGCCTATCTAAAGCCTTTGCCTATAACAAATGCCAAGAAAAAAATCTCTTGGCGATGTGTTATAAAGGGGTTATCCCTGTCGAATTCCATGGATGGTTTTCGTCTTTGCCTGCCACCGATGAGCCTGCCGTTAACCATAACCTGCTGCTAAACTGATACCTGGATACTTGATTGATTATTTCTGAGGTATTCATTATTGGTTTTAGCGTTTTATGGTTTTATTATGTTTCTTACAATATTTAGATTAATGTGACATTAAAATGATGTTTTTAAAATTGTTTATTTCATTTGTAACAGATTTTTAAGCTGAAAGAACTTATTACTATGGAAAATCATTATAGTAAGTACAACATTTCTTTAGAAACTTTCAGATAAAATCAGGTAAATGCAGTAGTTTTTTCGATAATTCCATGAATTTATCCCCCATGCATTTTTTTTTTATTTCATGGCTAACTTTTAATATTAGTATGTACTTTTCATTAAAACTATAAAAAAATAGTGTGAAATATAGGTTTTATTTCATATATTTCAATTACAGGTAAAACCAGTTAAGCGCACTGCCTAGATCAACATAATTATATTTTTTTGTTAAATCTCATCAAATAAGTTCTGCTACAAATATACATAACGAAAGGTTAATATATTACCAATAATATTTCATATTACATTCTACAACAATTGAATTGAAAGATAGTCAAAAATCTATTTAAACTTTCAAATCTTATTATCTCGTTTCCACAAAATGTGCACTTAACATAGTTTACCAGTAAGCAGACGAAATATTCTGATTGACTGATAAAAACTGCTCTGCTTGACTATGTCTAACCTGGGCACCAATCTATGATTAAAGTCTTTTCTCCTTGTACTTTCTCTAATCTTTCTTTCTTCTTGAGATTCATACTCATGTACATGTTTAGCAAAATGAGTCATCAAGACTAGTATGTACAAGCTCGGAACAGTTAAGATTCCGAGTTTTTTAAAATGTTCCCTACATGAGTCTTGTTGTTTAATACGACAAAGAAGTTCAAACTGTTATTATTAGCACCTTCTCGTAATTATCAAAAGTAGAGTCAAGCCTTATAGTTCACTGTGATATTCACTATTAAGATAATACTGAATAAATACTCGTTTCTAAGTATAATATTTATATTAAGCCTGCAATACCGCCTAGAAGCCCTGAGAAACATCAATGAGATGGGCTTTTGCTAGCGATATTTATCACTAATAAATATTTCAGATGCATTTTCTTGTGCATCTCTATATGCAAATTAAAATATAAATGGTGGCTTGTAGGCCACCATATTGTCCGTTATTGGATGCTGGACTATCGCATTGGTGTGAAACCTTTTACTGTGTTTTTATCGAAATAAAACATGTAAAAAACCGCGTCAAAATTGGTCCATTCGTTTGGGAGCTGACAGGTACCCAAATTCACACACATTTATTATATACACGTTCTAACATCCCTCTTTTTGCGTTAGGGTTAAAAAGTAGTTTTCGATAGGAATATCTGAATGATTACCACTTTGCCACTTTTTCAAGCATCTCTTATAAAATAAAATTTATTAACTTGGTTTATGTTTAGGATAGACTGCCGGATACAACTTGACAAAGCTTTAATATAAGCTTAGCTTAATTAAAACAGATTTCCTCGAAAAATGTTTTTTGCTTGGATTGAATCTTTTACCTTCAGTTCTACTCTTACGTAGGAGGGCAGAATTGAGTAGTACCTTTTAGTATTAACACTTCTCTACCTATTCTATATTCGAATTAACCATTTCCAAAGATAAGATAGTTTTTAATTTTTCCTTTTGAATGAAAATACATCCAGTATTTTCATTGTTATTGTGTTATAATTTATCCACAAGTTGAGCACCACTGGCGTATAGGATGTGTTGGCGCGCAATATATCGCGCATCGCAGGTCACACGCCGCGACCTGTGCGCATCCTGACTCATTAGTATTGCCTATGTCAGCTGCGCGCGTAGAATGGACTTAGATCAAGCTGACCGGTGCAGTGCCTATGTGTCTATGCCTATAACGGGAACAAAAATGCTTAAAATATCTATGAAATAAATCTTCTTTAAGTTAACATAATAATTATATTTATGTTTAAAAAAATAGTCATTTATGTTTATTTTTAGGTTCATACCCTATTTGAATTGTGTGTGCCACTACTAAAAGATCCATACAATTAATTGTGTTCCAATGGGGACGTTAATATTGAATTTTTCTTGATTTCGATTGCTAAGGCTTACCCTTTGTTATAAAAACTATGTTAGATCATAATATATTTTGATATGATACTTACATTACACTATACTTAAGTTTATATTTTTCGAAATCAGTATCGAACAAAACATAAATCGAGGACCAAATTAACATAGCTAGCATCCTATTGTCCATAATAATACAAACCGTCTTAGCAGCGATAATCAGGCAGGCTTTTAATTTAAAACTACTTTTACTTAAATAAGCCGGATTTTGTATTTATGTGCTATGTAATTTGAGTCAGTGGTCCGATATACATAAGTGCAGACTTAAGTGCCTCAACTACATCTGGGCTAAGTGTTCTGCACTTGCAGATCAATAAGTATAGATGATGGTTTATCAAAGTGTAATTTTATTTTATACTACACTGCTCATAATAAAATATGGGCCACTATATGGTTTTCCATACAAACGAGATAATATCCAAAGTGTTTTTTAAATATAAATTCAGTCTGATTCTATTTGAATTTGATATTGCTCGAAAGCTGTAATAGTCATTTTGCGGACTTTAATGTCGAATTTACTGTATATTTTTTTCTATTCGCCCTCGAGGTTAGAATTTAAAAATGTTTAATATATATTTTTGTATAAAACTCCAATTTATTTCTTTTTTAAATGATACACGGCGAATAGGAGAAATTATACGGTAAATTCGACAGAACTTAAAGTTCGCAAGTTGACTATTACAGTTTTCGAGCAATATCAAATTCAAATAAAATAGCAGGTCCGGGTTTTTGTGGTACCACAATGTAGCTTAGGATTCGGAGCAATGTATGTGATATTGTTCAATATTTATTTATGTATTTTATTTATGTATAATAACAATTTCCTTAATTAAATTCATGAATTCATAAGCAATGTTATCGAGGACTAAAATAAGATGTTTGTTACAAGGCTTAAGTTGATTACACAACATGGTCCTCACATTCAAACATCCTCATTCAACGCCATAAAAAAACAAACTCGAAAAAAAGCCTCTCGATTCTAAACACACATTTGTCACAAGCACCATACAAATTATCGATTTCGTAACATCGAGCCATTCGATTGTACGGGACCATTATCGAATTTCCCTAATTTACATCACAATCCATAATAGAAATTCTCGAGAGCTAAACAAACGAATGGCGTGTATAATTAATTCGAAGCTCTCGATGCTTTACAGAACTGTTTGTTTGATAATCGATAATCGAAATTCGTTAATACTCGATTTTATATAACCGTTATGTTAAAACAACGTTGTCTGTCGGTATGGAATTAGTAAAATAGGGAATGATTTAAGTATCTAATTAATTTTAATAACGTGAAGGGTCAACATCTTAATTTTAAAGTATATCTCATTTATTAGATTTGTAAGTTACATCACTTTGGTATACCGGCTCCGGTGATGATACCCTTGAATACAGGAAATTTATATTAATGGCAACATTTTCGTATTAATAAACCCTTTTTAATTTAATTGTATAGCTTAACTTATAGAATAAGCTAAGCTATATAATTTAATTTATTATTTATCTTTTATAATTTAACAATATAAAGGGTTATTTTTAAAACACCAACAATTCCGCAAAAGTGGATTAAACATCATAAACAACAACAATTGTTCTACGACTTTCCGAAAAAGACAAAAAATAAATCGTCTTTTCATACAAAACTCTATCAGTAAAGTTGTTCGGACGTTTGTATGGAAAGTTACCTAATGTTTTATTTGTCTGTTTTCGGAAAAACAAATTTTGTTTGATGTTAGCACTTCTGCGAGGTTGATGGTGTTTTATATACAAAAAAACCTCACATGGGGTGGTGTGGGTTGTGTGGTTGTGTGGAAAATATGACTTGTTATACGACGGTCATTATTTAGGGCGTATAGCGTCATATGGAAGTTTCCCAATCACTTGATCATTAGTGTAAGTCGTGTTTTGTAATAAACCATACTTACAATTAACCAATTTGATTCCTACGCATCACTTAGAATCTCATAGTAAATTAATGTTCATTAAACCCTATCGAATTAAGTAAAGGTTAAAGCAGTTAAAGCGACAAGGTTCTAAGGTGACCTAAATGTTTGTCTGTTGTTATCCCTTAATAAAATAAATTAATCAACAGACTAGTTCGTGAAATGTACAACTTTCGTGAAACCAAATTTATCCAATTACAAAGCTCACCTTTCATTCGGTAGTAAATATTGCTAATGGGATTCACTCAGTGGTTAATTTAAGACCGCATGTAACGGGACACAATTCTGTAAAGATAATCCCACAATCGTATCGCAATGGTGTTTCAATCGTATTGCTTTTTGTGCTAGTAATGGACTTACATGGATCGTCACCTGTGTCGGTCGACTTTAGGCGTGAAATACACAGAAGCGACGCGGCACGGATACGGCGGCGATACGGTGCAGATGTGAGACTTTCGGATGCTTTCGGCCAATCAAATACACGTATCGCCGCCGTCGCCGCCGTATCTGCGCCTTATTTCCGCCGCATCGCTTCTATGTATTTCATAAAACATAAAACATAAAAACATAAAAACATTTATTTGCTTCAAACACGGTATGAAAGGTGGTACAGAGTTCACGCCTTAGTTACCTACTAAGTCGCTTGTAAAACCAAATCGCAGGTGATACATCGGTGATGGCGTCGCTATTGTCAATCTATGTAGTCGATGGCGTAACTCCGAAGTTTCGGTTACCATTGAGCTTAGAGAGCGGAGTGGGGATTCCGCACTAGACAAGAAAATGGCGGCCTATTTTCCTTGTAAAGTTACTTCACAGGGTCGGGATTGGACGAGTGGTGTGATTGTTTCCGATGTTATTACGTACGAAGAATATTGTGATACCACTTAGTTCCAATTTTGGCCCCCGGATCAGTTGGGAGTCGAACGCGGGACCCCTACGTCTTACATGAGCGGACAAACCACTAGCTAGACCACAGAGACGGTCAAAAAGCAATCCCATTGAAACACAATTGATACACGATTGTTACATTGACATTAGACGAATGGAGACCCTGGTGAGTGACTCTTGTTCCAATTCACATAGGGATCATGTTCACCATTACATGTGCGACAGAGTAAAATGCGAAGATTGGTTGTAATTAAGTGCCGATTTCACCGTTAACCGAGTTAAATTGAGCTTGGTTTTACTTAAGCGAGTTCAGAAATTCGTTTTGATCGCGGTCTACGTTGCACCGGTTTCACCGTCTTCATTTTGATAACCGTAGTTCAGCTTTGACAAAGAATGAAGTTGCGTTCAAAGTATTGCAATTAAAGAAATTTTCCCTACATAAATGGGAAAAAAAATACAGATCATGATATTCTTCGTGGCGCAAACCACATTCACTCGTGGTGTGAACCCTGTGAAACATACCTACTCAGTGAATTTAAAGAAATAGGCTACGCACTTATTCATTCATTACCTACGCAAAAAATAAATTTCAGGGTCAGTTGTCAAGAACGTCAAAAACAAAAGTAAGTAATGAAAAGTTTACGGCGGTTTTTTAAATTTAGAACAATAAACAGCTTGTAAAGAGTTGACAAAAAAAGGTCGCCACTTTATTTTTCAATAACTTACAATTTTTATTATTTTCCAATAATTTATAACAACTTTCTTTTGCATAGGTCAACACTTCAAAATCACATTGACTATCTTTTGTACTTAAAAATATTAGTTCCATTAAAATTCTTTCTGGCCCAAGTATAATTTTTAATTTTGAAATGATCGAAATTATTTAGGGTAAAACTAAAACTTGGTAGTGGAAACACTGACTTATAATCTCTTTGATTTTTGTCAAATTTCTCTATGGAATTTGTTTTTGTCAGTTTGTCAATTTTAAAACGATGTTTATCTGATATTTTTGAGTTTTATGCAGTATTTTTATTTTCCGCAGTGATATTTTGCTCAATTGTTTATTTCGAACGGATTGTGGATATAATAATTTAAGTACCTAGGTACTGAATACATGTTATTTAAGTAAGTGTCGTGAAACTTGTGAATTGTGAATTTTTGACATGGTAGGTAAAGGGTAGGTAATAAATCAGTGAAATAAATTGTTGTCCGTTTTTTCTTTATTATTATTAGTTGTATGTAGAAGAACTAGGTACGTAGTTAACGGGATATCTACTAGCATAATAGTAAAAGTTAGGTAGGTCATAGGTAAGTAAGTGTACTTTACAATATTCTATTATGTTTTGATTTACGGTGCCTATATACTTAAAACATTATTAGGCATTGGATTCATAATGTTTTGAACGCTTATTATTATAATGGGTGTTTAATTACTGTTTTTAAAGGCGCCGCTCGTAATTCAAAACATAATAAACTCGAGAGCAGAAAAATCGCACCACACAGGCCTATTTTCATACAAACGAGGTAAATTTGAAGATCTGGTTCTCCGCCCAGGATTAAACGGGCTCTGATCTGATGATGGCAAATTAAGAAAGGTGGTTGAGGAAAAAAGGTGAATAGAAAAAAGCTGAATAGAGCATTGGCACTAGCTAAGGCTCTATTCATCTTTTTTTTTATTCAAATACGAAAAGAATATTTCTTTCCACTACTTATTTCTTTCTATGCAATAATCAATTCTCCCATGTTCAACGTACATACCTACTCCACAATCATGGCAATTAAACAATATTATCTACCACTGAACTATTCAACATTTGACACTGGCAAAAATTACTTCCAAGAGGAAAGTAGATTGCCAAAACAAAAAAGAAGAAGAAGAAGACATCATGGCAGACAGATGACAGACAGTTCTTGAACGTGTTCAAACCATAGATAAGTTCAAATACGCTAACCGTCGTAAATCGGCCGTTCAGAAACTGAAACCAAGTTCAAAAGTTTAAGCGCGTGAGCTGAGGTTAACTCGAATTGAGCGCGTTCAATTTAAGCGGTGAAATCGGCTCTAAGTCTTTGGCCAAAACAACTGGTCCCGTTGTTTGCAAAGTAATAAACTAAACCCTTCAATTCGTTAGTGTCTAAAAGACAAAATTATGTAAGCCTTTTACAGGTGTAATGGGTTTTCACTATGCTTAAAAAGCAACGCTTCTTTTAGAAATGTTTTAGTAAAAAGTTTGCTGAAAATATTGATGTTATGAATAAGAACATGATTGAATTACTTCACACTTTTCATGTTTTCTTGTTTTTTCTAAATACAATAAAATCAATAAAATATAAAAAAAATATTGATTTTTGAAACAAAGACCTGCCTATCTATTGTCTAATTTCAAAATCTATCGCAATCTCTTTCAGGATTGTGATACATTGATACTTATTTTTGGCACAAATAAAAAAATACCAAAGTAACACACATCATGATGTGTCATATCCATCTGTCAAATGAAAACGATTGCGATAGATTTTGAAATTAAACAATTAGCCCCCTGTTCTTTGACAGAGATTTTCTGTCAAAGGACAGTTTTCTTTTTATTTTGTAAGTTCTCTGACGGAGAAAAAATTAAATGCCGTTAATTAAATGTCATGTTTTGCCATACAAGTAAAATAAATATACTGAACAAAGAAATATTTATCTACCAATCATTATTGTTTCAAAAGAACTACTGATAAGTTTAGAGTTAAACACCCGCATGGACATTGACCATACAATTAATGTGCATTTTTTATACCATAATCATCAGTGAACAAATTTCTGAGCGCACGCACGTCCTATAGAAGACTTTTAATTTTATATCTTTTATTTGATGCCATAATGTTCTTTAGTGAAAGTGCGCGTAGAAACAATATGATTATACGATTATTAATACCTATAGGTATTGACGACGATTGTTGCTGATTTATCGATGGACAGCGAATATGTTTGATAGTAAATGTGAATGCAGTGTGTTGCGTGGTTTATTAAAAAAAAAGAGATATGTGTCTGCAACAAAAACCTGGCTAAGTAAATATTTCTTGATCCTACATGGTTATTTTTGAGAAATATTATTGAAATAAATTGTATCAAAAACATTTTTTTTGCAGTTTTAATAAACCTGTCGCAAGATCGAGTTTCGGAAAATATTAATTGTTTGGCTATAAAATAGATTATTTTATTCGTGAACATATTGATCATGTCTGTTTTATTTATTGATGACTGATTTATACTGTAAAGGCTGCAAGTTTAATAATGTAAAGTCTACTAAAACAATTGATGCGAACAAAGAATTTGCCATACTGTACACAATTAACTGCAACATGTGACTCTGCAGATTCGATGGGAATCGAACCACGTTCTTTGATAACACCTGGGCTAATCAATGTGTCAATTATTAGTGCCAACCATCACATTAGTCACGCTAGCCATTGGCTATTAACAAGACAATAGGTGACAGCTATGCTGACAGCTGGTTTCTCCTTTCTAATATGTCACCCATAGATATAGTATATTAAAAAGGGGTAGATGCGCCACCGAGCGACCGGGTGTAAGGGATAGACATATTATGACGTCAAAATATGGGGCTGCCATGATCGCAAAAAAATACCCTAAAATGTAGTCAGAATCGTTACAGTACTTGAATTCCGTAGTGAGTGAAAGTCAACATTTTGACTCGCTAATTAAACAAAGTATTGCAAGTGAAATCGCGAAAATGAGTGGTCCCGACCGACCACTCTTTTTGTGATAAACTATATTGAATTTTTGACAATTACACCTTGTTATGATATGTGACGTAATTGTTCTTCTTTATACCTCAACAAAAAAATGCTCATCAGGCTGAACAACTTTTGCTAAGGTGTCATTTTTATATTTTGTATAGTTTAGCTGGACCATTATGGTTCTACATCAGGTGTTCCAGATATCCGATTTTTGTACCTCAACAAAAAATGCTCATCAGGCTGAACAACTTTTGCCAAGTTGTTATTTTTATATTCCATATAGTTAAGTTGGACCATTATGGTTCTGCATCAGGTGTTCCATTTTCCAAAATCAATTATACCCTAAGTTATGCGCAGGCTTAACAGCTATATATAACAGAATAAGTTTCATTCGAATCCATTCAGTATTTCCGGAGATTATCGTGTTCAAACAGACACACTTTACTACAAATTAATTCGTGTGTACTTTGCCAATTCTTTTTGGCTTAGGTTTAAGCAATCACCAGATATAATGAAATATAACGCCCAAAAATCGTAAGTATTTAGCAGAATTTAATTCCCATTTTAATATGAAATTATCACCAATAAACGTAAAGTCTGCTAACCTAAAAAAGGCAAGTATCTTCAGAATAATCGCTGAGCTACCCAAAAAGACCACGCATGCACTTGGTTATATGTATACATTTTATGGCAAACGTAGTAATATATTTGGGTAGTAAGTAGTAATGACACAAAACTTTGCTAGTTAAAATTTGGTGCACGCGTGGCCTTTTTGGGTTATGAAAAGTTTTTGTAGTGCAGGCATGACTTAAATAGCCCGAAAGATTTTGGTACAGGTTTTATTTATTTGTACATATTTTTTTCTTTGATGAGGCTGTTAGGGTAACGATTGTTTTTTGGTGGTCATTAAATTTCATCCCATTCTTTTTTCCAGTTGCTTCTATCCATTTCTCACAAATTTTATCTTCCGTCGGAAATCTGGAAAAAACAAATCGATTGAAATTCCCTAAAATATGGGGTAATTTTTGGGGAAAATTTTCTATATGGGTAGGCATCCGGAAATCGATTTATAAACCTCCTGATTTTAGTGGACGTCAATGCTAAGCTCGCTTCTATTACGTAGATTAATACGTGATTTTACCGGTTTGCATGTCAAATGTTTCCGAGGTTATTTTTAAAAATAATTTTCAGATTTTTCCTATGTATCAGGTTTTTCATGATATTACTAATGATTTAGCTCAGAAACTTGGTTCCTGTGAGATTTGAGAAAGAAATACGTGATCACAATAGAGAAAACAGTGTACTTACGCATGAAATGTAACAACCGCTTATTTTCTTTATTTGTTGCTTTTGCAGCCAAATATTGAACACCCCACCATTTTGTAGGCTAGACACAAACACTACACATTAGATTTATAATAAATTTTATGTATAAATTAGATAGTAATCCACAAAACCTTTAATTTCTTTGGCACTTTTGATATAACCTCACTTGTTTGTTTTGCCTAGTTGAACTGTGCCTATAACCCGACCATGAAAAAAAGTCCGGTCGGTGATAGAGATAAAACATGAAACTCTTCTCTATTTCCTCCTATAGGAATCTCAATAAGACGATCTCGCTCTATCAAAGCATGTCAGACCCTTGATGTCACCGATGTCTCTTTAGGGTTAAGTTAAATTGACGGTTTAAAAAAGTTGTCAATTTAAGACATTATACCGCCATTTAATTGTCTTTGTGGTCTAGTGGTTCGCCCACCCATGTAAGATGTAGGGGTCCCGGGTTCGATTCCTAGTAGGGGGTACAGTTATTTGTACTTGGTTGGTGGTAGGGCTTATTTCAAGTCCGCCTGGCTAGCTACCATCATCTTACCTAAGTCTGACGCCATAACAATAATTTAATAAAAATTGATGTGTTCCGGCAGTTTTACGACCTCCGTGGTCGAGTGGTTTGCACTCCGGTTTTCAAGGCGTCACCATCTCTTGAGGTCCCGGGTTCGATCCCCGGCTGGGTCAATGTAGAAAATGAACTTTTCAATATTGTCTGAGGTCTGGGTGTGTGTCATACCACCGTTGTTTCTGATTTCCATAACACGAGTGCTATAGCTACTTACTTTGGGATTGGAGCAATGTGTGTGATGTTGTAAAAAAAAAAAGTTAGAGGTAAGATAGCCAGTTCCTCAATGGTGAGGATTACGGGTGTATTGCGCTTACACTTTTGGTCTAACGTCACTTAACATCAGGAGAGGAAGGCCAAGCACTATCCCGTTGTGAAAAAAACAATCCCACCAAAAACATTTTCATGTATAAGTATAAGTAAAAATTCACCGATCTCGTGCCTTTTACGACCTTCTTGTACATTAAAAATGAATTTCTTGTACATTGTAAATGAAATTATCATTATCGTATGGTATCGTTAAAAAGTCTTTTATTTCATGAATTTATTAAGAAAAAAAAATTTAATAGGTACCTAATTTTTTTATTCCATTGTTTGATTTAGTGAGTAAACACCGGTGCCGAAAACATGCGTCTTTTTTGTAATTTTTGCAATTTACGAAAAGTGTTTTGGACTTTATTTAATTATGTCACCACTTTGTGAGGTTGATTTGGAAAGGTCGATTGCATTGCTATTTTTTTTTTACTGTACTATTTCCGCCCAAACACGATTCTGCCTAAACCGATTCTGCCTAAACTAGCGTTTGATAATAAATAATATTTTTTTAGATACCTTGTTTTTCCGATTTATTTCGAATTTATTTTAAATTCGAAATGAATCGGACTAAAAACTAAAATATACTCCCCACGTTTTCAGGTACAAACTTCTATAAGGACTAATTCAAAGAAATTATTCTGTAATTGTTGTCCTGTCCGTCTTTTCTAGTCCATTTTTTTGTAAATAATAGTACATTATGATATAAGTGCGGTAAGTTGAAAATTACAGCCGAGGCGATATTGCTAGCCTGAGCCGTAGGCGAGGGCTACAAGAAAGCAGAGGCTGTAATTATCAAAGCGCACGTATGTCATACGACGTTTTATAACATATTTGCGAGGAAATAAATAAAACTCAGACTTTGCATCTTTGCTTGTTTTCCATAATGATGAAATTTTGATACGCTTGTCGATCTATCGGTCGATTTTTCTGCCTTTCACTTCGATTGTGAGGAAATTAAACAACAATAAAGAAAAATTACAAAAAATTAAAAATTTTTTTTTTAGTGACAAATTATATCATTTGATTTGATACCCATATTACCCATATTCAAAAATTGAAAAAAAAATTATTTTTTTTCTTAAATTTAGTGACAAGTTATATAATTTTGGAATGTGCTCATCAAGGCCTTTCATTTGATACCCATATTCAAAAATAGTTTTTTTTTTTAATTTAGTGACAAATTATATTATTTTGGAATGTGCTCATCAAGGCCTTTCATTTGATACCCATATTCAAAAATCGAAAAAAAAAATTTTTTTCTTAAATTTTAGTGACAAGTTATATTATTTTGGAATGTGCTCATCAAGGCCTTTCATTTGATACCCATATTCAAAAATTTAAAAAGTAAACTTTTTTCTTTTTTGTGACAAATTATTAAATAGTTAGTAAATTTTATTCATAAAATGTTGACCTCTTTTCTGACATAAAAACTCTTTGCTAAGATTTAAAAAAGTACAGTTCGCTTTATACTAAGCATCATGATATCTTGATAAACCAAACCGTGCGTTTTACTTTACATTACCGCACAAGTTCGTAATGAGATACAATACGATATTGAAATTGGCGTAATTAGAGACCCTTTACGAGCAAATATGTTATAAAATAGTTTTTCTTTATTTTCCGAGCTACGAGTACTTTTTGATACCTAGTTTATTGATGTAGATAAGTACCTAAAATGTTTTTCCCCTTAGATAAAACATTTTTTTCATCTGCTGATTCATTGTAACATTAAATTTTCGATCTTAACTAAATTCATATTTAAAGCATTTGAGTGGTAGTGATCACATATACACCTGTCAGCAGCTAAAACTGTATTATTACTTGTAAAATTATAACATTGTATTATTTGTATTAGTGCACAAGGATATAAAAGTAAATAAAAAGACATTAAACCGGTAATTAATTGCGATATAAATATCATCTTTGAGAATTTTAATCCCCCACCAAGGTTTCCGAATCCACATAAATTAAGATTTAAGTAAATAAATTAAAGCATAACATTTTAAAATAGATGTGAGTAAATTTTTCGCTGACGTCACTATTATGTTCGATACATATCGCTGGCGTGACCTTTGCTATGATGAAGATCGGAGTACGGAGGTCGAGAGCGGGTGTGGCCATGAAGTATATGTGTTTCTGAAAATTTTATAAAAAAAATAACTGTTTATTAGAGTGTAGTCAAAAAGGGGTACAAGAATATGGTAAGACTATCATCATACTATGTAAAATTCATCGATAAGAAAAATCATCCAAAAATCCAAAATATTTGGCATCATAAATAAATTAGAATCACCAATGTCTCGGACTCGTTAGGTTAAAAGCTTCATGACTGTCAAAATAAAACTGGTGTTGATATTTTTTTTACATTTATATAATTTTTAAAGAACTTTTATCTTACAAGATATAAAAACTTGCTTCTTTCGTTTAAAAAAAAAAGGATAATCATTTTAAGCAAACTCTACAACCGTCATAAGCGTAACCTACCGCTGATTTACTAGCCTCACCATTAATCTTGAATCTAGAAAACAATATCGATATCTATGGGAAGGCGGCGTAGCCACGCCCATCACGAATAAATATTTAATTAAAGTTATGAGAGCCAGCCCATGGCCGGACGAGTCCGTTCCATAAAACAATGCTAAAACTTACGCAAGTATACATCCTCTTTGGAGCAATTTGATTGTATCGATTTGTCTTGTGCTCTATGGTTTTAACAAAGCTGTTATATTTGGATTGTTCCAAAATGATGTCGTAGTTTTTAGAATAGAATGAAAAAGCTAGTCGGTTTGTTTTCTACGGCCCAATCTCAATGAGAGCTTTTCAAAGTGGCATTAATTTTTTTTAACTATTTGCCTCACTAGATGGCGTTGATGGACAAGTACGAACTGTCAAAATTGGCTTGAAACATTTACTTTTCCTACGTTTTCTACAGTTGACATTTGCTTTTTTATCAACGCCATCTATCGAGTCATTTGGAAAAGCCCTCAATAAACTGTTACGTTGTCATTTTGGATAAATTTAGCTACCTCAAAATCTTTAGTTTAGCTTAAGAATTTCAATTTAAATTGGCCAAGATGGCATCCAAGGCTCCATAGGCATAGCTTTCACCGCGAGCATTTTTCTTAAGAATGCATCGCGCGTCCAGTAGCGCTGCCAATCAAGAAAAAATCATTACAACGAAATCAAGAACTATGTTAAACAAAATTCTGAAAAATATAAAAACTAGTATTAGCTGTCAACTATTTTTGTATGGTGCACCCTTAAACGAAACTGAAGTGGTACCTAACAATTTAGTTTTGGTTTTATCGTTGAGAATTAGCGCGATTGGGCTCCTGGCCTTATTTGAAAACATTTCCATCATATTTTGTTTTGTAGCGCTAGGAGGACCTACGGTATATTCGATTTGGCCTGTGATCGACTATCCACTCACATGATCGGCGGTCAATTTTTGCCAAAACGAGACGATCGAGACGTGATTCACGGATATAATTCATCCAAAACGACAGACCATCAAAAAAGTGTTGTCTCGTTTTAACGCATTAAACTGTGCGCCTATTTTAATGTTCCTGCCTCTTTCTTACTATCCAACGGTCATTTCATTCATATATCACTCCTTTGTGCAGCCGTTCCCTTACAAACTACTGACAGTTGAAAGTGGAACTTATTGACAACTAGGAACGTACACTTTTGCTCAACAGTTTTTTGCTTATTTGGTGATATTTACTGTGTTACAAATACCTTCTGTACTCGTCATTTTAATAAATAAACATACTGCGGGCGGGTGGTAAAATTTTGCGAAAATCTAAACATTTACGTGGTTTTTTCAGCTATCATATTCGAAGTGTCCATCTGTACCCCAGTAGCCACGTCTCAAAAGTAGTTTTGTTCGTAGTTTATGGACAACAAACTATAGAAAATAACTTTTTAAATGTTGTTTTGTTGTCTTAAGAACCCATGCCAAGCATAATATCTGCCAAATTGCGGACGATTTTTAAATGATTGCAGTTTTAAAAAAGAGTGGAGTTCAAATTGTAATGGTCGGATAAATTTATACCAGGTGTCAAGGTGTGTTTTTCTTAAGGGTAGGTCGTCTGACGGATCACGAGAAGTGATTTGTTTTGTATAGAAGTACATAGATATCGTGTTTTTTATTCGCAATTTGTAACAGGCTGATTTTTAAGAGGTAAAATTGGCGGCTGTATATATTAATTTCGGTGCTAACCCCAAAATAATCACTTTTTAAATAAAGTATAATACTTTATAGTTCGCTAGAAGTGTAAAAGAACAAAATTATTTTTTAAATAATAAACATTTCTTAAATTACTTACTCATTTTTGTTTTCATTCAAAGAGGGCAAGACTCGTTACAAACGGTACTACGACCCTTAAAAAAATCCCTTATTGATCCTCGGTTAAAAACTATCCGAAAATATTAAATTGACTTTCGGAGAAGATTTATCCGAGAGTGGATAGGGTTTAGAATTGTATGATAATTTACACTATAATCCTTACATTTAAGGTACATAATCGTATGAAATGGCTTGGCTAGATAGTATTCTTCACAAAAGCATTCATAACCAGATGTGGGTATCTGGTTATGTATGCTTTTGTGAAGAATACATACAAACAACACTGGAAAAAATGAAATGAAGTATGACTACGCACACTGTCAAAAATTGGTGCTCGTTTCCAGATCATATTTTAAAGTGCTTTTTTACTTAAATGGAATAAATCCTATAGCAAAACATTCATAATATAGTCTTGTTTTAGTGAAAAGGTCTATTTTTGGTATAAAATAGAAACAGTGAACACAGTAAGCGATTAAATGAAAACTTTCCCTAGATTTTTTTAAAGAATCCTCCAACAATTTTCAATTGACGATATTTTTTGTTTTTGCTATGGAGCAATGTTTAAATAACCTTTTAATAATATAAAGCAACTATTTTTCATTCTAAAGAGCATAAAATATCCATATGTTATCGATTTAAATTTTGTAATAATTTGAAAATTATGAACAAAAACTACAAAATTTTTCCCATGCCTACGGTTTGAACGCTCAAAACATAGAAACTATCGTATTTATTAACACGCACCGAATAGAAAAACATTTTTGTGAATAGGCCTAAGAACTTATCCGAACAGTCGAAACATAAATAAACATTCCACGGTGGTGAAAAAAGTACTCAAATGTAACCTGACGCAAAGCGCGCGCTCGCGGCGCAGAGGCGGATCAAATGACCATCCCCGGATATTTTTTGCAGAACAGGTGAGTGGTTATATGACCATCAGCAATTTTTAATGTCCCTGCTACTGGGGCACATGCTTTCCTAATGGGTGGAAGGAGGATGGGCCATAACCCATCACGCGGGCCCAATGCGGATTAGTGGGTGTTAACGGCTGAAAATCCACCCGGGACTTACTGCTTAACGTGCTTTCCGAAACACGGAGGAGCTCGAGATAATATATTTTTGGTCCCCATCTTATGACCGACACTTGTGAAAGTTGCTTAACCTCCGCAATCGCTGGGCCAGGTGCTAAACCACTGCGCCATGAGCAAAATCCAGAATTGTCTGAAAATAACTTGTGTAAGATTTGGTCAAAATTATAAATAACACTATTAAAATAATACTTACTACTTACCTATTATTTTTCTAAAATATTTTGTATTTCAATGCGTAATAACATTCAAAACAGAAATCTTTAATCCATTTACTTCCATAATGGTAATACTTAACCCATAATTACTACTTCTACCATTCAGAATTAGCTACAGCAAAAAGACGCCAACTCTATATTCAGGTCGCAGGTTCGATTCTCAGGGGAGGCGCTCCGTAATTAATACCCGCCTACATGTGGCCCGTATGCGCAAAATGCTCAGCTTTCAATACGAGCAATTTATTTTATGAAGTCTGTTTTTATTGCGATTCTAAGTTGTTTACAATATTAGAAGGGAAATAACTTAAACCGAGATATAATATCGTTTAAGGTTTTGTGAGAAACAAAGAAAATAACAAAGACTTGTAAGCTGAAAATCAGTTTGTATTATAGTTTGGTAAAAATGGTCAACACACGTAAAGAGACTCGGTACCTCAGTTGGGAGAGCATTGGGCTGGACTTCCAAAGGTCGCGGTGTCGATTCCCGCTTGAGAAAATGATAATGTTAACGAGTAGATTTTTTGCTAATAAGTATATAAGTAACCTACTTATACTCGTACACGCTGAAATTTTAATAATTTGGATCCCGCAGTGGGGTGGTTCCACTCAAGATTACAAGCAACTTTTACTATGGGGCCAACTATGATATCGTGAAAAATAGTCAGCTGTTCCATACAAAAGTATTATTTACCTATTCGACCTTAATGTATGGAACAGCTGATGTTTTTTCGCGATATCAGATTTGGTGCCGTAGTAAAAGTTGCTTGTAATCTTGAGTGGAACCACCCCACTGCGGGAACCAAATGATTAAAATTTCACGCTGTATATAAATAGCAATGTGAATGCTAAAATCTCAAAAAAAATTGTCAAAATATTGGATTGAATTTTTCATTGTTTATTTGGAATATTAGTTAAACATTTGTCACAGTTTTGCAAATACTATTACTTTGGGGTGTTTGCGTTTAGCGAAGTTTGTGTGATTATTATAAAAGTATAATTTCATTTAAACTGTATTATCTAATCTTTCTATTATCTAGTGGAATATTATAAACGTACTAATAATTTTAAACGCTAGGTATAACTATCATAAAACAAACCATTCGCAATGGTTATTACAAAAACGAACGTTAATATAAAAGTTAAATGCGAGAACTTATCGGCAGTAACACGTATAAACACGTATAACGTATAACACGTATAACCGTTTATAAATAAACCGCAATCAAAAGCTACTAAAACTATAAAACAAGGCGGAGATAACTTCCATTAGGCTGTTATTAGCTATTATTGTATTGAAGTAAAGGGTCGTTTAATTTTGAGTTGAAATTGCAAAGAAATTGCTGCGAAAACGATAGAAAATAATATTTATTGTGTTAACATAACAGATTTAATTGTAAGGGTATTTTTAACTCAACAGTGTAAACAACGTTTTACAAAAAACCACTAAAGCTGAATATGGTTAGATAGGGACCATCAAACTGAACAAATTTTTAATGGGACCAACTCTTCAGAGTAATATTTCAATCACAAAAAAAAACATACATTTTGATATGTTTGTTATTGAAATGAAATGATAAATTATTTATTCAAATAAGCTCACATACTAAGCATTTTTAAATTGTCAATATTTTTTTTTACCCTACCACCCATTATGGCGTCTTCTTTGTACCTAGCTGACGAGAAAAATGGGTGCAAAAAAATTACTAGCTTTATCAAATGGAACGATATTTACAAATAATATGTATATCGTTTCCAGACATTAAATTAACATAGATTAACAAATAAATAACATTATTTAATT
Source organism: Agriphila tristella (assembly GCA_928269145.1). Taxonomy (NCBI): domain Eukaryota; kingdom Metazoa; phylum Arthropoda; class Insecta; order Lepidoptera; family Crambidae; genus Agriphila; species Agriphila tristella. The sequence goes on along the minus strand of OV743431.1, from coordinate 55,274,615 downwards.
AGCTTTAATCGGTGTAAAATTTGATAATTTTAATCACAAGCCTGCGCATAAAAAAATCGATAAGGAACCAATTTTCTTTTATTTTTTATAAAAATAACAAAATGCGTATAATCAAAGAAAAAGCGTTATTTTATTTATTCAAAGAAGGTTAACTATATTCCTGGTACGACTAAAGTGAGAAATAAAACTTTTGCTTTTATCCAGTTAAAAACAATGTTTTTATAGTGTCTCTTACATATTTGAATTGGAATGTTTATCATATTGAAAGCAAAAATAATAAAATGATTTTGTCCCTTAAAAATTTAATTGCGATACTTTTAATGAAAATAATAATAAAAAGAATTACAATTTTGTACTGTGTACAATCAATTTGATACTAACCAACACTGTGAACACAGTCCTATCCCATATCACATGTAATTGAAAACCAACAAGTTGTTAATGGATTTCAAGGAAACCCCTTGGCAATTAACGCGAAGGCAAATTGTAATTAATAATTTAATCTCAGTTAGTACTGAAATATTGACAGTTGCGATACCACTGCGTCCTATTAAAACGGGCGTTTTATTCCTTTTAGATGTACAGTCACGTCTATAAATAATGTATACAGTTCTGAACTTTGTCACTCTAAAAGCTACTCCTTTGATGAATAGAAATCAATGAAAAATGATAAATACAACGGAGTGCCAAAGTTCTACACCGTTTACATATTTTATAACGTGACTGTACTAGGTGTTCGCTACTTTTAATGGCAGTTATTGCTATGATGAAATTTTAACAAGCAAATGCTTTTTGTCCTTATAAACGTAATTTACGAAAATCTTAATGATGCGTCCTTCTGTAAACTAACTTTGATAACGTATATTATACAGTAGTCGTACTAATACGTTTAAATATCTATGTAACTCCATAATAATGTTTTAGTCACCCATCCTAAATAAATGCCCTAAATGAATTTATTAAGATTGTTTATGGGGCATTTACACAGGTTGATTTTCCTGGTGACTAGTCGACTAAGGCTTTATTATCGACAATCGCTTGTAAAATCGAATCGCCACGTCATTGAAATTACGTTTGCGATAAAAAGCCCCTATTTGCCCCTAAAGTCGCCTAGCAATTCACCCGGAAAATCGACCATGTAAATACCCCATTAATATTTACGCTTATTCGGTCAAATGATACTATATTGTTTAAAATTGAACCTTTCGGTTTATAATAGTTAAGCGGAGTTGGGAAAAGGAAATCTGGACGAGTAGCTTATTGTTATGAATACTTGCTTATGTTAATTATTAGAAGCTTTTTGTAGCTTTCACTATGTCAGTGCAGCACCAGCCTATTGCCATCACTTTAAATAATTCTACCGCCTCTGTGGTCTAGTGGTTCGCCCATCCGTAAGACGCAGGGGTCCCGGGTTCGATTCCCAGGGGGGTACAATTTTGGTTGATGGTAGGGCTTATTTCAAGTCCACCTGGTTAGCTACGACCATCTTACCTAAGTCTGACGCCTTAAAAACAATTTAAAATTGTTGTGTTCCGGCAGTTAGAGGTAAGATAGCCAGTTCCTCAGTGATGAGGTTTCCGGGTGTAGTGCGCTTCCACTTTCCGCCTTATCGTTACTTATCGTCAGGTGAGGTGAAGGCCAAATACTATCCCGTTTTGCATAAAAAAACACAGTTCTTGTAATGTGGGATTTACACTTGTGACTAAAGCCGCACGAATTTTGCCGCACGGCGAAAATCATTTGTGTTAATGCCAATTCGGCCTAGGCCTAAGTGACTGAATAATGCATAAAAAATCCACCAACAATATCTTAGAACCTATATTAAAATACAATATGTGCAAACTCCCATATGATGTTCCGCCACAATCTAAGCTCGACCGCAACGCTGATTTGCGAAAATAAAACGAGACCGGATTACAGACGGCGCCGGGTAATGGATTAGTGTTGGGAAAGTGTCAAGAATATTTGTCGATAATGGCAACATCGAGACTCACTGAAGTGAGTGCACAGAGTTTTGCTAACCAAATTTTCACAGGATAATAGCTGACGTAAATCAGCTTTCATGGTTACGTTTATTAACTCGCCATTTTCACTTTTCCTAATCATCAATTTAGAAGTCAACAATCTTAAAGAATGTATTTTTACTGAATTCTGTAATTCTTGGACAAAACAGCTGATCACGAAGAGATTTACTGGCAATAAAACGATACCTCTATTATTGGTGAACAAGCAATGAAATAACAACAATCGACATCAGCCATTTTTAATGTCCCCACTGCTGGGGCACAGGCCTTTTCTATAGATGGATAAAGAGGATGGGCCATAACTCACCACGTGGGCCCAATGCAGATTGCTGGGTGTTAACGACTGCAAATGCAGCCGGGACCAACGGCATAAAGTGCTTTCCGAAGCACGGAGGAACTCGAGATTGTAAATTTTTGGTCACCCATCCTATAACAAACCCCTGCGGAAGTTGCTTTACCTCCGCAATCGCTGGGCCAGTTGCTAAACCACTGCGCCACCAAGCTCCTCGAAGTAACAACAATATGTTTCCATAATTGACGGCAATTTGAAGTAAGTAATCTAAGAGCTGTTAATTTTATGAAAATGTAAAAAGTTTGAGTTAAAGTTAGAGTCTGGCCAACAAAAGAGGAGATTGAAATGGCGGCGCCACTTTCCCTGTTAAATTAATGTTTAGAGGTTAAGTTATTAGAAACATAACCTTATAATAAGGATTTGATTAAATCAGGCGTCACTTGGCGGAAGTCCCCAAACCATTTTGAAAAAAGAAATATAATATGTAGCTTATACTTCCGCAAACAATATTATGCAAGATGCACCGCCCGCCCGCCCGCAAAAAAATGCACATGCACACCACAAAATATCAGTGCACAATACCTGCATTTAGCGAGACAGCAACACACCTTGCACCTTCACCAATAAGGCCACTCTACACGTGTTTCGCCCCAAGCCGGAGCATCCTCCGATAAAACCCGAAAAGAAATCCTCTTAAAATAAGGCGCAAAATTAGTTCCATTTCCAACCGAGTCTCGTCCTTCGTGGACCAAACTCTAAGACCTCGTAAATCAATTAGACTAGAAATAAGTTATCGATATATAATCACAAAAACTGATCCCATCACTCGCTCGGGACAATTCCGCAAAGTAATCATTTGTCTACTTGACTAAACTGAATTATATTATTTTTTATTATTATTTAATAATGGCCGCTATAATTGAAGGCTGCCGGATCGCGGCGGCTTCTGTTCTGACCCAACTTATTGCTGAGCTTATTCGATTCATCGTGTTTAAGGGGGAGATATTTTTTTTTATTCAGAAGATCTTTATAAATGTAGCAACATATCAGTAATGGCTAATTAAAACCACGTCTCGATGGAATATTCTCATGCGCACTGACGTCACATTGCAATTGGCATTTTATCTAATAATTAGACGAAAAAAACTGCTGCTGAGATTTTTACCTGGGGGGCTACTCAAATGGCCACTTTTCTATTCATTCGCTAACTTAAATCTTAAAAATAAGCAATTAATGATCAAGTCAGACGTCGCAAGTTTATGTAAATCACAGACATTGTTGTATTGTACAGAATTGACAAGCCTACGACACGTTATTTTGGTGTTTATGGCTTATTTTTAATTTTTAAGTTAGCGAACGAATAGAAAAGTGGCCATTTGAGTAGCCCCGCTGTTCTTACCAAGGTCCGGCTTATTAATTTATCAATATTATAAAAGTTTTCTTATCCAAGTAATAAATATTTACAGAATTATTTTTTATCGAGTTTTCTGACCGATACTGATTTGATTTTGTGTTTGGTGTTTTTGGGTGCATCGCGTAAAAACGGCTAAACGGATTTTGATGGGATTTTACAGTTAAGTTAGGTAGCTTGGGTACAACTTAAAATCATCTGATTCAGGTGGGTAGAACCAGGGCAACAGCTTGAATTCTCCGTAGTACAAGATTTCATACATTAAGGAGGTCATTTAAACTGGTCGTCTTATTTTTTGCTGTCCACGCGTAGGAAATCGCGGGCGGAGGCTAGTGTAATATATTAAAAATACATCAAATCGAATAAACAATTACACACACATTTGTTAAAAAAAATTCAACTGAGCACATAAAAAAACAGACCAAAAGAAATCTAATACGATTCGATACGAATGTTTCGCCTTAACTGTTCGTTATTAGATTACGAATGGGATCTCATACAGTGATCGTGCTAGTCCGTTCGCACGACGTGCAGTGACGTGCCCGCCAATTCAATTACGCCCCGATTCTGTACCAAGACGATCTATTTGTTTTTCTGCGGCAATTTCCGTATGGGGAACAAATAATCAACGGCATTAGGTTCGAATTTGAATTGAAACAAACTGATTGATCAAAATGACATTTTCTTTGACTGAGAGGTAAGGGTTGGCAACCATACAGTTAAAACCTTTTTGTGTTGAATGTCTAGTGACCGCGTCACCACCTCATCTTAAAAGAAATTTTAGATTACCTTAGGTTTTGTCCGAGTGGAATTTCGTTGTGTTGAATATGGATGCATGGATATTCTTCAAGGTCTGTTCATATAAAAAACTTCAAAATTAGTTCAGTAACTTATTTGTGAAAAAGGTAAAACGAAAAAGTCAGAGTACTATCCACGATTCATTCGATTACTTTTATAGGATTATACCTAGTTGGTTACTAAGTTCTGTAACTATGGAAAACATGAATAATACTAAATTTACAAATAATGCTACAATGAATTATATACCAAATGAAAGCACAAATATTTAAGATTATCATGTATTAAAATTATTCGAAATGACCGCCTCTGGCATGAATACACGCCTTTAGACGACGAGGCCAGTCATCGATGGCAGCACGAACTACCACCATATCCAATTCTGCGACTGCCTTGAGAATAGCGCGCTTAAGAGAGTCGAGATTCATGTGGGGCTTAGCACATGCTTTCTCCTCAATAAGTTGCCATATGGCATAATCCAGAGGATTTAAGGTTGTGTTTGGTGTTTTTGGGTGCATCGCGTAAAAACGGCTAAACGGATTTTGATGGGATTTTACAGTTAAGTTAGGTAGCTTGGGTACAACTTAAAATCATCTGATTCAGGTGGGTAGAACCAGGGCAACAGCTTGAATTCTCCGTAGTACAAGATTTCATACATTAAGGAGGTCATTTAAACTGGTCGTCTTATTTTTTGCTGTCCACGCGTAGGAAATCGCGGGCGGAGGCTAGTGTAATATATTAAAAATACATCAAATCGAATAAACAATTACACACACATTTGTTAAAAAAAATTCAACTGAGCACATAAAAAAACAGACCAAAAGAAATCTAATACGATTCGATACGAATGTTTCGCCTTAACTGTTCGTTATTAGATTACGAATGGGATCTCATACAGTGATCGTGCTAGTCCGTTCGCACGACGTGCAGTGACGTGCCCGCCAATTCAATTACGCCCCGATTCTGTACCAAGACGATCTATTTGTTTTTCTGCGGCAATTTCCGTATGGGGAACAAATAATCAACGGCATTAGGTTCGAATTTGAATTGAAACAAACTGATTGATCAAAATGACATTTTCTTTGACTGAGAGGTAAGGGTTGGCAACCATACAGTTAAAACCTTTTTGTGTTGAATGTCTAGTGACCGCGTCACCACCTCATCTTAAAAGAAATTTTAGATTACCTTAGGTTTTGTCCGAGTGGAATTTCGTTGTGTTGAATATGGATGCATGGATATTCTTCAAGGTCTGTTCATATAAAAAACTTCAAAATTAGTTCAGTAACTTATTTGTGAAAAAGGTAAAACGAAAAAGTCAGAGTACTATCCACGATTCATTCGATTACTTTTATAGGATTATACCTAGTTGGTTACTAAGTTCTGTAACTATGGAAAACATGAATAATACTAAATTTACAAATAATGCTACAATGAATTATATACCAAATGAAAGCACAAATATTTAAGATTATCATGTATTAAAATTATTCGAAATGACCGCCTCTGGCATGAATACACGCCTTTAGACGACGAGGCCAGTCATCGATGGCAGCACGAACTACCACCATATCCAATTCTGCGACTGCCTTGAGAATAGCGCGCTTAAGAGAGTCGAGATTCATGTGGGGCTTAGCACATGCTTTCTCCTCAATAAGTTGCCATATGGCATAATCCAGAGGATTTAAGTCTGGGCTGGAGGATGGCCATTCTTCCTGCGCGATAAAATCAATTTTGTTAGCCCGAAACCATGCTTGTGTAGATTTTGCTTTGTGCGCAGGGGCAGAGTCCTGCTGGAAGACCCATGGCTGGTTTTGAAATAAAGTGTGGCTTAAGGGTTTGACAACAGGTTCCAGAACGGTATCTTGATAGACTCTAGCGCCAGTTTTCACACCTTTTTCACAGAAATGAACCTTACTTAGCCCTGAATAGGACACCCCCAGCCAAATCATCACTGATGAGGGGTGGTGAACTCGTTGGACCCTCGGAGCAATCATGCTGGCTTCTTTACTATTCTTAGCGTATACTCTATCATTTTGACGGTTAAAATTTTCTTCGACTGTGAAGATTTTTTCATCAGTAAACAAGATTTTTCGATGGCCGTTTTGTGCGTACTGCTTTAGTAGAGCGCGACTTCGTGCTAACCTCATAGCCTTCAATCGTGCGTTTAGCAGATGGCCCTTTCGTCTACGGTAAGCGTGAAGCCCAAGGTCATCATTGATAATTTTTTTAAGGGAACTTCTCTTCACAGTCATCTGTATTGCCAATAACTTTTGCTTCCGGACGGGATTTCTCGTGATTCTCGCCTTCACTGCCTTGATCACAGCTGGTGTCCGAACGGTGCGTGGTCTTCCTGATCTTTTTCGGTCATCGACGGTCAAGGTATTACTGTACCTATGGATAGTGCGATAAATAAATTGCTTGTTGATTTTCAACTTTTGTAGCAACTTGAAAATCATATTCGGTGGCTGCCCACATTTGTGCAGAGCAATTACAGCGACACGATTCTCCTTCAACCCCCATTCCATGGTGAAATAAACAAAATATGATATACGTGTGGTATGGAATTATAGCTTATAAAACTGTCAATAATATGTCATTTTTATTTTTTCTTTTAATTTGTTTTAATGGCCAGTAATCGATAAAGAAACTCAGTAACAGAACTTTTGACCAACCTGTGTAGTGTCACCATAAAAAATAAAATTTTGAAAGCAATCACCAAACAACTATTCAATAAGACAAGTAATAAACAATAAGTATTCTAAATTCTAAGTTGTATGCAACAACAACATACAATATACCACATGTCGGAGTCCACACGATTACATAATGACCCCCTCGCCATGATCCAAATCGCGGCCATTAAAAACAATAAGCGGCCAGCCGATCGCTAGTAATAACTGTTTTTAAATTGATTTAAAATTTCACAGTCCATTACTTAACCCGCGAGGCGCTCGAGAGTTTAGCAAGGATGGGACCGAAAGCGTGTCGAATTTAAATTCGGTAAGAAATTATCATAGTCTTTAAAAAGTGCATATGATAAGACTATATTCTACCTAGATATAAAATATGATCGATGATAAATTTACATGAAGACTTTTTATTTCAATTTGGAAAGAAGCATTAATTTTACTCTACATCTTATGTATTACTTGAGATTGCATAATGATGTATTGTGTAATTATACTACCCATGTATAAAATATTAAAAAAGTTTTATAACTCTATTTAATCCAGCAATTTAGTTTCTTTCCTTGTGAAAATAAATAATTAATTGAAAAAATTGGCATCAAAATTGTTCATAATTTATTAAGGCAAGTATAGTTACTGTTTTTTTTTCTACCGTAAAATATTTATTTTTTACTCTAAGCTTTCATGAAATCTATGCTATGGGCTCGTGGCAAAAAAAGTGGTTCGTGGATTACGCCCCCGGTGTCTATTGCCCCCGTTTTTAACCGACTTCACAAAAAGGAGGAGGTTCTCAATTCGATTGTATGTTTTTTTTATCGTTGTTCGCGCATATCTTCGTCATTTATGAACCGATTTTGATGATTCTTCTTTTGTTCGATTGAGTTTTCTTGCGAGATGGTCCCATTTAATTTTTTTTCAAATCGGTTCAGTAGTTTTTGAGAAATCTTGAAAATACTATGATTTTGCATCAACTAACATGACGACTTTGTTATTTATGAACCGAATTAGATGTTTCTTTTTGTTGGGAAACGGGTACTTTTAATGTAGTCTTTTTAACCGACTTCAAAAAAAGGTTCTCTCTCAGTTTGACCTGTATGAATGTATGTTTCTCCGCGCATATCTCACGTTTGGCTGAGCCGATTTTACACCCAATAATATACCTAATATAGAAGGTACTTACACTAAAAATAAAAAAATGTTTTAAAAAACAAAAAACCGACTTCAAAAACCTGCATCTAAAAAGCAAGAAATAATGTTCAAATCATTAGATACGCATTATCATTGTTATAATAACAACACGTCTATTGAAGTCGGGTGGGGCTTTTAGAATAAAAAAAGGAAGTTGTACTCCAGCCCCACCCGACTTCAATAGACGTGTTGTTATTATAACAATGATAATGCGTATCTAATGATTTGAACATTATTTCTTGCTTTTTAGATGCAGGTTTTTGAAGTCAGTTTTTTGTTTTTTAAAACAATTTTTTTAGTAAAAATTTGAGGGCAATTCCACGAACCCGAAAATAGTACTTTAATTTTAATATTTGTGTTTATTAGGTTTATTTAAAATGTTATTTCAAGAAAAAAAGTCAATCATTCTATATTTGGATATTAAACAGCGTATGTCCCTATTGATTTCACAAAATTTTAGCTCTAATCATTAACTATCATGTAGGTACGGTCCTATTATGAGGGTCCAGTGGGTAATGAATCCTATTAGCGATACATTTTTATGATGTGATAATTTTTGAAATCACTTCCCCAATTCAAGTATCCGAATTCTCAAAGGATTATATACCAATTTTCAATTTCCCAGGGAAGTTAACAATTCCACACCATCCTCCAGTGAGCTCCACCCCTAAGTCGACCTCTGCCCCTAACCCCACGCTTCCGATGTTCCTATAAACATTATCATTACTAGAATTAGTATTATTTGTTACGGGTTCGCGCATGCGCGCTGGGAATTTCGTTATTTATGGCTTATTCTGTGTTTGAGGGTAATGAGGGTCGAAGCTAAGAGCTAGCAGGTTTTGGTGGTCAGGTCAGTTATTGATTGGGATTTTACGTTCTTAAATTACGATAAGTGAGAGATAATTTACCACCTGATATTTAGTGAAGATAAGAGTAAAAAGGCTCACTTTACCAGGAATCTTTGCTAAAACTATTTTACCTCTAACAGCCGTAAGAATACAACCATAAACAGATTTTTGAGGATATTATTTTGAAAAGATTTTTGTAATGTAATTATGTCGGAAAGGGCTTAAAATAGTATGACTAATTCATTTTCAGAAAAATATTTCTACATGACTAGCTCATTGGCGCTTTTGTGCATATATTTTTTCCATAAAATAAAGTAAGTAGGTATGTTTATGCATTTTTTTTGTTTCAAGCACTGCGTAAACTTTTGTAAATGTCTTACATCCATCATCAGTTTAGAGTCCCCGCAAACTACAGACCAAACTGTCGGCCAATAGCTGGGTCGGGCCTTTAATTAGTATGAATAAGTATGCAAGTAAGTTGGTATCGCCTGAATTTTCATATAAAACCAACTATCGGCCGATAGAAAGTCTGTAGTCTGTGGGCACGCTAATTCGCTCGATATGTTCATAGAAAATGTGTCAGCTAACCAACCAAATTAGCATAGATCACGTTTCTTTCTCACCGCGATCATAACAAGTGTAACATCCATCTCGGTGCGCCCGCGGCGATCGCCTATCGATCTGGAGCTGTCAATAGGCGAGCAATTATACAAAGATTTATGTACTACAATTATTTGCTGTCGATGCTTATTCGCCGGTTAATTGTTAGAATATGCGTAATATTTATGGGATCTTTTTGGGGTACAGCAGATGGTTTACCTAAAAATTCACTCTTGAATTATCAAACCTTAGATTTTCTTCTTCTTATCTATCTTCCTCTCCAACTAGTAAAGGTTGGCAGTCAGTTCCGTATACTGGGTCTTGTCCTTGGCAAGGCTAAAAAGTTCGGCGGCACTTGTTATTCCCGTCCATTTCCGAATGTTTCGCGACCAAGACTTTCTTCTGCGACCAGGTCTTCTTTTTCCCGCAACTTTTCCCATCATAATTAGTTGCAAGAGCTCGTATCTATCGTACCTAAGGACGTGCCCCAGATATGCAACTTTTCTCTGTTTGACGGTTTGCAAAAGCTTGCGTTTCTGTCTGACTCGTCACAGAACGTCCTCATAAGCCTTAGATTAGAAACTCTATAATATTTTGACTCTACAATAACTCACGCTGTTTATTCTTTAAAAGATTTATAAACTTGCAATATACGTTGTACTTATCTTTCGAGTTTCCTAGAACTCTGGTGATGATTTTAATTGAAAAATTCACTAAAGTTCTTATTATAGTTTGGCAAAGACCAAAAGACAGGTCATGGTGTCTATAAATGGCGACTCTGCATTTTGCTCTAGTAAAATTATATTCTATGATAGGTTGTGATTAATTTTAGTTGATATGAATACGAACAAAATATAGCCCGATATGAAAGTACAATTCACTCTTGACCATTTTTTGATAATCGTTGCAGACCACCCATAGTTCCGATCCCGGATTTAACATTAAGTTTATGATTTATAACGTGACTTATGACTACCGTACAACAAGTCTAGTTAATACTTTTTGCAAACAAGAATGATCAAAAATTATATGGATGGATGAAAAATATCGAATGATCTAAAAAGTGAAACAAAACGTACGAGTATCTACCCAAATCTAAAGTGCTTCTTTTTATAATTTAATAAACATTTAAATGAATCTGTATATGGATGTACTCAAGGTCACCCAGCGTGCAATGGAGAGAGCCATGCTCGGCGTTTCCCTGCGTGATCGAATCAGAAACGAGGAGATCCGCAGGCGAACTAAAGTAACCGACATTGCTCGAAGGATTGCTCAGCTGAAGTGGCAATGGGCGGGACACATAGCGAGAAGAACCGACGGCCGTTGGGGCGGAGAGGTTCTGGAATGGCAACCGCGCACCGGACGACGCTCCGTGGGTAGGCCTACCCACCCGATAAGGTGGACCAACGATCTGGTGAAGATTGCCGGAAGCCACTGGATGCGGGCAGCGCAAGACCGATCGTCGTGGAGATCCTCAGGGGAGACCGATACCCTGCAGTGGGTATCGTGCGGCTGATATGATGTATGTGGATGCATTATGTCGGTACGCATTAATTGCTTATAATTTCAATGGTCAAACAACATTCCACTGCACCGACCTAATTCCCATTTTTTTCTCGTATAAACCACCAACAGTCAATACTATTACTTCACATACTTTTTGCTTCAACCGACAATAAATAAACACAACACAGCGGTCGCAAAAACAAACTTAGTGGTTACCTCTGGCTTCGCTCGTAAACTTATCGTGTATATCTGGCAAAAACTAGGCGCAACATGGAGTTATGAAATTTGGATATTATTTTCTTTTTTTAATAATATGCATCAAAGTTTAAATATTTTCTTTGTTATAAACTACATTGAAGTTTATTATAATGCCTAACATTTGGCACTGAATAATGTGAATGAATGAAGATTAATAATTATATGCCCTACTACTATAGGGCTAGAAACCTAAGTACTAGAATATGTACCTATAGTAGGTATGCAGTCTTTATTTTATAAAATTATGGTAAGCCTGAATAAAAACTGAATTTCAGAAAGTAATCATGTACAAAAAGTTCACAACGTATCTTGATGGTTAACATGGTTAAGAAAATACTTTTATCTACGATAGGGGATCATGATAAGATGTATCCATAGATATCTTCTTAACTCCATGACGCAATGAATGCTCAGAAAGTCTGTGGTGTATCTCCACATCAAACTTACGATCGCAAACACATCCCATACGACCGCAAACGATCGATATAATGAGCGAAACACAAAATGCTAACATCACGCACAGATCGACATGTAAATACCAAATGTAATGACTTTATTTAGTTTCGATTCGATTAAATGTACCGACATTTGAGGAAATTACTTTTGAATTAGAGTGCAAGTGTTCGTGATATATCAAATACCTACTGTAACTCACCTCTCAAGCTTACGCGCTCACTAGACATGAAATAAAACACTTATATGACAGATACTAGCGCTGTTTTATTAAAATACTTTGGTGATTTTCCACTGAATCTACCACCATTCAGTGAAAAATCAAGCTAAATACTGAATCTACCACTATATCACAAAATTGGGAGGTCCTAAGAAGGAAATGGCAAAAAAAGCTTGGAGAGGTTTGCCGACCTTCGTCTTATCAATCTATTTACAAAAGCAACTAACTGTATATCATTAGATCCTGCAGTGTGTGTTTGAAGCTTTAACTTGTGAAAAGCAGGTGAAGTTTTCCAACCATCATCTCTATTAAAATTAGGATATTTATTAATTTCAATAGCCTCGCGGAGTATTCTAGGAATAAATTTAGGTTCCCTGCCAAGGATTTGGGGTTTGTCAAATCTAGTTAATTTGGCTGGGCCCCTCAAAGGCGTGTTCACACACTGCAGACTTATTATTGCGCCTAAGTTTTATGTAAGCTACATGCTCTTTAACGCGGGTCCCTATGCTTTTCTTTGTTTGCCGGATGTAGGAGAGCCTACAGTCACAATCTAGTTTGAAGACGCCTGTAACCTGAAGCCGCCGAAGAATATCAACCAAATTCTTAAGACATTCTTACGACCTGTCAATATACAAACTGTCATATATTAGTGTGTATAAATGATATACTTTATAGAGGTCCCAACATCTGGTTGTATGCTATTAATTGCTAACCCACAGAATCAATTGAAATGATATCAATTTATCAAGTTTCCGGTCTCACGGATTGTAATAATTATTAGTTAATAATTTAAATGTGAATCGTTCCCAATACAGTTTTGCCGTTGAAACTACAAGAAAGAGGCGTGCACGATCATGTAGGTAAAACGTGCTGGGTTAATTTTTATAAGTGTTTTTTAGTTTTGGATTTCAAATGAATATTTGGTGTTTGTACCATCGAGATACAAGGTCGTCCGAAACGGTCAATTGCGATTGTCAATTTTTACGTCAATGTTATAGATAGAAGAATCGAAAACCTATTCCATCAATAAGTGTCAATTACGTAAAAATTGATAACCGCCATTGATCGCTTCGGGCGACCTTTAGAAAAGTTAGGGTGAGGCCTGAAAAAATAAGTTTGTGATTCAGTTATCATTACAGTTGTCATTAAAGTCATCCGGAGCCGGGCTGAGCTGAGATCCAACCGTTAAGCTGGGGTTTCCTAAGAAAGAGGTGCCTCTTTTTGACGTTACGGTGTCTAGCCACCGCTCTCTAGAAAACCGCACCGTATTGTTTGCTTAGACAACGTTCTACGCCGCTAAATTACGGCCGTAATATGACGGCACCGTCATCTTAGGAAACCCTAGCTTGAAACTTCTTTCCTTTTTCACGCGTATTTGTTACTATGGTTTCAGGGTTGTTGCTTTAGCAACGGAGCCACCTGTATTAGCGCGGTGTCTCAGTTTTTCTCCGGTCAAGCTCCGGTTGACTTTCGGTTGACCGTCACAAAAATTAAAATTCATCATTTCAATTTCTGTCCGGCCGGGAATCGAACCCGGGACCTTTTGCGTGGTAGACAGGCATGCTGACCATTGCACCACTCGGCTTTCATTTAGATATTGAATACATTAATATTACCTACATTATTATTGATATTTAAATGATTCTGAAATCTCAAAAAGTCAAATGCCTATAAAATTTGGATTAATTAACATTTTAATAAATTAAACAAATCTCTTTGTTGAAAATTATAATTAGATAAGTACCTATGCCCCTTGATTCAAAATATAACTTGCTAGTTCAATTATCGTTTCTCCATCAACCAACATATCTAATTATGTAAAACATTAAATTATGTAATATATTTTTCAATATTCAATATAAACAATGGACCTGTTCTCTGGAATGAGAAAGATGAGTTAAACCATAATTATTTTAACCCCTTCAAAATTATACCTCATTAAAGGAAATGTACAAACAATGTAATTAGTAAGTAAGTAACTTTTATACTGTTACCTACCAGCTTACAGTGGAAATTCAAGTAGGTAACAAGGCTGCTTTACTTGTCAGAATTCCAAAATTACTCTCGCATTTAAACAATAATTAAGCAATCAGCAAAAATCTCGTCAAAACGGTGAGACAGTTATTCACGACTTAAAAAAATGACGCCATTTTGACTTAAACAAATTGGGAAGTGCTGACAAACTTATGGAAGAAAGAAAATTTGAGGAAATTAAACCTTATTCGTATAACTTTATGAGTTATAACTGTTTTCTTTAAGTGGCAGCTCTGAATTCAGTAAACGAGGTAGGTAATTGTTCATATTTCGAACAGTCAAATATTTAAATTTGAAAATGGAACTTTCCTTAAGGCTGCGTTCACTGCACGTTTAAACAAATAAAACGTTTTTGGAACACGGACGAAATCAACCTCCTTTAAATTGCGTAAGTTTCTGTACTTTGTTAAAATAAGACGTGGGTGTATGAGCATTGGTTCTTTCGCCTTCCCAAAAATAGTATTTATCTTGACAAATCATCAAATCAAATCAATCGTTTATTTGCAAACATGTGGTTAAACAAAGGTCAATGATAATTTTTGTTCTAACTAATTTTGTCATAGAAATACCTACTACTGTAAGGTTTTTCTTAAATAGTTATTCGATACTTTATCGGGAGGTGAGATTGTCTCTGGATGTTGTATAGTTCCTTTTATTGCTGTGGTGAGCACCTTCAATCGCATTTCGTTCACCGACTGCGTATTGTCTCCTTATGCGTAACATTTAAAACAAAATACTTAAAAATGTATAGAGCTGAAGCCAACGTCTAATTTAGGTTTTATTTACCTTAGCTTTGAAATTCTCCTAAGATCCCTAGGCAAAGCTTTCGACAATTTTAACAAAACTAAAGTGAATAATTTTTATAATAAGTAAATGAAACTGGTAACTATTTAGTTTTGGGTTCTAGAAACCCATTTTTTAACTTTAACTTATATTACGTTTAAAATGATGTAATAGAAATAGTTAACGACACTGAATGTTTTTTAAATAATAATAACAACGTTATTATTATTATTATTAGTCGCGCGACTGGTATGTTTTCATTTTATCTTAGGATCCCTGTCTCAGAGCTTTATTCAGTGACATCAATCGACCTTTAAAATTACTAACAATTATTGGTGTAATTTTTTAATAACAGAGCTTTTAATTTTTACTATCAAAATGCAATCATCAATGAATCACTTTCGGAATTAAAATGTTGCAGTAGAATCATTTTAATTATTTTCAATAGTGAGGAGCAAAAAATATTAATTGTTTAGTTGTAACAAC
Source organism: Agriphila tristella (assembly GCA_928269145.1). NCBI lineage: Eukaryota > Metazoa > Arthropoda > Insecta > Lepidoptera > Crambidae > Agriphila > Agriphila tristella. Next base: position 55,259,027 of record OV743431.1, on the reverse strand, counting down.
TCTAGTGATATCAGCGTCATCTTCCCAGTATTAACATCATCCAATGAATTTTCAGCCTTATTACAACAGCTCTGAGATTAAAACCGGATTCCTTTGGATTTGCACGAGAAAAAAAATCTTGAACACCACCAGAAGCCTGAGAAGGGAGTCGGGACAAATCGCAAATTTACATATAACAAATACTGAAGTCACGTTTTCAGGAACAAAAATCGTAAGTTTTGAGAGGCACGGACACTGTTTATGTTTCAAGTGGGAATTGCAATCGTGGCGGGAATTATTTATAATAGTTTAGTAAAAATGTTGCGACGAAAAGTGGAATTGAATAACATAAGATATTGCATATTTTACTGTACTACTGTTAGTCATATGACCTAATAAAAAACCGGCCAAGAGCGACTCGGACTCGCGCACGAAAGGTTCCGTACCAAAAAACGGCAAAAAACAAGTTTGTTGTATGGGAGCCCCCCTCAAATATTTATTTTATTCTGTTTTTAGTATTTTTTGTTATAGCGGCAACAGAAATACATCATCTGTGAAAATTTCAACTGTCTACAAGCTGTCGTTATTAATATCGAGAAAAAAACAGCAAAAAATTCAGGTTTGTTGTATGGGAGCCCCCCTTAAATATTTATTTTATTCTGTTTTTAGTATTTGTTGTTATAGCTGCAACAGAAATACATCATCTGTGAAAATTTCAGCTGTCTAGCTATCACGGTTCATGATATACAGCCTGATGACAGACAGACAGACAGACAGACGGACAGCGGAGTCTTAGTAATAGGGTTCCTTTTTTACCCTTTGGGTACGGAACCCTAAAAACACGTTTCTTGTATGGGAGCCCCCCTTAAATATTTACTTTATTCTGTTTTTAGTATTTGTTGTTATAGCGGCAACAGAAATACATCATCTGTGAAAATTTCAACTATCTAGCTATCACGGTTCATGAGATACAGCCTGATGACAGACAGACAGACAGACAGACGGACAGCGGAGGCTTAGTAATAGGGTCCCGTTTTTACCCTTTGGGTACGGAACCCTAAAAAATTTACAAATGGTTTAATTTGACTATTTATCTCTAAGCAAAGCTTGTACTAGGGTGACGAAATATCGGGTTGAAGTATTTCTATAGAGAGTGTTAATGAAAGAACAAAAAATAGGTAAAACTGTTTCTTCGGACTTTCTTTCGCGATTTTAGAGTTGTTCCCCATAGTAAAAGTTGTTCAGTTTAGAGGCGGTTTTCCCATTTTTGGTTTATTCATTAATACGTTGTATATGGGCGTGTATATAGTGATATGGATATTCACCACTTCATCAGATCACAGCCTCAGATCAAATAAAAAAGAAAGATGGAGCGTTGCGAACAATGAAGTGAGGCCGGTTTTTGATGGTACATGTGTGCGTACAAGGGGGCGGGCGGGGGCCGGGCGGCAGGGTTTTATATGGAAAGCCACGGCGTAGTTTCGTTACACGTGTGTGCGTGAACTGTGTATGGACACAGCCATGGCGTAGTTTTATAGGCCTCACCGCTTCGTTCGGAAGACTCCGTCTTACTTTTTTTATTTGGTCTGAGATCACACTTCGATCAATCCGTGGCGGAAAATCAAGGCTTCAAAGTTAGGTACCTCATTTGAATGAAAATAGGCTGGTGTTTCTAATAATTATATCCATCCACCACTGTATATTTTTTTGCATTGCCATGAATTGGTTCACAATGTTTTGGTTACGATATAACCAGATATTTGGTGACGATATATTTAAGTCTATAAATATCGTTACTTAAAGCTGATTAGTTTCTTGAGCCCGTTCTAAATGCCAATTAAAAAAGTCTGGAACGGGTGGTAGGAAAATATAGACGATTCAAAATCAATTATTAATTATTAAGTTTGTTTGAATTTGACTTTGACAAACAATGAGATTGCTCCAACACCTGTCGGAGATTGGACAGCATCATGACTATCTTGACTTTCAAGGCCGCTACCCAAATAGGGATAGTACTTTATTAGAATAAACTATGTCCGGATTTACACCTCACCTGTTTATTTTTGAGACTCCGATATTTCGGCGCAGTTCCATGCGCCATGATCACAAGGTACACATGGTGTAAATCCCGACATAGTTTATTCTAATAACGTCAATAACCATGGAAAGGACATCAGGCACATGAGACCCAAAAGTGTATAAACATAATAAATTCCGTTATCTATAAACAGTAAACACTTTATGTTACAAGAATCATAAAACAGTAGCAACATTATTTTTAACTCCTTCATTTAGCTTTAATTAATTTAAAAAAAAAACAAAAGAATATCTATGAAACGGACACATCTTTGTCAGCGATTGCAGAAGTAATTTGCGCATTAAAAAAAGAATGTCTGCCAGCTGTCAGTCATCTGGCAGTCAACTGTCAAAAGCGTTTTGTTACGTGCGACATATGCACAGATTTTCCGTTCCGACTCGTACATTGTGGTGCTAATCTGTATCACTAACGCAGTTAACGAAACATTTTGGTCGTGATACTGGTGTTGTTATTTAGTGTCGGGGTTAAAAAAAAACTTTCAAACATAAACAACTCTTAAAACATAAATCTTCGTTAAACTCTCAATATTTTCTGTGACTTACTAATTACATGCCTACATTTCGAAAAAAAACAGAAACGCTATACATTCTTTGGTTTTTTTCTATGGGACTCTGCCTGATGTCCTTTAAAACAGGGATAGTACTGCCCCCGAACCGATTCCCCAGGTTCTTCAGCCAAAAATGTCGCCTTCTTGCAATGGTGCAACACTGATATTAAACCCTTACCATATTTTTAAGTCTTTTTTATTTCAGCCAAGATAGAGTCACGTATCTAACTGACCCTATAGCTTCCTGAACTTCCAATCACAATGGTTATTCGCTAACAGACACGTAAATTTTCGCAGCATCTAAATAAAGCCGTAGTCCAACAGGATGGGTTTATGCGTTAATTGCACGCAGCCACCCGGCTAATGGCGCGCGTCCATTGTGCTGCGTCAGGTGTGTGAGAAATATTTTGCAACAACTTAGGTTAGTGTACGTGGAGGCAGTTAATAAACTTTTTTTATGAAAAGTGGAAATGGACAACTTTTGGTGCCCTAGCAAGCAAGATAGAGATTCACCCGAAACGTGAAGTGGGAATGAACCTGTGGGCACGTATCAAACTTTCATTGTTTTCGCGCGTCAAAGAGAGTAAAATGTCAGTCGGGACTTTATCATGACGTGTTACATTTGTCAAGGAATTCTGTCTAATTATTTTTCTTATGAATAGGCATCAACATTCTGTTTGCTCCTTTTATGTTTTATGTGAGAGAGAAGTGTTGGTAAATAAACCGTAAAATTAGAAAGTTGAGCTTATTAATTACTTCACCAACACGTCCAAACCTCCCACAACTGGTGACCACCGCAAGAACACAGTAAATAAGACAAGTGATTATATAGTGCAAGAATGAACGACGGCAATGACTCGGAGAAAACGGCAGCATCGCAAGCCGCCCAGCACCCTGGCCAAGAGCGCGTTTCCATTCCACCATCCGACATTTGCCGTGTCGGCGTACGTGTTCCACCTTTTTGGCCTGAAGAGCCGGAGATATGGTTCGCTCAAATAGAAGGTCAATTCGACATAGCAGGGATCACTTCGGATGCCACAAAATTTAATTACGTGATCGGGCACTTGGATCCGCAATATTCAAAGGAGGTAAAAGACGTAATTTTGTCCCCACCTGCCGAAAATAAGTATGATAAGCTGAAGTTTGAGCTCGTTAAGCGCCTGTCAGCGTCGAAAGAAAAGAAAGTGCATCAACTTCTCATGCATGAAGAACTGGGTGACAGGAAGGCGTCACAGTTCCTTAGGCACCTGCAGAGCTTGGCTGGTTCTGAAGTGCCAGAAGACTTCATTCGCACCATATGGAGCAGTCGTTTACCCAGCAACATCCAAACGCTGCTGGCATCGCAATCAGCTACACCCTTGGAAGCGTTAGCAGACCTGGCAGACAGAGTGCAGGACATTGTATCGCCTATGCGCCAAGTTGCCGCCGCCTCCACACCTACACCATCTTCGAGCACTATGGAGACAATGGCACTTGAGATAGCGGAATTGAAGCACGCCGTGAAGAATCTGACGTTGAAGCTCAGTGGCCGCGAGCGTGAGTCGAGGCCACGCTCAAGAGGCAACCACCGAAGTCGTTCGTCAAGTCGATCCAGTTCGAATTACCGCAAGTTTCCCTTATGTTGGTATCACTTCAGGTTCGGATCGAGGGCGACCAAGTGTGTGGAACCCTGTGATTATGCAAAGTCGGGAAATGCTCAAGGCAGTCGATAATGGCGACGAACGATTGCCCTTCCTCCAGTGGTCGCCTTTTTGTCACAGACCGCAAAACCAAGACCCAATTGTTAGTGGACACCGGCAGCGATCTTTGCGTTTTTCCACGATCTGCCTTGCGCGAGCGTCGCACGAAGACTACGTACCAGCTATCGGCGGCCAACGGAAGTGTCATCGATACGTATGGTTTCATCCAATTGAATTTAGATTTAGGCCTAAGACGTAGCTTTACCTGGAACTTTGTTGTGGCTAACGTTACAAAAGCTATCATTGGTGTAGATTTTCTTAGACACTATAATTTAATTGTGGATGTACGTAACCAACGTTTAATAGACAATACTACCTCATGTGTTCTGTGGCTAGTATAGATAATGATTTAAAATCTGTACTGTCTGTTAAAGTTTTGACTGGAGATTCGCGGTACCATTTAATTTTAAATGAATTTCCTGACATAACTCGTCCATCTGGCACGCCGCGCGTTACACGGCACAACACAGTGCATCATATCCGTACCACTCCAGGGCCTCCCACATTTTGTACCCCTCGCAGGTTAGCGCCGGACAAGTTAAAAATCGCGCGTAGCGAGTTCAAGCTGATGCTAGACAACGGCACTGCGCGTCCATCTGAGAGCCCTTGGGCATCAGCACTGCATTTGGTGCCCAAGAAGGACAGCAGCTGGCGGCCTTGCGGAGATTACCGTGCGTTGAACGCCCGCACCATACCCGATAGGTACCCGATCCGTCATATACATGATTTTGCTCACAGTATCGCAGGCTGCAAGGTTTTCTCGACTATAGATCTGGTGAAGGCTTATAACCAAATCCCGGTTTTCGATGAGGATATACAGAAGACCGCCATCACCACCCCTTTCGGCCTGTTCGAGTTCCCGTTTATGACTTTTGGTCTAAGGAACGCAGCTCAGACTTTCCAAAGGTTTGTAGATGAGATGATCAGGGGGCTAGATTTCTGTTACTCCTACATTGATGATTTTCTGGTTTTCTCCCGGGATCAGGCCCAGCATGAGGATCACCTGCGACAGCTGTTCGAGCGGATGCAACAGTACGGTATTCTGGTTAATACCTCAAAGTGCGTTTTCGGTGCAAGCGAGGTAACATTCTTAGGGTATCACATCTCGGCGGAAGGCACTAAGCCCCAGGAGTCCAAGGTCCAGGCTATCAAAGACTGTCCAGTGCCCAAAACAGTAAGAGAACTTCGGAGGTTTTTAGGGATGCTCAATTTTTATCGGCGATTCCTACCCAATGCCGCACAGAGCCAAGCCCCTCTCAGCACTCTTCTAACGGGCTCGGTAAAAGCCTCGCATCCAGTGGATATCGCTGGCCCAGCATTAGCAGCATTCGAGCAGTGTAAGCAGGATCTCTGCAATGCTGCACTGCTGTCACATCCTGATTGCAACGCCCAGTTAGCCTTAGTCACTGATGCATCTGACGTGGCATTAGGAGCGGTCTTACAGCAATTGAAGAATAGCATCTGGCAACCTTTGGCGTTCTTCACACGAAAATTAAGCCCGGCACAGCGGAAATATTCACCCTACGACTGAGAACTCTTGGCCATCTATGAAGGTATAAAATATTTCCGCCACATGCTGGAAGCAATGCATTTTACGGTGTTCACCGATCACAAGCCACTTAGTTTCGCATTTAGTGACCGCAAAAACAACTGTTCGCCTCGTCAGTACCGACACCTCGATTACATATCGCAATTCACGACTGACATCCGACATATATCCGGTCGAGACAACGTGGTTGCTGATACACTATCGCGTATCGAGGAAATCCAACCAGTCCTTGACTACGAATTGTTGGCGAAGTCTCAAACGGTGGACTCTGAACTTGGCGATCTTCTCAGAAATGAAACATCAATACGTCTCAAAAAATTGGTACTAGAGGGCAGCCGTCACGAGATATACTGTGACATTAGTAGGTCACCACCAAGACCGTTTGTGACCAAAGCATTGCGAAAGCAGGTATTGACTGTCTGCATAGTCTAAGTCACCCGGGCCCAAACGCAACTGCTCAATTAGTAGCCGAGAGATATGTATGGCCGGGCATTCGCAAAGACTGTCGTGAGTGGTCAAAATGCTGTCTGGCTTGCCAACGGGCCAAAGTGAGCCGCCATGTGTCTGCACCGTTGGGCACGTTCAGTTTACCCCGTACTAGGTTCGCTGTGGTACACATCGACCTTATAGGTCCTTTACCGCAGTCCCAAGGGTACCGCTACTGCCTCACTGCTGTCGACCGTTTCACACAGCAGAAACAGTGGGACGCGCACTACTGTCGGGCTGGATTTCCCGTTTTGGCTGCCCAACCGACATTGTAACCGACCGTGGACCTCAATTTGAATCCAACCTGTTTGCTTTCTTGGCGAAGGTAGCAGGGTTCAATCATCGAAGAACCACGGCCTATCACCCCGCGTGTAATGGTTTAGTTGAGCGGTTTCATCGCCAGCTAAAAGCCGCCATCGTATGCCACGCCGACAATAACTGGATCGAATCTTTACCACTGGTCCTGCTTGGTATTCGTTCAGCGTTCAAAAAGGACTTACAAGCTTCTTCCGCTGAACTATTGTACGGCGAACCCCTTCGCCTACCTGGAGAGTTTTTCCAAAACAGGGTGGAGGCCACTACGGATGTTACCGATTTTACTGCACGTGTTCGTCTATTTGCTGAGAAATTACGACCATCTCCCGCTTCACGCCACAGCCATAACAAAATTTTCATTTACAAGGACCTCAACTCCTCCAGTCATGTATTCCTCAGGGAAGACTCACTGAGAGTAGCCTTAAGTCCTGCTTATTCTGGTCCCTACGAAGTTGTTGAAAGGGGGGACAAAGTATTCAAAATTTTAATAAAAGGGAAACATGTCACTGTATCAATCGATCGCCTTAAACCGGCATATACTTTCGTCGAACCTGTCCCTAATTTACTTTCTGACGGTAATAGCAGTATGAGTTCGAATGCAGAAGAAGACCCGAAGCCCGAAGGGGTACCTAAAAAAACCACCCGTTCGGGTCGGCGCGTCAGGTTCCCTGATCACTATCGCCCGTAGTGACGGTCTCTGGAGGGGAGTGATGTGGGCACGTATCAAACTTTCATTGTTTTCGCGCGTCAAAGAGAGTAAAATGTCAGTCGGGACTTTATCATGACGTGTTACATTTGTCAAGGAATTCTGTCAAATTATTTTTCTTATGAATAGGCATCAACATTCTGTTTGCTCCTTCTATGTTTTATGTGAGAGAGAAGTGTTGGTAAATAAACCGTAAAATTAGAAAGTTGAGCTTATTAATTACTTCACCAACACGTCCAAACCTCCCACAAACCTCTACTCACATACAAAACCTTTCTTTGAACTCGTGTTCACTCATTTGATACCACTCGCCAGTTTATAGGCGTAGCCGTAGCCCCCATAGCATGACCGACAAAACAATAAGACAATATATAGGTATCGCGTGATATATCGTTTTATCTACTCTCAACTTTCAATATCCAAAATCTATTGCAATCCTACTAATATTATAAATATGAAAGTTTGTGGGTTTGGATGTTTGTTCCTCAATCACGCAAAAACTACTGAACAGATTTGGTTCAAATTTGGCACACAGTAGATAGCCTAGATTAAAACATAGGATTATCCCGTATACACTTTTATACTTATATACTTTTTATCCCGATATTCCTACGGGAACGGGAACCATGCGGGTGAAACCGCGGGCGGCCGCTAGTAAAGACATAATTTAGTTAAATTATGTCTTTATTGGCATTTGCCAAACAGTTAAATTATGTCTTTATTTTGGGGTGAGGGGAGTTGGTTTGAACCCTCAAGACCCTCCTTCTCGCTACGCCCATGCGCCAGTTTGTTTTCATTGTGCTCTCAAACTCGAGCAGACTTCCTTATCATTATCAAAAATCAAGTCAAATAAGTCAAAGTTTTAGTCTAGCAGCTTACGGTGTTCGCTGGGCATATTCCAAGTTAACATACTGCTCAATTTTCTAGCACCAATCAAGCGTGTGTGAAATATTTTGTAATACCCGACCTCACGTAGCGCGGGTCAGGCCCAGATATTACGAGTAGAATCCATGCGTTTATTGGGTCTTGGATTAATTAAAATTTAGGTCCGCTCAGCAGATGCGCGATCTCTGCGTTAATTCTTTTTTTAACTGCAGAGCTCTTATTGCGGTAATATTTTGCATTATAGGGTATTAACACCGGAGCGACTTGGAATGCAACTTGGCAGGTGACTATAGTCAGTTAGCGCTCTTATTATCGACAATTGTTTGTAAAATCGAATCGCAAACTTAATTACAATGAGGTGGTGATTCGATGTTGCAGCGATATCGATAAAAAGCGCTAAATGACCTAAAATCGCTTGCCAAGTTGCCTGCCAAGTTGCGCCGTGTAAATACCCCATTGTGACATAAGTTTGATTCAAGAGAAGGGTATATTTTTGGATTTATAAATAATATCTATTTGGATTATGCATTTTTTTAATTACTAATTCTTGGAATTGTAGACGTCAAAAGTAATAGTGAATAACTCACAACTGGCGATTTACGGTTATTTCATTACAAAACCAACTCATCATAAAAGGCATACTTCACCACTTAACTAAAAGATAAAACAATTTTCAAGTCCAATAAACCTAAAAGCAATGAGTAGGCTCAAAAACAAATCGAACCATCACAATACACCCACAGTTAAATCAAAATCAACGCAAACCATTACTAAATGACCTTCGTTTAATTTAACTTTGCTTTAATTATTTCTATTGTGTACACAAGATTTAAATAACATTTGAAAGTGCACCTTAAAATTAGGGGCAGTAAAGGTTAAGTTAGAAGGTATTAATTTGATTGACGTCTTTTTGGTTCTTATCAACCTGTCAGTGCGCGTGAGCAATGCTCAAATTCGATTACATTAGTTTTCATCGCCAATTAAATTCTATTAAAAGAGGTTGTATGTCTTCTTTAAATAAGCTTAATGAATGTGTTACATAAGAATTCTTTAGCAGATATAAATATGTTTTAGGTCTGAATCATATCGTTTGCGAGCAATATTATTTAATAAAAAAATGTTTGAACCTTGGCACTTGGCAACGACGACGATTAAGATAAATAAATACTAAAAAAAATTGATTCACTCCAGACGGAACTCGAACCCGTACCATTGGGATATCGGCCCAATACCAATAGCATTGTGAAGTGCAAAAAATGTAATATTTAATAACGACGACGATATTAAAGTTAAAGTGACAAACGTAACAGTTTTTTTCTTTTTTTCTGTGGCTGCCATTTTTATATTCCTTTACATTTACTTACGCTATGTATGGCATAGGGCAGTGGTCGTTACACATTTAGAAATTTCTTCATTTATCACTTCATCAAATTATATAAAGTAACTAAAATCACATTACATACATACATACATACACTCACGTCTGTTTCCCATGGGGGTAAGCAGAGACTATGGATCTCCACCTGCTACGATCCTTGCACACTTCTTTCACTTCATTCACATCCATCAATCTTTTCATACATTACATGAGAAGTCTAAACATCTTCAGGTTGATGTGGGTGTTAACTTGTAACTAGAATATAACCACAGAACAGTTGAAGGCCGTAACTTATTGATAAACTAGCGGCCGTCCGCGGTTTCACCCGCGTGGTTCCCATTCCCGCGGGAATATCGGGATAAAAAGTATCCTATGTTTTAATCCAGGCTATTCACTATCTGTGTGCCAAATTTCAACCAAATCCGTTCAGTGGTTTTTGCGTGATTGAGGAACAAACATCTGAACATCCAAACCCACAAACTTTCACATATTTTATAATATTAGTAGGATTAACGTCTCAATCACGTTTCTCTTTTTTTTGGTATTTTTCTACTTTCAACAAGTAAGAGAGCGAGATTTTTTACAACATTATCGTTTTTCTGTAAAATAGAACTTTTACAACATTTTTATTTTATTTGGTGTAGATACTTACTAGTTATTTACATATGGCATGGGAATATTATTTTAAAGACAGATCTAGGTGGAAGATCTCAAGCGAAGATGATCATACTCTTGCACGAATTCAAAATGGTGATTTGTTTAAGTTATATTAAAATGTTTAATTCATAGCCCCGAGAAAAAAAGAGCGTCAAAGGTGAGTCGGTCGGGGTAACTTTACATGTTTTACTGTTTTATGGTGCATGGGCTGTGGTTACATTGCAATAATTACTTTCCAATGGGTACAAAGAGCCAAGGTGACGGCCTGATTAGTACGTAATGCACCAATGTGGGCGTACTCTCGACTGCATTTAACCTTTGTGCTTTTATCTTCAGTTTTATCTGTGTTAATTAATTTAATTAAACCAATCTCTTTCATTTCTTTATCTGTAATACATAAAAGGTAATATTTGCTATTGTATTATTGTTGAAAAGATCTTTTTTGAGATAGTCACAATTGTTACAGGAGTATTCTATTGTAATGTTTTTATTTCGTCAGGCTATGGTTATGAAACTAAAGCTCTCATAATTTTAAGAAAATTTTCAGGCTATATCAACAAATAAATTAATATACAACTTGCAATTTATGTTAATTATAATTTTTTTAAATCTACTTTGCAACAATCCGTAAAACATGATCGTTTTAATTATCTGTATTCAAAACATAACACTTGGACGTGTGAACTATAGACATATCGATACATCACACACTATAAAGTACAAAATACCATCTCGATGAAACAATTAACTCGTGATCATTGGGTGAGTGAGTCAACGACTTAATCTTTAGGGTTTACAACTTTTAATTAGTTAGTGCTAAGCCGGGGCAATCACATGTGACGATCGACTTTAGTCATCTAGCAAGTCGCTTTCAAAATTAAGGTAACAATATGCAATAAAGTAGTTCCATTTTTGGCCATCGGATCAGATAATTTTGTTCAGTCACCTGTAGCCTAGGCGGAATAGGGAATATGCATAAGTCACCGATTTTGATGAATTTGAGCTTGATCGCTGCGGACACTTATAAAAACATGATGGAACAGGAAAAAAAATAAAAAAAAATGTATAATCCTAGTTTTATCACACGATGAAATCAGGGGAAAATGACGATATTTTTTTTTCATTTTCGGATATAATACACTTTACAGTCAGATAGAATATCGTATAAGAAACAATATTTTGTATGACACATATGTACTTAAACGCAAAATTTAGGGAGATAATTGAAGATTATTGGCTAACTCCATATTAAACGCGCCGAAACACACCTGAAACGTGATGTGTGACGTCACCATTTTGTATGGAGCGTTTTCGGCGGGTGCTGCTGCGCGCTAACTTCAAGTAACTATATCTCGAGAAAAAAACGCAAGAGAAAAGTTTTAATATTACAGTTAACTTTCTCACGCATTATACTTTTGATTAAGATTAAAAAAAAATTGATGCATATTCCCTATTGCCATTTACACGGTTGATTTTTGCCGTCCGGCGAAAGTTGTGCTGATTTATTCACCCATGTAAATACCGCATAAGAGAACTGCAGGCAAATGACATTACTCATTGTTAGTATAGTTGTCGCTAATAATGCTAGAGGATGGAAAATAGGGTCAAGTCGTAAAATGCTGCTCTTACGCCTAATTTGACAACTTTAAAGTTGAAGTGACGGAAGGAAGCCATGAACTTTAAAAATCCCTTGAAACCAACGTATTCAGGAAATGTCCTAAGACCATAAAATTATTAAGGATCATTATTTGAAAAGCGTTATCTTTGCAAATATTTGGTTTAATGTGATTTAAATTGTAAACTAATAGAAATAAAACACTTTTTAACGGATACTAGCGCGGTTTTATTGAAAGTTCTTTGGTAATAGTTGGTATTTGGTTTGGTTTTTGATTTTCCTGACGTTTCGGCACCTTTACAGCTGCCGTGGTCACGGGAGACTTCACCACGGCAGCTGCAAAGGTGCCGAAACGTTGGGAAAATAAAAAATCAAACCAAATAGGTACCAACTAATTATCAAAGTACTTTCAATAAAACCGCGCTAGTATCCGTTAAAAAGTGATTTATTTCATGTCTAGTGAGCGCATAAGCTTGAGATTTGTAAACTAATTGTTCAAACAGAAATCTTCTTTTTATTGATTTTTGACTAACACATTTTTTTTTATTATAATCTTGAATAATCAACATATTGTTTTGCGTCAACCCTGTTTTATTCGCGTGTGCCTGCGCACCTCTAAGCTCACGACTCACACGGTCATGCTCATATCATAACAATTGTACGATTCAGGTGTCTGCTCATTTCAAATACCATGCGCACGGCAAATTATGCAGGATATCTATTAACGGTCTATGAATTAATTGACCTTTGTAGTTCCGTATAAATATTGTTACAGTGGGTGCACTAGGTTTTCAAAAAATATGGCGGGTCAGAATGGCCCAGCCCTCGTGACATCGGGTTAATAAAAAAGCTCAACCAAGACGTTGTCTTTTCATTTACTGGATTGCATGCTAGAAAGAATCATACTAGTATTAAGTATAACTATTACAAATAATCAGAAAAATGAAGGTTTTTAACGATTTAACGAATTGTCTCAACTTTAAACAGCAATGTTTTTATTTATTTCGGAACTTAACCGCTCTTTTACAATTACTCAAGAAAAAAATGATTAATTTAGTAAATCTTATACAGATTTGGAGTGTTTTCTATATATTACTGAAGATTATTTAAATATCAAAAATTGCTCCAATTCTAATCTAAATATTTTCAAATAAGTTACTAAGGAAAATCAAAAGTAACGTCCATATCACTTCAAACTTAACACAGGTTCGGAAAAGGATATTTTCTGATTTCCATATTTAAAAAGCTTTGGTCATTATCAGTAAAATTATGAAGATGCTCAATATTTTATCCAAAATTAATTAAGTAAAAGATGTAAAGAAACTATATTCAACGAAATGTCGCCTACTGCTGGGAAAAGTCCTTTCCAAATATTTACAAACTAGGACAGACAGGCTAAATATACGGGATAAATCCTGTGCTTGGCCCGATGGCGCTTATTCCTAAAACCAAAACCACTACGTTGTCATCTAGGTTTTACATTTATCTAAAATCTATTTGAGCTTTGGTTTTCTCATTTAAATTGTTCAAGATTGGCATCGTGTGCTTCCTATCCCTAGTTTTCAACAATTGTAATTTATAAAACTAAACTATTTTCCTTCAAAACGGTAACGATTTAGTTTTAGTTTTATCATTGAAAATAAGCACGATTGGGCTTCACGCCAAATATGTATTATACAAAAAACACACTAATTATAACAAATCTTGTTTTGTTTTGTTTTCTCAAAAATATGATGAACCCCACATAATTGACGTGGCACATGAGTCACACGGGCCTGCGCGTGGGCGTGCGACACAAGCGCGCGCGCAGTTCGCGAGACACCGAGACGATATCTAGTTCACGGTTATACCTGGAGCTGGGCGCGATGGATGAGGCGATACGATACCTTATTATAGTAAATCGAATGCAAGAGTTTTCGTTTAGATTATTTTTGTAAGACGGTAAAAATATTAAATAACACGAAATGTCATTTTCGTCTTTAATTTGCCTGATTATTCAAAATAAGTATTCTGAATCCAAAAAACGACCTTCAAAATGATTAAAAAAAAAACGAAAGAAAATTAGACTTAGAGTCACGAGAAGAGAGAACAAATTGATAAAGAAAAGATTTTTTTTAAAAACAGAGATATAACTTTCGGCTATAACACTGTCTTTGCCTACTATAAAATTATTGTGACTACACTTTTCTGTCACGTGTGTGTACAAAAAAGTGATTAGTATTCATCTATCAATAAAGCAGATGTTCCAGATGCAGGTTTCTTTCTTTTTTAACGGCGTGTTTAACAAATTTCCACAAAAACGTGAAATGTAAAAGTTTTTATCTACACTCACAACGTAATGTTCCAAATATGAATTCAAAAAAGGTAATATAAATACGTACTTTATTTTCGTGGATAGGTAAAATTAAAAATAAACTCATTACGATGCAGTCAACTGCATCATAAAATAACTTTTTTCTCATTACGATACAGGGCAAATCCAAAAAGAATGCAGTGCCGTAACATTAAAGAAAAAACAACGATATTTTCCCACATATTTTCCATGATTAAAATGCACTCTATGGTAATCGATGACTTAGTACGATTAGTTTGTTGGAATGCACTCATCTCTTTTTTTTTTCTAATGGAATGCGCGCCATTTCTAAAGCATTTCAAATAAAGTTTTGATTTCAATTTTTTAATTTTGTTATACCTACTGAATTATGTAGGTTTTTTAATTATTTCTTTAAAATGTGAAAAAAAATGACTCTGGCCGATATTTTAGATGCAGCTAAGGAAATGACTTATTACAAGGTAGGTACCTAGCTAATACAAACAAAGTCTCTCTCTCTCTCTTTTCTAAAGTTGATCTTTTATTTAGTAGGTTCAATCCCAAAATGTATGAGTGTAGATAAAGTAGTGTATGAAACTGCACATAACTAGGTATTAAAACACGTTTTTAATAGTATCACACGAGTGTGTACTACCCCTTTTTATGTGTCTGTTTCATAAACTACTATTAAAGGGACATTTTCAGATTTTCAAGCCCGCGGTTGGAATGTTTTAAAAACTATAAATTAAATACCCAATTATTTTTTAGCATAATAGTATCGTTTGCATATCGCATCACTATCGTGCGTCTGCGAGCTCGCCATCAAATCGCAAATCAGTTGTTTGATTACACGCAGTCTAAAGTCGGCTCGTAATGAGATCGTGATTTCATTTTACGAGGTATTCCTAGGTCTGGCTGTTGGGAGGTGACATTTACAGACAATGCTGTGGGATCGCTATCTGGCTGATGTCATGGGATGAAACTATGAACCTTTGAGTATTTACTCACCAAGGGATTAATTGACCGAGTGAGCGCGAAGCGTCTCTTCATCTTGGGCAAAATTTCTTTCGTGCGTCTGTTCGGCTGGGGAAAACAATTAAATATGGAAAAAATAATATTACAGCCATTTAGAAAAATTATCAAAAATGTCACAAAGGCGAGGTCTTCAGCTCTACAGAGCCAATATTTATACCAATTTTTTGCTAGAAGTGTCTGAATAGTTTTGTATTTTTAGAGCTTGACCAAAAAACACTTTCTCTGGGCAAGAGGAAATTTTTTTTCATGTAAAAAAATGGAATTTCAAATTAATAGGTAATTTTCAGGCAATTTCTTTATACATTATTTTGTATATCGGGTCATTTTGAACTTACCATCCAAATTTTGAGGAGGTGTTCAGTCCATGTAACTGAACATCTTTCTCTAAGAAACACATGGCAAAATATGAAAAAAAAAATCGAGTCTCCATACAAATCAAAGAGATCACATGATCAATTTAGTATGGTATGACCAAAATTTTGTGGCGAAATTCAACACATCTTTCTTAGAGAAAGTTGTTTAGTTTCATGGACTGGACACATCCTTGAAATTTGGATGGTAGGTTCAAAATGACCCGATATAATACATTGTTTAAATGCATACTGTTTAATATATCAAAAGTTAACACACAAAATCTAACAGTACCGTATCGCAACAGTTACGTTGGCTATTTCAATGCCTAGTTCAATTTCCGGCCTGGCTCAAATTGATGTGGGTGTTTAAGGGAATCTACAGAACAGTTTAATTGGTTCCCACAGCTGGGCCTTAACCACATAAAGCCCAAATAAGTTCATAAATGAAGGATTTACAGTCGTTGAATGAGTCATGAAAAAGATGATTTCATTAAAAAATATTTCCGATAAATAGAATCAGTGCATTGATAAAAAGATTTACACAAGCACCAAAAAGCTTGAAACTTGTTTAATAAAAGAGTAATAAGTTATTTAGACACATACATTTTACGTTACATAAAGATTATATTTTTTTTATCACGAAACATTGTGAGGGCTAAAAATCTACAAACCAACATTCAACTTTCTTTAATAAGAAGCCACTAAAAGTGTAAGTTTTCCCAGCTTATGACCAAAAAGATGAAACTAAAACAAAGTAAAAATTAACAGAATAAACATTTGATACAATCTCCCCGCACACAATAGACATAAAAAATTATTAAGATCAATTCACTTTCTTCAGATATGGTTCCATTAAAAGATCGGGTTCACACAAACTGTATAACTCACTAACCATTAAATTTTATCGCTTATCGAATCAATTTAATAGCAAGCAATTTGAAACTATAGTTTCGGTCATCGGAAATATATGACCTGTCCGATGTAGCTTGATCTTCGTTCGCTCTCTTTTTGCTGGTGAAGTGAATGTGATTGATGGTTTAAAGAGGTCTTCTCAAATTGGTTGTTGACACGCTATCTCTGATTTTGAGAAATAGGCTTTAATGTAAAGAAAAATAGATATGTCAATGGGAGTTGTGATAGTAATAAAGCAATCTTTTGTTTTCCGTTCGTATTTATTTGTTTGTTATTTGATTAAAAGAAAGTGAGTCAACTTTTATGATACCATTCCGTGGTATATTGGAGAGGTTTATTGATAGAACCGGAATTTCGAGTGTTATTAATTGGTCTGACACATTTCGTTATGAGCTTCTTGGAAAAGATTGTTTCTCAATGACAGTATTTTTGAACGAGCATGACATGTTTGAAATAAAACACTTTTTAACAAATACTAGCGCGGTGTTATTGAAAGACTTTGGTAATTAGTTGGTATTTGGTTTGATTTTTATTTTCCCGACGTCAAATCAAACCAAGTACCAACTAATTACAAAAGTACTTTAAATAAAACCACGCTAGTATCCGTTAAAGTGTTTTATTTCATGTCTAGTGAGTAAGCTTGAGAGGTAAATATAACATGTTCACACAATTTGGATGAAAAATAAGTTTCTTTATGGTGTTTTCTAAATAAGTGAAATGCTGCAATCAGTACGATGATAAATCAGGTTACTGAATTGTCAAAAAGAGTAACAAAAAATCTTCTGTTAGGTACCCTTTTTGACTCTCAAGAAACACCGATCGATTTGTGTTTCTTGAGAGCGATTTTTCTATTAAATGATGATACTTCACAATCTACACGTTAGGTTTTAATACTATTTAATGCCTTTTTAACAATTTAGATCAGGTTTATTCCCAAGTTGGTCCCATATTTTGAAATCAGTTCAGTATTTTACAGGTAAACCTGAAAATACTGTCGTTTTCGTTACCATTTTATGAACTTATACGGATGATCGACCACATATTTTTTGTTTATGTACCGATTTAACTTAACTCATATCGGCCATTAAGTTTCATCATCATGAATTCCTTTTGCAGATTTATTTTTCGGAATTTCAAGTTAATAATGCTAAGGTAATGTGAACAGCAAAATGTTCGAGAGACGCGCATGCGCGGACGGTTCAGATAGATCTCTATCCCAGTTCACGGTGTGACTCATGAAAGAATATTGTGGATGTGGTTTGAATTGAATTGTTGTCTAGTGTGTTATCTGTTTTTTTTTTGTGTGAATTTAAGTACTTATGACATCAAATAAACAGCTGAAAAAATTATCCGTTACATCATTATAACAAAAGAAATTGTTAAAGACTTAATGGCCAGAAAGAGTTTCAAATTTTAGATGTGTAAAATTTACGAGAATTTAGCCAACCAGTTTAGGTTTGTATTCGAAAAAATACCTACCTACCTAACCTAATCAATCACATTGGGTTCACGTCCATTATGGCCCAATCCATCCATAAAAGCCTGTACCCCAGCAGTGGGAAACTTAAAAGGGCTAATGATATTTTAACTACTTCTAACTTGAATACTCCTCGCATCGTATCCACAGTGCGCCCGCGCAACACGCGTGGGTGTGTCGATACGGCGCGCATCTGCGCACGACTCGGCTGCCGCGATAGCATTGTTGCGCGCTGCACCACATCCGGTGCCCCGAAGACGACTGCACCAACCTGCAGCAGATAATGCGACAGACTTATGCAAATTGACGACTTCTGATACTGAAGTATTGTGTGAGAGTTTGACATTTATGTCTGGTGTACATACACTTTGAAATGAGGAGATCCGTAGAAGAACTAAAGTAACCGACATCGCTCGAAGGATCGCTCAACTGAAGTGGCAGTGGCTGGAAATTTAGCGAGAAGAACCGATGGCCGTTGGGGCGGAAAGGTTCTGGAATGGCGACCGCGTACCGGACGACGCTCCGTGGGTAGGCCCCCGACAAGGTGGACCGACGATCTGGTGAAGGTCGCGGAAAGCCACTGGATGCGGGCAGCGCAGGACCGAGCGTCGTGGAGATCCTTGGGGGAGGCCTATACCCAGCAGTGGGTGTCGTGCGGCTGATATGATGATGATGATGACATACACCTTTGTCATTTGAAAACTTGAGAGATTAATTCAGTTGTAATCGATACAACTGTGTTTTAGTATAGTAGCTAGTTTCTACCATGGTAGTTACAGAAATAATTAAATAGTAGATTATGTCCTTCTCCAAAGTTCGATCTACAGTGATAATTTGTTTAATGATTTGAACGTGATATGATATAACAACATGAAAGCAGATAGACAGAGTTGTTACATTTATTTTTACGTAAGTTACATATTTATAACGGATAGTACAATTTAATGGATGATCCTTTTTGCCAATATGATCTTGATTCCAATCTCTAAGGACTTGAAAATGAAATGTCCATAACCGTTTTAAACGACACCATCATAAAATTAAAGTCAAAACAGGTTATAGAAACACGTTAAACCAATTGTGTATCAAATTACTTGTTGTCGAGAAGTGACTCGTTAAAAAGACAATTCAATTGAGTTTTCTTGCACTAAGTATCTCATCTAAAACAAAATTAAAAACTCATCAAAGCCCAAAAATAACCTCAAATCCAAGAAAATGACTTCATTCTTAAAACTACCATCTCATTTTAACCGTAACGGGCATCGAAAGGTTCCCAACAATTCGATCTCTTTAACTACTTAATGACGCGCAATCATAGATGAATCATACTAGTGGTTACGCATTAAAAAGACATCACCACCTTGTGTGAGAGTGCCGGAAGAAGGTCAACGGTCATTGTCACTTCCTCTTAAACACCTGCGGATAAAAAAATATTACACTTAAAATAACAATGAACTCACAAGTTAATACGTTAGAATCGTTTCAACGTTTTTTTTATTTAACAAGGCTTTTTTGGGTACGTCGCAATACTTTAATGCATTCGACGGCGGATTGTTGTTTCACATTACCTTCTTGACGCCGACCCGGCCGCATGCGGCCAGCTAAAAATTATTTAAGCCATTCTGTCAACGCCGAGCCGGCCGCATGAGGCCAGCACTTTGTTTACGTTTTCTTCTATTGTTCTCCTATCTTCTCTGGTGATAATAATTTTTAGAATTTTTAGGCGGGTATACGGCCGGCGCAGATGGGTTACCCTGATTTACGCTGAAAATTTACTACAATTTATACTTTACTAAAATTTTCTTGTTTAAAGTTTGGTTGGATATCTCGATAGTGATTTTTTTTCAGGTCAAGAAATCATTCTTCTTTCAAAGTAAAATACATTTAGACAATGTATTGATACAGATGAAGAACTTTTGAAGAACTTCATACAAATGAAGAACTTTGCTGTCATAAAATAACAAAAAAAAACAACACAGACAGGAAATAAAATAAAATGTTTAAACATACATTTACGTTTATGTCAGCTTTACTTAGAAATGGTTCTAATTACACCACACTTGAGTAACATTTTATACAGCTAACGACTTTAGAAAACTACCAAAGAGGTAGATTCTATTTGTCAAAAATGTGGTTTAAACTTTTTCCTTGTAATCTCGTCTGTATAATTACGAACAAATAAGTCCTAATGGTGCTTCAAAAACATTAGTTACTATGTAATCTAGATCACCATAGCTGTAAGGAGAATAGGATATAGCAAAAAATAAGTTAAACACGACGCTTAAACCATTTAAGTCACTTTTACTTGGAAGGTAGTGTTGATTGTCAGAGTATAAAACAAGGCTTGATGGCTTAAATTCCTTTGCCTTTTCTTGAAACGACTCAAGGAAAGAATGCCTGGAGAGAGTTTTTTGTAAATCTTTATCTCTAGTCTCTAAATAGAATTAAATAAGTTGAAAGCTCACGCTACCCTATCTTCCAATGTCACAAAGTTTTATAATGGCGTAAAATAGGTTATAAATTAAAGTGTTTTGCATAATATGGTTTTAATAAGGTAAAATAACAAAAGCCTAAAATATAATTTTGCTTATAGAGTGTGACTATTTTGGCAATGATATTGTTTGAAACTTTTTATCACATCAAAATAATGAGTTAAATAATTAGACCATATTGCTTTTAATAAGTGCTGAATACAATCTTCTTACGGATGTCAAAACTAAAGACGTTATTGCAATGCATAATTAGATTTTTTCAAACCACAACGGGATAGTGTTTGGCCTACACCTGCCTGATGTTAAGTGACGATAAGGCCGAAAATGTAAAAGCACTACACCCGGAATCCTCACCACTGAGGAACTGGCTATCTTAACTCTAACAGTCGAAACAAAACAAGTTTTAAATTAAATATATTTTATTGGTGACAGACTTACGTAAGATGGTGGTAGCTAAACAGGCGGACTTGAAATAAGTAAGCCTTACCTCCAACCAAACCGAGTACAAATTGTGCCATCCTCCTGGGAATTGAACCCGAGATCTCTGCTTTTTAAACGTGTGGGAAAATTAACCACTAGACCGAAGAGGCGGATAAAAACAGAAACTCATGATAATATAGATTTTATTCTACATATATGTCTAGAAGTATCGCTTGAACTGTCAAGATTGCTCATCACCATGCTTGTCACTCATTCACGTCAAAATGTACCACATTTAATTTACACTTTTTAGTTTTTATCCCAAACAATTTCTCACGTTTCCTACAGGCCGGAACATTGAAGTCCCAATTACGACTCGCAGTGTCAATCGCGTATTATGCAATTTTTCGCACAATAACGATATCCGTTTAATAAGGCGTCGTGAACTTCCCTTACTATCGAGATGCTATTAAGGCAGGTATAGAACTCGGTAAAATAATTGAATGTGAAAAAAACATAAACTTACTTACCTATAGATTACACAAATTGAACTGAGAATTATTAGCTATTCGAACAAGTATTGCAAGTAACTTATTTTTTATTAGGTCATATGACTAAAAGTACAGTAGTACAGTATAATATGTAATATCTTATGTCATGAGTCTGCAAACTTTTTGATTAGTAATATGAATATTTCAAAATAAAAATAACAGTTGGAAACTGAGTAACAGCATCAACGGATTACCTACGTATTTTAAAAACCGCAACTCTAGTAAAAATTGGGCATGCATTTTGTTTAATTTATTTCATCCATATTCATGGAATCACTAATGTTTCTCGTTTGTGTCCCAGCCCTTATTCCCAACCGTTCTATAACCCTTCGTGTCGTCATCCTATTTCCAATTCAATAATCGGACGGCCTCGCGACTTTCGTGTTTGGTTTAAGGCTTATTCACAATAACTAAAGGTTTTTAATGATAAGAAAGTGACCCTTAAAATCGGTCAAATATGAATAATAATCATAGTTAATATTTTATTTAAAGTTTATATTCTTTGGAGTAATATTAATCATTGGAAATATAATTGAAACTTATGCATAAAGAGCCCAAAAATAACTTTCATTTTAACATAAATTTAATAAGCATAATTCATTAAATCTTTTCATACACATAAATAAAATGACTTTACATTTTCAACTTCTCATGTATCAGACTTCAACGCATCACCTTTTCAAAAATGTTAGCATAGCATAATTTCAAGCATTGGCAAAAACATAATTGAAAAAGCAATTTTAATTTTTATTCAGACTTCCAATCTCGACCTAACGTCGACAGTCTCATTTTTAAATTAAAATAGACAGTAAGTAGATTGATACATACGGTATGTAATAATTTACAATACCAAATAATATACTAGGAAAATATCGACTCGCACCATATCATTAGTCGATTTTTTCTATTATATTTATTTAGCATATAAAATGCTAAAATCTCTAAAAACATAGTTCGTTTTGAAAACATTGGTAAAGGTGTTAGAAACCCTTATTTTTCTTCAAACATGATATTCTAAAAGCTGCCTTACACTGTCCAGTGTCGTGAGCCGATCGCCGGATCGTGGGACGCCGCTAAAGCGTTATAACTCATGAATGTTTTAATACGGTGACACTTCACGCTCCCGTCGATAATTTATGTCGCACCCCCCGACCTTGTGTCGGGGCCTTTATTTGCAAATTTTAAAAGTTACATTGTCTTTGTTGACTTGGTAAAGTAGATGGAAGTTAGATATTATTTTGTTTCAGAGTTTTTATTGCAACGCTTTTAGATGTTATTCTATATTCAGGGTTGTGTTTTGAGCCCCATTACCTTTTTGTTCCTATAGATAGATTATGTGACACAATAAACACTTAAATGGTTGTCAAAAATTGTTAATATTTCTTATAAAATCGCTTATAAAATCTAATCGCAAACCTAATTATGATGAGGTGGCGATTCGAATCAAGCAATTCTCGAAAAAAAACGCTAACTGTCTAAAGTCGCATGCCAAGTTGCCTGCCAAATCAACTCGTGTAAATACCACATTATCGATTGCCATAATAAATTGCCTTCTCAGTGTTTAAAAGTATTAAAGTTTATATTGAAAATATAATAAAAAAATATCAGTTTTATTATCCTACTAATAGTATAGAATGACAAGAAATATTTCAGAAGCCTTCGTAAATAGAAGAAAATGGCCAAAGAGTAGCAAGTTTTTATCATTTAACTGAACCATTAAAGTCAACATGCGTCCACTTAGCGTAAGTAATTAATGCTAACCTTCATAATACAGATACGGAGTGTTAATAAAAAGCACTTTATATTCACGAGAATGTAACAAATCTAGGCGATAGCTTATCGACTAAACCATTTCTGGACGCATTTCTATTGCTTCATAGTTATAGTTTTTGCCATTTATAACTTGATACACACTGACCAGTAGCACTGTTTTGCAATCATATTTCACTAGTACATTATTATTTTTACACGACTGCCCAAAGCAAAAAGAGTGTTATGTGTTCAGGGTTCATGTATGTTTGTGGGTATGTGAGTTTCTTTATTCCACCATAACTTCTAAATGCCTGAACTGATTTGGATAAATGGGGTATCGTTAGAATCCTTACATTATCCCGAGTGACACTGGCTATATTTTTTTAGAAAAAATCAATATGGCGACTGAACGAAGCCATTTTCAAATGTGAAAAAAAATTTTTTTTCTTCTATTATTGCAATATGGGCATCAAATGAAAGGCCTTGATGAGCACATCCCAAAACTATATAATATGTCACTAAAATGTGTGAAATAAAAATAAATAAATTAAAAAAAATATTAAAAACACGACTGCCCTGCCAAACCGAACTAAAAAGTTAAACAACAAGTGTCATTGCAGTCGGGGGAACTCTTTGATCGAAAATTGTTCCATAATAAGGTCCCCCGACTGCAATGACACTTGTTGTTTAACTTTTTAGTTCGTTTTTGGCAGGGCAGTCGTGTTTTTAATATTTTTTTAATTTATTTATTTTTTTGCTGTCAGTAAGAATTTCAAAGGAGATATTGAGACCAAGAAGTTTATACCCACAATGGAGATTGCACGCCTAGTATCATAGTGAAGATTGAAAAAAGACTCTTTAGTGACGTCACGGCGTATTGCTATCTCTTTCTTTTCGTTTTACAATACGTTTTCGTTTCTCACGAACGAACGAACGACGAACAACGAACACGTATTGTAACACTAAAGAAAGAGGTTGCAATAAGCCGTCACGTCACTCAAGGACATTTTTTCTATCTTCACTATGACACTGGCCGTGCAATCTCCATTGGAGGTATAAGCTTCTTGATTGAGACGTATTGAAAGTAAAAGGAGTTACATCCTCTGTTCAGGATTCGAACAATGAAAAACTGGGAATCTTCTTAATAAGTGTTTTACTGCGGTTTCCACAATGTATGTATTTTAAAATATACGAGCACAAAAATATCGTGACATTCAGGACGGCCGAGCGAGGCAGAGAGCGTTGACGGGCGGCGGGACGTGACGTACGCACAGTGTTGCCCGCGTTGTGTAGTGATGCGACGTAGTCGGCCGGAACATCCTCCGGGACCTTGAAACCCACGGGTTTCAAGATTCAGGAACGAGAGTCATCTTGGTTGGGTATGATGCACATCTTGTTGATGGCCCTGCGCTTCGTGCCCCTTGTGGTGAGCACATCGGCGACGCGACTGATGGCGTCTGTCCCAGGATACAGTTTGACTATGCGAGCCAGGGGCCACTGACGAGGCGGAAGATTTTCTTCTTTTAAAATTACCAGGTCGCCTTCCTTGAGTTCCTGCTGTCTTGTCTTCCATTTAGTACGTAGTTGCAACTCGGCTACAAACTCTCGACGCCATCTCTCCCAAAATTGCTGTCTTAGTCTCTCGATGAGTTGATATCGGTTTGGACGCTTCATGGTGATCAGAAGTGATGGAACAGCGGTGAGCGGTCGACCGATCAAAAAATGCCCAGGAGTCAAAGGAGTAGGGTCGCTTGGATCCGATGAAAGGGGTGTCAAGGGACGTGAGTTCAAAATCGCCTCTATTTGTGTGAACAAAGTAGCAAGTTCCTCAAACGTTAAATTGGCATTACCGGCTACGCGACGTAAATGAAATTTGGCGGATTTAACGCCTGCCTCCCACACTCCTCCGAAATGAGGTGAATACGCGGGACTAAATACAAATTTAAAACCTTCATTAGAAGCAAAATCGCTAACCGACTCACGACTGGACTTGAGTATTCTTTTTATTTCGTTGTTGGGTGCAAACAATTTTTACTCAGTTTTTAAACAGTTAAAATTTGAACCAGTGTCACAAAAAATAGTGTTAGGTTTGCCTCTTCTAGAGACAAATCTACGCAAAGATAAAATGAATGCCTCGGTGCTCAAATCCCTCACCAATTCTAAATGTAGTGCCTTAGTCGAGAGGCATATAAATAGACACAAATAGCACTTAGAGATACGGTTTCCCCTACCTTTGCGGCTAGATATCATAAAAGATCCTGCAAAATCGACGAAGAGAAAGAGACGTATTATTCTTCTTTTAAAAACACTTGTGTGAGTTGCACCAAAACGCTGTCTAAGTTAAAGTTATCGTCAAATGATAATGCTACCTATTTGTCACGTCAAACTTGTCAAAGTACATCATGCTGGCTGGCAACCTCTTTTTTTTGGCTAACTTGTGCTTAACCGGTACTTTAACAAGCTTGTTATCGTTAAAGTTAGGTGGTGCAACTGAGCCTTAGTGTGAGTTGCACCAAAACGCTGTCAAAGTTAAAGTTATCGTCAAATGGTAATGCTACCTATTTGTCACGTCAAACTTGTCAAAGGACATCATGCTGGCTGCCAA
The DNA here is from genome assembly GCA_928269145.1 of Agriphila tristella. Classification (NCBI taxonomy): domain Eukaryota; kingdom Metazoa; phylum Arthropoda; class Insecta; order Lepidoptera; family Crambidae; genus Agriphila; species Agriphila tristella. Next base: position 55,233,165 of record OV743431.1, on the reverse strand, counting down.
CCTCTTTTTTTGGCTAACTTGTTAATTAATTAACTGATACTATAACAAGCTTGTTATCGTTAAAGTTAGGTGGTGCATCTGAGCCTAACTAGTCTTGCGAGCCACCAGTTGACGTTATTCAAAATTTTCTAAATTCGAAACTCATTTAGTCAGTTTAGGGTTAGGGCGTCAGAAATTTTGATATCGATTCGCAAACACTAGCGGGAGTCGTTTTAACAAGAAGGTAAGAAAGAAGCAAATAAAAAGCATGTACAAAAAATATAAAATTTATTTCTTAGTCTCACCATGAATTTCTTTTTTTCTTTCAATTCATATTTTCATCCTTACGAGACATAGGTCCTTCCAATCAGAGCGTGAAGAAAAAATAAAAGCAATGTGGCAATAGTAAGGACGTAACTTAGTAAAACATAGTTACAGCTCTACAAAAAGCTACCGTTCTTGCGATCCGTGTGTCGTTATAACAAATCCTTGATTATCAGCAGAATTAGTACCAACACGAGACTGTTTTGATAACGATATTCATATAAAGTCCGGACTAAATAAAATCCTCTTTAACATTCCTAATTCACAAATAATAAAGTCGAAAGTCGCGCTAAGCAATTTGCATAGGAAGCATTATTAATTTTGCTTGTAAGGAATACTTATTTTTATTAATTTTGTTATCTTTTAAGAGAGTTCCAACAGATCTCGTTAAAAGCAATTAGTGGAACAATTTTCGCTCTGCAATCGTTTAATTCTTTAAAATATATGAAATGGGAATATATAACGTTCGTTGTTGATTTAAATTTTAAAGTGTTAAGTCGATATATGTAACTGATAATAAACAAGTATACGTTATCATAATTTAATGTTATTATAACTGCCTCTGTGGTCTAGTGGTTCACCCACAAGTGTCAGACGTAGTGGTCCCGAGTTTGAATCCTAGGAGGAGGGTACATTTGTATGTATTCGGTTTGGTTGGAAATAGTTGTTCAGTTTTCAGTTTGTCGGTTCATTTGATTCGAATGGTAAAAGGGGGTGGTAGGGCTTATTTCAAGTCCACCAGGCTAGCTACCACCACCTTACCTAAGTCATCCTGTTACAATTTAACTCCGCTTTTTAAGCGACTTCAACAAAGTAGAAGGTTATTATAGCAATGTCATAATAAATTTGCTATGCTAAAGATAACTTAGTGAAGGAAGCAATTATTTACCGTGCCACCTTAGCTGTCGAATAGGTACCTACTCTGGGCGTCGTATACTTCTGAATTTGTCCTTACCTTCTTTAATTTTAACATCAGGTAATACGAAAGATCCGCTTCTTTGGTTTAAAAGGGAACGAATGTCACAATGATAAAATACATTCATAAGCGAACGCCAACTCAGATATCAGAACATGCCGTTTCAATTTTGACAAATATGTAAAAAGGTCTTGTCCCGAATGGTACAAATGAGGGCCACACATTTGACAGTGCTTTGCTAAGGCGACACAAGACCACACTCTGGACAACGAGCAGCCGCGGCCATATTAATGAGCTCTCCCGAACTACAAGTCGCGAAGCACACGCCTTGTCTCGCCCCATCTCGTTACAAATGGGCTTAAGTCTATTGGTGTATTCCCAATGTACACTGCCAATGTCCACCTGATTTGTAAATAAAATAGGTAATACTTATAATCAGTCCCCCTAATCAAATGGCCAACATTATATGCGTTTCAACGCTGCAATTACATTAGTAGTAGCTTTAAAATAAGCAGTAAACTATAAAAGTACGTGCCATAAGCTTGTCGGGTGTGTAATGTATGATCTAAATTTACATGCACTAACGATCAGAGGATATAATAACATTTCCTATAATTTCATTTGACATACCGATCGAATAATATAACATACGGTTAATATAATTTCACTTGACCTAAATACATGTGATATAAAAATTATTTGACATAATAATCATTTGACCTAATTAACAGATGATATAAAGCACATTTCATATAACATTCATTTACTCTATTCAACATTTAAAATAATTTTATTTGACCTATGATTTAAATGCTATAAAAACAAGCATAGCCAAAAAATATGATTTCATTACTTATATATTGTATATCTACACCCACGCTTTAAATCCTCTATAAAGGGTTGTGAAACAGCTTACTGCCAACATTACAGTATCGCTCCGCTGCGAGTGGTCAAAACACTAACCTAACCTAACCTACCTGGTGCATTAAGTTTTTATTTATAGTGGGGGGCCTAGGGCCAGCCCCCTGCACCCCCTAGCAAGCATTTTGCAAGCAAGCACCCAACATGCAAGCAAGCATGCAGCGTGCAAGCAAGCATGCAGCATGCAAGCAAGCATGCAGCATGCAAGCAAGCATGCAGCATGCAAGCAAGCATGCAGCATGCAAGCAAGCATGCAGCATGCACGCAAGCATGCAGCATGCAAGCAAGCATGCAGCATGCAAGCAAGCATGCAGCATGCAAGCAAGCATGCAGCATGCAAGCAAGCATGCAGCATGCAAGCAAGCATGCAGCATGCAAGCAAGCATGCAGCATGCAAGCAAGCATGCAGCATGCAAGCAATCATGCAGCATGCAACCAAGCATGCAGCATCAAGCAAGCATGCAACATGCATGCAAGCATTGTGGAGCTCCGCTCGCTTCGCTCGCTCCGCTGCGAGTGGTCAAAACACTAACCTAACCTAACCTACTGGTAGGTGCATTAAAAGTTTTTCTTTATAGCGGGGGGCCTCAGGCCCCCCGACCCCCCCGAGCAGGGGGGCCAGCCCCCCTGCACCCCCCGGCAAGCATTTTGCAAGCAAGCAATCATGCAGCATGCAAGCGAGCATGCAGCATGCAAGCAAGCATGCAGCATGCAAGCAAGCATGCAGCATGCAAGCAAGCATGCAGCATGCAAGCAAGCATGCAGCATGCAAGCAAGCATGCAGCATGCAAGCAAGCATGCAGCATACAAGCAAGCATGCAGCATGCAAGTAAGGATGCAGCATGCATGCAAGCATTGTGGAGCTCCGCTGCGAGTGGTCAAAACACTAACCTAACCTAAGCTACTGGCAAGCTACATGCATTCTTGTATGCTTGCTTGCATGTCTAGTCATTGTTATGTTATAATATATGTATGCTATTGATGTTATTACATTAAAAATTAGTGGATTTCAAAATTAAGCAAGCATCATAATAACAAAAGCTAGTTATTTCTATTTTATAATAAAAGTTGATTATAACATATAAAATTAGATCAAATGATATGTTTAAGAAATGTAAGTAAGATAAAAAAGCAATATATCAAATGATACTTATGGGATATAAACGTTAGAGCAAATGTAAATATGGCAAATAATAATGATGACAAATGAATAATAGGTTAAATAAAATTTATGTCATTTATTTTTAGGTCAAATAAAAATTAGATGAAGTCAACGTTAGTGGCATTGAAATTAGATTAACTGTTTTTATGGCAACCGAATCGCACCCAAGCTTGTCAATTCCATACAATATATAAAGTGATTAACATAAGTTTGCGACATGTGATTTAATCGTTTATTGCTCATATTAAATCTTGAATAGTGAGCGTAGAGTAAAGGGGCTCAGCTTCATTAAAAATTATAGAGCAACTGAACCCTTTTACACTGGTTTTGAACTTTTAATTTTTCTAATGAATTCTATAATTGGTAAAAATTACTAGCTAACAACTATTTCCTTTCTTACAAAACAGTAAAAAACATTTTAGGTAGCTAACGTATGGATAAAGAGTTATATTTTTTTCGGGTGCGATTCGGTTGCCATAAAAACAGTCAATCTAATTTCAATGTCACTAACGTTGACTTCATCTAATTTTTATTTGACCTAAAAATATAGGACATAATTTTTATTTAACCTATTATTCATTTGTCATAATTATTATTTGCCATATTTACATTTGCTCTAACGTTTATATCCCATAAGTATCATTTGATATATTGCTTTTTTATCTAACTTATATTTCATATACATATCATTTGATCTAATTTTACAAGTTATAATCAACTTTTACTATAAAATAGAAATAACTAGCTTTTGTTATTATGATGCTTGCTTGATTATCAAATAACTAATGTTCAATACATTGTTGTACATGTTAGTACACTAACATCTATTAGCATTCATATATTATGACACAACAATGACTAGACATGCAAGCAAGCATACAAGCATGCATGTAGCTTGCCAGTAGATTAGGTTAGGTTAGTGTTTTGACCACTCGCATGCTTGCATGCATGTTGCATGCTTGCTTGCATGCTGCATGCTTGCTTGCATGCTGCATGTTTGCTTGCTTGCAAAATGCTTGCCGGGGGGTGCAGGGGGGCTGGCCCCCCTGCTCAGGGGGGTCGGGGGGCCTGAGGCCCCCCGCTATAAAGAAAAACTTTTGATGCACCTACCAGTAGGTTAGGTTAGGTTAGTGTTTTGACCACTCGCAGCGGAGCGAGCGAAGCGAGCGGAGCTCCACAATGTTTGCATGCATGTTGCATGCTTGCTTGCATGTTGCATGCCTGCTTGCATGTTGCGTGCTTGCTTGCATGCTGCATGCTTGCTTGCATGCTGCCTTGCATGCTGCATGCTTGCTTGCATGCTGCCTTGCATGCTGCCTTGCATGCTGCATGATTGCTTGCATGCTGCATGCTTGCTTGCTTGCTGCATGCTTGATTGCTTGCTGCATGCTTGCTTGTATGCTTGCATGTTGGGTGCTTGCTTGCAAAATACTTGCTGGGAGGCTGGCCCCAGGCCCCCGCTATAAAGAATAACTTAATGCACCAGGTAGGTTAGGTTAGGGTAGTGTTTTGACCACTCGCAGCGGAGCGATACTGTAATGTTGGCAGTAAGCTAACTATTTCAGAACCCTTTATGGAGGATTTAAAGCATGGGTGTAGTTAAAAATATATAAGTAATGAAATAATATTTTTGGGCTATGCTTGTTTTTATAGCATTAAAATCATAGGTCAAATAAAATTATTTTAAATGTTGAATAGAGTAAATGAATGTTATATGAAATGTGCTTTATATCATCTGTTAATTAGATCAAATGATTATTGTGTCAAATAATTTTTATATCACATGTATTTAGGTCAAGTGAAATTATATTAACTGTATGTTATATTATTTGATCGGTATGTCAAATGAAATTATATGAAATGTTATTATATCTTCTGATCGTTAGTGCATGTAAATTTAGGTCATACATTACACACCCATTTTTTTCAATGAGGGCTTTTCAAAGTGACATTTAAAAAATAAAAATAGTATTTGCCTCACTAGATGGCGTTGATGGAAAGAGAAGTGTCAAAATTGGCTTTTAAAAATAAACGGCCTGTACCAAAGTGGAAAGTAGGCGCTCGCTGGCTGACATCTGCCCAAAGAGAAACATTTTAGGGTTACATCTGCCTGCCTATCTATTGTACTCTTTGAAGCTTAGTAAAAAAAAATACATTGACACATAAATTTTTATCAACGCCATCTAACGAGCCTACAGTTTTTTGTCATTTTGAAAAGCCTGAAAAGCCATCGAGACTAATCGCCTAATTAGCCCCATAGATTTTTATGAATACGTAGGTACTAGTTTCAAGTCGTCCGATTGGACTATCGTGGGATATCCCGACTAACTGTAGCTTTCACGCCACTGCTGTATCTAACCTTTGGCAGTTTTTTTACCTGCTGTTTGTTTATATGAAGTTTCCATAGCAACGATGCCAAGCGGTAACACACCTAAGGTGGCTAATAGCTAGTGATAAGTCGCCTGTAGATAGCAGACTTATCGTCGCTCGATTAGTGTGGTCAAGTCGCCCTATCGTGGGATCTCGCGACTAACTGTGGCTTTCACGCCACTGCTGTATCTAACCACTGAGCTTTGTGTGTGTTTATTAAACGAATTAATAAGTTTGGCAGTTTTTTCTTTGTTTGTTTATATGAAGTTACCATAGCGACGATGCCAAGCGGTAACACACCTAAGGTGGCTAATAGCTAGTGATAAGTCGCCTGCAGATAGCAGACTTATCGTCGCTCGATTAGTGTGGTCAAGTCGCCCTATCGTGGGATCTCGCGACTAACTGTGGCTTTCACGCCACTGCTGTATCTAACCACTGAGCTTTGTGTGTTTGCGATTTCTGATAACGAAACGTAAGAGGAAAATACTTTTGTTCAGACTTACTCGTACTTACTCGTTACTTATTTGATATTAAAATATTTAATTAAATTATGATACTACGGCGATAGTTCAAAACAGGTGCAGTAAAAGAGTCGATCATATTTATTGTAACACAAAAGTAGATTTGTTTTTGGTTTTCAAACAGCATAATAATAAAGTAAGCATCTAAGCTTTATCTTCCAAATTCTTTGACCACAACCCTTCAATTATTATTTAAAAAAAGTTTAGTATTAGACATAGGTAAGTATTTTATTCTGCCTAATCTAATAGTTTATTATAGAAACAAATAACAAAAATTAATAAGCAAGAAAGCGATATAAAACTAAATAATAAAACTCTTAAAAATAAAGAAAGGATAAATAAATTCTCATAGAAGTAAGCAAAAGTTTCTGAACATAGAGCCTTGCATGTCTCCAACTGAAACGGCTCCCGGTAAGGATGGTATCGGGTTTGATTCCCGGTGAATGGCGATGTTCCATTCATCGCGGGCGACACGCACTTGGGTTTTGTATTATCTGTTTGTATGGGGTTTGGTGCAAGTCACAGGCTGATGATCCAGTGATTTGAAACATTTCACTTTTGTGTGCTTTTGTTTAAATTACTTACTCATATTGACTGTAAGAGTATTATATAATTAGCATTAAAATAATCAAAATCCTTACCCTAAAGCCGAAATAAACTACTTTTCGAGTGTGTTAGTTAGTTTTGTTATTTTACAAATGTGGTCAACTTTAATATTTAAAAAGCTCTTTAAAGGTAAACATTAGCACGTGTCGTGCTATTGTAGGCACATAGGTTTCCCAGGATTTTAGCTTTTACACAATATATTTTAGTTTGTTCCGACAACTAACAGCAATTGTTTACTGTGGTCTGTGATCTATGTTATCAAAGCAAATTATCTCGTTAAATGCAATGTGTTTGTAGCATTTTCTGAACACAAGTTTAGTGTGTACAAAAAAGTGAATAAGTACACACTTAAGTTGTATTCGGCAAATACTACAAACATTTAGCGTTTAATGAGATAATTTTACTTTGATTATTGCGTTCAATGAGATAATTTTAATTTGATTGTGTTCATAGTAAATAATTGCCGTTAGTTGTTGGAACACGCTTAAATATATTGTGTAAAAGCTAAAATTCTGACGTTATATACCTGCAATAGCGACTCACGTGCTAATGTTTAACCTAATAGTAATACAAAAACGCTAAAACTTGTCAATTATACCATGCAACAACGTGACGAATAGTATTTATCCATTTGCCGTGATTTTATTGGACGCTTCTTACGAATATGGACGAATATGGATTTTTAAACTAAATCGTAAGAATAGTAAGTTTCGAAGCTCTTCGTATATTACAAAGAGCTTCGAAATGTATCCTACATTTTAGCGTACCACTGTGCTTACACCACTACTAATATTCTTTAACTGCCGTACAAATAAACGAACAATAAGTTTATGCCTAGTTAAATCAAAAATATTGCTAGCAATCTCAAAGCGTCATATTCCTAAACTTCCTAAACTTTTTGGTTATTCTAAGTATAAAAATCTTCCTTTATTTGTACGGCAGGTAAATAGGCACACTCAATTTTTTTAACAACATTGAATGAACATACAACTGGACTCCCACAGATAAGCCTTGTGCAGTGCAGTTGGCTGTATGAATGAGCAGTCGTGACGGGCACCGATATGATCAGCACGGCTTTTGCGGACCGTACACATAGTTATTAATAGTTACTATGAATGAGAACTTTAGAAGAGGCGAGGACAACAGTGTTTTGTTTTATGTGTTCGTCAGAGAACCTGATAATTACGACAGGATAAAAAAAAGTTTATTAGAAAATCAATATAACGTATCAATGAATGAATAACCATTTCTTCGGACCATCAAAGTGAAAATTTTTTGCTATAGCACCAACTCTGAAATCGCGCAATAAAATCAGCTGTTTCATACACTTTGATATTTTCGTACCTACCTAATTATTTTTGTATGAACTTGTTTTTTCGAGATTTCAGAGTTGGTCTAACAGTAAAAGTTGTTCAGTTTGATGGTTTGAAGCATGGTTCACGTTGTATGATTATTTTAGATGAATAACAAGATCCAGATGATGCTTTAAAGCTCATTATTCAACAAAATGTTTATGTGAAGTTAAAACCGTTCTGAATACACTGTCAGCAATTAAATAAGCTTATTTTTTATGTAAGAGATATTTCGGTTCTAGTGCGAAATAAACATTTTCTATTCTATTCTAATATGAATTTTACACACAAGACCTCTAGCATATTTCAATATTAATTCACTCCCGTATCTCTACACTCGCGATCATTATTCAATTATATTGATATGAAATTCCGCAGTCTGTCTGTAACGTATAGTATGCTATTAGACCGGGGCAAGGTTATCGTGCGATTTTGTTGGAATAAACTAAGCTATCTAGACCCTTTTGATGTGTTTCAAGTTCACATACCGACGAGGAGCTATGAAACTATTTATGCGATGTAGGTATTATTTTATTCTGATAAATAAAACGATTTTAAGTAATAAATAGATACGTTTTGGAAGAACGTTTGATGTGTACGATTTTATTTGCGTCTCCTGATACTCATATTTTCACACACGCATGAAATGAATATATTTAAATCTACGAAATTCATTGCTTATATGTGGGAATTTGTAAATGGCATTGGATAATCCGTAATGTCATTCTATTTTTTTTAGACTGTAAATCCTCATTCAAGCTATTAAATAAATTACATCTACATCAAATTAGTTCGGAAATTTAGGAAAAATGTGGTTAGTGTCTGGAAAATGGATTGGATAGATATAATGTATTAAAACCAGTCTTCAAGACCTGAAAGTTAGGGCAACATCCCACGGGAGAGGTCTATGTCCTGCACATCATCATCATCATCATCATCATATCAGCCGCACGACACCCACTGCTGGGTATAGGCCTTTCTTATGGGTGAATAAAGAGGATGGACCATATCCCAACACGCGGGCCCATTGCAAATTGGTGGGTATTAATGACTGTAAATGCACCCGGGACAAACAATTTAACATGCCTTCCAAACGGAGGAGCTCGAGATAATAATTTTTTGGTCACCCATCTTATCACCGACCCTTGCAAAAGTTGCTTTACCTCCGCAATCGCTGGGCCAGGCGCTAAACCACTGTGCCACCGAACTCCTCAATAACTCGTCATTATTTATTCAAAGAAATGAAGGATTAATACAATTTCAAATAAAATAAGCCGCTCGAGTTTATTAGATCCTAGGCGCTTGTATTAGCGATACACCGAGTCCTGCCCACGCGCTGGGAAAGGGCAAAGATGAGCAGTGCCCGCTCACACGGCTGCCTGCTTCACTATGTATGTCTATGTTGCCAACCTGCCCGGTTTATTTGGCAGGAAGTGGGGCAACTTTGTAATTGGAAAATTAAACGGATAACTCCGTTTATCCATACTTGTCTTATTAGGTAAACAAACTTCACCCAATTCTTTATTATAAAAGAATTCAGAAATAAAACTAATGGTTTTCAATCGGTACATAGAGTTTGACAATAATTGCTAATTGTTTGACAATTAGATTAAATATGACAACATCTTGACATTTGTTTTAAGTTGTTTGCAGAATATTTGTCAATTCAGTTATTAAATAATATGTGTACTGAGTTTCTATCTCTATTTCTTGTCCATATTAAAATATTTGTCAGAATTTTAATCGATGTACTAATTAATCGTTAATCTAATTGTAAAAGTCGATTTTTTTCGTGTCAGAGCTTAGTCGATTTCTGACTAAAAATGAGCACCATTATTAGTCAGAAATACGATAATTTGTTACATAACACAAATTAATTTCTAATTCAGGATATACAATTACGACGAAACCATGGAGAGACAGATAAGAACTTGAACCCATACAAAACCATGTAATACAAGGAATGTTAGAAATGAAGCAAATCTGACTAGGTGCCACTTTAGAAGCAGTAGTACGACCAGCTCGAAGGCCCAGTGAGCGACTGGTCCAGCGACTGCGGAAGTTAGTTAATTTTCGCAATTGTTGGTCATGGGATAGGTGACCAAAAAATTATTAAGCTCCTCCGTGCTTCAAGGCTTGTGCCCCAGCAGTGGAGACGATAAAATGGCTGATGGCAAAATTTTATAATATGCATTAGAAAGAGTAATATTTAGTTCCTAAGTAAGCACAAATTATTCCTTTATTAACACGCATTTGACGACTGACTGACTTTTCAATAGTTCTTTCAAATCATACCACATTAGAGCAAACACTCAAAGTACAAGCAAAAACCACTTCTATTTATATAGCAATAAAGTCGTTTCAAGGTCGCAGTAGGCTTGGCTATTCTCTCGAATGTACACAAGTCACCAATTAGCATTTCGCATATTTCCTCGAGAGATTGACGCCGCAATCCTACAGAGCACGATTTCACCTATTCTTTCAGACTAAATCCACATGTGTAGGGTTGCCACTTCCTGTATTTTATTGACATGTTACATTATATTTTTGAACGTTGGCTTAACTATAGTTTATATAAATATATATTTTAAAGTAGCCTAAAAAGGATTTAAAATAAATAAAAAACATACGTAAAAAGACAGACTCAATATTATTACTCTTACGTAATTAGGTTAAAAAATTATGTGCGCTCTAAGCACTCTATGTGCTACATCTTTTATTAGCTTATTACACCTTGAAAACTGAAGTAAATGAAAAAAAAACCCGTCTGATCTGCTGCGGGTGAGTCGATTTTTTCTTGTATTTTTTCTATTAAATTAATTGTCTTAATACAAAAATAGCACTGTGAATGCCTCAAATCTAGAATTTCAAGAAAAAAACCTATTTTTTCAGAATAGAGTAAAAGTAATTCTTTGTTGAGTTAAACTGTTAAACTATGTAAACGTAATAAAATCTATAATCTGTGGTATCTGTCATGTGACATTGACGGCTGCTTTTCATTAGAATGTATGTAACATCCGTTTCCGTTCTCTTGCTCTTGTGTGTCTGTAATGGCTGGTCGATCATTCACTGATATCGTATTATATCCCTGTGAATCTTATCAAAATCTTTTATTTAAGAGCCCTGACCCATCAGGTTATGGGCCTTATCTATCGCGCAATAATAAAAAGTAAATATTTTCACGCGCTAGTTGTAATCCGAAATAGTGAAATTCTGCCTACTAAAAAGCACGATGTCGGGCTCTGCGAATTTCGTTTCTATAGAGAAATTAAAAGGGATAGAAAACTACAGTTCCTGGAAATTCATGATTAAAATGATATTGATTCAAGAAGATCTGTGGGAATGTGTGGAAAATGAAAAATGTGATGAGAAGAAAGCTCAAAAAGCTTTGGCGAGAATCGCGTTATCCATACAACCGTCTGCAATTCCACACATACGTAATGCGAAAACGGCGTTCGAAGCTTGGAGCAACCTTGAAAAGGCTTACGAAGATAAGGGCCTATGTCGCAGGTTGGGGCTCCTGAGAACATTATTTGCGACCAAGTTGAACGAGAGCGAAAGTATGGAAAGCTACATAAACAGAATAACCGAGATTTCACAACAACTCAGTGAAATTGGTTCTCCCCTTGAAGATGACTTTGTTGCTGTATTGATGCTAAGTGGTTTGACTACAGATTTTGACCCACTTATAATGGCAATTGAAAATTCCAATGTGAAACTTTCCAGCGAAGTGGTAAAAGGAAAATTGCTTCAGGAAAATCTTCGTAGAAATGATAAGGAGGAGACCGATGCTTCAGCCCTGTTTGTTAGAAAACAACCAAGATGTTTTAAGTGCAAGAAAGTTGGCCATTATATTAAAGATTGTCCTAAGTCAACGTATAAGAAGACTGCGAAGACACCAAATACGGATACATCTAAGGCCCTACTGGTTGCGCTGTCAGCAAACATCAAGACTGGTTCGTGGTACATTGATAGCGGTGCTACTGGACACATGTGTAGGGACAAAAGTGTAATGAGTGACTTTGTTAGTGATAATAAGTCGATAGAGGTTAATGTAGCTAATGGGAACAAGTTGTATACTGCTGGAAGGGGTTCTGTTAAAGTTAATATGAAAAATGGTAATGTAAAAACAATTAGTAATGTGCATTACGTTCCCAATTTGTCAGCAAACTTGTTATCTGTCAGCGCTATGACAAGTAAAGGATTTAAAGTGGTGTTTAGTTCTAACATGTGTAGAATTTTTGATAACGGAGCTTTAGTAGCAACGGCCACAATGTGTGGTGGTATTTATCAATTAGATACTGTTGACTCATCCACTCAAAATTGTAACTTAACAAAAGTATGTCCTAATACCTCTCCATTTATAGCAAATTTAGGTTGTTTGGAGGAAAATAAAGATGTGCAAGCTGTAAGTAGTGAAGAATCAAGTGCTGTTGCGATGCCTGCAGTCTCGGTGATGGAAGATAAGGTTTCGCAGCAGGTATGGCATCGTCGTCTCGCACACCTCAATCACCGAAGCATGGAGTTGCTAAGACAAGGTATGGTTTCAGGCATTTCATATGATAAAAGTGATTTTCAGAAATGTGTGTCATGTATCGAGGGAAAGCAAACTCGTACATCATTTCCAAAGAATAGTTTTACTAGGGCTACAAAAATTTTAGAAGTAGTCCATAGCGATTTATGTGGTCCAATGGCATCTACATCGTTTAGTGGTGCAAAATATTATATAACATTTATAGACGATTACTCTAGAAAAACTTTCATTTATTTTTTGAAAAGAAAAGATGAAGTTTTTGATACATTTAAAAGTTGGAAATCGTTGGTAGAGAATCAAACTAATGAAAAATTGAAAATTTTGCGCAGTGATAATGGTACTGAATACTGTAATTTGAAATTTCAGAACTTTCTTAAGGCGAACGGCATCATACATCATACTACAGTGCCATATTCTCCGCAACAAAATGGAGTTGCTGAAAGAGCTAATCGGAGCATAATGGAGAAGACACGCTGCATGCTTCAAGAAGCCGGCCTCGGGCAGAAATATTGGGCGGAAGCTGCAAACACAGCGGTCTATCTCAAGAATAGATCTCCTACGATAGCAGTGAAAGGCTGCACTCCAGAAGAAAAGTGGACTGGCAAAAAGGTATCAATTTCACATTTGCGTACTTTTGGTTGTGTCGTTTATGCACATGTGCACAATAGAAATAAATTAGAACCTAAAGCAAAGAAATATATTTTCACTGGTTATTGTGAGCATACAAAGGGCTATAGATTATTAGACCCAGATTTTCCAAAGAATTGCATAAAAGCTCGAGATGTAACATTCTTGGAAAATAAATTTAGTAAAGATGATATTGTGTCAAATGATGATAACAATTACAAAAATACTCTCACTTATGTAAACTTGCAAGAGAGTATTGAGACTGAGAAACCCACAGAACCATTCACTGAGGAAAATACCTTGGATGAGGTCAATTCTGATGACACATCAAATCCACAAAGATATAGTACGATATCAGTGAATGATTCTGAGAGTGATGATAGTTTTGTTTCAAATCATACTTCGGATGAAACATATATTCCAGATTTGGAAGAACAAACTTCAAGTTCAGAGCAAGATACAACAACAACAACAGGTGATGACTCCATCTCAGCCTTTCTGGTGAAGGCAACCTGTACCAGTGACACTGGAGACCCGCAGACAGTGGAAGAAGCTTTGAGCGGTCCAGATGCTGATAGCTGGAGGCAAGCGATGAAAGATGAGTATAACTCTTTCAATGTCAACAAATGCTGGACACTAACTGACAGAGTGGAAGGTCAAAGCCCAGTAAAATGCAAGTGGGTATTTAAAAGAAAATTAGGTGTTAATGGTGAACTTCTCAAACATAAAGCTAGATTAGTTGCAAAGGGTTTCACACAGAAATATGGAATAGATTACGATGAAACTTTTTCTCCTGTTGTTAGGTATTCAAGTATTCGAACACTCCTTGCTATAGCTGCTGAATATGATATGAATATTCATCACTTAGACGTAAAGACAGCTTTTCTTAACGGAGAACTCAAAGAATCAGTTTTTATGGAACAACCCGAAGCGTTCATATGTAAAGGTAATGAAAAGAAAGTCTTTAAACTTAATAAAGCAATTTATGGTCTTAAGCAGGCAGCTAAAGCATGGTATGAGAAAATAAATAAAATCTTATTTAAAAAGTTGAAATTTTCAAAGTCATCATTAGAGGCTTGTGTTTATTACAAATATAGTCATGATAAATTAATAATAATAGCATTGTATGTCGATGACATTCTTTTGATGTATACACAAAACTCTCAAATAGAAGTAAATAATATTAAAAAGGAATTAAATAATGAGTTTGAGATTGCAGATTTAGGGCCAGCAAAGCATGTTTTAGGCATGAGAATCTGTAAAAATAAAGATAAAATAACTCTAGACCAACAAAACTATATAGAAAAGGTCTTGCAGAAATTTCAGATGGAAAACTGCAAACCTGTATCAACACCAATGGAAACTGGTTTGAAACTAGAAAAATCTGATGGTGATAAAAATACTAATTTTGATTATAGAAGTTTAATAGGGTCACTGATGTATATTTCAGTGGGTTCACGACCAGACATAACACATGTAGTCAGCTATCTTAGTCAATTTAATAATTGTTACAGTGAAGCTCACTGTAGGGCAGCGAAAAGGGTGCTACATTACCTCAAAGGCACAAAAGAAAAATGTTTAACTTTTCAAAAGGGCGGAATTAACATTACAGGATACGCAGACGCTGACTGGGGAAGAAGTGAAGCAGATCGAAGATCTTATACTGGTTATGTGTTTCAGGTTGGCAAATCTATTGTTTCCTGGGAAAGCAGAAAGCAGAGAACTGTAGCTCTGTCCAGCACGGAAGCCGAGTACATGTGTCTCTCTGACAGTTCCAAGGAAGCTTTGTTTCTTAAAAATTTTTTACAGGAAATATTGGGTATACTGTGTAAAGTTACAATTTTTAACGATAATCAGTCTGCTCAGAAATTGTGTAAAAATACGATATTCCATGCTAGAACTAAACACATAGATATACGCCACCATTTTATTAGAGAACATATATGTAACAGTTCTATTGATATTAAATATTTGTGTACTGAAGAAATGTTAGCCGACTTGCTAACTAAACCGCTTACAAAAGAAATACATAACAAATTTGTAATGAAACTGTTTTAGTGCTTAAGTAATAGTTAAGTTTTGTTCTATTCTGTATTGCATTATTTAAGGGACAGTTATAGGATTGTATTAGTTTAAGGGACAGTGTTGAGTTAAACTGTTAAACTATGTAAACGTAATAAAATCTATAATCTGTGGTATCTGTCATGTGACATTGACGGCTGCTTTTCATTAGAATGTATGTAACATCCGTTTCCGTTCTCTTGCTCTTGTGTGTCTGTAATGGCTGGTCGATCATTCACTGATATCGTATTATATCCCTGTGAATCTTATCAAAATCTTTTATTTAAGAGCCCTGACCCATCATTCTTAAATTAAAATCTTTAATAAGTACTCATTTAAAACTATTCACTTATTTATGTTTTTTTTCATTTATTTAAGGACAACCAACAAAGCAAACACTAAATACATGATCTAAAACACAGTTGCGAATTAATCTAGAACTAGTGTCACCTTAATTAAATGTTTTCTATAACCACCTATTTAAAATGTCAAATATACCTCATTTGTAATAAAATGTAACCGTCGACAGCCCTACATCCGATATTATAGACAGCCGTATGAACATCACACACGCTTTTGATTGTTGTGTGATTGATCCATCTGATTTCATTTGCTCACACGAACCGCGGGCCCGCAGGTCGCGGGATCGTGGGAGGCGGTGCGGCCTTCGCTACACCGGCGTAGTATGACCTGTGCTATTGATTGACAAATTAAATTGGTATAGCTATGAAGATAAGTTTGTTAAATTAGTTTGGTTTTTATCTAATGACACAGAAACACGCTTAGAAAATCTGTACATAAAGGAAAAAGTTATGCTAGAATTAATATAAAAATATATTTTTAATCGAATTGAAAACCTGATTTTTAATATTTCCATGGTTATTAACGTTATTAGAATAAACTATGTCGGAATTTACATCATGTACATGTATATTTCCGTGATCATGACGCATGCTACTGCGTCAAAATATCGGAGTCACAAAAATAAACAGGTACATGGTGTAAATCCCGACATAGTTAATTCTAATAACTCCTTCTTTAATTTTGAAGTCGGCTAAAAATAAATTTAATGACGGTATGTCATATTACGAAATTTACATTAACGTAATCGTAGTTCGAAATTTTTTCCTGAAAATTTATAAACCGATATGTACATTCTAGATCGAGTTTGATCAGTAGAGGTCAAGTTATACTAGCTTATTGCAATAGAAAAGATAGTTTATACCGATGACGCATGAACGATGACATGAAATTAGGATCGTATATTTTACGACTGTGATTCAAGATTTTTACCAACCAGTTCAAATAACTACTGTGTTTTTATCTAGTTTCTTATGCTATCGATTAAACTGAACGTATAGGTATAATGGAAAGAGAATCATTACCTTGTCGTCACACAGTCAAATTCTAGCTAGCACGGGAGGTAACGGATAATTTTTGTTTTGTACCCATAACTTTTAAAACATACAAAAATAACTTTCTTTAAACTTAACTGTATTTTTTGTGCAATAGAAGTTTTACAATTTTTATTACTATTAAGATAATTTCCAAATTAAGTGTTTTGTCAAATTATGGTCTTTTGGTCTTTTAATACACAATTTGGTGTTCGTTGCGTCAGTTAATTGGAAACTAGAAAATGAAATCAAACTACTTACGAACAACGCAATGTTCACCGAATTGTTATAGTAGGAAATTTACAATGAAATTTTTTTATGTTAGGAAAGCAAGTGTTTGACCGCTACCACGCCTGGTGGTAAGCGATGATGCGATCTACGATGAAACGCGTTTGCTTGAAGGCCCCCAGATTGTACCTATCAGGAAACACACACTCAGGCAAGGAGTTCCACCCTCTAGCGGTACGAATAATAAAATTTGAAGCAAAACACTCAGTGCGAGTCTTTGGAAGTTTATGAAAGCCCTTAATATTTTCTATAGGAACATTTTGCAACAAAGATTTCCGTAAAGTAGCTCAGTGTGAGTTTTGGAAGTTTATGAAAGCCCTTAATATTTTATATAGGGACATTTTGCAACAAAGATTCACATAATTATTTATCTACGATCTCACAAACGTCGACCAATGACGAATCTTTACGATTAAGGACACATAGCTCTTTACCGGAGATCGTGGTTTTTTGCGCTACTATTATGATTTCAATGGCTTTGTCGATGTTAGAATTGAGATGTACAAATAGAAAGATATGGCATTTTAATGTAAAACAGAATACTGCAAAAAAATTGTAGTACTACAATGCAATTAAATTAACTATGTATCTACAACGGAAATGACTAAATTCAGAGCGCTTCCGGTCTCAAACGATGTATTTTATTTAATCTGTAAAACTTTGCCATACATTCTCGAATGAAGTTGCCGCTTCTGCTCTACATAGTTAAATTAATCGCATTGAATAATATTGCGAAGTCCAAACCACCAGCCAAGTGTGTAAGAAGCCTACGAGGACATAGGACACTGTAGAACAGTAGTGATAAGGGGCGGTTACTCCAGATGTTAAGTGACGATAAGGCCGAAGGATGTGCTCTACTACACCCGATATAAAACCACTGAGGAATTATCTTACAAAACTGTAATTATGGTGTCAGACTTTGGTAAGTTTGTGGTAATAAGCGAGGCGTGCTTGAAACAAGCCGTCTCGCCAACCAAATACAAACATTAAGAAGGCAAACCCAAAGTTTTGGAACAACATCAAAATGTAACAGTTAGCGGGTGAAGATTCGCAGAGACGGTAGGCAGTAATTCAGAATGGAGGAAGTAGTACAGTACGATACTAAAGTGATGTAGGTGTAGCCAGAGCCACCCAAGCGAATGTTGTCGCGATAAATCGCTTTGATGCGTGCTAGTTTACCGACAGTACCACAATAGTAAATAGTAAGGCCGAATACTACGCAATGACCTACCTCGCCCCACTCATCGCGTTAACACGAATATTCGTCCATAGCCCGCTAATGTAGCCCCAACATTACAAATAAACTGCCACCTCCTCTAGTTAGTACTTCTCGTGCCCCGCTCATCAACCGCACTCATGATTACTCGTCGCGCCGCAATCGGTCACCTTGACTTTTCCCGATCGGTGTGAAATAATTTGACATAATACGAGCCGACTGGAGTCATTACTTGCAGTCTTGCCTTCGTACGGTTTCCGTCTAGTTTTTGTACGGAGTACTTAGAATACGTAGAGTTACAGAAGCTTGTTATAGGCACAGAATATATAGTACTTATAGGGTGAAATCGGAGTCATTGGCAATCTTTAGATTCTAACCGCAATATTGATAAAGGGTAATTTTTACGGTTCTGTTTTTTTTCATAATGAAAAAACGGAGCCCTTATAGGATCACTTTGTTGTCCGTCTGTCTGTCTTGTCTGTCTGTCTGTCTGTCTGTCTGTCAAGACCCTTTATCTCGGGAACGTGTGGGGGGTATCGAGTTGAAATTAAAACCATAATTATAGTCAGGTCTACAGTCCTTGAAGCTGTGAAAAAAATTAAACTTCTAAGTAAACGTAAAAAAAGATACAGCAAGTGATTAAAATTCAAGATGAAATAAACATAAAAAATCACAAAAAGGCATAAGTGAAAGTTTTTTTTTATATATATTTTTTTTATTTAACAAAAAGCGTTGTTAAAAACATTAAAGGTTTGATTCTTTATTTTCTCACTTCAGTAAAATAAAAAAGCTACCTACTTTTATGTTTTATGTGTGATTCTTAGTTTAATATATAGCCAATGACTTCGATTTCATCCTGTAGGTATGAACAGTGCTGTGAAAATATAATAGCATATATTTTTATTAGATAAAAGAGCTTTTGTAATTATACATTCACATGAGATAAAGTTAGTAGTAAAATTTGGTATATCCCTAATTTCAAGGTACCTTTCAACTTTTATAAACTTTACAATTGAAATAATCTGAAAAATTGCAAACAATTACCTACATAATTAACATTTCTCCAAGATGAAGTTTGTTTTATCGAAAACATAAAAACTTTTGATTTCTTTGCAACTTTGCTTCAAAACAGAGTCGTATATAGAAAAGTGTGTTATTTTCTTACGCTATTAATTATTCGAATGTAACACCTATTTCGATATCATGAACTATGAACCATTACCATTAAAGTCATAATAATTAACAGTTAACGCAATCAAAGTAAACACCGTATTTAATTGGTAAAAATCCGACAAAAGTAAGAGGCATACACGGAACATGGTTTTTGTTAGAGGATATTTAAAAAAAGCGCCATTTTATTTGAACCAATTCTTGGCTATTGGTTATTTTGGAAATCTTGGCTATTAGTTTAACAAAGAATGAAGCTAAATTACTAGGCAAGTGTAGTTTTTACACGACTGCCCAAAGCAAAAAGAGTGTTATGTGTTCAGGGTTCATGTATGTTTGTGGGTTACACGACTGCCCAAAGCAAAAAGAGTGTTATGTGTTCAGGGTTCATGTATGTTTGTGGGTTACACGACTGCCCAAAGCAAAAAGAGTGTTATGTGTTCAGGGTTCATGTATGTTTGTGGGTTACACGACTGCCCAAAGCAAAAAGAGTGGTATGTGTTCAGGGTTCATGTATGTTTGTGGGTTACACGACTGCCCAAAGCAAAAAGAGTGTTATGTGTTCAGGGTTCATGTATGTTTGTGGGTTACACGACTGCCCAAAGCAAAAAGAGTGTTATGTAATCAGGGTTCATGTATGTTTGTGGGTTACACGACTGCCCAAAGCAAAAAGAGTGTTATGTCTTCAGGGTTCATGTATGTTTGTGGGTATTCTTTATTCCACCATAACTTCTAAATGCCTGAACTGATTTAAATAAATTGGGTATCGTTAGAATCCTTACAACATTCCAAGTAACACTGGCTATATTTTTTTTAGAAAAAATCAATATGGCGACTGTACGACGCCATTTTCAAATATGAAAAAAAAAATTTTCTTCTATTATTACAATATGGGCATCAAATGAAAGGCCTTGATGAGCACATTCCAAAACTATATAATATGTTACTAAAATGACTGAAATAAAAATAAATAAATTAAAAATATTAAAAACACGACTGCCCTGCCAAAACGAACTAAAAAGTTAAACAACAAGTGTCATTGCAGTCGGGGGACCTCTTTGATCAAAAATTGTTCCATGATAAGGTCCCCCGACTGCAATGACACTTGTTGTTTAACTTTTTAGTTCGTTTTGGCAGGGCAGTCGTGTTTTTAATATTTTATATATTTATTATTTTATATACTTATTTTTTTCTTACTAAAATAGCCGCTCATTTGTTATGCAGGTTTATAATTTTTCCTTTGAAGAACCCTAAAAATGAAATAGGTTATGATATTTGAAATAGTGATAGTAATACAGCCTACAGTATTTCGTATGTGTTTGACGATTTCACGCAAATTAGCGTTGCGGTTGTAAAATCGATTTGTTGCGTCGTTTCACTGACAGTTGGTAATTAAATTAAGAAAACATTTGACAGATTAACATTTCCGGTTTCAAAAGTTTTTCGAAAAAAGTGTACTAAATGTGTGTGGCTTCAAGATAAACTAGTGGCTCCGTGAGCTGTAGACCTCGCGTAAAAAAAAAAAAAAATTAAAAACACGACTGCCCTGCCAAAACGAACTAAAAAGTTAAATAAACAACGTGTCATTGCAGTCGGGGGACCTTATAATGGAACAATTTTTGATCAAAGAGGTCCCCCGACTGCAATGACACGTTGTTTATTTAACTTTTTAGTTCGTTTTGGCAGGGCAGTCATGTTTTTAATATTTTTTTAATTTATTTATTTTTATTTCACACATTTTAGTGACATATTATATAGTTTTGGAATGTGCTCATCAAGGCCTTTCATTTGATGCCCATATTGTAATAACAAAAGAAAAAAAATTTTTTTTCACCTTTGAAAATGGCGTCGTACAGTCGTCATATTGATTTTTTCTAAAAAAAATATAGCCAGTGTCACTCGGGATGTTGTAAGGATTCTAACGATACCCCATTTATCCAAATCAGTTCAGGCATTTAGAAGTTATGGTGGAATAAAGAAACTCACATACCCACAAACATACATGAACCCTGAACACATAACACTCTTTTTGCTTTGGGCAGTCGTGCAATAAAATATCGCCATGAAGTTTTCAAAGCACACAGTAGGTACGTGAGTATTGCAGCTAGATGGTGCTTCTAATTTTGATAATTTTTCAAAATTGGTAAGTATATTTTTTTTTAATTTAGAAAAATTGGCTCGACTGAACAGTTATATATAATTATCGAACCTACTCACAAAATTTCACCAGAATCTGTTGAGAAATGCGACTTGTAGAAGAGATCAAACAGCCGGAAAGCTGGAATGAAATATGGTTTTTTACATATCTCCGTAATTTTAACAAATTTCGAAAAACTGTCTTAATAAAAAAAAACTATATTTATCAAACCTGCTCACAAAATTTCACCAAGATCGGTTGAGAAATGCGACCTGTAGAGGAGAACAGACAGCGCCGGAAATACGGACTGAAATTTGATTTTTTTACATTATCTCCGCCATTTAAAAAAAAAAACTGGCTTGACATAAGAAATCTATACAATTTTCAAACCTGCTTACAAAATTTTACGAGAATCGGTTGAGAAATGCGACCTGTAGAGGAAAACAGACAGCACTGGAAAGCTGGACTGAAATATGTATTTTTAACATTTCTCCGTCATTTTGAAAAATTTCAAAAAACTGGCGTGACAAAAAAAAATCTATATTATTTTCGAACTTGCTCACAAAATTTCACGAGAATTAGTTGAGAAATGCGACCTGTAGAGGAGAACATCCAGCGTCAGAAAGCCGGACTGAAATACATTTTTCTTACATATTTCCGCCATTACGAAAAATTTAGAAAAATTGTCTCAACTTGAAAAAATCTGTATGATTTTCGAACCTGCCCACAAAATTTCACGAAATTCGGTTAAGAAATGCGACCTGTAGAGGAGAAAAGACAGAGCCGGAAAGCTGGACTGCAATATGTTTTATTTACATATCTCCGCCATTTTGAAAAAAATCGAAAAAGTGGCGTGACAAAAAAATTGTATATCATTTTCAAACCTGCTCACAAAATTTCACGAGAATCGGTTGAGAAATGCGACCTGTAGAGGAGAACAGACAGCGCTGGAAAGCCGAAAAACCTGTTTTTTTAACATATCTCCGCCATTTTGAAAAATTAAAAAAATCTGGCTCGACAGAAAAATTCTATATAATTTTCGAACCTGCTCACAAATTTTCACGAGAATCCGTTGAGAAATGCGACCTGTAGAAGAGAACATACAGACATACGAAATAATTTTTGCCCAAGCTGAAGCAGAGACGCTTCGCTCGCACTTCGTGCTCGCTCGGTCAATAAAATTTTGCCTACTTACTCAATTCGGTGGAGCAGCGACCTGAGAAAAATAGATTTGGTTATTTAAATTTATGTCTAACTAGCATTTGATCACTAAACCAATGTCACAGAAAACATTGATCTAAGATATTGTCTAAAAAATGCATATTTTATAAATTGTGGAAAATTAGGCAATCCACTTCAAAATATTATAATGTGTTTATGACTCACTCGTGCTATATAGAAACTCAGTCTAAGTTTTTTGCATTGTAATCTAATCAAATAATTTTATTAATACTTCTATGTTAGTAATAATTATGAATTTATTCCCAATTCAGCTATATTAACTATATCATTATTTTTATACATATTTTTTACAAAAAAATTCCATATAATTTTCGAACCTGCTCACAAATTTTCACGAGAATCCGTTGAGAAATGCGACCTGTAGAAGAGAACATACAGACATACGAAATAATTTTTGCCCAAGCTGAAGCAGAGACGCTTCGCTCGCACTTCGTGCTCGCTCGGTCAATAAAATTTTGCCTACTTACTCAATTCGGTGGAGCAGCGACCTGAGAAAAATAGATTTGGTTATTTAAATTTATGTCTAACTAACATTTGATCACTAAACCAATGTCACAGAAAACATTGATCTAAGATATTGTCTAAAAAATGCATATTTTATAAATTGTGGAAAATTAGGCAATCCACTTCAAAATATTATAATGTGTTTATGACTCACTCGTGCTATATAGAAACTCAGTCTAAGTTTTTTGCATTGTAATCTAATCAAATAATTTTATTAATACTTCTATGTTAGTAATAATTATGAATTTATTCCCAATTCAGCTATATTAACTATATCATTATTTTTATACATATTTTTTAGATATATTAAATACTATGCGTGCTATGTTCCCAAACAAATGGGTCATCAAGTAGACCACTACTAAATTAAATTAAGAATTTCAAATTAATTTTACCTCACGAATGTAAATAAATACACAAAACCTTCGATACCATAACGATGGCATCTAAAATATAACCGTCCGTGTACGTAATTAAATTGTCTGTCAACGGTTTATAATGAGTTACGCCGAGTTCGTGATCTTGGTCAATTTATACAATAACTAATGTTTTTACATAAAATATATTTATTAATTTATCGCACGCAATATTCTTTTATTTTAAACTTCTAAATCTATTGTCTGTTGGTCACTTGGGAGCAGGACGGGTTAATGTTAATTTGAACTTAAGTTAAAACACTTTTAAACTTTCGCGTTGCATTGTACTAAGTTAGTCGTCGTAAAAATAAGTAGGTGGTGAAAATACCTGTATCATTAGTTACGCGTTTAATTCAAGTAATTTAAACTAAGAACTTAAAACACACTTAAAATATAAAACTGTCTTAAAAACATATTTAAATAGTTTTAGAAGTAGTTTTATTAAAGTAATCTACTTAAATTCATGACATCACTAATAAAAATCATTGATAAAAGTTGTATAAATCTACATAAAATCGTAGCAAAGCAAAAAACGTTATAATTTTTCTATTAAATAGATTCATAGTGCCATATCGCATAATTTGGTTCACAAATAAAAGTATTATTTCACTAAGTGTTTCATTTTGGTATTTTATTTCTTATAGGTGTTGAGGTCACAGATTTATGTGTTGGGTCAGTCAATTCTTTAGTGACCTCTGGATCTATATCAGTATGCTAATGATTTCTCATTGTAATTATATGGGTGTGGATCCAAAAGATTTTGTTATTAAGTTCATTAATGTCAGGGTGTGGTTTTGGATCCAGTTTTGGTAAAAACCCGGTTGAATTGGATATCGTTTTCTAACATACTTTATTACGTTGCGATGAACTGTAAACTAATGTGGTATATACTTGGGTTGACTTGGCAGGCAAATTTAGTCAAATAGCGCTTTTTATCGACAATTGCTTGTACATCCGCGTCAATTGGTAATGCGCCTGGCGGCCATGATTTTAACCTCAAAAACGAAAAACAATTGTAATTTTCTCATATACCTACACCCTTTCTTATTGAAAATAAGAATTCAATAATTAATATATTATATTATCTATTAGAATTTTACTGTTTTTTGTCATTTTCAGTTGCGGATGACAATGATGTGTATGTTAATTTGACAAGGTTCCAGCGCATTACCAATTGACGGGGATAGTAAAATCTGATCGCACCTAATTTCAATAAGGTGATGGATTTCGCCAAAAACGCTAGTTGACTAAAATCAACCAGCAAGTTGCCTGCCAAGTCAACCTACGTAAATAGGCCATAATATTATTTTTGTTACATGTCTTAAATAAATAGTTGCTATGGTGATCTGTCCGTGAATTGAACTTGGTACAATTTGAACAACTGAAACTTGAATAAAGTGTTATATTTGAAACTACGAAGGTTCTTTCTGTCAGTTACGAGGCCATAAAAAGCTTGAAAATTCACTTGGGTAAAGATGACGAGTACTGTGTAATAATAAGCTGGTTACTAAGGAACCCTATACTGCGCGTGACCCGATATGCACTTGGCCATTTTTTTTAATAAGAAAAATAATAGTATATTTTGCTCATTATTTTTTCAATTCATGGTTGTTCAAACATAAATGTTTTACATTCATTGTTATTGTTATTTTGAAATATTTTTTATGTGTCATCCGTTATAATTATATAGTAAAAACCCAATGTTAAGTGGTTACTTTGTTCGAAATTGCTACATTTACAGCACGTGGGTTGTAAAGTTAATGCGGCTTTATCTAAACTGGTTCATTTCGTTTGCGCACGCGCACTGACCCGGCGGTGTCGCTGTCAAATGTCAACTGTCAAAACACTGGCCTTATCTTTGACTGTCCAAGCTCTTAAGTGAGAAATGGCGAGCTATAATCACAAAATATTAGGTTAACAATGCACCTAATTTACACAGGAATGTTTTATGGTGACTAAACACTGATAAAGATAATTTTAATTGATATAAAAATAACAGAAATGGTAGTAGCAGTTTTTTTAGCTCAAATCGGAAACTGTCATTACAACTATTTTTACATTGAGAAGGTATTCAAATAATAGCATGACAAGGAATTTATAAGTACTACGCTAGTACTATTATCTATTCTGTGGTACTATGTACAATAGGCACTGCCACAGAATAACCTTGGCACTGCTACTCAAAAACGGCCCACATGAGATAGCAAGTACGAGGTCAGTTTGCCTCGTCTCTTGTACGTAGTTCTTCTAAATTTCTTGTAGCATGACCAACACAACGCGATATGCGATATAACGATTTTTCACTTTTAACTGTTAAAAGACAATAGGTTTTGACATTCGAGTGTCGATAAAGCGCTGTATCACGCGATACATATCGTTTTTCGGTGGTCATGCTAGGGGGGCTGATAGTATAAAATATATTTTTTATGTAGCAAATGTAGAGTTCTGAAACACTGAAAGACTGAAAATAGTGTGAAGTTGATCAATTTGTGTCTGATCACACCACACTTCAAGTTTTAGCACCATCCTTCCCATTATGATTGCTTTGATAGCAGACCGCTTGGTGCAGTTTTTATGTAGCAGTATACTGTAGAGTTCTAGAACCTCTTTACCGAGAATAGTGTGAAGTTGATGAATTAGTGTCTAATCACACCACACTTCAAGTTCTAGCACTTTCCTTCCCATTATGATTGCTTTGATAGCAGACCGCTTGGTGCAGTTTTTATGTAGCAGTATACTGTAGAGTTCTAGAACCTCTTTACCGAGAATAGTGTGAAGTTGATGAATTAGTGTCTGATCACACAACACTTCAAGTTTTAGCACTTTCCTTCCCATTATGGTTGCTTTAACAGCAGACCGCTTGGCGCAATTTTTATGTAGCAGTGTACTGTAGAGTTCTAGAATCTCTTAAATACCAAGAATAGAGTGAAGTTAAAGAATTTGTGTCTGATCACACCATGACACCACACTTTAAGTTTTAGCATCTTCCTTCCCATTATGATTTCTTTAATAGCAGACAGCTTGGCGCAGTTTTTATGTAGCAGTATACTGTAGAGTTATAGAACCTCTTACATATAGGGAATAGTGTGAAGTTGATCAATTTGTGTCTGATCACACCACACTTAAAGTTCTATCACTTTACTTCCCATTATGATTGCATTAATAGCAGACCGCTTGGCGCAGTTTTTATTTAGCAGTATTCTGAAGAGTTTTAGAATCTCTAAAATACCGAAAATAGTTTGAAGTTGATAGTTTTTTTGCACAAAACCACGCTTCAAGTTTTAGCATCTTCCTTCCCATTATGATTTCCTTAATAGCAGACCGCTTGGCGCAGTTGTTTAGTTACCTAGTACAGTCAGCAATTAAAGTTTTTTAACAATTTAGTACTTTGTCATAACAATTTTTTGATAATGTTCCAAACTGAGATATTTATGTTGCTATGATAATGTATTAAAGCGTAAATTGACTTTTGTTGCTGACTGTACAAGCGTAGCTTAATTTAGGACTATGTTGAATTAGTTTGATTATACAGATATAATATTCAAGTATTTAGTAAGACTAACCAATTAACAATTCGCAAGAAAAAATAACTGTAACCAATTTAGATTGACTAAAAAAGATAGACATTTATAACTGTGTTAACTCTGAAAAATAATAAAAGTTACTTTAGCAACGAACTACGTATACATGACTTCCAAATGATCTTCAGCGTTGTGTTTTCCTAATTAAACTTCAAGTTAGTGCAGCGACAAAAACTGAATAGACAAAATTAAATCGATTTTCTGCTTTAAAAAAACTAATCGAGTGAATAATTGATGTAGATGTACAATGTAGATATGTAATAATGTGGCGGTTTTATTTGTTTAGATCTAAACGTTTTACCATCCCTATTACAGTGGATTAGAGTTGAAATTTGTGGTTTTTTGTTAGGAGGAAAATTTTTGTTATGACCTTTGTTAAGTTTTTGCTTGTATTGAACATTTAGAGTAACACAAATGTTAATAAGCTATTTTTGTTTACTATGGTAAGTGATGAGTTGCAAGTTTGATATTTTTATAATAAATTGGCATGCTAGAATAGCTAAAATGATAAATTGTAACTATTGATTACAAAAATATTTCATAGGTTTTTTACTTTCTAATGAATGTATCAGTAACTTCCGTTGTACTTATATGACTTCAATTAATATAAAAAAACTGCATCCAAGTCAATCTATTAATTTGGACGCTATAATGCCATAGATAAATAGATAAATACACACACACACACACACACACACACACACACACACACACACACGTCAAACATTATTACTTCTCTTTTTGCGTCGGGGGTCAAAATATTATACTTGCTAAATTTTAGTGGCATTATTAGAGCAGCCTTTTTGCTTAAGTCGTTCCGTGACTACAGCCCCTGGAAAGATGTCGAAACATCGGGAAACCCAAAAAACCAACAAATCATTCTAAAATAATATCTGAATTAACCAATATACGCGCTGTAATCCGTAAAAAGCATTTTATTTCCAAGGAACTGTACGTGCGGAAGTTATACTAAAGTAACATCTTTCGACTACTTACGAGGGTGGATTGATAAGTTCATGACTTTTTAATCATGAAACACTTTTTTTCCGAATATTTTGTTTTATTTCTGTACATAATCTTATTGTAGCTCTGCGTATTCAGTCCAACGAAGTTACTACCTCTTTAACCCATTATTTTTTTCTTTCATCGCCTGAAAACTGGTAAATGAAATGAGGGCCCATTTCAGACATCACCTTTTGGCTTGATGAAAATCTTTGCCCGCCAAGACATTTATCAAGACATTTATTCATGTTTGGTAGGAGAAAAAATCTCACTAGGGTTGAATCTAGAGAATAGGAAGGATTCGCATCTTCATTCGATGAGTTTTGATGTCATGAGTGCCGCCGAGAGGGACGACAGGGTCATTAAGAAAAGTTAAAACTCGCTTGAGCTTTTTGTTTCCAAAAGTAATAATCTTTTGCCGAATTTGAAAAAAATGTAGTGTAAAGATGCCTTAAGGAGTTTCATTTTAAGACACAAAAATAAATTATGAAAAAAAAGTATTTCTTCTTTTCAAAGTCATGGACTTATCAAACCACCCTCGTAAAAGTATGAAACAATGACGCTCAGACTCACTTTCAGCATAAATGAACAGCACAGAAAAACTTTAGCAAGAATTACTTAGATGCTGGATTGTGATGAGGTGAGACGTGTAAGTGCATTATACCCATGCGTTTTCCCAACAGAAACATTAGGTTGCATATGAGACAACTGATATTTTTCGAGCCATGTAATTTAAACAATCGTTCCCTTATCGTGGAGATGGCCATCCATTCATCCTCAGATA
Source organism: Agriphila tristella (assembly GCA_928269145.1). Taxonomy (NCBI): domain Eukaryota; kingdom Metazoa; phylum Arthropoda; class Insecta; order Lepidoptera; family Crambidae; genus Agriphila; species Agriphila tristella. The sequence goes on along the minus strand of OV743431.1, from coordinate 55,204,061 downwards.
TTCCTACTTAGCCATCCGTCTGGTAGATGATAAAATGGTAACAGGGACCACCCATTTGCTGGTATGCTTCGTTTGGACATAGGCAGGAAAGGGTTAGTATGGATATGCCACACGAAAGTTTATTAGCAAGATCGAAAACAAAATTTAATGAACTGCAAGAATTAGTTTAGAGAGCAATAAAGGAAACTTGTCATTTGATCAAAATAATAAAGATTTGTTTATAATATGATAATGAAAGCATACTAACGTGTATGTTATTAATACACATCCATCAAATACTTTTTGCTTTACGTTTTAAATCGGTTTTTTTTTTGAGTTTAAGAGCCTCTTGCGTTTGTTCTGGATACCATAATCCTGTTTTTATGGAATACATTTTTATTAATACTGTCCATCAGCCATTTTTAATGTCCCCACTGCTGGGGCACAGGCCTTCATTATGGATGGATAAGGAGGACGGGCCATAACCCGGATTGGTGGGTGTTGACGACTGCAAATGCACCCGGGACCAACGGCTTAACGTGCCTTCTGAAGCACGGAGGGGCTCTAGATAATAAATTTTTGGTCACCCATCCCATGACCGCCCCTTGCGAAAGTTGCTTAACCTCCGCAATCGCTAGGCCAGGTGCTAAACCACTGCGCCACCGAGTTTCTCGCTCGTCGTCTTGACTCGTCTCGTCCTTATTAATATGTGCCAAGTAATTTATCTGGAACTTAATCGAAATCAAAGAAACTGACCCTAGACTAGACTCCGAAGTGTAATTGTATTAGCAGAAACGAAACGAATTATTGAGTTGTGCATTTTTATTAGTACAAATTGTCGTATCCATAAGTTTCTCCACAATGCTCCCATGTATATCATTGTAATTGGATTAAACGATTTTTTTCTGTCATTGTTTTCTGCGGCCGCCCATTGTTCCGCTGTTGCGTTTGTTTGTTTGCTATACGTTTTTGATTATAGTCAAATTTAACAGTAGGAAAAATACTTCATTGATTATGTTACCTATGAGAAACTTACATTCACTCTAATTTATTGTGTTACATCGCGATAGATTCACAATTACGGCTGACTATGTATGACGAGTTCTTTGATATGATACCTTTTAATTTTTTATAGAACTTAACGTCTTATTGATCCAGTCATCAATTACCTCTTAAGCGAAGTAAAGAATCTAAGACAAAAAATTTCCTGTGCATACCGGAACCTACCCTTTACACCTAGAGGTGTCAAAAAAAGCGATAGTACAATCAATAGCATGTGTATATGTAACACTTTATACCGTACATATTAAAAGTTGTTTGCGTAGTTCAACGGTTTAACTTACCGTGCTGTAGTGAGCACATTTAATAACTTCATAGAACAGGTATCCTGGGCAATCTGTAGCATACTTATGCAAACAGTTCAATATTGTGATCTCCAACCCATCTGCCGGTTAAGTCCTGTAGGTAAGACCTGGAGGTTAAGTCCTAAAGATCGTATTTGCTGTTATCTTTAATGGTCTATTATGTTAATAAGATAACCTCACTGAAATATGAACTACATACTAGAACAAATACACGAAGAAAATTTTACTCACCTAAAATGAAGCGTAGCCGCCTCAATCCTCAGTAAATGGACCGCAAATGTATGAATTGCGATCCATGGTAGGTGAGCATCAATTTTCTTCGCAATGTCTGCTCTAGTACATTGCCCTTATACCTCAGTGATCGTATTTTAAGTTACCCTACTGAATAGCTGTTACCTTTGCTCCAACTGTGTGATAATAAGTCGTAATGCGATTCAATAATTCATAGAGATAGTAACACGATCTAAATAGACTGCGGATGTACTATTAAACAATGGTTTAGAATTAAGAGCACCTTTGGACTGACCTTTGAATATTTACATGCTAAATATTAGCATAGCCTGTCATATTAATTTAAGAGGATACGATGAAGATTTTTTATGCAATGTAAAGTATGTATTTTTAAAGATTTAAGGAAATGAAAAAATAATTGAAATTTAAAACTTCTACCTTACCTACCATTATTACATTACGTACCCAAAGGGTAAAAACGGGACCCTATTACTAAGATTCCGCTGTCCGTCTGTCTGTCTGTCTGTCACCAGGCTGTATCTCATGAACCATGATAGCTAGACAGAGACAGTTGAAATTTTCACAGATGATGTATTTCTGTTGCCGCTATAACAACAAATACTAAAAACAGAACAAAATTCATATTTAAGGGGGGCTCCCATACAACAAACAGCTTTTTGTGCCGTTTTGGTACGGAACCCTTCGTGCGCGAGTCCGACTCGCACTTGGCCGGTTTTTTTAGTAATGTTGAACACAGGAGTTCATTTAAAGGTAGCAAAAGGCATGTAACGTTTTAGTATAGAGCCTGGCATACCTATTCACAAAAAAAACGGAAATTCATCGCAACTGATGAAACTAGTTTTAATCGATAGAAAACGTCAAAATAAATATGAATTATCGATTGTCAAATTGTCCTTAAAAGTATACTTTCGGAGATATTGGGACTTTGCCATAAACAATTTATTTTGCAACTCCAGACTATTTTGCTCCGAATATCTCTGAAAGTATACATTTTAAGACAATATGTTCGTCACAATAATTTGTGTTTATTTTAACGTTTCCTATCGATTGACACTAGTTTTATCAGTTGCGAAGAATTTCCGATTTTTCAAAATGGCAGGTGTGCCAAAAAAGTTACATGGTCTTTCGTTATCAACATTTATTTTTTTCTTAGCCATAGTTAAACTATTTTTAGTTCATGACATGGTTAGAATAGTAGTTGAAATTTCATTAATGTTAATATACAGGGTGTTACTAAACAACCCACAATGCCGAAAATGGTAGAAAAGAACCACCAAACTGAAAAACTTTTAATATGGGACCAACTCTGAAATCGCGAAAAAAAAATCAATAATCCTTCCTACTTATATAATATTATAAATGTGAAAGTTTGTGGGTTTGGATGTTTAGATGTTTGTTCCTCAATCACGCAAAAACTACTGAACGGATTTGGTTGAAATTTGGCACACAGATAGTAGATAGCCTAGATTAAAACATAGAATACTTTTTATCCCGATATTTCCACGGGAACGGGAACCACGCGGGTGAAACCGCGGGCGGCCGCTAGTTAATAATAAAAATATCAAAATGTATGAAACAGCTGATTTTTTTTTCTTGATTTCCGAGTTGATCCCGTAGTAAAAGTTTTTCAGTTTGATAGTCTCTATCTACCATATTCGGCATTGTTTTGTAACACCTTGTATAAAAGTAAGAATGCTAGAATTTTTGCTTTTTCTACGACGAGTATTAGGTACTACACTTACTACGTAATAATTTTAAAGTCGCTTCCAACAACTCAATTATTTTTCCCATCAAAACTTAACACTAAAAAAAGATGATTGAAAATAGCGTAACGACACGAGAATAACAATTTGCTGATATCCCATTTGGCCAGAAACTGGGTTGGTTACAACCGGCATTTTGGACAAATCCAGCTACCAAATTACATATCGGTACACTTAATGAAAGTATTGGGGCCCCAAAGTACCCTTTAGAGGTCTTTATAAGGTGCAATCTGGTGTGATCAGGGCTTAATAAAAGAATTTACGAGGTGCCTTGAGAGCAATTTCGAATAATTTATGAGCGAATTTTGTTGAAAGCAACCTCATTTTTGGGTGATGATTTTAAGTTTTTTTTGATGTTGTTGTTATGCTGGATTTACACGGAGTATAGAAACAGAGTTTAAAGTACTTGAGGATTTTTTAATACACAATTTTGCAATGAATTGCAATATTTGCAATACGCGTCAAAATGTACTCAAAAATAGATAAGTAATTGACTTATTAATAAAATCCATTCGTTTGGTCTTTTACCATTAAATCGCATGATAGTTTCATACGATTCTAATCTTCTTTTCAACATCATGCCATAAAAAAATATTATGTATTTAGAAATTTTATTATTGTTAACCGAGTTTCGTTTTGTAAAATGAAAAATTAACTCTCTCTATTCTTGACATGATATTAAATCGAATAACACGTCAAGGTATCAAAACTATTCCAACACATATATCACCCAATTGCATACTATTACACGATGAACTATATCAAATAAATCATCGGTGATGATCACTATTAATCAATCGATTCATCCGATCGGACCGATTTCATCCATCTCGCGATCACGCCGATTCGATTCGGCGCTAACAATCGATTATAGGAGCACTTATGAATAATTCTCGTTCGATTACAATCGTGTGATTTAGTGTTGCACTTAAGTATTTGTTTAGTGAAAGTGATATTTCGAATGTGTATTAGTTGTTATACAATATGAAATAATATCCATTATTAATAACTGACTTAGACTGGTATTATTTCTTTTTGTTAGACACACACTCAGTGTAATTTGATCTAAAATCAAACTACGTTCAAAATAATTATGGATTTATGCAATGAAACCTTTTTTTCCTCTTAATTTATTGTTTTATTCTAATATATGCCACGTCATTGCTTCTTATTTCTGAATCCAAATCTGTTGTAAACCTACATCCTCCATATGCATACTTCCTGTTTATTTTATCAAGAAAATCTTTTGGAAAACTAAGTTAAATGCTTTAGAATAATAACTAGGGCACTAATGTCTAATGCGTTAGTGGATGATTGTTGATTTATGTTAGGTCTCATCCCATGATTTACACCAATTTATGTATTGTAAATGTGTATTTTTTTTACATATTACCATTGAAAATGGTTATCAGATGCAAATCGCCTGAGACGTATTTTTGACCATATCTCCGAGGATTTTAAGAGGATCGTGATGAAAATAGTACCAAAAGTTGAGTAATTTATCGAGACACGAGTAAACGCTTGAATTTTGAAAATCTACTAGTGACTTTTTATTCCGAAAATTCCGAGTTTTTTGAGGGGTGTTTGTTTACTAAATTGTAAATATTTCGAAAAAAAAAACTGACTTAAGAAAAAATGAAAAATAAGGTCCTAGGGTATTAGTTTAGCTACCAAATGCCGAAATAATTTTGAAAATCGGTAAATAATTGTCACATGTAGGTGGTCCCTTTAGATTTGAAATTCTAGAAAAACGGGTGTTTCCGTACATGAAAAGTTATGTAGCTTCTATGACTATTAACCGATCGTCATGGTAATAGTGTTAAAAGATGCAGAAACAGACGAGAAGTGCATTCGTTGGAATTTTGAAAATCGGTTAATAATATTTCGGCTGCGTCGAGGCAGTCAGCGGGCGCTTAAAAATAAATAGGTACTACCATAACTACCTAGGTAACTTTAAAAATATAATAGGATTTTGCATTTGATTTGATTTCGGTTTTTCGTAATTTTTTGTATTCATTTTCAATGCTCCGATTCTTGCGGGGACTGCAAAATCTGTGAATTTTTTGCATCTATCACCTCGTTGACACAAATTACTGGTTGATGTTACAAAACCGGCAACTGCAAATTGCCAAATTGCGTTCTGCCTCTGTCCTTTATCTAACTCGACATTATCGCGCTAATCCAACAGCTACAGCTTATAAATTGCTCTAAATCATACAAAATAGGCAATAACTAGTAATAACATTACCAAGGTGATGAATGTACTGTGTACAGCGTTCACAAAAATCGTACCGCAGTCCGCGGCATTGTCTCGCACCCACGCTGGCTCCAGATAAATTATTAATACTGAATTTGTAATGAATTTTAGATAAGTTATCTGCAGAATGATAGACACTTTAGCCTTAGAACAGTCGCTTTCGGTAATTGACTGTTTGTTTTATCTGGTAGTTATAAGTTCTTTTACAAAAAGGGTTGAAAATAATGTGACTTGAATCAGGAGAAATATTTCAAAAATTAAAAGTACCTAGATATTCACTTAAGTTTTGTAATATAATAGAAACAAATCATTAGAATGTATTTTAAGCGCGAGCAATTCTCTTAAATAAAACTGAAAACTCACGCGATTAAAATTTATAGGTTCTAATTAATAAATTTTTGACGCGTATTGTGGAATTTACACGGGTAATTAAAGTTGCACAACTTTTGCACTGTGAAAATCGACTGTGTCCTAGTGAGGGGCTAAACTTACCTGAACCGGTGGTCAAAACTGGAACTAAGTGTTATTACATATTATATCTAGATTACGCCATCGACAACATAACTGGCTGTCACTGAATTGTCACTTCTGATTCAATTTTACAAGCTACTTGATATGTGACAAAAGTCAACTGACACGGTCAATCGGTCACTATAATCAATCGACTCATGTAAATAGCTCATTATTCCAACCAAGATAAACCTTAAAAGCATCTTTCTCTCAACAAGAAACATCTAAAGCCCTACTTCTAAAGCTGCACAAATGATTTTTTTATTCTCTCAGGGATGCAATAAACAAATAGGCATTAACCTCTTTCCCTTTATCATTCCTTAATCTTTGATGGAGTCTAGCAGTTCGGTAAGCAGTGTGGCGTACTTAGTCATCTATGACAATGGTCGGGCTGCGTATAGCTATCGACCATTAGCATAATTTGACACAACTTACAGACAGCACGTGTGCTATTTGGGACACTGGGATATTAAGCTATGACTAATGAAGTTGGGATACATAGTATCACTGAGTTAAGGGACTTCGAACAAAGTGCATAGAATAAAAGTTGTTCATAAAACATTCATGACCTTCTATTCGGTAGAAGAACTCTTTTCTCTACGACCGACGCACCGTTTTGGAGATATTTAAACCTTCAAACTTCAACTCCCCACTTCCGGCACTCCTCTAGATGAGTGAGGGAAGTTTTAGTATGTTCACTCCCTAAGCACCCTAAACAAGTTTCTGAAGGAACCGTTTAGTTACCCACTAAGTGGTAAGTTGCACACTCTACAACTCCTTAATTGACTGGACTAATTAGTGTGTCTGTTCTTCGATACTGGTCATTGATGTGCTCAGCAGAATACCAGTGCAGCAGGCCTAGCTTACTGCTTATACCTACTGACCGAGCTGAGGCATAGTTTTGGCATCACGACATTGCACATTGTGTTATTTTTATGATTTGTGTCTTTTTTTTTTGTTCTGTTGTGTATTCCTTGCGTACGAGTATGTCCAAAATAAATGTATTTTCTTTCTTTTATTCATTTCTTTTTTATCAAGTATCGGGAATTAAGTAATCTGACCTAGAGTTCTCAGATCTAAGTTGGTAGCAGGGCTACTGGTATCACTGGTATTAAAATACCAGATAAATAATGACAACAATGAAAAACTCAATGAAATATTCTTAATCTAAAAATATTAATATTATTAATACATTTAATATTTTAATAAGTTTTCTTTATTTTATTTAAACTTAATCTTTCTTTGAATAACTTTTTGATCCCACAAGGTCACTCCAATGTAAACGGTCCTATGGCTGCACTCTTGATTTACTTTTGATTCTTGATTTAGAAAAAAAATAGTTCCTCAAGTTTTTTTTTCATACTTCACAACAAAATTTATCACACTAAACCAAACAATTGCTCTCAATACAAATTTATCAAAACCGATACCCAAAGAATTTAAAGACATTTAAAGATATAATCTCCAAACCACATACCAACCTATAGACATAACACCATAACTCTAGGACTCACAACTGTTGACAAAAATGCCATTCATAACTAACTGTCGAAGATTTCTATCTGATTCCCTTGGAAGATCGTAATAAATAAAGATTTTTTTCTAATACAACGTAAGCCGAATGCCGTAAATTTATGACTTTGGCTTCAAACAAATCATCGCTTTGTGTTCCCCATTCATCCCGATTGGTTATTGGGATGCGACGAAGTGTTAAAATTTATGAGATTTCATGAACTTTGGTTTACGGAGTAAGAGAGGAGTTGCTGGAATAGTTAAACACTAAAAGTTAATAGATCGAGCGTGCTTTAGCTGTAAAGCTGAGCGTACTTATCAATCTATACTTTGATTTCTTTTTAAAATGTATTTAAATTTAAAAAATGCAAGATGTCTTAGTAGCTATTTAGTAATTGGTTATTTTCTATAAGCAAAAACATATATTTTCATTTTATAAACTAAGGGTTTTATTAATAAGGGTTAAATCAGAACAATGTAACTATTCTGAAAGTTAAAAATTACCTATATATCGCTGGCCCCGGGCAAGAAAGCGGTATCGCCGGTTATACGCCCTTTTTAATTTTATTTGATTTTTAGCTTCTCAGAATATCAATCTATCACCCCTATTTTTCAGATTTTTTTATTATTATTTCATTAAAATATTCTTTTATTTCTCCTGAACATTTTGATTTTTGATATATTATCGCTTTTTGCTCGGGGCCAGCGATATATTAATGCTAATCTGTTAGTTATAATTTGCTTATTATCAAATTCTAGCTCTTTTGAATTTTATTAATATTTTATTAGGTATGCAAAATCTAAAGGTAATTAAATTATTTTAGTGTTATAAGTCTCTTCTAGAAAGTTATTTCCCATTCCTAAAAGTAACGAACTTCATAAATGTCAAAATATTTTCACCCCTCGACGTTTACGGGTTAACTAGGGTGGCAACCATTTTGTAGGGCATTTGTAAAATTATATTTATGACCCGTGATGCTCCCACTTCAAACCATAAGGACTTTCTTGCATTCAATGGTTTTTTGACAACCCTGAATATACCGTCGCTGACAGAAATACTTCGAGACTTTGAACCTTAACACCTTCTTAATAAGGCTGTTGTTATTTTTTGTAGTTGTTAAGTATCTTGCGACATTGCGCTTTAAATATCTATAAATAAAGTTCTGTACAAAATTGTAACAATCGACCTATTTAAGTATGTCCATTGTAGTTAAAGGCGCGACTAATCTTCGATGTTTTCGATTTGTGCTACTTTTAAATGGGGAGAGTAGGAAATAAATTAGAATTTAATGTAATTTAAAGAGATATTGGAAAGGCCATAATCTCTAGTATGTCTATTGTGCAATGTAGTCGATAATAAATGGGTCTATTAAATTGTTGTTAACTTGCTCATAAATTTTGTTCCTGTAACTGTAAGCTTTGGATTTGGCAAGATTGAACAAGATGAAAATAACTGCAATTGTTTTCGAGAAAACTTTTTTTTCATTCTCTCATGTAGAGTCACAATGAATCTTAATAATCACTTTACTTAAAAACTGAAATAATGGAACCTCTCTTTGACCCTCTCATCATAAACGAATTCAAATACATATTGATAATTGTTTTTTTATATATTTATCATATTAAAAAATTAGCTTTTTAGTGATTTCATACAAAACAAAAAAAAGTGCCAATATATTCAGATCTGCTATGAATATTTTAAAATCAAAACGTACAGACCTAGTTCTTAGGTATCACAACAAACAACATATACAAAAATCATTACTCTTGGTGAAAATTTGGAAAAAGGGTGGGAAACGTTGTCACTTTTTGTATGGAGACCGCTTGCTTCATAGACCTGTTAACCACGGAGTAGCTCAAGATGATACATTTTTGGTCATCCATTCCCTGACCAACCCTAGCCAGAGTTGCTTCGCTTCCAAAATCACAGGGCTGATGCTGCATTACGAATGATTTTAACACAGTAAACGAGATTATTCAATCACCCAGATTCTCAGTAACAGCATACACAAACAACAACTTAACCAAAGTTCTGAGTAAAACAAACAGACAGGCGCGTTTCACGAGCATTAGTCACCAAAAGCTTGGGATATGCTAATAAAACAAGAGAGATGTAAATCACATCGGGCCAAGGTCCGAATATGACGTGGGACTTTTGCACTCAGTACTTAGTAGAGAGCGTATGGAGTGTTGAAATCCTTATTATTATTGGTTTCATAATGCTAATTTTGAACACGACTTTAGACTAGAAAAAGAAAACAAGTAGTCTTCAAGTAATTTAATGTTCTTAAAAAAAAGAGAAAATCTAATTGCTATTAATATTTTCTAAGCTAAACCTTCTAAAATTATAGTGTGAAGACGTGATTAAGACTATAAACAAGATGTTTAAATAATTCTTTAATAAATAGGTAATAATTTGTAGGCGTTGCTGCAAGTGACTTAACTAGTATGTCTCATCTAACTAATGAAACTAAAGTATCATCGAAAAGTTACTTTAAACAATATTTCAGACACTATTGCTCCGATGTTTAGATTAATACTAAGTAAGTACAGCTAGGATGGAAATCTATGTATCTGGAAAAAACACTTTGTATACCTAACTAGGTACATACCTATTAGCTCATTGGTAGACACTCCGAAAATTCTAGACTTCATTGTTATCATCGCCTGGCCCGTTAACTACTCGACTACATAGTAATTTCAGCTTACAGATAATTAAGTTAAACTTGTAAATTAATCTTAAGTCATATATCGCTGCCATTTATTCGAGCACAGCGACAGTCGCCACTTTGGCTGCTTTTAAACCGCCTACGCCGAAATTTGCACTTCACCAGAAATGGACTTGAGACATTGTTACTTGCATTTTCATTAAATAAATACATTAAATGTATGGTAGTTGAATTGTTGTGAGAGCTGGTGCCCGAACCAAGGTTAAGAATTAAAGTTACAGAATAAACAAAATAAAGATTCTGCAATACTGTTTATAAAAATTGGCAACGAATTTCTTTTGACTATCAAATTTACCTGAAAATTACTAACTTTTTCTGATTTAGAGCACTTTTCTCACTGAACTTATCTGCGTAAAAAATACTGAACAATAAATAAAACTGTTAAGAATAATATGCTGCACAATTTAGTGTTATTTATACCCATAAAGAGTTTATTTTTAATAAAGTGTTACAAAACATATAATTCTCAGACACATAAGAAAGACAACTTTATATTTTTTACTAGCTACACTATTTCCTAGATCCATTTTGTTCAGAAATACCAACCACAATCACTTTGGTTGTTATTTTATTTTTGCTCACACAAAGTATTCCATTGTGTTTCACAGAGAACAGGCATATTTTACCTATAACCCGGCGTTCGCAAAAACTACCTCCACAGCCGACAACATAATTTTATATGATCCCATTGATAAATGGTTATCATAAAAGTCGCGCGCGAGAGATTATCTTAAGGCTAGTATAGTGTAAAAACTATCGAAAAACCTTCACTGTGCACTAACGAAGTCTCATTGTTGGTATAGATCCTGAGTAAAATTGAACACATTATTATTTACTTGGTTCGGATTACAAGCTTTTAGCGGGTATTGAGATAAAAATTTCAAAAAAATACTTGATTTAACTTACTAAGTTTATACGCGTACAACTAGAAAGCAGTCACAAAAATAAAAAAATAAAAAGTCGTCGCAGGAGGATAGGCTCATGAGCGGCTTCGGTACCCCGTAACCATTGCAGCTGCAAAGGTGCCGAAACGTTCCCATCAAGTTTGATCTGGAGGGCAAGTAGCCTAGCCATGAAAATAACTACTAGTATGTAGTATAAATGTTTAGTTACACGCAGTTTATTTTAATTACCTACTAAATAGTGTTCTTGAATGTAGATTTGTTCATGGTCATATGGATAGGTATTAAAAACGGTTTCTTTTTCATTTATGTATTTGTTTCTAACATAAATCATCAATACAAGAAAGGTTATCTTGTAAATTTGAGTTAGGTATTTAATTTAATTATAACATTATGTTAGATAGATGTTATTATATCTTTTACATTTGGGGACAAGAAGATGAATTTAACGTATGCAAACAAAAAATAAATTCTCCAATCGCTACCTCTGTTAACTTGAGACCGTCACACAAATCCGAGCAAAATCGAACTCGAGCTCAACAAAAGGCGAGCTCAATACAACCCGACAATGGCCAAGGGCCAAGAATTTATCGCCTACTGTTTATTGCAATACCGTGTCGAAGAGGCAACGACAATGCATGCTCGCTAGCAACTGGGGCGGTTTGTTTATAGATATGATGGTCTTGGAATTATACTTTTATGACGAAAGCGAAGCGACGGCTCACTTTATTGTTTATTAGAAAAAGTATTATGGTGTGAAAGTAATTGTAATATAATGTTTTAGATATTAAATAAATTGCAATAGTGAAAAGAAAACGAAAGAAAAAACAATAGCTCATAAAGCAGATAAATTTAAAAAAGAGAAAAAGAAAAAATCAGAAGCGTCCTGCAGAAAAAGCAATTGCAAAAAATATAAAAAAAATCTAGTTCACTAACTAGCTACAAACAAAGGGATTGACGTGAAAAGTTAAAAGCCTTCGATTAGATATCGAGTCCAGACAATATAAGAGTCATCTTCAGACATTTTTTGGTTGGATATTAGAGACAATGCATATTTGCCAGCAACTGAGGCGGTTTCTTTCTAGGAATGCGTATGACGGTCTTGTAATTATACTTTTATGATGAAATCTAAGGATATGCGACTCACTTTATTGTCATTTAGAAAAAGTGTTATGGTAAGATTAAAAAAGCCCGCTCAAAAGTGAGCGGTTGCAGCGGGACGGCTTAGTACTGAGGTTTCTCAAAGTTTAATATCTTGGAATGGATAGGAAATGCTGAAAGTTTGTGATACTGATGAATACCTACGCTGCAATTTCAATCCTGATTGAGTCAATGAAGAAAGAACTTTTAAATAATTATCGAGAGGTAAGAAACGTTTGTTAGTGATGCGTCAAACTTGCTTTACTTTGGGATTTGATTGTATTCTGATTTGTTAATATATGAATCCAATTTCTAGTATAAGATGTTACTTTTGTTTTGGCGTAAAATACGTAACAGTTTAAATTTTAAGAGTGTGTTTATTGGTAGATGATTTTTTCTATGAAATTCTGAAACCGGATGTTCCCTTACAGCTACCGTCTTAACCCGAAACTAACCTACGATCACAAATGTCAATAGTTCAAATAACTATTCCAACAAGCCAAATAGAAAGCGTGTAAACAAATCGATCTTTCAACGGCTGTACGACACAGTATCACGTCATGAACCGCCCCGCCCATATCGTGTGATGATCATTTTTTTACGTTTACATCTGCCCTCGTACAAAGGCGATAAGCATCGCTCAATTACGTGTTATTCATGAGAAAACACGGCGGATCTACGATGTGGTCGGCACATGGTACAGGGGTGGAGTTTGAGCAATCGTAAATACCTATTTATAAAAATTGCCCTTTTCACTAATTAAGGGTAAATTTTTGGCGAGTTATAAAATAAAGAAAATAAAATTTTGCAAGACTAGATATTTAAGTTTTTCTTTTTTCACTGTAAGCTTAAAGTTTAGGTTTAGTTTAGGTTAGGTTTAGTGTAATAACCAGGTACTAGCCCGAAGACTCTGCCTCTCCCGGAGTAGCCCTAGTTCGCCCCGGAGAAAAATGTGTAGGCAGGCGTTCAAACTTGAAGTTTGTGTCATTGGGGCCTAATCTGCTCACCCAAACTGAGAGAAACACCGTTAAATTGAAATCCACGGACTGAACCTATGTTATTCCACAGAATTCAACTATGAGTGAACTTTTTACCCACCTAAAACAGTAGCTCGCATACTTTACTTGGTTTCAAAACACACCGGTGACACATAAATCAGACATAACGGTGCATCTATGCCTCTGATTCGGTTACCAAAAAACTGAATTGCAATCAATAATGAGATAACATCGTCAGCTGGCCGGGTCCCTCAGACCCCGTGCTCAAACAGATGGTTGACACAATGGACCAATATTTGGGAGGCGGTGACTTATAACTGCGGTAGTTAACGACACTTTTGGGATAGATTTGGGTGGATGTGGTTTTTAATGTTGAATAATTTTTGTTTTTTAAAATTTTTTATGTTTTTACTAACGACAGCTACTAGGGAATATTTTTGGCTATTAAAAAATCTAGCCTTTGTAGACATACAGTCTTAAAAAGGTATTAGCTTAAGTAAAATAATGTCCACAAACAGACCTAGAGTATTTTTTTTTCGTATGACTATACGACTAGAGCCTTAAATTAAGTACTATACATTTTTAAATAAAATTTAACAAGCATTACATTTAAGTTACAGTATTAGATTTAATGAGGGTTAGTGCAATCAAAAAAATTAAAAGGCATATTTAAGAAATAACTTTCGTAATTCAGCCTTGTTTGTACTTACCAATAGAGTTTGTAAAGATATCGATTTTATTAAATAATTTGTTGTAACTGTCACAAGAGCGTCTGAAGAAAGTATTTTAGCGTATTTTAAGTTACTAATAAAACGCACGTGAAAGGTTCTATTTGATCGAGATGAAGTACGTGGAAACATAAATCCATTTTTTTTCCAAAAGAAAACTTGAGTCAATAAGAGTGTTTATTATTTTATATAGAAACATTGATTCCAAGTATAGTTGCCTATTTTCAAGAGTCATAATCCTATGATTATTTAGAGCTATATCATCATAATCAATAAAGAAACCTCTGGATTTGAATTCAAGAGCTTTTAGAAATTTATTCTGAATTTTCTTTAATTTAGCGATATGCACAGTATACATCGGGCTCCACACCACACAGCCAAATTCCAGCAGGCTGCGAACATTATGCAAAATAAAGTGTTAAATGTAAATTTAACTATTTTCTATTGTTTTAATGTGACTCTAATAAAAACTTTGAAAAAGGTAAAAGGTGAAGTAAATACGCATTGGCTATTAAGAAGCTATAGGTATTTAAGTTCAATTTCTACTGATTAATGAGGCTACCAGACAATGTTTAAAGCTTTATTTCTAATCAATATGCGATCATGCAAAAGAAGATGTTAATAAATAGCTTAGAAATACAGTGATTAATTTATTTTTGATATATATCAAAAATAAATTCATCACTGTATTTCTGTGTTTTAATACATGTGATGTTTTTTAGACTTGAAACATATTGTACTCCAATGCATTAACATAAACTTTTTCAAATAAAATCATGATTTAAATAACGCAATCTTAATAATTATGGAAATGATTAAATGATCCAGTATCAATATCCGCCTTTACACTTGTAGTTGTAGGTTGCTTACGAAAAACTTATTCAAGTAACTTTAAGTTATAATAAATTACGGAAAGCTACTTACAAACGGTGTTTACATTTGCAAATTCATCGTAAGTTAACCACGATAAAATTATCCCAGCTTGACTTATCCACACAAACTTAATTTACCGAACTAATCCCAACAAATTATATCATATTATTTGAGTGAATAACACCAACAATTAATCTTCGGCCACCACAATGGTAAAAGGACATTGTTCAAAATATTGACACGTTTTTATGAAAACAGTGGTGCAGTGGAGAGGACCCTCCATCGCTTTTATTGTCCATTTAACGATTACTGTGGTCTATGATGTAAGCCATCAGCGGAAGCGTTTTAAATATGAACTTGGGTTGGGATTAGGTTTTAACTAGAGATTGGATACTATTAGTCAATTGTTTGCAACCATATTCTGGAACCGGCTTCTTAAAATATTAAAAACTATTTAGATGTGTATATTCCCATGAGGTTTAATAGGCCTTGTAACAACATAAAAAGATTGTGTTTGCTTCTTCAAAAATAAAAAATGAAGTTTAGCAGGCCAAAAGTCAAAACTTATAACTTTTACTTGTGAAAACTTAGGTAATATCTGAGTTTATAATATTGAATCTTAATAAACTCACTAACTTACTACTTTTCTCTTCAATCAGAGCACGAGATTTATACCTTAACTCAAAATCTATCACGATCGCTGTTAATTTGGTAATCGTGTACATCTATCACTGGGTCTCAAAAACTTATAGGCATTTGCCATATTGCCTTGTAATGCCACAGCAATTGCCAAATTGAAAGCGATTGCGATAGATTTTGAGTTAGTCAGTTAGGTGGCAAATTTTCCCGCTCTACATACCTAATAAATAAGCTCAAATTTAGTTATATTTTTATAATAGTGCTAATGAAAAACTACCCAAAAAGTTTACTGAATGAATTTTCTAAACTATTTCAACTAATTTTAAACTTTTAGATTTTTGCATTCACAATGCTATTTTTATATTAAGATGAATAAATAATGAAAAATATTAGAAAAAATCGACTCACCCGTAGCAACTCAGACGGGATCCCGTCTGAGTTGCTACGGGTGAGTCGATCTTGTCGATCGTGAGTCATCTTAATATTTCAACTAATTCCAAAAAGCTCTGTTGAAGTCTAAACGTTAGCTGAAAACCAACTCACTTATACTATTATTAAATACCCGCCACATCATTTCACTTAGACCAAACAAGGTCCAAACCATTGCACATTTCAACCAAAATCATTAACAGATTGAACGATTGCATTATTCGTCATGACTCTTTGCAACTTTCGTCAATTGCGTTTTCTGCCGACCATATATCACGAATCACGATGCTCAACTGTTTTTTTTTTGTTTTGGCAGATACGTATTGCTCCAAATTATTCTCGGTTAAAATGTTATGAAGTGGGTTTCGAATGACGGCTTTTTGTGTTGTAAACATCTGCTTGGCCACTGTACTGTAGCAAATAATGAAAGGCGTGAAGACATTGAAGTGGTTTTAGCCAGTTTTGTTCTGCAAATACTTTGGTGCCTATAAGGTTGAATTTTCCTAATGGGTCATGGACCCTAGGACCCCAGGTCTATCTTCGATAGTATGCATTTTTTAACACCCAGTGTTATTCCCACAAACAAACGTTAGCCAAAAATGGATTGAAAAAAACATTTGAAGACGTTATACAAGGTCATTTTGTATTTAGGTACCATCCAAATTTTGACGATGTCTTCAGTCCATGAAACTGAACAAGTTACTCTAAGGAACTCATGGCCAAATATGTAAAAAAAACGACTCTCCATACAAATCAAAGAGATCACGTGATCAATTTAGTATGGGATGACCAAAATTTTGTGGCGAAATTCGACACATGTTCCTATGAGAAAGTTGTTTAGTGTCATGGACTGGACACGTCCTTGAAATTTGGATGGTAAGTTCAGAATGACCCGATAATTAACTGATAAAAAAAATATCGCCGGTGCCTAAATGGTGATTGATATTCGAAAAAAAACATGAAAACGAGGTACCTACCTAATTCTAATCTTTAGATATTTCTTGAAAATATACATGTTTTTACAAAGCTTCATAATACATTATATTTGCAATGGCACAGAAGAATGCAAGGATTCAAAAAATGCTCCAAAAACGATGAAATACAATACGCGCGATACGACACATTAATCAAAATATGGATCGCAAAAAGTTGTGGGCGTTTTGTCAATGCTGAGCAGCTCAAAA
The DNA here is from genome assembly GCA_928269145.1 of Agriphila tristella. Taxonomy (NCBI): domain Eukaryota; kingdom Metazoa; phylum Arthropoda; class Insecta; order Lepidoptera; family Crambidae; genus Agriphila; species Agriphila tristella. Next base: position 55,186,802 of record OV743431.1, on the reverse strand, counting down.
TACGTATGGTTCCGTCTAACGTGATAACTGATAAGTTTCAGATACAAGAATAATTACATTCGATTTTAAAAGCCTTATTGAAAAAATAAAACTATCTTTTGTCACGATAATGAATATTGTGATGGGGGAAAAGTTTCTATGGGATCTGCAACAAAGTCAAAGTATTGAGCCAAGATTGATAAAACTATTTTTATAATGAGACAAAAGGCTTAAATGTTGTCTGTAGTGATGTACAAGACTCGAGTCCTCCGAGTCCTTTTGTCCAGAGCTCGGAGTCGTTTTACAGGGCTCGCCTCGTTTGTACGAAGCTCGACGACTCGGGAGTCTTTTTTAGCGCTCAAGCCTTTTTCAGAGCTCGACTTCGAGCCATTTTCACGGCTCCAGCCTTTTTGGAGAGCTCAGTCGATCTCGAGGCTTTTTCACGGCTCGAGTCTTTTTCGGCGCACTAGTTGTGATGGGCTGCTGATGAATGAGGATAAGTAGAGCTAAGCACAATAGATCAAGCATCTACGGTGCTCATAACATAAGACATCCATCTTTTTGAGTTCTAATTTTGAAGACTAGAGTCAGATTTTAAGAGCTCTGTGAGCTCGATAGGCTCGGCTTTAATATCTCCGTAATTAATAATATTGTAAATATTATTATTTATGGAGATATTAAAGTTATAAACATGAGCTAAGCTTTTTATGAGGCTCGCGTTCATTTTAAGATTCAAACTTTTTTGAAGGCTCGAGCTCTTTTAATAGGTTTGAGCTCTTTTGAGGGCTTGAAACTCTTTGGAGGCCTCGAGGCGTGGCTCAGAGAGCTCGTTTTTCGGCTAGGCTTGGGCTTACGAGCCTACTGAGCTCACCGAGTCCTGCCAATCCGAGTCGAGTCTTCAAAAGTAGAACTCGACGACTCGAGTTTTGTACATCACTAGTTGTCTGTGTTTTTACTCAACAGTTTTATTGTAAAATCTAAAAAAATATTGCATTTATTAAATTCAGCTGCTTTCAACTGAACCCTAAAATTGAGATATTTTTTATAATCTGCTCCCAAAGGTTTATTTGTTCACTGCCCACATTCTTAGGGCGACAATAAAATAAAGAGTGAATTTTGGTTAGGTGATAAATGATTCTCAATCTATAGCTCTGAATTCTTAGAAATACTGTTGCCATTTTTTGAATGAATAAAGTCTGCGCTAACAATAAATCAGTATTTTATTAAACATAGTTATTTCGTTGTATTGATTTTTTTTTCTTCATTGGTAGCGCTAGTGGTTAGTTGCGCAGCACGATGTACCTGAATGCCAAAGTATAAAGAACGACGAAATATAAAATAAAATGTAAAATATGGTTTCGTCTGTAGTAGGTCAACATACAAAAACGTTCTGAGATAGTTGTCAGTAACTTTATGCTTCGCAGTTTATTCAAACTTGTGCAGAAATAAAAATTTTAATGATAGGTATAATTTTTATGTCACCGTATAAAGAAGGCTCTTAACTTAACCAGGTGGTATGTGACCACAGTATCTTTTATCAAAACATGATGATTACCTATCTAGTTTTATAAATCTGTTTAGTCACACCGTGTCTTTTTGCTAGAGTATTTTCATAAATTTCAAGATTGATTAAATAAAGTCTATTTTGAATAAAGCCTTTACATGACAGCTCTTCAAAATTGTATGAATATAAATGAAAAAAAAAATATATAACCCACGTTTTGAATATTTACAAAAATTATAGTGGGATATTTATATTTTAGGTCAGTTTTGTTTTTGTGCCTATTTGAGACAAAATTTTTCTTCCTAAGAGAAAAATTGTGATTCAGTAATATTTATGTGCTTAAGAAAGAAAGGTAAACAAGTAATAATCACGCACTAAAGGACTTATATTAGAAATAGTCGTTTAATCTCTAATTGGTAGGGTGTAACCTTTCCATACATTAGACATCAACGCACTAAGGCCAACTTTGCATTCTTAAACCTTAAAAACATTGCACTCCTTTTTTTGGGCAGTCGTGTAACAATTTAACTAAAAAAGACATTGTGAGTTGAAAGAAGTGTAGTTTTTTTATATACTTACTAAAAAAGCAAGTGTAAGCTCAATGGAGGAAAGACCCTCGATGGAGGAAATTGCGGCAGTTACGCAACTTTCGCAAGGGTCGGTCATGGGGTGGTGACAAAAATTTATTATCTCGAGCTAATCCAAGCTTTGGTAGGCACTTCGTTAAGCAGTTGCCGTTGGTCCCGGCTGCATTTGCAGTCATTGACACCCACCAATCTATAATGTATAGATAGGCTATCCTCCTTATCTAACCCGAGTACTGTCACCGACACCCTAAGGTGCCTTTTACAACAGTTTTTGGTAACCACACCACCACCGTTGTGAAGTTCGCATGTATCGAAATCAATTACTTATTATTCGTAAGATCACGACATCACATGTTACACGTCACCAGTTGGCAGTGGTGTGGAACACCTACCAAAAATTAACTGTGGTGGCACCCCAGTGGTGTCGATGACAATATACGATCTAACCATAAGGGTGCCAGTGGTAATATAATAAAAATAGCTGATGGGCAAATGGGATAAGAAAGGAGAAATATACCAATAGTTCAAAAACAGTGACACATAGCGTGCATAGCGTGTGCCAACTCGAGTTGAGTTATTGTGTCATTGCGCAGTTTCTTACTTTATGGCCATCACGGAGTCGTCTTCGCTAAAAACGTAATTACTACTCATGTGCTAATAAAACATTAATGACCTACCTTACCACGAACTCTTTTAGTAATAACTCTGCTGTAAAAGCTCATGATAAAGCTCTTGAAACCAACTTTAGTGCCGATGCGATCTCATCGTGAAAATCTTTACGGTTTCTTGAAATTGACAAATGAAATTGTTGTACAATGGTTTTATCTTGTGGCCAATCAAATTTAAAGCATAATATAGTGTTTGTAAATAATGCTGTGGCTGCCACCATCAAAAAATAAGGATTACCAATTAAAATAAGTATAATTAAAAATAATATAATATTTGGAAATGAAGAGTTTGACATAAAAATTGACAATCTGATACACGTAACGCCATCTAGCAACAGTGGCAGGAACTAGCGAGTGACGCGAAGCACATGCTCAAGCGCACCTGCATAAGCATCGGGTGATTTATGATGCAACTTCGCTTGTACAGTCAGCCTCATAAGTAGAGGAATACTTATTTTATTTTATGGATAACATTACCTAAACATCGTGTAACAAGTTTACCCCTAATGCCGAAATAACCGAATAAGGTAGATAGGGACCATCAAACTGATCAAATTTTACAATGGGACCAACTCTGAAATCACGAAAAAATTCAGCTGTTTCATACATTTGATATTTTCAATATCAATTTTTGTAAGCTGATTTTTTTTTCGCGATTTCAGAGTTGGTCCCGTAAAGTAAAAGTTGTTCAGTTTGATGGTCCCTATCTACCATATTCAGAATTAGGGGTTATATTGTAACAGGGTTATAGTGTCTCTGATTTTTATTTAAAATAGGAACAATACAATGTATTGTTCCTATTTTAAATAAAAATCAGAGACACCGTTGGTATCACAAACACCCATACTTGAATTCTTAATTGATCCAGCCAGGGATTGAACCTCGAATCTCAGAGATGGCAATAACAAAACCGGTGTACAAGTGACTCTACCATGGAAGTCAACAAATAAGACAACGCAGTATCAAATACTCGTAGCATAATTAATTTAAAATTAATTTCAGTGACTCGGTAGCTCAGCGGTAAGAGGATTGGACCGACTTCCAAAGGCCACGGGTTCGATTCCCGTCCAAGAATATGATCTGGTGCGAGTCGTATATGTATCATTTAGTATTAAATTAATTTATATTTATACTTTCATACAATCTATTTCGGTAAAATACGATTATCCACGTAAAACACCAACATGAACTTGCATTTTCTAATAGTAAACACGGATTATTAGAACCACTTACAATGCAAGAAAGTAAAAAAAAACCAATTATACTGGTTCGTCTCTACTATCTTAAAGTAATTTTTGGCACGACATTATTATGTTTTAAAGAAACAGAGCTTTTAGGAAAACTATATCCTTGAAAAAAATATATGAGAACTGGTTTCGATTTTTCAAATTGGATTCTTATTAGACAGCAAACACGTGATAAAGTAGATACTGTGGTGTGAAAATCAAGTCGAAAAAATTGTTTAAAAACAAAAAAAACCGACTTAAAAAAAAACCTGCCTCTAAAAAGCAAGAAATAATATTCAAATCATTAGATACGCATTATCATCGTTATAATAACGTCTATTGAAGTCGGGTGGGGTACGAACGTACCGTACGTACGTACGGGAAGTACAACTTCCTTTTTTTATTCTAAAATCCCCACCCGACTTCAATAGACGTTATTATAACGATGATAATGCGTATCTAATGATTTGAATATTATTTCTTGCTTTTTAGAGGCAGGTTTTTTTTGAAGTCGGTTTTTTTGTTTTTAAACAATTTTTTATTTATTTATTTTTAGTGTAAGTACCTTCTGTATTAGGTAATGTAGGTAAGTATATTATTTAGGTAGAAAATTCAGCTAAGCCAAACGTGAGATAATCGCGGAGAAACATACTATATACAGGTAAAACTGAGAACTTTTTTTTTGTAGTCGGTTAAAATGACTACACACCCTTTCCAACACAAAAAACTTCATCTAATTCGGTTCATAAATAACAAAGTTGTCAAGGTAGTTGATGCAAAATCACAGTATTTTCAGGATTACTTGAAAGCTACTGGACCGATTTGAAATAAATTAAATGGGACCATCTCGCATGCAAACTCAATCGAACAAAAAAATAATCATCAAAATCGGTTTATAAATAACGGAGATACGCGCGAACATCGATAAAAAAAAAAACATACAATCGAATTGAGAACCTCCTCCTTTTGATGAAGTCGGTTAAAAATAACTAAAATGCTATCATTTTAGTTATTTTTTCGACATTTTTTGTTAGGTACCATAACATAGATAGGGTACCTGCGAAATTGCGAGACTATGCATATAAATAGCTATACATTTTCATTTATGTATTTGATGTATGAGTAGCATTGTGTTTCACCACTGTGCAGTAGTATAGAATGTCTTTAATTATTCTTTACATAAATTTAGCGAAAGCTGTTCTGAAAGATAAAAACTTTTAGAAAGAGTGATATTATGTAGTTAATGTTATGTGAATGAATCAAAACTTATTGGTAAACTGAAATTCTTACAAGAAATTTTGATCGAGGATTACACAATACTTTATATGTTATTATACTCGTACTTAGGTATAGTATAGGTATGGTATGGTTGTTGACAAAAACCTGCACGTATAGGTAATATTTAAATCATTCCAGTGTTGTGCTTATAAATTGTCACCTATTTTAATTTTAGCTCAACTGTATCATTAGCTAAACTTACACCTTATTTTTATCAATGGAGACTTATAAATGACTCTTTGTTGCTATTTTTTTATGTATTTGTCAATAGTCTTCCTAAAATTAATAAATAAACTAAAATAAAATGGTTGTCATCATTTCACATCGATCACTTTTTTGGAAGTTTATCCATCATAATAATCAGCGGTAATTTACACTTTCCTTATAAGAATTGCACGAACAGGGGTAATTCAACAAAATAGTATGGATGCATAGATTTGTAATATTTTTGTTGTTCTGTTGGGAAATAAATTGTTTTCCTTTGGACCAGCTACGAAAGAGATTAAATAAAAATAAGCTTTTATTTATTACCTACTAATAGTTGTAAACTGTACAGCGTTTTCATTTAAAATAGTTAGGGTTGTCGGTTTTATTTAGCTTCGTAGGCACGGAGACTTAAGAGAGTTATAAACTAACTCTCTAAAATAAGCTCTAATACTAAGGTATTAAAGCTCCCATCAAAGGTTTGTTCGTTTTGGCAGTTTGAGGTAAAATAACCAGAGGTCCTATCATCGATAAAACCGAAACTAAAACTCATCTTTTTATCAAAAAATCATTGGTTTAGATTTAGTACTTTGAAAAATTACAAATGGCTTCCAAACTATCTGATTAACAATTACTAAAGCTTAAAGATTAACCCTCAATCAGACTTATTTTAGAAAAACGTACTCCAAAATGATACTGTTCCAGTTTGATCAGAATAACGCACTTCCTGGAATAAAAATAATGTTTACTAAGAGATTAAAAAGTTGCTACTTTATGCATAAAACATTATTATCATACACACGTGATACGCCTTTTCCCATAGGGCAGATACTATCGCTTCATTCTAGGTGCTACGATCCGATCATATTTCTTTCACATCATCTATTAATCAATTATCATAGTTACTTACTCAAATTAAGTAATAATTTAGTCAGCTGCGGTTGTATCAAAAGTTATTTTTATAAATATTACGTTATAAAATGCAGATATTCTAATATTGCCTTTTTAATAAAGTATTCAAATAGTTTTATAATATTATTTGTTTTCAAATATTGTTTGAAATAATAAGCAGTTAAATAAATATATCATTTATTTATAAATTAAACATTAAAAGATTTTTCTCCACCATGATAAGATCGCTGCTAAAAATAAATGTTACGTAACTCGCATGAAATGCAACCATATACTGTCACAGCGTATATAATTAAGTAAGCTCGGTTGCATTAATTAAGCGTCGGTTGACATATGTCACACGTCCCCCCTCGTGGGCAGAAACCCCCACTTTTAGGGCAGTCATTGCCCCCCTATCTCGCCCAGGCGGGGCCTCCGCGATACACACCAATCGCGGCAAATGGTGCGCTCGCGCCGATCATCTAAACGAATAATCTAGCGTGCTTGTCATTTCGCGAGCTCACGATTGGTCGAAGATAAGAATTCCATCGCGCAACAATTTCGGCGCGATCTAGTTTTCGAACGATCATTAATGTCACCCTGATTTACAATTTGTTGAACTCTGACCTAGTTTTTGATTCAACTTTTTTTTATTGACATTTACGCTAATTTTATGCTGCAGCTTATCAATATTTATGATGTGTCCTATGATACGATGACGTAGCTCTTATTCTTAAAAAACAAAGGCGAAATCTCTTCGGGTTACAAAACCGCGAAGCGACTTGGCACACCTTTCTGACCGATCAATAAATATCAAAAGAGCAGCCACCTGCGCTGGCGCAGTGAGACCAAACAAATAAATTACCCAAGACGCAGCGACGAGCGAACAAAATAGCTGCGCGCGCAACCATACACTACGTGTTTTATGGACCTATAATGCATTGAGAAAGTAACTGTAAATTTTGAATACGGCCTTCCCACCCGGTGTCCGCGTGCCGACTGACTGATGAGCAAGGCTTAACCTCTGATAATAAGTGAAAGGGACGGGTGTAGCGCGCGAGAGCATGCGCGAGAGAGACGGGCAATGTATCTTCTTCGGTAATCGTGAAGTGCAAGATGAGTATACAGTCACACACGGACCACATCCGAGTGAGGCTCGGGGACGGTTTAAAAAACGAACCGCGCGATTCACGTTGCGCGAACGCACGGGCGCGCGCGTTCTTATTTTGAATTTGCGTGTGCGAACTTTTTTTACTGACTTTTTTGGAAAACTTTCTTTGGCCATGATTTATTAGTTTGTAAGGACATTTGTTTTGTGATGCACCAGTGTTTAAAATTAGTGTTATGTGGAAAAAAATAAAAACGAATTTTCGTAACAGCTTGTTGTGGAACAATTTTCTTTTCAAAATTTGAGGAACTCCTGTCGTCGGTTGCTTCTACAACTTACAAAGGTATGTTTAATCTGTGGCTTGTATATTTTAGACGTGTGAGAAATTTTGACTTCTTTAAAAAAGTAAGTTAAATATCAATAATTCGTTTCTTTATTTTTTCTTTACTGTAAAAAGGTGAGCATTTGTCCACAATCACAATTTTTTTCAAAGGTTTTAGGTGATGATGTGAACTACGATGGAGCATGCTTTCCTAGATAATGTAAAGTACAATCAGTTTTTTTTTCTCATCTCTATACATATTAATATGAGCGAGTAATTTAAATTCTCACAAACATCAGCACACGTCACTTAAACTGCTCTGATCTTAGGTCAGGTATATCACACGATTATGATTGATTAAGCTAAAGTTATTATTGTATATTGCTTAACATCACGTCTATCATATCACGAATTAAAATCAACCTTGATGAATTAACTCCGATCACTATCATTGCAGTAAAGACTTATAGCTATTGATCTCAAATTATTATTATTCAAATTCATTAACGTAATGATCCTTGATAACTTTTAATTTTTTAATATTATTTTCTGATATTTCCACTCGGTTAACGAAAATAAATCGTTTTTATGGATACAAACGCAATCTTTCTTTTGGTTTTGCTTGGGTTTTTCATCTAAAAACCGTAAATAAAATCCGTAAGTGTTTTATTTTAACATTTTTTGTCATAGTCTAAAGGGGCAAAGGATCCACACAAGCCGATTTCCATCGAATTACCTTTTGGAAATCTCACCTTACTGATCCACTATGCAGCTCATAACATTTTTGAACGGCTTACCTTCGCCAAAATTTCCCCCCCTCGCCAATAAGATTAAATATTTAAGTAATATAGATATTACGTATGCCCTTTTATAGACTGCAAAGTTTTAAACCGAATTAGTTTGGCAAGCGAATACGAAGTTTCAATTAACTATAACGTAATGCTAACTTTATAAGGTGAGATGTAATAATAATGAAATTGCCGTGAGAAATTGATTACGCACTGTAAGTAATTATAATGGTTTTTAATAAATTAGTTTTTGATTTAATTTATAGTTTGTGTGTTTTTGTTGGTGATTAAAATATGAATGGTTTTGTTAAGATAGAAATGTGTAAATAAAATATTAGTACTTTACTTTCTTGTGTAATTGTTTGACTTAAGCACATCATGACTAATTGCACATTACCTAGTGGCGAGGGGTGAAATTATGGCGAAGGTAAGCCGCTCTACAAAAATGATGAAAAATGTTATGATCTGCATAGTCGATCATTGGGATGGGATTTCCAAAGGTAAGCCGATGGGAATCGGCTTGTAAGGACCCTTCGCCACTCGACCTATTGAAAATAAGTATAAAAGTTTCTAAAACTTTTTTTCAATTAGATTCAACTATTCCAGTTTCTTACAAAGAAATTTTCTTGCTTTAATCTGAATATTGACTGAATTTCATAGTTTTTGATTTTCCGTTGGTTAACTTATTTGGCTGGCTTAAAAGTTATATGTAATCACTTTATTGAAAAGTTAGTTTAATTACTACTTTAATGAACATACATTTGCACGCCATTAGATTTGGCAAAATATGTGGAACTATATTTAGAATGTTAAGATCTCAATGTACCATATTTTATGCAAATAAATTATCTTTATCTTTATCTTTATCGAATTAATCGTGTTTCGTCTTAATTATTAAATTTCCAATTTGTTTAATTGTTGTTTGTATTTTGGAACCAACAAAAGCAAAAGCATTTTTAAAGGGGACGAAATTAATGTACTTACACTATTTAGTTAACTAAATACCGCAAAATATTTTCGTATATAAAGATTTACATTTTGGGACTTGATAGAAATTAAAATTAGTAGGTATGGGTTATATAAACTTAAAATAAGTGGCGTGTCCAAAGTATTCTTATTTTTTTTACAAGTTATTGCAATAGGCTTAAAAATACTTAGTTATAGTTCAAAAACCGTCCACATCTACCCATCTACTTGATTTTTTACTTACCAAAGAGCATTTAACTTCCTTACTGGGCTCCACCTACATTTGTCCTTTTACAAGCACAAATAATGTGAAAGATAAGACAGAAGTGCGTTTTATAGGACACTTTGTAAAATGTGTGGCTACCTTTATCTGGACATAACGAACGATATACATTGTAAGCCTGAGAAGTTTTTGGGAACGAATTTTAAACAATAAGTAATCATTTACAGCTAAGTATTTTAAAATTTCGTTTGTGGCCTGAAAACTTCATTTTAGGAAAGATATTATAAAATTAGGATGCTTTTATGGTTATTTTTTAAATTGTAATAATTAAAGGTTACAGTCTTAATGAATGAAAAGCTAGTGCTGTTATATTTTATGAAAAATATATTTTTCAAAACCAATTTTAACAATTTTAAGATAAGAAAAGAAGGCCATTGAAAATTATCTATAGCTTATCTATTAGTTTTCATTAATAGCCCTACTCTTATGTATTAAGTCACTGTGTGTAAATATGTCTAAAGCACCTGCTTTGATTAAGTAGACAATGTGTATGCACAGCAAGAATCTTGCAAGTACAGTCCACAAAAAAGCCTCGCGCAATAGGGTGCCACTTGAAAAGTGTAGTACTTTAGATGGCGTGAAAGATATACCATTTTGGTTGTGAAGAAGTTCTCACTTATGGTGTTATTTGCTGCGACGGCCATTCAAAGTTCAAACTTTTTTTAAATTTATCTTTAATGCGGCTATTTTCGGAAAGAAATGTTACTTTTGCACGAATAAATACAAATGTCACGATGGTGATAAATATAATACCTATATGAAAGGAACATAATCAGACTATTGAAGTAAATAAAGTTTAAATTAGTAATTATAAAACTAGTGAGAAAAAGTAACTGTTGCACGTAATTTTTTATACACATTGTAATATTGAAGAACTATTAAATCCTTTTAAAACAATAAAAAAGTCTTACAATTGTTTGTACAGAAGCGAAAACAAAAATAAATAGATAAAATCTAGTGATTCACAAAAAGCTTTTGATGTTTGTTAAAACTTTGAAATTAACGCAAGCTTCGATAAAAAATATTTATTACAAAATCTTCAGAATATTTTGTTGCACGCAAAAGTAATCATTAAAATTAAATAATCTTTTCTCAACTTTGCAAAAAGTCACTTCCCGTTTCTTTGGCATTTCACAATTGAGTGTTAAAATAATAATTTTACTATTATTATTAAAAGTATCATTAAGCATGAAGACTATTAGATTATAGAGTTCATTATTTCTCACAACTTTTTGTACAGAAGCGACAACAAACATAATAGATACAATGTTTGATATAAAAGAACTTCTATCGCAAGCTTCAATGAAATAATCTTCAGAGCTAAAAGTAATCATTGAAATTACCGAGTAAATTCATAACTTTGTGATAACTCCTAGCTTCACGTTTCTTTCACGTTTTCACAATTAAGTATTAGAATAATAATTATTGTGCTTTTAATAACTAAAGTAGACTATTTATAGAGTTCATTATTTCCTAAAACTTTAATTATGTACAGAATTAACAACAAAAATAATAAATAAAATCTATTGATACACAAAAAGCTCTTGATGATTGTTAAGACTTTGATATTAAAGCAAGCTTCAACAAAAATCTTGAGAGCTGCACCCGAAAGTAATCATTAAAATTACCGCGCATTTTCATAACTTTGCAATAACTCGTAACTTCACGTTTCTTTCACGTTTTCACAATTGAGTGTTAGAATAATAATTGTGCTTTTATTATTATGGCACTTTATGTGGAAACGCATTTCCTTATCTGCAATACTATAATTAACGGGTACAACAAAACATGTGGGTCTCGAGACCGCATGTGCTTTTACGTCATACGTGTGTGGTGCAAGTGAATATCTTTGGCGATGTAAGTTAAAAATCGGATGATCTGTGCTGGTTTTACCGACTAACAACCTCTTTAGTTTTCTCTTTGGTTTATTTTCTTTTAAATTTTAAATTCAAGTTACAAATTTTATAAAAACAGTTGCCAATAAAAGATTATCAGGACAGGGGGCCTATTCTCGCGCACTGCGACATTTCTCGAATTCGAGATTATCTCTAATCACAAATCTCTATTGAAAATGTCACTAAAATCTCTATCTCAGCCAAAAAACTTATTCTCAGCAATTTTCGACATTACAAGTCGAAAGTCTTTGGAATCTCTACAATTTCTTGACTTTTGCGAGATATTTCAAATTTGACACTATGGTACGCGCCCAATGTCTGCCTGTAAGAAACACAACGCTGTTTAACATTGATTAATGTTGGCTTAGTCGGTCACCCATCCCAAACCCGACTTTTTTACAAAATTGTTTAACATTCGTTATTGAAAGTCTCAAACGGTCACCCATCTCATACCGTTTTTGTAAATGCTGTTTAACATTGATAACTTCTGGCATCGTCGTCGGTCACCCATCCCAAACCCGACCTTTTTTCAAAGTGGTTACCAGATGGTCACCCATCTCACATCCGGCCTTATTTTTTTTTACTTGGACGTGGTCTTTTCTTTCGTAGTGCTCGATTTTCAACAGTGGGTAATAAAAAACAAAATTTTTCGAAGTTTAATAAATCTTTAATCTTAATATTTTACATTTGTCTTGTAACGTATATCATTTTTTGCTTCTTATTCTCATTAAAACTCCTTCATATGAATTGATTTTAATATCTTAATAACGTTCAATAATTGAAAATCATATTCACTTCTCAAGCTTATGCGCTCACTAGACATGAAATAATACTTTTTAACGGAGTTCACTTTTGACTCCGCGCTAGTATTCGTTAAAAAGTGTGTTATTTCAATTGAAAAACATCAGCTGCTTTTCTGTTGACATATATTTAGGCCATATTAAATAACACAAATATTTTTATAACAAATAAAAAGGGCACAGTTCTCAATGTAAGAATAATAAAAAAAAACAATGCTCCATATATCAATTAAAATCACAATCTGCTAAAAACACTACACAAAACTCAGAATAATACAGAAAATTCTTAAAATTAATAAAAAATATAAGACATTATACGAACTAATATAAAAAAAACGAATGCTTAATAGACCACCATAAATCACAAACCCAAAACGCTCTATCTCATAACTTGCACGCCACACAACTCAGAACAAAGTAGAAAGTTTTGAAACGTCTAAGGTTTTTACTGCGGGGTGTGTCTGCGGTCGGCGACGGGCCATTTTCACCTTTTGTACCTTAAAAGCCTCTAACTTTATTGCTGGACGTTTCCTAAAAGTTGCGTGCTCTATGGACGCTTTGCCTCACCGATTTTGGTAATATAAATAAATTACACTTTGATGTGATTTTGTATTAGCTATGAATAGGGTTGACCATCAGCCATTTTAGCGTCCCCACTGCTGGGGCACAAGCCTTCCTTATGAGTATAGGACGATGGGCCATAAACCACGACGCGGGCCCAATGCGGATTGGTGGGTGTTAACGACTCCAAATTCAGCCGGGACCAACGGCTTTTTGAAGCGCGGAGGAGCTCGAGATAGTAAATTTTTGGTCACCCTTCCCATGACCGACCATTGCGAAAGTTGCTTAACCTCCATAATCACTAGGCTAGACGCCTGCGCTATCGAGATCCTCGATGAATATTGACAGTCGAACTTTTTTGCCAGAAAAAATTACAACTCGTATTTACATAATTATACTGAGGCTGAAATCAAATCTACCATCTTTCTCACTTTCCATTAGATTCCCATCTGAGTAGATAAGCTAAAGACGACTTGGTTTTTCAGGTAAAAAATAAGCTTTTAAATAGCATTTGAAATGTAAATAACATACTCTAAATTAATTAAGCTTATTAAAAATCGTTTTTTCAGTTAGTTATTGTTCCTTATTATTTCGCTCGTTCAAAAGACATCAACGCAATCGTAGCGCGTAAAGCTTCCCGCCCACGAGCGATTAATCACTGAGCGACTTTTGTCGCCAAGTACATCGTGTATCAAAAAACCCTGTCAGATCCTGAAAAAGGTGATAGTGTTGCTGAAACTGAACAACATTCTCCAAGGAACATAGGTCGAAAAACTAATTTTTTTTCGCCTTTCCATTAGTTAGTCGGTCAGTTGACTTTTGTATGGGAGTATGAAATTTTTTTTTCGTTTTTCGACCTTTGAGAAAATTCCATAGAGAAAATTGTTCAGTTTCAGCAACACTATCATCTTTTTCAGGATCTGACAGGGTTTTTTGATACACGATGTATAAGAACATTCAGAGTTCGATATTAAACGGCCACGGGCTTCAAAAAGTCGCTCACAAAACCGCTTACAAAAGTATGGAAAAAAAATCGCCGCGAATATCGCAGCTACAAAAAGTAGTCCGTGTGCGTTTACGCTAACAGTGCGTATGGATGGTGATGGTCTCGTTCAAACATACCGCAACTTAATATACCAATAACTGTGTTATTTTTTTTTACTTTATTTTAATAAGCCTGCTCCCTTATTAAAAGCTCTTAATACTTCAACTCCCGGAAAATACACAATTGATTTTCTATTGTTGTCCGGCCACATGCGACCGCGCGAGTATTGAAGAATTATTGTCAGTTTTCTGCATGGCTATCAAATTTTCTATACAGCAAGAAATAAGCAATTCAGAAAACTGACAAGTTTTACAAGCTTGTAAAGAGATTGTAGAGCACAACAAGAAAACATTGTATTGGTTTATATAATGAAAAATCGTCATGATTGGTGCAAAAACTGTTTAAATGTTAAGCTACTTTTGAACCGTCTTTAAGGAAATTTCTCAATAAAGAAAACCAATTTTCCCTTTATTTAGCAACTAGGTACATATTCTCACTACATGAATTAGGGTGAAAATAATAACGAAATACGAAACGAATTTAAAATTATATTTTAGTCTAAATGAAATACAACGAAATGAAAGCTTAATGGTCAGCGAAACTGGATTCTCCTCATCAATGAAGTGACTTTAATGTAAATCAATGGACGTGATCGTTATCATAGAACTGTATGAATAAAACTGGCCACTGTTAAGTCTTACCGCCTTATTCATAAAAACAAGCAAAGTCAAAGGAAGCTTAAAATGTGTTTTGTTTCTTTCACTCTTTTGAGAAATGATAAAGATAAAACTTGTTTTAATGGTGCAATAGCTAAAATAGAAATATTAGACGTTTATGAATAAGCCGGCTGTTAACTTATACGGAGCGTCCCGTAAATGTCAAATAATGTATAACGTTGTTTTGATATCCTAAGCGAAGACAAATCCTTTCCTATATTTTAAAATATAATTATTATACTATTAGAAAACAAAAACGGCTCGTCACTAGCTCGTCGGGTGGGACTCAAACCCACAACTTTTGGATTCCTGTGGTCTTTCAATAAGATCTTTATGCAATATTTAGGCACATAAACATTAAGAAAATTTAACACCATATTATAGGCATATGGATATGTTCAATATTTTGTAGTTTCTAAAGTATTAATGTTTTTTTTGTTTGCCGTCAAATGACGGTAATACTCAGTAAATACTGAAACATCCTGGATTGCAAAGGCATAAAACGTCAATTTTTATTTAAAAAATCTCTAGATTGACGATTTCCTTGATCATAAAATATAATTTGATCGAAACAAAAGTAGAAGTCATGTTTTTAGAATATGTTTTGTCAAGGCTTTAAAATATTGTTATATTCATAATTCATATAATTCTTTATTCATGAGTAGTTACAAAATGGTGTAGGAAAATCAATTCAATATTTCACTAATATTCAAAACAAATTAGAACCTTGTTTAACATTAAAATAATTCGGTCAAAATTAAAATCTTGATTAGAGGCATTTCATTCATAAGAATAAAGTTATAATAATTAAATATTAAAAACACAGTGTTAAACAATTCAACTGAATATTATTAATATTATAGTAATAAGAAAAGGTATTCCGTACAATTAAATAATTTATGTGTTGTAGTATTTTTGTAATTTTCTTTTCACCTTTTTACTACTGTTTTTTACATAAAAATTACTTAATTTATAAACGTAAACATTATTATTTGTATAGTATGTTCATAAGGCAGTATACAAATATTAAATCTAGTTTTTTAAACGTAGACATAATTATAATTTTTATCAATTAATGTCACATACTATTATTTTATGTAACTCAATATTTAATGTACGGTACCCTAACATAATTAAACAATTCAATTTGCATATTATTAATATTTTATTACAAAAACCGAAATAGATCAAATATTTGATAAGACTTCTGTGTTTGCGCCGAGAGCCCAATACAAATATGCTACCGGTACCTAAAAATCACGTTTTTGTCGTAAAACGTAAAATATAACTCAGTTCATTAAGAAATAGATGGTTTTGTGAGTTCACTCATTAAGTCAGCAAACGTGTAGTTATCAAAAATCATATGGTTCTACTCTTAAACAATACGCAAAAATCATATGGTTCTACTCTTAAACAATACGATAAATATTTAAATAGCGAGATTTCATTAAACTGCTGTTTTTATATGTAAATAAAGAAGGTCTATTTTTGAATAAAAATACTTTTGTGATATTTATTGATGAACGTAGAATACGTCACAGCCCTAAATATAATTATCGCCTATAGATTAGCTTATTATATTATGATTGTCTAGCATAGTTACGAAGTAAAGTTACGAAAACATTTTTAGTTTCTAATGACGAATAACGTCATATTACATTATTGTAACGGAAAATACAGAAAGTGAATTAACCGGTGTCCTAAAATAGTAGTTTATGAAACTGGCGCATAATGAGGGGTATTAAAACATGAGTGTGTTTTTTATTTTATAACATACCTTCGCTATACTAAGCGATGTTATAAAATAACTTTTTTTCTCATTACGATACAGGGCAAATCCAAGAAGAAGACAGTGCCGTCCTTTCGACGTATAGTGCCAGAAACGCAAATTACCGTACACGCTAACGACAAAACAACGATATTCCCTCATACAATTTCCATGATTAAAGTGTACTCTATGGTGATCGATGACTTAGCGCAACGATTAGTCTGCTGTAATGCACTCATACTTTTTTTTCTTATGAAATGTGTGCCATTTTTATAACATTACAAAAAAGTTTTGATTTCAATTTTTACTTTTTGTTGTACTGTACGAAATACGAGTATGTAGGATTTTTTTCAAATCTTGCTTAAAAATTTGTGATAGCAGGACTGCCCAATATTTTAGATGTAACGACGGAAAGGAAATTGAGGAAGGTAATACGGTAATATTTAACCTTGATATTTTATTTATTAGTTTTTAATCCTAAATTGTATGAGAGTAGATAAAGTAGTGTATGAAACTGCACATAACTAGGTATTAAAACACTCGTGCGATACTATTAAAAACCTTGCCTACGGCTCAGTTTTTAAAAACACACTCATGTTTTAATTCCCCTCATTATGTGTCAGTATCATAAACTACTATTTTAATTTTTTTTCGGTATTGCGTGTATAAAGTATGTCAATACAAATTCGATTTGAAATTCATAATTCGAATTTTACGATATGAGAGTAGATAAAATACTTTATTCGGTGTCCACTATTTATCTTGAGGTAATCATGTAAACGAAGTTCCTCGTATGCAATACGAAGAATGCTGTCATAACTCCAACTTAGTTCCAATAAAAACACTTCACTCCGATCGCTCACCACTTCACTTATGTTCACACTGACGCGTGACGTAAATGTGACGAGGCGCGTCAAAGCCTGACTCAAAAGCAAACGGTAATGAGGGGAAAATATCGATACCCTATTATTTTTGACACCCAAAGTTTTTTCAAAATTGTTAATAAAAATATGTAAAATAGTTTGGCTTTGGTGGTGTACTGCTATTTTAATAAAATTAATTTGAGTCTAAAGATGCATCTAAGTATGATTATAATAATTTGTAAATAATGTAAGAAAACTACTGAATAGGTGAAAATGAATGTGAATATGAATTAATAATATACGCGCTGTAATCCGTAAGATATGTGTTATTTCTAATGTATTAAACAGGTATTTCAAATTCACCGTTTTTTTCTACTATAATATTGAAATCTATTTGTACAACGAAGTTAAGTAAAGTTACCACCTACACGTGATTACACTCCCACAAGTTTCTGCTACTTTGACGGTTGAACACCAAACGGTTAATTTATGAGCTTCAGGCTCATCTCATTTGGCACCCTAAATTTAATTTATCGCTTGCTATGTACATAATGTATTGAAAATTCACATGTACAGAATGAAGCTGAGGTTATATTGTTTATTTACAAACAATAACCTCAGTAAAAATATACTTCGTTGCAGCAGTAGTAGTAGTAGTAGGCAAAATTGCCTAAAATAGCCACTGTTTTGCTCTAACATGACATGTGCCATTCTAGTGTTATAGAATGAAGTCGGTTAAAAACAAAGTGACAATCGATGCTTTCCCATCTCTAGCCATGAAGCAACATGACCGAATCAACCCGGATCATGTCTCACGAGACCGCTCTGGAATTTTTTTTCTTGACAACTAATTAAAATAATAGAGGAAAATGTCGTCCAAAATAAATTGAAGTGATGAAATGGCGTTGATTCATTGATAAAAAAAGTTTTTATGTGCAAACACGAGCAGTATGGTTTTAATGGACAGAAACCGCAAATCGAAGTGTCGATCTTAAAGCGAGATATATTTATCTTTAAACATGCATAAAGATAGAACAGTTGCGCGTTAGATCATTACTTTTGTCAACACTTTATAGTATGTCCTTCACTTTAGTACCTAAGTAGTTTTAAGTCGGACTATTAATATTCATCATCATCATATCAGCCGAATCTCGGGTATAGGCTTCTCCCAAGGATCTTTCAGCGCGGCTTTCTATATAAAATATTCTAGTACCGAACTACAAGGTTTTCCATATTTTTTTGTTATGTTCCTCTCCATAGAGGAATTCTGATCAGCCTGTCTAATACATCGCTTTATTTTCAACCAAAAAGATAATATTTTAGTCGCAATCCAATTTGCTCGTTTAAATCACAAACAAGGGATATCACGAATTTATTTTAGTAGCAGGAAAAAATACAACTTTACCCTACATCCCATTAACATAAAATTACGCTGAAATCTACTCTGTTTCCTTATGCATAAGGTATGGCTCCTCCTATCGAAAGATAAGTTAGGTATGCTTCTTTGGAGCTGTCATAGGCCCGGCGTGTGCTTGCGTCTTATGACATGACATGTCAAGATTCCCAAGTTGTGACAGACGAGTTAATTTGAACTCAAGCACTTTAACATTAATGTTGTATGTACTCGACTATATTTAAAGCTGTGTTTACGCATAGCAAAATTAAATGATAACATTGTGAATTTAAATGTTTAATAAAAACTAAGTTGGAATATCAGTAATGGCAACGTCATTTAAGCAAACAGGCTTTAAATGCTGCAGTGGACTAAATAATGGACTATTAGGATAATAGGAAATAAAAAGTGGCCATGTTTTATATTTGTAAAGGTGCTCACGAGATGTGACAATTTCTCGAGTTTTTTTATGCACGAGCGACGAGATAGTGGCCTTCACTTCATCACTCACTTACCTCTAACTGCCGGAGCACAACATTTTTTTTATAAATAAATATAAATAAATATTTGACAACATCACATACATTGCTCCAATCCCAAAGTAAGTAGCTATAGCACTTGTGTTATGGAAATCAGAAACAACGGTGGTATGACACACACCCTTCTTTATTATTGTTTTGGCGCTAGACTTAGGTAAGATGATGGTAGCTAGCCGGGCGGACTTGAAAATAAGCCGTACCATCAACCAGACCGAGTACAAAATTTGTACTCTAAAAAATAATATAAATTTGTCCTGGGAATCGGACCCGGGACCCTAGCGTCTTATACAGGTAGGCGAACCACTAGACCACAGAGGCGGTTAGTTTTGTAGGTAAACCACGTTTTATAACAAAAACTATACTTGTAGAACACCTTAGCTATTCTACAGCATTATTGCAAATTCTACTTAGCAAAGTTGCTGTCAATTCAGAACAAACAATAAAATAAATAAGTAGGTACTATGAAAATTTGTACGCTTTCGAATCTTACAAGTTCAAATTCTGCAACATATATAAGTTTACAAAATAATCTAACAGATCTAATATTCTATTAATGTTTATGTTAACATTGCTACTGACCTATTTCACAAGATTAACATTTCTAGTAAACATACCCACGCTACCACTGATAACGATCACACTTGACGGGTCTTATTAAATTAACAAATTTTGTTTCATGTAGAAATAGATTTAGGGTCAGTTCACATTAAGAGCAATTTGATGTGATTGATGTGATAACTCTATATTGTTAAGTGATGAACGGCACATGTTTTCAGATCATCTATCTATTATTATAAAATATACAGATTAGCTTTTGGCTTCTATTCACATATCTAGTTAAGTAGTTAATTAAACGTCAGTTAGTTCAACTTAAAGAAATATTGGTAAATTGTATCAAAGTTTCAAAGAAGTATAATCAAAACGATAGTACTTTCAATTTTTTACTAATAATAAACTATCGCATATTGTTGAACATAACTTTATGAATTATTTTTTACCCTTCCGGACGACTTCGTCATTTTCTTAAACTTGACACTTTCCCAACTCGCCTCATTTTTAACTCGGCTCTTTAATCTGGACTTCTTGAAATTCACTATTAAAACTTCAAAACTGATACCGATGAGACAAAATACCAAAACCAAATTCTTATTATATTTTGTCAAATGTAGATTAGTCTTGAAAAAGTCTGGAACGGGTGGCAGGAAAATATAGACGATTCAAAAGTACTTAATAATTAAGTTTATTTGAATAAAGCTTATTTGACTTTGACTTTGACTTTGACTTGAGTTCATAATTTACTTGAACATAGATTTTACGATTTTTTTATAGAGTCATAAAATAACTTAAAGTCAACTTTGTGTAAGTTGCTAATGAAGAATATTTATGGCATTTAAAACATGACATTGGATGGAACTAGAAGTTAACACTAAATAAAGTTACATAGCATTATAATACTGCTTAAAATACAATAGGGGCCACTATATATGTAGTTTTTCATACAAACGAGTTAATTTTCAAAGGTCTTTTTAAATATTAAATACAGTTTAATTTTATTTGAATTTTATATTGTTTGAACGATAGACTTGCGGACTTTATTGTCGAATTTACTGTATAATTTCTCCTATTCGTATCAGTTAGAATAAAAATGAAATAAATTAGATTTTCACACAAAAAAGCGCGAAATTTAACATTTTTCAATTCTAACTGACACGCGGTGAATGGAGGAATTAAACAGTAAATTCAAAAGTTAAGTCCTCAGTATTACAGCTTTCGAACAATATCAAACTCAATTAAAATCGGATTTAATTATATAAAAAACTTTCAGAAATTAGCTCGTTATTTAAAAAACTGCTTTATATATATTTCCAATAGAAAGTAACCTTGGACAGTTTCACTCGATATTTGTCGTCGGCAAACTGCTTTATTTTCACAACAAAAACACCTCAAATATTTCGTACTAGCCTCGACGTCAAATATTTTAAGTAAACACATTGTTCATATAATGTTCACCTCTTTGGTGATCCGGTCACACCGACCCAGATTTTGGTGTAAATTATGAACGTCAATGACGTGTTTTCGACATGTCAAATAGTAGGTCGACATTGCCGAAGACCACACGCGTCGATCGAAACCAAATTACATGACAATAAATCATATTTGACATTTTACAACCCTATGATCGGAAAAATGCACTTCGGAGAAATTTGAGGGTTGTCGAAGCAAGACAAGTTTTACAGTAAATTCTTAGTAAAGTTTTTTTAAAAAACAGTATTGAGTTCCTATATGGAACACAACAACAAAATGGGTTAGGTTTTAAATACTTAACAAACATATCGCGCAATTTCTAAACGTTAAAACCAAAACCGCTACGTTGACATTTAGATTACATTTACCTAAAAATCATCGATTCAGCTTTAGTAGGTATTCTTATTTAAGTTAATTTGTCCAAGATTGACCTCCTAGGCTTCCTAGCATAGCTTTCAACAATTTAAGCAAAACTTTTAAGCAAATGTTGTTCTGCAAACGAAACTGAATGGTAACGATACATTTTTGGTTTTATCGTTAAACTTGTGCGATTAGGCAAAAATTTCATTTATTTTCAGCCCAGATTATAAAAAACATAAAAAAATCTTGCATTTTTAATAACTGACAGAATATTATAATTATAATTTTAAGTAAACTAAATTTTAAGTATTATAATTATAATATTCTGTCAGTTATTAAAAATGCAACAATTTCCAGAATAATATGTTACTTGACCTACAAACAAATTTTTTTTGCAATTAATATCTAAAATAACCTACCAAGATAATCTAGATTGTCAGCCGAATATTTGAGGCTCAATTTAAATATTAAATGAGATGATGTCAGCGCGGTCAGAGGTCGCCAACCTGTTTCTAATACCTATTATAAAAAAATAGATATACAATTTTTGCGGAAAGGTATTGATATGGACAAAAAATTTAAATTTGACATCTTAATGCGTTTAGAAAATACGGATCTATTTCAAACTATGAGTCATATACACAGGTTGGTCAAAAGTTCTGTTACTGAGTTTCTTTATCGATTACTGGCCATTAAAACAAATGAAAAGAAAAAATAAAAATGACATATTATTGACAGTTTTATAAGCTATAATTCCATACCACACGTATATCATATTTTGTTTATTTCACCATGGAATGGGGGTTGAAGGAGAATCGTGTCGCTGTAATTGCTCTGCACAAATGTGGGCAGCCACCGAATATGATTTTCAAGTTGCTACAAAAGTTGAAAATCAACAAGCAATTTATTTATCGCACTATCCATAGGTACAGTAATACCTTGACCGTCGATGACCGAAAAAGATCAGGAAGACCACGCACCGTTCGGACACCAGCTGTGATCAAGGCAGTGAAGGCGAGAATCACGAGAAATCCCGTCCGGAAGCAAAGTTATTGGCAATACAGATGACTGTGAAGAGAAGTTCCCTTAAAAAAATTATCAATGATGACCTCGGGCTTCACGCTTACCGTAGACGAAAGGGCCATCTGCTAAACGCACGATTGAAGGCTATGAGGTTAGCACGAAGTCGCGCTCTACTAAAGCGGTACGCACAAAACGGCCATCGAAAAATCTTGTTTACTGATGAAAAAATCTTCACAGTCGAAGAAAATTTTAACCGTCAAAATGATAGAGTATACGCTAAGAATAGTAAAGAAGCCAGCATGATTGCTCCGAGGGTCCAACGAGGTCACCACCCCTCATCAGTGATGATTTGGCTGGGGGTGTCCTATTCAGGGCTAAGTAAGGTTCATTTCTGTGAAAAAGGTGTGAAAACTGGCGCTAGAGTCTATCAAGATACCGTTCTGGAACCTGTTGTCAAACCCTTAAGCCACACTTTATTTCAAAACCAGCCATGGGTCTTCCAGCAGGACTCGGCCCCTGCGCACAAAGCAAAATCTACACAAGCATGGTTTCGGGCTAACAAAATTGATTTTATCGCGCAGGAAGAATGGCCATCCTCCAGCCCAGACTTAAATCCTCTGGATTATGCCATATGGCAACTTATTGAGGAGAAAGCATGTGCTAAGCCCCACATGAATCTCGACTCTCTTAAGCGGGCTATTCTCAAGGCAGTCGCAGAATTGGATATGGTGGTAGTTCGTGCTGCCATCGATGACTGGCCTCGTCGTCTAAAGGCGTGTATTCATGCCAGAGGCGGTCATTTCGAATAATTTTAATACATGATAATCTTAAATATTTGTGCTTTCATTTGATATATAATTCATTGTAGCATTATTTGTAAATTTAGTATTATTCATGTTTTCCATAGTTACAGAACTTAGTAACCAACTAGGTACATTATCTATTAACATTAAGTTTTTGGCCTTTTAAACTTACACTAAGTAATTAATGCTATATGAAATAAAATATTGTTTTTTTATTAGCAACAAAAAGTATTTTCTTGCGAGTTGCGCGGGATGATGCAATTTGAATCAAAGCAGGATTAACAAAAATTAAGTGTATGTATCTTGGAAGTTGGTTTAGTGAATAAACTATATTTAATGAAACTATCATTTATATTATTATAAATACAATTTAAACGTTCTGAACATTTTAGTAAAAAAATAGCAGTTTTTTTATTAAGTCTGGAAGATATCGCTTCCAGCGATAAAACCGTCTTTAAAAGTTTTGATTTGTAACTCTATTATTTTTAATAAGTATGTGCAATTAAGAGTTAATCTATAAAATCTATCTATCTAAATCAAACTTATCTTATCACATTGCAAAACGAAATTATGCAAATAAATTGTAAAATATCAAAAAACGCTACTACTTTTACGCAGACAACTTTTTATTCAAGCTTTGTAGCGTAGCCGGAACAAACCGCAGTTTTCTGTGCTTGCATTGCATAGACATTTCGTACTGGCAATCTCGGGTATCGAGAAAAAAAAAACGCGCGTAATAGTATTCAATACATAAGTTTTGATTGACTGTACTATTTCGACTAGGTATAAGGTCCTTCTTAAATAGTGCACAACATTTTAAGGGGTCAATGTACTCATGCATACAAACATCTTTTACTATGGTACCAACATTGAAATCGCGAAAAAAATATCAGCTGTTCCATACATTTTGATCTATTCGATTTAAAATTTTCTATGGAACAGCTGATTTTTTTTCGCGATTTCAATGTTGGTATGGTACTATAGTAAAAGTTGTTTGTATGCATGAGTACATTGACCCCTTAAAATTATGTGCACTATTTAAGAAGGACCTTATATGTTGTTGCCAATAATTCTGTCACCCTGTTCTAATTATCTGGTACCAATATATTCAAGTTTGTAAATATCGTAACTTATGGCTGTTACAGCTGATAAGTTTCTTGCGCCCGTTCTTTTTGTCAGCTTAAGCGTCTGGAACGGTTGGTAGGAAAATATAAACGATTCAAAGTACTTAATAATTAAGTTTATTTGAATAAAGCTTATTTGACTTTGACCGCCCAAATACGATTCTGCCGCATCGCGAATCTGCCGGACAACGCGTGAGGGAAATTATCTGTTAGAAATTTAATTTCGCTTTTCGACGGTAGAGTTGGCGCTTTACAAATTTTGAAACATTTTTGCAAATTAGGCAGAATATTTAAGGATTTATTTGCTTGTTGAAAGGGACGAATTTTTGAAGTAAAATAAGTGTAATTAGTTTTTTATTCGACTTAAAAAAGTATAAGATCACAATTTCCCATACAAAATAAAAAAAAACACAGATTTTTCAGTCCCCGCAAGAATCGGAGCATTGAAAATGAATACAAAAATTTACGAAAAACCAAAATCAAATCAAATGCAAAATCCTATTATATTTTTAAAATTACCTAGGAAGTACCTATATTTATTTTGACTGCCTCGACGCAGCCGAAATATTATTAACCGATTTTCAAAATTCCAACGAATGTACTTCTCGTCTACTTCTGCATCTTTTAACACTATTACCATGACGATCGGTCAATAATCATAGAACTTTTTATGTACGGAAACACGTGTTTTTCTAGAACTCCAAATCTAAAGGGACTACCTGCAGGTCACAATTATAAACCGATTTTTAAAATTTATTTCACCATTTGGTAGCTAAACTAATACCCTAGGACTCTTTTTTTCATTTTTCTTAAGTCAGTTGTTTTCCGAAATATTCACAATTTAGTAAACAAACACCCCCCAAAAAACCCGGAATTTATGGAATTTTGCAAAATTTAAAATAAAGTTACCAGTAGATTTTCAAAATTTAAACGTTCACACGTGTCTTGATAAATTCCTCAACATTTGGTACTATTTTCATCTCGATACTCTCAAAATCCTCGGAGATATGGTCAAAAATACGTCTCAGGCGATTTGCATCTGATAACCATTTTCAATGGTAAAACAACTTGTGCTACGGTTTGAGTGCAACAAAATAAATGACGGTAGCGTTTTCGAATACGTCTAGAGTGCCTTCTGTCTAACTTTTTATTAGCTTAGCTCAACGGCCACTCAACAAGCGATTTCAAACTAGTCAAAGAAACCTAAACGGGCAACTTCATAAAATTATTTCCATATGACTGTTAACCGCAATTTTACTTTCGTAACGTCGTAAAACTGAAGAAACATCGTTTACTATTATTGTTCTACCATTGTTTACAACTAGGAAAAGCTTGACTTTAGAATGGCGCTCTCTACAATTTAGCTGAAACTAACGGTTCGTCATCTAATATGTCATTGGCTGAATTGTAGTCGGGTTATATTTTTTTTTATTCTAGTACCTCTGACGATCTAGATATGTCAGAGCATATCGGGGTATGTTGGGCATATTCGGGTGATAGTAGAATATTGATATCTCGTACAACGCTACAAGTAGAGGATCCCGGGATCCCGGGATCGATCGGGGTAACGTAAATGTGTTGGTCTTTGTTAAAATTTTGTTTAAGAACGTTGATTTATTACCAAATCATAATTTCGTTAATTCATGTTTATTTTCGTTTGTTGTTTATAGAGCCAATTTTTGTAAGATTTCTATATTACTATTTTAATTTTCAATCCCGAAATAGTCCCGGGATCCCAGGATTGGCTAAGTGTAAGCCCGCAGGCTGATTATCTAAATCGAAACTATTTAGCGACCGGTTTCATTTTACATACATTGCTACTTTTGTTTGGTATGATTTTTTTTCCCCCAAAAAGTAGTAGCAATGTATCACATTCATCTGTCAAATCAAACCGGTCGCTAGGTGGTTTTTAATTAGATAATCAGCCTGCCGTATTACCTAAAAGTAACCGATCGACATTGTCTAATTAATAGGACATTTACATGGAACGATTTTCCTGGTAACTTGCTAGGTTTGCTTAATATTATTAACTCAAAAAAGAACTTAAGCAATTGTGCTTTTGAAAAATAAATATTGTGTGCTTGCCGTTATAAAGGTTGCGTTGTTGAATTATGAAAAAGTGTCAAATGTGGTCTATTAAATTGACCATACTTTACCGACAAATTTTTATCACATATTGAAACGAAAGTAAGATTTAAAATTACTTTTATACTTTAGATCTATTTGAGAAGAAAAAACTCACGTCGCTCGCTCGTGCGCCTAAATATCTCGAATGTTCACTTACAACTCTTGTACTAAACAATCTTTTAAAATAATCCAGAATGCTTCAACTATAAAATAATCCAGAATGTTTTTAGCAGTCGATTTTTTCTAGTATTTTATATTAATTATCTTAATATAAAAAAATAGCATTGTGAATGCTTTAAATCTAAAAAATTTAATAATGTTTATCACCCCTCAGCAATCGCAGTTTTTTTTTTGCATTGGCAGCCAAATTTTATATTTAAGGACCTTTACGTAAACCTGACGGAAACTATTCTAAATTCTTTATAAGGCGAAGTGCTTCAATTCAAGTCAGAGGTTGGTATGGCCGGTCGCACTACGCACGTAGATGGGCACCGGTTAACCACCAGTTAACGGGGAGTAAAGTTTAATCGATGCCTGAGAGAGCGGCGGGAAAATGGACCGATCCGACCGACAGGTCATACGCTGGTTGTGCGTGTGGCCCAAGGTGCAAGAGGAAGAGAGAAGGAGTGATTTTAAAAATATAATTAATCCACCTATTATGCTGTTATTATTGGAATGAGATAATTTTAAGCTTATTTAAATAAAACACATATTTTTTATTAAAATAAAACTTAAAAAGTACCAATAATCATGCTTTGAAATGTACAAATTTTATCCGTGGTACCAAATGTTACACAGAGATTTATAAAGACTAACTTTTTTGTTTCAGGTATTTATTGGCAAAACTTCATAATATCAGTGATAAAAATAATAATTATGTAAGTAATTTTAAATATTTTTAGTTTGTGTGTTATGTCCATTGCAAAAGTTAAATTGACGTGTCTGAATTTATATTACTTTTATGAGGTATCTATATTACTTTTATGGGGTATAAAATTACAATTACTTATATGGGGTATTTACATGGGACGACTAGGCAGGTGTCTTTAGTCGATTAACGCTTTTTATCTATTCACAAACCTAATTTCAATGAGACGATTCGATTTTACAAGCGATTATCGATAGAAAGCGCTAATTGACTAAAACGCCTGCCAAGTTGCCTGCCAAATCAACTCATGTATATATCACATTACAAGTAACATATTTAATGTCATTTGAGCCAAACAAAAATTAATTAACTATTGTTTGTCATTGTAAGTTATTTAATAATTTCGAGATAAATTTATGACACTCTACATTCTACAATCTTACACCACACACCGCCCGATCGTCCTAGCGCACTTTTGTTTCGCAAATTAACTGAGCTATGTCGAAAACAATTAGCGGTCTCTTAATTAGATGCTACTGCACGAAAGTGGTTCTGATTTAGCTGATCTAAAGTCCACGAGCTGTGGGAAAAACGCTGGAGAAGCTATAACTTCCTGGCTAACGAAGCGTAAAATAAAATGTCGTGACGACTTCAATTAATGGATCGAGTGCAGTTGTGAACTCTGGCCTAAGAAACAAGAATTTAGTTAAAATTAATTATTGTCGCGTTTATTCTGGATTTACTGGCGTTTATGTTGGTAGAACCGGCTGTATGCCGTCTAATGTGATTTTTCTACATAATTACAAGTTGCTTTACTAGTTAGGACTTTTGTCATTGGTCACTAATCACAGTCATGTCGTATAGGAGTTATAGGTTAGGCCGTATCTTCATTGACAGTCACTCACTCCTATAAATAAGGTAAAGTAACCAACGGTTCAGATTTTCTTTACTTAATCCATTTATACCTAATTAAAGTTTTTGTAACTGAAAGTCTGTCTGAAACTGAACCTCCGTAGTGTTTTTTGGAGAATTAAGGCCTGGGCTCACCGGCTGCGTAGACACGTGCGTAGACACGCGCGCAGTGACGCGCAGCAAAGATACGTGCGTATTCGGTGTGACGTCCAATAGGGAATGCCATTGAGTACAACGTCACGAGCTGCAATGCGTAGGGTTACGCATCAGTCTACGTGATAAGATAAAAGATAAAGCTAATTTATTTGCATAAAATATGGTACATTGAGATCTTAACATACTGATACGCAAGCGGTGTGCCAAGTCCATGTGTGTTTCGCACTTTATTGTTTTTAAATAAGGAGGCACTATCTCTGCGCTATAAATTATGTATTCTGTGCTATAAGACTAAACATGGCGTTTTCGTGCGATGGGGATGGGGGCGATTGATATTTTTATCGCAAACATTCAATAAAATTAATAGGATAGTAAACTGACAAATAACAATGTTTCCAATTTCTGATTCCAATTTGTGTCAAAACCAGATTTCAAGCGTCACTCCGGATGAAATTGTTTTAAATCTTTAAAAGTCAATAAAAATAACATGTCAACTAACATCACAAATACTTAATTAACGTAATATACTTACAATAACACACATAAAGGTTAAACAAGAATGTTAATTTTATATGACCGGTTGCTCGCAGATGCAATTCAAAGCCCTTATAATACTTCCGAGATGTTATAATGTATTGACTTGGATTTATATAAAGGGGTTTTTATGCAACTCTGGTCTGACCCATAGGTTATGTGAAGACACCAGTTAAATATCGAGATTCGCGTAAAAGGGTGAGAAGTGAAAGATAACGGCGCTTTTATGGGACTATATAGCTTTAAATAGCATTTTAATAGCTGCAATTAGGCATTCAAGTGGAGCTTAAAAGCGATACGAGTAGTGAGGTTTATAGTCCTGTAAAAGCTCTTTATGAAATAAGACGGTGAAAAAATCAGTTCTGTACGTATAATAAATCAATCATGTTGATTGTACTTGTAACTTGAATAATGTTTAAGCAGCATAAATGAAAACAATATTATTTATTATGTTTAAATTAAAATA
Organism: Agriphila tristella; assembly: GCA_928269145.1. NCBI lineage: Eukaryota > Metazoa > Arthropoda > Insecta > Lepidoptera > Crambidae > Agriphila > Agriphila tristella. The sequence goes on along the minus strand of OV743431.1, from coordinate 55,157,020 downwards.
AAAAGTAAAGGCAAATCGATCTGTTTTTGCACGGAATGAATGCATATTTTTTATACAATTTTGTACCTTTTTGCGCCGTATTAAAAAAGACAATTTGCACCACTTTTATTTGAAATTTTGTAGGTAAGTTAGTAACTTCTTAGGTCCAATATAATTAGTTCACTGCTTTCTTCGTGGGTCATAAAATATTTGATAGCTGAATTATATTAAGCTATAAGATATTACTCGCTCAATATGATGAACGAGAGAGATTTATGATTAACACTATAAATACCTAAGCTATTAAATCGTTGTTAAGTAGAAATCACTCGATAAATAGTGGTAAGTATACAAAAACTTGTTTTATCTCTAAGATGTTATCAAAGTACGTTATCAAGGTACTAGTCCGTAATATTATTGAATAATCGTACTTTCGAACTCAAAACTGGATAGTAAGTCTAATTGCCTTAACCCTACGAGTTTTGTTGCCCTAATGAAGATTCGACCTCTGCTTTCTACTGCCTCGAGGCGTCGTCGAACTTGAAAGTAAGAGTGACTTATTGACAGACCACTTCAACGGGTCATACGTTGCAACCTTCTTGTTAAAAACTCTTTGGAATAAATACTCTTGGAGGCTTTTTGTTTCTTTAACGTGCAAACTTTTTGGAGTTCTTTTTTTTTTCGTTTCTGCGTTGCGTGGTTTATGCATTTTGCCAGTTTCAACTGTATTTTATTTTGGTTTAAATCTCTTTTGAATTCAGAGTTCTAACAGTTTTAATTTCGGAAAAAAATGGAAAATTTAGTTTACTTCAGTATCAAAACGCTAGTTTTATTACATTCTCTTTGTTCAGTATTACGAGGACCCTCTACCAGGGCTCTGTCACTCCGCGCGCGAGCATGAAGCGCTCGGCGTCCTCTGAGGGGACACATTTCATACGTCAAAAAAGATAAGACCTACACGACAGAAAGAGAGACACTATTAAGTGCATGTTTTGAAGCGAAGGGAGCGCTGTGCGACCTGAATTGCACTTTATTGTATCGGAGCAAGTGTCACAATTTATTTACACGATTTTGCGGAGTGCAACTTCTGTACGCTAGTAAAGCTCGTTCGTTTAGATAGTGTCGGTACACCCGCAAGCAAATGTGTTCAGAGACAGACATACCGGCACGTTTTTGGTAATGTTACTGATAACGGTAAACAATATCGTTATTGGTTTCGATAATTATTTAAGTTGTACCATTGTACCATAGTGTGCGGGTGGGGGGAGGGGGGGGCGAGCGTCGTGTTTTTTTTTAAGATTACTGTGTCAGTCCCTACTTGTGTTTATTGAAAAAAAATACGAATACAAATAATACACACAAGCGAGGTGGAAAGAGAATTTTAATGAAAAATTAAATAAAAAAAATAAGACTACCTACTATTTTTCATCACTTGAAGTGTCGGAGTCATTATCAACTTCATCACGTTCCAAATCCATACCAAAATATCGATTTTCTTTTTAGTTACGTTATCTACACTTTTTTTGTGTTTACATGTTTTACAAAACACCCGTCTTTTTTTGTTGGTTCACTTGAAGTTTCATCTTGAGGCACTTCACTGTCCTCCCAAGGATGAAAAACATTTTTAGTATACGTAGCAGAGTCAACAAACACAACTTTTCACTACGGCGCGGCGCTTCGATGTAAACTGCCAAAATCCAAATTGACTTGCGGGTGTACGCCGCACGCGGTATCCTTTGTTTATGCGGCGGCATCCTCTGACAAGAAGCGGCACGTACAAAGGCGGCGCGATGAAAGGGCGACACTATCTAAGCGAATGCGCTTTACTATTATCTATTCTGTGCCTCTACGGAGTGGCACAAAATAAAAATCTGTGTCCAATGGCCTCACCATTACAACAAATAGTACAACACACGCAGTCTATTTTTTAATGATTTTGCTTATTTATAGAACTACTTACCTACACGAATAAAATAAATATCAATGACTAGCATCCACCTGACCCTTAATACTTTCTATGAGTGGCCTTGAAAGTAAAAGTGCATGTGTCATTGCATTAGTTAGTACGGTCAGCAACAAAAGTCACTGAACAAGTACAGTCACATCTGTAAATATTACAGTTTAAAACTATTTCACTCCAAAAGATATTACTTTTTTGAATAGAAATCAATGTTACATTGTAACTGCAACAAAGTGACAAAGTTCCAAAATGTATACATATTTTTAGTATTTGGATGTATTAACTTGCTAATGTGTCAAACTGTGTCTGTGAAAAAAGTTGCTATGACAAAGTACTTAATTTTTGGCGACTAAGGTAGCCGACTCTATCTGTAGGTGAAATAAAAGTTTATTGAAAACAAGATTAAAGCAACAAATTTCTTGATGTCGTTTAAAACCCAAGCATTTTTAGCATTTCTTGAAGTTTTTATTTTTATATTTTAACATAAAAATGCCATTAGGTTTTAATTACAAACTAAGGATTAGAATTTCATAATAATCTATTCCAGAATGCTCGGATTTCATTAAGTTGAATTTCTTTAATGTTGTGACATTTTGCAAAAGATGGTCAGCAAAATATCTCGTCAAAAGATAAATTAAATATAAATACTAACAAATAATTTGAATAGACTTTGTAAGTATTTTACTTTATCATTTAATCACAAACATAATAAACATTGATAAATAACATATAAATAATAGTTTTCAGCTTTTATAATACAAACACCGATGTAGACGACATTACAAAAAGTCTAAATTACATAAAAAAACAACACATTATTACACCAAACTTTGTATCAAAATTAACCAAAATTTTTTATACCACAATTTAGTCATAAAATCCGTATATGATGTATGTCATAGATACGTTTAGTTAACGCTCAACCAGTTTCTAAAGCATTTTTACAACTATTTTACTGTTCTAGTAGATTATATCTTTGGCCTATCTGGAAATCTTGGAATTTTATTCTGTAACCAATGAAGCTATTATAGTTGGCTCCTTTCTTAAGCACCTCGATCTATTTAATTAAATGAGAAGAGTAGTAATGATGTTGAGATAGTGGCCATAGCGTAAGCTTTGTCAGTAAGTTAAGTCCAGTGGAGATTTAATACCTTTTTTGTATAGAATGACTGCATATTTTTTATAAAATTTTGTACTGTTTGCGCCGTATTAAAAAAAGCGATTTATATACCAAAAGAATCATAAAGTGCACTACAATAGTAGCCTTGACAAGTTTACAAAATAAGGAAAAAAATACAAATAACCATGCTCTTCTTAAACAGGAGTTTCAGTAGGTTTTTAACAGTAAGTTTCCACTGCATTGACTTGTTAAACCAACATTGTTAGTTATAAACATTTTAACAGAGTTGTGTTATCACTATCTGTCAGACTCTGTTTGGAAACGATCGATGTTAATAATATTGTTAATCGACTAGTGGAAACGTACGGTGAGGTACTCCTGATTTAGCATACGAATCGATTCGTATGCTTCGGAAATTGTTGTTCGATTCGAACAACAATTTGCGCGTAAATTACAAAATCTCTTCAAGTCAATCCATTAATAGCTGATAATAGTTAATGCAAATTTTCGAATCTACGAGAACTATAATAATACTAGCTTCTGCCCGCGACTTCGTCCGCGTGGATATTAGACGAAATCCTTTTAAGGAACCTTCAACCAGGATTCGGCCAGTCATTTTTACGCGATTTGGCGAGTCCCCATCAAGCGCGCTGCCTCGCGAGGCAAGACATTTGCCGCGTGTGGCGGGCCTCGCACAAGGCTTCCAGTTCCCGTTCCCGTTCCCGTTCCCCGTTCCCGTTCCGTTCCCGTCCCGTTTGCGTTCCCGTCCCGTAAACGTCCCGTAACCGTCCCGTACCCCTTCCGTTTCCGTTTCCGTTCCCGTTCCCATCCCGTTCCTGTCAGGTTCCCATCCTGTTCTCGTTTCCGTTCCCGTCCCGTTATATTCCCGTTCCGTTCCCGTTTCGTTCCCGTTCCGTTCACATTTCGTTCCCGTTCCCATTCCCGTTCCGTTCCCGCTGCGTTCCCGTCCCGTAAACGTCCCCTAACCGTCCCGTACGCCTTACGTTCCCGTTCTTGTTCCCGTTCCGTTCCCGTCCGGTTCTTGTTCCCGTTCCCGTTCCCATCCTGTTCTATTCCCGTTCCGTTCCCGTTTCATTCCAGTTTCGTTCCCGTTCCGTACTCGTCCCGTACCCCTTCCGTTCCCGTTCCCGTACCCGTCCCGTTCTAGTTCCCGTTACCGTCTCGTTCCCGTTGTAGTTCCGTTCCGTTCCGTTCCGTTCCGTTCCGTTCCGCTCCGCTCCGCTTCGTTCAGTTCCGTTCCGTTCCGTTCCGGTCCGGTCCGGTCCGTTCCGTTCCGTTCCGTTCCCGTTCCCGTTCCCGTGCCAGTGCCCGTTCCGGTTCCCGTTCCCGTTCCCTGGATGTGCATGTCCAGGTCCAGGTCCATATGTGTCATGTCCACCGCGTTGGACTTCAAAATAAATCTCATTTTCGCAATCACCATCCCATAAAACCTCAAGAACGACATCCATATCGATTTTTATGTTTACTCACCCCATTTACCCCCTAAGGGGTTGATTTTCAAAATAACAAAATATATATTGGCCTATTTTATTTTACATGTGCTCCTTCGAAGTTTAAAGTTGTAATGTCTATTTTATATTATTTTTCCACACAGAATTTGGACCCCATTTTCACCCCTTTAGGGGTTAAATCATGTCCACCGTGTTGGACTTCAAAATAAATGTCATTTTTGCAATCGTCATCCCAGAAAACCCCAATAACGACATCTATATCGATTTTTATATTTACTCACCCCATTTACCCCCTAAGGGGTTGATTTTCAAAATAACAAAATATATATTTGCCTATTTATTTTTAGATGTGCTCCTAAGAAGTTTAAAGTTGTAATGTCTATTTTATATTATTTTTCCATACAAAATTTGGACCCCATTTTCACCCCTTTAGGGGTTAAATCATGTCCACCGTGGTTGGACTTCGAAATAAATGTCATTTTTGCAATCGTCATCCCACAAAACCCCGATAACGACATCCATATCTATTTTTAGGGTTTTTTAACCCTTTTCACCCCCATTTCATCCCCTTTGGAGTTGAAATCCTAAAAAAAACAATATACGTTGCTTTAGATTTCTATCCATAAGCCTAAATAATAAATTTTGCGATTTTTACTTCGAAAATGAAGGATTTTCTTTAATACACAACTTCATCCCCCTTTTGACCCCTTCGGGGGTAGAATTTTGAAAAACGCTGAGACCCGTATTTATTAATTTTCAATCGTCAGCCTAAACACAAAATTTGAATATTCTAGCTTCAAAACTGAGGGACTTTCATACAAACTTTCATCCCTTATTTCATCCCCTTAGGGATGGAATTTTCAAAAATCCTTCCTTAGTGGATGCCTTCACTGTATAAAGTATCTGTGTGCAAAATTTCAAGTCTCTAGGTCCAGCGGTTTGGGCTGTGCGTTGATAGATCAGTCAGTCAGTCAGTCAGTCAGTCAGTCAGTCAGTCAGTCAGTCATTCAGTTTACGATTTTATATATTAAGATACAACAGTATTATTATAATTACTAATTAAATTACGCCGGAGTGTTAAAAAATGTAACCTATGTTGAAGTTAAAAGTTGAGTTACTTGTATTTTTCTTAACTGTGGCAAAGCAAAGGAATTCACTTCTATTTTCCTACAAGACACATCTGAATTTGACATTTCATCAGATGTACTATAAATTCTACAATCGAATTGGCTATAGCTTCATTTCGACAGCTATCGAGCCATAGGTAGACGAGACCCGTTTTTAATTGAATCGAGATAAAATCAATGAAATCAATTTATTCAGCGCATAGGCATAAAACCTATTTGGTTAAAGCTTGGTGATTGGGATGTTTATATGTTTTTATGCTATCATATCTTTGACGTATTTAAATACACCATAGGTCAAGTGAGCCATTGGTCATAAAAGTTATATTTTTTTAAAGATTTAGTGCAGTTCCTTAAACTTATGTGACATTGAATCGTTATCAATCCTAATTTAATGAAACATAGATATAGGATTAATTTGTCTAGCACTTGTAGAATTTGTCTACTACACTGACAACTATATATTTTTTCCAAAACTTCTTTAAAATTGTTTCAGTAAGTACTATAAATTTTACTGAAAAATAATCGGACACGTTCACACTTACCGATTGCACCAAATTAAATGATAAGTTTCTCCTTTCTATAATAGTAATGTTTAAACTTTAATTTTTGAGTGATCTGCTTAATTTTCTTTTAAACTGGCGTTGAAATATCATTTGTTTAATTTTTCTTTGTATTAAAAAAATAACTCTGTTCCTTTTTCAAAATCTAGGCATTCCAAAGAATTTCGAATCGGGTCAGAGGTGATTGCCCTTAGAGCAGTATGCACCGATCGTAAATATTTTACTCTCCTCAAACTATCGTGTGCCAGCGACGCGGCTTATAAAAAGCTGAGCTGTATATTGCCATAAAATTAACATGGAATTACAATTTACATGTTGAAGGTGGACTAACGAATGAGCATCGTCTGACTGCGAGATTAGCCACTAAACCAATAGTGGACGTGTCTGATTCAATTGAGTTCACAGATTGGAATTGAAATATGGAACGGGCGCGTAAGGCACGTTCTTCAATATAGGGTTATTTGTTTTTTTTTATGTCCCCACTGCTGGGGCACAGGCCTTTCTTATAGGTGCATAAGGAGGATGGGCCATAACCCACCAAGCGGGCCCAATGCGGATTGGTGGGTGTTAACGACTGCCAATGCAGTCAGGACCAACGGCTTAACGTGCCTTCCGAAGTACGGAGGAGCTCGAGATAATAAAGTTATGGTCACCCATCCCATGACCGACCCTTGCGAAAGTTGCATAACCTCCGCAATCGCTGAAACAGGCGCTATACCACTGCGCCACCGAGCTCTTCAGGTTTCAATTGGATTACTAGCAGGAGTAAATTACTAACATTAAACAACACGCTTATTCTATGATTTTCCGTAAAAAGAAAAAAACTACTTTCCATACAAATTTCCGAACAGCAGATCGAGTTTTGTATGAAAATTCCTCATTTCCGTCTTTTTCAGAAAATTGTAGAACTAACGTTGTTGTGCGTAGTCGTAGAACAAAGGGTCCATTTCCACTTGCTGAGTATGTGCCTAATTTACACCAATATGATTACTTTACGCGTTTTCAAACTAAAGCTAACGTTGTTAAGTTGTTAAAATTGACCGTTTAAAAATAATCAAAATCCAGCATCGAACACCATTTTAAAATCTGTGTGATGAACCATTTACGATTCAGAATGAGCAGTGACTCATTGTTTGAATTTGAATTATCTATTTAAATTCAAATTATGAATTCGAACGCCTATAATCGGATTTAAACAAATCGTGCCCATACCAGTCTAATTTAAAAATCGTTAATCTAGTCTCGATTATAAGCTACGACTTTTAGAATAATCGAATCGAATTGTAACGGAAAATACCGATTCACTTTTTTGACAGCATTAAGCAGACACGTTATTTTAAATTATGAGATGTCTTTTGGAACAGTAAAGGCACTGGAATGTGTAAATTGGAGGTTTATGCCATTAAATTCCTTATAAGTAGTCGGTTGACACGTCGAATGAGAGTTATCGATTATCGATATTGGGTTTGAATCGATAATTTTGTACGGAAATGTCGTTTTGTAGCGTTACGGAGTGGCGGTGTCGGATCTGTGTCACACACCTACGCAACTTCGATAATGCTTGTTTTGACTGCTGAAGATTGCTTTGGCAATGATAATTTACGATTAGCGGAATCGGAAGCTATTGTCATAATTATATGAATAATAAACACCTTAAAAATAGTAATATAAAAACAGTTGAAGCGTAAGTATCAATGAATCAGTAAAAATAGTTCAAAGAAGATGTTTCGCATTTAAAGCATTTAGAAATAAAACCTTCCTAGTGCTTGTATGATTATGCTATGTACCACATGCATTGTACACTACAAACAATATACAAAAATACATGATCTTTATCATTTATTTTAATAGAGACGATATAATAAGAGTAAATTTTGATAGTTAGTTATATGTCCACAAAACAATACGAGAAAATTGGGCACGAGCCATTCTACCATTTGTTCAAAGAAATTCAAAGTTTAATTAATGAATCAAATAATGAAAAATCTCTCCAAAGTCCAAAATACGTTTTCCTCAGAAAGCCTGCAAAAAGTTAGAGTTGTTTAAAAATAATTATATCACTATAATTTTTAAGACATATGATTGTACAACTTTGTTTTGTTATTTCCATACTGCTTGATCAAAGTTACAACCGAATTTGAAATAACAAATTTACAGGACGAAATCTTTAACAAAATTGTCTTAAATTAAACTCTGTTCATTTTCTGTACTCAAAATAGTCAGAAACATATCGTTTCAAACGCAGTTGTTATATCGTAATATGTATCGTTTTGTTGCGAATTAGTGCGATTTTATTGGAGAGATAGTTGTTCCCAACCATTTTCAGTTTAATAACGCATGTTATCGGATTTAACTTAACGTCTGCTAGTTAGTTATTATTAGTACTTAAATAACGAATTGACGATTTATCTGCTCTGTTAACTTGGATTGTAATTTAGCGAAAGCTTTTTCGTTTTATTAATTTAAGTAGAAACGTAAAATATTGTTTCGATTTATTCGATTTGTAAGAACTTTCAAAATCTCAGATAGTTAATTTTGCTTAATTAAGTTCTTTTGGGTACGGGTGTTACCTAACACAAATTCTAAAGGACACCATGTCTTTATCATACATCGTCTCTTTGTCTCCAATATTTAAATAAATATCTTAGGTTACTTTAGTAGGTAAGTACCTACTTCTATCCCCGTGTCCCTTATGTGACCTTACCAAAACAAAAAGACAACTTTTATTTCAGAAACATTATACAAGTGTTATAAATAGACGTCAATATTTTGCATATTGAACAACAAGCCGCAGCCTTGCAAATAACGCTCCAAAAAAGACGTCACGATAATTTACCGTCGACGTCTACAAAAGAATAAAAAAAAAAGAGTTCCCATAAACAAATCGCTTGACAGCATTAAACGTAATGTCAGCCCGTATCGCGCATCAGACGCATTGTCTCAAGCTAAATAATTTATTACCCACCTTTTGACTCGCTCACAAAATTGACTTCTGGTTTGTACACCATTGTTACTATAAGTGGCGTAATATTCAAATAATGGACTTAATTCACATAAAGTGACGCCCAAAATCATAGATAAAAGCTAACCCTATCGCTTACTCATAGAGTTCAGACACGCTTAGCATTTTAAGTAGTTCATAATATTGAGTGATCCGTATTGTTTAAAACAGGTTTTAATTCAAAGGGTTGTAAGAAGTCTATTGTACAATATTATGAATAATTGCATTACAAGAAGTGTAACAGTTGGGGTCAAAATGGGACCAGTTCTAGATTGAAACATCTGATTAAGTATATTATTCTGTGGCCCGTTGATAAAATCTTATTCATAAAAAGAAATCGGTGCACAAATATTTACATGTAAATTTTCGATTATTTTATTAAATTAGCAATACCTATTTGCATATGAATTTCCTTCTTATTTTAATGGACCACACGCATTTGTTGATTAAGTAAACTTATCTTTCTAATTAAATAAAATTAAGTAACACCTTATCAATGATAAAATCAAATATGAATTGGTCTGTGTATAATTATAGTGTAATTTTTCGAAAATTTAAAAACACCTGTTTGCTCGCTCGATGAAGATTCATAAATATCACTGAGACTGTTTTATTTAGGTATTATACATATTTATTTATTTTACTAAAAATATTAATCTTAAGACTTATCCATCAGACACCAAACGATATGTTTTTTTAGTAAAGTAGCTACACTATCCATGGCAATGGTATTCAAGCAGCAAAAAAATAAAATAGAAAAACCACCAATTTTTTTTTCATGCAGTAAAGAAATTTTTATACCTTATACAAAAAAAAACAAAATGTATCGATTTAATTTCTAAGACGTACAATGTATTGCAAAACCGTGTCCAAATGTTGATGCTCATGAGACACTTTGACGTGATTTTTTTATCGAATCAAATCGATTGATCGCCGTATGACGTCAATTCGTAATGGTGCTTTGCTGAAATTATGTGACGTACCCAATTTTCTATGGTTTTAATGGGAATAAGTAACTATGTACTATCATGATATATTAAAAAATATAGAAAAGAAAACACTTGCTAATATAAAGTTATTATATTAACAAGTGAAACAAGTAAAATAATGAATATTTGTTATTAATAAATCATATCATTTAATTAACAAAAGCATTTTTGCCTTTAAAATACTAAAGCAAATACAACGATTTAATAAAAACTTTAAACTTTTTACTTTATTAGCGTCAAAACGAGTAAAAATTTATAGGTATTTTGTCCAATTTCAAAGTTATCGCTAGTATTGATAATAAACAAATTGAATACACAGTTTTTACTTTGATTACACTAGTTCATATACAATTAATAGGTTCAATCACATAGTGAACAGATCACGATGCGACTAACAACTAAGCTATAACAACTAATTCACAAGCTAAAACACTATTTGACCACAAATTGGTTAATTTTAACGCAACCTTAACCACAAGGCCAATCGTACTTAAATATACATCAATAATGTTGAAACCAAAAGTGTTAAGCCATTTGATACTATGTTCAGATTTTGACACAAACATTGTCTGTTATATGATTTGGTATCTAACTACTAAGTTTTGGCAGCAAATATTTTCGTAAGTAAAAAGTAACGTCAATAAGATAACATTAGAGAAATAAATGAAGTTGTTTCACAGGGTGATATTGAAAACCCTCTAGAAAATATATCTCTATAACATAAAGATAATACTGAAATATTACCAAATCGAATGCGACATTGAACCGAACAGAAGCAAGACGCAGTCATCACGACTTACGCAACTGGAATTTATTTGGGAAACCTAACATAATGGTGGACCATTTTTTACGCTGGCAACAATGGGACACAAAGCCATTGTAGCGAAGTTTACCAACAAACACATCGACAATGCGACGCGTGATTAATTCTAAAAGTACGACTATAAGTGCTCCCTTTTTCTCGTAAGTGGGTTTTGTGATTTGAATAGATGACAGTTTTTTATTTGAATGACATTCATTGAACATAACCGCTGAGGGGTCTTGATTTTTAGTCAAGAGGAAACATTTAGTAACATTGCAATGAAACTAATAAAAGAAGTAGATTTAGTCACCTCCACTTTAGCTAGTAAGTTAGCTATTTTTATTTTTCAGAATCAAGTGATCATCTGAGATAATTGTTTGAAATATTATTCAGAATGCGGAAACAAAATAAGACTATTTTGTTATTCGAAAAATTACGAATGCTTTTTGAATCAAACTTTTCGAGCTAGAAAAGAATCGATGATACAAAAACTATTAAGTTTTAAATGTGGACAATTTATTTGATAATTCAGTAATTATGTATCAATTATTCACCTAGTGAGCGCAGCGCGTCTCTGCTTCAGCTTGGGCAAAAATAATGTTCTCCTCTACAGGTCGCATTTCTTTACCGATTCGCGTGAAATTTTGTGAGTAGGTTCGATAATTATAAAGATTTTTTGTTAAGCCAGATTTTCGAAATTTATCGAAATAAAATTATCCATTTCGAAATATGTTCAAAATTAAAAGCACCATCTAGCCTCGAATAGATATATCAAAAGAATACCTACTAAACAGAACTGCTTTTGAAAATCTCGTCTCAATACCAATTAGATTAATTTTTAAATAACATATGATTTCAGCTACTATTTTGACGCACAAATGCGAGGTCTACAGCTCACTGAGCCACTAGTTTAACAGAGTGTGTCCGTGAATAAAAGCAACTATCAGCTTATCAAAGACGTTGCTGTTAGAGTACGCCTATATACAAGATGTTTGGTAGAAGCCTTATAAAGCCGAATATGGTATAGATAGGGACCATCAAACTGAACAACTTTTACTATGGGACCAACTTTGAAATCGCGAAAAAAAAATCAGCTTTTTTCATAACATTTTGATATTTTCGTTATTAGTTTTTGTATGAAACAGCTGATTTTTTTTCGCGATTATCGCGTTAAATCATTAAGTATCAATCATTATCTTCATAAACTTGTCTTAATAATCTCATTTATCATGGCTCAGTGGCAAACGGTAAGGCAATTTTGGTTGGAAATGGAAACGTTATTTTTAAATTGTAGCTTGTTATCACAGTCCTACAAAATAAGGAAAATAATAAAGCACGTATTTGTCTTTTTTTGTTATCAATGATATTTTTTTTAGTTACTATGTATTATGTTGATGGAATACCATCCCAAGTATTGACACTAGACAGACCTTAAGATTGTCTTAGTTTTTTCCGAAACCTATTTTGTTACACCCTATAACTATGAGATTGGGCAAAAGCTTCTCTCACATATTTCAAATAGCTCAGTAACTCACTAACCCCTTACAACATATCTTACAAATGTCAATGGATATGATAAATAAACATAAATTAGTTTTGATCCGATCTGCCGAGAACCCAACCCTTTATGGTAGATAGAGTTATATGTCATTGGAGAAATAGGAGCACTCGTGACTGATTCCAATCAGATCCAATCCATTGCTTTTGTAAGCACACAGAGAACACATTTGATTGATACGAGTAGCCGTTACACTACACAATAGACAGACAGATACCAAAGCAACTTAAATAGAACATAATGCACAATAATGTGCAATGTACATCAATTTCGTTGCGATTATCGAGTCTGTTGTTGCGATAATTAGAAGTGACTTGTTTGAATTTGGATTTAATTTCTTGAGCGTTGCGATAATAAAAGCCACCTGTACGCAATAAGGCATGAATTAAGGTCATTGCTATTCAATTCAATTTTTCAAGTAAGGTTAACCGATTTATAGGCATTTCTTCGATAATCGTATGGTAATACAGAGTTATTGGTGGATTATTATAATCTTGACCGTAGTCGTTCATAAATGTATAAACGTCTAAAGTAGTACAACTTTCAGCAAATAAATAACTCATACATAATGGATTGAATGCGTTATGTTAAGCAGGATACTTGCTAGGGGAAGTATGTTGGATAATATTCGCTAACTTTAAACACAAAATATAAGAGCCTTACTATTTATTTAAAAGTAACAATACTTACTAATAATGACAAACACCGTATTGGTTCCATAAAAAATCTCGTACCACATTTTCATTTATTAAAAGACTTTCACAAAGTAACCTTAAGCTTCCGTCGAAAATTGACATCATTAGTCATTCTAAGAATTTAAACGTCAATTGGACAAAAACAGACGAAACAAATTGAATATTCCCACATGTGAAGGTGAAAATCCGAGGGTAAATACGGGATCAAGTAAAATAATAAATGATCTCGATAACGCTATACAATTTAGAGACTTAAATATTAAATGTATTAGAGGAGGGTTTGTTTGAAACGAAGTGAATAGCGATATGGAAGAGGCCATTAAAGTTTACAATCAAAACGTAGTTTTGTGTGATCCCGTCAAAGGGAAGGACGATCCGCATATGTTCGTATTGATTAATGATGTAACTCCTGAACTATTATCACTAGATAGTGAAGGAAGCAGGACAATTGTTAGGATAATGTAAGATCGTGACAAAAAAAAACAAACTACCCATTGCATTGTATAGAAGAGATTAAGAATTTGCATCACCCATAAGTCAAAGTGATAGAGCTGTATTTGGTATAGAAGAAAAATTTTTGGATGGTAAAGAGAAAAAAGTGTTTGGTACTAATAAAAAGTTGACTAATGATTCTGGTTTGGGATCAAAAATTCATGTCTTTTTTTCGGTTAGGTGACTTGTTTTGTTACACTTAACGCTTTTTACCGTGAGCACATGTTTAATGATATTAACGACCGTTTCTTTGTATGTTCGCAATATGATGTTTTTTGTATCTATTTATTTGTATAGTTGCTTCAAATATTTAGTACTTGTACTTTCTTACCAAGCAATTATTTATTTATAATGTTCAACACATTACAGCTTAGTTACAGAAATGTTTTGAATTAATCTAGATTTTGAAATTGACTCATAAATAATCACTTTTGAACAATCTGATTACTACCTATATTTCTTTTTCGTAATTAACTCTTATAATTTTCAAATGATGTTATTTAAAATCGTCGCCAAGTCGAACCGTGGTTACTAATTTTGACAAATGTTCGAACCAATTTAAAGTCACACCTTTTAATAAAAAGCTCAATAAATCAGTATTGACTGAGGTGCAAAGAGTTTGTTAATCAGCTAGACTAGAAAGTATTTCCCACATAATTATCACGGATCTCAAAATATTAAATATACAAGTGATTACGTAAACAGCCCACCAGCCCAGTTACCACGCCATCTTGTTTATAACCCCCTGTACTAAGTTCACATTCAGATCAAGTGATCGATTCGAATCGATAGAATCGAATGCTTAACATAGAACCGGATCAAATAATTTATTATCGTATTCGATCCCGACGATGATCTTCGTCGTAATTCGTGCGCTTTGTGTATGAAACATTAAAAAATATTGGTATATACCTTATAAAATTTAACGGGATCGAATGAAAGAAGAAGCTGTATTGAAGCAGTTAAAAAAGCACATTTCAATCAATAAAAACATTGTAATGTAATAATACTAGACAAAAAATTATTTGTACCATAATCAATAATATTTGAGAAAAAAAAACTAAATTTAGACTGTATTAAGATTCACACATTAAAAGGGGTATGGGTACAAATGTATGAACTCTGGTCCTGGATCCAATAGATATAAATAGTATAATCGTTAGAAAGTTATATTCTCATAGAGCACGAATAGGTATGGTGCTTGTCCTGAAATGTTGTCCTGATATTCTATTCTATGAATCCGCCGCCGCTAAACGACTTTCATTGCTGTCTGTATACTATCCGAGAGACTGAAAACACATTAATATGAATAAATAATGAAAAATATTAGAAAAAATCGACTCACCCGTAGCAACTCATTATTTGCAAGCAACTCAAGCAACTATTTTTTTTCATTATTTATTCATCTTAATATAAAAATAGCATTGTGAATGCAAAAATCTAAAAGTTTGAAAACACATTACTTTATAAGCCGATATCTCGAATCTGGCATCAAATCCAAATGTAACCCCAAAATAACTTTTTTCCTCTTGAAAAGACCTATCCATCGATATACGATTCTAATCTAAGTATTGGTCATAAGGACCAAAGTGACCGAACCCCTTTATCGTAGAGAGAATATTTATATCATACTTTTTTTTGTTATCACCATTTTCCGACATATCGAGCCGATTGTTTTCTTGCAAATCATCATTGAACTGATATGTGCAAAATTTAATGAACATTTAAGTAATTATGTAGAATCTCAAACATATTAATAAATTCTATCGGTTCCCACATACTTCTCCAATATTTATTTATTGGTGCAATTCGCGAGGTGCGCAGGCGCTAACGAAGTAGTCGCATTTAATGACGTTATATTAGCATCGGGATGAGAACTATCTGCCATTCTAATGGCATACTTATCAACAACTAGATATGGTTCGCTTTCGCTTGTTCTATAAACCTATACGATATCAATAGGATTATTGCAAGGTGTTGCGTTATCACCAAATTATTAGATCGTCATGGTCATTTTAATCAGATATACAATTTGAAATTTAAAATACTTGATTAGCGATTATTGATGATTCTTGAGCAAATTGGATTCAGATTAATAATTCTTCCGTGTTTGAGCGTGGTAATGATCTGTTACATTTTTTATGGGTTATTGAGCAACGATGGTTGAATAAAGTCATTGCGTTTGATACAGCTTGCCAAGAATAGAGTAGCGCAATTTTGTAAAACACAGGTAAAAGTAACAAAAAGAAGTTAACGAAGCAAAAGGTCCAATTTGGAAATATCTAAAGTGATAATACTTATCAGAAAAAGAAAGTGTATCTGTGTTCGAAAACTAAGGTTTTTTTGATATTTTGGATCACCTCAAATTTAAACACTTAAATCATTTTACAATACTATCATTTAGTTTTAATTTTCTGAACACCCATTGATCATCACAGAAAAAAAATAGTTTCTAGTCAATTTCAATAATGTTACCAAAAAATAAAAACATTTGAGAAAAGTAGCAATACTTACAACATGTCAAAAGTGAATTACAATGCTATAAAATTTAATAAAACTCCATCCTCATTAGAAGATACATTCAAATTGATTCATTGCTCCAGAACATTGACGAAATATATCACATTCCCAGATATCGGTTCTCTAATGAATTGAACGGCAAAGTAAAACACTATTTTATATTTAATTAGTTCCCAAACTTTACTCGCATTTCCTGGCGTAATGTTGAAAGTGGATTCTTTGATCACGTAACGTATTTTAATTATAAGGTCCTAATCTAAATTGACTTGGAAATACAAAATGGGTAAAAGGTTTCAAGATAGAAGCTTACGGTCTTTGATGAATAATATCCATTTGCATATTATTTGATAAGGGAATTAGTTGGAGTAACTTTATGGCTATTAGTTTTGCATTTTATGTACATAAACAAAAACAACAGTATACAGTCATCTCTGTCAAGTTATTATCATTTTAATTTTTGAATGGAACGGGGATTCGTTAGCAAATTCTGAATTTATAGACACTATTGTTATACTAATACACGGAATATAGTATGTATCATACCTATAATACACAGATCAGAAATAAATTAAGTCAATTATTTTTACTTTCTGGCTCAATTTAATACTCAGCTGTGAAAGATTACCTAGGTATTTATACTTTTGATCACCGGTTTAGTAAAATCAAAGCGACGTGGTTGCAGATCATAATATTGCTATGTGCAAACATTTTAATTGCGTACCTTCCGATATAGTCTTTCTGCCTGATAAATTGATGTTTATCTATTTATCTATAAATGCTATACATTCCAAACACAAATCAAACAAGGCAGACAATAATGACAAAA
Organism: Agriphila tristella; assembly: GCA_928269145.1. Classification (NCBI taxonomy): domain Eukaryota; kingdom Metazoa; phylum Arthropoda; class Insecta; order Lepidoptera; family Crambidae; genus Agriphila; species Agriphila tristella. The sequence continues at coordinate 55,139,919 of OV743431.1, read as the reverse complement.
GTACAAGGCATTTAATTAGTAAGATGTATTTAAGTCGAGCATTGAATCTAATATAATACCGATTTATAATCTTACGCTTCGCACTTTAATTCTAACGAAGCCTTTATAAAGAAGGTAATGATTTCCCTAACCGCCCACGACCGCAACGGCGATGAAGAAATAAACAAAGTCACAATAGAAGCTAAAAAACTCGATAACGTGTATTCCGGAAGCTAATAAGAATTGACCTTTAGTAATTTCAAGCGTTCATTACGACCTAAGGTCGTTTAGGCGTCACCGCAAATTACAATAGACCACAGATAAAAACAAACATATATAGCGGAAGAGGAATCAACACGTTCCAAATTTAATCAGCAGAATTCCCAAGCTCCTGATCTGACGTGTCGAATGTTACCATTTATCAAGTTGACTCCCGGTCTACAGTAAGACAGCCACACACGTAGTTAATCCAAAAATAGTTTTAAACTTTATGTCAATGAATTTAGGTTGATATTGGGTTGTCGTTTTTGTATTTGCACAAGTATTGTTTATTGTAAAGTGTCAACGAAGGACAGATGCGCTTTAAATGTTTATTAATGATAGAAAGTATAAGTGGAGTGACAAACGATTTGGTATTGCTGAGTCATTGTGTTTAAAGAAGTGTATTTTTTGTAGTAAAGGTCTTCAAAAATTGTTTGATTAAAAAAATATTCTTGCGTTGTAAATTCTAATTGTCATAACACCAAGCCAAAATGACGATAACCATTAGCAGTTTATCTACCTACTTTATGGAATTAAATGAGTTCACATTATAACGTAAATCCTTTATGAGGTGATTTGATTATTACAAATTCTGATACAAAATCTTCCTTTCATTGGTTTTACGGTCGCCATTTTTAGTGATACCGCTTAGGCCACCTAGTAGTGACCTAGATTTAGAAGTGTCTCGATTTGTAGTCATAGTTATTTACGTTTACTGCCGTAGTTTTAAGAATATGGACCGTTTCGATGGTACTGATCGTAAAATCAGCGCAGTCTTGCAATCATGGGCTTTTAAAATACTGCCTGTTACACCGCGGTGTAACACATTAGTTACAACTATGTTGTGAATAATGCCACAAAGTCTACTTGTTCATATTCGTTCGTATTTCGTACTATAGCATAAGCAAACTGTCTGCCTTAGAATTTGTTTTGTGAAGTGAATGTAAAAGCAATCTAGCTGAAAATAAATGGAATGAAAATTTGGCACACTAATGTTATTCTGTGGCACAACTATGAAGTGAATAATAATGAAGATCTCAGATGACCGTAGTTACAGTTCTATGTAGTTGCTGCCAACATCATAGATGACGTAAAAACTATAAAACCAAATTTATACAAACCTTTTGAACTGTGTAGGCGATCAAATATAGAGCGTAGTGTACACGCGCGAAGCTGACTTTTATGCGTTTTAGAATAAGCACAATTAGGGGTTCAAAATGTCGACCAGTATTATAAAGTAAATCATTTTGGACGTAAAAGTCTCGCCGGTCGTTTTTGAATTTATAAAAGCCATTAAAATATCGTTGACGAGAGATTTGCCTTAAGCATTTGACGTCGCTTACTATGTAAGGTTGCTGAGATTGTATTCAATTTATTTATATAAAAATCAAATATGAAGTGAAGTTTTATGTATTTTTGAATGCTGGGTCGATATGAAAAAATCTTCTAAATTCTTTATTTTATAAAGCACATTGTCTCTTCAGCTTTGTTTAAGACGAAATAGTAATAATATTTAGTTGCCGATTAAATTGTTGACAAGATAACTTTTAAGAGTTCCTCAGGGATGTGATATGGCGCCGCACATAGGGGTATTTGACATCAAAAGTTGATTAAAACTCTTTTTATATTTTTATGTCAGTAAAATCGTTACATTAGCAATGTTTACCATAAAAAACTTAAATAAAACTAGAAATTAAAACAACACGAGATTTTTTTTTAAAAATAATCTGATGCCACAGTACAAAATTTTGTCTGTTCGTTGCACGAGCTTTTCTCAGTGGACTCATCGTCTTCATAGTAACTTTTGGGCCTTGCTTGAGTTAAAAATGTTACAGATTTTGGTGTCACAAGAAAATCGATCGGTTTCTTTGGAAAACAAAACAATAAACACTCAGCAATGATGAACTCCAGAATAAGCGACACCTCATATAAAAAAAAATATAGTAAATAAATCGCCAAACTTCCGCCACTTTTTTCTTTTTAGATTACTCCTTGAGATAGTCTGCATTAATAGTCTTTTTAATTTTTTACTCGGACGAACTCGGAAATATAACTTTTATACTATTTTGTAAAAAAAGTTACCAAAAAAATTAATATTTTACTATAAACTTTCATATGTCAAAAAAGCTTTAAAATTGTGTCATAAGTTACAGTTTTATGGTTAATAATAGACTACATACCTTCAATTGCAATATCCATATCAAAAATCTTTACTTAATCAAAGTATCAAAAACATATAGGTAGACTAAAAGTGTGTATTTTTCAAGTTGCCAAGAACTGAATTATACTTGTAAACAAAGACGAGATTCTGACTGAAGCTGTGTGTCAACCGCTTATAATAGCGTCTCAAAATGACTGCCGTTTGATGCGCCATCTATTCTACTAGCTCTAAAAGTCATTACAATCATCCGATTTTAAAATTCATAAATTTGAGTTTTGATCAGCTTTCCTCATACTGATACCCCTATGTGCGCCGCTTCTTTTTAATCTATACAACAAAAGTGGTACAATGATTTGGGTTGGTAGACAGTATTCTTCCATATACACGAAAAGTAATTTAATCAACAATAACAATTCTAAATCACGTACGTGACAATTCCTCTACACCTACACGTGTCAAGCAGTTGTCTCATTCACAAGTCAACCCAAATTGTAGGGAAATGCCACTAAATGTGGTGTAAACATTTTACGCGTGACTACAAATAGGTGCGAATGTTAACAGAAGATCGGTATCATGCAGGTTGACACAAGTACAAGTCAGAAGAGAAAGCGATAAAAATGATATTTATTTGATAAAATATCAGTGTCGTAAGATTTGGAGTTGTATTTTTGACTGGGAATTGACAAAATCAATTTGCTTGCCAGTTTTTGAAGATTATTTCAAATTGTACTTGAATCTAATAAGACAAAACTTCTAATAAGAAAAAATGCTGTGCTTTTCTGAATTATTAAGATAAAGTTCTTCTATAAAATAATAGTAATATCAGTTTTTCCTTTTTAAAGCTACTCTGCCCTCATAAGCCAAAAAGCGTCAACTCAAAAAAAATCACATTTTCCGTTTTTTGTTGCATCGGATAGCTTAATCAATTATCTATCTAATGGACTAAGCGAAATAGCGATATCACTCTTAAAACATACAGAAAATCAACTTTGGAAATATTGCGTATCTCAATTCTACATGAAATTACTAAAAGATTTAGCGGTATATTGTAATTTTGAATGAGAATGGCCATATATTTGGTTACGGCGATACAGGTTAAAAAAAAGTCATCAGTCAGTCAGTAATATTTCTAAGGCATTTGGCGGCATCTGCGTAATTCTAATAAGCGAAACAAAGTTACGGCTCTGGCGCTAATTAGTTCGCACTAGAGCAAATGCCGCTGCAGCCGCGCAGCAGTACACATGAAAATAAACTCTAAATATTTGCCATTACGAACGAAATTCAAGTACCTTTATTAGGTAATACATAGATACCGTGTTTATGTTACAAACCGTTTTACATGTCATTAATCGTTTGTTTAGGTTGAGGTCACAGTATAATCCGTCATAAATATCAGAAAAAATACAAATTGATCATAATTGCATTAAAAAAGTGTTTGGTGTTAATCAGTGTTTGTGATTTAGATTAGAGGTAAGTGTTTTTAAAGTAGGTAATTGTTTCATAGTATATACATTTATGTCGGCAGACAGACTCTATGATGGAATGGAATGCATCATAGAGTAGAATTATCCATGAAGCGGAAGAAAAACAAAATTTATTACTTTGAAGACTTCTGTAAAGCTGTTAATAAGTACGGCTGGAAAGAACGTAATACAAGCTTTCTAGACTTAATCCGCGTCCTTATATCAGCGATATTGTACAAGTAGAAGTCAATAGAGGCAGCTACGATTTAATTTACAGAACTGGATTTGATATTGAACCTATAATCGCCAGCATTGTTGCAAGCAACTTTTTGAAAACTTATATACTTCCGCCCCAAAAAAAGAAAGCCTTACCTAATGGCATTTCACAGGCTAAAAAGCATAAGATTTTGAAATCACTTCAAAATATAATAACTAACAATAGACTCTGTTTCTGGAGGGAACTTACCACTTCTGAATGATGTTGTATATAAAACATTGTCCACTTTGTGCTTGATTTGAGTGTAGTAGCACATACTTAACATTGCCCAATTTGATTTTGATTTGTCCCAAATATAATAAAGTTATCGAAAAATACATTAACTTGTGGTTTTATTTACATTATTTTAGATTTTGAGCAAAAATATGTACGGAAATATTTGTATGGAAATTTCTATACAAACACTAAAACCGATAGCGGTAACTCATCATTTAAGGCAATTTATTTGAAGAGAAATGGCGGTATCTCAAATAAAAGGCAAACAAATATAGTTTTTCAATATTTTTCTGTATCAATATTAAATATGGTTTTAAATATTAATTATCAAGTATAAATAATCCATAAAATACTTCTTTAAGTTGATGCGAAAACGAAAAAGACAAAACAGTCATTTTCTCGGAAGTCGCTTCTGTTGAGTTGACGCTTTTTGGCTAATGAGGGCAGTACTGTAGCTTTTGTACCATCACTTACTATACTATTCTGTACTACCACAGTACATATATAAGTTTTTCAAAAATTTATATATGTACTGTGGTACTACTGTCTGTACTAAATGAATATATGGAAGCACAAAATATTAAAATCTTTGTAATTTGAAAAGTAAACCCTAAATTGATTTTTTAGAACCTAAATGATCCTAAATATCATGCTCTACATTATTTAAAATGAATGCATACGAAATAATATAGGTAATATCTTTTTTATTACTATTATTTGTAACATTTCGTAACATACCAAGTTGATAAAACTTTAGATTGTTTAAAAACCTGTTACAGTTTAATCTTTAATTCCATCATCTCTTTTAGATTAGGCCACCCGCAGCCGTGGGTGGTTACGATCGATTGGAATAATATCATCATCCTATTCGCATAAGAATTGAGACACGACTGGTGTTGCTCTATGTATAGGTACTATCAACTTCATATCTCAAATCACACTGCCATTGCAATATGACCTTTATCATTATACGTTTAAGCTTGTCCTTTGTAGGTGTGGGCAAAAATCGTGAGGTTTTGATTGTTTATGTATCAAATGCCCTTTGGTTTTAGTTCAGTCTCCTTTATCTGTATTTGATTTAGAAGCATCCGGATCCGAATATAAAAGAATAATAAGAACATCTTTTTTTATTTTATTTAAAAAATATCTTAATGCAATGAAAATCGTTAACACCCGTAATTAAACCAAACTCGAATTAATACCTACATGCATATCTGTTTAAATGTTGTATATCATATCTGTTGATATGATCCTGTATAAACACTTACACACACACACACACACATAAGGTTAAACCACTCTGCTCCACTTACATCAATATCACACATACATGCATACACGACAGGTACAGCAATTCGTTCTAGTAGTAATTTTTTATATTTTTTTCTTATTTTTTGTATTCACTCTAATCTCACACGTTCATGGCATCTCATATACTAGTTTTTACAAAAATGTTTAAGCAAGAGGGTCCTGGTGACCTGTGGCACAGGTTCTTTTAGATACCTATATCGGGCACCAGTCTCTCACAATGCAGGTCATATTATCAAGAGTACCTATTGTGATGAGAAAATAAATTTATTTATTCATTATTTATTCATGTATGCAATAAAAGTATTTTTCTTTTTAATCTATTTTTTTAATTTATATTTTCGTTTTTATACAGTCGTGATTAGTCGTACAACATACTTGACTTCTTTGTAAGTTTATCATTTATTTTTAAAGTAAATTTTAATATTTTCATATCAAACCTAAAAACCATTTTAGATCCTAGATGCATGATCCAAAAAATATCAATGTTGTTTGTTTAGCTTTTTTAAGTATAAAAAGAAGTAAAGCTTTTGACTGAAGAAGTGGGTGTTTTATTTATTTTCAATACAATTTTAATGGCTTTTATCGGTGTTGTGTATTAAAAAATACCGTAACATAATTCGCTACTGGACCATGCGCCTCATATTTCATTGTATCGCAGAGAAGCCAATTCGTCTTTTTGATACCGTTTCAACCCATGAACGCTTTTATAAATACCACAGTATATTAAAAAAGAGTAAGTTGTATTGTAACTAGTCTCATTTTTTATTTTAAGTTAATACAAGGAATTTTGCACTAACGCCTATTTTCTAATTTGTGAAGTCCTTGAAGAATGATTTTTATGCTGTTATTGAACAACATACATACAAAATTCATTCACAGATACTTAGGTCAAAAGTCAGTAGCTGACGTTTAAGTAAAACTAAATAGATACAGTATGTTTTTGTAGTTGACTTCTTCAAAGATATTGTAATAATATTAAACATGCTCACTAACACGAGTCAAATCGAGCATTTTAATGTTTTTACTATACTTTTATTATGATTTCCTAAGTAAGATTATATTTGTGTGATTAGTATAAGTAAGATTATAATTGATTTAAAGTCTCATTAAATAACAGTATCTTTTGTGTTTTCAGGTACATTATCAACCAACACTGCTCAAGTTTCAATCGACCTACTGACTAACTACCCGATTGTGGTCACCAATCTCACGCGCAGCCGAAGGGACCGAATGATAAATGATTGGTAATTGTATCCGTATATTGTTGTTTTATGAAAAATCGCCGCTTACGCGTCGTATCAGCGATCAACGCTACAGATACGGGCTCGCAATTTTGTGAAATTTGGATTAATTGCTTGTTGTTACTGGTGCGTGGAAAATAATTGAACAGGATGCAGCAGTTGATGTGAGAAAAAATTTAACTGATTTCAAATTAAATTAAGTTTATACATTTTAGACTTTTTGCAATTCACAATGCTACTTTTGTATCCTTACTAATATTATAAATGCGAAAGTCCGTTTGTTTGTTTATTTGTTTGTTTGTTACGTCTTAACTACTCAACCGATCGTCATGAAATTTTGTATACACGTTGTCAGGGGTACAGAGAAGGACATTGGGTAACTTTCATCCCGATAAAAAGCACTGTTCCCGAGGGATAGCAAGAAAACTCTCCACGCAGACGAAGTCGCGCGCAGCCGCTATTGATAAATAAATACTAGAAAAAATCGAGCTTCCGTCTAAGGTGCTAACCCTGTTAGTTGACTATCAGTTTTGCAATTATTATAGCTTCCAAACAAAATTCAAATAAAATCAGATTATATTTATATTAAAAAACCTTTCCAAAGTTAGCTTGTCTGTATGGGAAACCATATAGTAGTCTATTTTCTTTTAATATATACTAGCGCCACGCCCTCGCTTCGCTTCGGTGTAGTGTGGAATTTGACACCATGTATTATACATATAAACCTTCCTCTTGAATCACTATATCTATTAAAAAACCGCATCAAAATCCGCTGCGTAGTTTTAAAGATCTAAGCATACGTAGGGACACCGCGGGAAGCGACTTTGTTTTATACTATGTAGTGATAATATATTTTACATCAAAGGTGAATATAAGTTGACCATACAAATTCCTATACAGTCAGTATTCGTAACGTCACCGTTAACATCGGGTTACATACCCCATATCGAATACCAAATGATCGAAAATCAAAATATCGAACACTATACCGATGTATAGTCAAAACATCGAACGTTCAAAATATCGAATTTACAAATAATCGAACGACCAAAATATGGAATGGTTAAAATATCGAACGCTTAATACATCGAATGATTAATTTATCGAGAATTTATATTTTGCATAGTTTCTTACATCATGAACAACCAGTAGATATTTCAATGAAATTTCATAAAACTTAATTTCCGAACGAAGCTATTGCGTCAAATAATTTTTGTTCTACCCACTAACGGAGTAATATTTTGTATACAAAGCAGTTTATTTATAACTTTATAGCAACTGTCTTCTTTTATCAGTTCATGTGTGAATTGAGTATTTTTGTGCTTAAAAGTTAATATATTTGGAGAATAATGTCCGTGGGGGCCTACTATAAGCCTATCCTGTCCCATAAAGGAAAAACAGTACTCATTTTGGACGGCTATGTTATGGCGATGAACAAAAACATTGCTCAAACATTCTATTGGTATTGTTCACACAAATACAAATGTAGTTGTAGCAGTACGGCAATAACTACGCTGCAGCAAGGAGCACAGGAGAAAACTATGCAAAGTATTAATTTTCGATAAATTAATCATTCGATGTATTGAGCGTTCGATATTTTAACCATTCGATATATTGACCGTTCGATGTAGTGTTCGATATTTGGTTTTCGATCATTTGGTATTCGATATGGCGTAGGTAACCCGTTAACATCATAGTATAACCATTTTTCCTTACAATAGGCCGACGCCTTTGAAGTTGGGCAATACCACCGCCTGTTTAGGTATTACGCAAGTGCGGAAGGCTTGTCACCAATTTAAATTTTGGAAGGTTTTACTGTGTTATATTGTGGTAAGATTATGTACAATAACTTTTTGTGTGTTATTCTATTCAATAGGACCTAGTTCGTTGTGAGGGACCTATCTAAAGAATTTGAAAGTATCAAATTTATTCATTTATTATCAAGATGTTGCTTTGTTTTGTTTTTAAAACACTCACTGAAACGAACCTGAGACGAGCCAAACGCTGATAACGTAAGAAAAAATTAACATTTATATGTATCTAGTAACTATTTAAGATATGATACTGGTTTCTTATCTGTAAACGGGACGAATAAACTCGATAATTGATGATTGTAAGCAAACAAATTATAGTCAAAATATGTGTGAAGGTGGTTTCTAAAGCTGTACCGTTTCTTGAATGGTATTAATAAAAGCTATTAAAAAAAGAATGAGTAAGCAAGCAAACAAAGTTTCAATGATTTGTTTCAAAATTGAGTAAAGAGTATTAAAATTTTACACTCAAGTTAAATTCTCGGACTTTAGAATGACTCAAACTTTCTATTTCTTCTCTGAAAAAATAGTATGTACGTTGAGTATGTTTAATTATGTACAATGGTTTATAGTACTGTCAAAGTATCCAAGTTCACAATGAAGATACGAGTGTCAGTAATTAATTGTATCCAAAAAAACATACATTTCACAAGATAATAAACAGGTAACGGTGCCCATACTCATTTAGCACCCACACCGAGATATTAAAATCGATTTTCCCGAATCGATCTCTCGTGTAATTGTTCATAATAACCCTAAAATGCCGACAGAGGTGTGGATCTTAACCCGATACCGTCCGTTACATGCAAAACGCAGGTGGTCAGGCATTTTAAGGCGCTTTCCTGACTGAAAGTGGCGCCGCGGTGAATTTTTTTTATATTGTAATTGTAAAACACAATTTTAATAAAACTTCTCGTGCAATTTTTAGGGCCTATATTAAGACTGTATCATTACTTTCCCTTGTAGTCACTGCTAGAAGTAGATAGCGAAACTGCTAAAAATGGCCGTTTTTGACACATTTGCTATCTACTTCTACGAATGACTGCGAGGGATGTAGTGATATCTTCTAAAAATACTAGACCATAGGTCCTAAGAATTCCACGAAAAGTTTTATAAAAAAGGCTGGTGTACGCAGTGACAAAAACCGCAGGGCATGTATGAAAAGATTGATGGATGTGAATGAAGCGAAAGAAGTGTGCAAGGATCGTAGCAGGTGGCGATCCATAGTCTCTGCCTACCCCCATGGGAAACAGGCGTGAGTATGTATGTATGTATGTTTTATTAAAATCCTTATCTATTAACAACTTATTAAATAAAAAACCTCTGAGGGCATCACTTTCGGTCAGAGAATCGTTTTAAGGTGATGAATCGATGTTTCGCATTCAATTCCATCGTAATGAAATCGATTGTGTCATCGTGGTAATTATACGATACTTTTTTATCGATTTTTGTTGAACTTTTAATAAGTGTCACTGTCAATCAAGAGAGCAAATATGTTGGAATAATATCACCGGGCTGATTCCAGCTGCTATATTTACCATAAACGCAAAATGGGAAAAAAAACCATTCATTATTTTATCTTTGTTTAAAAGAATCCTTTGCGTTAAATATTAGACTTTTAATCGTAATTGTCACATTTTGCGCGACAATTCAAAATTTTTTGAGCTTTACACACTAGGCTTTTGATCAAAAATAATCTATCTTTGTTGCTAAAACAGCTTATGATATCTCGACGACGCCATAAAATGTTACGCACAATGTCTAATTGTCACATTTATGACGATTTCACAATATGGACGTTTTACTAGTCGTTTTGCCACTCTAGAAATCGTCAACTATTGGACGCTTTAACATCTGGTCTTTCTGAAAACAATGACATTTTCCCTTACAGATCTTCTGATTTAAAGGGGTCTAATTTAACTTATACACGACGTGTTACCGACTTTATTAAGAGCGCAAGTACGGTAACTGCTCCAATAAAAAACGCGTGAAACACTTATCAAAACATTGTCACTACAAAAACGGCCCTTAACACAACGGCTTAAGTAACAAATTTCTGCGTAGAACATAAAATATGCTCAAACACTTGTTTGACGAACTCAAATTGCGTATCAGCAAATTTGCCGACGCCCGCCGCCCGCCCGCCCGTTAGATGGCGTTGTTGGCTTTTCACACAGCCTCGCATGCGCCGGTTCTTTGTTGTAGGCAGACGGGCGATTGGAGCGATCAATGTGATTAACAAGAAAAAAAATATTTTAATAACCCAAATTTTATACAGGGTGAAATCGAAAACAATCGACAAATTTTGTGGTGTGGCTAAGACCGTCAAACTAAACAAATTTGTGTACGGGACCAACTTAATCAGAGTAAAAAAATGTCAGCTGTAATACATTTTGGTCGAGTAGAAATTGACGTTTTCTATGGAACAGCTGATTGTTTTGTTCCATAGACAAAGTTGTTCAGTTTGACGATCTTAGTCACACCACTGTCGACTGTTCAAAAAATCATACTGTAGATATAAGAAAACTTGATAAATGAATAACGACGCCAATGTTTTGGGTTGATGTAGCAATGCTTCAAACACCAACACTTTTACGAGTATTGTGTGTTTAGATTGAGCTATTGCGTTTCAACTCAAAATTGTGGTTTCAACGTTTTTTTTCTGTGGAAGTGTTTTCTTCTATGTATTTTTTCAATCATTCATTGTCTTAATTCATTGTGTTTGAAGTTGCGTATTAACAACGATATCCATATCGTAACATAAGGTATTTTATTTTGGTTGTTAGTACAAAGTCGCTGGTTTACCAATAAATTCCAATAAGATTCAAATAAAAAGACGATGGATTTATCTGATATAACAGAGCGGAGCGGTTGTAAAACGCTCGTCTGTCACAAAAGCATTTGAATAAAGAACGCGCTTCAACAAACTTTGCTTAATGCTGTTCTGCCGTATTGTGTTGACGCATTACAAGTTTTATGACCAACTCTTCAAGAGCTCTGCGTGAACTCAAAACAGTTTCCCCATTGACTACATTGCATGAACCAAAGAGAGCGATCGGGACCAATCTACGCTGGCCACTAAATCGAACACATGTTAGCTTTTAGAAACAAGATCGTAATGTTGCCGAGTCTCCATCAATTGTTTGACAAGACATTACGTGAACGAAATTATGAAGTTCCAATGAACTTTCTGAGTGTTGAAATTCCCAGGTCAAGTGGATCCCGAGGCTTCTTAAATCTCTTCTATATATAATTAATAAACTCCGTAATTAAATTAATCATTATTGACGTGTCAAATAGTGAACGTAAATATTAAATGTTACTTGGCCAAAGTCTGGCTGTCAAGACCAGACTTTAAAAAAATGTGCTACTGTATTGTTGAATATCATTTCGTAATTATCAGTTTGTAGCGATGGATTTTCTGTTTAATCAAATTGTTGCTAAATGACAGGTGCTGATTAAATAGATATTGCTTAGATAACCTCATGATTAGGTAACGTAATTATACTTATTGGAATTTTATGTATGCGCTAAAGTTTTCTTTACACTCTTCGAAGTGACAATTACAAGGGACGAAAACGTCATAATTATGTTAAAGTTTTTGCGTTTACGTCTGTTATTAAGTTATTATAACGAATTTAACACGTATCTACAAAAACGTAAAAAAAGTCCCTTAACCAAGAAGTTAATCCTACACTTAGATAAATTCTCAGATATACCTATTGTGACTAATTTATACATTCACAAATTTAACACCCTGCTTATAATTAATCAAAATTATCGAAAACGCCATCGGTCACAACTAATCATAGTAACAAAACGAATGAATAAAAAATATGTCATATCACAATAATTATCTCTAATTAAAAAATGATATCCCGAATGCGCCTATAAATTATCTCTCGCTTATTAAAATTAATGTCATGATCGTGACCAATCGGGTGTTTCCGTGAGCGCTCGGCAAATTGCGCGTGCGACGCGACGCGACGTCCTTACCCTGGGGCAGTATTTTATGCCTCCAAAAAAAATACATTGCTCTAAATGTTCCAACCTCTTTTAAAACACTACACATAAAGAACGCAGTGCATATTGAATATTATAAAGTTTGTGGTAATTTTTTTAGAAAGCTTACAGATTTTGATTAATGAATTTTCTCATCCGAAAAGGTGGGCCCTTTTATTTTTCCCTCGAGGGTTTTTGTACTCGATTCATTCTAATTAATAAATTGAAAAATAACTCTTTGCTTAAATGTTTTAATGAATAATAGAAGTTAATAATAATTTTGGCTATGTTAAAGTTGTAGAAAATTTTATTCTGCTATTTGGAAATAATAAGAATTTATTGAAATGTAATGAAATGCGTGACGTATAGCCTGCAATATTAAGGCTTTGTGAGGGTTAAACTTGGATATTTAAATTAGAATCCTACTAATATTATAAATGTAAATACTTTTTATCTCGATATTTCCACGGGAACGGGAACCACGCGGGTGAAACCGCGGGCGGCCGCTAGTATTAAAATAACTTTTAACTCTATCCGGAAAAAAATGTACTAAACACAAAGATCCACTATAAAATTGTTAATGTTAACTGACTGTTAACTGATAATGTCCGAAAAATAATTTTAAAAAATCACCAACTTTCATTTATTTACAAAAACAACATTAAAAGTATTCATTCTTATCTGTCACGGAGTTATTTTTATAATAAACTTTAAAACACACTTTTCTATGCTTTGTTTTTCGTATTTTTTGTAAAAAAAGTTGAACTTTGAAACAAATATGTTGTCCTTGATCCTCCTCATTCATCATATTAAAGATTACGACAGAAACATTTTGAGGTCCATAATACGTCATACGAAAAATATTGTTTTAAAAATTTGCATATACGAGGACTTGCAATCATTTTGGGAGACCCACGTCTCATTTTTCTGTAAGAGAAATAACGTGATTTTTTCATTTTCGAGAGATCCAATTATATTGGTCTTACAGGACAATATATCATGTATCTGGTGCATAAAATTCGATCGTTCATTGACCCGTGCATACTAACGGTTTTTGGTTTTTCGAGTTGAATTTCTAATCAGTGTTTTGTGTTTTTCGTCATAACAATTATGTTACAATGGCATTTGTGACAACTGCACAGTAGCGTTGGGTGTATTCCCATCAACCGGTTGCTATCGGTAAAAAACAGTATGTTTTGAAAATACACTTGAGTGTATATTTTGAACATACTAAAGTAAATATATAACTGATTCTTATATTAATTAAAAAACCATATAGGTGAAACATATTTTTCGGTGTTTTTATATAGGGAAGACATAAAAAATATTTTATTGATGACAAATAACAACATTCAACTACTTAGTGACGAATTACAAATTACTTCTGCATATATTCTTCTGGACCCACCACCGTATATAGTTCAATAAAACTACACTGTACTCCTCGAGATCGTGCTTTTAAGTCAAAATTTAGTTTCGCTAGTCACATTCGAGCACATCGCAAAAACAAGCTCAACTTTTAAGAGTCGCCATCGCCGGATACGGTGTGGAGGACATGATAGTTCAATGAAGTTAAAAAAAGAGTATATTTTGTAATACAGCTGTTCAAAGTTCAATAGTTATACTTCATACCATCTATATATATAAAATTCAGAGTCCTGACTGAGTGAGATATCAACGCACAGCCCAAACCGCTGAACCTAGAGACTTGAAATTTTGCACACAGATACCTTATACAGTGTAGGCATCCACTAAGGAAGGATTTTTGAAAATTCCATCCCTAAGGGGATGAAATAAGGGATGAAAGTTTGTATGAAAGTCCCTCAGTTTTGAAGCTAGGATCTTCAAATTTTGTGTTTAGGCTGATGATTGAAAATAAATAAATACGTGTCTCAGCGTTTTCCAAAATTCTACCCCCGAAGGGGTGAAAAGGGGGATGAAGTTGTGTTTAGAAGATAATCCTTTATTTTTGAATAAAAATCGCTAAATTTGAAATTTAGGCTTATGGATGGAAATCTAACACAACGCATATTATATTGGTATAATTTCAACCCCCATGGTGATGAAATGGGGGTGCAATGGGGTAAATAAACCTAAAAATCGATATGGATGTCGTTATTGGGGTTTTCTGGGTTGACGATTGCGAAAATAACATTTATTTTGAAGTCCAACGCGGTGGACATGATTTAACCCCTAAAGGGGTGAAAATGGGGTTTAAATTTTGTATGGAAAAACAATATGAAATAGACAGTACAACTTTAAACTTCGTAGGAGCACGTCTAAAAATAAATCTACATATATTTTGTTATTTTGAAAATCAACCCCGTAGGGGGTAAATGGGGTAAGTAAACATAAAAATCGATATGGATGTCGTTCTTGAGGTTTTATGGGATAGTGATTGCAAAAATGACATTTATTTTGAAGTCCAACACGGTGGACATGATTTAACCTCTAAAGGGGTGAAATCGGGGAGACACTACAACTTTAAAATTCGTTGGAACACATCTAAAAATTATATATTTTGTTATTTTGAAAATCATCCCTAAGGGGTAAATGGGATAAGTAAACATGAAAATCGATGTGGATGTCGTTTTTGAGGTTTTATGGGATGGTGATTGCGAAAATGACATTAATTTATAGTCCAACAAGGTGGACATGATTTTAACCCCTACAGGGGTTCAAATTTTGCATGGAAAAAGAATATGAAATAGATATTACAATTTTAAATTACAATTTTAAAATTCGTAGGAGCACGTCTAGAAATAAATAGGCAATTACATACCTATTTTGTTATTTTGAAAATCATTCCTTAGAGGTACTTAAATGGGGTAAGTAAACATGAAAATCGATGTGGATGTCGTTTTTGAGCTTTTAAGGGGACAGGGACGGGGACAAGATACCTACTAATATCTCTGTACCAATTCTGATTATTGTAAAAAACTAGCTTCCGCCCGCGACTTCGTCCGCGTGGATATTAGAGAAAATCCTTAGGGAACCTTCAACCAGGATCCGACCAGCCGTTTTTACGCGATTAGGCGGGTCCCCACCAAGCGAGCAGCCTCGTGCGAGGCCCGCCTCACGAGGCAAACGTCTTGCCTCGCGAGGCAGCGCGCTTGGTGGGGACCCGCCTAATCGCGTAAAAACGGCTGGTCGGATCCTGGTTGAAGGTTCCCTAAGGATTTTCTCTAATATCCACGCGGACGAAGTCGCGGGCGGAAGCTAGTATTATTATAAATGTGAAAGTTTGTGGGTTTGGATGTTTGTTCCTTAATCACGCAAAAACGGGTGACTAGATATGGATGAAATCACACAAACAGATAGGTTAGCCTGGATACTATATAATACTTAAACATAGGATACTTTTTATCCCAGTCAAAGGTTCCCTAGGGATTTTCCAAATGTCCAAGTGGACGAAATCGCAAGCGGAAGCTAGTGTTTTATT
This sequence comes from Agriphila tristella, assembly GCA_928269145.1. Classification (NCBI taxonomy): domain Eukaryota; kingdom Metazoa; phylum Arthropoda; class Insecta; order Lepidoptera; family Crambidae; genus Agriphila; species Agriphila tristella. The sequence goes on along the minus strand of OV743431.1, from coordinate 55,123,755 downwards.
AAATTTTAATAGTATCTATTGCAAGAAATGGTCTGCGGTAACAACCCATTCTTGGGAGGTGTCCGATCCGTGAAATTTGTCATCTTCGCTGTTCTAGCATGAAAACTGTAACGAAGTTGGGTGTACACGTACAAGGACAATCTAACTGTAACATTTAAGGTGTGTATAATATATAATATGATTGTTTTATAAACCAAAACAACTTTAAGGGTGTGTTCGGAACAATTTGCTATAAGAATTCATGAGTTGAAATAAGGAAGAATATTATATTTAAATATATACTTACTATTTACCTTAGACCCATACTAAATTGATAACGTTCTGCTTCTGATATTATGTAAGAAGAGCTAAAAAAATTACCTATGTATTTTAAAGATTTTTTTTTCAATTTCATGTTTTTATGTTGCATAATAGTAAATCTGTATAATACTTAATACAAAAAGGCTTTAAAAAATTAATATTCAAATACATTCTCATAAAAAAACAAAATAAATTATCAAAACTCATTCAAATAAATTAAAAATGACAGCTGTTATACTTCTACCTCACTCCATTTCAAAACATCTAATAAGTTTTAATAAAAAAAAACAAGTCGCAAACTTTGATCAGTTTGTTTTATTACCTCTGTATCCTTATATTATTTCTGTATTAAAAAAAAGTAAAAAAAATTAACGACGCGACGTCTACGATATTAATTTATTCGATGACAAAGTAAACAAGACACGATGTGCTACTAGTTTAAATAAATAAAAAATGCGTTTCTGATTGCACAAAAAATTGCTTCGCCCAAAACGGGTAACTCCGTAATTTAAGATTTATAGCAAAAAATTAAAAAGCAACGGTCGGAGCATCTTTTAAATGTATTTCGCGACACTGCCGCGAACATACCAACAAAATGGCTCAATTAACTCTTAAGATAATAGGCGACCAATTAAACCAATTTGTGGTGTTATTAACATTTTAAACAAAAAAGCCATCGGTCATTCTTACAAAAATCTCGCTTTAAAAATAAATAAGAAATAAATTGACGATGCCTATCTGTAATTGGACGTGGTTTAATATAGAGCTTAACGGTCCAGTTATATTAAACGGTTCAGCGAAAAATATGCGTTACGGAGTTTTGTAATCGAGTGGTCGAATGGGCTTATCTCACATTGAAAACAAGTAACAACGCATTGACGAATTGTGTTAGGTACGTTACTTTTCAAAAACAATAATTTAACACTAAAAAATATCGACAATTGGAAAAAAATAACGCCGTGACTCATATTTGATTTCGTCATTATTTTGATATTATGTAAAACTAATATTAAAATAATCATCAATTTTAAAGTAACCCGATTTGTTAGTTTATATTATTAATTCTGAAATTTTAATATGATTAATTAGCTCATTTGGACTTATAGAGCGTTTTTTACTTACCTACGTATTAAGTGTCTCGTGTTTTCCGGTTTTACTATTAAAAATATTAATAATTTTGACGACTTATCATTTCTAGTTCAAGGTAGTTTTGTAAACAATTTTTTGTATATTTTTAATGAGATATTATTCACCAATTTATTCAACTACGAACAACTTAACTTTATTATTGATTTAATTACGTACCACACCGAAAGATCCAAAAGCAATTTCGTACACAACTTCAAGTGGAAATTTTAAAACAATTACAAACAAAAAAGGCTACGCTTTAATTCAGGAATTCTCCAAGTTACGAGAGAAAGTGCTGACAACCAAATATTACCATGCTTCACTTGGGCCCTATCAAAAAGTAATTATACAGACACTTTAACATTTAACCCTTGAAATTCTGCTCGAATTCAATGAGGCTCGTTATGCACTTGAAAACTGTATCTTGGTTTGTTTAATTTTTAAATTAATTTCCTGTGTCAGTTATTTTGCCCGCCAGTGCAGCGTAATTGGATGCTTCAGTCTTAGTGTCATGATCCTTCCAATTTTGAGTGCTCTCAGTTTATCAATAAAAAGATGTTTAAATTATGTTTTTTAGTATGGTTAAATATGTATATTTTTGCTTGTTCAGGAGGAGCGTTCTTTACTAGTTCGATATTACATATGCATAATAATTTATTTATCATAAATCATATTATTATTTTTAGTGAGAAGTAAAAAAAAAGGGATTAGGATATTGCTTTCAAAATTACTGAACCTCGTTTTGCTTGCTCGAATAATGATTTTCTTGATCTTTCTAATGAGAAAAATCAAGAAATTTTAGATATTAGCTAGAAAAAAAATGTCATTTCCAGTTTAAAAGTAATAATAATAAACCTATAAAGGGCTTTGTGTAACTAACTATGGACATGTGGCGTCATCATTTTTATTAGCGGCCACTCTTGGAAGTTATTTTTTTTATAAGAAGAGTTAAATAGAAAGAAGAGTGGCCGCAACATTTGAGAACGACGCCAACTTTACTCAAAGCTCTTTACAATGTTTTAAATTTTAAAACTCTTCTTATAAATAGACCGTACCTAAAGTAATCCACGTTCATCACTAATGTTTATCTATATATATAAAATTCAAAGTCCTGACTGAGTGAGATATCAACGCACAGCCCAAACTACTGAACCTAGAGACTTGAAATTTTGCACACAGGTACCTTATACAGTGTAGGCATCCACTAAGGAAGGATTTTTGAAAATTCCCTCCCTAAGGGGATGAAATAAGGGATGAAAGTTTGTATGAAAGTCCCTCAGTTTTGAAGCTAGGATCTTCAAATTTTGTGTTTAGGCTGATGATTGAAAATAAATAAATACGTGTCTCAGCGTTTTCCAAAATTCTACCCCCGAAGGGGTGAAAAGGGGGATGAAGTTGTGTTTAGAAGATAATCCTTTATTTTTGAAGTAGAAATCGCTAAATTTGTAATTTAGGCTTATGGATGGAAATCTAACGCAACGCATATTGTATTGGTATAATTTCAACCCCCATGGTGATGAAATGGTGGTGAAATGGGGTAAATAAACCTAAAAATCGATATGGATGTCGTTATTGGGGTTTTCTGAGTTGACGATTGCGAAAATAACATTTATTTTGAATTCCAACACGGTGGACATGATTTAACCCCTAAAGGGGTGAAAATGGGGTTCAAATTTTGTATGGAAAAACAATATGAAATAGACAGTACAACTTTAAACTTCGTAGGAGCACGTCTTAAAATAAATATACATATATTTTGTTGAAAATCAACCCCGTAGGGGGTAAATGGGGTAAGTAAACATAAAAATCGATATGGATGTCGTTCTTGAGGTTTTATGGGATAGTGATTGCGAAAATGACATTTATTTTGAAGTCCAACACGGTGGACTTGATTTAACCCTAAAGGGATGAAATCGGGGTTCAAATTTTGTATGGAAAAAGAATATTAAATAGACATTACAACTTTAAAATTCGTAGGAACACATCTAAAAATAAAAAGGCAATTATATACTTTGTTATTTTGAAAATCATCCCTTAGGTGTAAATGGGATAAGTAAACATGAAAATCGATGTGGATGTCGTTTTTGAGGTTTTATGGGATGGTGATTGCGAAAATGACATTAATTTATAGTCCAACAAGGTGGTCATGATTTAACCCCTAAAGGGGTGAAATCGGGGTTCAAATTTTTCATGGATAAATAATACGAAATAGACATTACAATTTTAAAATTCGTAGGAGCACGTCTAAAAATAAATAGGCAATTACATACCTATTTTGTTACTTTAAAAATCATCCCTTAGGGGTAAATGGGGTAAGTAAACATGAAAATCCATGTGGATGTCGTTTTTGAGCTTTTATGGGGACAGGGACGGGGACGAGATACCTACTAATATCTCTGGACCAATTCTGATTATTGTAAAAAACTAGCTTCCGCCCGCGACTTCGTCCGCGTGGATATTAGAGAAAATCCTTAGGGAACCTTCAACCAGGATCCGACCAGCCGTTTTTACGCGATTAGGCGGGTCCCCACCAAGCGAGCAGCCTCGTGCGAGGCCCGCCTCACGCGGCAAACGTCTTGCCTCGCGAGGCAGCGCGCTTGGTGGGGACCCGCCTAATCGCGTAAAAACGGCTGGTAGGATCCTGGTTGAAGGTTCCCTAAGGATTTTATCTAATAACCACGCGGACGAAGTCGCGGGCGGAAGCTAGTACCAAATACAACTTTTAATGTTGCGTAATTAGTCCAGCTTGTTGCAAGACATTTACCTTGTAGGGCGCGGGAATAACTTATGCATCGTCAATCCTCATGTTTGTCTATGCGATTGATGGCTAGGACAGACGCAGGGTTAATGTGGTTTATTTTTGTAATGCTGATTTATAATGTAAATATTAATATTATAAAAAGTCATTATTTCATAGTAAAAAAATTGCCAAGTTTACGTTAGATACTAAATATAAAATGTATTGTCTGATAAAAAATCTAAAAAGTAAAAACTAGAACAAGCCGTTAGTAATAAAATTTTGTTTTGGTATCGCTTCTTTTCTTAATAAGAATAATTCTCTCCATTTAGCGCAAAATATAGCGTGTTTTTCTACTTTCCAAAATATAAAAAAGTATTGTTAGTTTTCTTCACATTCATCTACAGTGGATAACTGTGTCCCAACAAGGGGACAAAAATTGCATCGATAAAAAGTATGAGTTGTAAATATTATTGTATAAGTTTTTAGCCCATAATCATAAGTCACCATTTCCTACAAGTGTTATAAGAAAACTTGGAACCTACATTATTTCTTGCAGTTCCGACAGTAATAACTCGGTCTTAATTTTTTTTTCAATCTTTCGCCTAGATCATTCGCCAGAGGCCTTTACATGGCATAATTGCATATGTAATTTATTGTAAATAAGTAGAAAGGAATTCTTACATACCATTTTTGGTGTGGTAAGAGAAGATGTATAGGTTTTATCACATCTGCATTACTGTAGAATAAGAACTCGCCATGAAATTCATATTTTTTGCTGGTAATTAATCTGTTTGGACGTATTTAATTATATGATGGTCTTGTTTTTAGTTGGAAGATTATGCTAGCAGCAAATCGGTTGCCTTTTCCAGATGATTTCGAGCTTATGAATGGTACAAACTAGCATTTTTTGCGTTTATTACATCTCATCTGCTCTTAATATGCGAGACTCAATTAAATAAATTATAGGGATAAAAAAGAGTAATGAATCGAGGTTTTCTTGATATTGAAATTTAAAGCAAAGAAGATTATTTATATTCATTTGTCGGTGGTATGAGGGTTCGCTTAAATAATCATAGGTACATAAGAATATTTTCACTAAGTATATTAAAAATAAGTTTCAAAGCGTATCCCAGCATGAATCAAATCAAAATCAAATAAATACTGATTCGAGTTTTTTTTAGATACTTAAAATCATTTTTACATATATGTAGTTTTATTTTAAAAGTAATTGCATATTCCAAATTGCTTCATTTTAAAAAACGACGGTAAATCGAGTTTCTCCCCAAATGATTTATTAGCAATTGAATGATACGATAAATTAGGTTACACCATATTTCCTATCAGTGATCGCCATTTAATCTTCCGATATTTCACATTCATATTGCCTGCCAAATATGCGTATAGTAGTCGTATCAAGCGATCTCACACGCCTCTTCATATTTCACCCACAGATTTTATGGTAGTTTTGAATACATAAAAGTTATTGGGGTCGTCAACAGGTACCTTTATGGAATACGTTTAAAGAAATTTATAGTGTTATTAAGGCGCAAAATGGCATAAATATCGAGATTATCTTTAAAGAATTGAGGGTTGTATTATGTATAATAAAATGCGGGAGTGATAAAATAGTTCTTAAGTTATTGTGATGTTAATTAAATGTCGTAAAAATTTGTTTGAATAATGTTTGTTACGACTTTCTCGTTAGAAGCCACTGACATTAATATGTCACGCTATCGAATTTAATGTTTTAAAATTAACATTAAATAGGTAGCTCTAAATTCATAGATTAATGGCCCGTTTAGCAAGTTAAGGATTGCTGTCTGAAACCTGCGAAACGTGCTTGTTTATTTAAAATTTTCACTTTATAAACCGAATTGCACGAAAATATCTATTTGCTAAGTAACCTGCATCCTATCCTTGACCAGATGTTTAAAGGAATATTGCTTACCTAGCATAATGTGACAATAAGGTACTTAAGTTCAGTCTGTGATCTATATTTTTCATACTGAGACAAATGACAGAAAACCCAGTTTTCTTTCCTGATTGAAAATGTCGCTGGAAACTCCTTTACCGACTAAACTAGCCTTCTGTTTGTCTCTGTCTGCATTGACGTGGGAATAAGGCTTGTCTCTACAAATGCCCTTACACAGCACTACACATCAGTCGCGCGTGAGACAATTTCCACTTGCCGTTCTTGAATTGACCAATTGTAAATCTGTCGGGCATGCAAACTCCAAGTTTAGTGAGCGCCTTTTAAGCAGACTACCTGTGTTGCATTTGTCGATTTGAATTTAGAACTTTTTGCGATGGAATAGCAGTGGTTGCAAAAAGTTTGACCACTGAATAAATTAAAGTACTAGGTTTGACATAGGTATTGCGAAACATATTGGAAGATTTAGTTGTTTTATTTATTTAATTAAAATTATTTTTAGCATGATAAACTGCTACCAAGCTTTTTGAATGTATTCCTTTTTAAAATCCACGTAACTTGTGCTACAAGACAGAAAAATTCTTTAGACGGCAAAAATATTATTATAATGATTTTCATTGCTTGAAATTTTAAACAATCAATTTGATGTTAAATGAGAAAAACATACAGGGTAAAATCGAAATCTTTAGAAATCTTTAAAATATTGATATTGATAACAAACTGTCGCCCGGAAAAAGCGATCCGTGGGGCCATTTACACAGGTCAATTTTCTGAAAGTTATCAAAATCGTGATTTGATTCTTAGTTTAAAAGATTCCTAATTAACTTTCATTTTAACCCGGTATAACATAATAACACCCTCTCTTCCGCATAACTTAAAGCTGCAGATTCAAGTAAAACAATTATTACAAATTATTCAATTCTCTGTAACGGGTGTTAAACCCGACAAAAAACATACAATTTCGAGAAAACGGAAACTTATTTTTTGAGCTGCTTAACGAGAAATTCTTGTAGCATCCAGCGCCGGCGAATATTCGAGCCGCATTATTTATTACTTACAATTTTTTCTCGTCCTTAATTTGTTCGAGGGCCGTCAAAGTTGCATTTATATATCGTCCCTGAATTATCATCGGCACATCTCCTCCAGAATGATATATCAAAGTCTAAAATTTAGGTTGCAATCTTAATAATTTTATCTGATTATCCGGTTTCGAGATACGTCACTTTAATTAAGTAATTTCTGGGCTTCGTTTAAGCTTCGCTGATTGTATCTCGCGCTGGGAAGAAGCTTTTTCGGCGTAAAAACAAATGATAATACTTTGTCATGTGTTAAATATACAGTAATCTCTTTGTTGGTGGACCGCTTGTTAAAACGCGGTTAAGTTTACGATTGTGATATTTAAACGAGCTGTTTATTGTGATCGTTAACTTTTAGGAGCTGGTGTAATTCGGTGATTATCTTATGCATGACTAGAAGGCGTCGTAACTATGTTACAATAAAATAAGAAAAGGTAGGTATTAAAGTTCAAATTGCAAACTAAGTTCTAACTATACTTAGTAGTCTTATTCTGTGAAATCTTATTATCTTCTGTGACAACAGCATCCGATGTTTCATTAATCTTTTCAGCGAGGGTATTAGGTACAAGTTCTTAAAACTTGCTATACAGCGAAAAAGAGCATTGCAATTCAGAAAACTAAAAAAAAATAAGAGCTTGTAATTCCCCTAGAAGCTGTGTATAGATAATAAATACTTCTAATTTATTTCTATGATCTATAGTACGTAATATAGTACGAAACAGAAAAACTAATAAATGAAATAAGTAATTGAAATAGACAAAATGATTCTTCCATCAAAAGTGAAAGGCTGACTAGGATTATACACTCGTGAGCAAAAACATAGAATCACAGACTATTTTGATAAAAATGAGGTAACTTTGAAGCTTTGATTCTCTGCCCAGGATTAAGCGAGATGTGATCTGATGATGGAAATTTAAAGAATGAATGGCAGAGGCTCATAATGCCAAAAAACCTTATGAATTAGTTGAGTCGTTTTGCTCAGGGTTGAACTTAAAAAATATATCAAGATAAAATTACATCAAAACTACTGATAACGTAACACTAACAACTCCATACGGTCTCTGCTCTGACTCTTCTGATCCATTAGGTTTCTTTAACGATCTGGACCTCCTTCCACCCCATTCAATCCCTGATGGAGAACAAAGTCTTCAAAGTTACTTCGTTGGAACAAAAATAGGCCTGTGAATCCATATTTTTGCTTAGAGTGTAGTTGCTTTATTTCTGCAGTCTATTTAAAGTCTTTTGTAGAAAAAGTATAAGGAATATGTTTATGTAGATTTTGTATTACATCATGCTTGTTATGCAGAGCATGAGATCAAGATCGATCATATATAGATCGATTGATGCGAGGTCAAAGGATCATGTCTAATATAGTACAAGTAAGAAAGTGCTCGATCAATCAACTTTATTTATATATTAAGAACATCACTAGTTTATTCTGAAGTACTATCGACAACACTTTCCACAGCTTTACCACTTCAAAGGTGGAAATCGCTTGCACGCCGCACCGTTGTGGTCGCTAACATACTACGTTAAGTTCGTGGAGGGGAATATCAGCATTGTAGATAGGGGCTGGTAATAGAGGCGGCTGCTAGGGTCGCAACCCTTCGGGAGGCGCACTTTGCTCACTTATAGCTAGAAAATAAGTCTGTAAGTTTTGGGGGCGTTCATGACCCTAATTTCTCTGCGTCTGCACCCGATTTTTCTGCAATGGTAAAATTGCGTCAGTTTCCGATCGTACCTTTTTTCCAAGAGTCCTAGCAATTTTGACATTGAATAGATTATGTAAGTGTTAAGTTAGTGTTAAATTAATACATTGTAAATCTACATAAGTATGGGTTTGAACAAATAATTGCCTTTTACTAAGTATTACAATATATTACAAGTATTTGAATAATTGCTCCACCAGTATAATCACATACTAACTTGATAATAAGTCCTTAGCTACACTACACATCGTCGTTATACTACGACAACCATTTATTTCGTGTCGCTAAGGACTTAACAACACCAATGCGATCTATGGTCTGCGAAAACCCTTTAAACACTTTGACAATATTGATAGAATGAAATCGATTTAAACCATAATTAATTAGAAAGAGTTTATAATGTTAATTAAATATAAATGATTTTAAACTAAAAAGCACATAATTCTAAACAAAATAACCTCTCTTAATCTTACAATTACACTCTTAAAGCCTTCACAATGCCTCTTTAAGCCGATTCCAAATGCATACATTATCTACGTAGCGCCTTAACCAGTGATTTTTCATTCAATTCTCTCGTTCCTTTTTGCCCGATCTTTTTGTTTCTTTTTCGCCCAATCTTCTTGTTCCTTTTGTGACCAAAAAGTCAAAAACGCACCGAATCCATTAACAGTAACTGTCATATCGTGTGGGCTGCGAATGCACCCGATCACTCATCGCTGCGTTTGCGCAGGTTTTGTTGCGGGTGCGTTGGAAACGTAATGTGGACTGAGAGTTCTGTACCTTTAATTTTTCAGAATAAAAAACTGAGTTGTTTTTTTGGTAGCTCAACTTTTTATCATTTCATTTGGTTTAATTTTAACCATGCATTTTACACTAAGTTAAAAAATATTTAAGTCAAATGTCAACACATTTTTGCCCTGGCTTTTATAATATTTGTAGCCAGTTGTTACTCCCTAGGGCTAAATGTAAAGTTAAGATTAAGTAAAATCCTAATATTACTGTATTGTTATTTACTATATCATTATAATAAAATATGTTTTGTCGTAAAGACTTCAATTTACGTGGTCTGTACATTTTAAAATGAAACTCTTCCAATAATTATTAACTCATCAATTCAAACCTTATGAAAAACAAAATAAAACTACACGGTATTAAAAAGGATGATGCATAACATATCACAATCGTGTTGTATCATTAAAACGGGATCAATTGCTTTCAACAAGCCGGTGGAACCCTAAAAAAACAACAAGACATTTCGGATATGTTAACAGTGCTCAGTCACGCCATCTCGTTAAAGATTTCGCGAGAACATGTTATTATTCGAAATTTATTTAATTTCTGCCTACAGTACTCGGTTTCGGGGCGTTTGTCGAAATCAGTTTAACAAATAACAAAATACACATTGCTGGCACGCGATTTGAAAAAAAATAAGAGATAATTCTCTTCTTGTTTAAAATTCCTAAATTAATAGAGCGAAAGAAACCCCTAGTATTTATGGAAGATGTTTCAAATCACGACAATCGTAATAAAGCTATATAGTGAATATTTTACACTACTATTCTAATTTAAATTCAATGGGATTATCATGAAAAGTTTTTATACTAATATACTAGAAAAAAAATTACTGTGTGTGTGAATGAATGAATGTCACCAGGATTGTCTCAGGCGGGAAATTAACCTACGACCTTTAAAAGTCCACATTTTATCAAATAGATTTTTTTTTTCTGGGTAAAGTGTATCAATAAAATAGTTCCAAACTAAGCTATGTATTGTGTAGAAGCAACAATATATTTATTATAGACTAGCGGCCGCCCGCGGTTTCACCCGCGTAGTTCCCGTTCCCGTAAAAATATCGGGATTAAAAGTATACTATGTTTTAATCTAAGCTATCTACTATCTGTGTGCCAAATTTCAACCAAAACCGTTCAGTAGTTTTTGCCTGATTGAGGAACAAACATCCAAACATCTAAACATCCAAACCCACAAACTTTCACATTTATAATATTAGTAGGACTAGGAGCCAATTAGCAAGTCAAAAGTTAAAAGGCTGTTAAAAGAAGAATTTCTAACAATTTGCATTTTATCTTCTTTATTCTTGACATTCAATCAAATTGTACTGAAAAGGCAAAACCTAAAACAAAAAAAATGTGCTTAAGCACTGTATAATGTCTTTGGTCTTGTACTAGCGATAATTTAAAGGCGTAAAATACACATAATTTTATCGACAAAAATACTCACGTTGGAGGCCGGCATTTTCAATTTGACCTTTTTATTTTAGATGACCCTGCCGAAAAATATTATTTTTTCCGGATTTATAGTTCAGGCAAAGAAAGCTCAAAAAATGAATAGAGGGAAATGCTTGGAACATAATTTTTGACTTCGTAACTTTGTTTGGACCTTTAAGGAGGCGAAAATAATATCAAAAGTCCCCGCCCGTAGCCCATATGCAGGGTAGGAGAGGGATGTTTGAAGGTCCCATTTTTCCGTTTTTCACATATATCTCGGAAACTATGCGTTCTAGCGACATGAAGATTTTTTTCAAGATATCGAGATACTTGATGCGATACAACATCTTCGGTATTATACCTGCCGTACAAATAAACAAAGCATAAGTTTCTACCTATGACTTGTTACTGGTCGCTGGAGCCCCATACCACCTCAGGATGCAGGTTTCACCTGTCTTTTGTACTTGAGCGGTGGTGGAGGAAGCGTCCGAAAAGACCGCTGCTGCTTTCTGGACCTCTGTGCGACTTCAGATAGTGAAATCGTCGCTAGTACAAGACCAAAGACATTGTACATGAAACATTAGTATACAGGTTGTAAATTGGAATCTACAAGCTTTTACTAAGTAGATAAACAAGTGCATTCCAAAACGACATTTACAGACTAGTTGCATTAAGACTTCCATGAATATCTTCCGTAGGTGTTATAATTGTTTCGAGCTAAGCTTTTTGCATCCATCTTCTTGGTAAACTACCCTTATAAGACTTGAGCATTAACATTACTCAACCGACAATTATAAATAATACTAGAACTATCAAGATTAATAGTAAGGATGTCTAACTACTTTATTTTTTTTCTGGATTAAAAAACCACTGGTCTTTAAACTACAAATTATCTTCGGTCTTTGAGACGAACTAGTGGCTGTATAGAGAGGTTGACTGCGCGTTTGTGACATTTTTAGAAATGGCTCAAATACGATTTTCCCCATATCTCCGCCATATTGAAATTTTTCGAAAAACTGTCGATAAAAACATAATATAATTGTGAAACCTGCTCACAAAATTTCACGAGAATCGGTTGCCAAATATGACCTGTAGAGAAGAACAAACGGACAGCCGGACAGCTGGCTAGTGGGACAGACATACGAAGCATTTTTGCCCAAGGTTGAAAAGGGGTCGCTTTGCGCTCGCTCGGTCAATGAATATTATAGATCTAACAAAAGTGACATTTTTTTTTTTACAAAATGCATATTTTTACCTGAAAAGGAGCGAAAAAGTTTTGGAATGACGACCACACACCGGAAAGAACTCCTTGGGTTGACTAAGGATGAACTTAGATGATCTTGCGCCAGACCGCTAATCGTGAAGAAGCAGTGGGTGACGTGCAGCTGCTATGATGATCAAGTTTAATCCTATACTTTTTATACACAACGGGATATTTTGGCCTTCACCTCATCTGATGTTAAGTGACGATAAGGCCGAAGGTGGGAGCGCACTACACCCGGAATCCTCATCACTGAGGACCTGGCTATCTTACCTCCAACTGCCAGAACACAACAATTTTTAAATTGTAATTGAACCACTAGACCACAGAAGAGCTTTCATGACCACAAGTTACTACAGATAACGCGCTAAAACTTTTGGTTATATCAATTGTTCAATTCACGCTGAATTTCATATCATAAACATATTCATTATTAATGATACTAGTATTAATTACAACTATAAAACCCAAACCACTTGCTCGATTCATACCTACACATTGCATGGAATGACAATCTAATTGAATTAAAACCACATACAATTTTGTTATACAAAAAACACTAGTTATTTCCAGTCATCAATCGTTAATAATCATGTTACCGTGTGGAAGTATTTTACACTGTTTTTTTCGACCTTGATCGGTTTTTTATATTAAAAAAAACTCAGCAGTCCAAATACGACACTCGAACATGAATATTTATTCGTAATTGTGCTCCAAAATGTCATTATACAAAAATGGCGACCTTACACTCTTCAGACATCTTGAATGTTAAGGCTAGTCTACGACGGATTTTATAATGAATAAAATAATTTCATGCGCATAAATAAATAGTATCAGATTCAATTGAGTAACATAATTGGAATAAACGAACAGATGGGCATTAAATTTTTGGTCTTTGTTAGGTCAAATTACTAATAAATAGCTTAAAAAAATCAAATAAGAATAATCAGTTTTAGATAATTGTGATAAGTTGCATTTACCGCATTTTAGTTTAGTTTTGATTAAATTAACAAAAAAATATAAATAAAAAAAATATAAACTAAACTAATGTTAACAGTGAAAGAAGCTATGCCACAGATTAGAATTTCAATAAAATCTTAAGCAAAAACAAATATGGATTCTAAGTAATGCAAATATATTCGTTTGTATCTCAAAATTCTGTTTAAATTAAATTCTAATGATTTATTTCTGGCAGAACTAAATTATGCGTTTTTTTGTTGTGTGAAAAATAAAAATACAAATAACATGCGTGCAGTATGTACAACTCTTTATTACACATCGTGACTACCAATGTTTGCTTAGTTTTTTTTATTGGAAGCATGCATCCGATTTTTCGGTCGAGTCCACTCGATTATCAAAACACTCGAGTGTCTTCTGGTTTTTGTTAAATCAATTCACAGCACTCCGGACTCGATACCAAATCGTTCGTCGTTGTGACATCACTATTATTGAATCAAATTATTTGATCTTGTTATATTCAAGCAGCTCGTTTAAACATTTTTATAATAGTTTTGAAGTTCAAAATATTTCAAAGTTCATACGCAATTAAAAGTTAACATTGAAATCGAAGTAATTATACAACGTATTACAAAAATACCTCAAATGCCGATATACATTTTGATAATTTTCGTTATAAATTTTTGTATAAAACATTAGATTTTTGTCGCGATTTCAGAGTTGACCCATTAGTAAAAGTTGATCAGTTTGATGATCCCTATCTACCATATTTGGCATTATAATTAGGGATTTTTGTAATATGTTATACAAACAATACACATAATTATCATTAATAAAAAAAAAACTGCTGTTCTAAGGAATTGCATGGCATTCGAGCATCCGCATTTTTTTGCCGATTTTATAGCCAAGTACCTAGTTTGCCTGTACTGAATCCGGCGAAATGAGAATCCGACCTTTTGCGAATCCTTTTACCAAGTGCTAACAATCCCTTATTAGTGTTCGAAATTGTTCTTGTTTTTTATACGGTCTCTTTCGAGTAACCGTAGTAATGTCAATCCATAATTTAATTATGAATAATAGCTTAATCACTAAGTTTGTCGATATCAAAGCATCGAGTCAAGGTTATGTCAAAGTCGTTTATTAATCGATTAAGAGGGACTCGATTATTCATAATTATTTACAAACTGAATTCATTTTCTCACCTTATTAATCCTTTTCACATTATTATTCATCTAATTATGTTAATCCAAAATTATGAACATCGAAATTTTGCGTTTTACTCATATTATTATGAACGGTCTTTTAATACTGTATCATACAGTATAGGAATTATTTTTTATTCTTATTATGGCAATGAGATCAGAGGGCCTATTCCAAAAAAGAATTACGATATTTGGACGATGTTTGTTGATCGATTTACATGGTTTTTAGCCTTATATATGAGTTTATAATGTCACGATGTGAGACGAACATCGTACGCTTATCGCGTTTTTTTTTGTAATAGGCCTTCAGGTACTTTAGTAGTTTTTTCCATCTCAATACTCTACAAAAAACCTAAGTACCCTTAACTACATCGATTCAAATGGCAGACTTTCTATTGGATACTTAAAAGTTTAAAAATACGCTTTTCAATTTCATAAAATTGTGAATGTAAGTATCACGCTTTTAAAATTGGGATAACGTTTTAATTTCACAAGATATACTTTCGAAATAAAAAGGACTCCAAAGAGAATTTAATTTTGTACATACAAAACTTTCCCTCCGTAGCAAGTGGACAGATTCGCAACTGGACAGATTCTCAACTGGACAAATTCTCAGGTGGACGGATTAGCAACTGGACAGAGTACAGTCGTGAACAATGAATATAGCCGTCCGTCTACAAAGACTAGCTTTGGTTTTGTCGGTAAGCTTCTTTTAAGAATTGGCTGAAAAAAAACTTCAAAAACAAAACCATTCCTTTTTCAAAGTGGACGTTTCCGAATTACAATTTTACCATTCACATTTTTCTTTCTGTTTTAAATTTTTTTCAAGATCGATGAGTCTTGTTTTAAAAAATTATGCTAAAAAGCACATAACATTTATTTATCATGCCTCTTTCAGTTGAAGAATATGCTAGGATTATGGCTTTTCTGGAACTAGGCATCAGTATGCGTCGCACTGCAAGAATGGTGGGTGTGACGGTACGAACGGTCCAGAAAGTAAAGCGAAGGTACGAAGAGACTGGACACCATCTGAGAAGACCTTGTAATGGCAGACCCAGATGTACCAGTGAGGAGAAGATCGTTATATTATTTTCATCCCTTCTATTCGAAAAAGGATATATTTAGCGAGGGCGACATACTTTGAATATTTTTGGCGAGGGCGACATACTTTGAATCCCTCGCTACGTTCAGGATTCTACTGAAGAATCCCTCGCTACGCTCGGGATTCTACTCTAGAATCCCTCACTTCGCTCTGGATTCAAAAAAGCACCCTCGCCGTAAAAATATTATTTTGCTCCCTTGTAATACAATCTACTATTCCACTGTATTATGAAATCGCCACCAAAATGCAGTTGAAGTCCAGCAACAGCTACTTCAGACCCGGAGGGACTACATTAGTGATAGTAGTAGTAGTAGTAGTGAGAAGAAGACTTGCTGAAGCAAATTTAAAACCCCGAAGACCAGCGAGTGGCCCAAAACTCGAGAGACAGCATCGAGTAGCAAGACTGCGATACGCCCGTGAACACATGCAGTGGGATGAAGAAGAATGGTCAAGAATTTTGTTTACAGATGAGTCTCGATTCTCCCTTTACACTTCTGATGGAAGGCGAAGTGTTTACAGGCGACCTGGTGAGCGATACCTTCAAGCCTGCATCTCAGAAAGAGTCCAGTACGGTGGAAGCAGTGTACATGTATGGGCTGGCATATCTTCAGAAGGTCGCACAGAGCTAGTAGCCTTATAAAATGGCACCCTCACTGGGCAAAGATATGCTCAATAGATTCTCAATGAGTATGCAGGGCCGTATTTAGCAAATATGGGTGATGGATCGATGCTGATGCATGATAATGCCCGGCCACACACGGCTCATATCGTACAAGAGTATATTCAGGAGGTCGGTATCAGCGAGATGGCTTGGCCATCAAGAAGTCCTGATCTCAACCCGATTGAACACGCCTGGGATGAGCTTGGGAGGCTAGTCAGAAATCGCAGACCACCACCTACTACCCTCAGGGCACTAAAGCAGGCCCTGGTAGAAGAATGGGAGAATATTCCCCAACATCGGCTCCGAAATCTAGTGTTCAGTATGCCAAACCGGCTCGAAGCTGTAATCAGAGCTCGAGGAGGCAATACCAGTTATTAAAAATTAAATAACATATTGTAATACATTTTAGTTGAATTTTTTTTACACTAAACTAAAAATGACAATTTTCATTGTTTTATCTTTTTTAAGTTAAAAATGTTACTAATGTATAATTTTAGTATCTAAGAATTAAAAGCCTATAAAATTTGCAACAAAACGTTTTTAATCTTAAGGATTTACAGTTGACAGTTTCAGTCAGACAGACAGTTGTTTTTTTTTACCAACACTTTCATAAGCCTCATCGTCGCATAACTAAACCGAGTCAAAGCTAATACGCGCTAATAGGTGCTATAAAGAAGACATAATTTTCCTCCGGTATTTATCTAGATAAGGTAGCACAAAATTACCGATCGTTCGCAAAAGGGCCTGCAATTAAAAAGAAGCCATGTCCTATATATCTAACATAACATTTCCCTATGAGATATAAGGCGCCAATCTTATACTGAAATGTTGTAGAGTGTCGCTGTATGTTGGAAAGTAACTGGTATTTAGTAACTATTTCTGTTTCTTTGGTGCAATAAATACCAGAGCGGCGAACGAATTACGTAATATGCGATGAAGTGGTTATTTTTCACATCTCTGTGTTAAACGAACAATCAGGGTATTTTATCCAATGTGAAAATATTTTTTATGAAATGTTGGTAAGAAATGATCTTAAAGAAAACGAGGGACTCAAAAAATCTTAGTTGATAATCGAAGCCTAAAACGGGTTAGGTGCTATGCAATCCATACGGTTTATTTCAGTGACGCCATATACTTTTACCATATGCTATTTATCCATACCTTAGTTTTCCGATTCAGAGAGAGCTTAAAGTTTTGCACAAATTTATAAAATGTTCAAAAATATCATAAGAATCGACATTTTAAAATTCTGCATTTAAATCTCGATCCCAACTCTAGTGCAGTGGGTAATGCAGTAGGTCCACGGGTCATCAGGGGTATTTCCGTATGAACCTGTGATGAACAGCAGATCTTTTACATAAAAAACAATCACGATAAAGCTAGGATTTCCTAGGATAGTGGTGCTGTCATATTGCGGCCGTAATATAGCGGCATTGAATGTTGTCTATCTAAACAATACGGCGACACCGTAACTTCAGAAACCGCGCCGTATTGTTTTCATAGACAGCGTTCTACGCCGCTAAATTACGGCCGTAATATGACGGCACCGTCATCCTAGGAAACCCTAGCTTAAGCTTGTTCGTCTCACTCCGTGACACTATTATCTTACCAATAAGGTTCAATATCAAGTTGATTGAACTCCGAAATGCGTCCGATTATCGTGATTCGTTTTATGTAATAGGCCTGCAGATACCAAAACTAGGTATTTTGTTTATCTTGTTTTTTCTTTTACAGATGAACCAACAATGCAAAGTCTGCGGAGAGCCAGCTGCCGGATTTCACTTTGGAGCTTTCACTTGCGAAGGGTGTAAGGTAATTAATATTAAAATATTTTATTTTTTATTTTAAATAAATAAATGCAAAAGGCTTTTTTTCAATTACATGAAAAATACGTTGACGGGTACACTTTCAGCAGTAACTATTTTAATCCATTCATCTGTTTAAACTTTAGTCAATTTTAAACCAAAAATATATGATGTCAATCTTGAAACAATAAAATAATTAAGATAATTAATACACTCGGCTTCAGAAAAATTGCACCTCTTTGAAAGTAAGTTAAGACTTGGCCACCTGCTATTGCTAGCTAACGTTCTATTTTGTAAATGTTGATATCTATTGAAAGTACATTTAATGAGCTTTCAATTAATATTTGTTTGATTTAATTAACATTACAATTACCATAATTAAACGCTTAAAGCGTATTGCTCGCGCCGCCATAAAAGGGAAATAAAAGGGGTAAATTCAGGAAATGCGGGTAAATTCGCTATCGAAATGATGGAGAAAACACACTTCAACAGTTGAATTAAAAAATGGAATACCCAAGCTGGATGATACTATTGCCCATGAAGTTGCTCAAATATTACAAAAAGAATGAGACAATATCACGTTGCTTGGAAACTGTATCTCAGTAATAAGCAACATACACATACATAGCAACATATAGGTACATAGCCAACAGTCTCTAGAAACTGTTGGAATACGCGTCGAACGGAATGAATTACTGAGATTCAGTTTCCGAGCAACATTACATTGCCTTATTTTTTTGCTATATTTGAGCAACTTCATGGGCAATAGTATCCATCTTGGGTATTCCATTTTTTAATTGAACTTTTGAAGTGTGTTTTCTCCATCATCTCGATAGCGAATTTACCCGCATTTCCAGAATTTACCCCTTTTATTTCTCTTTTATGGCGGTGCTAGGTTAGATATTTACTAGACAGGTACCTACAGAATTCTCAGTATTTTTGAAATCACTTCTTTAAATTTTCAATGTGTTAAATACTTACTTATTGACAATCATGTACATTGTACGTACTATCTACAATCTTTATCATTACTAGTCATGTTATTATTTTTTTTAATTAAGGCATCTACACACAGGACTGATCTGTAATAAGGCCGGCATCGCGATGCGTCGTGTCGAAAGCAATTTGTTACTCTGAATCAATTTGTGCGTTTTTTGTCGCACTACGTCGTCGCTCGATATAATTTGCACCGGTCTACAGGAAATGTGGGCGTAAATGCACCCACACACGAGGATAACCAGAAGCAAGAAACTAATTCCCGAGTTCGAGAACAGTGTTAAAATATGTCGGAAAATGTAGATGACGTAGTTATTATGCATTCTATGTTAAAAAAGATAAAGTCATTAAATAATTCTTCAATTTGCAGCCTGAATTTGAACGTACGTCATAAGGTGACGCCATATCTATTGCGAGTAAACTAAACTAAAAAAAAGCGTTGTTTATTGTCTTTTGAATGATTATTATGAAACTTAGATTATTGATATTGTCTAGATGGACAGTTAAAGATACGAACGCGTCAAAAAAATGGTCACCCAACTGTTGGGTGATGAGCTTTCAGTGTCAATTGTGACAGCCTTGGATACGTACGTGACGCTTGAGAAAAATTTATTGTTTAAATATGAGATTGGTGCAGTAAAATTGTGCAAAAATTATCCAAGTCGATCCAAAATAATAGATAATGTCATTTACAATCGGTAAATACGTGAACTTCGTATCAATTCATGTGAAATAAATAAAATAATTTGTAGTACAAAATTTTATAAATTTGATTCACAAAGTCCCTAGTAACAAGGCCTCAGCCTTGTTCTTGGTGTACTCTGATATACCGAAACAAAAAAATGGCAATAATTTCCTTTTTTCTATAATGACTTCTGCAAATGGCAGATTCTTTTAAGGACAGATATTTGTACAGTCAGACAGCAAAAACAAAAGTTTTTTGACATTTGTTGTATAAATTAATTTCACGTTATAGGGAAGTCGAAAATGAAAAAAAAAGATCGATACATCAACGACATATTATCGACATAACAATAATCTAAGATATGAAATTGTTTCCTGTAAATATAAGGTGCACCAATGAGAGCGCACATTTTAAATTGTGTGTTTATTTTTTTGGGCAAGAGGCAACTCTGAAATTTTCCAGCTGTGACCTATGATTGTAGCGATTATTAAAAAAGAGCGATATAAAAAAAACGCGTTAGCATTGTGAAAGCCGTTGAATAAGGCCGAAGATGGAAGAGCACTACACCCGGAATCCTCATAACTGATGAACTGGTTATCTTACCTCTAACTGCCAGATCATAACAATATTTTAATTGTTGTTAGGGCGTCAGATTTAGGTAAGATGGTGGTAGCTAGCCAGGCGGACTTCAAGTAAGCCCTACCACCAACCAAACCTAGTACAAACTGTACCCCCCCTTGGAATCGAACCCGGGACCTCTGCGTCTTAGACTACAGAGGCGGTTAACATAATATGTATGGCGACTATGAATAAATACAATCGTTTATTAGAGCAACAATTTCCAGACCAAAATATCACACGAAATTCGGATGTTAACTGGGTTACCAAGATGATGTGATTTAACGCCGTGTTATTTTTTTCTTTGGGGTTTCGAAAAATCTCGATTATAGGCGAACTAATCAGAAACAATTCTTCAAAGTCGAGTTACAACGCTTTAACGATGAAGAATATAAAATGTATGAAATATATAATATGTAAGTCAAATATGAATATAAAAGATCCTACAGCCACATCTTTGCAAAAAAGTCATCAAAATATTTCATAAAAAAAGGAACAAGAAAAAGCAAGCTTTTCCAATTATTTTGTTCCGTACTTAATCACAACATGTCTTCTTTACAATGCAATAAAATATCACAGCTTGATAGAAAAATTCGTGATAAATGAATTAAGAAATATTTCCATAGTTCAGTGCCATTATTTACATATTTCCATACTTAAACCATAACAGTTTTGGTAGAGTCAACAGAAAAATTGCAAGATGAATAAATAAAACACTTGAGGATTTGTGGCTTCAACGTTAGTATAATTAGTATTAAACAACGACTCACTCTATAGAAATTCAATAAAATTTATAACACTATAACACTATAAAAAATAAAAGATGATTTAATCCTTCTTAAAAAACGATTTTTGGGGTTAAGTGGAATAAGCCAATCCCCGTTCCTTAACTGCGACCACATGTAAATACCATCGGCAAGCTAGTCAACACAATCTTCATCATCAACCAGTCATCAGTCGCAATCAGGTATATCCATTACAAAACTTAATGGAATAATTTCAACACATGGGTTTTTGCCGTGAATGCCTTTTAACCGATCTCGACCTTTGGATGTAGTCGTAAAACCTGTCAACGCTGACGATTCTGAAGCCAACCACAAGGATGAAAAGGCGCGAGCCAAAATATGTGTCTCACGTGAAACGAATCTATACAGGGTGTTAATAGCACCGTAGTAAAAACTTTCAGGGCATATTTGATTGAATCAGGCGTCACTTGGTGGAAGTCCCAAACCATTTTGAAAAAAGAAATATATGTATGTAGCTGACTTCCGCAAACAATATGCATATACCAAAATATCCGTGCACAATACCAGCATTTAGCAAGACAGCAACACACCTTGCACCTTCACCAATTAGGCATTAATTATTATTCGGTGTTGGCTTACACACGATCTAACTCCTGAGGATGCTCCGGGTTTGGGCAAAACACGTGTAAGTACTGAAGGTGTAAGGTGTGTTGCTGTCTTGCTAAATGCAGGTATTGTGCACTCATATTTTGTGGTATGCATGTGCCTATTATTATTGTTTTAGGAAGTAAGCTACATATATTTAATTTTTCAAAATTTCAGGGCATAGTCGACTCATGATTTTGAGTCTATCTGATGTAGAATTTTTCGCAATATTTATGAACATTTTTGTGTTTTTTTATTTCTTTCTATCACAGAGTCTTTCTTAGTTGTATAGAACCTAAATTTACAGAAAAATAGTTAAAATATCAAAAATGTATAACCCCGCAATGTAAAACAACAGCGGTTTGCTCGCGGTCGCGGCGGCAACGCAACGGCAAGGTCGTAGCCGTTGTTGGGAGCCCGCACGCTCCCGTGATATTATCGAGTTGTTACGCGTACATTGCTTCTCAACGAAAAATCAAAATCTCAACTATGCATATGCGACAAGTGATTCCATAGAGAAAGTTGCTTAACTCTAAGGGTAGAAAAGTTCCCTCGATAGGGTGCTAATAACACCCTGTATATCATGTCATAAGATCTGCAACGACCGCACTCGAGACATTCATACAGCCTCAAAAAGATGTATGCAGATAGTGGCCTGACACGAAGACTTCGATTAATGAAAAAGTTTCTAACAAATAAAACTAGAGGTACTTAAATAAAGGAGAGAGAAAAAAATCTAAATAAATCCATATTATTAATTTGATTACCCGCGAATGGATTACCGTTAATCTTAAAGCGACTCCTGCAATGACAATCGCGATATACAACCCGAGCCCAATTACCGACCACCTGCAGTCAAGGCGAACGTAACCATATGTCACCATTTAAAAAATACCAATAACGCCGCCATTTACAAAATCATATCTCATTTGTAAATTGGACAATATATCAGAGACGACAATACGTTTGAATGGGTTATGAAACCTCCACGGATTAGAAACAAATCGAAAGATATAATTAGTATAGTGATTTATAGCTTCAGGATTTAGATCCGCTATAAATCAGGGTTAGTTAGTGGATAGTGGGATTTTTATGAAGAGTGATGAAATTGTAATAGCATATTTATGTTAACTAGGTACTTCTAAATGATTTTTCTTTAAAATACTAAAGTTGTACAAGTAAGAGCTTACAAGAGTAGGTACTACTTGTCCTGTCAGTTATTAGTTTAACTTTGTAGTAAGTTTTTCTTAACTATGTCTTAAAACAATTCAAAAGACATAATTATTATCGTGTATTGTTCATGACACCTTTAACGACACCATTGAGGTGTCGTTTACAATATTTTTTGGCAACCACACCAACTTAGTGAAATTCTAATGTAAGTATGAGTACTTACATTCGTTGATATCAATTATTTATCATTCGTTAGATCACGTAATGACATGTTACGTCGGCAGTGGTGTGGTTATCTTAAAGAAAATTGGAAACGACACCTCAGTGGTGTCGTTAACAAAACATTATTATTTAAAAAAAAAACGTTACTTAAAAAAGTCTCAGTAGTAATTTTATCACCACAATTTTCCAAATAGGCTAACATAAATAAAAATATCCCAATAATTTCAACATGTGTAGCGTGAAAATTTATTTAACTTTTATTCAAAGAAAAATGCAAATCAAACATTGTAACTTATCTGTTTTTATCACTACACACAACGAATGCATAAAAAATAATTAACATTTTTATCACACTAAATAATTAGTGAAGATGTTTTAAAAAAATACATTTCTAAAACAAACAGCGCTACACCTCAAATATGTTCTTGCATGATTTAACATTATATCAGAGAAACTACTGATTAGTTATTTAACATAATTAAGTATTTATTCAAATGTGTCTTAAACAAACATGGCCGGACAATACGTGGGCGGAACTGTCGTAGACTTTGATATAAACCCTGTAGGGCAAACGGTATCGTATTTCTTTGTAAATAAATTAAAAAAACCCAATTTGGATGTTTTAGACTTCTCTCTAATTAGGAATAGGCCGTTAAGTTTTTGGATAAGATATATTTGTAGGATAAACACTTTCTAAATGCAAGAATCACGTTGGAACCAGTTGTTTGGAAAATTATCTCCGTTTTTTTGTTTTTGAGATGGTTTAAAATATCTTTGACTTATAATAAAAGACTTCTTCATAGCGAGTGTTTGTTTACACTGTAAAATATTTAACTAAACTCTTAGCTTAGCATAGATATACAAAAATATTAGACAACATCACAATTATTGCTCCAAATTTCTAAGTAAGACTAAGTTGTTAAAGCACTTGTGTAATGGAAATCAGAGACAACGGTGGAACCACAAACACCCAGACCTGACCCAATGTAGAAAATATCGTTTTCTAAATAGATCCAGCTGAGGATCAAACCCGGGATCTCAGAAATGGCAACAGCTTGAAAACCAGTGAACAAACCACTCAACCACGGAGATTAGTTTTACTAAAAACTATTCTGTGTTTGCTTCGAAGTTTTAAGTGTTGGACTAAAGTACGTGGGATGGAATAAATGTCTGAAATGTTTCATATCAGTGGAAAAACGTACCTATATTTTGTGCGAAAACTAATTGCTTTTCCTGATTGGTACTATCTGGGGGCCTTCAAGTCGCGAGTGAATAGGTAACTTCTAGGCAAACGCGTTTCATCGTAGATCACATCATCACTTACAAGGCGTTATAGCGGTCAAGAGCTTGCTTATCTGTCATAAAAAAAAATTCTTGCACATTATAATTGTATAGGTAAATCCATTTTGACATACTTACGACAAGCTATAATAAAATCTCCAAATTTGAAAAATCTTCTAATTATCTTTTCATCAATACTTATTATCCTACGCTTTATTCCATTAGGCACTCTAAAAAAAGACCTAGCTTGAAAAACACATTTATTTTACAAATTTATAATGAATTCATCTTTAATGGCCTCTTGTAGTAATTAATAATCTCTGGTCTATTTTATATTTGCTAATATATTTTGCTTTTTCGATGAAGAAAATTAGATTTTGTCGATGGTCGCTTAATCTTTAGACTTATAAATAATATATTTATTTATTTATTTACTTTAAGAACAGTAACAGTTACAATAATACAATTAAAAACATCGAACACAAAATATAAATGGTATAAGCACTGTTTTTAAATGCCACAACATGCTTTACAATATTATTACAAAAACGTGAAATGACGAAACACCCGACAAAACAAAATAAAAAATTAACCACAAAAAAAATTACCTACATAGATTGTTGATAATATTGTAATTAAAATTTCAGGAAGGTTTTATTCATTGCAGGGAATTGAACCGAGATTATCTTTTTATTGTTGGTGACTTATCTATAATAATAATAAAAAATGTAAAAGTAACATAATATTGTAAAATAAAAAGGTTTTGAAGGAGACAACCCTTACACAAGTGTTTCATAACACACGAAATATTTTTATAACTATGTCAGCTTTTTTTCACGCCTACACCACAGATTTTTTTATTAATTTCAATAACCATAGATTTTGATATGACTATGATAAAAAAATCATTAAAATACCTGATTAATAAAAGATAACTTTCTCAAAAATTAGTATAAAAGGAAGTGAAATAGAAGATGGAAGTTTGAATGGGGACCTGAATCAAAGTTAACATGGATGAAGTCATAGGCAAAAGTAAAAATTAAAAAAAACTTTCAGACATCCTTCCCTAAAACCAAAATAAATCCATTATCTCATCAAAATTAATATGATTACATTTCATTACATTCAAAGGCTCGAGCGTCGACATCACGTATGTTCCACATACAAAATTACAAGGAGTTTGTGAGAAATTACAACGGGGGTCAGCAATCGAGTTTGATTACAGAGCGTTTATATCGATAAACGTGTAATTTGCTCACTTTTCAATAATCGGCAGTATGATGATACGGTTCGTTCTGATATCGGATTTATTGCGGTTTAAAAGGCACTAAGTGTTATGTTTCGGTTTTTTTGTGTGGCGGTCTATTTTTTTTAGTCACGCTTCTTGTGCAATGTAATAGATGTTTGAGGCGACAGGGGAATTTTTCCAATTATCGACAACTCAAAGTATATTGGACAATGATAGGAAACAAAAATCGATTTTAGCTAATAAGGAAAACTTTCTTTGAAGTGAATGACATTAACAAAAGTTTGATAACAAAGTTAAAGAACAGGAACAGATATTTTAAATAAAAATCTATAATAACATGTTTCTTAACTGTTTTTAAATGATTGAGCTTGAATTAAGTTTAACGTAAATCCATATATCACTTAAATTATGCTGTTACATTTAAAAAAACCTGTTCAAAAAGCTCAATTAATAATACATTAAAATAAATTACACGCTTTTTGGTAATCAGCGAAAAATAGAGCGGCGAAGTGTGCTCATTTCAAATTTCGGACATTTAAAAATTGAAATGAAAATTTTCTGACGCGGGCCGGTATTATAATGACTTTTAATGCGTGTACGCATTATGAATAATTCATAAACGATTCGGTGTACGCGATCGTCTTTTTGTATTCTAAAAACGTCCAGTGTATTTATAATGTTCTGCCAAAATAAGCATGTGTTCTTACGGTCCTGAATATACCATGTTTTTGATTATTTGAAACAATTGAAAATTTAAGTGATTACACGCTTGTGTTTTATTAACTTTAATATTCTTATAATAAAGTTAACTGTTAATTAATTGTAATAAAATAAATTGTTTTTGACACATTTCTGGTGATATTAGAAGATTAACAATAAGGTAAATCATAAATTTTAAGCCAAAGGTGTCTTTTTAAACCCCGCATTTTTAAGGGGTACCCACATTTACCATTTAACTTGATACGGATTAAACATGATCATTATTTCATGATTAACCTCCCTCATACATAATCTCGCGTTTAACTTTTAACAGATCGACCTTAATTTTAACCGGCAGTTAACCCTTAACTAAATTAATGAGACTACATTTTTCGTCATTTATACATTTGCGTGAGACAAAATGGCGCTGGGCATCAGCTTTATGCTTTCAAACCCACTATCATGTGATATTAAGGTTAACAGTTTCCTTATGGCACTGCGTTAAAAAACGGACATTATACGTGTAAAATGATAGTGTACTGGGCGATATAATTCTGATAGGCTTGTTTGGTGCTGTTAAATTTTTTGAACTACTTGTAATTGTGAGAGTAGAGTTAATGATGATAAAAGGGTGTGATGTGCGATCTTCATTATGTGTTAACAATGTTTGATCATCAGTTATAATCAACGTTGGATTAACTAGCCTGACACCCCGAGGGTTAATTGTGAGCAATTTCGTTAAGTAGTAAATACGTACTAATATTTGACATTTTCTTCTTTAAGGTAAAAGTGCTTCTTTACTTCCGATGTAATTCAATCAGAAAAATAAGTTTAAGTGAAATAATTTTCCTTAAGATCAAAAACTAAATAATTGATGATCTAGCAATATTGAAAAACTAATAAATAAATTGAAATTAAAAGAATACATTACAGAACTCGGGGGCTACTCAAATGGCCACTTTTCTATTCATTCGCTAACTTAAAAATTGAAAATAAGCCATACACTCCAAAATTACGTGTCGTAGGCTTGTCAATTCTATACAATACAACATTGTATATGATCTAGATAAACTTGCGACGTGTGACTTGATCGTTTAATTACTTATTTTTAAGCTTTAAGTTAGCGAACGAATAGAAAAGTGACCTTTTGAGTAGGGGGACTCATTTCCAAATCATGATAAAAAATATCATTTTATTTGTGATGAAAAAATGCAAATTAGTGAAAATTAACAATATTCGAATATGCCAATGAATAGACAAGACTAAAATATAGCTTAAGCCATTATAGTCGATTTCATTCTATATTTAAAGACATTCATACCCATTTGCCACCAATTAATGGTTTCCTGTACATTTTTTTGCTGTAGATAACTTAAATCACGCAATAACTTAAGTGAGCAGTCTCAATTTTGAATATTTATGACAAAATCTGTATTGGTTTTGCTTCGGTAATATGTAAACGTTAAAAAAACATAATTTATTGATAAATTATTAATGACTTTGTAAATTAATCTATATTTAGTTAGAAATTAGATGAGCTAATTATATTTTATGCCACACTTTTAGCAAATTTTAGTTGCACAGGATATAATTAATCTTAGAAAGTTTGTGATCATTATAATTTTGTATGGGCCATAGTAGCCTGAAGTAAAAAAATATTATTGTCACGAAACCACCCGAAAGCATTACAACCACGTTATATTTTTAACTACCTTCAAATAGGGGGGAAGGTTATCAAGTTGATGATTTTTTTTAGCTTTAACTTAATTTGATTACATTGGACTCGAACTAAAAGAAAAACTTTTAGCATACATATCACAATAACTTAAACGAAACTATGTTAAATCCATTACCCATTACTCTCTCTCCATTAACACAAAGTTGTGGTGTTGTATTTATAACATCAGTAATTTACCAACTAGTATAATGGCAACAGAACAAGTGAGATAAGCCGTATAAATTAGGGCTAGATCTCACTGAGCTACGATAACTCAGCGGTCGTCGGTGGTCCGGGGAAGCGCGAGTGGCAATACAGTCGCCCGCTGCGTTTCCACCATAAATTTGCCCATTTGAAGCGGACAATGTGCCCGGAATTCTGCGCAGGGGTGTACTGAAGGCTTGTTGGCTGATTTAATTAAGCATGTAATGTTATTGTAATAGTCGTTTTTTGGATAATCAAAGATGAAAAGTTTATAAGGATTTCCTTGACATATGGCAAGTATAAACATAATTATTTTCTTTATGAATACTACACAATGACCATTTGTAAGTCTACTTATATTATATAACAGATACGATTACATAGAAAAGGATAAGTATTTTTTTTTTTATTCATTTTGCCAATAAACCTGTTACATTAATGGTAAAATTGTAAAATCAATAATGGTAAAATTGTTGAGAGCTTTACCTACACAATTACTGGTCCTTTTTTGTCGGATGGGCTGTTAAAGTAGTTAAAATGTGCGAATATAGTTTATTAAAGGTGACTTGTGTTGTTTCGGAACTTAAAAAAAATCTCTATTGCGAACGGCGGGTATCATTAGTACTGTTCATAGAAAATTCAGTGTTCGTTGAATTTTTCTTTCTGGTGTTTATACAGACTTGATAATTTCGTGCAAAAAAGACTGAATATTTAAGTAAATCTAACTGGACCTTTGAATAATTTGATATCTGAAAATTATTAACAGTTAAGATTATTACGGTTAGCAATGTTTACGGCGGTTTTTTTTAACTGTGAATTAGGGTCATATCTAATGTGATGTGTGAATGAAATGATTTCTAGGTAATCCTAAAAATCGCGTCACATGCAAACCATTGAGACTCATAATCCAGTAAAAATTTACGTCATTTCTCATTAATAATCTAGAAAATATTATTTTTGGTATTTTCAATAAATAAATAAAAACTATGAAGTATTTTAAATCCTACCCCTCTGTTTCCGGTGCATTTTCTTTTCTGAAATGAGCTGTTTGTTTTATTTTATTTTATAGATAAAAATATGAAAAAGATTACGTACCTATCTTGTAAAACTCAATCTTTAAATAAAAAGATCATCCTTAGCCCACACCTGTCTAAGTTAGCGTTTGACTAGAGGGCTTTATTCTGTCGCAAGCGCATTGCCCACGCGCAAGGAATGTTAATCAAGTTTTTTGCGTACGCCATAGGTCAATTGAGTTTTCGTACAAGAATGTGTGCTACGTTTTTGACGATGGCTCAACTGACATTTTGTACCTTATTAACCATTGCGACAGACAGCAAAAACATTGATTAATGTGAGCGATGCCTAATTATAATGGTTTTAGTGTGAAATGTGCAGCATATTATATTTTACAATTAGTTAGGAATTTTCTTTTTTGGATTGAGAATGTTGATTTCCTTATTAGTTTGGCAACTAAATTGGTGAATTAAATAAATAATCTTCAGTAAAATCTTCAGTTAAGATCAATGCAGTTTAGTTGTAAAGTCTAGATATTCTGTTAAAAACTATTTAGTTTCTGGTTAACGAGCTTCTGTTCACACGTCTCTTAAAATAATATTATTTCATGTAGTATAGTAGGTAAAGGTATAGTTTAAAAATATTACGACTGCTTAGTTAAATGCATTAAAATGTTTAAGAATATAAATTGTACGCTGAAAAGTAGGAATAATGTGGAAAATATCCACTTCAGCTTAGAGCAACATGGGCTGGTACAAAAACCGGCGTTGCTCTAAAAATACTAGGTTAAAAATAAACAGATTTATATGTTACTAGCGACCGCCCGCGACTTCGTCTGCGTGAGCAGTTTTTTTGCTATTCCTCTGGAACCGTTATTTTTTTCTGGATGAAAAGTACCCTATGTCCTTTTTTGTACTCCTGACAACGTGTGTGCAAAATTTCATGATGATCGCTTGAGTAGTTTAGACGTGAAGGCGTAACAAACAAACAAACAAACAAACGGACTTTCGCATCCTTACTAATATTATAAATGCGAAAGTCCGTTTGTTTGTTTGTTTATTTGTTTGTTACGCCTTCACGTCTTAACTACTGAACCGATCATCATGAAATTTTACATACATGTTGTCAGGGGTACAGAGACGGACATAGGGTACCTTTTATCCCAAAAAAAGTATTGTTCCCAAGGGATAGCAAAAAAACTTTCCACGCGGACGAAGTCGCGGGCGGCCGCTAGTTTATAATATTAGTAAGTAAGTAAGTATTAGTAAGGATTTAATTTTCTCTGTTTCTGCAACATAACACATTAGAAATGTCTTTTTTATTTTTTTATTAACAAAATAATACAGAAAATAAGTTCAAAAGTTTAACTGATACATAAACGGCCGATTTCAATAACCTATCCTCAGTAAAAGATAGGCTTACTAAAGTTGACTAGATATTTCTGTTAAATGACGGGAAATAACAAGAGTTGCCTAGTAACAGATCCATTGTAGGCCTATCTCTTACTGAAGATAGGTTATTGAAATCAGCCGTAAAACGATGCACTTTAAATCGATTTCGAAACTTTTGCCTCCTAAATAGATCTCATACCGAATATTTTTTCACAACCATTCTGAAAGCGCACCGCATTAATGAGCACTTTATTTGAGCGTCAAAATTTAACAATAGTCCCAATCAGCGATCGGAAATCACAAACCACTACCGTTAAGCTATAATTCGTATTCTAAATAATCACGCTCGATTCAGAATCGATTCGGAATGATCGACATTGTGACTCGCTGTCCCACCTCTAGATGGTTTTACAAAAGAAACGAAAGTGTTGACTCCGTTAACGATGTATGAATTTGGAGTCGAAAATATCAATCCGTTTTTCGTTTGGGACGGCAAATTTTTTCGAACGATAGGCAAAGGTCAATGAACTTGCGATGTCGTTGAATCGATTTGGCATCACTTTCGCGATTTTAATAAGGTTTAATCAAAGATTTTTTTTTACTTTACAATTGTGTAAGTTTGAAATTTGAATAGAATCCAATTACATCGGTCTAAATGGAAATCAAACTGTAAGATTTATAAAAAAGGAATGACTATCATGATCTGTGATTAACTATCGTTGTTATTTAAAGTTGATAACAATAAATAAAACTTTAATTTTTAATTATAATTATATTTTAATATAACACATAATCACATGAAGTAGTCGTCCATTAAGCATTTCTTTTATCTTTCTGATAAATTAGAACATTACCTAACAAAAGAAAGCACCCACTGTTAAACTAGAAATCATATTATCAAAAAAAAAGTTTTAATCAAAGAAAATTTGCCTCACAAAAACGAAATTTATGATGAAACATGTTAATGGAAGACAACCACTGACATCAGTTAAGCGAAACCGAAAATAGAACAGACTTTATTGAAGCAAAAACTTGCTCTAGAAGAACATAAAGTCAGACAGACAGACAGATGGACAGAACAGCGGATTGATTGACGTAACGCCACCACTTGTCTAAACTTTGAGTAGAGTTTAGTCGGATCATGATAAAGACTAGTCGATAAAAAAGATAAAAATGACAGTGGAGTTTAAATAAATATTGAAGTCTTGACTGTAAAAACAATTAACACATTAGGTCACTAATTTATTTAATAACTTAATAAGGTCACTGAATGTTTTAGTTCTTTCTTGTATGTTAGGATATCATTCTTGTTTTAAAGTTTGTTGCTTATGTCTACTCATATACTTTTTCCAAATATACGTATTTTATTTTTACTAATTAATCTACGATCGAACTACAGCCCAACAAGCAAAAACGTCATATAAGATCTGACTTGTACGACTTTAAGTCGGATAGCAGTCTTATAATAGTAATGAGATGACTGCTAGGTCCTATAGACGTCTTAAATTTAACTTTTTAGTCGTGCGACAAATATGTCATAATAAACTGGTCATAGCAACGTCGTCGGCACGACTAAACTATACGACGTTATATTAAAGTTTTAGTTAAAACGTCTGTACGACTTGTAGTCGCATATGAGTCAAGTTTCGACTTTTAAACGACGTTTAACAAAATGGCGGCTTTACTTGGTCTTCAAATAACCTTAAAATGACTTTTTGTCTTTAAAACGTCATATAGAGATTAGTGTGCGACAAAATTAACATGGCTGACATTTTTAGAATTAAATATAATTTTATTAATACAAATTTTATGTTTCAAACGCAAAATCACGAAGGGGCATGAAGATATTAATAGTATTAACATAGGTATATTATCATAAAATTTTAATTCCCAGACGAACTAAACGGTATGGGAGACAGACACAGTTAGCAAGATATGAAAGTTAATTAATACTCACCATTTATTTCTTTGTAATTGATTTATTTTGCACTCAGATCTCAAAACATAACCACAGACACGAGTCACTGACGAACATTAAAATCAGTCGTACAAGTGTTGTTACTTGACTCATATACAACGTTTTCGTCATTCAAACACGTCTGTATGACCACAGTATAACGAAAGAGTCGTTGTAAAGTTTTGATGCGACTACTGTACGATGAAAGTTGTAATCTTGTGACTTTTGTATGAACATTAAACAACAACTTAGGTCGTATAAATGGGGCCCTTTTCGCGTTGAGCAAACGTTATTATAACGTTAGTGTGACTTATCTTTTGCGACCAGTGGTAATAAGATAACGTTTGTACGACAATTGTACGACGTAAAATTGTTAGTTGGGAGGTTAAGGGCCTAGAGTGGAGTAGACGATAAGGTTAAAGATAACCTTGCAAGTCTAAAATCTACCGTTCAAAAAGGGTGAACCGCTTTTCTCACACGGACTCTCGCAGACTTAAGCCAAGTTTGTGATGAGAAATAAATAATGTTTATTATTTATTACTTGTTTATTTATCAGCTAAAGCTGAAGCTTAAGATCGCCCTCGAGCATAGTGTAATAGCCATCATGATGCTTCTGTTCCTGTTTAAGCTAGACCAGCGTTGCCAGCGGTTTGCCATCCACCCCTAATTTGGAAGGACGTGGAACTGTGTCAAGTCGAGTATTTGCTGCGAAGAGGTTAGACTATAAAAGGTTAGATGAGCAGCCTAAAGCGAAAATGTCTCTTAGTATATCTCCATGTATTTATTTCGAAAGTCTGTCAGGATGGCCAAAGAAACCGGGACTAAACCACAGTCATAGTGGTCATAGTATGCAAATAGAAGTCTCGATCGGAAGCTAACGTTGCTACGGCAACTATTCAACAAGAAGTTGACAACCTTCGATGACATGGAAAGCTATAATTATACATTAGGGATTTGCAAGAAAATCTCTTGGAGATTGAGAAAATACGTATAATAGATGTACAACACTGAACGAAAGATTTAATTCTTTAACTTAAAACCAACTTACTTCCAAAAATAAAAACTGCGATGATTAAGAGCCAAATTCACCATTGATTTTAAACGCGATTAAGATCACGTTTTACGTAATGTAGTTTAAGAGCCAATTTCACCATTGATTTTAAACGCGCTTTGTCAAAAAACAAGTTTAAGGCTGTCACTGTCATAACAACAAAGTAAAATTTGAAAAAAAAAATTTACAATTATGTTATAAACAATGCCTTGTTAAATCTTGATTCAATTTTTTTAATGACCTGGTGAAATTGATTTTTGGAATAAACGGGGAACGGGGTATCAAACTCGACACTTAAACTACATTACGTAAAACGTGATCTTAATCGCGTTTAAAATCAATGGTGAATTTGGCTCTAAGTGTCGAGTTTGATACCCCGTTCCCCGTTTATTCCAAAAATCAATTTCACCAGGTCATTAAAAAAAATTAATCAAGATTTAACAAGGCATTGTTTATAACATAATTGTACATATTTATAACAAATTTTACTTTGTTGTTATGACAGTGACAGCCTTAAACTTGTTTTTTGACAAAGCGCGTTTAAAATCAATGGTGAAATTGGCTCTTAAATAGCTTGCTAAACGAACCTATGTGAAAAATAAAAACAAAACGACTCATTCACTTTCATCCGTCATTTATCTAATAAATTAATTATTCAATCGTCGGGTTGTATGCGGAGCGCGTGCGCTTCCATTTCACGCTCCGTCGAACGCGACAATGTTTAACAACATCACTATTTGAAGCTACCACAGGAGTGGTACTGCGGACAGAGACGAATATTCACCCGTTTACGGCAAAACAAAAAGGAGGGTTATGATTTTGATCGGAATGTGAGTTTGTTCATTTGTTCTCTCATAACTTCTAAACTACTTATCATAATTTGGCAATAAAGGTATCGTTAGAAGCGTTTCGCTAGTTATAAGCTTAGTGACTTAACAGTAAATTAAAATATAATGCGCCTTCTAGAGGACATAAAGTAATGAACTATAAAATATTTCATAATAATGCCGTGTTGGGTATCAAATGAAAGGGCTTATAATTAGCACGGCCTTTACAACCCCAAATTAATTTAAATTATTTAAATAAAAAATGAGTTTAAAAACTATTAGCTGTAGTACTAAGTTGAGTTTTTAATCTTTAAACTCCTTTTAGTAGTAAATAGTTAGTATCTACTATTTTTGAGTACAACTTGAAACAAAACCATATCATCGGGCATTTTTAAAGTCCCTATTGTTGGAACACAGGCTTTCCCTAAAGATGCCTAAGGAGAATTGGCCCTAACATAACCCACAATGCGGACCCAACTCGGATTATTGGATGTTAACGAATGTTCATGCAGTTGAAATCAACGTTATCAATGGTATTTCTTTTATGATTCGTTAATTACCTATATTAGTTAAAAAATAAACGGACTAAACTGCTTTAGACGAAGTAAGTAGTTTAACCATTGTGTAATAAAAAATCAGAGACAACTACGATGGTACCATAAATTTTATGACTATGATGAATTTTATATTTCGTTTATGATTATAAAAAAAAAAAATTAAAGCGGTATTAACAAAACCTTAAAGTATAAATTTTAATGACAAAAATAATACCCATATTACGTATTACTAGCTTTAAAGTATACGTTCCTATGTTAAAACCACCCAAGTTTACCATAAGTACCTAATTAATTAGACGATGACGTCATGCGCTCATTAATCACTAATACGAAAGTGAGCGAAGATTAGTGCGTCATTCGCGACTAAGATAATTAATGAGAACACATTTATAATGTGAACCATTGCTCGTTTAAATTCCTTGTAGATTTTATAAATGCCGTTTTGATATAAAAATATTATGTGATACGTTCAAATGTGATTAAGAATTCTTAATTGACACATAAGTGAAGTAAAAATATTTGAAAATTCCATTTTCAAATATTTTTCGCATTCTCATCACATTCACATCATTATTACTAGGGATTTGTCATTAAAATATTATAAACTATAAAATTTCAGACTCAAATACATAGGTGCTAGACATACACTGGCCTGCAAAACTAAGTACTACAGAGGTCTATTTTCATTTAAACGAGGTAACTTTGAAGCATTGGTTTTCCGCCCAGGATTAAACGTGGTGTGATCTGATGATGGCCATCCAGGGAGTGAATGGAGAAGATTCAGATCTTCATACACACCCAATTGATCTGATCAGCATTCTAAGAGCTGTAAGGATAAGAGTTATCAGTTACAGCATTTCCATACATTTTAATGCAATTTCGTGGTTTTTTAAACATATCCAAACAGCTCTTAGAATGCTGATCAGATCTATTGGGTGTGTATAGTGATCTGAATCTTCTCCATTCACTCCCTGGATGGCCATCATCAGATCACACCACATTTAATCCTGGGCGGAGAACCAATGCTTCAAAGTTACCTCGTTTGTATGAAAATAGACCTCTGTAGTACTTAGTTTTGCAGGCCAGTGTATTTATACTTACACATCAATATTTTCATCAATAAATTACATTACTTTTGGTATGAGATTTATAATAATGTAAAGCAAAGTTGGTTAAGAAACAACGAATAAAGCTCAAGAAATCAAGCTCGTTCAAAAACTAAACGAGTAATATTTAGATGGTTTTCATAACAATATTTTAGAATTATGAACGCTTTAACACTTCCAATATGTTTTTAAAGCAAGCTATTACCATAAGCAACGTTTAGTTGGAACAAAACTGATCGGCGGAGTCAAAGTTGGGTGGTCCCATTATGGTAACAAGGGCTCTTTACTTGTCCATACCTCGTTTACATATTCCACCTTAGCCGCGCATAAATTGTCATTACGGTAATCATTCGATACATTCTATCGATAACTGGACTCACTTCAATCGATTCGTCTATTCGGATTCACGGCTGGACGCCTTTTAACTGGCCACGGTTACAAAATCTATTTCTACCTTTTTTCACGGACTAATACTAAACGTGTCGCTGTTTACATATTTTATCTATGGTTTTATTGGGGTTTATGGGTTTACAATCGTAAATAAAGTTTAGATGATGCCGGGTTATACCCTATCTCTAGATGGTTATTTGGGATGGACATACATACATTGTGGATTAAGGAAGATCATTGACGACTATTTATGTTCGAGTCGACTTAGCACCGCATAGTAAACAAGAGAACTCTCGAATCTATTTAAAACCTTTATTGACCCGACTCTCAAGCTAAGCAGATACACCAGTGTTGCAAGTTGCGCTGATATCATCGATGAAAATTAACGAGTAACAAAATATGCAGAGATAGACGCTACAAAAGCATACGATTATATTAAAGAAACGCTTCTGCTGGCAATAATATAGATCAAAACAAATAAAACCAGAACATTATTGGCGCTACATCGACACAATGTTGCAAGCCCAGTTAGAAAATTTAATTTTGATTCAGAGAATCTTCATACGACCGTTAAGCTACTATATAAATAAGACGACATTCCATATGCTGACACTCAACACGAACTAGAAGCATAAAAGCGAACTAAAGGCGCAGTGGCTTAAACGATATGACATCACGTGAATTCAAATTGCTATTAACATTCAAAAGGTACGTCGAATGATGTCCTCCAATAAAAGTTACCCAAATAGCAAGTACATCGACCCATTAAACTACTTAAAACGCTTACATAACACCTCCACTAAGGGAATATCAACTGAGAACTCATTTATTTGTAACGCGTGCACTGCCGTCATCTTTAATTATCACGCCTTCGTCATATGCTTTAGGAATTTCTACTTTGTCATCTTTGTCTTTGGGTTCAGTTTGTTACGCTTCAGATAAACTTAGAATGTTTTTGTTTGAAGTTGAAATAGTCCATTTAAATGGTGGCGTTTACTCGGATTTGCTCTCTGAATCATCAATTCGATGGCGAACGCAATCTGCGTGCTAAGCCACATAAATTGATCGAGTTAGTTCTATTACGAGTACCGATCAAAATGTTAAATATATTGTGTCGTGAATGCAAAGCAATCTTTGAATTGTAAACACATGAATGCAATCAGCATTTATTTATTTTTGAGTATTCTGTAAAGTTAGAAAATCTGTATTTTGATTTTCCGATTCGTTTCGTACAAGAACAATTCGCAAGCATGTTTATTGGTATTGGAACTGAGAAATTTTCGTTAGCGATAATATTATTCTAATACTGTCCACAAAATAAACTTTTTAAATCTAGTTTTCTTGCGCTTTTAATCCTTCAAGTCTAATGGGTACTCCCAACTGCAATGACGATTGTTATTTAACTTTAGTTAGTTTTTAGGAAGGCAGACGTGTTTTAATTTTAGTTAATGCCATTTATAATAACTAAGTTTTTGCATGCTGGAAACGGCTAATTGTGAGGTCCAAACATTTTATTAATATCCCTGCTGTACTACAATAGGGTATTTTCCAAATTCTTTAAAACTGCTTATATTTAAAGATTGAGACGAACGATTTAACAGAAAAATATTAAAAGTATAATTAATGTATTTTTTCTTCATTAAACCAATTAATGTTAAATTATTTTTAAATATTTTTGAATTTACCGCCAAAACGCTCGGTTCGACGACGTCTACTGTGTGACGTCATCTTTGTGTAAACAATAGAGTAAATTGTTACACAGACTACATAGGTGTTCAAATTGTTTACACAAAGTTGACGTCTCACAGTAGACGACATCGAACCGAGCGTTTTGGCGGTAAATTCAAAACCATTAAAAATAAATTAGACTTTAATTGTTTTAATAGAGAAAAAAGACATTAATTTATTTATTTTTATTTTTCTGTTAAATCGTTCGTCCCAAGCTTTAAATTTAAGCAGTTTTCAAAAAGTTGGAAAATACCCTATTACTGCATTTCTATTTCTATTTCTTTAATGTAATTGGCATGGAATTAACATACCAAAAATGTCGAGCACATTTTTGGTATGTTAATTCCATGCCAATAATATGTCTAATCATTTTCCTTTAAAGCGTTTCGTAAGCAACTAACTTTTTTATGTTTACTTCCGAAAGAAACTGATACAATTATCTCTGTTTCATTTCAATTGACAAATAATATCCAAAAATTGCTTATAAAATTCTAGTAGCATTTGTTATCTTTGCGAATATTTTGTCATCGTTCTGACATCTTCAGAGCTTGGTAAATCTCTCGTTTGAAATTCTATACATGGCGACCGGGATATTCAGTTTCAAATCAGAACGAACGTCTTGTTTTGTGCAATAGCACGAGCCGATTGCGAATCCGATCACATATCCTATTGTTTATTCGATAGCATCGCCTACATTGGCAATGAAATGTTTTTGAGTTCGCGACATTCTGGACATTTCTAATTCACTTTATGAGATGTTTGGTAACGATATGGGATCCGATTTTCGGTTGATGATTTTCAATATCAATCTTTATCCAAAGACTCTCTCTCTATTGTGTTAGTAAAATATGTTTTAATATTTAATTTTCATTCATTAACAATTTTTTAAATGATTCATTCACAAAATGATGATGCATCTTTAATTTATCGTTTTGTTGCACATTGGTTCAGATGAACAATCCGGTTTATGATAAGTTTCTTTTCAATGAAGCTTATCTTTTCAATCGCATCTGATTAAATGCTTTTATGACCTAATGAATATAGTAATGCAACATAAATCCTGTATGACGCACCAATGAATCACATATCTTCCTAATGGCTTACAAGTTGTGATCTAATTTGAAGCTATGGATGCATAAAATTTTCTCAGAAAGGATCGTTATGCAGAAGCGGAAGCGGAGTTACAATTCAAACCAGTTCAATAAACATAAAATTGTGTAAACGATGAGTCAAGCGAAGGTTATACGAGACATGATAGATATGTAGTCTATACAAATTAGCGAGAGAAAACAAGTGTTATAAATAAAGAAATGATCCCGGACAATCCACAGGTAAAACTTGTGTTACAGTGACTAAATCATAAAAAGAATACAATATGAATATTAAGAAAAAACATACTTAAGACTCGTAACAAATTCACAGTAACATTAAGCAATTCAGGATTGAATCTCGAGAACTTTGGTGTATTATACAGAATGCGCATGCACAGAGGATAGCACCAGACTGCAAAAAATGGTTATCAATATCATCAAAGAAGATAAACACAACCACCTTATGACAAGTAAATTAACTCAAGAGTCAAGAGTGAGTTAATGTACGTATATGCAGATACATGTTTTAGTGATTAATTTCTTTTATATATAAGGAACCACGTGTTCTGACGAAAGGTCTAATATTTAAATAAGTAACTCAATTTGATTAACGACGATTTAAAAACTCAATGGACAAGACACGTCATTACCATATTTGC
The DNA here is from genome assembly GCA_928269145.1 of Agriphila tristella. Lineage (NCBI taxonomy): Eukaryota > Metazoa > Arthropoda > Insecta > Lepidoptera > Crambidae > Agriphila > Agriphila tristella. The sequence continues at coordinate 55,083,653 of OV743431.1, read as the reverse complement.
AAATCGCTCGTTTTCTGTCCTTACCCATTTCAAAAATATGACTTTATTTTAAAGGCAATACGGTTCAAAATTGCGCATTAAGAAATTATGTGGTTGCCTATTCTCGACACGAGCGAATTAAAATACAATGCCGGTTGCGTATAGGGCTGTGTGTGATGTCGGCAAACTTGAAAGTCATTGGATGACAATATATCCTTCAATATCTTCGTTACTAGGGTTGCCTCTGGAATTTTTATGGCTCCAATCTGGTTTCATTAATGCAAGAGTTAGTGGTTTGGTTTATTTAACAAATTATGTTAGTTGAAAGTCGAGAAATGGCATTACCTACGTTAGTTAATTCGATGAAGTCGGCATAACGTAACCTATGAATGCTGGAATTAATTTTTTTTAAATTGTATCAAATCGCATAATTTATTCTGTTAGTTGTTTTTGTACTGTTTATCACACTTTTACTTAAAATGCATTTATTAACCAGTTGTGCCATCAGGGGGCTAATTGTCTAATTTTAAAATTTACCGCAATCGCTTTCGTTTGACAGATGGATGTGACACACTGCTGCATTTCTTTGGTAAGTTTTTATTTGTGTCAAGAAGAAGCTTCAATGTGTTACATCCTTGAAAGCGATTGCGATAGATTTTGAAATTAGACAATAGAAAGGCAGGTTTAAAATATTAGACAGGAAAGTTATTGGTATCAGTAAATTCCAAATTATAGATTAATTTGCTAATAAATAGTGATATATTACCAGTCATAGGTAAAAGGTAATCAAATTCACCTGCCGACTATACTTACTTGCGCTGATTTTCATCCATTAAATACAAACATTTTTAAATGATATAAAACTCACAAACTGTCCGAAAATTTAATTTAATTCGCTTTTAATACTCCTGCAGGCTGATTATATAATTAGAAACCACCTAGCAACCGGTATCATTTGACAGATGAATGTGATACATTGCTACTTCATTTTGGGGTAAGAAAAAAATATACCAAAGGAAAATAGCAATGTATGTCAAATGAAACCGGTCGCTAAATAGTTTTATTTAGATAATCAGCCCCGCTGGTTTCACAGCCCTGCGCAAGCGCACCGCAATTTGTAAGCGACGCGTCCGCAGCCGTCGCGCGGCGGACGCACGGGGATCAATCCTGCCCTTATCCAAATTGATGTGCGTCAAAACACTTATTGTAAAGCAGTAAGAACCATATTTGGCGTACTAACATTTAAGGGGAAATTATATTTGTAATAATAGTCTCATTTGGGAGCGATGATTTTCTCAATGTTTTCTAATAAATCTTTGATGCAGAGAGAGGCAGAAAAAGAGGAAGCAATAAGAGAGAGATTAAGTTTGATATAATGGTTATGGGAGGATATTCTCAATAATTGTTTCTTAAATCTTTTAGGAGAGAGAGTGAGAGAGGAAAAATCCTGTCATCTGGTGGGTAAACGAGTTCTCTACAAGGGTCTGACATGCTTTGATAGAGCGAGATCGTCTTATTGAGATTCCTATAGGAGGAAATAAAGAAGAGTTTCATGTTTTATCTCTATCACCGACCGGACTTTTTTTCATGGTCGGGTTATAGGCACAGTTCAACTAGGCAAAACAAACAAGTGAGGTTATATCAAAAGTGCCAAAGAAATTAAAGGTTTTGCGGATTACTACCTAATTTATACATAAAATTTATTATAAATCGAATGTGTAGTGTTTGTGTCTAGCCAACAAAATGGTGGGGTGTTCAATACATAGATATAGTATATTAAAAAGGGGTAGATGCGCCACCGAGCGACCGGGTGTAAGGGATAGATATACTATGACGTCAACATATGGGGCTGCCATGATCGCAAAAAAAATAAACTAAAATTTAGTCGGAATCGTTACTGTACTTGAATTCCGTAGTGAGTGAAAGTCAACATTTTGACTCGCTAATTGAACAAAGTATTGCAAGCGAAATCGCGAAAATAAGTGGTCCCGACTGACCACTCTTTTTGTGATAAACTATATTGAATTTTTGACAATTACACCCTGTTATAATATGTGACGTAATTGTTCTTCTTTATACCTTAACAAAAAAATGCAAATTTTGTAAAGTTTAGCTGGACATGGTTCTATATCAGGTGTTCCAGATATTAGATTTTTGTACCTCAACAAAAAATGCTCATCAGGCTGAACAACTTTGAATGATTTTAAACTTATCAATATAAGTATTGAATTCATAATGAACATTAATGGTTATAAAAATAAATTATTATTGTTTTTATTGGAAATTGGCATTGCTTAGCAAAGTTTTTAGGAAAAATAATTAAAAATAATTAATTAATGTCTCCATCGCTTAATTTTTTTTTTAAATATATGTAAATGTGTGTACAGACACACTTTTTCTACAAATCAATTCGTGTGTACTTATGCCAATTCTTTTTTCCAGTTGAATCTATCCATTTCTCACGAATTTTATCTTCCGTCGGAAATCTGGAAAAATCAAATCGCTTGAAATTCCCTGAAATATGGGGTAATTTTTGGGGAAAAATTTCTATATGAGTAGGCATCCGGAAATCGATTTATAAACCTACTGATTTTAGTGGACGTCAATGCTAAGCTGGCTTCTATTACGTAGATTAATACGCAATTTTCCCGGTTTGCATGTCAAATGTTTCCGAGGTTATTTTTAGAAATAATTTTTAGAGTTTTCCTATTTATCAGGTTTTTCATGATGTAACTAATGATTTAGCTCAGAAACTTGGTTCCTGTGAGATTTGAGAAATAAATACGTGATCAAAATATAGAAAACAGTGTACTTACAAATGAAATGTAACACCCGCTTCTTTTCTTTATTTGTTGCTTTTGCAGCCAAATATTGAACACCCCACCATTTTGTAGGCTAGACATAAACACTACACATTCGATTTATAATAAATTGTATGTATAAATTAGGTAGTTATCTACAAAACCTTTAATTTCTTTGGCACTTTTGATATAACCTCACTTGTTTGTTTTGCCTAGTTGAACTGTGCCTATAACCCGACCATGAAAAAAAGTCCGGTCGGTGATAGAGATAAAACATGAAACTCTTCTCTATTTCCTCCTATAGGAATCTCAATAAGACGATCTCGCTCTATCAAAGCATGTCAGACCCTTGGTTCAATATTTGGCTGCAAAAGCAACAAATAAAGAAAAGAAGCGGGTGTTACATTTCATGCGTAAGTACACTGTTTTCTATATTTTGATCACGTATTTCTTTCTCAAACCTCACAGGAACCAAGTTTCTGAGCTAAATCATTAGTTATATCATGAAAAACCTGATAAATAGGAAAACTCTAAAAATTATTTCTAAAAATAACCTCCGAAACATTTGACATGCAAACCGGGAAAATTGCGTATTAATCTATGTAATAGAAGCCAGCTTAGCATTGACGTCCACTAAAATCAGTAGGTTTATAAATCGATTTCCGGATGCCTACCCATATAGAAATTTTTCCCCAAAAATTACCCCATATTTCAGGGAATTTCAAGCGATTTGATTTTTCCAGATTTCCGACGGAAGATAAATTCGTGAGAAATAGAAGCAATTGGAAAAAAGAATTGGCATAAGTACACACGTATTGATTTGTAGAAAAAGTGTGTCTGTACATCCTTATCCTTACATATAATAAAACAGTAAAAAAGTGTACCTGTCATTACATATATTTAAAAAAAAATATTTGGGGCGATGGAGACATAGTAGTAGAGTAAGAATTTGAAAAAAAAAGTGTGTCTGTTTGTCTGTTTGCTTGTCTGTTTGTGTGTCTGTGTGTCTGTTTGTTTGTCTGTTTGAACACGCTAATCTCCGGAAATACTGAACGGATTCGGATGAAACTTTTTTTGTTATATAGCTGTTAAGCCTGGGCATAACATAGGGTATAATTAATTTTGGAAAATGGAACACCTGATGCAGAACCATAATGGCCCAACTTAACTATAAGGAATATAAAAATGACATCTTAGCAAAATTTGTTCAGCCTCATGAGCATTTTTTGTTGAGGTATAAAAATTTATGATCTGGAACACCTGATGCAGAACCATAACACTGCTACAAGTATTTTCTTATGTAACTATAGGCCGACCGGTTAAATGAGTCCCCTCCTGCGGGGCACAGGGGCGCGGGGAAAGACGAGAACGGGGAGCGCGAGAGGTGCGGGCGGCAGGCGCATTTTTGCCTAAACTCAGTTCGCTGGCAACGCGGCTAGCGATCGCACGTGTTGAAAGCTGCGGACGCTTTGTGAGATTACACATGAGATTACATTATCAAGATGCGTCGAAATATTTTCGGACATAAAATGAATAATCACTGAAAGCAAATGAATTTTAACGTATACGAATATTTTAGAAAAAAAAAAAACTGGATCCAAATCATGCTGAAATGAAATGAGATGATTGACTCAAAATTTTGATTAATTTTGTATAATAAATTGTACATAAGTTTATTACCCAATATTTTAATATATTATCTACAAAGTCATAGTTGGTTTCATTCAAAAAATAGCCACTTGTTCACCGTTAACCACTGTGACGTCACATATCTTAAGAACTGTCCAGTGCACATTTCGCCTCTCGTGTATCGCCCGCCGCCCGCACCCCTCGCGCTCCCCGTTGTCGCCTGCCCCCCGCGCCCCTGTGTCCCGCAGGAGGGGACTCATTTAACCGGTCGGCCTATACATTAGTTCATTTATATGCATACGCCGAAGTCAAAGTCCACGCGTACGAAGTCGCGGGCATCAGCTAGTTACATATTATATTTAAAAAAAAATGATTGTCTGTTTGAACACGCTAATCTCCGAAAATACTGAATGGATTCGAATGAAACTTTTTCTGTTATAAGCTGTTAAGCCTGGGCATAACTTAGGGTCGGTCTGAACAAAAAGAGTGGTTGGTCGGGACCATTTATTTTCGCGATTTCGCTTGCAATACTTTGTTTAATTAGCGACTCAAAATGTTGACTTTCACTCACTACGGAATTCAAGTACTGTAACGATTCCAACTACATTTTAGGGTATTTTTTGCGATCATGGCAGCCCCATATTTTGACGTCATAATATATCTATCCCTTACACCCGGTCGCTCGGTGGCGCATCTACCCCTTTTTAATATACTATATCTATGGTTCTCTATTTAATACACATGACAATTTGTCACCTGTCATGTCAAATCCATTGCGTCAACCAATTTGAAAATAGAACAAACTACTCCAAACCCAGATCTTCGGCATTGATAGAAAAAAAAAACTTTTTGACGAGTATAAAAAACAGGTTGTTGATGAAAACATAGACCCAAAGAAAACGGCGACTGCTAGAATACGAGTATTTAACATAAGTAACTCTTAAATACATTTAAACCACAATATGCTCAATTAAACTAAACAAACAGAAAGCACACAATTATCTATTCTTGGCGTAAAAATCTATCACTTATCATCCATATCGATCATAATGAGTTCTAAACCAGAATAACGGATTTCTAAGTGGTAAGACGGAGAAGTAAACAAGCCATGCTGTTAGTACAAAGTGTTTGCCTAAGTAATGACTTTCAAAGTAAGCGGGTATCCGCTGGTAACTTATTGTACGAAGTAAACTGTTATGAGGTTTTATGTTAACTTCATTAGCAAATAGGAGATACAATCTGCTTAATGCTGTTGAGTACTTTGATTGTTGAAGAAATTAGATATGAGCTTTTAAGTGTATGATGTATGCTTGTGGGTGATCTCTTAATTTTGTTTGGGGCCAGGTTTTTTATCTAGGTTTTTATTTACAAGGTGTGTGCTAAAAGCCTTATAAAGCCGAATATGGTAGATAGGGACCATCAAACTTAACAACTTTTACGATTTGGCCAACTCTGAAATCGCGAAAAAAAACTGCTGTTTCATATAAAAATTAATAACGAAAACCATAAAATGTATGAAATAGGTGATTTTTTTATCGCGATTTCAGAGTTGGTCCCATAGTAAAAGTTGATCAGTTTGATGGTCCCTATCTACCATGCTCGGATTTATAAGGGTTTTACCATGTTTTGGGAGGCTTCCGACCTCTATGGTATCTATGGTATGTTCGAATCTCAAGGGTGACAATCTGGCACACATGGTTGTCAGTCGATAAGTTTGACAATACAAATTTGGGCTAAGAGAAGATGTAATAAATTTATAATGTGAAAAGTGGTAATAAAAGCAGCAAATAAAAGTCTCCTGGTCTTCTCATTTGAAAATCTACAATATACCAAACACCTTGTATAAGAAGACCAGTTAGTTATGTTTCTGCTATGGCTTTTGAAATAAATCCCTTGCTTACTAACACAACTTTACCCTTAGCAATTTATGGTTCAATGTGAAAAAAAGTCATCAAATGTCTCTATTAGAACATGATGTGAGAAATGCATCTTGATAAAAAAATATCTGTCGATTTGTTTAATTATTAACGATGAGTTATGTTTATAACCATACCTTTACAAATACTTAATTTTCCACAACTCAAAAAACAAGCAGAGATACTTTCGTTTAATTAGTCTTTATTACAAGAATCATTTACAATATTTCCAATCAATCCTATCTAAAACTTCCGACTCCATGGGAATCTCAATCAATCTCTACAGTTAAGAAAAAAAAATACAGAAATCAACCGGAAACTCGCCCAATTCCATAACAAAACTAATGTATTTATCATACCGTATCTAATCCAAAAATATTTATATCAGTCAATGAATCCATAAAAGCTCAAACATACAAGCAGCCTACAAACATTAAATTATGGCTTAATAGAAGCGGTGAAAAAAATTCGCGCGTTAATCATTCGATTAATTAACCTATTTTAATCGCGTTAATCGAAACTAATATTAAATAATTAACTTTTATTCGTAATTAGGTAAAAGTTGGCCGGTGCGATCAAACAAACTGGATTCTGGCTTCTGGTATGGCACCTATCAGAAAGTTGGTCTATAAACGTCGACTAATTGTGTAATTTAACAATTTAAGCTTTTATCACTAAGGGGGTTATTAGACTCATTCGAGAGATCGATTAAAATCGATTCTATACCGATATTAGTGGCGCTTAACTGTAAAAGCTTATTAGAAACGAATATTGTTTATGAGCTTTGTTTTTAATAGAATAAAGATGATAGCCGAATTTAAATCGGCAACAACTATTTTGTTCATTCAAAGACGGACAGAAGACTCACTGCTTTTTAGTTTTTTAATGAAGACTTATTAAAGAAATATTTGTAACTGTGTGTTGTGCTGCTAATATTTTATCGATTCCAAACCATAAAATGACCCAGTTTCACTGTTATATAGCTAAACAACCACTAACCAAATTACAGACAAGATCAGCGATAAAAGTTTAAACCTAACAAAAAACATGTCATTTCTCAATCGACACTTAATTAACTGTCATGTTTTTCCTATTGCAAGTATTGCATCGGATCTTTCGGATCCCAGTATCGATTTCGCCACAACGAATTCTATAAAGTCAGGTGTCAAAAGCATTATGCCAAAACACGTTTCTGGATGACATATAAGAAATTAATGACAATAGCCGGTGCCATATTGTGCCTTATCAAAGACGAAATACCGTTATAGCTCTGAAAATATAACTAACCGAAACGTTTGGCTCCCACGACCCCAGACCCACATTTTACCGTGCACTATCCAATGGTACTTCCTAGTACACGCAAAAGTAATCCCTAATCCAACTTACTAAAGCATAATTTCATCCTAACAGCATCGATATCCATTCAAAAGCACGCACACCGATAAAGCAACACCTTAGTGTTTCAATGTGTGAATAGTTATATTGAATGGATTGGAATTGGCGACGCAATCGAATATGCCATCTACTGTTTTCGAATTTGAGCTCAATTTCCTACAGTAAAATGGTGGTCTAGCTATATTGACCAATAGTATTAGTATAGGAGACTGTCTAATCCAAATTCAATGTAAAAACATCTATGAATAAATAATAATTAAATCTAGATCTAGATAATAATTGAAACTACTAGAACGTCGCGCGTCGTTCGGCGACTATCTATCCAAATTCGTACAAAAAATTATAAAAAAAATCTAAAACCTATTAAAAGCATGTTTTTTTTTTTCGCGATTTCAGAGTTGGTCCTAAAGTAAAAGTTATTTAGTTTAATGGGTCCGAAAAAACAGTGTTCCCATTTTTGGTTCATTCGTAGCTGTTTAAGAAACTTCAGTTCATCAACAAAGCGAGAAAGATAAGTTTTTTGTAAACAGGCCATAGCCTAACAATTTAACTTAAAAATAAGATTAAGTACCCAAATCAATGAAAAGGAAGATTATTTTTTTCATAGTAACAGGTGATTACCCTATCCCCTGGGCTACACAACATCGTAGTGGCTGTATGGGAGGTCGCGGCCGGCCGACAGGTGACGTTGCGATGCTTCATCGGCTGTGCCGGTGTGTGTGTGTGTGTGTGTCAGAGTTGACCGGTTAGGGCGGTGGTGCAATGGGAGTAGGAAAGGAAATACTGAGTGAAGGGAAAACTTCAAACTAGTGAGTGCACACTGTGTCGAGGGTCGTACGTCACTACCTACTGGTGACAGTCGGGATTATTTTTTCCGATTTATCCTCAGTGATGACAAAGTCAGTGGTCACAATCACAACTAGGAATAGACGGACGACAGCAGTAATAAATAAAACAACTATTTACCTAAGTTTTCTCTCAAGATTGCTATTTGAAATAATTTTCAAATTAAAAAAAAACAGATTAAGTGGTTGAAATGGCAAAAGCTAATAGTACGACGTGAAAACTTCATCAAAGTTTCGTTTGCTGCCGATAAGTCTCCCAAAACAATCTAGAATTCTAAATAAAGTTTTTAAAAGTATTGAATTTTAAGTCTAATTTGCAGCAGTTATTACTAAACACAGATCACATAATTATCAGTCAACACAACATACAAAACTCGTAAATTATTCACGCTATTATCCCGCAGTGGACAAGCTGAGATTTGAGACAGAATAGTATCTATTAAAAAATCAAATCTCTCGGTGCACCTCCACCTTGCACGTGTGACAGTGCGCACGAGTGCCCGCTACAGGTGAACGCGCGGGTGTGTGTGTGAGGTCAACGCGTCGCTTGTGTGCGTGTGTGCTCACAAACCGATCACTTCTTAGGGTGTGCTCACAATTGGGATTGGAAAAACTAATTTCTTTTCTATATTTTATTTGATTACCTACCATAGTTTATAATTATATTAATAAAATCAGCATTGTTATATTGTAATTTATTTCAAAAATGTTTTGTTTTATCTGGGGACGGTACTATGGGAATAGAATTAGTAAGATATTGCGCCAATAAAATGAAAAATGCTGAAAAAGCCAACAGATATAAAGAGCGGTCATAGTTTTTTCTGTTTCAAATCAATCAAAACAAATTGAAATTACTTGTAGAAGGAAAACTGACCTTTAATGACTTTTATACTATCGAGTTCAAGTGATACAAGAAGCAATTAATTTCAAATAAAAAATAATAACAGATATTGCAATTATTTTGCACAATCCACTTGTATGCGCCCGACCTTAGATTGTGACAGCTAAAATGACTGCGCGCTATGATTGCACCTCTTCAAAATCTGTGATTGCAGACAGGCAACACTGCACACTATTTTTATGTAATTATTATTTTTAGAAACAACGCGTTGATTGGTGTAATGGAGATACGATTTTTTTTGTATCACTTTCACTTCGGAATGTTCTCACGATTAAGTTATTTAGTTTTGGACTAATTTTTTTCGAATAAGCAATTTTATTGTTTCGTTGTGTTGAAATGTTTGTTTTGAGTGACTGGCTATTGTTGTGGTGATTGTCTAACTATAAAATAACACGTAACACGATAAGTTCAACTTTCCTTGCAGTTTTTGTTTTTTCCTTGTGGTGTTATAAGAGCTAAAACTTTAATAAATCACACTCGTTGCACTGTGAGTAAAAAAAAAGTGTTTATAACTACAAGGTGTTTGGTAAAAGCCTTATAAAGCCGAATATGGTAGATAGGGACCATCAAACTGAACAACTTTTACTATGGGACCAACTCCGAAATCGCGAAAAAAAAAACAGCTGTTTCATACAAAAAATAAAAACGAAAATATCAAAATGTATGGAACAGCTGATTTTTTTTTCGCGATTTCGGAGTTAGTCCCATAGTAAAAGTTGTTCAATTTGATGGTCCCTATCTACCATATTCGGCTTTATAAGGCTTTTACCAAACACCTTCTATAGGTATATTAAAATGCTTAAACTGACAATAAAAATTTAGTGTAACATCTTTTATTATATAAATTGGTAAGAGCTTCCAAAGAAAATTAGTAATCAATTTTTTTTTCAGGCAAAATAAGTGTTTTGACAACTATTCACGATTCGGAGGATAACTTTTCTATTAACATTGTTTCAGTTTCAAAATGATGAATTTGAACAAAATATGCATTTTTTTATTGTGATAAGAATGGACAATTTGGCATACGGAAGATGTGAGTAAAGTAAGCGATGGAACTGAAAAGCAAAACAAAAATACTTAATGCTTTAAATGTTCGAGTGTGACACATATAGACGCGAAAATATGGAATGAAAAAAAAACCATCGACAGGAGTGATAATATTTTATGGTAGACTATTGTACTTAGATTGTTTTTGGGTGAATCAACTTTTTAGTGTAAGGAAAAAATCGACCCATGTGTAAATTTTCATAAATTAAAACAAAACTGGATAACTCTTTTGTAAAAAATCTCTATTTTACGATATTTAGATTCATAGCCAATATTAGTTTTGTACAAAAATAATCGATATTTTAAAGAAAGACATGGGTGACACAGGGGACAATGTTGTCCCCAGCTTTTATATGAAAAATAGGAGTTGTCCCCTGAGTCACCTATGTTTTTCTTTAAAATCACGTAATTTTTTTTATATCTTTTAAGTTTTCTTATAAGATAATTAGCTGAGAGTATTTGCAACTACATATTAACTTCATATAAAAATGGTTCACGCAGATATTTTAGGAAATACCACAAGACAACAAAAAGTTGATTCACCCTTTTACAATACAAACAAAAGTGACGATCTAAATATTCAGTACTTATTACCTATTTTCATTTTTCTCAAGAATATTTTGTACCGTTTCGATGTTAACTATACTTGTACGTATCTCTCTAACCGTCGGTTGTAACATACTAATACTCTATAATTATACTAAACACGTTTATTAATGTGTTACTTTGTAATTTGCCCGATACGAGACTAATTGAGCCGTCGCCGTTGATGCGTCGATATGATCGACATAAGAAAAGTTTTTTTTTTTGCGTGATTGATACATTTCATCCAATTGATTCGGTCTTCGTTCGATCGTGAATGATGGTGCGCTCTTTTTGTTCGTTATTAAAAAGTTAGTTCGATCATTGTAATTATTGAAAATTGGAGCTTTATTCTCTAATAAGGTTTTGGGTGATTGTTTTTTTGTGTTTTGAATTTGGATGGTACGAAGGTTCATTGACGTGTTAGTACAATCATTTGGTTCTATTTTTAGCATTGAATAGTGCAATAAGTGTGTTGGTACCAATAAATGAACTCAAAGGTCACAATTTATTTTTCAATATCTTTAATCATAGATTGTTGTTTTATCGGTTAATTGTATGAATATCTTGAAAAAATCTAAGAATAAATCAAGGGATGGACCACTCTGCTTACCATTTCTATTGAGATTGAGAAATATAACAACATTATAACATGAAAAGTTGATTGATTTAAGATTAGTTCTGATTGAATCAAATCATCCACACATTGGCTATAATTTTTACATCTCAGTTAAGTAAGAAATCGGAAAATTGATTAATATGACGTATTTAAATGTATTTATCATCAACATCATCATAAATGTGAATATATCAATTCGATTTGATACTTTAACGGGCGATAATAAGATATTAAAACATAAGTTTTGTAATCATGATTAAACCGTTACGCAGTTTTCTTATTTTTTTTTTAATTATGATTTAGACGATTAGTACGATAAAAAGGAGAAACCAAGAAAACCCATAACATAAGAGGTCAGTCCAGGCAAGTCCCATGTCTCTATATATTGCAGATAAGAAAATATAATTAAGTAAAATGGGAACTTGTTTATGCGTACAAAAGATGCATCACAAAGAAACTTAATAAATGTGAATATTTTTAATACCGTGCCAAAAACAATGTTTTTCAACAAAAACAGCTATTCGATGTGTTTTATACAATTTTAAATAAAATACCTAATGACATAAAACAATTAGTTGCTGACTCACACGCCCTTGCAGACCACGTTTTATTCCGGCGCCGTTAATAAATTTTGTGTTTCATTAAGGTAAATAGATAGATAATACTTTTATTTCTTGCTTAGACACACACATATTCATTTAATACGATAAGTTCATAATATCGTATAAAAAAGTAACTTAACGAAAAAGAAAATCCATAAAAACAAAAAACAATAAATTATTCCCTAATGAAAATGTTATGATCACTGACAAATAAAAATAGGGAAAAGAAACCCATTACGTTTGAAACAGGCCAACCGGTATTTGTGTCAAATCGGGTTTATTCATTTCACCACGTAGTTTACAATAAAGTTGGTTGATCCCGGAGTCCTTGGATTTTTTCGATAAAGAAGTGCTTTCCATATTAGCCAACCTCTTAACTTTAGGTAAATATGCATACGAATATTCGATCTCTTGGCACATTCTTTTGTTAACCAAAAGGAGATGGAAATTCGTGGGCCAAAATGTAATAACATGAGGTATGGTCTAAAAACATGGTCATATTTATTTATGTTGAAATATCAAAAATCAGCACGATTCTCAATCTGGAAGCGAAGATATATGAAAAAGATGAAAATACATATTAGATTATCGATTAATCGATTAATAGATTATGTAGAACCTTAGAGCATTAAGTGTAGAACTATTAGTTAACACAATTATAAAAGAAAACCTTTGCACTAGATAAATAACTTAAAAAGGCATAACATAATTACATAAATAAAGCATAAAAAACAATAAAAACTGTTATCGATTAAAATATCGACCAAAATCGATTACTCATTTATAGTTTATGGTAATCTGTGAGCTGACTAGACTGACGTTGACTTGACTTGACAGTGACAGCCTCGCTCGCGCTCGCTCGCTCATACATTTCGTATTTTCCGTTGCGTTTTGAGTATTTTTTCCGATTTATTTTCAGTTTCAAAGACCATTGCTTTGTTTATGTGTTTTCTGGTCCTGCCTAACTTGACCGACACTCGCTTTCACACTGGACACCCAAGATAGCTTACTCGTCTGACTTGGAATTTTATATTGGATTTTACTGCCGGCTTGTGGATTGGTTTTTGGTGACACTATGGATCGCTGTGTAAATTGTGGGATAGCAATTAATCTCTGCAATACATTAGGCCGACGATCCTTAGACGATGAAACAATCATTGGAATCAGCTGTTAGTAGGTAAAGATTGTAAATAACCTCACTTTTACCACTTTTATAAACCTCTATTAACTCAGCTTTGAGATTGTCAAAACTCACAGAATTTTCAGTAAAGGACCAATGAATTTCAATCTATTTATTCACACCATTTACATATTATTACATTCAGGCCCAAGACTGTATGTAATTGTTTCGGTCTCCTTTATGGTAATACCAATAGAAGAAGTTATAGCAAAGTTGCAAACTTTAAAGAAAGCGCCATTGACGGGAAAGGATGACAATTTAATTGTAAAACCTAATTAATAATTAACGGTGACTGTTTAACCAAAAACAGGCTTAAAACGAAGAAGAAATATTTATATCGAACTATGAAACTGTTGACATCGACATCAAAAAAGAGATCATTGCACAAAATACTTCAAACCCTGACGTCCATTATACAAAGTTCGCTGGACTGGCTATTGTCAAGAAATGACAGCAATTTTTAACGCCGATTTGAAAATCGCCATATTGCCGCTGAGAGCAGTAGGTTTTACTGTGGCAGTAGTGAGTGAGTGTACTTAGAACTAATTAGTTCCAAGTACACTCACTACTGCCATAGTATAAAATCTACTGCTCTCAGCGCCAATATGGCGATTTTCAAATCGGAACAAACACTTGGTGACGTTCGCCAGTCCAGCGTACTTGTATAATGGACGTCAGTGACTTCAAGTTATACGTGACACATTTTTTCATACAAAAAAGCTTTTTAAAAAAAAGAAAAACCGCCTTCAAAAAACTGAAAACAAAAACAGCTTAAAAATTAAATACCTCTAAAAAGCAAGAAATAATATTCGAATCATTCGTTACACATATCAATATTAATAAAACACGTCTATTGAAGTCGGGTGGGGCTGGAGGACAACTTCATTTTTTTCTTAAAGCCCCACCCGACTTCATTAGACGTGTTTTATTAATATTGATATGTGTAACGAATGATTCGAATATTATTTCTTGCTTTTTAGAGGTATTTAATTTTTAAGCTGTTTTTGTTTTCAGTTTTTTGAAGGCGGTTTTTCTTTTTTTTTAAAAGCTTTTTTATTTTCAACTTTTTAGTGGTAGGTATGTAAGCGCAGCGTGTAAATATTTTTTTACTTTATATTATAATATTTTCAATGGTAAAATGCCCTGAACTCAATTTCCAAATTTACGCTGTTTGTTTTTGAGGAGTTCCGTTGTGTCATCGTAGTCCAAGTCTAGTCCAGAACGTTGCATCGCAAACCATGATTTGGTTTGTTTTGCCATAAACTTACCAAAACTTAAATCACTTTACTTATACTATTTGATTTTGAAGAGTTCCTTTATGTATCTTCGAAGTTCGAAGTCCAATAACAATGAAATTAAATTGTGACCACTCTTAAAGTATACCCTTTCAAATAAAAAAAGAATCATCTAAATCGGTTCATAAACAAAGAAGTTATGTCCGAAATTCCATAAAAACTCGTGCGATGGCGAGCTAAATAATTGATATTTTTCAGGATTATGAAAAAACTACTGGCCAGATCTCTGTAAAAAAATTATGGGACCACACACGAACTATGTTCTTTAAGTTAAAAAAAGAATTGTACAAATCGGGTAACAACTGACGAAGCTATGTTAAAACATACATAAAAAAAAAAAAAAAAAAAAAACCGTCGACTTGAGAACCTCCTCCTTTTTTTGAAGTCGGTTAAAAATGTATGGTAATAAAAGACGTTATTGCAAAGACTGACATTTCAAAAAAGCGCCATTGACGTGAAAGGATGAGAAGTTAATTGTACAACTTAATTAACGGTAACTGTTTAACCAAAAACAGACATAAAACTAAGAAATAATATTTTACTCATTGAACGGTTATTGCACAGAATACTTGAATCTATTTATTAGGCACCACATTTTTAAATACCAAAATATATAGTAATACCAATAGAAGAAGTTATTGCAAAGACTGACACTTAAAAGCACCATCGCCGTGTAAGAGTTTAAATTTAATTTCCTAATTAATAATTAACGGTAACTGTTTAATCAAAAACAGACTTAAAACTAAGAATGAATATCTATATTAAACCGTAATGACACAGTTGACATCGACGTCAAAAATGAGATTAATGCACAAAATACTTCAAGTTATACCTAAGTGACACATTTTTTAAATACAAAAAAATATAGTAATATTAATAGAAGTTATTGCAAAGACTGACATTAAAAAAGCGCCATTGACGTGAAAGGATGAGAAGTTAATTGTATTACTTTATTTATAATTAACGGTAACTGTTTAGCCAAAAACAGACATTAAACTAAGAAATAATATTAATACTTAATGAACGGTTATTGCACAAAATACTTTAAGTTATTATTATTGTTATTATAGTTCTTAATTTCAGGCATAGCCCATATTAGTGTTAGTAACTATTATCATTAAAAACTAAGGTTAGTAGAGTTATAATATTAAGCAATGCATTTAAAAAAGGTATTTCAGTAAGAGTGCACTTTTTAATTTTATAATAAAAAGACGTATTTTTTTTGAGAGAGTTGTGATATTTTTATTGGATTGTAAAGAAGACATGTTCCGATTGAGTATGGAATAAAATATCCGGAATAAAATATGAAAATCACCAATAGAAAAAGTTATTGCGAAGACTGACACTTAACTAAAAGCGCCATCGCCGTGAAAGGACGAGAAGTTAATTGTATTTCTTAATTAATAATTTTATTGCGGTAACTGTTTAATCAAAAACAGACTTAAAACTAAGAAGGAATATTTATATTCATATAACCGCAATGGCACTTTTGACAAGAAAGAGATTATTGCACAAAATACTTCAACTTATACCTTGCAGCAAGTAAACATGAGCCAGAAGCTAATCCTTCTGGACAGGGTGGGGCCGGTGATACCGAATCTGAAAGCAGCAGCGGTAGCAGACGATCTATAAGTCTATTAATTTTGTCTCTTTCATATTTAGGCATTAATGTCTTAAGTAAAATTATACATACTTATAAATTACATATATATTTCTTTGCAGCAAATAAACATGAGCCAAAAATATTAAGTAATACCAATCGAAGAAGTTATTGCAAAGACTGACACAAAAGCGCCATTGACATGAAAGGATGATAACGGTAACTGTTTCATCACAAACAGACTTGAGGATCAGTAACGATTTTAGTTGAGAATGCAGATTTATAGAGCTAAGAATTCTATAACAGAATTCTATAAAAAAAATTTTTTCTACGACAACAAAAATTATAATCATATTACTAGCGCAGTTCGCTGATCGGGAGGCACGGACCGACCCGATGGCTGTGACGTCACATCTTCCGAGTCGCTCTAAGTTTATATGAAATCTATATGGCCCCCGACGCATTGTGGAGGATAACGTTCTCAATTATTAAGATAGAATAATAAAAATAGCATCAAAAGATGCGTTACTAAAAGGCCTATAATACTGTAAAAAAATGTTGTTCAATGTTTATAAATAATATATTTTATTAAAAAATAAAACGCTGAGTTTTGACCGTTTCTTTTGGGACATTTTTCCAAAAAGAATCTTAAACTATTCGAAAACGAAAATAGATATCGATAAAAACCAGCCAAGTGCGTTTTAAGTCAAGCAACAACAAAAAGTTGACAAACTTTCTCTTCTTTCTCCTTTTTCACACGTTTTTATTGGGTTGCTGTTTTGTTTGTTTGTGTGTCCGCTAAGTTTGCAAACGATTTTATATTAGCTTCCCGATGAGCTCACTTGAAACTTTGAACATACCTTAGGTTAGAACTGGAAGGCAATGCAATATTATGGTGCCATTGAGCTGATCCGATGATGAAACCGGAAGAGGGCTACAGGAAATCTGTGATAAAACCATACAACCCCATCGAGATTGGGCTCGTTAGAATTGTCTTGACGAGTACTCTGTTGGGAAATAGAGTTTAATGGTCTGATGATGTAGCCGGAAGAAGGCCACAGGAACTCTGTAATAAAACCATGCAACCCCATCGAGTTTGGGCTCGATAGAATCGTCTTGACGAGTACTCTTTTGGGAAATAGTGTCCAGGGTCTGGTGATCGAGCCGAAAGAAGGCCACAGGAACCGTGTAATAAAACCATGCAACCCCATCGAGTTTAGTTTTATCTTTGTTTCGTTTTGACTACTCCAATAGGAGATGGTGTATTTTTATTTTAGTTTTAGCTCGATGACTAAAAGCAGAAAATAATAGTTTATTGATAAAAAAAACTATAAAAAACATGTTTTTTACTTTTGATTCAATGGAGTGGGGTGTCATTCAAGAGGGCTTTTGAAATGATTATGAGGTTTCATTATCCATTTTTTAAGGTTCCCTAGTCTAATGGCAAAAAACGGAACCCTTATAGATTCGTCATGTCAGTCTATCTGTCTGTATGTCACAGCCACTTTATTTCATAACTATTACGCGGGCGCGCGTAAGGGTGGGCTGATTTTGATCATTTTTAGTATTTTGCATCACCAGATCATTCGAAAGAATACGTAATGCGACGTAGGTTATAGAAAAATCAATAAAAAAAATATATTACACTTAGAGCCTTCTACCAGCGACCGATTTTTTATAAAATACCTGTATTTTGTGTATTTCATAGTTTATAAATAAATGAAGAGTGAGACGTAGATTGCAGGAAAAATAATTAAAATAATAAGCTTATCACTTTGATACAGGAATTTTATCAAAACCGAATCGAAAATCTAATTTTGTTTAATTATTTTATACAAAATTCAATTGGTATACTTTTTTTAATAACTTTTCCTACAACCTACGTCTCACTCGTCATTTATTGCAAAATTATAAACTCTGAAATACACAAAATACTGGTATTTTATAAAAAAATCTATCGCTGGTAGAGGGCTCAAAGTGATAATCTTATTTTTTTTTTATTATTTTTTTTATAACCTACGTTTCATTACGCAACTTTTGAAGGGACTTGTGAGGCAAAATTCTAAAAATGATCAAAATCGGCCCGTCCTAACGCTCGCCCGCGTAATAGTTTTAGAATGAAGTAGCTGTGGACGGACAGACAGGCTGACATGACGAATCTATAAGAGTTCAGTTTTTTCCATTAGACTAGGGAACCTTAAAAGGTGGATAATGAATATTTTTATCAAGAAACTGTTATTTTCTGTTTTTAGTCATCGAGCTAAAACTAAAATAAAAATACACCATCTCCTATTGGAGTAGTCAAAACGAATCAGATGAGCCCAAACTCGATGGGGTTGCATGGTTTTATTACACGGTTCCTGTGGCCTTCTTGCGACTCGATCACCAGACCCTGGACACTATTTCCCAAAAGAGTACTCGTCAAGACGATTCTAACGAGCCCAATCTCGATGGGGTTGTATGGTTTTATCACAGAGTTCTTGTAGCCTACTTCCGGTTTCATCATCAGGTCAGCTCAATGGCAGCATAATATTGCATTGCCTTCCAGTTCTGACCTACGGTATGTTCAAAGTTTCAAGTCTCAAGCTCATCGGGAAGCTAATATAAAATTGTTTGCAAACTTAGCGGACACACAAACAATCAAAAAAGCATCCTAATAAAACCGAGTGAAAAAACCGGCCAAGTGCGAGCCGGACTCACGCACGAAGGGTTCCGTACCAAAAAACGGCAAAAATACACGATTGTTGTATGGAAGCCCCCTTAAATATTTATTTTATTTTGTTTTTAGTATTTTTGATTACAGCGGCAACTGAAATACATCACCTGTGAAAATTTTAACTGTCTACTTGTTGTCTTTATTCATTTCAAGCATAAAACGGCAAATAAAAACAATTTGTTGTATGGGAGCCCCCCTTAAATATTTATTTTACTCTGTTTTTAGTATTTGTTGTTATAGCGGCCACAGAATTACATCATCTGTGAAAATTTCAGCTTTCTAGCTATCACGGTTCATGAGATACAGCCTGGTGACAGACAGACAGATGGACAGACAGACGGACAGACAGACGGACAGACAGACAAACCCACAGACAGACGGACAGCGGAGTCTAAGTAATAGGGTCCCGTTTTTACCCTTTGGGTACGGAACCCTAAAAAATAGAAAGAAGAGTAAATTTTTGGGAATGTTTATTTTTTTATGTAGGTATGATACTCGATTACTCGAAGACGGCTGGACCGATTAGACATCTTTTTTTTTAGTTTGAAAGTATAGAACTCTTCAAATATTATAGGCACAGCTTTGGCGATTTTGGTATTTTCTTAAGTAACTTATGCATTTGCTTCCGGAAAGTACCATTTTGGTGAAGTGGAACTGATGATGAAGACAATAGATAATCATCGGAATCGTTCAATACTAGTTGGTCCGCAAGGTTTAATATTAGATAGTATGCGTACTAACTTTCCTTTATTCCATACAGTCCTACTATTAGTTCGATAGTCGAACTGCTTGGACATTTTTTTTCCAAATTATTAGACTGGCGGAGATAATCGAACTGTTTGGACAATTCTTTTCCAAATTGTTAGACTGGCGGTAATCGAACTGTTTGGATTTTTTCCAAATTGTGTGCCTGGGGATTAAACATTTAAGCGCAATCAAACATTTGATTTTACGCAGATTTTGATTTTATTATTATTAAGTATTTTAGTATGAACCAGGAAAAGATCGGTAATCGATCGAGAATCTGTCCTTATGAGAACAAAGGAGTATTTCAATGTAAGTACCTTCCTACTTTGTGTCTAACGAGGTTAATATGACTTATCAATCCTCTGTGAAGACTACTTAAAACAGTCATGAAAAAGTATAATTACTTGTCACTCATTTTATTCGACATTTATTTCTGGTCACTGAATTTGTCATGAAAATTCATGGGTTTATTTTAGGTACCAGGGTGGTATACCTATGTGTAGCAGAAATGGAAGTAAATGAAGAAGAATTTAATGCTGCTGAGAAAACAGAATTTCTAAGTATCTATTTGGAATAAAATCCACGTTTCCAAAATCTGCCAGTCTAAACATTAAAAAAAATAGCCAAGCAGTTGGATTATCTCAGCCAGTCTAACAATTTCGAAAGAAATTGTCCGAACAGTTAGATTATCTCCGCCAGTCTAACAATATGGATCAAAATTGTCCAAACAGTTCGACTATCGAACTAATAGTAGGACTGGATGGAATAAAGGCCAACTTTCGAGTTAGTAATTATTAAATGTTTTTTTGAAGGAGGTTTATTATTACTATCTAAGTATAATAATTTTCAGGATGAAAACAAGGATTTAACGGCTCGATACAACGCAATGATATTGGAGTGGAAAGCTGGACCGAACGGTCAATTGGAAGTAATAACCAGAGCCCATGGTGATGTATTTTCAGGATGAAAACAAGGATTTAACGGCTCGATACAACGCAATGATATTGGAGTGGAAAGCTGGACCGAACGGTCAATTGGAAGTAATAACCAGAGCCCATGGTGATGTATCAAGCAGGGTCGGCAAACCTTCGGAGAACGGAATCCTGGCAGTTATCGACCCTCAGGAAAACGTCAAAATCCAGGCAAAGTTACAGCATTTTAGGGTATATAAATAAATGTACTAAGTCCTTAATTAAGTCAAACAAATATTTATTATTACTAAATTATTCATACTTAATTCACAATATTTTTAACCGACTTCATCAAAAGGAGGAGGTTCTCAATTCGATTGTATACTTTTTTTATCGTTGTTCGCGCATATCTTCGTCATTTATGGACCGATTTTGATTATTCTTTTTTTGTTCGATTGAGTATTGTTTTGAGATGGTTCTGTTTTTTTTTTTAAATCGGTTTAGTAGTTTTCAAGTAATTCTGGAAATACTATGATTTTGCATTAACTACCTTGACGACTTTGTTATTTATGAACCGAATTAGATGAAGTTTTTAAGTAATAGGTACTAGCACGAAAGTCAAGAGACATTTCTTAAGGATTTGCCACACTGGATGTGTTCTGCGGTCTGCAATCCGGTCAACCCATACATTACGTTCACCCTATGTATGGGTTGACCGGACCGCAGAACGCATCCAGTGTGGCAAATCCCTTATACCTAACACAAATATTATTGCCCAAAGGACTTCAAAGGAAATGCTTGACTGCCAAAACACCAAAGCTCCGGAAAAATAGTTAAAACTTATATAGGTAGATTAGATATACCATAATGGTAAAACATATCGAAGAAGTTATTGCAAAGGTTGGCACTTAAAACATGACGAATCAGACAGCAATGGACAACCATCAATATTTTTTAAAAATAATGCATTGTGGCTTGCACCAAATAAAATAGTAATTGCAAGAAGATTTCTGGTGCTTGTCGCTGTGACACTTTTAAAAATAATTAATTTTATAAATAATAATATTATTTTTACAAAATACATAGTATTATGTAATCTATGGAAATACCAATGAACTCATTCTAATGCTTCTGACAAAGACTTCTATGTTGTATTCAAAATAGAAATCTTTGGCTTCTGAAAATTGTTGTTTTTGATGCAAAAAATTCTCTATTCTCACACTTTCGACGCAGGACTGCAGGACCAAAGATATTAGATTTTTTTCGCAGGACCCAATAAAAAAATTTGCTGTAAACTTTTCATATCACAACCCAAAATCACAACCAAAGATTTAAATCACAACAGGTTTTGTTTTCACTTCTTCAATATTATACGTTGTAGAACCTATTTGATACTTCCAACTTTTTATTGTAGGTTCGATAATGAAATGAGAGTTGTAGTTCTGTTTTTGAAGTACGTTACTATGTACTTGTGTACGGGCTTGGGACCGCCCGCACTATACTTGCGCTCGTTGTATGTGCTGACCTGACTAGGTATGATGTTCCTTCAACCTTAGGGATACATTAGAAACACCGCTTGCGAAGTGGAATGCACGTTTACTTCATGTTAGCATTTAAAAACACAATCAGGTCACATTACAAATCAGCCGGATAAAGCTTAATCTTTATTTCCAAGTAGCGAAACATTTTCATGATAAGTAAACTCGTGACAGACCAAGAATTGACAGAACAAATTATGTTTCCTCTAATGCTACCTACCATAGAGGAGTGGTGGCCTCTTTGCAGAGTCGCCACACTTGTTTTGATTGATTTTATAGAAACCATCCTACATCCTTTACTGTGTTTTATTTTCTATATTTTTCACATTAGATTCCATTAAAAACTGGCGGTTTCCGAATTTTTTTACCCTTGATGTTTTTTCTATGTTGAATCTTCCAAGTATTATTACTATTTTCAGAACATAATTTCGGTTTTCGTAGAGTTTGCGGTTAGTCGCTGAAATTGTACAAACCAACGGGTTTATTTACTATTAAAATATTTTAATTGAAAAGTAAATATTTTTAGGTGAGATCTTTATTTGATGTCTAAATGTCAAATGTCAAAATTAAAAATAAATTTAACGTAGACGGCCATAGAGGTTGTACTTATCTATAAAGAAGTTTGGAGGACCATAGCCATCTAGATATTAAAATAACAAGATGGCTCTGACAAAAGCAAAGAATACCTAAGACCTAATAGGGAATATGCATCAATTTTTTTTTAAATCTTAATCAATAGTATGATGCGTGAGAAAGTTAACTGTAATATTAAAACTTTTCTCTTGCGTTTTTTTCTCGTGATATAGTTACTTGAAGTTAGCGCGCAGCAGCACCCGCCGAAAACGCTCCATACAAAACGGTGACGTCACATATCACGTTTCAGGTGTGTTTCGGCGCGTTTAATATGGAGTTAGCCAATAATCTTCAATTATCTCCCTAAATTTTGCGTTTAAGTACATATGTGTCATACAAAATATTGTTTCTTATTCGATATTCTATCTGACTGTAAAGTGTATTATATCCGAAAATGAAAAAAAAAACGTTATATTCTCCTGATTTCATCGTGTGATAAAACTAGGATTATACATTTTTTTTATTTTTTTTCCTGTTCCATCATGTTTTTATAAGTGTCCGCAGCGATCAAACTCAAATTCATCAAAATCTGTGACTTATGCATATTCCCTATTTCCACTAAGTGGCAAGCGGCTAACCGCGCGCGACTGGCCCCGCGCGGTTCCTATTTATTCAGATAGTCGTACACCAATTTCCGAGAATTTCCATTGACGCGGACGCGACTTGACAGCCGCCGCGACTGCAAAATTACACGCGCGACTCAACATCTATGCAAAACCATTTTGCAATATCCACTACGCGGCTGCGGGCTTTCCACGCGCGACTAGCGGCCTGTAGTAAGCAGAACGACTAAAATGCAGTTTTTGTAGTTCGTTCTCTTAACAATGGATGTATCCAAAATCTATGTTTTCGTTTTCATTTTGTTAACAAGTAATGTAATTTTTTCGACGTCCATTTTGAAAAAAGCTTGGACAGAGACCAGAGTCGCGCGCTACTAGTCGCGCACGCAGTCGCGGCAAAGCTAGCCACAGCCGCGTAGTGGAAATAAGCTCTAAATAAAAAAAAAAGTTTTTCCTGTGTATCCATGGCTGTTCCCTTGAGGGTACAGTGGAAAATATTTTTTAACCGCTGTACTCTTGGCTGCGAAACCCAACGAATAAAAAACACTTCTTTAGACTTAACTTGTAACTTTGTTTGATATTGTAAAAAATCTGTTATTCTATTGATCTTGTCTCATTATAAATAAAGTATGTACCTAAGTACCTAAGAGCACTCAACCAAGGTTATAATGCTCTAAGTAGAATACCATACTTATTTTTATACTTAATATTAAACAAAATTACAATTTAAATAGATCAAATACAATGATGAAATAAAAAAAACTGTAATAATTAATTATGAACTACAGAAAACTATAGATAAACTTTAAATGTAAATAAATGATATTCTATTCTAATATATTTAAAAAGTAGCTCGAGTGCTTTTATATTTATTCCCAAAAATAGGCCGTTTGCGTAGAAAGAATTGTTGTAAGTCTTAAAGTTTTTAAAGTATATCTTCTAAATTACTCTTTTCGTCCATACAAAACAAAGTAGCTCCATTCCCCATCCCATTCAATTACAGCAGCTGTCCAATTTGTGAGGAGGATTATTAATAAAGACAAAAAAATAATGATTAACATAGTCGACAATTACCTTTTAAAAGAGCCCGTCACGATACGATGCGATTCCGATACATAATTTATCATTTGTATCTTCCGATTGTGATCTAACGGAGTAATAGACTACTATGTTGCTACCGAAGGCCTTGGGCGATCGCTTTGGAGATCCGTCGTTGGAAATGGAAATACACGCTGAAATTTTAATCATTTGAATCCCGCAGTAGGTGGTTCCACTCATGATTACAAATTTTTTACTATGGGGCCAAATCTGATATCGCGAAAAAATCAGCTGTTCCACACATTAAGGTCTTAAGATGAATAAATAATGAAAAATATTAGAAAAAATCGGCTCACCCGTAGCAACTTAGACGGGAGTACCCGTAGCAAATTGCTACGGGTGAGCCGATTTTTTCTAATATTTTTCATTATTTATTCATCTTAATATAAAAATAGCATTGTGAATGCAAAAATCTAAAAGTTTAACATTAAGGTCTGATTTTTTTCGCAATATCATTGGTTTCATAGTAAAAGTTGCTTGTAATCATGAGTGGAACCACCCCACTGCGGGAACCAAATGATAAAAATTTCACGATGTATAACTTTCGCTCTGGGTGATGCAGTGGTCGACATGCCGGTTTACCACGCAAGAGGTCCCGGGTTCGATTCCCGGCCGGGCAGAAATTCCAATTATGAGTTTTAATTTCTGTGACGGGTCTGGGTGTTACTATGTATAATAAGTATATATTTAAAAATATATAAGTAATAATTGTCTTGCACTCGTATTACAAGCTTTGCTCAGTTTGGGGCTAGATGACGTTGCGTAAAATTGTCCAAGCATTTATAATTTATTTAACTCCGAAAAAAGTTTTTGAATTTCTTATCACTACAGTGTCTGAAAAGCGTAGGGCACGTTTGCTTTTGGTTTTATAGTAGTGTCTAATAGCTTTTTTCGAATACATTTGGTGAATTTCGTGACAGGTAGAAAGAGCAATGGTGTCTGGAGGGTGTTAGTTAAATCTAGCCCATCCTGGTGTTTCTAGTAATTTTCTAGTAGTGCTAATGTGTATATTTTGTATACCTTTAGTACTATGTATATGCTTCTTGAAATGTTGATTGATAAATCAAGTTTTCAATACAATTGCATCAATTGACGAATACTATTTTTTTGTTTTTTTTTTCACAAACATTTAAAAATGTTTATAAGAATTTAATGCTCCTATAAAAAGAAAACTCTATACAGAACCATCATGATTTTTTCCTTAACATTTTGGCAGTTAAGTACTTCACCGCTCCAGGACATAAGAAATAACTGGCTGTGAGAAATAAGTTATAAAATACAGATATCGAATTTGATCCAGTTTCGAAATGAGGCTATCAGAGAATCTCTAACGAAGGCAGCTATTTAAGTAAGTAGTTAGTTTTTCTGATTTCTTTACAAGATAATATTACTTTCACTGACACAATAGTTCTAATATTTTTATAACTACTTACATCGATATTACAAAAGGAACACTTGCTAAAAAAATAAGTTGGTAATGGGTCATTTAAATTTACTTTTAAAATGTTAATACAATAAATACTAATATTTATAATGAACCAAAACAGAACAACTAAAGGTTGACCTCTGAAATATGCCATACCTACAGCGGTAGACGTCACTCGAAGCCGTCATTATTCAATAAGAAAATGCACTACAAAGAGCTTCTACCGTTTCGAAAACAAAAAAACAAAAGGTCGAGAGGTCGTATAAAAAAATCAATTCACACCAAACTCTTACACTTCATTAACCGAAGCGGCATCTGTCCGTAATGATATCCAATCACCGATAAGACACGCTCGCATTTCAATAGACAAACTGACAAGCCGAAAATTATAATAAATGTTTCATATTTTGTATGTGATGGAAACAATTACTAGAGGACGGGTTTGGCACAAGTTACGGACGAAAGACGACTTTTGAATTGGTATGTACATAATCGCGCGCAAAGAGAACTTGTGAACGCCTATCATATCATCCTGTCGTCGTTGTCGTCACTATTTACGCTTCGTCGTTGTATTTAAAAAACCGGCCAAGTGCGAGTCGGACTCGCGCACGAAGGGTTCCGTACCAAAAAACAGCAAAAAAAACACGTTTGTTGTATGGGAACCCCCCTTAAATATTTATTTTATTCTTTTTTTAGTGTTATAGTAGCAATAGAAATACATCATCTATGAAAATTTCAACTGTCTACCTGCAGTCGTTATTAATATCGAGCAAAAAACGGCAAAAATATCACGTTTGTTGTATGGGAGCCCCCCTTAAATATTTATTTTATTCTGTTGTTATAGCGGCAACAGAAATACATCATCTGTGAAAATTTCACCTGTCTAGCTATCAAGGTTCATGAGATACAGCCTGGTGACAGACAGACAGACAGACAGACGGACAGCGGAGTCTTAGTAATAGGGTCCCGTTTTTACCCTTTGGGTACGGAACCCTAAAAATACAGTAAAATACATTATAAATGTCTTCTAATACTTAATTGATCAGTCATATCTCTAAAGAACTACATATTACGACCATAAAGCTCCAACATGGTTAACATTCTCCAGAATCAAATACGAAATGCCTTTTCTGACCAAATCGATAAGTAAATGAAAAATACATAAATGCTGCATTTTTTTACACAAACCCCATCACATCAGTCCCTAAAATGAAATAAAAATAATTCTTACTTAATATTATAAATCCAAAAGTCCGTTTGTTTTTTTGTTTGTTACGCCTTCACGTCTTAACTACTGAACCGATCATTATGAAATTTTAGATACACGTTGTCAGGAGTACAGATAAGGACATAGGGTACCTTTCATCCCGAAAAAAAGTGTTGTTCCCGAGGGATAGCAAAAAACCTTTCCACGTAGACGAAGTCGCGGGCGGAAGCTAGTAATATTATGAATGCAAAAGTCCGTTTGTTTTTTTGTTTGTTACGCCTTCACGTCTTAACTACTGAACCGATCATTATGAAATTTTAGATACACGTTGTCAGGAGTACAGATAAGGACATAGGGTACCTTTTATCCCGAAAAAAAGTGTTGTTCCCGAGGGATAGCAAAAAATCTTTCCACGCAGACGAAGTCGCGGGCGGCCGCTAGTAAATATATAAATAAAAAAATAATTAATATCCGATTTATATCCTTCAGCTTTGGGTTGATATTCAATGAATTCAACCCAAAGCTGGAAAGATCTCGACTGATAAAATCAACAATTCGACCATTGCCGGCCCATATTCAAAACCCCGAGAGTTTTCAACTCGAACTCCAAAACCGCTTCGAAGCCCTTGAGAACAGCATAGATGTGGACGATCTAAACAACATGGTGGTGGATACTGTCCGTACGGTAGGGTCCAAGCTCTTTAAGACCCGCCGTCCCAAGATAAAGAAACTCTCCGACCACACACTCCTACTCATGGATCAGAGACGTGAAATGAGGCTCCAGAGTTCAGTAGATGCTAATCGTTATCGGCAGCTTAATAGACAGATATCTAAGTCTTTGACGAGCGACCTTCGCCAATTTAATACGAATCGTATTAAAGAGGCTATCGAGCGGAATAAAGGCTCCAAAGTGTTCGCGAGAGATCTGTCTATTGGGCAAAGCCAGATGACGAAGCTGAAAACTGACGACGGACGCATCATTTCATCAAAGCCTGAAATCCTGAGGGAGATCGAGAGCTTCTATGGGCAGTTATATTCCACGCAGACACCTGTTGAAAGCAAGGCTAAAGACCCCAGAGCCAAGCTTACCCGACACTATACTCAAGATATCCCGGACGTCAGCCTGTACGAGATTAGTATGGCTCTCAAACAGCTGAAAAACAACAAGGCGGCGGGTGACGATGGAATCACTACAGAACTTCTGAGAGCGGGCGGTAAGCCGATACTCAAAGTCCTCCAGAAGCTCTTTAATTCCGTCATCGTCCAGGGCAGAACGCCAAAGACATGGAACATAAGTGAGGTGATCTTGTTCTTTAAAAAGGGTGACAAGTCCCTCTTAAAGAACTATAGACCCATCTCGCTTCTGAGTCATGTCTATAAGTTGTTTTCGAGAGTCCTTACGAATCGTCTCGCTCGCAAGTTCGACGACTTCCAACCTCCCGAACAAGCCGGGTTCCGAAAAGGCTTTAGCACCATAGACCACATCCATACGCTGCGGCAGGTTATACAGAAGACCGAGGAGTATAATGAGCCACTTTGCTTGGCGTTCGTGGACTATGAGAAAGCCTTTGATTCGATTGAAACCTGGGCGGTGCTGCAGTCTCTCCAAAGGTGCCAAGTGGACTATAGGTATATCGAGGTGTTGAGGTACTTATACCAAAATGCCACCATGACGATCCGAGTACAGAACCAGAACACAAATCCTATCCAACTGCAGCGTGGTGTGAGACAGGGAGACGTTATTTCTCCGAAACTGTTCACAGCTGCGTTGGAGGACATCTTTAAGCTCTTGGACTGGAAAGGACTCGGCATCAACATTAATGGCGAGTACCTAACACACCTTCGTTTTGCCGATGATATAGTCCTTATGGCTGAGACCATGGAAGACCTGAACACAATGCTCGAAGATCTCCGTAGTGCTTCCCAAAGAGTGGGTCTTAGGATGAACATGGAAAAGACGAAAATTATGTCAAATGCCCATGTTGTACCCTCTCCAGTTCATGTTGGGAACACTACACTTGAAGTTGTTGACCATTACGTATACCTAGGACAGGCAGTCCAGTTAGGTAGGTCCAACTTCGAGAAAGAGATCTCTCGCCGAATCCAACTCGGGTGGGCAGCATTCGGGAAGCTTCGAAAAATCTTCGCGTCCGACTTACCTCAGTGTCTCAAGACGAAAGTCTATGAACAGTGTGTGTTGCCAGTGATGACTTACGGCAGTGAAACGTGGCCGCTAACTATGGGTCTCATAAGGAGGCTCAAGGTCGCTCAGCGTGCAATGGAGAGAGCCATGCTCGGCGTTTCCCTACGTGATCAAATCAGAAACGAGGAGATCCGCAGGAGAACTAAAGTAACCGACATCGCTCGAAGGATTGCTCAGCTGAAGTGGCAATGGGCGGGACACATAGCGAGAAGAACCGATGGCCGTTGGGGCAGAAAGGTTCTGGAATGGCGACCGCGCACCGGACGACGCTCCGTGGGTAGGCCCCCGACAAGGTGGACCGACGATCTGGTGAAGGTCGCGGAAAGCCAGTGGATGCAGGCAGCGCAGGACCGATCGTCGTGGAGATCCTTAGGGGAGGCCTATACCCAGCAGTGGGTGTCGTGTGGCTGATATGATGATGATGATGATGATTATATCCTTGACACTTATTTCAGCACTGAATTGGACCGCAATGACGTCTATTTGATCCAATAATTAAGATCGAATTGGAGGCTGTATACTACTGAATAAGTGAATATAGCGTACTGAAATTGAACTGAGGGCGACTACAATTTAATGTTGAAACTGGATGACTTTAAAAAACAGGATGAAGAGAGGACTTTCCGCTATTTGAATGGCGGAAATTCCTCTAAATATTATATTTTTTTCGTTAATTGGTGAAACTTGTGAACGTAATAGTTATCATACTTACCTAATGTGTATTAAATGGGGAATAATAAAAACCATTTTCTTTCTCTCTTATCATCGCTTATGACTCGGTACATACGTCATAAGAATCGAACAGTGGCACGTATACGTGATTGATTTAAAATTTGAAACGAATCATAAAGTGATGTTTGACGGCTAATATTTATTATCACCGGGTAACCCACTTGTAATTTAAATAGGTTTTTCCCATGGGTCGTGTTAGCTTTGGGAAAAAAACTTTGGTTTACAATGAAAACTAACTGTTCCTAATACCCTACATCCTTACTAATATTATAAATGAAGTTGCGGCCGCCGCATGTTTTTGATAAGAGTCAATATTCATTTTTGAATACATTATATTTCAGAAGTACCATATCCTTACATAAAGGCTTTTTACCATTTTAGTTTGTCCAATACAGCGTGAAATTTTAATCAGTTGATTCTCGCAGTGAGGTGGTTCTACTCATGATAACAAGCAACTATTAATATGGTGCCAACTCTGCTAACACGAAAATAAATCAGCTATTCCATATAAAAGCGTAATACTTTCTCGAACCTAATGTTTTGTCCTTATATAACTGAAATTAATATAAAAAGCTAATGTTTTTATTTAGTTATCGTGTGAAATAAATAGGTAAGTACGTAAGAACCTACCATTCATCAAACGAGCAAGTGTCGATATAATTATTCGAAGGAAGTTCATCATCAATAATTATACGCTACTTTAATTCATAATTATAAAATTCTGATTTATTAAGCTTACTTGTTGAATAACAGTTGACGTGTTTCGTAACTTTTTACAAACAAAAAATATTGATTTGGTACAAGCGCAAAAAATATAGGTATTTTTAATAGATTAAAGGCAGATTTCAATAACCTATCCTTAATAAGAGATAGGGTTACTAAAGATTTGTTACCTAGATATTTTATGTTACGGGACGGGAAATAACAAAAGTTATCTAGTAACAGATCCTAAGTAAGTCTTTTTTTCGGTAGTGATTTTTTTAAATATAATCCGCTACGAATAAGTAGTTAGTATGCCGTTGACTTAATTATATCCACTGGAAAACTTTTATGTGGCAGAAGTATAGGTAGGTAGGTACAGTTGGCAACAAAAGTCGCTTGACGTAAGTACCTAGTCAAAGCAATTTTTATGATAAATGTTTCTAACTGTGAGAAACCTGTCAATAATGGTATGATGAAAAACTAAAATATTAAGTAGGTAACTTTTGTTGCTGACTGTACCCAAATAGATTTAAATGGCATTATACCATATTATTATGTATACCATATTAAAGTTTGACCAACAGAAAAAATAAAAAGGTAAATCCAAAACTCTAAATTCGAATCGAAAGGACATAATTATCCTACCTATGTCATTTGCCTCACCATTCTCAAATATGAAAGTCCATATTTTACTCTAGAATGAGATTAATAATTATTTTTGTATTTAAAAGTAGGATTTTTGAATGAATAAACCGATCTCAATCAGTGGTTAAGTAATCTAATTAAAAATCTGGCGGAGGCGATAGTTCACGGTATCTCGCGCGGGTATCGGCCATTACGGCGGGCTCTGTTCCACATAAGCGCGGTCAAAAGTAATGGCGGGAAGTTGGCATAAGCGGAGCGACTAGCGTGTAAATTAAGGATACTTATTATCTAAAAGTTTGAGATTTTACAAGCTTTATATTAGCCTTTGAAATTGATGATTTGTATGAATAATCTTAAGTAATCTAATTAAAAATCTGGCGGAGGCGATAGTTCACGGTATCTCGCGCGGGTTATCGGCCATTACGGCGGGCTCTGTTCTACATAAGCGCGGTCAAAGGTAATAGCGGGAAGTTGGCACGAGCGGAGCGATTAGCAGGTCAATTAGCAGGACAAATTCGGCATTATAAAAAAAAAACAAGTACTTGCAGCTCTATTACAAGGCATAGGTCACATTATTTGTGAGCCTTGCACAGGTAAATACATGTGTGCATTAAGATCGGAAAAAAACTGTTCCTTTGAATCATTTACTAAGGTGTCGTGATACTTACTAACTATACCCAAATAACATTCATACATCAGATTAATTGGCGTAGTATACTATGCCTGAAGTGTTGGAAGTCATATGCGGCGCTACACTGTCATTAATTTAATGGTTTTCACATAAACGCTTTCCGCTGTTCTCATCGTAGTGTCCTGACCCTGCACTCGCGCACCTTGCTTCGAGCAACCTTTAACAGTATTAAGATAACACCTTACTTATGGCCGGTAACATCGCGCTCAGGATACCCGATATTGAGTGCCTATATACATCTGATGTCTCGTAGTGAATTTATTGATTAACATTAACAGAGTTAAAATAATATTACCTACAGTATTTTTGCATTTCTAATTTTATGTATAAAACTGGGAAAAAGTTTTGGGTAACATTAAAATATTAATCAGCATAATATTTAAACCTTACCGCCGCTGTGGTCTAGAGGATCGCCCACCCGTGTATCACTTTGATTGGTGGTAGGGCTTATTTCATGTCCGCCTGACTAGCTACCACCATCTAACCTACGTCTGACGCCATAACAACAGTTCAAAAAAAATATGTTCCGGCAGTTAGAGGTAAGATAGCCAGTTCCTCAGTGATGACGATTCTGGGTGTAGCGCACGTCCACCTTCGGCCTTATCGTCAACTTACAACGGCCTTCACCTCACCCCATGTTAGGGGTGAGGTGAAGGCCGTTGTACATAAAAAACAACGAAGTTAAGGAGATGCTACTGGTATGAACCCAATCATTAAACTGCATTAGACTTGCGAGGGGGTTTATATTCCTTTCTCCTTGGCCATCAAATACTAAGACCTAGCCATGGAACTATTTCCATACCTATGTATTGTAGTTATCATCATCATCTGGTGCCATCTTCATATTGATGTTTGGCGGTCAGTAGACAAAAGTTTTTGCGATCCCATGTAGCTTCTATTGACGATAGCCAAGTCAAGTCCACTGTTTGATATCGTCGAGCCATTTGTGTCTCGGACGTCCCGGACCTCTCATTGTAGTTAATTACCTATGTATTTAATTCGAATATAACATTGCCAGGCGTTTTGGATGGGGGGAAGTAGTGCCAGGCGACAAATTTTACACTCATCTTGAACGTCCGTCGCCTGGCAGTAGGTACTTTTCTCCCAACCAAAACGGCAATGTTATGTTTGAATTAAATACATGATTACTAATTACCTTTATAAAAAAAAATAAACGCTTCTAAGACTTCCACGCGTACAGTTCATTAGAAATAAAAAACGTGGTATATTATGAATTCTGGTATTAATTTAGAATTATTTAGTTTGGATTGATTGGTTTTTCTTATTTCCCGACACCTTTCGACACCTTTCCAGGGGCCGTGGTCACGGGATGAAAAGACAGCTCATAATTTTATAAAATTACCCGCTTGGAACAAAAAAATGCATTCTTTATTAAATTATTTTATAGCTGCGTTCTAATTTTAAATATTTTTACTGAATTAACAAAAACAAGAAACTACTAAATCTACACCAGTTCACAAATTGGGAGGCATCTCGTGAAATTCATATTATTGGCGTTACATTATATTTATTATTATTAAAAAATCTGTTTTAAAACTAGTTAACGAATTAATTACTGTTGCCACAAAACTAAAGACTTCCATCAATTATAACAACACTAAATAAATACTACTTCGAAGATTGATACCAGAATAAAGAAAATACAAAAAATAGGTCAAAAGATCAACGTCCTTCACTAGAACGATACCATAAAACATTGTGAGCTTTATGTAGAAGCGGCGTTCTGGCTGCATTTTTGGCTCTGGCTGCACCCTGTGCTTGCCTTTGAAAATGACAAAAAACTGTGGGCTCGATAGATGGCGTTGATAAACAGGCAAGTGTCAACTGTAGAAAACGTAAGAAAAAGAAAACACAATTAACATAAAAACACCGAGGACACTGCTAACATCCAACAAACGCCAAAAAAAGAAAATGAATTTTTTCAAAGCGAATTTTGATACTTTACTCATAAAGTTAATATTTAAAATTAACTTTAATAATTATAAATTAATAATTATTAAATTTAAAGTTAATAGTTAAATATTAACTTTATGACTTTACTTGTCCATCTACGCCATCTAGTGAGGCAAATAGTTACTATTTTTTTGTTTTCAAATGTCACTTTTAAAAGTCCTCTTTATTTTAGTGCAAACTCCTTGGGAACTGCTCCAGGGGCCCAATCGCGCTTATTCCGAACGATAAAATCAAAACCATCACAATATTATTTAGGTTATATTTATTTACCTTAAAATCCTTGGTTTAGCTTTAGAATTCTCATTTAAATTGTCTAAGATTGACATCCTTGGCTCCAACCCGGCATAGCTTATAACAAAATTAACTCACAATTTTAATAAGACTAAAGAAAGTGAAACGGTGTTTAGTTTTGGTTTTATCGTTGAAAATTAGCGCGAATAGGCCCCGGTTTGGCCTCAAATTATCTGTCTGTGTGGAATGTCTATGTGTGCGTTCATAGAAATCCGCTATTTGTTCCGAGTAACCCTTCTGTTTACTTTATACTTTGTGTTATATAAGTTTCACCGTACACATTCCATTAGTAAGTGATAAGAACCAATAAATTTATCGGCACGGCGCACTCTGGCGGTAAATCACGGCAATCTATAAAGCACAATACGACACCAGTGTCCGATGACCTGTACAATAAAAAATGGCCACTAAAAGACACGATTACGAAATTAAATGGATGTGGTATAAGTGAAAGAATTCTAGCGTTCAGACCCTTTCCTATATGAAATAAATTTTGCATCTATTTTTTGAGAACGGAAACTTCATTTTTGGCGTTAACATAATGCAGTGTGTGGATATTCTTTGAATTTGAAAAATAAACACAGTAAAGTTATTTTTTTTATTGTTGATTCCTACTCATAATGTGAATTGGATGCAATATGGAAGGCCATTTTAAGTTCAAAAAGAAAAACAATAAAAAATAATGAAAATAACTTGCACAATTTTCAGGGTGCCAAAACATTTTGTGCATATAATATTCCAAATTTAACTATACTCTAAGTTAATTAGTTATACAAAGTGTTAATGAAATAACGCAAAATGAGAAAACCGTTTATTAGAACCATCAAACTAAACAACTTTTACTAAGGGACCAACTCTGAAATCGCGAATAAAATCTGCTGTTTCATACAAAAATTAATAACGAAAATATAAAAATGTATGAAGCATCACTGATTTGTTTTTCGCGATTTCAGAGTTGGTCCCATAGTAAAAGTTGTTCAGTTTGATGGTCCGAAGAAACGGTTTTCTCATTTTGCGTTAATTCATTAACACGTTGTAGTTTTTAGTTCATAAAATAAAAATAAATACATAAATCGCTTTATCACTCAACTTGGACTGAACAGCGACTCGTGCCGCAGCAAGATAAAAAAATGAATAAATGTAAAAAATAACCATAAAGAAGGTGAATTAATTAACAGAACTGTGACGTCATCGGCGCGGGCGCAGGGGCTTATTACAGAAAAGTATCACCACAATTGGACGATATTCGTTCCGCTCCGTGGCATTAATTGGCATAAAGTTCGAAAGTAAATCGATCGATGAACATCGTCCGACGTAATAGGCCCTCAGGACTAAATCCTTTTTAATACCATTGACACAAATCTTAATAATTTCGTTACCAGAATTTAGATGTTTAGCTAATAGCGTATTAAGATCAGTTAATTTTACTAATGACTCCATTTAAGATACCTAATTAAGTTTTAATTAAGCTCTTAGTATAAGAAGAAAATCCTGCTTTTGAATGCAAAGGAGTATTTTTTTTATTTAACATATTACATTATTTATTCGTAAAACTGAAATGACGGTTTTTTAAATGGTTTATCTCTGAACATATTATGTTTTTTTCTTACCAAGTTGTTTATAGAACCTATTATTCAAATATATGTTTTTAATATATTATGTCGTTTACTTGGCGTAATAGTTTTTTCACGTAAATTCATCCTCATAAATATTTTGCATTTATATTCATCCAAAAAACTACATCTATGTAACAAAAATCCTGTCAGATACTGAAACAAGTGATAGTATTGCTAAAACTGAACAACATTCTCCATGGAACATTTATTTCAAAAAATTAAAAAAAAGACATAGGTACTTCCTTTCAAAATGCATTGGTCCGCTGACCGACTTACTATGGAAAGGCGAAAAAAATTGTTTTTCGACTGTTTCTTGGAGAATTGTATAAAAATATTATTAATATATTCAGATTAATAAACTTTTCCTTTATTCGTATTTTAATGGAGCATCTTAGGCGGTCCATTGCTATATTAAAATTAACATTTACGACTATCTACGCAACATTGTCATATTAAATGTCCACGTATAAATATTCAATTTGTATCGTAAGCTTGCATCCCACCGTGACGATTTGCCGAATAAAAAATTGAATTAAAAGCCGTTCATAATCATGATTTATTGTTTTAAAAATGGCCATGGTGTTCAACTCAATATTCATGAATACGTTGTATGCAATTATATATGTCAGGATGTCAGTACTTATTTATATTGCAATGTTTTTGGAGTCAAGGGAAGATACCTAGATGTCATTGTCGGGAGGGTACTTTGTTATTATGACAAAAAAATGTTGCATTTATAAGGAAATGAGTATTTCTCAAAAGGTTCATTGATCGCAGACTGGGTTAGTAAGTTTATGGGTCATCAAATCATCACACAAAAGGATCCCTCACACAACCCATGGACCCACTAGTGGGTCCACGAGTAAATTGCGTTTACCGTTCGACCCACTGTAGGTACTAGAGTTGGGAGCGAAATTATCTCTTCTTTACAAATGTGTAAAGATTGTTTTTCCATGATTTTTCCCTTATAAAATTTTAGGGAATAGCAGTGGTCACTAGCGGATCCAGGGGGGGGGCTAAGGGGCTCAAACCCCCCCCCAAAATCATTTGAGTCCACCCAATAAATCCGTTGATGACCTTCCGTTAAGCCCCTCCCAAACCAAAATCCTGGATCCGCCACCAGTGGTAGTCAAGTCAAAGTCAAATAAGCTTTATTCAAATAAACTTAATTATTAAGTACTTTTGAATCGTCTATATTTTCCTACCACCCGTTCCAGACTTTTTTAGCTGACAAGAAGAACGGGCGCAAGATACGGGTAACGGGGTATATAGGTAAATGCTACCATAATTGTGAGACGAACTCAATTTATCTTTAATGTAACTAAACTCAAATTTATCTACGCACAACATGAAAATAATTAGTAGAGCGCCCAAGTCCAGAACAATTTTTTGGATGAAATCTACACTGATACCGAAAAAAATTCTACCAAATGTAAATTTATATCAGAAGCAACAGTTTTTTTTTTTCGATTTGCGCCAACAACATTAATTAATGAATATAGATAACTCTATTAAAGACAATCAAAGAATTCAAATCCACAAGAGCAAATAAAAGCTACCGTGTTTTATTTAACGACGCAAATAAAATATTTGAAGATAATCTTGTACAAGTTTATTTCCCGATCGGTTAAAAGGTTATGTTATGTTGAATACTCGCTTTATATAAATTTTAACTCGATGGAATTTGATGTCATAAAACTATTGAGACATTTTATTACACGTATTAATTTAAAACCAAAACATGACAATAAAATGCTAAACAACGGTTGTATTGAATACATTTAATTAATTGATTATAAAGGTGACTAGATTAGTAATTAAAGAAAAAAAAGTATAAACCTATTAACCCAGTTATCTATTGTTTTTGTGGTAGTAGGATAATCTTAATTCATCAAACCACGAAAATGACAGTTTATGCATGTATTGAAATGCATAATTGTTTTTTAGGGTCCCGTAGTTTAAAGTGTCACCACGTCTGTCTGTCCGTCCGCGAAATCTTACATCTAGAAATAATTATTGAATTAAAACAGCAGTTCCGAAATTTTATTTCAATTTTAATTATTTTGAAATATGACGTCACGAAATTGTTCCTTGTCACACAATGTCACACTTCGTCAACCCCCCTCCCTTCTCCTTAACGTGTGACGTAATTTATGGATGGCCCCTTAATTCTGTTACACGTAATTTTTTTTGCAACAACGACTGAAAGTTTTTTTAAAAATTCAAAGTGATGCTACGAGGGCATGTGGGATATTAATTTAAAAAGAGAGCTGTTTGCCAATTCTCATTTAATTTTTTTTAAGCCACATAGTTTACGACTTTTGATGAAATATGAAAAAAAAAATACAATTCCCATCTATCTCCAAAGTTTGCAAAAAATAATTATCTGAAATTATTCTATATGATAGAATTATATGTAAAGATTACAATAAAAATAAAATGATGTGTATAAATACCACACTTTATCAGAAATCAGCAACAAAAATTACATTAGTTTCATTCTCGGTCAATGGATAGCGCTGGCGATTATATAATGATGGTACAGCACCCTCAGTGCACGAGTCCGACTCGCACTTGACCGGTTTTTTAATAAAACAACAAATTTAAAAAAACATTTTAATTCCTGAAAATTTTGAACCTTTGAACCATCCAACTTTTTTTTAGTGATAGAATTTCAACAAAAAGTATTTCTAGTCGAAGATACATGTGACACTTAACTTATAAAAGTTACGTGTTTTGCTCACGATTTGCATAGATCACGGGGTCACTGCGTTGGCGCTGGCCCGCCACACACTTGCGACTCGCGACTGCACCTGCCATCGAATTTAATTAAAATAACAAAAACAACGTTGATTTCATTGATTTATTCCGCTGGCAAAATATAATTCTATTTGAAAATGTGAAAGCTATATTAAATTTATGCCTTATGGATTATAGAACAACGGTTGCTGTTTTTTTATTATGCTATGTTATGATAATTATATTGCTGTTCGATTTAGAAAACATAATATCTACCAATTTTTTTAACGAAATTAATTCAAGAGATTGTGAACAATACCGTAATAGTTCGACTTTATCTATTTATGGCACTATAAAAATATACAAATTAAATTATGTTAATTGCAGCTAAAACACCACCAATACCATAAAACAGGTTCTAGCTCAAAGACATTTTGCATTTCTTTTTCTTCGATTCTCACCTTAATGCAACCATACTAAAAGAAGATATGTACTTTCTCATCTAAATTTTTGTTGATTAGTT
Source organism: Agriphila tristella (assembly GCA_928269145.1). Classification (NCBI taxonomy): domain Eukaryota; kingdom Metazoa; phylum Arthropoda; class Insecta; order Lepidoptera; family Crambidae; genus Agriphila; species Agriphila tristella. The sequence continues at coordinate 55,044,310 of OV743431.1, read as the reverse complement.
TGTCGTGTCCTTGGTCGCATGTCTGTGTGCGACGACTAGTCGATCACTTTAAGGAAAAGTTCAAAATATCACTCTTACCATACCGCGTGGGTTTTGACGATCTTTAATTATCATTAATAACACTTTAGATTTGATTAATCAACTAAAATCGTATGGAGAGCGCTTAATTACCGAAATAATGATGTTATGTTATGATTCAGGTCAGCTGTGTTAGTTACGTTTATTTTTTATTACTTTCATATATCATGGGGCTTACCTTTAATTTTTTTTGTAAATGTGGCTTATGGGGCACAACTCCAAAACTAAAGTTTTGGAGTTGTTTGACTACGTTATTAGAAAATGAGAGCAGAGAGCATATTACAAAAAAGAATCACAATAGGCTGACGCAATTTATTCGACATTGAACCTTATTGGTGTGTCAATAGTGCCATGGAGTGGAACGAACATCGTACGCTTATCACGATGCTTTTTTGTAATAGACCCTCAGACCTGCATTTAGCAAGACAGCAACACACATTGCACCTTCACCAATTAGGCAAGTCTACACGTGTTTCGCCCCAACCCGGAGCATCCTCAGGAGTTAGAACGTGCGTAAATTCGGTGTTGGTTTAGTAAGCTAAGCTACATATATTTCTTCTTTTTTCAAAATGGTTTGGGACTTCCGCCAAGTGACGCCTGATTCAATCAAGTATTTTCTTTGATATTATTATTTCATTTTACAATTTACATATTTTAACGAAATCAGCACCTATTTTCAACACAAAGTATATTCCAGTTTAGCGCAAAGTTACTACATAAACTTAACTTATAAAACCCATTATTAAGATGTGTAATCTAGGTAGTTAAACACAGACACATGAAGGCAAAGTAGAACTTGTAATCGCATTTTAAAATCGCGATGCAAGTATATGTTACTGTTAAAGCCTGAACTTAGGTAAATCCTAAAATGTCCCAGTAAAACCTAGACTCTAACTAAATAGTAAGAGTCCGAACTGTTATACCTATGTTTTTTTTGTTAATTCATACTATTAGCACCATTCAATCAGTAAATCTTAGTAATGATTATAACTATCCCTTAAAAACTTAGGGCCAAATATGCAAAAAAATTGACTTTCCATACAAATCAAAGAGATCACGTGATCAGTTTAGTAAGTGATGACCAAAATTTTGTGGTATAATCGACACATGTTTCTTGGAGAAATTTGTTCAGTTTCATAGAATGAACACATCCTCATGGAATGTGAACAATACAGCCTGTATTTGTCACGAAGAACCAATTAATCTGTCTTGAGAGAATTGAAGGTCGAAAGTCAGAACCGGCTTTCCTCTGTCTGCCTTACAGAGTACACTGCATGAACACTGTTCACTGCACTTAAAGATACAGTGTTATCAGGTCCCTAAGTGCGATGTGGTAGAAAGGCTCATCGTTAGACAAAATAGACACCGAGAGGCCGAAGCCCAAAACGTTGTTCAGACCAGGTGTTCGAAAATCCGGAGATGCCAGCGAACGTCGTGCTGCATCAACCGAAAACCGCAGCAGGTGGAAGCGCCTCGTACGAGATGTCCTTGCAAGGAGTCACGCTCACGATCCTCAACTATAAGGAAACGACTGAAGAGAAGGAGGTCTGTGATGTTTATACTGCCATTTTTTATTGGGCAGGCATTTGACTACCATCTTTCTTGGTAAACAGGATATGGTCTAAGGTATAGCATGCTTGCCCAGGAAATGCCTAATCACTCTTGACTTGAAAAGACCAAGGTCGTCAAAGAGAACTATCGGTGAACACATGATCAGGCAGCGCATTCCATTCTTTAGCAGTTCGCGTAAGAAATGTGAAGCTCTTGATACACTTATACATTTACCAGAGATTACTAGTAAAACCTAAGATTTACCATACGGGCTTTAACAGTAACATAATATACCTACTTACTATAAGGACCTGCGCTTGCGCAAACTAACCGAGGTCGTATGCAACACTCAGTTTAATAGTTAAAGATGTTACTTCGCAGTGATATAACGGTCAAATAAATTATTATCTATGTTTCTTGTACTTGAGTATTAAATCGGACTGCTAAAAGCAGCGATCCATTCCGTTGAGTGAAGGTCCCGAATTCGAATCCTAGTATAACACCTATAAAAAAAGTGGGATATGTTAATGTGATAAGCATGAGCGAGCAAGTAGACAATCTTAGACCGAAATAGTGTTTTGCTTTTACCCATTAATTGTATTGATTAGCGAAAACAATAGTCATTTGAGTTTAGGGTTGTCTCTTTGCAGTTTTCCATAAAAATATAACTTTTTTGGTTTCGGCGTTTATTATAATTATTCTGGGTTGTATCCATGGTACACACACATAAAGACCTGGGCACACCGGCTGCGTAGACACGCGCGTAGTGACGCGCAGCAAAGATACGTGCATGTTGGGTGTGACGTCCAATAGGGAATGCCATTGAGTACAACGTCACGAGCTGCAATGGGTTACGCATCAGTCTACGCCAGGGAATGATAACGTTATTTTTAAGTATAACGTTATTTTTTACTTTTTTTAGCGTTAATTTTAAAATTAACGTTATGTCATTAAATAACGTTAATTTAGATAACGTTACATTGAAACTAACGTTATTTCAGTAAATAAAGTTAATTTTAACGTTATTTCTTACTTTTTTACCGTTAAACTTTAAAATTAACGTTATTCTAATTAATAACGTTATTTTTTTTGCGATAATTTTACCGGTATAATGTACCGGTAAAGTTTAACGCTAAATTTAACGCTAATTTTACCGGTATAATACTTTTAACGTTATTTTTACCGGTAAATTTACCGATAAAATATTTTAACGGTATTTTTAACGTTATTTTTTATTTATCGTTATATTTTTTTAACGGTATTTCAATCCCTGGTCTACGCGTTACGCATGCGGTGCCATGTCTCATAAAGTTACAGACATTACAAAGTCATGGTACGTCTTTATGTACGCTTAAGCATATACGCTTACGCATCCGGTGTGTTTCTTGTACCTTTTATTTTGTTACTCGTTGCATATCCTTCAGGCTGATTCGACAATAGGTACATGACGGAATAAAAATCGGGTACCCGTGCAAAGCCGGGGCAGTTCGCTAGTAGAAGTATAAATTACATCGTTATCATAACAACAAACCGATTAGCCTTTCAACTGACAGCCTTGCAATTGATCACGAGTATCAGATGTACGTCTTCATGAGGGCATTAAGATGGACACTAGACAATAGTTCACCGCTGATGATACACCGGCATATACCTGTTCTCACGCCGAGTTACACGTAGCGTTGGAGCTTAGTCACGAGTGGAGCGGGCAGCGATTATGCTGCAACGCCATTACTGATCAGAAGGTCTATATATCGGAATGGCCAAGTAACACAAAGTACGAATCTCAAAAAGACTATGTATCCAGGTCAGATACTCAGCTGTTTAAAACTATAGGCATCATCCTTTATAGTTGTCTTTTCATTTATCATTATTAACGAGGCTTTTTTCCCTTTAATTATATTTTCATACTTTTATTTTTTGTTAGTAAGGACAAAGTTACTAGTAGTAATTCCAAGCTGATTTCAATTTTCAAATCTAACAACTATTTTCAGTGAGTCCTGAAAAGAAACGTTACTTTTTTTCATGAGGTGATTGTTAAAGCAGTGGCAAATATTTTTGCGATAAAGCGTGCAAAGCTAAAAGCACAAGTTCGCTCACTCCTCTTAACAAAACCGCTTCCTTAAACAAAAATGACGCCCAGAGGCGCTGCGTGCGGGTAGTAGCTCATCTCCATGATCGTTCTGACCTATATCTATATTTATTCTACTGTTACTTGGTAATATACTGTAATCACGCATAACCTGTGCCTAGATTTAGATGTGCTTGATAGCTAGTTACTCTTTGTGTTGTAATAGTTAACTTTCAATTTCTGTGATTATTTAGTTGATCTGAGAAACAGGTTTTTTAGTATAAAACCTTGTGGATCTACCGCGCAAGTGTCATCGGTATGACTATCGGCTTCAATAAATTAACAAATGGATGTGACACATTGCTACTTTCCTTGGTAAGTTTTTATTTGTGCCAAAAAGAAGTAGCAACGTGTCACATCCATCTGTCAAATGAAGCTATATAGTGATATGCCAACAATACTTGCGCAGTAGGACCTCAATACTGTTTGTGTTCGTAAAGTTCCATGGTTCTTTAAAAAATTGAAAGTGAGTACATGGCAAATCGTTCTTGGGAAGGTTATATTATAAAACAACGTGTTAATGAATAAACGCAAAACTTCTTAGGCGGTGATTGTGCTCATGAATATGAACAACTATTTCAACAAAAAAATCAGCTATTTGCTATTTCATACAAGTTGTCAATACCTACTCGACCAGAATGTAGGAAACAGCTGATTTTTTTGTTGAGTCACAGAGTTGGCCCCATATTAAAAGTTGTTCATATTCATGAGCACAATCACCACCTAAGAGGTTTTGCGTTTATTCATGAACACGTGGTATATTGAAATAATTAAGATGATGTGTCATCGGCTGGGTAGTTTATCAAAATCAACCTGGTCTAAAAGCATGATGTGTTAATAATTAACAATTATTATACTTTATTTGACATAACAATAATATTTACATGCTCTTCCAGGGGCGGGACAGGACTTATTGATCTATATATACCCTGTGTTACCAACCTTAACAAACTATGTTCCAAGTAAATAAACAATTTCATTCATTTCATTTCCTGCTTTTCTGTTAGTTTAGGATTATAAATAAGGTAGTAGACAAATATCTACTTGACTTGTACTTACATTTAAAAAATTCCGAATACGAAATGAATCCAAATAAAGTCGTATAAGTTACACCATTTCTAATTCAAAAATGGCTGAACCTATATGGATGAAATTCGGTTGGTATTCGTCGCGGGCAGCCGCTAGTAAATTAATATCTTTAAATAGACTTAAGACGATGATCGTTATTATTAATAGAGCATATCTAAAGAATCCTTATAATACGATTATTATCTCCTACTCTAACCATCAAAACAATATCAATCTGGATTCATTCATAATAAGATTCCACTATAGAGTGAGTAAAACTCGCCCTTCCATTCAACGTAATAAGCAAGATTACGTCTCCAATAACACGAATGATTTACAGTTCTGTGACAGATATAAATGTATATAAATATATTAACGAATAGCATAAAACTCCAAATATCATAGTGGATAGGTAAAAGTTGAGGCCGTGGGAAAGATACTGCTGCCCACGCGCCTATAAGATTCCATGGGTGTTTGTCATTGTTGAAGAGTCGATTATGGAAATTTGGGTGGAACTTACGTGATTTTTGATGCGATTATGGTCCAATTTCCCTTATGTCAATGTTGCGGTGAGTTATGGTATCTTGTAGGTAAAGTTGCAGATGCAATTATTCACAATTTGTGAATTGTGATTTTGTCTTAATGGAAAAAATATATAACCATTTCACTTCCAAGCAACCTACGGGTATTTCACTTCCTTCGATCTATTTTTAAAAGGTAGCCGATGTTCAGTCTATCTCTATACTGACATTCATAAAAAAAATTTCAGTGTTTCAGGCGTTAAAAGGTATATTACTATAGATTTTGTTGTAAAATGTGCGTAATATGATCGATCGATGCTAATGTGTTCTAAATGTTTATATGTATTCTTATTTAAAAAGCTCTTTTAATACCACTACTAAAAATATATTAAAAAGTAACTTCAAAGAATATTGAATTTTCAAGAGACAAATGACACATCTTAACTTCCTTCACTTCAAAGTAATATAAAAGTAAAAAGTCATAAGTCAAAATTCTTTATTTGCGGTAGTTCTACTACATTTGTATGTACCTTGTTACCGCACAGACACACAACCTAACGAACAGCATGCAAATTATTATTTTTATAATAAGGATTAAAATATTTATTGTATAGCTATTTCTTATATAAATAACAAATAGCTATAAAATAAATTAATTAATCCGAACAAGATATTGTAAATCGATAATATTGCTACTACTACATTATTGTAAAAAATATAATAATAATTAGTTATTTAGTCAAATTAGATTAAAATTTTATTTAGAGTAGTAACATTTGTCATTTAGCATTGAACGTAAAGAACGTATAATCTATGCTTAAACCTATTAAATTTCAGTAACTTCATGTCTTTAGGTAAGTGATTTAATTATAAGTTGTTAAATTACTATAAGTTTATAAGTCAAATAAGTAAATACGACTAAAACTTTATGAAAACAAATCAAAACTTTTCAACTTAATTGCAAACCTTTGACTTGAGTGACCTGTCGTAAATAAGTTTAAATAACTTTTACATAAATGTGAGAGGTGGCAGGTTAAGTGTAATTTAAGTTACTGGTTTCTTGCATCAATATCTGGTTAATTTAAACGTTAAAATAGCAAAAGGTCTCTTTTATAATTAAAAAAAGGATTTATGGGAATTTCGTATTCTTAATTGAGAGGAGTTTACACAATCTAAATACCAACCTACCCTATTTAAATAATCACTTGAGCATCAGCCATTTTAATTTTCCCGCTGCTGAGGTACAGGCCTTCCTTATGAATATATAAGGAGGATGGGCCATAATCCACCAATTGGGCCCAATGCGGACGGATGGATGTTAATGACTGAAAATGCAGCCGGGACCAACGGCTTAACGTGCCTTCCGAAGAACGAAAGAGCTCGAGATAATAAATGTTTGATCACCCATCCCATGACCGACTCTTACGTAAGTTGTTTGACGTCCGCAATTGGTTTAATGCTCTAAGTCCGCAAGCGCAGGGCCAGGCGCTAAACTCTGCACCATCGAGCTCCCTACAAATTTATTTGATCCTTTCTACAACGTGTTAATGAATAAACGCAAAACCTCTTAGGTGGTGATTGTGCAGCTGTTTCATACAAGTTGTTGACAACTTGTATGAAACAGCTGATTTTTTTTGTTAAGTTGCAGAGTTGGCCCCATAGTAAAAGTTGTTCATATTCATGAGCACAATCACCACCTAAGAGGTTTTGCGTTTTTTCATTAACACGTTGTATACACTTATGCTGCTAAGCTATCATTCTTAAAACTAATAAGCACTAAATAAGATACAGTAAAAGTGTCTAATGTAGATTAGTATTAAAATTGTGCACCGTAAGAAAAATGTATGGGCGAATCTCTTGCATTATTAAGATCTTTGTCGGCGGCAGAAATAACTGTAAAATGTGCATATTTTATGTTAATAGCTATGATAAGCTGCCCACTACAAATCATGACTGACATTTGATCTAAATTATGTCACATAAGAATTTAAACTTTCAAAAAGTAAGTCACTAAAATTAACTCTCCATAAAATTTTTATGAATTTCTTTAAAAATAAAGGAAATACAAAACTATTTTTTAAAGCTCTCATAGTTAAGACCCTTAAATATTTTTTTAGTTTTATCTAAATTCTTTTATCACAGCTCTTAACACGAATACTCATATTAAAAGTATTTTATTATGTTTTGTATTTTAGTATTTCAATATGTTAAAGTTTACAAAATCTTTGTCAGTATTTACAAAACTACGTAAAAACAATTTTGATAATTACCCAAAAAAATTAAATCAAATATGATAAGAAGCGTCCCATAAATTCGGACATACATATTACGCCATTATTTCGCATAGCAGCGTAAATCTAGGCAAGTCACGTATGCGTCCGTCCTCTCAATTAGAGGGCACATTTTATCTGTAACGCTCGATCCGCGCCCATAAGGAACACGCACTTATCTCAAATTTCTAATCTACTGACTCACATACATGCGTTCGCAAAATTACCTCCGTTTACTCGGAAATTCTACAGGCCAAATATGGCACAGTCCCCTCGCCGGGCCCGCACAATGGACAGTTACAACCTTTTCCAACAGACAAGTGACACAATGTCTAAGTTGAAACGCACAAGCGAGCCTCGAGGACGATTCTAGGTAAACCGACTACCGAGCCATATTATGTATTGTGGGTGGGTGTCGAAAATATAGTGTCGTTGACATCTGCATTATTAAGACGTGAACGTGACACACCAAAAAAAATGTCTGCGTACAATGCCATGATTTCCACGAGACAGTTTTATTTCACCGTTTTAATTACGTAGTAATATTATTGATATTAATCAAATCGTTGCAAAGACACTGCCGCGGCTTGCGGGACGATAAACGCAAATTGCAACACAAAAATATTGTATAATTCCAAATAATGTGACAGATCGTTATTTACCGCTGAAAGTGTACCGACCACACGATGCCATCGAGAGAAACTGTAGCACAATCACATATTTTACGCTTTTGTACCAATTTAATTGGGTAAGAAGAGACCCGAGACTGCTCTCAGCGGGGTAACTTCCAAATTTATTAAAAAAAATCTCGAAAGACCCCCATTACTTATGTCGAGAGACGCAACAGGATTCGTACCGGACTTACTTAAGCAATATTAAGTGTGAGATACAGCCTTATTCGCGTTGACCCAGATTTTAATACGCATCGCAGTGGTCTTTATGATGACTTTTTGAAAAATGTAGTTTTTAATTTCGGGTAGGGACGGATCGAATCGAATGGACCCAAAGATGATTCTCCTTAACTGTATCGCTTATAAATTGCTATTTCTTATGCGATGCCGACGGAAGTCTGTCAATATTTTAGTCCAAATTAATGCAGGCGTGTACCTGTAATCGTGTTCACTTTTTGCATAAACCAACTGCCCTTTTTAATTTCCTTTTATTAAGACCGCAATTTTCTCATTTGTTCCAGTCGTTCTTCGGGCGGACGTACAACAACCTTTCCTCGATATCGGAATGCAAGAATAATGGAGAGTGCGTCATCAACAAGAAGAATAGAACTGCTTGCAAGGCTTGCAGACTCAGGAAATGCCTTTTAGTTGGCATGTCAAAGTCTGGCTCCAGATATGGGAGACGGTCGAATTGGTTCAAGATTCATTGTCTTCTCCAAGAGCAGCAACAGCAGCACATACAGCAGCTACAAACCAGCAAATCACCGCCTAATTACAATTCGTCAATTAATCCATCCTTCTTGCCAACAAATCTCCTACCAGCGGCAGCGCTAGCTGAATATTACAAAAACTCAGAAAAGACCCACTACACTGAAGATGTGACGCGGCAAAGCGTCTCCCCATCGGATTCGGGTGCATCTTCAGCTGACCCAGAAGACGATAACAGTTCTAGAAGTACGAGTGGTTTAAGTATCTTCAGACCCACTTCGTCTCCGAGCAGTGAGAAGGATGTACGATTACACGCAATTAGGAACCAAACGAAAGATGTGAAGAAACGAAAGCCTTCTACTCTTCCACCATCTCCATTTGGACCAATAACAGCAACGCCTAGCTATTCCCCGAGAACAACACCCTATATGCCAACTCCCATTCAGAATATGAGACAAGTGTCCCCTGGCTTAGCTACTTGGCAGAATAGAAATGGTGGGGACTTGCTTCTTCATTCCCCAGCAGTTGCCGGAGTTGCAGTAGAGCAGGACCAACCCATCGATCTATCGATAAAATCGACGGCAGTCTTATTCAGAAGTCCTAAAAATGATGATATCAGTGACTCGGAACCTGAACTTAGTATTGATTTGAGTGAAGATAATGGCAAAGATATCATGAAAAATCCTCTAGATTTATCTCTCGTCCCTAAGCGATCTGAAGAAGTGCCAATGACTGGTTGAAATTTCATTTCAATTAAAAATGTACCGTGAGTCAATCGAGCCATGTATCTCGTTCTATTTATGTGTAAATATTGTAATTTTAGTAAAAGACGAGTTTAAAATACTCTGCCATACAGTATTTAAGTAATTTGTACATTCCTTCTTTCTGGATTACCTGATTTTACTACCATAATGTTTAGTTGTTTTCTTTTGTATAGTAGGCTAGTGAAAGTCAATTTGTTTGTAAAATAGTTTAGTGAATTCAATTTTTAAGTCAATTGATAAAATCAAATCAGTGTGTAATTACAATTGACCATTTTGTTTGTTCTGAAAGAGAACAACTTCTTAGTGTTAATTTAAAAGCCAGTTAATAACTATGCCAGTTTATTGTTTTACCAGTTATTAGTTAATTTTAATGGGATTTATGGCCAGTGAATTATGAAGCTCAAAATTATAATGTACAAAATATTTTTAAACGGAAAAATGTATTATAAATGCTAGGTAATTATTACTATGTATGGATCATTTCTAAGTATTTATTTCTTTAGAATGTAGGCCAGTTTTGTATTGAGTCACTTTTTATTTAGTTGATATTAAATAATTAGTTTTCGTTTTTTTGTAATTTAAAAGTTAGTTTAATTTAAGTGTGAGTGTTACTATCTTGTTGGTTGTTTTAGAGATTTTAATTATTTGTAAACATTTCTTTGAAACGATGCTCATTCCATTATTTAGATAAGTAAGTACTTATTTTTTATATCATCGCGTAAATTGTTGCCTTCTAAGAAGACATTCACATTTTAATGTGGCATAGTAAGGTACCAAAACTGTTTTGTAGTTTTTTTACTGCAAGTTTCATCTCATAAGACTTATAATTTTTCAATATTTTCCTACTAAAACATGAGGTGCCATTCCAATATAAGCTTTTTTGCTTAAATTTAGAGTATTACAAATTAAAACCATAAGGTTGATTTTCCTTTGACACTTTTATCCAATCCTTGTAATTATTGTTATCAGTGAGATGCGATATTTTTATGCACGTGTTTTAAAATCTTAATATATTTGAAAAAATAAACATGAGTGCCTTTACAGATAGCGTTGTTTTATTTTAAAGCATGCCTTAAATGTTATTATTTAGATTTGTCTAATAAAAAAAATCTTTTTAAATATGAATGAAGAGCTAAATCATTTTATTTTTTGATTGTGTAAATTTCGTATTATTTTTTGTCTTATTTCTTCAAAGATAAGTGTAATGTATTTGGTGATTTAAATATAATCTTTAGAACATTATAGAATTGAAATTAGGATCATTGCTAAAACACTAATTGAAGAAATAGACGTCTAAAAATTATAAATATTTCACTTCGGTGTTGAATTTTGATCAGATGGAAATATTTATAAACGTTGCTAATTAACAAACTATTTCAACCCGTTTTTGATGTTTTTTTCAACGACCTTTTAAACCATTCACAACTTGTAGAAATTTTGTTTTCACAAAAACGAGTACACTTATTATGATAACTCTTGCGCATACAAACAGCGCACACGTTCCAAAAAACTAGGACTACTTTTTACAATATTTGCTCAAAATGTCAAGCCGCACGTAATAACAAGACGACAAATATGTCTATCCAAACAACTAGAAAAGGCGACTTGTTAGCTTTCGTATACATTTATACACTATACATATTCATTTTTAGATCAAACATTTCTCAAGAATTTATTCTGTTTAATTTTTACTGTATGATAGATGCGTCCAAGACTGCCCCGATTTACATAAAAAGGGATCGTCGAATTTTGAACTTAAACGTCATCATGATAAGATGAGTATTATGATAGGTTTTGAAATGAAAGCTAGTGACATAATGTTATGCGTAATTGAGTTCAAAGTCTTGCATAATTTGGTTCAAATGCTACCGTGAACTACCGTTTTGAAAGTCTCTAGTAGCTATTTGAGATTTGACGACGACATACCGATTGTATGGTCATTACAGTTGTGTCAAATTGAATAATGATTTGGAATAATCATAGACTTCTGTTGAGAATTTGAGATTGAATGCTTATGATGGGTTAAGTACAGTTATGTAAAGAGTGTGTTTTGATTTGGTTACATTTTAATGGGTCGATTGAATGTAAATTGTCTGTTTGGAATAAAAATAGTTTGATTCGATTAAAATCTCAATAAACTATTGAGTAACCTACATTTTGCGTAAAAAAAAATCTTAAAAACCTAACGATAGAATGATTAAGAATCAAGCTCAATATGATTCCAGACTACAGTTTATCAAATCATTTAGAAATAGGTAATGACTTATTTATGTTGTGATATTACTGTCGCGACCGAAATTTAGGAAGAATCAATTTATGATGAAGAAAAAACCGAATACTTGAAATAGGAGGCTATTAAAAATAATTACCAACAAGACAATAAAATTGTACCAAGAAATGAACTTTAAAGCAACCTAATTGTACTAATAAGGCTCCGGTCCAATAAAACCTTAACGGTTTTAATTGATCGTATTACCAACCGTTCTGATTCTGACGCTGACTGTACTAACACTTGTCACTCAAATGTCATCTTTAATTCATTGCTGACAAGGTTTGGATTGGTTGTTACAATGTGGAGAACGATATTCGACAAGATTTTTGTCACTCAATTTAATTGGAGTAATGTCGCGGAGAGAAGTAACAAATCATTATTTTTTTCAAAATGGCCGGCCGTTGGAGATACAGTCGAGTGTTTACGCGGGCGAAAAGAAATGTCGCTCGTTAGCGGAATAATGGGAGCTTTGCATTATTGAGATGCGTACAGCCGTGATCGAAAGGGTTCCAAAGTGATAGTAGAATTGAATCAAGAAGTTGTTTACTTTTGGTAACGCAATAGAGAAAAGAAGACCTGAACACAATGCTCGAAGATCTCCGTAGTGCTTCCCAAAGAGTGGGTCTTAGGATGAACATGGAAAAGACGAAAATTATGTCAAATGCCCATGTTGTACCCTCTCCAGTTCATGTTGGGAACACTACACTTGAAGTTGTTGACCATTACGTATACCTAGGACAGGCAGTCCAGTTAGGTAGGTCCAACTTCGAGAAAGAGATCTCTCGCCGAATCCAACTCGGGTGGGCAGCATTCGGGAAGCTTCGAAAAATCTTCGCGTCCGACTTACCTCAGTGTCTCAAGACGAAAGTCTATGAACAGTGTGTGTTGCCAGTGATGACTTACGGCAGTGAAACGTGGCCGCTAACTATGGGTCTCATAAGGAGGCTCAAGGTCGCTCAGCGTGCAATGGAGAGAGCCATGCTCGGCGTTTCCCTACGTGATCAAATCAGAAACGAGGAGATCCGCAGGAGAACTAAAGTAACCGACATCGCTCGAAGGATTGCTCAGCTGAAGTGGCAATGGGCGGGACACATAGCGAGAAGAACCGATGGCCGTTGGGGCAGAAAGGTTCTGGAATGGCGACCGCGCACCGGACGACGCTCCGTGGGTAGGCCCCCGACAAGGTGGACCGACGATCTGGTGAAGGTCGCGGAAAGCCAGTGGATGCAGGCAGCGCAGGACCGATCGTCGTGGAGATCCTTAGGGGAGGCCTATACCCAGCAGTGGGTGTCGTGTGGCTGATATGATGATGATGATGAATAGAGAAAAGCTTTATTGAGATAACGCTTTTACAACTGAGATTATATACACTGGCCTGCAAAACTCAGTACTACAGAGGTCTATTTTCATACAAACGAAGTAACTTTGAAGCATTGGTTGGTCTAGTTTTGCAGGCCAGTGTATTATATTTGTGGCTATTGTCCACAAATTAGTTCAGTAACAACATCACATCGACCAAATGGACTAAGAGCTAGCCCCGGAAATAGGTGGACAATTTACAGAGCGACGAAATCCCTCTTGTTAGTTTGCCATACTATCAAGTAGTGCCAGGCGGCATCAAAATGGGCGAAAATGTGGTAAAGTTTGATGCCGCCTGGCACTATTTTTCCATTAGCCAAAATTCCTGGCAATGTAATATTCGATTTAGGTACATGATTGGCTTGCTATTATACCACACCAAATCCAGAGCTCTGTTAATTGTATACTTTCAATAGCTTTTCCAGCCCCTTTGTTCCTCAACTACTCCCACCCCCACCCCTGAAAATCTGCGAGGTGCCCGGATCTGTGAATAATGATAGTATGGCTAACAAACTAGAGGGATTTCGTCGCTCTATAAATTTTACACCTATTTCCGGGGCCAGCTCTTAGTATAAAAGTACAATTATTTGAAGCATTTAGTTAGATAAATCAAAGACAATTTATACCCACAACCACCGAGACCCACGGCAATTGAGAATAATGTATTTTTTCATATGGATTGTACTGCGACTCTACCCCAAAACCTCGGATGACAACCCAGTCTTGTTAGATACTTTACTCCAAAGGTCAAAACCATAAAACGTCGAGACTAATAAGCAATTGAAAATCGCTTTTCTCTATGACTGTACCGACAAAAGTCCAGTTTGCACTCGCGATTTTAACGAGGAAATATATCGTACTAATTGAGATTGCACCATGAGCAGTCGTTGTCCAAAAAATCGTACCATTACAACCAAAGATGGCGCTGATTTATTGAGACGTCCACGGGATAGGCAGCTCGAAATGGGAGCAGCCGCTTTGACTTTTTTCGGCGACTGTACGTTAAACAGTTCAATGAGATCATTTGTACTGGGGAATGTTTTGAAAATCATGCCGAATCTTTGGGACCTATAAGGTTCTTTTTAAAATCAAGTTGTTAAAAGAAAAGATTAAAGTACTAAAGGCTTCTCCAAACAGAACGCGTTTAACGCGGCGTTAGAGCGCTAACCTGACGTTGCGCTATAGCGCCGCGTTATGTTGTAGGACGTGCATAACGAGTTCCCGTTCATGCACATTTGGTCCACTTCGCATTTGGTTCACTTGGTCCACTTCGCATATGGCCCATTTCGCGAAAACTCCACTTCGCATTTAGTCCATTTCGCGGATCGTCCATTTCGCATTTGGTCCATTTCGTGGAACGTCCATTTCGCATTTGGTCAACTTTCACATAAATACGGAAGAAAGTACAATATTAAGATGAATAAATAATGAAAAAATATTAGAAAAAATCGACTCACCCGTAGCAACTCAGACGGGAGCTATGAGTCGATTTTTTCTAATATTTTTTCATTATTTATTCATCTTAATATAAAAATAGCATGTGGATGCAAAAATCTAAAAGTATAAAAGAAAGTACAATATATTCATTTATGGAGAATGTTAGCTTCTATTTTCCCTTTTTGATATATATATTTGGTTTTTTTCTTCTTCTTAGTACGTCACTAAAGTACCAGGATCAGTAAATGTGTTTTGTGCACTTTTACCTAATTGTTAAGTCCACTTTCTAAAATTTTCTTTTTTCGCAAAGGATGGACGTTCCGCGCGAAATTGACGTTTCGCGAAATGGACCAACTGCGAAGTGGACGTTTTTTCGGCAAGTGGCCCAAATGCGAAGTGGACCAAATGCGCATGAACGCATAGTTCCACGCCAAGCACAGCGCCGGCGCTAGCAGTACGCGGCGTACGACTAGCAGCGGCGCTGTGTTTGGCGTGGAACTATGCACTTCCTACAACTACAACATAACGCGGCGCTATAGCGCAACGTCAGGATAGCGCTCTAACGCGGCGCTAAAACGCGTTCTGTTTGTATGTACCTTAACTGTTATTTACTGTTAACATTATCAGCTCATTATAGCCTAGAATAAATAATAGTACTAACGTATTATAATCCAATATGGGACGTAAGGCTCTTTCTAGGGAGGAAGTTGTCATAATATCCACTATTGACAGGTGGGTTGACTTGTAAGAAATCACAAGTGCGCGCTTGCACTAAACTCTAAAATAAATCACCAATAACTTACTAGTTAAGTACGAGGGGGACTGGTAAGTAATCTACCTAAGGATGAAAGAAAAGACATAGAGAGATGTTTTTTTTTTATATAATCCCCGCCAACTGAAATTCATTTATGAGATTTCTTAATAAGTGACATCACCACCATTAAAAAAATATGATTTGTTTTGCTCGTCAAAATGATCGTTCACAGCGTCCTTCATTTCTTCGTCAGTAGAAAATCTGCGACCTCTCAAATTTTGTACGCAGATTTTCTTCTACCGATGGCTCTAAGGATGGCCTATAGTCCAGATTTAGCCCCCTGTGATTACTTCCTATTTTGAAATTTAACTTCTTTAAATTTTAGGGGATTATATAGAAAAATTAAAAACATCTGTTTATGTCTTTTCTTTCATGTTTAGGTAGATTACTTATCAGCCTCCCCTCTTACACTGTAAGTAAAAGTCCTCTACAGGATATTGTCACACGTATGGTAAGTTCAAGTTATTTTAACAAATTGTCAAAAATCATAAAATAATTGCCATTTAGGCGATCAAGTGTAATCTGGCTAATTACTGGTTAGTTGCAGTCAGCCATAATTGTCGCATAAAACGCGTAAAACACAGACCTGCGCCGGCGCAGTGACACGTTATAAAATATCATGTTATGCGCTTTCATTGATTGCAACGTTTTATTGGACGAATGTTTAAATTCATTAAATTTAAATACTTAAAATGAAAAGTAGGTATCCGTTTTGGATACATGGAGCGCAAGTCTTGTTTAATAAAACTGTTCGAAATATATACTTACAGATATTTATGAATAACATATTACTTCTTATCTTGACAAACACGAATGAAACTAATCTAAATCAAACGATATTTTTAAGTTCTTGAATTATTGGGGTTTTGAGATAACTAAATAAAAAAAACGTCGGAAAAGTCTTTTAATACATTTAATATATAGTTTTTTTTCACCTTTGTCTATAAAAAGTGATAGCAAAATAACTTTACAAGCAGAAAGTCGCGACCGGTCGCTAGTAAGACATAAGAAAAGAAATAAAGTCCATCCAATCCATGTAAATCGACAATCAAGATCTTACTTTTCTCGGCGTATTCGCATGTTTTTGCATATTCGATAGTCTTCACGACCAAATATGGCACGATGAGTCATATCGGTGCTTTAAATTAAATCAATATCTCGAAAGTTCATTCGATTCGTAATAATAATATGTCGATCGTTTTTATATCGGTCGCATAATTTAGTCGTAATTTATAAAAATTGGCAAACCCGCTATTGTGGGTTCCAATTAAAAGCATACTTTATATATATTTTTACTAGCGGCCGCCCGCGGTTTCACTCGCGTGGTTCCCAATTTCCTATTCCCGTGGAAATATCGGGATAAAAAGTATTTTATGTTTTAATCTAGGCTATCTTCTCTATATGTGCCAAATTTCAACCAAATCTGTTTAGTAGTTTCTGAGTGATTGAGGAACAAACATCCAAACATCCAGACCCATAAACTTTCACATTTATAATATTAGTAGGATTTGTGGAAAACTACCTGCCGCCCGCGGTTTCACCCGCGTGATTCCCGTTCCCGTTGAAATATTGGGATAAAAAGTATTCTATGTTTTAATCTAGACTATCTACTATCTGTGTGCCAAATTTCATTCAAATCAGTTCAGTAGTTTTTGCGTGATTAAGATACAAACATCTAAACATCCAAACCCACAAACTTTCACATTTATAATATTAGTAGGGTCCAAAATACGATAAAAAACGCTACTGTTAAACCTTTCAAGGTGTATTGTTTATTTTTACATAAGAATAATATATCATACAAAAATGTCGTTTGTTATTCTGTAAAGTAATAGTTTTTAATAATAGTACGTTCAATAACATTCACTTGAATTTTTTAACAACAAATTGTCACTGTGGTTGAAATCAATATTGGCGTGTTTATAAATAAACATAAAGATCAAAGATTAAATATTCAAAACAAATATAATTCAGCTAACAGCAAAGAAAGAAAAGCAATAAAAAAACGTGTCTTAGGTAGGTATCACTAAAGATCAAGTTAAAACAGACCACGTTTTTCACATATTTGCATTTTCGCGCTAAAAACTAAGTTTGCACCGGCGCCTATCGGGCACCCAATCGCAGAGCATCGGCGCCGGCGCACCGTAGAAGCGTATCTCGATCCGAGCGCCACCTAGCGCGTTATCGCGTTATTTATGCTAAAGCTCGAGATGTTTTGTCTTTGCTAATTTTGGATAAGGTATGTGGGTGAATATGGTTTGGTTCTAGATCTTCCGCGTACGATGAAATTTTGCAAGTCTTGTATGTAGATAGAAGTAAGATTATAAAGATGACCAAAGTAGTACTAGAAACAAAAATTGAGTTTACCAACATTCTGACAGTACTTAAAACTATCCGTTCTAGACGTTAAGTTGTATTGATGATAATTAGAAATGGAAATAATAGGAACGAAATAGCAACGAACCTAGATCGCAAACTATCTAAAGCTCTGTTTAATTTATGTAAAACAACAGCATTAAAAAAAGTATCAATAGACCATTACTACATTCAATTTGACATTTTATCTAGATCATAAATCTGGCTTTATCTTTAATGATACTTGAATAAGAAATCTAGAATTAGGTATTCTAGATTTACATACTATCGATGCATCGATTCCAAATAATGATGACGATTTGCATGCAAAAAACATTCGATTGTCGTAAAAAATACTAACAAACACTTAAAGACGAATAATGGTAGAATTATTAAAATACAAATTAATAAAATCAGCTAAGTTATTGGAATTAGAAAGATTTTTAAAATGTATATTTTCTTGAATTTCTGACTACTGTGTAAGAGTTAAGACATTAATTACATTCCATCTTACTGAGAATACTAAAGCATTTGCTGCCTTTTTTCCTCATTTAATCTTAATAAGGCTGTTTTATAGGCTATTACATTAATTGTTAATACAAAAAAATATAATTGATTACTAATCTCTTTTTAATACAACAAGATAGAGGTGATTTGAACTAAAATGCTTAATCCTCGTTAGAAATATAAATTCCTTGTACCTATAGTAAGTTCCGAAACTAAGCATATACTTTTATATCTATGTTTATTGTTTTTTTTATAGATTTCAAGAGTTAATTTCTCTAAGTAAAAATAATATTTAGTGTCTATAATTCAATTTGAAAAAAGAAAGAAAAAATAAATAAGAAAGAAATACACGAAAAACGAAGCGATTGACAAAAACCTTATAAGTAGAGACCGGATTATATAAAACATAAAAAGCCCAAAATATGCATGCAAATATGCAAGAAAAATATCTAAAATATGCATGAAAATCCATAAAAAGGGCCAAAATATGCATCATGAAATAATAAGAAAGACGTTTTTTAGGGTTTTTATTCTAAAGAGGTATTATTACTCAAATACAACAATCGTATTTACGAAAATATCAATTACAAAATTTATTTGACATTGAAATTTACCTTTAAAAATGTATACGACTAAGTACAGTTCCAAATGTTCTGAAGACAAATTGTGTCTATGATCGCTTAATATATTTTTGTTAACGGAAAGGACTGTTCTACGTCCACTGAGGCATGTACTGAGGTGACTGGGCAGAATTTTACCATAGTAAAATTTTGAGTGACATTGTTTGGACATGTTAGACATTTGAACGATGAACGACGAGCGTAAATATGCATGATTTTCAATTTTTTGCCAAAATATGCAACTACCACTGAAAAGGGGTTAAATATGCAAATGCATATGCAATATGCATTTGCATATAATCCGGTCTCTACTTATAAGTAATGAAATAAAACAAAAATATCATCCAGATATACAAGCACAAAATGACATGCAAAAAGCCAAACAGATTTCAACACGCATTCTAAATGTAACGATACTGCAACAGAAGATAATGACATCGGCACAATCAACGGTGTAACGGCAAATACCATCAAAATGTGAAGGACTGGGCATAATGACTCCCTTATTTGGAGCCGGTAATGCCATGATCTATAGCGATCGATTCTTTTATAATGCTAACATCCGGTTGCATGTTCGTTTGAAATCGATATCGGTTCTAAACTACTATTAAGAACCATCAATTAGATGTAATTAGGGAACAGAACCTCTTGATAAGTGTGCAATGATTTTTTTCTACTAGAAATCTTCGTGTCTTGCTCTTGTTTAAATTTAATTTTTGAATTGTGTATCTTTCTATTTTTATATAACAGCACAAAATGGCAATGCAAAAATATAATGCTCCGGTGGTTTGGTCACTTAGAGAGGATGAATGAAAGGCGAATCACGAAAGAGATATATTGTGCGAATGTGGAAGGAATGATTGCACAAGGGCGTCCCAGAAAAACCTACGCGGACCAATTAAGTAGAGGTATTATAAAAAAGCTGGTGTAAGCAGTGACAAAAACCGCAGGGCATGTATGAAAAGATTGATGGATGTGAATGAAGTGAAAGAAGTGTGCAAGGATCGTAGCAGGTGGCGATCCATAGTCACTGCCTACCTTCATGGGGAAACAGGTGTGAGTGTATGTATGTATATGTATGTAAAAATATATCAAGATCACAATTAACAATCTCGTTTGAAAATCACATGTTGGACCAATTTTTATTAGCACTAATTAGTGTATTATACATTATTAAGTGATGGTATAAGAGCTTTCCCTGCAAAAGGCAATACAAAATAGATTCGTCCCGATGTTATCTCTAAACTACACGGATAGTACACAATTAATAACGCTACTTACATATGTATGATCTCGTTAATGATCCATAGGTGTCCGCGCGCCGATTAAGCGTTTGTTACGAACCCGTTTTAGATCGCGGAAGACGAACAACGATTAATTATATCGCTCAAAGATTATGGTAATAAGAGTAAGATAAGATAATATAATTTTAATTTTTTGTCTATCTAGGCAAAAACTAATAACTCGACCACTCTTGTATAATGATTTTATTTTCGTTTGGCTTATAAATAATAATTTATATTTCCATCTATCTCTCTTCCCAAGTATCGCTGGAATCTTACTTACTTATTACCGCTTAATTAAAATTTTGGCTAGTTTGCGACTCACAACTTTATTTCAAGTATTTTTAACACAAAAAAGTGCAAAAATAGTCATCGCAATAAAGATGAACGAGCAAAGAAGCATTGTTCACTTAAGAATAACCAAAATCTAAAATGTAACAAATTTCAAAATATTACATTTTAATACAGACGTTTCAAATAGTTTTACCAAATAACTTTTCATAAAACTTTATTTAGTCGAAAATTAATGAAACCATTGTTGCTTATAATATTTTTTCATACATCTCAGATTTGCATCAACTCATTTTATTTTTATTTGACATAGGTAATGTTCTTTTAAAACAAATAAATATTTCACTGAATATTTTTAAACATAATCGTTAGAATTTCTTACTTGCTTGGTTTAATGTCATGAGTCCTCGTAGAACCTAAATCGCGTAGGCACAAAACCACGCCCGTCGCCTCACCTAGTCTTTGGCACGCAATCATAACGTCTAAGGCTGTATAGAGGCTCCTAATTACGGCACTGTCGTCACCGTTATGTCTTTATCGGCTGCTGACTGATGACCACCTTTGAAGTACCGCTTCTAATGTTCAATATGGAAGAGGAACTGTTCTAATGGAGAAATATTAGAGTTTATCGCTACACTTTTCATTTTTATCAAAAATCTTGCAAATTGTTTTTTTTTTGTTTTTTTAATAAGATATTGATTGCCATTTATATGATACAATTTGTAAGTATCAGTTAGAAAGAAAGAAACGTAAGCTAGGTAATGGGGAATGTCCGAAAAAAATCAAATTGGCTGAATATTTTTCTATAGGTAGGAATAAGGTCCCTTAGTAATAGAATAAATTTTCATAATTTTCGGTTTCGTGAAAAAATTTCAAAAAATCAAAGTCTCTTCGACTTCTCTAATGTATGAAAGTAACAGCAGAATGGAGATTGTACCTTTGCCAACACCTGCCACAACCACAACATGGTATTAAAAAAAAAGTTTCAAGACAAAATCTCAAAACTTTTTTTTTAAATACGTGTTGCGTTTGTGGCAGTTAGCGGCAAAGGTATAATCTCCATTCTGCTGTTACTTTCATACATTTGTGAAGTCGAAGAGACTTTGATTTTTAAAAACTTTTTTACCCAACCGAAAATTCTGAAACTTTTTTCTATTACTAAGGGACCTTATTCCTACCTATAGAAAAATATTCAGCCAATTTGATTTTTTTCGGACATTCCCCATTATTTGAGGGGGAATTTTAATATTTTTTTACAGCTTGGTTTTATCTATCGAGCTAGGGAGTTTTATTGTTCGCTGAAATCGTAATTTGCTGTAAAACACCTTTTTCATATTTTTATTTTCTATGATTAGATCGCAATGAAATATTTTAATTGAATTTTACAAAAGTTATCAATTAAATCAGTCAACTTTAAGATTTAACATTCGAAACAACTAAAGGAAGAAAACAATTGTGTGATATGTATACCTCCAGACAAAATGATGACCCTGGTATGGTCACAAGAAGCTGTTCAAATCAAAATGACACGGTATAAGTACTGGGTAAGTATAAGGAGAAAAATATTTTTATAAAATATTTATACCGCTTTTATCAACTGGAATACTGTGAAATAAACATTAAAACGACTTGTATTTTTTTTTTATGTTATCTTGAGAAGACTCGCCAGGCATTTTGAATGTCGTCATTCTCCTCAAAATAAAAATTGTCATGATACTTTTCAAAAATAATAAAACTTTTGATTCCAAACACTACTCACCTGGAACCTAATCTCGTTATTAGATATGAGATCAGAATTTTCTTACATAAAATTATGAAAATACTAGCGGCCGCCCGCGGTTTCACCCGCGTGGTTCCCGTTCCCGTGGGAATATCGGGATAAAAAGTATTCTATGTTTTAATCTAGGCTATCTACTATCTGTGTGCCAAATTTCAACCAAATCCGTTCAGTAGTTTTTGCGTGATTGAGGAACAAACATCCAAACCCACAAACTTTCACATTTATAATATTAGTAGGATAATATGCTGATGACGACAGCTAAGATTCACCCAGTACCTCTATCACCTGCAAGCCTGCCTCTTTTCCGTTACTTGCCCATGTTCCCATACCACGAGCAAGTATTTTAGCCCGTGGAACACCCAAGGGAGACAAAGAGGTACCATGAGAAAATTATTTAGCCCGTGGTAACCATAATCTTTTTTACGTCAGGTTGAAATGTTTGAGATGGGTTACCACGGGTAATAAAAATATAATTAATAAGGAGATTATCATTTTGGGGGTTCCACGGGCAAAAATATTTGCTCGTGGTACCCCAAGGGGAACTTAGACTGGGGGACCACGGTCAAGTAACGCTTTTTTCGGAAGCACACTGTATGATAGTACCTGTATGGCACATAGGTATTATGTCACTATATGACGTAATATGTGCCATACAGTCCTGTAAGCTAACGACGACATGTATAGTATAAGTAGATACCAAACATAATTATGATCACGTTTGAGCACAAATAAGAATTTGATATCCTAAGATAAAACGCAATTTAAATATTAATTGCTCCAGCAGGTGGTATGACATTCTGTTTTTAGTTCAAGACACTAAATACTTTTGTAAATGGCAATGGTATTTGGCATTTAAATATATTATTGGTAATTAAACCAAAACTGTAATTCTGTATCGATGATATCACTTGACCTATATTGTTATTTGAGATTATTGGGGATTAGCAAAAAAATTGTGGAAAAATTTCTGATGAGACGTATTTAAATGTCAGATGTTTATAAAACTGGGTCTTTGATATCTTGATATCTAAAAAAAAACGTATATTTTAGTACCTAAACAGATCGCATACATTACATTTACTTACATTACTTACTTGCTTAATGCGTTTCCCATCGACTTTCAAAAAGATTGAGGTTCATTGTGCTATTTTCATTTTTATTTTATTTTAATGTATAATATTTTTTAAGTAATTTTTGTTCTGCTCCTTTCCAAAGCTGTAAAAAATAGGAACTGAGTTGTTGAAATTATTTAAATTAATTAGTGATTAGTACTTAAATTTTATGTCTGTAATTAAATATTTCACAACAGCAACGCATGTGGCGTTGCTGTTGTTCAATTCTTCTTTAATTTACTATTAAGTATTAACCCAGTAAAATTATCCATCGGACCTTGCGTTAATCCGGTAGTTCTGATTTTTGCAGACTTGTTTATGATGTTAACCCTATGAATAATCCAAGTTTGTGACCTCGAGCGACGAACGCAACTAAGTCGAAAATAAAAAAAACCACGTAAATTTCGGCTTTTTGGCGATTATAACCATAAAGGACTAGTTTTTGATACTACCTTTTCAAGACGTTTTTAAAAAAAACTAAATTTGCTACAATATAAGACTAAAATTGTCTCTGTAGACCTAGGAGTTTCCGAGATGAAGCTTTTCAAAATTTATAATTTTTTCAAACCTCGAAATTCTTTGCAATATTATTAGTTAGTAAATTAAGTAAATTTAGCCATTTTGGAAGGTCTCTGTTGAGGTTCGTCCGTATCTGGATCGTCGTATGACTCGCTCTCTTGCTGCTGCTATCTCGTCAGGTGTAGTCTTGCTGTCGAGAAAAATCGCAGCTTCCTTTTCGATGTCTGGATTGTTTTGGATAATGGACATCATTTGCTTCTTCTCTAAGCCAAAGAAGCAGGCTGTCGAGTCACAACCATTAAAGGCATGGATGAAGAGCAAAAGCTCTGGTTTCAATGAGGATTTCTAAGTCGTCTATAATATTGCAAAAAATTGCGAAGTTCGAAAACATTATAAATTTTGAAAAGCTTTATCTCTGAAACTATTGGTCTACAGAGAAAATTGTTATAGTATTAGTCTCATATTGTAGCAAATATAGTCTACTTTAAAAACGCCCTGAAAAGGTACTATCAAAAACTAGTCCTTCAGGGTTATAATCGCCAAAAATCCTAAATTTACGTGTTTTTTTTCGATTTTTGACATAGTTGCGTTCGGCTCTCGAGGTCACCAACTTGGATTATTCATTCGGCCAATATTATAAACAAGTCTGCAAAAAATCAGAACTACCGGATTTGACGCAAGGTACCCCGTACTTTCAGGCGACAATTTTACTGTTCTGCACTTATAAAACTTTAGTACCCATGCATTGGTGAGATGATCACCAAGTATACTGGCATTACAGTAGTAAGCCTATCCTATAGTAGCGAGACAGGTCGTGCTAACACTAGCGGTTCTCTTTGTTAATCACCGCTCCCGTGTTGCGCGCCATATATGATCAACATTTTTATATTTGATCACTTATTAAAATGTTAACATTTCTTGGAGAGGCCACCCATTTTGTGAACTGGTGGTAGAATCAGTTTAATCAATTAAACTCAATAATAATAATTAAAATTGCAGCTATAAATTATTTAAAATAAACTTGAATGCATTTTTATAAAGTTCCGAGCAGGTAATTTCATAAAAATATGAGCAGCTTTTTTGTTTTACTTGTCCCGTGACCACGGCCCCTGGAAAGGTTTCGAAACGTTGGGAAACGCAAAAAACCAACAAATCAAAACTAAATAATTTTAAAATAACATCTGAATTAACAAATATACGTGCTGTTTTCCGTAAAAAGTGTTTTATTTTTAATGCTTTACACTTTTAAAACTATAGTAGTTATATTTAACTTAATGGATGAAGTACTTACGTACAAAATAACAACCTAAAACAAAATACGTAGAAGAATTTTAATCTCAATATCAATTGTTATTGATTTTATTATTCTGGAATAAAGCTAACATTAATTGCATATTTCTTGAAATACTGTACTTTAATTTGTGCAACAAATTGTACTGTGGGTTTTTATGATTTCCTTATACTTAAAGAACTGGGTCTTAGGAGGTTGAATTTTTGTTTGTTATCTTCTTCTGTATCAGCTACTTGACGCCCATATGTAAAAAAATACTTTTATCTAACTTATTATTTAGTAGAACACATAATACCTACTTACCTGAAAAGTATCCGTTTCATGATCAATATAAAAAAATCATAAAAAACTTTACTTCAAAAATATACAGGCTCATTCTAAACTTACCATCCAAATTTCAAGGATGTGTCCAGTCATAGCCTTCTATAATTGCAAGCCGTGAACATAAGTTTGGCAACGTCTGTTACTGTCAGTTCGTGGTCATGTCGTCGGCCAGTCTCCATACTAAATGTATGGGAATATATCAATTTTAAGAGGTCGATATTTTTTTTCCTAGTAATCGTATGAGGTTTAAAATATGAAAATAATTTAGTTCCTTTATTGAAATGCTTTGTATATTAAACAATAAGAAAAATATCAACGTTAACCAGGAAAAAATGGCTGTCAAAGATGTCATCTTTTTTGTTGATTTTCTTCAGCAGGGAGTTGATTAACACGCCCTCTAGCAAAAAATTATATATCATTAGAAAGGTCTTTTGAAGAAAAATATTTGCTGTTAATATACTTTATATCAATTGTTTATACTTTTGGAGTTAAAGGTTATTAAAGTATAAAAGTGGTTTATTGTCTATGGGAGTTGATTTACCCCACCTCTAGCAATAAATGAAATATCATTAGAAAGGTTTTTATATGATAAATATTTGCTGCAAACATACTTTCTATTAATTGTTAGTTTTTTCGGAGTTTTAGGTCATAAATGATAAAAAAATTGGTCAAGTTCAGAGCGTTATAACTCTCAAAGTACTAATAGTTGACGTTTATTGTGATACAATAAAGTGTTTCAAATTTAAATACCTTTCCAATGATGTAAGATTTATTGCTAGGAGAGGCTTAGATCAAAATGCTCATCGTACTAAAGGACCCCCGAAAAGTTCAAATAATTTGACTCAAACCTTATGTTCTAATAGATAAATAATAATAATAAATATAAAACTTTATTGAAATAACCTTACATCACAATTTACAACTAGTTTAAACATAGATAATATAGGAAAAACAAATAATAAATAATTATTAAAATAATATAATACTATGTGCTTGACCACATGCGATGTTGCCGTTCTGCTCAACTTCATGGCTTGGAAATATAGAAGGCTAAAATGCTCATCGTACTAAAGGACCCCCGAAAAGTTCAAATAATTTGACTCAAACCTTATGTTCTAATAGATAAATAATAATAATAAATATAAAACTTTATTGAAATAACCTTACATCACAATTTACAACTAGTTTAAACATAGATAATATAGGAAAAACAAATAATAAATAATTATTAAAATAATATAATACTATGTGCTTGACCACATGCGATGTTGCCGTTCTGCTCAACTTCATGGCTTGGAAATATAGAAGGCTATGGTCCAGTCCATGAATTAAACAACTTTCTCCAAGAAACATGCGTCGAATATCGCCACAAAATTTTGTTCATCCCATATTAAACTGATCACGTGATCTCTTTGATTTGTATGGACAGTTGATTTTTTTTCACATATTTGGCCCTGTGTTCCTTAGAGAATGTTGTTCAGTTTCATGGACTGAACACATCCTCAAAATTTGGATGGTAAATACAAAATGATCCCATATAAAGTATTTCAAGGTTGACGACTCCCGCCATACCTGCGCCTGCGCCGCGTTCGTGCGCGAGTTAATCCCCGATAGACCAACCGAGGCTTACACGCAACATTCTAGGGCTTCTGCATTGTGCAGCCTTATTAATTGTGCCTCCATTATTATTGGATTAATTAGTATGGGTGCGGACTATACTTATTCAATTTGTATGCAGTTCAATACTGTTTTGCAGAATGCGCAATGTTTCTTTGGTAGTAGATGAATAAAGTCACAGTGATAGTGAAAAGAAATAAAAGTACAAAGCCTACATAGTATATTTATGAACATAGGAAAAAGAAGACGAAGATGTTGAGACTTTAAGCGATTGCGAATACTTTTAAAAGACTGAAGTTTTGTTATTCATAACAAATAACTAAATTATGTAGACTCTTTTTAACGCAAAAACAATAACACAACTTGAATAATCTATCAAAATTGTACAAGTTTTATTATTTATAGATGAATCTTTAGCTAAGCTTAGAATAAGTGATACTAGTTAAACGCAAAGATCAAAATTTATATAACAAAACACATTCTTTTCATATCGAGATCAAATAAAGAAGGAAAATGTGTGTTAAAAATACAGCAATACAGTTCAAAGTGTTAAACAAACATGATATTAAAACCTCTTGAAGATTTTGCCTCACTCCGCCTGTCTAGATTTCAAACTAGAAAGTATAATGTAATACTATGAAATGTCAAGTGGGTAGATGTTACCGAGTAGTTTTTTCAGATTCGACTTTTTGTTCGTAGCAGAACTTACTTATATCTGAACAAGGAAAGAAAGAAGTTTCGCAAGGGTCGATCATGGGATAGGTGACCAAAAATTTATTATCTCGAGCTTCTTCGTGCTTCAGAACGCACGTTAAGCCGATGCTCCTGGCTGCATTTGCAGTCATTAACACCCACCAATCCGCGTTGGGCCCGCGTTGTGGGTTATGGCCCATCCTCCTTATCCACCCATAAGGAAGGCCTGTGCCCCAGCAGTGGTCAAGGGAAGAAATTAAAATGGTGTGTGGCAAAAGTTAGATGACGACGGATGACAAGGCAAAGAAGACAAGACAAAAGGCAAAAGGCAAATTAATTAACTGGAATAAAGTCAGAGAGATGATGATGATGGTTTGGAAGTAATTTACGTTAGGCATTTCAGTATTACAGGAGCTGAACGTCATAATAAGGTTCGTACGTCTTCCAACAATAAATTGATGGGATTAATTTTGCATAGGCCGGTTGACTGAATTAATAGGTGGCTAAAATATAATATAAGAAATACTAGATTATTAACCTAATACTTAGATCACGAGCCCTATTCTATTCGAAATATGAAGCTAGTAGAACAGGTGGGGCCACGAATAAAAAAAAAGAGTTACTATGACTCGACCGAAATAGAGAGGGATCATCAAACTGAACAACTTTTACTAAGAGACCAACTCTGAAATCGTAAAAAAAGTTTTAATATTCTCGTTATTAATTTTTGTATGAAACAGCTGATTTTTTTTACGATTTCAGAGTTGGTCTCTAGTAAAAATTGATAGTCCCTCCCTATCTATATTCGGCATTAGGGGTATTTTTGTAACATGTTTTAATAATAATGATTTATGTTTTGAACGCTACTGAAGAAATTTTAAACCTTGTCAATAAATACAAATTTTAATAATATTAATGAAACTAAAAAAGGCATTCTCTTTTCTTTCGCGTCACTAATTCCGTCTGAAATGCCAAATATTTTATCTCCATCGCTGTCTGTTCCCAAAATTATTGTTGTCATGCATTTTGTAGTGTCATCGTAAGTCATTTCGTACAGTTCAATGGAAAATTGAAGTTTTTATTATAAAGAGTTAAAAATTATCTCAAGCATTTTCTTTCCTTTTCTTAGAGTTAATTAGATATTTTTTCTTTTGTGAAATAACTTATTTCATGATTTTCAGATAAGAATAATAAATAATTTGAATTTGAAATAACAAATAAATGTAAATTTTTAAGCCTAAATTGAAAACAACTTCAACCCCAAAGTATCAAAAGTATTAAACAATGATCGTACTACACAGTTAGTTTTTTAGGGTTTCGTACCTAACAACAAATACTAAAAATATAATTAAATAAATGTTTGAGTGGGGCTCCCATACAACAAAAGAGATTTTTTTGCCATTTTTTTTGCTTTATATTAATAACGATAACAAGTAGACAGTTGAAATTTTCTCAGATGACGTATTTCTGTTGCCGCTATAACAACAATTACTAAAAACCGAATAAAATAAATATTTAAGGGGGGCTCCCACACAACAAACTTGATTTTTTTGCCGTTTTTTGGTACGGAACCCTTCGTGCGCGAGTCCGACTCGCACATGGCCGGTTTTTTTCGGTACGGAACACTTCGTGCGAGAGTCCGACTCGCACTTGGCCGGTTTTTTTTCATTTAGCTACTAGGGATCAAACTTCGGATGTTAAAGATAGCAATACCATGAAAACCAGTTCCAAATCTAGCCGACCACTGAGGTAGTCATCAACATAACTCCATGTTTCTAAATTTTGTTATCGTCTATAAAAAAAACTATCCAAAAATACTTCAATACCGTTCACACACTCTGTACTTGCCGCTGTCATCTCGCAAATCATGACCGAAATTGATGACCCAAAGTCATCAGATACCACTAACAAGCGGTAGCAGATACCAACGTGAGATACCGAATGCATCAGGATGTCCCAGCGATCGCAAAGATGGGTGTGCGAGTCAAAGAGCAAGCTAATTTGTTTTGCATATGAATGAAAGGTTTTTACGACGGATTGCGTTGTGAATGAAAAGTAACGTTTTGTGATGGTTGTCTTTAGAAACTGAGTCTATAAAACTATTTTTGTACTATCTTTTCCCATTCTTATTGTTTTCTTTGGTGTGCATTTAGGGTAGCTCGTCTCCAAAAACGAAGCAGAAAAAGTAAAATACAACTGAACTTAAAAAATAGAAAAAGTAAATTACATACTGTTCAAATAAAAAAAATTAAAACCGATTGATGTCTTATAGCTTTTCAAAAATCTGACGACTCAAAATTGTTTCTTGAATAATTTAATTAGGCACAGACAAAACATTAAAACCACATAAGTAAAAAAAAAATTTTTAACAAAAGACAAAAAAAACAGCTGAAGCTTTCACTAAAACAAAGTATTTAAATCCTCTCTCTGGATCATCAGATCTCAAGCCGAGACCTTTAAAACTCGCCTTACTTACTCCACTTAGGCACAAACGATTTATCTTTAAAGGCAACGACCTCATTGCGGGTTTCAGGTTCAGTACAATTTGTACTTAAATGCGGTCGAAACTTGATGTAAAAAGTAAATCATCTCGCAATTAGCTGATTAATTGTTTAATTAATTGTACACTCTTTGGCAGCATTGCGTCCAGTTGGTGGATGCCTTTTTTGTAATTTTGAACTTGTTAGGTTTTGTGGTGCAAGGTATAAAATTTTGCGTTTTGAAATTAATTTGTTATTAGCATTTGTCATTTTGATTGATGAACGAACACAATGTTTTCGCTCTTTTTGTTCATTCAACGTAATAAAGATCCCTTATATGCAACGTGTTACAAAAAAATCTCTAAAGTCAAATATGGTAGATAGGGACCCTCAAACAAGTTTTTCAGTTTGATGGTCTCTATCTGCCATATTCGGCTTTGGTTTTTTTTTGTAACACGTTGTATTTATAATCTTTAAATCGACTGCAAAGATAGTACAATCGGTATACATCGGTGTTTCATTCCATAGCATTAAAATTGCATTAAAATCTAAACAAATTTATTTCAAGCCTCTGAGATACTCCTGATGCTAAATAAACCCACCGAGTGTTTAAAATTAGGCTAATTTAGAATTAGGCTTTTGAACAATTTCAAATTATCTGCAAAATACTCACACGAAAAATTAAAATTTTCAAAATGCCTGGAAACGAAAATTAATTACTTATGTGTTTCTTTCACTTAGACCACCTCATTGCAGTGATTACTTGCAGTGTTTTAGTATTTAAAGCACACCATTTATATCAGGGATGTTAAGAAGCTCCGTATCCGTAACCGAAACTACCGGATATTCGAATAAAATCGAATAATTTTTATTAGGTAACCGATCCTATTATATAATTATTATATAATTTCGGATAGGGGTGGAGTAATAAATGAAACACGTTATAAAAGGAAATAAAACACTTGATGGATAGGTACTAGTGCAGTTTTATTGAAAGCACTTTACTAATTAGTTGGTTTTGAAATTGATTGTTGATTTCCTCGACGTTAGACAATAAAACCGCCCTAGTATCCGTTAAAAGTAATTTATTTCATGTCAAGTGAGCTTGGGAGGTGAATACGTTTTAGTCATTTCTTCCGCCCGGCCGAGCCGACACACTAGCGCGTCACTTGTTTGTTTATTGTTTCTATATTTTTTTTAAATCTTAGAAATCTAATTTTAATCCTTAACTATCCGAAACTAACGGATAATCCGAAATTATATCATACCCGCAACCGTATCCGAAACCAGTATAATATTATTTATATATCCGTATCAAGATCCGAAATTCCATATCAATAACATCTCTGATTTATAATTATGTAACAGCTGTTTATAAATGACTTCGACATAGTATATTAAAGTAATTGTATAATATCAGTGTCGTGGTCATTCGTCTCAGACTATATTTTTTAATAATATTTTTTTTTCATATTTTTTTTTACTTTAAAACCAGATATATATTAAACAAGATTTTCATTTGACAGGATTCAATAATACTCTAATTAATATGTAATATAAAAGCTTTAAGCTTATTTTTCTCTTACTATTTTACACAGCAACACCTAACAGCATGACTATAAAACTTTTAATACTCATAATATTTATTTAACTAACGTCTTGAACCTTCAAGGCAAAAACAATAAAATTATGCTCATTAATATTTTATGTTCCACTTCTACTAATTCAAACAAATCAGACAGTAAAAGTTATTTTATTAAGCCAGGTTAGCTGTGGAAAATTAATAAATATTTAAATATGAATAGTTCAACAACTAAATTTAGTTCAAGACGGCCCGCAACTTCGTCTGCGTGGACAGTTTTTTCTCTATCCCTCGAGAACAGTACTTCTAAAGGTACCCTATCTCTTTTTCTGTACCCTTGACAACGTGTATGCAAAATTTCATGATGATCGGTTGAGTGGTTAAGACGTGAAGGTATAACAAAACAAACAAACAAACTTACTTTTGCATTATTATAATCAGTAAGGATAAAGATAGGAAAGAAGGGAATTCAAGATAATGGTGATAAATTTCTAAGGTCTTTACTACCAAGGACACCAGTTTCTACGTAGTATATCGTTTCTTTGAAACGTTACTACTGATTCACATCAAAATAAATGTCGCCACCTTATTCCACCCCTGCTGATTCAAAATGACAAAAACTCAAGTCTCATTAGCCTTAAACCAGTTTAAATCAGTTGGTACAACCTAGAGGTACATACCCAGCTTCAATTAGCCTTCCCATGGGAGCATAAAGTTAGCAAATATGGACCACTGGGACGTGCCTTTCATAATTTAGCACGATCTTCCCACTGTTCGTCGCTGACAGGTGCTATAAAACTTTACGAGGGGCGAACGTCTGCACAGTGGGCTGACGCATCCGCTGCAACCAGAAAAAAATTGGAGCAAGCCACCGCTCATGAAAATTAATAAGTGTTTCGACGGAACCTTTCGGTAGTCGGTGCCTGTGGTTTCAAGAATTTTTATCGGCAATTTGTCTTCGGCCGGATGATTTTTTAAATTTAACATCTACATAGCCTCTTAACAGGTTATACGTTACAAAGGCTCATTAACTTTTTGAGAGCGCTCGCGACTTTTAAATTGAAATTCGTACATGTACGCGTTTCAAAATTGACCGGGAGCAGAAGAAAGTTTGCATGAAAAAAATGGCTGTCAATTTCAATTTCTCATCTTTGAGTTTGGAAAAAATTAAGAGTAAAAAGATGGTCCATCCATTTTTCTCGAAATTAAGGTGAAATGCCCGAAAACTGGTAGGACGGCGGGTCATCAGTCCGCCTTATTTGGGAGCTGATCGGGCGGTCAGCATAAATGATTCGAAATTGTTTCCGCGAGCGTACGCAACGGCACAAAAAACATGTGTCACTGCAATAAATCATTCCGAGCTGGCGAGTTGAGTTTACTCGATTAAACGAATCGTTCGATCGCCGATGACGATTACACGCATGTGTTTATAGAGAGAGTTGTATGGAAGAATGTCGTCGCTCTTTTTGTTAAAACTTTTGAAAGTTCGCGTTCGAATCATTGACGAATTTTAATATTGTATTGTTGAGATACTGTAGACTGGAAAAATATTTATTATGAAAGTTGTTTGTTTTATTATCTTTGTTATGGCAATCTAATTACTCATTAGTTCGTCTTTAAGTCTAAATTAGCCATAAGCACAAGATTTTGTTAAAATAATACCAAGTCATTAATTACGAAAATTAGATAAAACTTAAGCAGCAAGAGCTTGCTAAGTTTTATTAAATTTTCTCTAATTTTCATTGTTATTTTTATAACACTACTAAAGTCTACAAACTGGAATCAATAAAAAAATCAAATACGAGTAGGTTTAACATTTTTCAATACGATTCGATTTTTAGCAATATGGTAAGAGCGATTTATTTTTATTTTAATATATCCATGTCCATGTGTAAATATTAAATTAGGATTGTGACATCTATAAAGAACACCAACCTAATCTGCCAGTAAAACCAATAAAACAGTAGCAAATACTTAAAGGTTGCATTTTTTTCAAAAATTAGTATTCTGTCACACCCGAAATTTCACTGGAGTGGCAAATTTGTTATACAGCGATGCCCTAGTTCGCCAAAAAAAGAAAAACAAAAGAATAAGCGTTCGAAAACGACGTCATACCGTCCTTACATGGCGTTCGCCCAAAAACGACCGCTCGTAAATAACAAATGCACTGGCTGGGTGTAAAAAAGCCAGTGTAATTAAACCGTGGTCTCACGAAACTGTGTATTCATACTTCGAATGTTTCGGTCGCGAACACCGCGGAAATTCGCCGCATTGTCCCATGGACAAAATTGAGCCATAAATATTCTACGCGTAATTTTCGATTGCAAAATTTTGTCCAGAAATTTGCATATTGGGCATAGCGGGACTCGCAGTTAAAAAGGTTTTATTATTTTACGATAAAACCTTGTTTAACTAACGAAATCTATCGGTTGTTAAGTTCGCTTTATCGTGTTTATTACTCAACTGCTGAAAAATCCGATTTGTTTATTTTGATTAAAATACATAAGCATTATTTTCTCTAGTTTATTGTTAATATGGCATAGGTACCAATGATAAGCGTACCTTACCGTATAAATATTTATTTTATTTTTTGTACTACATAAAAACTGTTGCGTAATTCTTAATAGTTTTGCAAAATTACGAGGTACTTGCAACACTTAACAATAAAGTGATTTACATCAACATGGTAATAAAGGAATAAAACTGTCTGTCTCTTTCCCACGCGCTTCGACTTCAAACAGTAGTCACGACACAGAAGCGCCGCGGGCCTGCGCGCGCGCACCTCACGTTTTGCACATGTACAGGAATAGACAGAAGGTTGACTAGTTGTACGAAACAACTGTATCTCGTCATCATGAAAAATCCTTATTACTAATATTATAAAAGCGAAGGTCCGTTAGTTCGTTTGTTTGTTGCGCCTTCTACTCAACAGATCATCGTGAAATTTTGCACACATATTGTTAGTGATGCAGAATAGGACATAGGGTATCTTTCATCTCGAAAAAAGGAACTGTTCCCAAGGGATACACAAAATACTATCCACGTAGACAAAATCGCGGGCGGATACCAGTTCTTGATAAAACTGTTTTAATTAGTCGTCCTAACTCACCTTGTGTCGTGTATTTCCAATATGAAGAGCAGGGAACTATACTACATAATAAATAGTACCTACCTAAGTAGTTACAGAATTCTGAACTCTTTATTGTGAAAAACAGATAGTATACTAATGTATCCCTCGGGAACAATTTTTTTTCGGGATGAAAGGTATGTCCTTTTCTGTACCCCTGACAACGTGTTTGCAAAATTTCATGATGATCGGTTCAGTAGTTAAGACATGAAGGCGTAACAAACAAACTAACAATCGGACTTTCGCATTTAAAATATTAGTAAGGATTAGAAAGGATTAGCGACCACTCGCGACTTCGTCTGCGTGGATAGTATTTTGTCTATCTCTCGGGAACAGATTTTTGGTATGAAAGGTACCCTATGTCCTTCTCTGTACACCTGATGTGTGTGTAAAATTTTATGATGATCGGTTCAGTAGTTAAGACGTGAAGGCGTGAAGGCGAAATAAAAAAACAAACGGACTTTCACATTTAAAATATTAGTAAGGAAATAAGGATTATATTTGCTTTGAAAATAAACCTTCTGTAGTAAGTAACACATTAGCTGTGACATTCATAGCTTTAATTGATGCCGCCGATATCAGCAATAGCTTTTAATAAACACTCGTCTTGCCCGCGGCTTCGCTTGTGAATTGTGTTTTAATTAGTGTACCAACATCTATTAAGATGTACCGTCGCTACTGAACAACAGTAGCCACTATAATCGTTGATTGGACTAGAACTGTTGTCTTTTATTTATTTATTTAATCTACTTAGGTATATATTTTATAATTAAAGCAGGTATGTAGCTGTTAAAAAAATTTCGACATCCTTACTAATATTTAAAAAAGGTGAAAGTCCGTTTGTTTGTTTATTTATGTGTTTGTTTGATTATTACGCCTTCACGTTTGAACTACTGAACCGATCATCATGAAATTTTGCATACACGTTGTCAGAGGTACAGAAAAGGACATAGGGTACTTTTCATCCAGAAAAAGGTACAGTTCCCGAGGGATAGCAAAAAAACTTTCCACGCAGACGAAGTCGCGGGCGGCCGCTAGTATTAAATAAAATAAAAAAAAACATCTTAAAACGATGAAAACAAATACCTTCTAATGTATGAGAGGAGACTATGTTGCCTTCAACTTCAAGAACAGTGAGACTTATTAGTGAATTTGTACTACCCAACTAACAATTTTACGTCATTCAATGGTCGTACAAACGTTATCTTATTACCACTGGTCGCAAAAGATAGGTCACACTAACGTTATAATAACGTTTGCTCAACGCGAAAAGGGCCCCATTTATACGACCTACATTGTTGTTTAATGGTCATACAAAAGTCACAAGATTACCACTTTCATCGTACAGCAGTCGCATCAAAACTTTACAACGACTCTTTCGTTATATTGTGGTCATACAGACGTTTTTGAATGACGAAAACGTTGTATATGAGTCAAGTAACAACACTTGTACGACTGATTTTGAATGTTCGTCAGTGACTCGTGTTTGTGGTTATATTTTGAGATCTGAGTGCAAAATAAATCAATTACAAGGAAATAAATGGTGAGTATTAATTAACATTCATATCTTGCTAACTGTGTCTGTCTCTCATACCGTTTAGTTCGTCTGGGAATTAAATTTTTATGATAATATACCTATGTAAATACTATTCATATTTTCATGCCCCTTCATAATTTTGCGTTTGAAACATAAAATTTGTATTAATAAAATTATATTTAATTCAAAAAATGTCAGCCATGTTAATTTTGACGCACACTAATCTCTATATGACGTTTTAAAGACAAAAAGTCATTTTAAGGTTATTTGAAGACCAAGTAAAGCCGCCATTTTGTTAAACGTCGTTTAAAAGTCGAAACTTGACTCAAATGCGACTACAAGTCGTACAGACGTTTTAGCTAAAACTTTTATATAACGTCGTATAGCTTAGTCGTGCCGACGTTACTATGACCAGTTTATGATGACATATTTGTCGCACGACTAAAAAGTTAAATTTAAGACGTCTATAGGACCTAGCAGTCATCTCATTACTATTATAAGACTGCTATCCGACTTAAAGTCGTACAAGTCAGATCTTATATGACGTTTTTGCTTGTTGGGTAAGCAGTTAATGGTTAAGTTTCCCAAAAATGTTTTGTTTTGTTTTAATATCAATACTGAATTAACTAACCTAACCACCACAATTGCTAATTGCTCACCAACAATATTATTAGCATAATTTTTTTGGACAATCATAAAGTTTTAGAATTTATAATATTATTTAACCGTCAAAAACAACAAAAGTTAAGCAAATTAAAAAAAAAAGCTATAAATAAAATCACTGTGCAATGATTGCGTAACTCAGAGGCGTAGCGTGCTAGGAGGCAATTCAGTCAAATAATAAATAATGGCGGCCATTTCTAATGGGATTCGAGCTAGAGAAATTGTTCCTCGTGTTTTGCTAAACAATTCAGTAAGTGTTTATTCTAATACTTATTTAGGAGTCAATATAAGTATACTTTTGAAACAATAACACATAGACAATGAAGAACTACTTTTTTAGAAAGCTGTGCTGAACTTTTGGATACTTAAATAAATATTATTAAAAACAAGTAGGTAATTAAAATTTTAAACACAACAGGTAAACCCATGGAGTGGTAATATAAATATTTTAACCAAATTTTAGAAGTGAAAACTACTCGTAAATATTTAGACTGATCCATAAAATGCTCGCCAAATCGTAAGTGTAAAATAATTTATTTAATTTATTGTTTCTTTTAAATCGGAAACTATCCGTGACCATTTTCCCAC
Organism: Agriphila tristella; assembly: GCA_928269145.1. Lineage (NCBI taxonomy): Eukaryota > Metazoa > Arthropoda > Insecta > Lepidoptera > Crambidae > Agriphila > Agriphila tristella. The sequence continues at coordinate 55,006,300 of OV743431.1, read as the reverse complement.
ATAAAAAGTAGGCAATAAACAAAGGTCATGAATATCTGTTTTTATGTATCCATTAATTTTTAAACCCAATGTAAAACAATACGGTATTAACATAAAAAAAATTGTCAGGTGCGTTTAAACGCACCATTCTTGTCGGACTTTAAATAAAACCAGTTGAAGGCATAATTTCGGCTCAGTTTACGAGATTCTGGGTGTTAATAAAGATAAGACTATAAAGCGAATGTAAAACTAAACGTTTATGATGGATATTGTTTGCGCTACCGCAAGGCTCTGTTTTAGGTTTCTGCACATTATATTAAAGTTTTACGTCGGTTGAAAATAACTTTATTAGCTTTCCGAGTAAGGTGTAAAATTATGTTTTGTTCCTTTTGACGATGTCAATTATACTTACACAGAGTATCATAAAACATCTCTATTATGATGATAATATTATATTATTATCACTTCATCATATCAGCTGCACGACACCCACTGCTGGGTATAGGCCTCCCACGGGGGTCTCCACGACGATCGGTCCTGCGCTGCCTGCATCCAGCGGCTTCCCGCAACCTTCACCAGATCGTCGGTCCACCTTGTCGGGGGCCTACCCACGAGCGTCGTCCGGTGCGCGTAATTGAAACAACTAAATTTTCTTTCCTTTAGTTGAGATTATTCTCAATTATTTCGTCATAAATTATTTCCTCAACCAGTCACCAATTTAAATACCAGAATTCTTGACTAAAAATATCTAGCATTTTATATTCAAAGTTCCTGCCACACCCGTGTTCTAGGCATATAAGATACATGTTTCAATTACACTTAGACTTATGGCTAAAGTATGATATAAATGCGAGCTAGGCGCCTTAACAGGATAACATATTAGTCTAGATCAAAAAAGATCGGAGCCCGCTCGGTGACAGAGTTGTTCCTCTTAAGACCTAATATAAGCCTAGTTGAAAATTCATTTTTATTTTTTATTTAGGACTTATAGAAACGTTGCTAATATTTGTTTCAATTAAGAGCATTTTGTTATAATTTTTAATGCTAAGATGCAAAGCATTAGTTTTTTGAAATGAAAACAACAACATATTTGATACAAATTGTATCAAGAAACGCTTTTCAATAGAAAGCATTCTACAAGATTGAAGTAAAAAAAATAATCAAAGGAAGTTAGGAAGTAAGACCGTTTTGTGCTGTTGCATATTAACGTCCGGAAAACAGAAATTTTGATATGCAGTAACGGATATCAGTATTTGGATAGTTAAGTACCTAATTTAATTATTTCTCGGTACATTATCTATTGCTAAATCATATTTAAAGTTGTTTGAAAGCGGGTAAATTTGACCTCTCTTATTTCAATTATTAGTTTCGTTTTATCCTGAAATCAGGTAAAGAGCCATAACCTCAGATGAAAACAATATAGGTAATTGCGCGATAGGGAGTTGTCGTCAAACAAGATTTTATGTAAAGGGTTAAGTCGGCTCATCAAACAGGTGCTACGTTTCGCCGGAACACTCTGCAATAAATAAATAAGTAGATTTTGATAAATGCTCCTGTAAAAACAAGGCGGTCACGCAATAAGAAAGCTCATTTCGACAATATTAAGCCTTCGTTGCGAAATGAATCTTTGACATTTACATTGTAGGGTTAAACAGAACTTTTTACTTTTTATTTCTTTATATTTACCTAGTTGATTTCATTGACATTTGGTGAAATATAGGTAAAAAAAATTGGTAAGTACCTACATGAAAAAAAACAATGGATTAAAAATGCGGAAAACAGCGCTTTTTTTAATCCTAGAGATCCATTTAAATTAATAAGATAGAGAGTAGGTATCTTTTTAAGGGGGAGAATTGGCCATAAGTGCAGTACTATATAGCGGTACTGTGGCAGCTGATAATTCAGATATACGACTTTAGATGAGTTTTTTGTACGAAGTGATTGTGTCTGAAAAACTTCCCTATCATAAATGGTGACTGGTTTACTTTCTGTCAGAGTCCATACTTATTTAAGGTAAAAAAAGGATAAGTAAAAATCTGGGACGCAAGAGGACTACACCAACCTGATATCAGATCTATTCCACGCATCCAGATCACTCGCGACCAATAAATCAGCCCGTGCCAAATACAGAAAGATGGCCGCCATGTATGGTCAACCAAATGTTGCGCGTTCGGAATACGCTGGTCGCAAATTTATCCAGCACGTTGGCTAACAGATAATGTTCGTTAAAGCAGGTGCAACTTGACACGCTGGTGGTACGGAAGGACTACATTCCTGAAGGTTTCGCGTTTTTGTTTGGAGGAGATAGAAGACTATGTTATGATGTTGTTGAGATCCCTACAAGGGTCTAAGCCCTAATGAAAATCATAATAGTAATTGAATTTTTAGATTTTAAGGCATTCACAATGCTATTTTTCTATTATAATTAATTAATATATATGTTAAGATGAATGAATAATAAAAAAAATATTTAAAAAAATCGACTCACCCGTAGCAACTCAGACGGGACGGATCCCGTCTGAGTTGCTACGGGTGAGTCGATACGGGACGGAACCCGTCTGAGTTGCTACGGGTGAGTCGATTTTTTCAAATATTTTTTCATTATTTATTCATCTTAATATAAAAATAGCATTGTGAATGCAAAAATCTAAAAGTTTATATATGTGAAAAAATACTAGAAAAAATCGTCTCAGCCGTAGCATCTCATACGGGTGAGTCGATTATTTCGTCAGTAAAGATGTTGCATGTTGCATTCGCTTCACATAACGCTGGCTTACAGCGAAAACGTAAAAAATACTAGATAATTCGCCGCTCTCACTAGCGTCTCGGTAGCATAATTGGTCAGTTCATTAGGCCGGAATCCCAAGGGTTCGTATCCCGTCAGAGCTGCTACGGGTGAGTCGATTTCTTAATCATAATAGTAATTTAGTACTTTGTTTTTCTAAGCGAATTTAGTGAAGCTTTAACTAAATATCTGAATCTAATACTATGATAATCATGCCTTAAAAGTAAGTAAAAAGTAAGTAAGGAAAAAGTATATGATGAAATCTTGCTTTTCGACAAATTAATAATGGATTCAGATGAATTTTAATAAGAATTCAGATCAAACTCTTCCTTCGTAATGTTTGCAAGACGGAACATTTTCTATGTGTATATTGAAATCATCAAGTCTTTTTTAATACTTACGTTTAAATTTTTCACAAAATTCTTTAAAGTCAGGGTTTTCTCACCAAATCGTATTAATTCATGGCAAAAGTTATGACAGCAATATTTTTCACTCTCAATTAAACAAGAACTTTTAAATATCACACCTTATGTGAAAGAACAACTCCATTTATTAAGATTTTAAATTTCCGCAAGTGTTGCCCTGTCTGATATTAAATTATGACATTGTTAGCCCTGTATCGTTTTATTTAAAGTGTTGTAACTATAAATAATCGTTAATAACTTACTAAGAAGTATTTAATTTCAGACAAATCTTGTCGGTTTGTGAATAAAAATGTTTTTTCTTCCCAATATTTTGCGCTTAGAGCAACGCCGGCTTCCTACAGAAGCCCGTCTTGCTCTAAGCATTTGCGGATTGATTTGCTAATTAAACTTGTAAGTATAATAAACTAGTGCAATCATAAATGCTCAAATGAAGTAGCAGTGAGCTGGAAATAGTGTGAAAAACAGATGGCTGTTTATTGGGGTGAAAAACGTTTTGGAATGGCGACCGCGCACCGGACGACGCTCCGTGGGTAGGCCCCCGACAAAGTGGACCGACGCAAAGGTGAAGGTCGCGGGAAGCCGCTGGATGCAGGCAGCGCTGGACTGATTGTTGTGTAGATCCTTAGGGGAGGCCTATACCCAGCAGTGGACATTTAATCATTACTTGATCAATAATGGTAGTGAATATTCTATCAGATATTTGGTCATTAATCAAATTAATGTAACAAAAATAAAGCCATTCCCACAAATAAGCGAGGCAGAGAATATAAGACATTATTTAAGCTAAAATTGCCGTTATTCTTGAAGTTAAACAAACAATTGTGGTCAATAATATCTAGTCCGTAACAAAAAGCACTGCAAAATGACCGTAATAACTGCGTATAAAATACGGCGAGTATTGTCCTTACTTTCGATAATATTGTGAGTTCGGAATGAGTAACACAATAGCACCCCTCTAGAACGCGGTTAAACCAATTTAGTATAGGATCTTTCTTCACGCGTTTTATTGGATTCTGACTGTTTTGTAGCACGCTTGTAGGGTCAGCATTAATAAACAATTTTAACAAAAATGGTAATTGACCGAGCGAGCGAGCACGAAGTGCGAGCGAAGCGTCTCTGCTTCAGCTTGGGCAAAAATTCTTTCGTATGTCCGGCTGTCTGTTCCAGCCTACAGGTCGCATTTCTCAACCGATTCTTGTGAAATTTTGTGAGCAGGTTCGAAAATTATAAAGGATTTTTTTGTCGAGCCAATTTATTGAATTTTTCAAAATGGCGGAGATATTTAAAAAAACAGATTTCAGTCCGCTTTGCAGCTCTGCCTGTTTTCCTCTATAGGTCGCATTTTTCAACCGATTCTCGTAAAATTTTGTAAGCAGGTTTAAAAAAGATATAGATTTTATTTGTCAAACCAGTTTTTTGAATTTTTTTAAAATAGCGGAGATATGTTAAAAAAACCTGTTTCAGTCCGGTTTTCCAGCGCTGTATGTTCTCCTCTACAAGTCTCATTTCACAACCGATTATCGTAAAATTTTGTGAGCAGGTTCAAAAATAATAGAGAATTCTTTTGTCACGTCAGTTTTTTAAATTTTAAAAAATGACGGAGAAATGTTAAAAATACATATTTCAGTCCGGCTTTGCAGTGCTGTCTGTTTTCCTCTACAGATCGCATTTCTCAACTGATTCTCGTGAAATTTTATAAGCAGGTATGAAAATTGTATGGATTTTTTTGTCAAGCCAGTTTTTAATTTTTATTGAATGGCGGAGATAATGTAAAAAAATCATATTTCAGTCCGGATTTCCGGCGCCGTCTGTTCTCCTCTACAGGTCGCATTTCTCAACCGATCCCGGTGAAATTTTGTGAGCAAGTTTAGTAAATATAAATATTTTTTTTGACGAGACAGTTTTTCGAAATTTATTAAAATGACGGAGATATGTAAACTACCATATTTCAGCCCAGCTTTCCGGCTGTTTGATCTCCTCTACAAGTCGCATTTCTCAACCGATTTTGGTGAATTTTTGTGAGTAGGTTCGAATATAACTGTTTAGTCAAGCCAATTTTTCCAAATTTATAAAAAAAAAATCACCCATTTTGAAAAATGATCAAAATTAGAAGTACCATCTAGCTGCGAATACTCACGTACCTACTGTGTGCTTTGAAAACTTCATGGCGACATTTTATTTTATTTTATCGCGAGGTCTACAGCTCACGGAGCCACTAGTTTAACATCTGCTTGTATTCGGGCTGGACACATAGCGAGAAGAACCGATGGCCGTTGGGGCGGAAAGCGTATGATTGTAATGTAATCAGAACTGTGGTCCTTAAGAAGTTTATTGTTTTCTGTATCTTTTCTTTAACAGATTTTTTCCTATTTCCTAAGAAAGTCAATTTTTATGCAGACCATACCGAAGCATCACGGGCGAACAATGACGCGTTATTTACGCTGTACCGTCAACAGAACAACTCGTATACACGTGGTTTTATAGCGGCATACCGCTAATAGAAACTAGTTTATGCCTAAGTTAGTCACAACCTCTCTGAAACATTCCTGTGGTCATATAAAAGTTTTATGACCTTGACTGTGAAGAATAGTGTAGTCATATTTACTCGCAATTGAAGAAAATATTCATGATCTTAAGTGAACAAGCGTTTGTAGTTTGAGCTTCTTAGATGAAGCCAAAGCTTTATGATTAAGTAAGGGGAATATATAAATGCACTTTAAAAATAATGTAACACACTTTAAAATGTTTAGCCTCAAAATTTATTGAATGAACTATAAAAATAATGGTTTCCACTGTAAATATGCTAAGCTTTAAAATTAATACTTTGCACTATACAATTTAATTGCTTAGCTTTAAAATTAATACTTTGCACCATACAAATTAATTTTATAACTTTAGCAGTGGTAAACAGACGTCTAGGTGCGACGACGAGCGGGGGCAGCGAGAGAGGAGCCCAGGAGGAGATTAGGTTCCATTGTGACCAACAACGCCAGAACCGACCCGATGGTGTATATGCAAATGCAATATGCCACAAGTTGTTTTCATCTTTCCATCTCATTTTAACAGTAGGCAGTCTGACATGGTTGGACAGAAAATAAATAGTTTCGGAGTTAGGACCAATGGTTGCGACACAGTTAAAGTGCAAACCATTATTTTTGTAGTGATAATATTAAATTATAGGTCTACTATTATTTTAAAGTGCTGATATACAATTTTATAGCTGTTTTCATCAAATTTAAAGTGCTATTAAATACATCCCCTTAAGTAACACAAAAATCGGTGAAAACTGTAAGTCAGTCTTAATATATTTTGTCTAGACGTGCTTAAAATAAAGCTCCTTCGAATCGTAAAATTTCAATCGATTGAATGATCAATTATGATACTTCTTCTATCATATTATTATGATACTTACCAACCGAATACGCAAAGGCGTCTTTGCTAAAAGCTTTAGTCAAGGCACGGTAAAGATTATCTATAGTAACCGTAAATCGAGTAATTATTTACACATGGGTTGGTAAATGACAAACCTAATTGCGACGAGTCCTTATTACAAGGTATTTACTGAAAATATTAAAAGTTTAAATAAGTTAAAAAAAATAGCATTGTGAATGCAAAAATCTAAAAGTTTAAAATTGTACTGTTTCACCTTAATTTATTGTCTGGCACCTGCAATGGGGGCTACAGTCGAATGTCGAAGTAGTTCTCTTCACATTGGTGAGATGGCGCTGATCTTCAGCGGAAACGTAAAAAGTATTAGAAAATTTCGCCAAATCCATTAGTGGCTTGGTAGCATAATTGGTAGTGCATTGGGCCGGAATCCTAAGGGTGCGGGTTCGAATCCCGTCTAAGTTGCTACGGGTGAGCCGATTTTTTCTAATATTTTTCATTATTTATTCATCTTAAGTTTAAATACCGTCAAATCGTAATTACACTTAATAATATTTTCAAGTAATTTTCAAGCTTATGTAAACAATAATTGATGTTTTGTAAATTAATAGCCGGATTTAACATGGATGATTAATGAACGCCCGCGACTGGGGTCTTTAAAATGCAATTGAGCATCGGAAACTGTGATTTTAAGATTATTTCGTAAGATCGCAAAGATAGCGGGATCTTCTACGACATCCATTTAAAAAAAAAATACAGGCGGATCGTACACAATAAATGTTGAAGTGATGTTATTATTATCTCTCCTTCTCTCTCAAGTAATTAATATTTTTTAAACTTTTTGAACCAGCTTAAGAGCTAGTTTTGTGCCATAAAAACATTAAATTGGTTTTACAAAATGTTGTTCATATTTAAGACAGTGACTAAACACAATTTGATTAGATTCTAAAATTTTCTTATCAACTTAAAAGCGCTACTTGGACCTTGGCTCTACTTTATTTGATTTCGACTATAGCAATAACCATTGCCCTTTTTTAAGCAGCATGCATCAACCCGACCTATGAAACCCACCATTGAATGACATCGACGGCTGTCCTCCGCCGACCAAAGGACCATAAACCGATTACCATAAAGTATTTAAATTCACTACAGTAAGCCTCACCTCAGTTTTCAGAGCCTATTTTCTGTGACATCACAATGCATTGAAATCTGGGTTATTCTAACCGCAAGATATTTAACTTGTAAGTGCTAGGGTTGTGCTAAAGCGAAATAACGAGTTTATTAAATTCTTTTGCATTTTATTTTCAAGCGTTTTTTTCACGTTCCTAATATAAACTTCAATTAAGTCCATACTGACGCATTTCGTTAATTGTCTGTCCCAAAAAATAATATAGAAAGTAGATTACAGTACTCAGTTATGACAGTTAATTGTGATTGACAGAAACATGATAGCTTAAACTTTTTCCAATAGAAAAAAAAAGTAAAGTGACCTCCAATTTTGTAGTTTTTCACTGATGTGCCAACCCAATAATAAATGTATAAGCTTGAAACTACTTATAATTATGAACAAAACCTTAGATAGTTTTTTAGTTTTGTGATTGACAGTTAGTTTTCAAAATTAGTAATAATTTATTAGTTTATAATTAAAAACGATAATGTTCCTTGTTTTTATATAAGTTTTAGTGTGTAGAATAAACAATGCGTCTCACAGCTCTACTATTATAGAGACTTAATTTACCTATTTAGTTATAACCACGACCGCGGAAAAGTTGCCGAAACGCTGGGAAATGTAAAATCAAATAAAAAGAAACAGCACCTATCAATTTCAAGTTGAAAATTAAAAATAAAATATTTTGTCACATTTCTCCATGTCGACAACCCTGCATTCAGCAACCTGCGCCGTGTATTCCGGAGTCACCTACCGTCGGCGTACTTTTGTAAGCGTTGTCTCCTGTATGATTTGTAACGCTCCCGTCCGAGTACGTGAGTATGTGAGGGGTGGGGACATGATCACGAGCGGCAGCGATTATGGTTAATTTCTTGTATTATGTACGTTTTAGTAGCTGGTTCGATTTTTTAAATACATATAATAAAGATGACTGATTAAGGTTTTCCTTTGAAAATGTAAATCTTATGATTGTCTACTTTTAAAGACAATCAAAATAAATTTTGCCAAAGAATAATCATTGTGGAACTAGCCGAATAAAGCCAGATTCACACAGTGAAGTCTCAGTTCCGGCAAAGTACCGCCATCGTGATAATTATACTTTCATATATTCTCTATGATCACGTCCACCTGTCAGTGTCAGTGACGAGACAGTGCTCTCAGTGTCAGTGAACGCGTATTCATAGAGAATGTATTAAGTAATACTTATCACGGTGGCAGAACTGAGTCGGACATGTGTGAATCTGGCTTAAATCCGAACATGTGAAGTATATACTTCAGGTTAACTTGGTCATTCAACAATTGTGTTGAATAACCAAAGTAACCTGAAGTAGTACTGCTGAACCGAATATCCTGAAACGCTTCTGTGTATAGCAACTATAATTATTGGTTTTAATTTTATCTAATTGTCAGCTAATTTTAAAATATAAATCAACTATTATGATATTGATTTAAATTAAAAATCATCAAAGTACAAAAGAATAGCTTAAATTAAAATAAACTCTTGCAAAACTAATATGTGCGCAGGCGCAGTTCAGCATCAGCATCGTCGCTGGGTCGCGTACGTGAGCACCCGACAACTAGCGGCATCTGTAATCATTCGATTTTGTTCACAATATTCACGTTGTGTTGCTGAAAATCCTACTATAATATTATAAATGCGAACGTCTGTTTGTTTGTTACGCTTTCACGTCTAAACTACTCGACGGATCATCATGAAATTTTGCATACACGTTGTCAGAGGGAACAGAGAAGGTACCTTTCATCCAGAAAAAAGTACTATTCCCGAAGGAAAGCTAGAAAACTTTCCATGCAGATGAGATCTCATTTTCCAGGCGTAGAAGTTTTAAACAAACAGGTACCAACCTAAAGATACAAATAAATAGTAACTTAATATCATGTCTTATACTGATATCATACATAAATAGCAACTTAGTCATACTTACTTAGTATTTAGTTGAGGGAATAAAACTGGTAACAACGTAAAATACGTTGATACCAGTTTTATTTTCAGTTCCCTGACAGGAAGTGGCGCCGCATTGAATTTTATATAATCACAATTTTAATAAAACTGTACGTGGAATTTTTGAGAACCATATTCTCGTATTTTCAGAAGGTATCATGACATTCCCTCGTATTTATTTCTAGAAGTAAATAACAAAACTGCTAAAAGTGGCCGCTTTTTTGACACATTTATCATCTACTCCTAGGAATGACTACGAGGGAATGTAATAATACCTTCTAAAATATTAGACGGGTCTAAAAGGATTATGCCGATTTTACTTTATAAGCTAGGCCATGATGCGCTTTGATGAAATTACCAAAATACTATACTAATTTTATAGTGATTGCGTGGGAAGAATATCATTAAAATATAATGCGGGAAAAAAGAGAAATCTCAGTCTCAAGGAGCCGTTTGGGGTTATAATTGTTTGACATTTTCCTATTATATGACATTTTGTTATCTACCCCTTTTTGACATGACATGAGTCTGTCACAGATATGTATGGTTAATGCGCATCATGGCCACGAATCCGGCATGATCCTTTCCAAGTGAAGTTTTATTAAAATTATTTTCTATTAACAACTTTTTAAATAACAATTATAAGTAACAACTAGAAAAAACTTTGACTTTTGACCCCAAAAGTCAACTAATGTCATATAGGTATGCTTTAATACTTAAAGCAACGCCGGCTTCTGTAGGAATCCCATTTTGCTCTAAGCTATAATATAACACTCAGTGCATTTTTACTGTAGAAGTACCTACTTGAGGATAATCTATAATCATGGTATTAAAGCAAATTCACATCACCATTAATTTATGTTTTGACATTAACAAGACACTTAATTGATTTAAGTGAAATGGGGAGGAAAAGCGCAATTTTATCCCGATAGGTAGCGTCTCGTCGTTGGTACCGAGCCGCCTCAAAGAAACTGTCAAAACATATGGGAATCTCTTGGAGTATTGCACTTTTTAATTTTATACTGAGAAAATGCCGCATTGTTATGCATGTAACTTGTAAAATATTGGAGTTCATCGATTTCCCAGTAACAAAAAAAATAGTGGGCAAAAAAATATAAAAAAAAAAGCTTTTTCCTCGATTTTCTCCTTTGCTGAGCCTGAGAAACATTATAAATCAAAAGGAATGTTTCATGAATTTGATGAAGCTTCGCCAAAATAAAACAACATTTGAATTATAACAGCTTTGTTATTTAATATTTCAACCTCAGCAGTATCTAACATATTTATAACTTGGATGAATTTGATAGGTATATCAAATATGGAATAAGCCCAATATTGGGGCCAAACAGAGAATTAATAGAATTTTATATGCCAGAGTCATTCAAGAAACTTAAAAAAATAAAATAAATATGATAAAACGGTTCGTGTAATTTTGGATGGTACAGAAATTCCAGTACAGAAACCTGAAATTACTATTGCACAGAAGGCATCATCAGGCAACTGTAAACACGGAAATTCACACTCAGTTGCTTTGTTAAAATTTAAATCATATGCTTCTAATCCTTACTAATATTATAAATGCGAAAGTCCGTTTGTTTGTTTGTTTGTTTGTTACGCCTTCACGTCTTAACTACTGAACCAATTAACATGAAATTTTGCATACATGTTGTCAGAGGTACAGAGAAGGACATAGGGTACCTTTCATCCAGAAAAAACGAACAGTTCCCGAGGGATAGTAAAAAACTGTCCATTACGCCTTCACGTCTTAACTACTGAACCGATCATCATTTTGCATACATGTAGTCAGAGGTACAGAGAAGGACATAGGGTGCTTTTCATCCAGAAAAAACGAACAGTTCCCGAGGGATAGTAAAAAACTGTCCATTACGCCTTCACGTCTTAACTACTGAACCGATCATCATTTTGCATACATGTAGTCAGAGGTACAGAGAAAGACATAGGGTACCTTTCATCCAGAAAAAACGAACAGTTCCCGAGGGATAGTAAAAAACTGTCCATTACGCCTTCACGTCTTAACTACTGAACCGATCATCATTTTGCATACATGTAGTCAGAGGTACAGAGAAGGACATAGGGTACTTTTCATCCAGAAAAAACGAACAGTTCCCGAGGGATAGTAAAAAACTGTCCATTACGCCTTCACGTCTTAACTACTGAACCGATCATCATTTTGCATACATGTAGTCAGAGGTACAGAGAAGGACATAGGGTACTTTTCATCCAGAAAAAACGAACAGTTCCCGAGGGATAGTAAAAAACTGTCCATTACGCCTTCACGTCTTAACTACTGAACCGTTCATCATGAAATTTTGCATACACGTTTTCAGGGATACATAGAAGGACATAGGGTACCTTTCATCCAGAAAAAACAAACAGTTCCCGAGGGATAGTTAAAAAACTGTCCATTACACCTTCACGTCTTAACTACTGAACCGATCATCATGAAATTTTGCATACACATTTTCAGGGGTACAGAGAAGGACATAGGGTACTTTTCATCCAGAAAAAACGAACAGTACATGGCGGAAGATATTTAGCGGCGGCTGCAGCAATTACATGCAGATATGACTTTTAATGATCACATCTACAACGAAGCGCTGACGAAGATTGAAAACAAGGTTATGACAATGGCGGGGAAGAAGCTACAAGATTTTGGAATGGTGAGCCCTCGACGATCAGACGAAAATAACTTAAACGATGAAATTTCTCGAGAATTAAATTATGATTTCACAGCGTTGCAACAGCAAGTAACCGAATTAGTTCCGCGGTTGCTTCCAGAACAAAGTTACGTCTTTCATCAGGTATTAAGTCAAGTAGAGTCAGGGAAGGGTGCACTCTTCTTTCTCTACGCCCCTGGAGGAACCGGAAAAACGTTTTTACTGAACTTATTATTGACGTTCATAAGAAAAGACCAGAAAATAGCCGTTGCCGTAGCTTCCTGTGGTATAGCCGCTACACTGCTCAACGGTGGCCGTACTGCACATTCCGTTCTAAAATTGCTATTAAATCTTGCACAAGAAGAGTCACCTATCTGCAATTTCAGCAAAAATAGCTCTCGAGGTATGATGCTACGACAGTGTAAACTATTAGTGTGGGACGAAAGTACGATGCCTTACAAAAAGGCCATAGAGGCGTTAAACCGTACTCTTCAGGACCTGCGAGACAGTGCAGATATTATGGGAGGAATGGCAGTTTTACTGGCTGGTGACTTCCGACAAACTCTACCGGTGATCCAAAAGGGCACACCTGCAGATGAAATCAAAGCCTGTCTCAAGTCATCAATCTTATGGGAAAAAGTGAAAAAAATTAGTCTAACAACTAATATGAGAGTACACTTTTATAATGACGTAGATTCGGGACTTTATGCAGAGACTCTATTGAAAATTGGTGATGGACGTTTGGAAACAGATGCTGAAGGTTGTGTTTTACTAACAAGGGAATTTTGTCATTTGGTGGAAAACGATTTGGAGCTCATGGCTAAAGTTTCCCCGGACTTGCAATAGTAGATTGTATTACAAGGGAGCAAAATATTATTTTTACGGCGAGGGCGCTTTTTTGAATCCAGAGCGAAGTGAGGGATTCTAGAGTAGAATCCCGAGCGTAGCGAGGGATTCTTCAGTAGAATCCTGAACGTAGCGAGGGATTCAAAGTATGTCGCCCTCGCCAAAAATATTTTGTGCCCGAGTCATATACTCTACTTTTCATCCCCTTTCTATGAGAAAATAAATAGGAGACTGTGTTTATGTAATTAATGAAAATGTTCTTTATTTAAAAAAGACACGTGAAAAGTAAAAATAATTACAAATTTATAGTTACCTTTGATACACTAGCGCAATTTTCAAAAGTTATTGTACTAAGTACGTGAGTATGTACTAATTACAAGAACACAGACTTAATTCGCGCGCTTATGTTTTTTTTTCAGTTTGCGCGGGTTATCACGCCGCCGTCTATACGCCGTATTCTAGAGTAGAATCCCGAGCGTAGCGAGGGATTCTTCAGTAGAATCCTGAACGTAGCGAGGGATTCAAAGTATGTCGCCCTCGCCAAAAATATTTTGTGCCCGAGTCATATACTCTACTTTTCATCCCCTTTCTATGAGAAAATAAATAGGAGACTGTGTTTATGTAATTAATGAAAATGTTCTTTATTTAAAAAAGACACGTGAAAAGTAAAAATAATTACAAATTTATAGTTACCTTTGATACACTAGCGCAATTTTCAAAAGTTATTGTACTAAGTACGTGAGTATGTACTAATTACAAGAACACAGACTTAATTCGCGCGCTTATGTTTTTTTTTCAGTTTGCGCGGGTTATCAAGCCGCCGTCTATACAGCCAGTCAATACATACCAGCCGGCGGCGGCGTTCGAATTCTTTGAAAGATACATGTTCTAAATTCAAATCTCTTTTCCTCCCACTAAAAAGTTCTTACCAGAAAAGAGCTATTTTGGTCCCACTTATATAGGAACAATGCATCCTTTTTCGAATAGAAGGGATGAAATAGTAGATTGTATTACAAGGGAGCAAAATAATATTTTTAAGGCGAGGGCGCTTTTTTGAATCCAGAGCGAAGTGAGGGATTCTAGAGTAGAATCCCGAGCGTAGCGAGGGATTCTTCAGTAGAATCCTGAACGTAGCGAGGGATTCAAAGTATGTCGCCCTCGCCAAAAATATTTTGCGCCCGAGTCATATACTCTACTTTTCATCCCCTTTCTATGAGAAAATAAATAGTAGACTGTGTTTATGTAATAAATGAAAATGTTCTTTATTTAAAAAAGACACGTGAAAAGTAAAAATAATTACAAATTTATAGTTACGTTTGATACACTAGCGCAATTTTCAAAAGTTATTGTACTAAGTACGTAAGTATGTACTAATTACAAGAACACAGACTTAATTCGCGCGCTTATGTTTTTTTTTAGTCTCCGCGCCCGTCTAAACAGCCAGTCAATACATACCAGCCGGCGGCGGCGCGTTCGAATTCTTTGCGAGATACATGTTCTAAATTCAAATCTCTTTTCCTCCCACTAAAAAGTTCTTACCAGAAAAGAGCTATTTTGGTCCCACTTATATAGGAACAAATCATCATTTTTCGAATAGAAGGGATGAAAAATAATTTAAACTGTGATCAGTGGTTGTGTGCAAGAGCAATTCTTGCACCAAAAAATGCTATTTCATTTTTCAACAAACTAAACACTGAAATTTTGAAAGAGGTGCTGGGAAAAACAAAACAGTATATTTCTGTAGATACAATCATGGACACAGAACAGAGCACTTCATACCCCGCTGAATTTTTAAATTCTCTGGAGCTTTCCGGTGTACCCTCGCATAAACTCGAATTGAAATTAGGTGTACCGGTCATGCTGATGCGAAATATAGATGCACCCCGGTTATGTAATGGGACGCGGCTTCGTATCACACAATTAGGATAAAATATCATCGGAGTCACTATTTTAATACCTCGAATCCCAATAATCCCCACTGACCTACCATTCCAGTTTAAGAGGCTTCAATTTCCAGTCAAATTAAGCTTTGCTGTCACAGGGCAAACATTACAGGTAGCAGGGGTTCATCTGGAAAAGCCATGTTTTTCCCATGGTCAACTATATGTAGCATGTTCGCGTGTGTCTACTGCCCAGAATTTGTATGTATTCGCGCCAAATGGAAAGACATACAATGTAGTTTATAGCAGCGTCTTAATATAGTGCTTTATTCTATGCCCATGATTGCAATGGCCCAGGAATTAATAAAAAATATCGTCAATCCAGTGGAAAAATAATATTTTATCGTCATTGCAACCTACAACTTCGTAGTAGAAATTTAAAAAATTAAGCAAATATGTATTTTGTGACTTTCTGATATTTTTCCCTTAAGGAGTAATGCTTCTTGAATGCCTCGATTACATACGCCAATTTAGCTTCCTAGCTAGGAAGCAATTTCGGGTTGCCACCCGTACTGTCTTGACAATAAAATATTGTAGTATAAGTTCGATTTTAAAATCGAATCTACACTATAACGGAAAAGTAAACATTGTTTAAGATTGGAGATGAGAATTGAAAATAAAAAATCATAAAAAATTTTGACCTTTCCGTCAATTGTGCAAATTCACTGTTAAAATTTAACTTATTTATACGAGTGGCAACTCTAAATAATTGGTTCCTTAAATCGGCGTATGTAATCGAGGCTTAAACAGGGTAAATAAACCTAAAAATCTTTATGGAAATCGTTATTGAAGTTTAATGGAATGTTGATTGCAAAAATTAAAAAGTTATTTAGTGAAGGTTTGGATGTTTAGAGATGTTATAACTCAATCGCAAAAACGACGGATTTAAAATAGCACACACAGATATTTTATAGCCTGGATTAAAACAGATACTTTTCTCGGTCAAAAGTCCCCTAAGGATTTTCCGAATATCCACGCGGACGAAGTCGCGGGCGAAAGCTAGTCTGAAATAAAAAGATTACTTGTAAATCTTACACGAAATTTAAAGAAATGTAATGCTTGTTAGCAATTTTTTGTAAGTTGCTATAAAATTTCTTGCCTGTTGTTTTGGCTTTTCTTTTCCGTAATTCTTCTTTTATATGAGCTAAAGTTAGCATAGAATACATTGTTTGTCCGCAAAACCGAAAAAAATACAATCTAAGAAAGTAAAATCACGTAATACACAGTCAAGACAATATAAGCTCAAACTGACAATTGTTCCAAAGACTAAGCGCCATCTGTAATTCACTTTGCCTTCGCCTCCCCATTGGTGAGCGATGACAGGATATCTTGTCAGCAAAGACAACCGACTTCTAGATCATCGAAATCAGTATCTGACAAATGACAAAATGTCAGACAAATAAATCTGACATGTAAAGTTGCCTCAGACTGTGCGACTCATCAAACTGAAAACACAGTAAAAGCATATTTTTATAAGTATGAGGGCTTTTCAAAATAACAAAAAGCTGTAGGCTCGATAGATGGCGTTGAAAAAAATAGGGGATTCAAAGTGTTTTTTTTTCGAAGAGTACTCAGGTAGGCAGGCAGATGTAACTGACCTCCTTGTATAATAGAGGTCAGTGCAGCACATGCTTACTGGCCGGTTGGTTGGCCGTTTATTTTTAAAAGCCAATTTTGACTTCCCTCTTACCATCAACGCCATCTAGTGAGGCAAATAGTTACTTTTCTTTTTTTAAATGTCAATTTGAAAACCTCTCATTCCGATATGGTAATTTGCAACTACTTTACATTTGCCGATTAACATAAAAGTAAATCACTTTGAAATAACTAGATCTATGAATTCTGATGGTGAAAATTTTCTATTAGTATCTTTTCTACTGAGAACTTTAACATTCATAGATAATTTTAAATTTTTTTCAATTCTTTTAATTAGCTTATCAAATCACAGTTCATGTTCTCAATCGGAGAAAGAAATATGTGAAAATATAAAATTAAAATTCGATGCTAAATTAGAAAAGAGTCAAGCAAGTTATGAATGTCGATATTGCCAAAAGTGGCCACATTTAGCAATATCGACATTCATAACTTATTGCTTATATGGCCATGAAAAAATATTTAAATAATGCACTTTACTCTTCTATTTGCGCAAAATAACTAAAACTTTTATTCTAAGCCCTTGATAAAACGTAAATGATTTATTTCCATTGGTGGCGCTACTGAGCTCATCGAACCACCTTAATACTTCAAGGTCCTTGTTTTATCAGAGCAATGAAATTTTAAAGTTAAAATTTTAAACTTTTACGATTTTTGTCATTAAAAAGACAAATACCGCGTTATAATACCTTTCAACCGCAGGTTTCATAAGAGCTGCCAAGTGTCTTGTTTCATACAACCGTTTATCATACAAACTGTAACGTTCATACAACCGTCGAGACTCGAGATTACGATGAATAATTGCTGTGTAATCGTAACTTATACTGCCATTATACGGTTTTAAGCGTTGCAACGATGAGAATTGATCAATAAAATGGTTTTTATTAAAGTACACAAAAAATGTAAGAAACGTGTATAACTTAATGAGTGTTAGGTAAGACATTAAATTGATTGACTGAAACATTAAAAACGGTTAATTCTTATATGAAGGTTTTCTAATTTCTATGAAACTAAGTAAAGATGGCGCAAGACAGGACTAGATTCGCTGAGCTGGCGGCAAACCTCCAGTAGTGGACAGCAGCAAGAAGAAGAGAAGAAGAAGATTTTAACTCTCTATTAATTACTTACTTCAATGAGTAAGCTTTTCAATCTGAAATTTAACTAAGCCCAAAATAGTTGAACAACTTTTCCGCTTGGCGCAAGACAGGGCTAGATTCGCTGAGCTGTCGGCGAACCTCCAGTTGTTTAGAGCCACACCACAACAACAAGAAGAAAAAGATTTTAACTATCTACCAATTTAATTACTTAGTTCAAGGAGTAAGCTTTTTAATTTGAAATTGAACTAATCCCAAATATAGTTCAACCACTTTTCCGCTTGGCGCAAGACAGGGCTAGATTCGCTGAGCTGACGGCGAACCTCCAGTTGTTTAGAGCCACACCACAACAACAAGAAGAAAAAGATTTTAACTATCTACCAATTTAATTACTTAGTTCAAGGAGTAAGCTTTTTAATTTGAAATTGAACTAATCCCAAATATAGTTTAACCACTTTTCTCTTGGCGCAAGACAGGGCTAGATTCGCTGAGCTGACGACGAACCTGCAGTAGTGAAAAGCCACACCACAAGAATAAGAAGATTTTAACTAACTATTAAACTTATTTCAAGTAGCTTTTCAATCTGAAATTTAACTAAGCCCAAACATAGTTGACGAAAGACGAAATAAGTTAACTTGGAGTTCTCGACATCCAGCATGATCAATTGGCAAATTATTCAATTAATACTGAACGCATTAAATCGACATCAGTCTTTTTAATGTCCCCACTGCTGGGGCACAGGCCTTCCTTATGAATGGATAAGGAGAATGGACCATAACCCACCACGTAGGCCCAATGCGGATTAATGGGTATTAATGACTGCAAATGCAGCCGGGGCCAACGGCTTAACGTGCCTTCTGAAGCGCGAAGGAACTTGAGATAATACATTTTTGGTCACCCATCCAATGACTGACCCTTGCAAAAGTTGCGCCACCAAGCTCCTCGCCAATGCAACTTAAATTATATGTAATTAAATAAAAACAAACACTTTTCTTAAACAATTTTCTAGGTTTAGCTCTTATAGCCTTCAAGATCAATATTCTTCAAAAGTACATTCCAATAACTTACAAGTCCAACTTGTCTCAATCAATCGTACTCCACATCAATAATGTAGTACAAAAGAAGTGCAATAATGTCGTTCGCTTTATTTATATCATTCTAAACCCATTATTTATTATAAGCACGTAAAATAAACCGAAGCGAGCAAAAACGTACTTCTATTTAATATCAGATGGATCATTGACTGACGCGTAACAGTTTCTTTAAAGGATGTGTACACGATACAAAAGTATCAAACTGTTTTGTTACAGTTGAAATTGTTTTGTTGTTTTTATGTAGTCGTGATAAATGGCGATGATAAAGAAAGGTAATGATATACAAGTATGATATTCATCTTGCTTACATGTTTTAAAGTTATCTTTTTTAATTGTATCATTTAGTAATTTGATTACAGTCAGACCCATGGTACAATAATGTGCCTGCGCCAGGTATGACACTCCGAGACAGAGGAAGTGATGTGGTTGGATACCACAAGTTTATCTCTGCTATCGGCATTGAAAATAACGTTTATTCATCTTTAATTGAACTGTTTCGTTTGCTAGATGAGAATGACAGAAAAAATCCTTCATTCTTTGCATGTGTTACTATAAATAAAGTCACGCAACTGAATAGTGACGTAAGCTAGTGTTACTCTCGGAATGTGAGACCTTGTTTTCTTTGACATTTATAATTTAAAAGAACATATTTGGTACCCAATAATATTATCAAAACCTCATTACTTTATGCTCTTATAGTTTGGTTTTAACCGAATTTTCAAAAGTGTGAACTTATTTTACCAGTATTTTCCAATTACTATTACTTTGTTACTCCACATTACACGTCACACCATGTAACACCGAGTTACTGACATCTCGGACAAAACAATTTCGGACACTTTGTGCTATAAAAGTGTCCGAATTGTCATTGAACAGAGAAAAAAAATATAAAATAAAAAAGTGTAATTTCGGACAAAGTGTCCAAAATTATTTTTGTCCGAGACGTCTATTGCCACCTTAACGATTGTCATCAAGCAACTAATCGCCAGTCGCTGTGTGTGGTCCGTTTATATGGAACTTTTTACTCGCAAACATCCAGGAGGCGGGTGTCAACATAAATTGAATTCTTATGTTGTTCCACTGTTTGTCTTGTGTGAGGCGGCCTTAGCTGCTTAAGTAGCAATCGATGGTCACAATTTGTTCTTCTAATTAGAAGTTTGAGGAGCGTAGGTTCAGTGGCATTAGATTGTATAATGAAGTATGATAATGTCAATATTGTCGTTTGTTTATGGAAATGCTGAAATACATTATCAGGATTGTGGGGCACTATAAATCACTATTTATGGGTATTGAATGCATAATTAAAACAGAAAACTAAGTTAAGATACAATAATTTGACACAGTATTTAGCATTTTTAATAGTCAATAAAATTAAATAGTGGAAGGGTATGATAGTGACTAGTGGGCTGATTTTGAAACTCTATTGCAATCAATTTCTGATAGAAACTGAAAGACATTGCACTTAAATTGCTGCTTTAGGAAGAATCAATGTGACAACTATCTTACTTAAAGCAGCAATGTTACTGCGATTTCTGTCAATTCCATAGAAGTTGATTGCAACAGAGTTACAAAATTAGGAGAGCGGGATAAATCTTAGAGCAATTATAAACAGTCCGCATCGAAAGTCGCTTAACGCTTCAGTAATTTGTTATAGCAACAGCTGTTTGAGAGATGTCTTATAGTTTGAAAAATTATTCAAAAAACTTGCTATGACAAAGTACCAAAGTGCTTAGTGACTTTTATTGCCAGCCTGTCAAGCTATTTATATTTTGCAAAGACGAATTTTTAGATTATCGCTTATATCTTGTGTTTTAAGTGTATAAATGTATCTAAAATATTTATATTATAAAAATAAGAAACAACAGTTGTACCACACAGGCCATACCTCATAAAACCGCCAAGCCTCAACCTCCAAGATAAATGTGATTAAATAAAAATAAAAAAATATTTTCTACGTTGACCTAATCGGTAGCCACTTGACCACAGCATTGGTTTTACAGTAATACATGAAACTACTTAGCTTCAACCTCCTAGAAATAAGGGTGCTTCTACACAGTGCAAGTAGCCCGCGCAAGATGAGTACTTGCGAAGGTTACATCCTCCGTGTAAACACGTACAGCGGGTCCAGCTCCATAGCATTGTACACCCGCGCAAGTAACCCTCGCCTCAACGTGCGCAAGCTACATGCACCGTGTGGAAGCACCCTATATTATAAAGGGTCAATACACACGTCACCGTTGCGTATAAAGTTGCGCGTGCGCCGCATGTCTCATGCGCGGCGGCTGAATCTTTTCAAGAGCTCGTTTAATTTGTCTCCTATTTGCCGACTGGCGTATTATGCTCGATTTGTTGTTATCCATCTACAGGGATTAAATAAAAGGCTGGTCAATAAAATCAAAGGTTATTTAACACCCCGGCCAACTTCAGACTGAATCTCGATAATGTATGAAAATTCCGTACGGGAAAATCCCGCATGTGTGTGGTAGGTCCATATAGGCCAGCCTAATACCTTTTACCTTTATCGAACCAAGGCCTCTATCAAGTCCTGGGGCCATGTTATGACCTCTTATTTCCAGGCAGTTTTCTGACTGGCTATCAATCTATCTCTTTTATTTGCTATACTACGAGATAGAGATGTCACTACAGCAATTTATAAACCTGGCAGGATTTAAGAGCTTGTAATACTGCCTCTGTAGTCGATTGTCAGTTGTCCTTTCTTGTCTTGTCTTGTCAATTTGTACACTTTAGACTTTGGCTTAAAAAATGTGATAAGAGGGCTCCACACTCGCGCCGCGAAAGCCCGCGAAGGCCGCGAAGCACGAATGTGGAGGGTTTCGCGGCTTCGCGAATGGGCTTCGCGGCTTCGCGTTCGCGCTTCGCGGCGTTCCCCGTCCGGTGGCGTTTTTTTGGTCCGCGTCAAAGGACTTGTGTGCCGAACTAATGTTGCCGTGATTCGCGGCCGCGGTTCGCGCGCGAGTCTGGAGGACTATATTATTCGCACCGTTTTCATGCGTGAACCGCGCCTGAGATTCGCGGCCGCGGTTCGCGGCGCGAGTGTGGAGCCCTCGATATACCTATTTGGGAAAAACTTTGGCAGGGAAGGCATCTTGACTTGCTTGAACAAATTATGGTTATTTTTAAAATTTTATTAAATCCAACTCTTTATTAAGGATTTTTTTGTTATAGTATTCACATATTTACCATGTTGTATCATGTTTTTGTCGTGCAATAATTTTTTTTTTGTTTTTTTTTCTCAAATATTTGGTATTCTACTAGCTTTCCACTCGCAGCTTCGCCCGGGTGGACGTAGGTTACATCGTGCGGTTGGAGACCCATGCCCAGCAGTGGGATAAAAAGTAGCCTATGTTATTTCAATAAATCGGTCCAGCCGGTTCTAGGCGTGAAAACTTAACAGACTGACAGACAGAGTTATTTTTCGTATTTTATTTTAATAAATATAAGTTTGTGGGACTGCGGGTAACACTTATTATTATTATATTTTTTTACTTATCAACAATTTCATAAAAAAGCTCTCCTACAATTTTAACCTCTTTTAGATAACAAAAAATATATGCTATGCTAACATAGCATCTATTTATAGACCTAAGTCTATATAAACATAAAACGTAGCCAAAAGCAAAAAAAATATGACAGTTTTATTGGTATTTCATCACAATACTTAAATGATGATTTATAACTGAAAATCTTATGACTTAATGTTTTACAAAATCAGTAATTTATGTGCCCAAACTCAAGACGAAATAAGCTGACAGGCACTCAAAGTTGAATTTACGATTTTAAAATTCTACTACATGTGCCATAAAAGTCTAACAACTTACATAAATCTCCATGTTATAATATTTTTCTTTTGGAAATATTGCCGTTGTTCTAAACTTTTTATTGCAATAATTTATTATAGAATGGAACTTTGAAGAAGGAAAATTTTGTATAAAATAAATTTCTAACATTTCCGCATTTTTCTCATTGGAAATTGCACGTTTTCACATCAAAATAATGTCATAATTAGTAATTTTTATTTCATTACCTCTAACTTTGTGTTTTATGTTTTTTTTTTTAAATTACTTCTTGATATTTTTTTTAACATGTAACTTCCATTCATCGCTATTTCTTAGTAACCAGACAATCCTTGCAAAACATCCCGTAATATTATTCATCCCAGTGGATGGCAAACTATTTAAAACATATAAAGCTACTTTTTTATTCGCTTTCATTCGATAGCGGCGTCGTTTGCTCGGTCATTAATTAGGGATATGTCTGTCCGTCCGTTTGTACATCCAACCTAGGCAAAGGGGAGCAAAAGCGCCGCCAAAGAATAAAAAACCCACCACAATTTGTACCCGCTCAAAGACCAATTTATAGTGCATAGACTTTGATGTATTTCATTAAAGGGGAGTTTACACTGTAAGCTTTTCTCAAAAAATTTCGTTTAGTTTCGTTTTCCGTTCATTTTATTACATTCGATGCTATGTCCGAAGTCGGTCTTCAAATAGGTCCATCCGTAAGATTCGTGAATATGTAAACCTATAAAATATAGCCCATGGATCTGACAGAAATGTACCTTAGGTCTGATACTAATGTATCTTGGGTCTGACACAAATGTACCCTGGTTTTGAACAATAACATAAATAAAGTTTACATTGACTCGTTTGTAACATTCCTTTGTAATGGCAACTGTTTTCTGTCTTTGCTCGTTAAATTATCATCATCATCATTATCATATCAGCCCCACGACATCCACTGCTGGGTATAGGCGTCCCTCAAGGATCTCCACGACGATCGGTCCTGCGCTGCCCGCATCCAGTGGCTTCCCGCGACCTTCACCAGATCGTCAATCGACCTTGTCGGAGGCCTACCCACGGCGCGTCGTAAGGTGGGTGGTCGCCATTCAAGAACCTGTCCAGCCCACTGCCACTTCAGCTGAGCAATCCTTCGAGCGATCTCGGTTACTTTAGTTCGCCTGCGGATCTCCTCATTTCTGATTCGATCACGCAGGGAAGCGCCGAGCATAGCTCTCTCCATTGCACGCTGGGTGACCTTGAGCTTCCTTATGAGACTTACATCAAATTTTAAAAACAAACGAATATACTGTTATCTCGTTTAATCTAACTAAATAATTAAATAAGTTATTCTCCAGTTTAAACTCTCCTTTAGACTAAGTAAGCAGTCGCCTTATAAGTTGGCGATTAAAAACTTTAATTGTAGCAAAGTTTTAAGTTTAGCCTCGGTCTGAATATTAATGATACAATTAGCTTTGTTTATTATTAATGAGAACTGTAGATGGATGCTGGGTTAAAAAAAAGTTGAGAGGAAAGGTGAATTTCGAGAAAGAACATTTTAGAAAATCTTACCTAATAGTATGTGTGTTTGTTCCTCACGCCCGGCTGGACAGATTTGGATGTTTGGTTGGTAGACTGATTATACCTAGGGACCACGCAGACGCAGTCACGGGCGGCCGCTAGTATAATAAAGAAAACATAGCGACAGTGTTCACTGCTTGAGTTGAAACCAACCAACATTTAATTTAATAATCACATTTATTTGATAAAAACAATTACAATCCATATTATAATGCAAAACGCTAAATTTATTAATTAATTCTGTTCTCAAAGTGCCTAAAATAAGATAATAATATATGACATTGGTAACACTAACAAACGTTTCTTTTTTTTACAATACAGAAATCTACCTTTCTGTCCCCAGTTTTTGTGCCCTCTTTAATTAGCAACAAACTCATTCATATGCCTAGCAAGCTAAACAAATGTCACTTAAGTATTCAAATAAACTAAGGATGCATTCACACAAAAAGTGTCAGGACGTGACGACATTGTGTAGGTACCTTTCAAGGATTAGAGTATTGACATTTCCATGTTAATTAAACTACTATAAATAATACAGCGCATCACCTAGAGGGTAATTGAGAGACTCATGCTCTGATTAATGAGTCATCAAATCAGGGTACTTATTGTCTTATTTCGAAATGTATCGCAATCGCTTTCAGGATGTGATACATTGATACTTATTTTGGCACAAATAAATACTTACCAAAGAAATGTAGCAATGTGTCACATACATCTGTGAAATGAAAGCGATTGCGATAGATTTTAAAATTGAACAATAAGTACCCAGAAATGAGATACCTAGAGAAATTATTAACTTAGACCAGAGTGGTACCTACTCGTACCCCATGAGGTGCGCGGGGTTGCATTGTATCAGGGGGTACATGGATCAATCTCTTACTTAACTAAGATATTATATCAGTAACTTTTTTGTATACTCCTGCGGGTGTGCAATAAGGGGTACGCGAGTTTGAGGCTTTTCTTGTCATAGAAAAAAAGAAATTGAGAACCACTGACTTAGACCAACATTACCCGAAAGATTGCTCAGTTTAAGTGGCAGGTAGGAAGCATAGAGAAAAGAAGAAAAAATGGCTCTAGGGTGGAAATATCCTACTAATCCTACTAATATTATAAATGGATGTTTTGATGTTTGGATGTTTGTTCCTCAATCACGCAAAAAGTACTGAACAGATTTGGTTGGAATTTGTCACACAGATAGTAGATAGCCTAGATTAAAACATAGAATCCTTTTTATCCCAATATTCCCACGGGAACGGGAACCACGCGGGTGAAACCGCGGGCGGTCGCTAGTATTATAAATGTGAAAGTTTGTGGGTTTGGATGTTTAGATGTTTGGATGTTTGTTCCTCAATCACGCAAAAACTACTGAACGGACTTGGTTGAAATTTGGCACACAGATAGTAGATAGCCTAGATTAAAACATAGAATACTTTTTATCCCGATATTCCCACGGGAACGGGAACCACGCGGGTGAAACCGCGGGCGGCTGCTAGTTCTAACATATGAGTGAATAGACCCTGGTACCTGGAACCTTAGTATACTGTGACCTTGGTAAAAGTTGTGGGAAGCCACTGAGGCATGCCCAGTAGTGAACGTCTCGTGGGACTGATAAAAGACAAACAAGAAACACTGTAGACTTTAAATATATAACAACTGTGAAAATGGACCTTATTGTTACTCCGTGACCTGTGAACTTAGTAAAAGTTGTGGGAAGCCACTGAGCCTTATGCCCAGCAGTGGACGTCTCGTGAGACTGATAAAAAACAAGAAAGCGTACACTATAGATAGCCCATAAGTTTATAACAACAGTGAAAATATTGTCTACATAAGTACTTTCATATCTCCTTCATTGAGAATTTACGATCTGACCAAAGGGCAACAACGTGTGAAATTAATTACACTTCATAAACAGTCAAAATATTATTAAAAATAATCGCAAAATCTTCGCCCAATCGATTTTTACCGATTTCAGTATCGATACCATATTTTTCATTAAAATGAATCAATTTTCTCCCCAAAAAACTCAGTATTGACGACAGTGAAAAATATCTTCGACACCTTCTGTCCAATTTAACAAAAATTATCTTTAATATCAAGGATGCGCCTTAATTGAAATACGCTTTTAAAACACAAGCGAATGCATCAAAATATGTGCATTTTGATGAGGTAAATGCTTAAATAAGTATTAATTTAAAATTTTAATTCTGGGATGGGCAAAAAGACAAGTTCAAAATATTCCGTATATAACACCGTGGTCGAAAGATCGGGAAATAACTTTTTCTTTTCATTTTGAATGTCAACACCTTTTTTTTAAAGGCACGTTGATTTTCCGCTTGAACTCGCGGAGAGTTCACCAGTTGAAATAATCACAAGCTCATCATTATCACCACCCGAGTTCGTGTTTCCCGATAGGTACAATCTGGGGGCCTTCATGTCGCAAGACAATAGGCACAGTTTCAATTTATTATACTGTGGAATAGGTATCTTCTAGGCAAGCGCGTTTCATCCTGGCTTACCATCAAGCGTGATAGCGGTCAAGCGCTTGCTATCTGTCTTAAAAAAAAATAAAAAGAATTGCTCATCATCATCATAAGTAGTCCACTGCAACCTCCTCGTAGGTGTTTTCAGTGTGACATTTATTTTTCGACAACTCTGAGTGCGAAGCTGGCTTTTGCGAATTCAATTTTATGTGACACTTGTGTAATATTATTCTAAATTCATAATGTAATTAATTTCAATCTTCACCGCTCGTGTGCAGCAAAAAATAGTTTCTTTTAATTTTTCACTAACGTTTTTTCTCATGATCTTGTAAGTAATTAGGTAAATTTTCTTTTGTAAAGTTTAATTTCAGTTTTTTTGCTATCCTTACATATAGTTAAAGAGTAAAAAAAGTGTGTCTGTACATTACATATATTTCGAAAACAAATATTTAGGGCGATTGAGACATAGTAATAGAGTAAGAATTTGAAAAAAGAAGTGTGTCTGTTTGTCTGTTTGAACACGCTAATCTCCGGAAATACTGGACGGCTTCGAATGAAAAATTTTTTGTTATATAGCTGTTAAGCCTGGGCATAACTTAGGGTATAATTGATTTTGGAAACTGGAACACCTGATGCAGAACCATAATGGTCCAACTTAACTACACCGTCATTTTGTAGTCGTTTTAATTAACTTAAGGGTGTGTTGTACCAATGAAACTAAACATTTTTGCCCAAGAAACTGGGTCGAAAAACGACAAAAAATTTTGGGTCTCCCATACTAACTAGACAGCTAAAACATTTTATTAGTATGGGAAAGTCAATTTTTTTTTTGTCGTTTTTCGACCCATGTTTCTTGGGCAAAAATGTTTAGTTCCATTAGTAGAACACTCCCTTAAGTTAATTAAAACGACTACAAAAAGACGATGTATAAGGAATATAAAAATTAAACATTAGCAAATGTTGTTCAGCCTGATGAGCATTTTTTGTTGAGGTATAAAAATCGAAGATCTGGAATACGGGACGCAGAACCATAACACTGCTACAAGTTTTTTCTTATGTAACTACATTAGTTCATTTATATGCATACGCCGGACTCATAAAGTCCACGCGTACGAAGTCGCGGGCATCAGCTACCTAGTTGTTAAATATTTTTTACGATGTTTATTGTGGTATACATCAATAAATCTATGCAATTGTTTTTAACCGACTTCAAAAAAAGGAGGAGATTCTCAGTTTGTCGGAATGTTTGTTTTTAATGTATGTTATGTAGTAGTACGTAATAATTAAATAAATTAATACTTAGATAGGTAACGACTTTCATGCATAAATTCTTATTGAATTTTGTAAAGTAAATAATGAATGAATCCACGCTGAAACTGGTAAAGTGATACAAGTTTTTTTTTACTTCCATTAAATTCAGACGTTCGTTGTTTATGTTCTTTTTTGACCAAAATGGTGGACTTATAACTGTTAATAGTATGTTTTAATTGGACATTAATTTAGTTCTTAAATGTTGATTTCCATTGTATTTTTAAAGCTTAAATTTTCGACTGACAATGAGCTGATCCATTCACCGTAAAGTTCATGTACCTAGCTGAATTAAATTGTTTCTTGTGGCATTTAAACAACTTAATTTTATCACCATGGTGCTACAATAAAATAGGAAAAGTGTTGAGCAACTGGTTTCTTATTTATTACATTTTTTTATCGAAATTATTACAATGTGTGAACTGTAAATTATTTTGATTACCTACATGTTTTTGTATTATTAAGATTACATGTTATTTTGTGTTTTTTGCAACTTCTTTGTATTTTTTCAATTTTTTTTCCATCAGCCATTAATGTCCCCACTGCTGGGGCACAGGCCTTCCTTATGGGTGGTAAGGAGGATGGGCCACTATAGTTGTAAAACAGCGGTTGTTATCGGGTAGTTATCTAAAGCCGCCGATATTATCGTTTGAAGAGCGGCTGACTAGCGGCTGCTTATCCGACTCAATACCAAAAGGTCTTACAATTTTTACATTTCCTGAGTCGAAATTGTTATAATTACGAGCCGTTATATACAAATAGGTATTTTTAATATATTAAATACCTACTTTATCGTGATGTAAAACATAAATTAATGTTCAATATTATTAATTACCAACCTACCTATTTTTCAATGTCCTTCAATTCAACACGACAGAATAATAAACTAATGTAACTAGTACCAAAGTGATAGTGACCAATTCGAAAATGAGAGTGTTTTAGAAGAAATAGATCCACTTTCATAATTTTTATTAATTCAAATCATTTTTTTTAATGTTGCTGGAAAAAGACTAATGTTTAGTTATGATTATGAATACGACTTACGATATCTAAATAAATAAAAACTGGAAATAAGTTCGTAATCGTTTATTCTAAATTGAAATAATAATTAACAAATTGTTGTAAGATAATTTCTTAAACATTAATAAATCTCAAACTGTATTTATTGGTTTCATTATTGGCTTTGGTTCCTCTTTTTAAGCACCTCGATAAGTCGCTGCATAACATCACGATTCACGACGCTCATCATCATCGCCATTGTACCTAATTGTCAAGTTCGTGGGCTATGAATTTGCAGAACATAAAATTAGAAATTCTGTTGTTCTCGTATTGACGAAAGAAATTGTTCTTCAGTCATAACAGCTGCTTCACCAAACTATTTACTGGTTACTGTAACGTATAAAGTAAGTAGGTAGTATGTGGATAAACAAAAATAACCACTTAGGACATGAAACGGATTCAATAAAACATAATGACATGTTTCAACTGTAGCCAGCCGCTGATTATGGGTGATCACCGTAGTCAGCGAAAAAAGCAGCTGGTCAGCGGCTGGCTGACTAAGATAACAACGGCCTTCACATCTATAGCCATAACCCACCACGCGGGCCCAATGCGGATTGGTGGGTGTTAACGACTGCAAATGCAGCCGGGACCAACGGCTTAACGTGCCTTCCGAAGCACGGAGGAGCTCGAGATAATAAATTTTTGGTCACCCATCCCATGACCGACCCTTGCGAACGTTGCTTAACCACCGCAAACGTTGGGCCAGGCGCTAAACCACTGCGCCACCTGTTTTTTTAAATTCTGTTTTTTTAAATTAAATATCTATATTTCGTAGATATTGACTAAACCTATACGAATTACCTACTATAAGAAAAGCTTATATCCTTAGAATAATAACACCTAGAAGCCGCGTCTTCATATGCAAAGTGAGGCAACTAATACTAAGCCAAAATGGCTTAGTTTTCAGATTTATTATTTATTTATTTATTTCCAGATAACAAAGATCCATTTTTGTTAGTAGCGACTTAAGAATATGTTAGTTTAATTAAAGTTTGATGGAAAATTACAGATTATTACATGTCAATTACTTACCTAATTAAAATTATCACAGTTACAAATGTCGAGAGTTAAAATGATTCAAATAATATATATATTATATCCTTCAACCTAATCGTAACTAAAATCCAATAATATAGTAACCAATCTCCTAAATGTAGGAAAAATTAAACTGTTTTGTACTTATTCGGTATGATTAGGTAATAATGGAGAATAAAAATCTGAAAACGGAGCCATTTTGGCTGTTTTAGTTGCCTCACTTGACAGTGCGCTTTGTAGAGAACTATCGTTCGAGGTGTTATTATTCTAAGCTTTTTTCCTATTTTTAGAAATTTATGTCCTAAGAAATAGGAAATACCAAAAATCGCTGTTAGTATGAAGAAACCGAAACCAAAGAAAGTGATAATTTTCAATATAACTGCATAACTGCACTGGTATGCAATACATTTTCGGTATTTCAAAAGTACTTATTTAGATGTGTTCAAGCTCGCAAACAGGACTGCAAATCAAATATTAGTTTTGAAAGTGAAAGTCATATGTTATGGTTGCGAAACGATATTGGTATAACCCAAAAATGTACACTTGGAATAATTTATACAAATAAGTCTGGTATGTATTTGGTTTTGAAAACAGAACTAGTTTAGAATGTTAGAATAATGAGACTTATATAAAAGGTAAAGTTTATTTTACGATTTTACTAGTTATTCATCAATGATTTTATTCTAATATCATTGTTATTCATATGATTTTTTTATTTAATATTGGCAACTATTGAGAAATACTGCCATTAAAGTGTTTATGATCGGAGCCTTTGGAAGGAAAGCTTCACAACAGATTCACACATATTTAAAAAATAATCAGCAAAATTTCACGACTTACAGCTATAGAGGTTAACCAAAATCCAAACTTTACAAAATCGAAAACTCGATCGCTTTGACAAAGCTCTCAGATTTAATGCACATATACTTTTAAAGGGTTTCAAATCGAATTTTATGTTTCGGATACACTTTTAGAGCAGTCGCCATATTTTTTGTCGTGATAAAATTCCTGTCGGAGTTATTTAGGACTCGTTTTGTATCTGATTCCGAATACTTGGTATTTTTTTCGAACAATAAGTCCAATGGATTATCTGGTATAACATTATTTACCAAAAAAAATATATTTACCTTTTATTGAAGACATTCGGAATAACCCAATATTTCGATGACAAATTATCAGTGTATCGATATTTATTATAATATTCGATGATTGCGAAATCGATTAATATTAATCAGACCATGTGGTGATATCGTTAACCCGTCAGTGAAATGAGTTTTTTGCGAAAAATGACGGCGGCGTTATGGCATGATGTATAGTTTGTGAGAAAGTTAACGGTTAATTGATTTTTTGAGTAAATCATAATATCACGTATACATTTATTTATTTTAAAACGTGTAAGTTCTGAGTAATCTGTGTATTTAAATAGGTGTAAAAGAGGCTACATAATGTTCGCTTCAGCCCCTTTGTTGCTCAACTACTTCCACCCCTAACACAAAAAATCTGCGAGGTGCCCGGATCTGTTAATAATGATAGTATGGCTAACTAACTAGAGGGATTTCGTCGTTCTGTAAATTGTCCACCTATTTCTGGGGCCAGCTCTTAGTATATGAGCTTTAGAATGGCAAAATAACTGTCCACGCAGACGAAGTCGTAATTAACAGGAAAACATAATTGGGTCTGTGTATTATATCGTTTGCTTGTGTTTATTATTTCTTTGTGTGAATTTTCTTGTACGAGTTTTGGTTTTATGATGTTTGTTTCACTCTTTGTGTCACTATTCGATATGTTTATTTTGGTATATGTTGTGTCCCTACTACTGTTTCCAGGCCCTGGCAGAATAACAGTGCTTCTGGACCATTCTGACCATCTACGAATGACCCAGAAGTTTTTAATTGAGACAGTATTTAGCAGCACACTTTTTTACCCTTTTTATCTCTCTTCTGATATGTTAATGTGCAAATTCATCGTACAACATTGTTTTCTTTTTTTTATCCTTCTATGTGATGTTAATAAATGTTTTTCTATTATATTCTAAGTCGCGGGCGGCCGCTAGTATAGCTTATATTAAATAGTTATAAAGACAATGCAATAATTAACTCGTTCGCTACTGTGTGAGAACATGGTCGTAATTAAAATATCGCGGCTAATTAATGGAGTGCGCGTGCGCCTCCGATTTGGGAGATAGCCTAGTTTGCCGCATTCCGAGCTAAACTAGTAAGTAGCAGTAACGATTTACGAGAAATTGGTAAGAAAATTCTACATAAATTCTGAGACTATCCAAATTTAGTATGTGACCAATTTTAAATTTGATTCATTGACTATATATTACAAACATTCAGCCACATTTCTGAGCTAAACGTGTAGTAGTAGCGGTTTATGAGAAAATGGCAGAAAAGTCTTTAATAATTTCTGGGAATATCCAAATTTAGAACCTACGTAACTAATTCTAGATTTTAAATATATTATATTGTGAATAAAAACTAATCAACTAATTTTAATAAATCAAATCAAAATGCATTTATATTAATAAAAATATGTCAAAAGATGCTTGAAGCATATTGCAATGTCTTTAAAAAAAATAACATATTTCAAAAACCAAAAAGACTCTGGTATATCAATACACTTCCTAAAGACTGGCATATCGATACACTTTCTAAAGACTCTGGCATATCGATACACTTCCTAAAGACTCGCAAATCGATATACTTCCCCACTGTGGAAGTGGTTTATTCGAAGAGTGTCAGCCACAGGAACTTACCATTTTATGTGATAGCCAGTCTTGGCACAATATGATAATATAAATAGTATATAATATATATAAAGAGACTATTATATAATAAGATAGGTACAAATACATATGGATGTAATTTATCTGAAATAAAAATTATTTAATTTAATTTAATTAAAAAGCATCTTCACCTTTTTTGCTCACCGTACTTTTAATAAACATGCGGTTAGCGTGCAGTTCAGTTAACAAATCTATCGCATATGGCGAAAATGCCAATGAGGTGCATTGTTTATAGACTGACCGAAGCAACAAATTAATTTGCTGTCGCTACTGGAGTTGACATTGGCTATTAATAGCCGATAGGTGATCATATTTTAATACAGTAGGTACCATTAATTGGGTATACTACGATCAAGTGGGTGAATCGTTTTGCTACCAAAATGATTTTCAAACACAAATTATCTAAGTAGAGGTATTAATTATCATTAATTTGTGATCTATGTATAATACGACAAAAGCTGACAAAAAGTAACGAATGTTTGAACACGTAATGCCTTTTTCATATTAAACTTTTTAAAGCTTTGTAGTTTAAAAAATATATTTTTAATAAAAAAAACTAACTTCATACCGCGAGTTCGTTTACGTGAGTATGGGTCACTCAGGGATATTGTAGCTTCCAGATGAAAGAATCTCATCATTTGAAATCAGCCACTACTCAAATGGCCAATATTAGATACGTTTGAACTAATTAATGTTAACCTCCGGAACTACTGAATATTTTTATCAATAAAAGAACACGCTACGCTTACTAGCAAAAAACGATTAAATCACATGTAACAAACTTTAGTAAGTCACAGACTTTGATATATTGTATGGAACTGACAAGCACGTAATTTCATAGTTTACTGCTTATTTTAAAGCTTTGTATGGATTATTTGAATAAAAAAATGTAAAATGACAACCCTCGACGCAAATAGACTATTGGATTCGATAATCAATTCCATTAATAAGCAAAAGCAGAACACTATTTGGTTTTCGGGGTTTATAATAATTATTGTCATATGCATGAGTCGTCGAGTTCTACTTTTGAAGACTCGAGTCGGATTGGCAGGACTCGGTGAGCTAGGTAGGCTGAGCCTAACCGAGAAACGAGCTCTCTGAGCCACGCCTCAAGGCTTCAAAAGAGTTCAAGCATTCAAAAGAGCTCAAACCTATAAAAAGAGCTAAAGTCTTCAAAAAAGCGGGAGTCTTAAAATGAACGTGAGCCTCATAAAAAGCTTAGACTTTAGAGAATATTGTAAATATTATTATTTACGGAGATATTAAAGCCGAGCCTATCGAGCTCACAGAGCCCTGAAAATCTGACTCTAGTCTCCAAAATTAGAACTCAAAAAGATGAATGTCTTATGTTATAAAGAACACCGTAGATGCTTAATCTATTGTGCTTTAGCTCTACTTATCCTCATTCATCAGCAGTCCATCACAACTAGTGCGCCGAAAAAGACTCTAGCTGTGAAAAAGCCTCGAGATCAACCGAGCTTTAAAAAAGGCGCGAGTCGTGAAAATGGCTCGGAATCGGCCGAGCTCTGAAAAAGACTCCCAAATCTTCATACAAACGAGGCGAGCCCTGTAAAACGACTCCGAACTCTTGACAAAAGAACTCGGAGGACTCGAGTCTTGTACATCACTGATGGTACCCTATCTATCACATTCGGCTTTATGAAGCTACTACCAAACACCCTGTATAATATTATTATAAAATTAAATAAAAAAAAAAACTAACAATATTAGGCTCATCGTTTAATACTACATTTTGTTTACTCAAAAAAAATATAAATTCTTGTTTGAAAATTAAATGGCGTTTCCTTTACAGATTTCTTATCAGTTTAGCTCATTAACTGCCAAAAATATCAACACATCGGCTCATTTTAGCATTAAAATTAAGCTAAAACTTAATAAATTAGTACTTAAAAAGCGATAAACTAATGTTTAACGGCGACTTAAAGTGTTTACAGCCATAAAATACAGTTACGACATTTAGGGTGGATTCTTTACACTTTATTATCAAAAATGACGACATTGAGAGCTTTATGACCGGTTAAACTTTTG
Organism: Agriphila tristella; assembly: GCA_928269145.1. NCBI lineage: Eukaryota > Metazoa > Arthropoda > Insecta > Lepidoptera > Crambidae > Agriphila > Agriphila tristella. The sequence continues at coordinate 54,971,191 of OV743431.1, read as the reverse complement.
CGTATCACTAAGGAATCGTTTCAAAATGTCTTTACTTAAGGCGAAGTTAGTTACGTCAAAAAGAATCAAAATCCTGACGATAATTTTTGTCAATTTGATCTAAGTATGTAACGCAATTCCAGTCTACAATCGTATAATGTACCGAATCGCGCCATAAAATCTCAGAATCGTTTGGTGTTAATTATTCTAATAATGAAATTGTCACTTTGATTTTCACTCCAGTTGTAAAAAAAAACAAAGTTCAATAGAGTAGGTAAGCGCTAAGTTTTCAAAAGATTAACCATTTTATTATTAACAAAATAAAAAGCAAAGTTACTAATAAAACAAAAGAGAAACGAATTATGCCATAATTCAGCAATAACAATGTCGCGGCACTCGATTTTGCTACGGCCATTTTATCATCATCTTAATATATAAAATTCAAAGTCCTGACTGACTGAGTGAGATATCAACGCACAGCCCAAACCGCTGAACCTAGAGACTTGAAATTTTGCACACAGATACCTTATACAGTGTAGGCATCCACTAATGAAGGATTTTTGAAAATTCCATTCCTAAAGGGATGAAATAAGGGATGAAAGTTTGTATGAAAGTCCCTCAGTTTTGAAACTAGGATCTTCAAATTTTGTGTTAAGGCTGATGATTGAAAATAAATAAATACGTATCTCAGCGTTTTTCAAAATTCTACCCCAGAAGGGGTGACAAGGGGGATAAAGTTGTGTTTAGAAGATAATCCTTTATTTTTGAAGTAAAAATCGCTAAATTTGGAATTTAGGCTTATGAATGGAAATCTAACGCAACGCATATTGTATTGGTATAATTTCAACCCCCATGGTGATGAAATGGGGGTGCAATGGGGTAAATAAACCTAAAAATCGATATGGATGTCGTTATTGGGGTTTTCTGAGTTGACGATTGCGAAAATAACATTTATTTTGAAGTCCAACACGGTGGACATGATTTAACTCCTAAAGGGGTGAAAATGGGGTTCAAATTTTGTATGGAAAAACAATATGAAATAGACAGTACAACTTTAAACTTCGTAGGAGCACGTCTAAAAATAAATATACATATATTTTGTTATTTTGAAAATCAACCCCGTAGGGGGTAAATGGGGTAAGTAAACATAAAAATCGATATGGATGTCGTTCTTGAGGTTTTATGGGATAGTGATTGCGAAAATAACATTTATTTTGAAGTCCAACACGGTGGACATGATTTAACCCCTAAAGGGGTGAAATCGGGGTTCAAATGTTGTATGGAAAAATGATATTAAATAGACATTACAACTTTAAAATTCGTAGGAACACATCTAAAAATAAAAAGGCAATTATATATTTTGTTATTTTGAAAATCATCCCTTAGGGGTAAATGGGATAAGTAAACATGAAAATCCATGTGGATGTCGTTTTTGAGGTTTTATGGGATGGTGATTGCGAAAATGACATTAATTTATGGTCCAACAAGGTGGACATGATTTTAACCCCTACAGGGGTTAAAATGGTGTTCAAATTTTGCATGGAAAAACAATATGAAATAGACATTACAATTTTAAAATTCGTAGGAGCACGTCTATAAATACATAGGCAATTACATACCTATTTTGTTATTTTGAAAATCATCCCTTAGGGGTACCTAAATGGGGTAAGTAAACATGAAAATCGATGTGGATGTCGTTTTTGAGCTTTTATGGGAACAGGGATGGGGACGAAATACCTACTAATATCTCTGGACCAATTCTGATTATTGTAAAAAACTAGCTTCCGCCCGCGACTTCGTCCGCGTGGATATTGGAGAAAATCCTTAGGGAACCTTCAGCCAGGATCCGACCAGCCGTTTTTACGCGATTAGGCGGGTCCCCACCAAGCGAGCAGCCTCGTGCGAGGCCCGCCTCACTAGGCAAACGTCTTGCCTCGCGAGGCAGCGCGCTTGGTGGGGACCCGCCTAATCGCGTAAAAACGGCTGGTCGGATCCTGGCTGAAGGTTCCCTAAGGATTTTCTCCAATATCCACGCGGACGAAGTCGCGGGCGGAAGCTAGTACCTAATAAATCTATCACCCCCCCCACTCTCGTTCCGAGATGTCTGATAACTAGGCATTAAAAAATCATTGATTTATATACAGCCAGATTCTACACTTTATAAGATAAACAATGACAAACCTGCCACTGCACTGATAACTCACTAACGCAGATTTATGCCAATATGCCTCTTAACACCAATGCAAATTATATCTTGCTCGCATTTTATTACTTAAAGTTTACGAGTACGCAAATAAAGTGTAAAGATTAAGATAATGCCTTTATTTAGTAGCCTCAGAATGGCAATTTGTATAAACACAGCTTTATAATTTGAAGTCGATCGTGTGAAGTAAAGATAACCTAACATGTTTCAGATATTTGGAAATGGATTTTCAATTTACAGTCCTGATAAGGGAAATTGGTTTAAGTGATACCTACCTATTTTTGGGTGACTTGAAGTTATGAATTGAACCCTCAGCGGTTATAACTAAATTGTGATTGTATAGAGCTTGAGAAACATTAGTGTCTTAAATAATAATTGAATGAATTAAGCTTTATAATGCAAATTATTTTGATATACTTACATACTAGCGGCCGCCCGCGGTTTCACCCGCTTGGTTCCCGTTCCCGTAGGAATATCGGAATAAAAAGTGTCCTTTGTTTTAATCCAGGCTATTAACTATCTGTGTGCCAAATTTCAACTAAATCCGTTTAGTAGTTTTTGCGTGATTGAGGATCAAACATCCAAACATCTAAACATCCAAACCCACAAACTTTCACATTTATAATATTATATATATATAAGTAGGATAAGAATAGCATAACATAAAAGCTTGTAATAAAAAGTCCTCCGTTTTGATCCTTGTTAAATTATCTTTGTCCCTTTCATATAAATATTCAGACGTTTTTGTGGGATCAATCACCAAATAGATAATAATAATTTAATTTAATTATTTTAACATTGAAAATATTTATATGATCACCAATGTATGTGCCCGATGTTCAGCCAAAAGCCGTGGATCCCGTATGATGAAGCCGATAGACCGTACGATGACGTAGATCAAAATTGGATATATCTCTGTAGAACAAGTGACAAAATGTGCAAGTTGCGGAGATTTATCGTATGGTACTTGAATTTTGAAAATTTGTCTAGTAGTTTTTTGGAAATTTAAAAAAAATCGTAAAAAAACATAAAAAATATCCGTCTTTCCGGGCAAAGACTAGAATAACTTTTTTCGGGAGCCTTAATCCAAATTCGGAAAATACGCATCTGAAGACTGAATTGGGCTACAAAATAAGCCAACTGAGTAGATTGTCGTGAGGTTTCAATATTATAAAGTGTATTTGGATATTGTAAAAAAAAAGTATCATTTAACTAATCGAAAAAAATAGTGTCTTTAAAAAAATTAAAGGTCTTGGTGAGATCTTCATTTTAAATGACAGCTGTCAAAATTAAAACAGTACTATCTCGGAAGGTACTCATGTTAGACTGATATAGAGTCTTTGAAGAAATTAAAGGCTTTGGTGAGATTTTTATTCCAGAAGACAGCTGTTAAACTTTAAACAGCACTATCTCGGGAAGTACTCATCCTAGACTGATGGTGTCTATGAGGAAATGAAAGGTCTTAGAGAGATTTTCATTTCAAATGACAGCTGTCAAATATAAAACAGCAATATCTCGGAAAGTACTCATCTTAGACTGATTATATTTTTTTAAAGAAATGAAAGGTCTTGGTGAGATGGTTTTTGATGTTACTTGGAGCGTGAAATCTGTAATTTTTTTACTAAAGCTTTATCCTCAAAACCCTTAAGGTGCAATTTAAAATTCTCCAAAGCCGACACACCAATTGGAGCGTGTCAAAATAAAACCACCTTTAACATAAGAAGTCGCAATTACAATTTTCGTCATGCAGCCAGAAACAGCTAGCCGTAACTTAAAAAATATCGACTTTCTTCAACGTTGCGCCACCGATGATCGCGGCCGAAGGACCGATCCCACAATTGATTTATTAACCACCACTGTGATGAAACACGGTTTTGAAATCCTGGGACTTGTCTTGAGATATTTCATGAGATCTTTGCATGCTTAAAATTTTGGGAATACTTAAAAATAAGGAATAGCTGATTGACATATACTTGACAGTTGCTTGGATATACATTGTTATTGAATTTACTTTATGAGAATAACTATTAATTTAACATAAAATTTAATATTTATTAGTTGATGTTTTGTTAATCTCAAAACTCAATCCTCGTAACGTATAAAACACGTAATACTTTATTATGAAGGTAGAAGTAAACTACATACCCATAAGTACAAGTAAGGTTAAGCTCGGAAATCTCGTCAATTTTACAAAATTGACAATAATATCTACTTGGGTGATCTATCATCGAATAATATCTTTCTTAATATTTGACATCCTCCAGATAAAAAATAAATATCATCTTTGAAACTTTTCGTTAAAAAAAACCAAACCAGAACCAAATAAACACCTAACGACAGACAAGAAAGACACAACATCTCTAAAAAATTTCGTTACAAAACGACAAAACCAGATAAGCATCTACTGCTAGACTAGGAAGTGCAACCCGACAAAGCATTAAACAATTCAATCTCATGTGCACCGCTCCTTCCAAATATGGCCGCCTGAAGATGCCCCGCGCTATCGGTATGCAGTCGAAAGCACTAATTGAGCTTACGGCGCGCAAACCGGTGCCTGAGCTTTTTCAATGCATCTTGCAGCTAATTTTTGTCTCGTGACTTCTATGTTCTTAAGGTGGGGGTAATTTGTATCAATTGTGTCGTTTTGGATCCAGATCATTTTTAAATTGTGCAAAAAGTGGGCAAGATGTGAGAGTTGCAGAGAAAAGGTTTAAGAGGATACCTCGTGGATTTTCATGGTTTTCAATTTAGATTTAGTCCTATTGATCCTACTACTATTGTTCTAATTTTGGAATATGTTAAAATAGACTAATAAATAAATCTTTTGATCAAGCTCAAAACATGAATGGAAACAATTTTCTCGATAGAAAAAAAATCCAAAGTTGATGCCTCTCATATCATTTTTGCAGTACTGTAAGCAAACGGACTCATAGTTTGAACTGAAATTAGGTTTATAAGATAAGTAATAAATAGTTCCAACTTTTGACAAAACCAATTTTTTCAAAAATAATTTAGTTTTTTAATAAATCAACTATTTTCATAATGTCGCTTACGTTATTTTATTTCGGAATGCGTGCGCTATTGTTGTCCCTTTCTTTGCGCTGGGAAGCTATATTACTTTACCTCTTTGCACCGAAATTTCAGACGGCCGCGAGCCTTCCTTGAGGACAGACCTGTGCTTGAGCGCTCCAAAAATTTACCAGCCAAAACACGTAAAATGACAGTATACTGACAATGACAGTTTTAATTTCTCCCACATTTCAAAGACAAAGAGTCTCTAATACTTATCCAACCTATTTTTAGGAAATGAAAATTATCAACAGAACAAAACTTCCAAGAGTCGCCATTGCGTAACAAAACAATAAACTAATAAATATTGTAAAATAAAATTTCTTTCCCGACCCGTGGTACAACTTTTAACTTTTACAAGTTTCGATCGTGAACAAATATTATTATTTTGCAAAATCATTAGTCTCTTTACGCGACAACGGCAAAGCAAAAAGAAGAGCAATAATAATAAATAATCTCAAAATGAATACTTACGTCTCGCATTATTACGTTATTTATTTAGGCACGCATCATGCGCACGCTATAATAAGTAGGTATCTAACAAAGTGACAAGCTGTTTTACAAAAATCGCTAGAAATCTGCGAAATTGTATTATTTTAATGTTGGAGGATGCAAGAACTGGCTGTCGATTACTGGTATATCGAGTCATGCAGCACCGCAGGCCCGTGATCTTGGCTGGGCTGGTTGGGTGAGGAAATGATGGTGTTGCAAATTTTATTAACGCCAAATTCACTTCTAGTACGGCTCATTTCAACCAAACACGGTCCCATCCGGCAGAAAGCATGAAACTTGGCATGCGTGTAGCTTTTACGTATATAATAAAGTATCGAAGTAGCAGCAAGTCGTAAAGTGATTTTTCCCCCCCTGGGCCCCCCCAGACAGGCAGCACGGCGCTCACGCTCCGAGAACTATAAGTCCTATATACTTCCAAGAAAATTATTGTAGGAAATTTAATGAAGAATATATTGTTTTTCGCGAGTTTTGCTGTAGCTTTTACCGTTTACGGTAACTTTTTTAAATTAGAATAAGAAATGGGGAGTTTTTGTAGATTTATTTATGCCACTGCCACGCTTTATATAATATTTTTAAGACATTGTTTATGAAATTATTCCAATGAAACATATATTTTTGAAATTTGTATGAATATGGCTTTCTTATCATGTTTTTTTCAAGCCGATATCAGTATTGGTTAGAAATTTATCGTCACTGGAACTTTATTTTTCTTGTAAAATTTTAGATGTTCGGCGTTTCAATTACGGCAATTCATTTTTATGTATGTAAAGGTGTTTTTTTATTTCTGAAAATGATTGGCCATCCTTAATTTATCCGAAAATGATACCCGATTTTCCATAGTAGCTATAAATTAGCAGTTATTACGCCCAACAGTACGCGTGGCGTTAGAAAATTTCACCCCCTCCCCCTCCCCCCCAGCAGGGTGTCTCCCGCTGTCTCCCAAGCGTTTTCCACTCTGGTCTATCTAAGGAACAAGTGTGCCAAGTCTCATTCTTTCACGCCAAAAATATCGGTGTTTTCCTATACGATTCCCACAAGATGATGTTTTTCAAAAAATATCGGAAGAAACTCAAACATAATTTGAAAACTATAAGTGCTATCACCTTCATTCAAAAAATAGTTGATAGAGAATTTAATGACAAATATATTGTTCATAGACAGTTTTCTTGTAGCCTTCACCGTTTTTTATTAAAAAAATAAAAACTGCAATTGGGGACACAAAACGCCCCCCCAGGGGGGAAAAATCACTTTACGACTTGCTGCTACTTCTATACTTTATTATACAAGGTGTTTGGTAAAAGCCTTATAAAGCCGAATATGGTAGATAGGGACCATCAAACTGAACAACTTTGTCTATGGGAGCAACTCTGAAATCGCGAAAAAAAAATCAGCTGTTTCATACATTTTGATATTTTCGTTATTAATTTTTGTATGAAACAGCTAATTTTTTTTTCGCGATTTCAGAGTTGGTCCCGTAGACAAAGTTGTTCAGTTTGATGGTCCCTATCTACCATATTCGGCTTTATAAGGCTTTTACCAAACACCTTGTATACGTAAAAGCTACACGCATGCCAAGTTTCATGCTTTCTGCCGGATGGGACCGTACCCTAGTACAATATAGGTTGAAATGAGCCGTACTATTCGAAAAAACTGCATTTCTATTATAATCACAAGCTGCCAGCGTAGCGTACAATATTGAAAAAGACAGTGTTGCCACTGATTAAAACTTTTTTTACTTATTTTAATGTTGCCTGGCATAAATGATAAAAGGGTTTGAATATTTTGGCATATCTACGATCCGCCATTTTGATTTTATTCAAAATAGCGGACACGCATGAAACCTGTGTCAATCGAGAGCTAGTAACAATACGAACAAGAATTGTTAACAACATAATCGCCTAAAACGTCACGTTTTCGAGTTGTAAGCTATTAAAATTGAACTGGTGGCGACACCAATGGGTATATTTGAAGCTTAAATAAAACGTATGGTGGGCTCTAAAATATTGTTTTATGGTCATCTAGGTCTAGACAGGTGTAAAAGTCAACAAGCGGTAGGGAAAGGGTTACAACAAGCTTAAAAAAATAGAAATTTTAATAGGCTTTAGTAGGTATTATAGAGATTTTAATATGTGTTACTGGTTCAACTCAGTCTTGTAATAATATAACTCACCTATCGTGTGCGTGTCACCGCAAATAAATGGCGCGATTAGTCAACAAGTAAGGAAAGGGTTATATTTTTGGCCTTGACACTTAATCCAGACTTGGATGGCCGTAAAACAATATTCTAGACCCCATTGCTACGTTTTATTTTAGCTTCAAATATACCCATACCCTATAGAAGTGGAATTTCCAAAAAACCCTTCTTAGTGGGTGTTTACATTGTATAAAGTAACTGTGTACAAAATTTCAAATCTCTAGGTACCATAGGCAACAGTGTCGCTTAACCACTGCTAAGGTTAAAATCGCTTGCACGCCGCGCCGTCACTACATACGTTTAGTTCGTGCAAGGGCGATACGCGCGCACGCGAATTTTGTTTGTTGCTAACTGGTTAAGCGACGCTGTTGCCCATAGTACAGTGGTTTGGGCTGGGCAATAGTCTGTCAGTCACCCCTTCACTTTTATATATAAGAGATTGTATTTTTGTATAATTAATAAATTTTAATTTAATTTTATTAATTTTAATTAATAAAATAATAAAAATTATTCATCTTAATATAAAAATAGCATTGTGAATGCAAAAATCTAAAAGTTTAAAATTGTACTGTTTCACCTTAATTGATTGTCTGGCATCTGCAAAGGTGCTACAACCGAATGTCGAAGTAGTTCTCTTCACATTGGTGAGATGGCGCTGATCTTCAGCGGAAGCGTGGAAAGTATTGGAAAATTTCGCCACATCCCTCAGCGGCTTGGTAGCATAATTGGTAGTGCATTGGGCCGGAATCCTAAGGGTGCGGGTTCGAATCCCGTCTAAGTTGCTACGGGTAGTTGGTATTTGGCTTGATTTTTATTTTCCCGACGTTTACGTTTTTACGTTTATTTTCATTTTTCAATTTGAAGATACATAAATTTATCAAAGAAAATGTTCTAAATACAATGTATTGCGACTCCATAGTTTCTCTATTCTTCTTCTTAAACTTTCGATGAAACCTCACAGGCATTTGGCGCGAAAATCAAACTTTACGATTGAAGGCAGAATGTCACTATGGGATACGAGGGGTGAGTGGGCGGAGCCTGTAAAAAATTTTTTTCACGAGGCGTCGTCTTAAGCTTAGGTTCGTTGATATAACTTCTTTTCTTCTGGTTTCTGCTTTGACATTTTTGAAGATGTTAGAATTTCATTCATCTTTATATGCTTTCATTTTCAAATAACGACATGTTGTAAGAAAGTTCTCATAAGCACCTTTTCAATTTTTTAATTTCATGACTTTAATAGATTTTTCTCAAACTTTACACTGTGGCGACCGACATAATCTTCCCAGCAAATACAACAAATAACTTTACGCATTGCCTCCTTAAAGATACAAAAACTTTTTCACCGACACTTTTATTAGTATTCAGTGTGCGTAAATCGGAAGATTTTCAAGAATGTCCATCGACCAAATCCCAAATATGACTTACGAGTCTCGCCTACCGATCCACCATTTTACACGGCAGTTATTAAACGCACTTGCGGATAAAAACGCGATGACCCCATACGGACGCCGTGCACGTAAGTACTTTTTGAAGGGAACTTATTAAATTTTATGAGTCCTCTCCATACTTGCCCTGCTCCAATTTTTTTGCGAGTCCGTCCGATTTTGGGTTGCTGCCTCATACATTCTGGAAGGGACTTGTATATATCTTTGCATTGAATTTCAAAATAAGGTGCATTCACAACTTTTGTATGAACCCAAAACCTCTTCTAAGACCTGACTTCTTTTTTGATAATTTATATTGATTTACCAGTAGTTGATAGGAAAAATTGTTGACTGTAGAACTCTTTGTTTATTTTAAAACTACTATATAAAGTTAATAATTATACTTTAAGTAAACACAGAAAAGGCTGACTACAATTTCCACTACATTTACCGCCCACAGCGTTAGCGATAAAATTCCACGAATGTAATAAAAAAATTCCGCCATCACTCATAATGAAATCACTTTGCTCTACAAGACGTAACGAGGTACAGACGACAACTTCAACGAGACATTAGCAGATAAAACTTACGCTTCCTGCAATAGCACTAAGGTAGCTTTAATTCCAAAGTGTCAAAGTAAACGCGTCGTCGGTTGCACTTCTAGAAAAACTAGATCGCTGATTCGCACGGGCGGTTCAGGGGATCTTGATCCTCGTAAAATTTTATGTGTCTTGGACAAAGAGAATTTTGTTAATTAACCATTTTGCCCACAAGTTGCTTTACTCTCTTGTATAGTGATAGATAATGGTGCCTTATTATCTCAAAGCTTGAATCTTAACAAGCTCGGACTGTATCCAGCATTTTGGGTTGAAACTTTATGGCACTTTGTAGTCAGTAAATCTTGAAAAGACTAAAAGATAAATGTGAGTCTGAATCTGTTTCAGTGCCTTTTAAGTCTTAAGATATTGATACAGAATTCCATGTTTGGGTCATTCATAAATTTAAGGAACCAATAAAATTTCTTTCGAGTCAGAAAATGATATATGGTATGGATGCCGCGGCTGAAATATTAGTATGCCAATTTCACCTTCTGATTTACATGCTAATAAAAACACTTCACTACTACCACTACCTCAACGTCGTTTAAGTCATTTTTTAAAACATAAAAATCATTGGCTTGATTAATAGAACCAAAGTATAATAAAATGTTTTTCATTTGCAAAAATCAAGAACACCTTTAGTATAAAATCCACAACTGCTATCACTACCGAATAATGATTCACGGAACAAATAATCAGCAACACGGGTAAGGCAAGCCAACAAGAGCAAGGAATTTGTCCATCAAGACTAGCAGAAAAAGTGCTTTTAATTACACCCTTACTGTCCACTCATTAAGAGAGTCGGAATGTGAAACTGTGCGCGCGATAAATTTGTTATTTACGATCGTACGTGATCTGTCGTCATGTACTGTCGTCCGATTGTTGTGATGGTCGTCTTTATCGAAGACCTACATTCCGTTTGCGAGAGGTGGAATCTTAATCGTTTTGCGCACCAGTTAAAGAGTTTGTCACACATTTAGCTTTGAAAGTGTGTTAGGATCATTAAGACTAGGTATAATTGTTTCTGCTTTTACAAGCAATTAAAATGTGCTATAGTTAGATAGAACTGCAATATTTAAAAAAAAGTTTCCATTTTCAATTTTAGACTAAGCAAATGATTCAATGCAGTGAGCGTTAGATATTTGAAAGCAAACAATATGCCCATTTTAATGGGCGTATTAACGCCGAAAATTATTAAAAATATTAGATGGGTCAAAGAAAAATATTGTCAAAAAAATGGATCACTTTAGCCGTAACATTGTACACTTTTAAAGGGAATTTCGGCATATTTGACGACTGCACATAAACAAAAACAATATGAAAGTAGGATCCAACACAACCAACCAAAACCATGTTACGTAAAAATGTTGAAATATATTAATTTTAATTAAAACTTCGAAACAAACACATGTTATTAAGAAATTTGTGAATTCACCATGATCAATAAACCAGAACTCATATTTCTCGATCAACTAAGCCATATATTATATCTTTATAGCGATTAGGTATTAATAGCTGGTATCGCTTACAGTGCCATAACAACGACAGGTTATGCACAAAGGTTATCTCGAGGTTTGGAGATGAGCCTACTTTCACTAACCAAGCCTTTTTGCTCGCAAACATCATCTTGCACTTTATCCATACCACTTTCAACTTTATTCCTTTCATCCTAAAGATTATTGACAATTCTATCTTTATTTGATTTTATATCCGCTTTGTGCTATACTTGTGTTTCCAACTTTGAACTTTAATGCTTTATTAAAAAGACCTTTGTTCGCTCTAAAATAATAATATCGTTACGAAAATAAATTTGCATTTTGAGACGTTTATTATTAAGTGGAATATGGAAAAAGACAAGGTTAGTAATAATAAAATTTAATGGCTGTTAGGTTAGCAGTGTAGGAAATAATTGGTGCTTCGTGTAATAGTAATTTTCAATTACTAATGATTATTATTTGCGCCAAGCTGACATACTCTTATGGATTTGACCTTTGTATGTAGTAAGTTGAGACTTACCCCATGTAGAGTACAGTAACTATGGTTTATTTCTAAATTAGCTATCGACTTTTCATTATTATAAATTGTAGAAAACTTTTCGTTCATAACAGTTTTTTAATTCAATAAATAATAAATAACTTACCTAAATCTTTGGAGATTTATTGGGGATTTAATTACTGAGGTTTATGCCCTACACGCACAACGCAACGACATTATTCTTTCTTTCTTTATTTATTTTCTTTTTGTATTGCCACAAGTTGCTAAAGTTGTGTTCCTTGTGTTCCACTACCTACAACATGGATAACTTGAACCTGATGGAGGCAACTGAAATTGAAATTGACAAAATATTTATTCAAATAAACTTCGAGACTTTTTTAGACGACAAGAAGAATGAGCGCAAGAAACTTATCAGCTTTGTTAGAAGTCAGAAGTAACGATATTGTCAAAGTGATTCAGGCTGCTGCACACTGGAAAAAAATAATTTGATCTATTTAATATTAGACAACATCATAAATATTTCTCTGATTTAAAAGTAAGTAGCTAAAACACACTAAGTAACTAGTAGTAACACTAGTAATCAGATACAACAGCGGAACTACAAACACCTAGAGCTAAGCCAATATAGAAAAGTTCGTTTTCTAAGTTGACCCAGCCGGGAATCGAACCCGGGACCTCAAAAATGGCGACACGCTGAAAACCGGTGTATGAGCCACTAGACCATGGTCATCATCTGCTGCAATAATCATTAGGTATTAATAATTATACAATTTGCCGGAGTCATCGATACGATGAAGAAAAAACTATTAAGTCACGAGACACTACGATAATAAATCTGTTCTTGTACAAAAATGACGTTTTGAGTTAAATATCTCTATTGTGCATCATACCAATGCATTCCAACCATTTATAGGCTGTTGATGAATTAATTTCTACAATACATGCAAGAGTAGTTAATCGAACAGATATACAAAGATCAACAGACCTTTGGTGTTATATAGGTACTTATTAAGTGCAATAATTAATAATAGTCAATAATAATTTATTTACATAACACTGGTTGTGAAATAATGTTAGAAAAGATTGATGTAGGTACATGAGTTTTGATAATGCTCATATCACAAACTACTCAAGGAATAAATTATTAAAATTCAGTAATAATATAGACGGTGCATCAAAACTTTCGTATGGAGTATAGCCATTTATAAGTAAGAATAAATTCTTATGGTAAGTATAGCCCTCTATGGATGTGAAACTTGGACAATGACGCAGAAAGATAGAGAAAGATTATAAGCATTCGAGATGTGGTGTTGGAGAAGGATGGAGAAGATAAGCTGGACTGAGATGGTGGAAAATGAGGAAGTATTGAAAAGGGAAAATTAAAAACGTCGGATATTGAAAATCAAAGAAGACAGAAGACGTAGAATGATAGGCCACTTTATAAGACACGACAATCTTATTATAAACATTATAAAAATAGAGGGAAAGAAAGGAAGAGGAAGACCTAGAAAAGCCTACATGGAACAGATCAAAAAGAAGGTGAACGTCATGTCTTATCAAGAAACAAAGGAACTGGCTTTGAACAGAAACGAGTAGAGAAAGCTACACAGACAAGAGCGCGGCTCTTAAGTTAAGAAGAAGAAGAATAATATTGGTATAAAAGGTAGGGTAACGGTATTAAAAAATAACTGGCAGCACAAAAGATCTTCAATATTCATAATAACTGCATTATACAACGGCTTGATTAAGTTTAGTTTCTGTTCTATTAATGAGCCCTGTAGCAACGACAACTTTGTTGTCGCATCGACTATAATAGAATGGGCACCTTGAGACACCTTTTAAGGTGGTCATAGCGGGAATATCAGAAAACATGAACAACTTCATCAAACGGACAAATTGGGACGTAACAAAACGTTCTAAAAGATTATCTTCATACATTAGCCTTTTGAATGATGTAATAATAATCCATCCATCAGCCATTTAAATGTCCTTACTGCTGGGACACAGGCTTATAGGTGAATAATAATATAAAAATAATAACACTTAATTGCACATAACAGAAGGACATGACTAGAAAATAAAAAACCGGCCAAGTGCGAGTCGGACTCGCGCACGAAGGGTTCCGTACCAAAAAACGGCAAAAAAAATCACGATTGTTGTATGGGAGCCCCCTTAAGTATTTATTTTATTCGCTTTTTAGGGTTCCGTACCCAAAGGGTAAAAACGGGGCCTTATTACTAAGCCTTCGCTGTCCGTCTGTCTGTCTGTCTGTCACCAGGCTGTATCTCATGAACCGTGATAGCTAGACAGTTGAAATTTTCACAGATGATGTATTTCTGTTGCCGCTATAACAACAAATACTAAAAACAGAATAAAATTAATATTGAAGGGGCGCTCCCATACAACAAACGTGATTTTTTGCCGTTTTTGGTACGGAACCCTTCGTGCGCGAGTCCGACTCGCACTTGGCCGGTTTTTTATTAATTTTTGTTATAGCGACAACAGAAATACATCATCTGTAAAAATGTCCACTGTCTTTATTAAAATAAAGCAAAAAACGACAAATAAATCATGTTTGTTGTATGGGAGCCCCCCTCAAATATTTATTTTATTTTATTTTTAGTATTTGTTGTTATAGCGGCAACAGAAATAGGTACATCATCTGTGAAAATTTCAACTATCACGACAGCCTGGTGACAGACAGACAGACAGACAGACAGACGGACAGCGGAGGCTTAGAAATAGGGTCCCGTTTTTACCCTTTGGGTACGGAACCCTAAAAACAAGAATATTGAAGCAGATAATAAAATCAAATAGTAGATTATAAAGTATCATTTACGCTAAAAACTCTACCATGGTATTTGTCACCCTTCTTGATAAAAAGGGTACACGAAAAGAAGGGGCCCATCGACATTTTTAATAAATTTGAACTTAAAATTGCATTCTTAAGATAGCAGACCATTTAATCTTTCAAATAGCATATTCAAAACAAATTAAAAGGCCGAATCTCGTTAAATCGTCTTATTAAAAATAAAGTAGGTAAGTAGTAAAATATTTAATTAGCCATTTTCTCAAATTGCTTATCGTCGATGAGCCCCTTGTTTTCGTACCCTTCTTGTTATACCTATATTGTCTGTAACTAAAAATTACTTTTATAAATGGCTCAGGGAAAATTATGGAACCCGTTCACTGTAAAACGGCCTAATGCTTCTTTACTGTCTTTAAGAAATAAAAAAAAACTTTATAATATAATTACATATGTTTGCGTGGCACTAACAACGTTCAGCAAACAATACTATTTACTGTAAAATTAGTGTCATAAAGACGAAACAAGCAAAAATAGGATAAGTCTTAATGTCTGGCCGGATATAAATGGTAGCACTTGACTTTCCCTGAACATTATTAAAGAGCTCACAAGTATCTATTACCAAAGACTTGTCGACTGTCTTTAGGAAAAGATTTACACATTTTACCTCCCTCTTTTACTATAGGAAATAGAAATCATGTACAGAAAGACTTATTTATAGCACCATCAACCAACTATTGCGAACAATTTGAAATATCACAAATACCTCACTGAAACGCAGAAAATATATCAACATCATTTGCTACAGTTCTTTCAACTAACTTTTCTGATTGAATTACTGGTGGACGAAAATAGGCTTTATAGTTATGAGCCTACAGTCGAGAGTTGATAATGAGGGTTTGTGTAGATAAATCAAGATAGGTATGCTGACGGTTACAATTTAGCAATTTACTTGTCAACATGATCTAGTCCAATTATCGCATTGGTTTATTGCATAGGCTGAAGCGAAGGCGATTTTGACATCTCAGACCAAATAAAAAAAGTAAGACGGAGTCTTCCGAACAAAGCGGTGAGGCCTGTAAAACTACGCCTTGGCTGTGTACATACACAGTTCACGCACACACGTGTAACGAAACTACGCCTTGGCTTTCCATATAAAACCCTGCCGCCCGGCCCCCGCCCGCCCCCTTGTACGCACACATGTACCATCAAAAACCGGCCTCACTTCATTGTTAGCAACGCTCCATCTTACTTATTTATTTGATCGGAGGTTGACATTAGGTATAATTTTCATTATTCACAGTATAGTTCAAAATAATACTAAGGTATCTTTGACAAAGTAAAAAAAAACTAATTTCGAAGTCATACATAAAGGTTCCATGCGGCCAAATTAGTATTTAGTATCTTATTTTTGAGATAACTTTCTAGCAACAAATCTGTAATAAGTATTTTGCACAATATACTTACACCACAGACAAAAATAATGTATTTCCCAGAGCCTAGCTAAAGAAATTAAAATGGTGTAAAATGGCCATTTATTTAAGTCGCGTTTATAAAATTTGTTGCAAATAAAAAGGTTATTCCATTCAACGTTTAGGTTTTGTTTGCGCAGTTAATTTAATAGGAAAACTAGCGAGCAGGGTTGGTATGTAAATTACGGATGCAAAACGTACTTCATTACGTATTTTCTTGTTCAATCCGATGATTCTAGTTAATGCCTTTTTAGAATATGCGAATGTACAAGAAAACAGGTGTCTTGGGTTGTTATCCTAGTAATAGATTGAAAAAACATAAAGAGAGTTTATTGTATACTAACGTCTAAATGACTTACTAAGGCCCTTCTTACATGGCGCTACTCAAAATAAACTTATAGTTTCACACTCTTATCACCAATGAGTTTCTAAAATGTCACAGCAATAGTATTTCAATGGCGCTCCGTACACGACGCTACCAATTAGAAACTGGTTTGAAACGCGTTACTAACTAATCACTGGCGACCGGTCATGCTGGTCGCGCGCGACTGATTACTAATTGAAACTGGAAACTCTGCTGCGGTTCAGTGAAAATTAATGCCCAATTAGTAAATATACAATTCGTCCAAGAAGTGGAAAAGCATCCGTGTTTGTATAATTACACATTAAAAGAGTATTCGCGTTGGGATGTGACCGAGACAGCTTGGAGTGAAGTGGGATGTAGTCCGATGTAGTAAAGAAGTAATAACTCCTCATCGCTCGAATCGCTAGCCATTTCAATAATATGCCGAAACAACACACACACCGCGTTTCGTGTAGGTTTCAAATAAATTTGGTAGTGCCGTGTACGAATCATTGTCACAAACTAGTTTGTAACTATAATTACTAAGTGGTTTCGTCAGGTTTCAGTAGCGCCGTGTAAGAAGGGGCTTACACATAAATGAAAAACGGTGTGATTTAACTCTTTCAGTGAGTAATGGTCTCAAAACATAGGCTGAAACGTAGGAAAATTTTATTTAACGAACTGTTATCTAATAACATACATTAATTCATAATTAAACAGGGTTTTTAGTTTTTAAAACAGCAACAACTACACAGCCGTGAATTACTAACATCATAAAAAACAACGTTTGTTCTACAAATTTCCGAAAAAGTAAAAAAAAAACGACTTTCCATACAAACCTCGATGAGCTGTTCCCACATTTGTATGGAGCATCGATTTTTTTCAATTTCGGAAAGTCGAAGAACAATTGTTGTTGTTTTTGATGTTCGTAATCTAAGTCTGCGAGTTTCTTGGTGCTTTAAAAATAACCTTGTATATGTGTGTAATCAGTCCACATAATAAAGAGGGTTAGGATTCTACAAGGTGTTTGGTAAAAGCCTTATAAAGCCGAATATAGCAAATAGGGACCATCAAACTGAACTACTTTTACTATGGGTCCAAATTTGAAATCACGAAAAAAAATCAGCTGTTTCATACAAAAAGCTTTATGAAAAAAAGAAAAACCTCCCTCAAAAAACCTTAGAACAAAAACAAAAACCGCATCAAAATTGTCTCTAAAAAGCAAGAAATAATATTCAAATCATTAGATACGGTTAATAAAACACGTCTATTGAAGTCGGATGGGCTGGAGGAGCACTTATTTGTTCTAAAGCCCAACTCGACTTCATTAGACGTGTTTTATTAAAATTGATATGCGTATCTCGTATCTAATGATTTTTTTAGAGACAATTTTGATGCGGTTTTTGTTTTTGTTTTAAGGTTTTTTTAAAGAAGGTTTTTCTTTTTTTTATAAAGCTTTTTTATTTTTAACTTTTTTGTGGTAGGTTTGTCAGAAGAAAGTAGAAGCAGCTTTCATAGCTATTTCTATTAAATAATATATAAAAAAAAATTGGACTCGCACCAGATCATATTCTCAGGCAGAAATCAAACCCGCGACCTTTGGAAGTCCAGTTGGCCTGCAATTGTGGAGGTTAAGCAACTTTGGCAAGGGTCAGCCGTGAGGTGGGTGACCAAAGTGTATTATCTCGATCTCCTCCGTGCTTCAAAAGGCACGTTAAGCCGTTAGTCCCAGCTGCATTTGCACTTATTAATACCCACCAATCCGCATTGGGCCTGCGCGGTGGGTTATGGCCCATCCTCTTCATCAATCCGTAAGTAAAGCCTGTATCCCAATAAAAATGGCTAATGTGAAACCTTTCAATACCTTAATGTTATCACTAGTACATTATCTATTTGATTTTGAAGAGTTCTCATGTCATATCTTCGAAGTCCAAGGTTCAATGCCAATCAAATTAAGGGCCCTATCACATTTTTTCGTCGAAATTTCGATTTTGACGGATTTTAGCGATACAACCTAGAGAAACCTTTGGGTCTACTAAATACATTTATATGTGTCCGCGACAAAAAGTAATATGATAACTCACTGCAAAGTTAAAGGGATAGAAAGGAAAATTAAAGTTGGTGAACGTTTTTTTAGAGTCAACTTTGAACATACACAGAAAGCCACACAAGTACAAACAACAAATAAAAGTATGAAATTAGATTTTCTTATGAACTAAAGATTATTATGATATATTTTTTACGTAATAATAATAATGTAGGTATCTAGGAGAAATCCACAGTTAATTCTGAGCTTTTTTAGTAATTTTATGGTTTTTGATTGGGATTTTTTTTCTCATATTCTATACATAATTTCAAAATACCGAGGCCGCTATGAACTATTCGACTATATAAGAGATAACATTCATTTTTTTTATTTTAATTGTTTAGCACAGTTGTTCAATCCATGAGCTCAAAAAATTGCCTTCGCGCATTTTATGAAAATCTTTCTCTGCAATATCGGGTTTAATTATAAAGTTAAGCAAATTTTCAAAAAAGCGAGGCCGCTATAAACTATTCCAATAGCTATTCTGCACCATTAAATAAGTCAAAAGTGTTAATGTATTTTTGTTTCTGAGATCGATAACGCCAAAATTGGCCATTTTACGCAAAAATCACAGTCGAAATGTAATATG
This sequence comes from Agriphila tristella, assembly GCA_928269145.1. Taxonomy (NCBI): domain Eukaryota; kingdom Metazoa; phylum Arthropoda; class Insecta; order Lepidoptera; family Crambidae; genus Agriphila; species Agriphila tristella. Next base: position 54,951,919 of record OV743431.1, on the reverse strand, counting down.
CCTCTTAACATGAGATTTCCTATCCAACAAAACAAGAATCATATAAATCGGTTCATAAACAAAGAAGTTATCTGTAGATCCGTAAAAACTCGAGCAATTTTTACCAGTATATTCAGGATTACTCGAAAACTACTGAACCGATTTCAAATTTTCCAATGGGACCAATTTGGAAACAAACCTGATAAAGTAACGTTTAAATCATTTCAATCGGTTCAGCCGATTATGAGTAATCGGTGGACATACACAAAAAAAAATTCACAGATTTTGCAGTCCCCGCAAGAATCGGAGCATTGAAAATGAATACAAAAATTTACGAAAAACCAAAATCAAATCCAATGCAAAATCCTTTTATATTTTTAAAGTTACCGAGGTAGTACCTATTTATTTTTACCATTGTTTTTTTTTATTTAGTTTTTAACTGGTGTTGGTATGGTAAGCCGCGAACGGGTCGTTTATATAATGAAATGTGTATCGCTAGGAAATCGTTTAAATCACAACTGAAATTTTGTCAAAATAGACAGGACCTATTCAAATATTTGTCAAAATAGACAGGAAATAAGAATGGATATATTAGCTTCAGAACACAGTAACAAAAACTTCTCTAAGTTCTGGAAACAGACTAAAAAATTGAACCCAAAACCACCTGTACCAGTGAGTGTGGATGGCGTTTCTGATCCAAGAGAGATAGCAAATCTGTTTAAGAAACAATTCGAGGCGCGACCGATACTTAAGCCTGCGGCTGACAGGAGGGATGTTGAGACCGTCGTGGAAGGTATACCTGTTCGATTCTCTGCGTCAGCTGTTAGATCCATAATTAAACAGATGACGCGTGGCAGGTCGCCGGGGCACGACGGTCTCAGTATTGAACACCTGCAATACGCGGGGCCACACCTCCCTAGGGTTTTGTCTCTTTTGTATACCTTGTGTATTAGTCATTCTTATTTGCCTGCTGATCTTGTGAGGACTATTGTGGTGCCTATCACTAAGAATAAAACTGGTGATCTTTCTGACCGAGTAAACTATAGACCTATTTCTTTGGCCACTGTGTTAGCTAAGGTACTTGATGGTCTGCTTGGGCGTCAATTGGACGAAAATTTACAACTTAATGATGCCCATATTGACGCTTAAGCATACCGTCAAGTATTATACCCTAAGGAAAACGCCGGTTTATGCTGCGTTTTTGGATCTATCCAGGGCATTTGACCTGGTTGATTATGACGTATTATGGTCGAAGTTGAAGGACTCCGGGTTCCCACCGGAATTAACAAAGACTTTTCAATATTGGTACGGTCATCAAGTCAATCAGGTCAGATGGTCGGGTGAGTTGTCTGAAGAATATATAATGGAGTGTGGTGTGAGGCAAGGTGGACTATCTTCTCCGTCACTATTTAATTTGTACATGGATGCACTCATCGTGGAGCTTAGCAGCGCCAACATTGGCTGTTCTATCGATGGCGTAATGGTCAATAATATCAGTTACGCTGATGATATGGTGTTGCTGGGTCCTTCGGTGGGTGCCCTGAGAAAATTGATAGCAATATGTGAATCCTATGCCTCCGCCCACGGCCTCCTCTATAACGTCAAAAAGAGCGAACTTCTTGTTTTCCAAGCTCAGGGAGGTCGTACACTTTCATCTGTGCCACCTGTAAAGTTATTAGGTACCGACCTTAGCAGAGTATCACAATTTAAATATTTGGGGCACATTGTCACCGAGAACATGTCTGATGATTGTGATATAGAGCGTGAGAGGAGAGCGTTGGCAGTCAGATGCAACATGCTGGCCCGCAGGTTTGCAAAGTGTACACGGGAAGTGAAGATCTCTTTGTTCAAGGCCTTTTGCCAATCATTTTACTCCTGTAGCCTGTGGGTCAAGTACACGCAAAAGACTTTTAACGCACTCCGCGTGCAATATAACAATGCCTTCCGGATGTTGATGGGTCTTCCCCGATACTGTAGTGCGTCAGGTATGTTTGCGGAGGCCCGAATTGATGACTTTTTCGCCATTATTCGCAAGCGTATTGCCTCTATGCGGCACAGGGTCCGGGGAAGCTCTAACAGCATCCTGATTGCAATAAAGGATAAACCAGACTGCCCTATCGCTAGGCATTGGACCCAGATGCACATGTACGGGTCACGTAAATATCTAAATTAATTTAAATTGAAATTAATAAAATTCTCATTTATTTTGTTTTAAAGTTACTAACATAGTCTAAGTAATACTAACAAATATGGATGTAATATGTCTGAAATAAATTTTATATTATTATTATATTATATTATATCACAAAAGCACCCTCTGATTGCCTCGACGCAGCCGAAATATTATTAACCGATTTTCAAAATTCCAACGAATGCACTTTTCGTCTGCTTCTGCATCTTTTAATACTATTACCATGACGATCGGTCAATAATCATAGAAGCTACATAACTTTTTATGTACGGAAACACCCATTTTTCTAGAATTCCAAATCTAAAGGGACCACCCACAGGTCACAATTATTTACCGATTTTCAAAACTATTTCGCCATTTGGTAGCTAAACTAATACCCTAGGACCTTTTTTTTTATTTTTTCTTAAGTCAGTTTTTTTTCCGAAATATTTACAATTTAGTAAACAAACACCCCCCAAAAAACCCGGAATTTTTGGAATTTTGCAAAATTTCAAAAAAAGTTATCAGTAGATTTTCAAAATTCAAACGTTCACACGTGTCTCGATAAATTTCTCAACTTTTGGTACTATTTTCTTCTCGATCCTCTCAAAATCCCTGGAGATATGGTCAAAAATACGTCTCAGGCGATTTGCATCTGATAACCATTTTCAATGGTAAAACAAATATACAGACAAACATAGAACCTCCTCCTTTTTTGAAGTCGGTTAAAAAAATTATTACGAAAATATCAAAGTGTATGAAACAGCTGTTTTTTTTCGCGATTTCAGAGTTGGTCCCATAAGAAAAGTTGTTAAGTTTTATGGTTCCTATACAACGTGTTAATGAATAAACGCAAAGCCTCTTAGGTGGTGATTGTGCTCATGAATATGAACAACTTTTATTTTGGAGCCAACTCTGCAACTCAACAAAAAAAATCATCTCTTTCATACATTCTGGTCGAGTAGGTATTGACAACTTGTATGAAACAGCTGATTTTTTATTTGAGTTGCAGAGTTGGTCCCATCGTAAAAGTTGTTCATATTCATGAGCACAATCACCACCTGACGCCTTATTTAATCAAAAACTTGTATAGGTCTTAAAGCTTGCATCTGCTTTCACTCATTGACACTTGATAGATTATTCTTTGACAGTTGCAGACAAAGAGCTATAGAAAATCGACGCTGCTCAAGGTTAAATACCCTCATAAATTGCCAAACCACCGATCTAATACCGTTAATAACCGCTGAACCCACAAAGGCGGGCTACATCACCGGCGATAGCATCCGAACACGTAACCAGCCAACATAAACATATCAGGATTGTCGAACGGCGCATTCCGATCTTTACCCAATGGGACAGTACGCATGTTGTGGAGACATCGTCTATTGGAGATAGTATCGGCCGCCGGTGGATAGAAGTTGTTGCCGAGGCATTGGGATAGTTGACTTACACCACTGTGGATCGATGCTTTCAAAATTGCTTTATGTCACTATCAAACTTTTATGATAAAATGCATCACCAAGGACTTTTATTTGGATTAACTACAAATCATCAGTGAACGCAGATTCAAGTTGCTAATAGTAGTTACATTACTGCCGCAGTATATAATGACTGCGTTGCTGGCAGCGATGATGATGACCGAGAGTGCCGAGAGCGGAGCTTGGCGCAGGTTCAGGCCGTCACAGCGCGGTCAGCATTGCAGCCCGCGCATGAACAAGCTGGAATAAAGGCCGAGACCGGATGTCGAGGCCTTTATAGCATGGACAATACTTATTATTTATTTGCCCTTATTGAATAAGTAGACAGCTCAGAAATTAACACTAAAAACGTGCTATATATTATTATGCTACTGTTTTTTATAATGTTTGTCCTTATCTAGTTTGAATGCCTACATATAACATAATAAAATATCCCAAGAGGGTAAACAAATAAAACGCACCTCTTCAACTCTATAATTCACTGAAACCACTATTTTATCTCAGTAGATCGGTGACTAAGAAAAGTTAAGCCGATTGTTGAGTGACGACTGAATGGCGACTGATGCGCACAGTCCTCGACGCAAGCGCACTCATCCGAGCCACTTCACTATTATCCTTCGATTCCGACTTGCCTCTAGTCTAGACCTTTGGTATGGTGCTAAGTGCGTAAGTGGAAGGTGCAAAGGTTCTAATAGTTTTTGTAAGCATCTTTCGTGGTATTTATTTTGACTAGTAAATTACGAGCTTTTGAAGACGTCGGAAAATATGAATTGATCCGATAAATTAGCTATTATATTAAAAATAAAAAAATAAACAGTGCGCACAAGGAAATAATATTTTAACTCGTATTGTAAAATATCTTATTTTTGACGAGTAAATAAGATAATAAATAAACCAATGAATAAAGTTAGGCGGGCCCTCTAGCCTTCAAACTCCGTTTTATTCATATCAAACTTCCCTTTTATTTTATTGAATAGGTTTACACACTTTTAATATATCATTAATACATTATTCTACACTAATCACATCATCCTTCCCTACGTGATCGAATCAGAAATGAGGAGATCCACAGGAGAACTAAAGTAACCGACATCGCTCGAAGGATTGCTCAGCTGCAGTGGGCTGGACACATAGCGAGAAGAACCGATGGCCGTTAGGGCGGAAAGGTTCTTAAATGGCGACCGCGTACCGGACGACGCTCCGTGGGTAGTCCCGCCACAAGGTGGACCGATGATCTGGTGGAGGTCGCGGGAAGCCGCTGCTGGATGCGGGCAGCGCAGGACCGATCGTTGCCGTCGTGGAGATCCTTTGGGGAGGCCTATACCCAGCAGTGGGTGTCGTGCGGCTGATATGATGAATCACATCATCCTTACTGTTAGCTTTAGTAAAAACACATCGTTGCAAAATATTATTTTGCTTACTATCTTACCATCAGCATCAAATCAGTAGACACCAATTACCAGCCCCTAGCACTGCTACTATTATAATTCAAAGGACCCCACACAAACCCTATCTTCTGATGAGCTGTAGAATTAATTCTTTGTACTCATTCGAATTGAATCGACACTTCACACTGCTTAATTCAAAGTACCCGGCTGTCCTTAAAGTGCAAAAAGCGACGACACTCCGTCCGTGGATCGACAGATTGATGGTCATTTCATACGTTTCTTTCACGATTCAGGGCCCGTTCGTTTCGTGTGGCCTTTTGGTTTGAAGCGCCATTTTGGAATTCTAACGACGCCATTTTGTTGTGCAGGTGTCAATTGATTTTGAAATTGTAACTGACGCAAACACAAGGGTTGCCTGTAGGTTATCGTTTAGGGAGATATACAACGTGTAAGAATTAATGCCTAATCCATAATATGGTGGAGGGACCATCAAACTGAACAACTTTTACTATGGGACCAACTCATCAGTAATCGCGAAAAAATATATCAGCTGTTTCATACAAAATTTAATAACTAAATTAAGAAAATGGATGTAGCAGCAGATTTTTTTCACGATTTCACAGTTGGTCCCATAGTAAAAACTATTCAGTTTGGTGGTCCCTATTCTGTTACGCGTTATCTAACAAACGATTATGATTGTGTGTTGATGGGAAGGTAGAATGCATTGCATTGTGTTAATAATAATGTGTGAATAATTTAATCATCAATAATTTAATGCTGGTAGGTATGTAATTACCTTTATCGAATGCCAATTGATCTGTGACAAAATTATTACATAACGATATGATCCAAATTGCAATACTTAAATCCTAAATTAAAATAAAATATTTTTTTTGTTACATAAAGTAACATCTTAACCAGAATAACACACCCAGAAGGCAAACTTCGGCCAGAAAGTCAAAAGCGATTCGTTTATGTTTTAACACCACCATAACCTTTAATGTCACATATTCGGTAATTCCATACAATCTCGATCATTTCGTACCAAAAACATACAAGTACATTAAATAAACGGTTATAGTAATGTTATTGTTATGTTTATGAAACGATAATGGCAGCACCGGCTGTTTCATAAAAAATATCACAGGATCGTAAAATCGTAAAATACCAAATCTTGAAGCTTATATGTGGAGGAAAAAGTTTTAAGTGACGTAAGTTAAACACTGTTTACAAGTGTTTTTATAATAAAGTAACATATCAAGATGATTTAGATAAAATAACTTTTGAGGAGAGTGAAAATTTGTTTCTGTTTTGGTTAAGTACTTTTGCTTTGATTACGGTAAAACTGCCCCCCTAGCAAAGGGCCATTCTACTCAAATTAACGCTAGAGAATAGAATGACAATGTCTGTGATTGACATAACTAGCTTATGTCAGTCTCATGCTATAGGCATGGTGTAAAGAAATATAATTCTAATCATGTTACTAGCGTTATTTTTAATAGAATGACCATTGATTAGGCAATCTGATGAGATTTTGTTCTTATTAGTTCTGCAACTTATTATTGTAAATTATGGAATTAAATACTCAATATTTCAATTCGCTTTTCTAATTAAAAATCAGGGTTTTATTTCCATTCCTTTTTTAATGATTTTCCCAACACTGTATACGTATTTTATCGAACTGTTTGTATACACCCGATTTCACTTGACCACTTAAAGCTCCTGAACACAATAAAAGAACTGTGAAGCATTGTTTAAATGCCGGTTCCACACTTAAGGCTGGTAATGAGCTTATTAATACTGACTTATGTGCTTTACATCGGCATAAGTCTTGCACAGCTGTGAAATAAAAGGTTGGTGCGGTGTTAACACTGCATTGTTAAATGATTAAGGTACCTACTTTGATAGTGATGAGTTAATCAATATCTTATTTCGCAAACAAACTACTAAGCCAATTGACAGTGATCCACCAAAACTTCATTCGAGAATTTACGGAAAAGATAAAAATTTACAGAATAAAATACGTCGTTTTGTATCAAAGTAAGCGCTCTGAAGTTGCCTCTGATCACTGTATATTGTCAATTTAATCGCATTGTAATTTACAATATGTGTTTTAAATTCTAACTTAATTTTCATTAATGCACAAAAACATCGAAATAACATGAAAAATGCAAATGAGCCAAAAAATTAGTTCTAACCATAGAAATAGAATGTCAAAGAACAACAATGTCAATAAACAGGTGAACCGAAAACGAACGTATACATTTTATATGAGATTCGTAAAAAATGACTTATTCATAAAATATGACTATATATGGCAATGGAAATTAATCAACTATGTTCCATGCTGTTTTCTTCGTCGATAAACGAATAAATGTAGCGAAATTTGGTTTTAAAGAAATGTGTGGCTAAATCTTATTTATACCTGTGAAAAGTGTGATTACTTAGATTGTTTCTTTTTGTCACATCACAATTACTTAGAGCACAAGACACCATGGCTCCTCAATACCTTTATTTTAAGTTCTAATTAAGATTAACAAATATTTTAAGCAAACTGTGATTGCTCATTTGCTAGGCGGGACGCTAGGGGCTCTTACTGTAAAAAATGTTGGCAGATGTCACTTGATCCTTTGTCTCTTTTTACATAGACCGTGTCCGTATCATGTTAACTTCTCTTTTCCACGCTTTGTTGATCTTCTTGAGCGCAGCGAAAATTTTTCTATGTCTTTGGTTCTAACGCTAAGAGGGAAATATTGATAGTATTTAAAGTTTCGTTTACTTATACAAATTAAAAGAGAAATATAATAGCAAAACAGAAAAGCATATAGTTATTACAACAAAATACCTGATACTTCATTCATTTTTAAAACATAATTATTTGAGACACAACAATCAGCTGCCATAAACTGATATAAGTTAAACAATTCTCAGAACATCTTCAACATATTCTCATAAAAAATAAAGCTCCCTTATAATTATCTCATTTTGGTGTGAAACTCAATTTCGTAAATGTCAATAGCAGTGATTATAAACAACGGTTTTAAATGTATCCAATTTGCATTATCTCAGTGTTTTAATTATGCGCCTTTGATAAATCAGATGGTGAATTGAGAAAGGGTAATACGAAATTATGAACCAACTGTCGATGGTCTTTATATCCTTCGAAAATTTGATCCAAAGCATTAGGCTTTTTGAAGTTTCTAGAAATGTTGTTGGGATTAACATCGTCGATATTGAGTTTTTTGTTAAAATACTTATGGAACTATTTGAATGCTGTAAAAAGGAAATTGGAAATAATTTTTGACTAAAAAAAACCAACAGAACCAAACCATTGTAAACATAACTTGCAAATACGTTTCACGTTCAACATTTAAGCCGACAAAGTAAAACGGCCGCTCATTATATAAATCCTAGAGATCAGGAACAACAAATCATTGTCCGCAGCATTATCGCAGCCCATTCAACTGCTGCAGTAAAGGAAACTCAAAACAATGTTCATTAAATGAATACCAAAGTAAGCAGTCCAATAATTGCAGGCTCCATTTAGACATTGCATAAAACTATTCAATAGGAACAATTTGTCGGTGCAGCTTTTAAAGCAACTTTAGAAAAGCGGACATTTGCAAGGGTCCGCTTGGATCGCTCTGATACCTCGTTAGTTATCTTGCGCTGCCACTAAATAATTGTAGCAAAATAACTCGTGGGAACTGAAACGGACAAATCCGAACCTAATCGTGAAGATAAAAGAGCTTTAATTTGCAATTCCGATGAGCCCGACGCGCTTGGTGTGGTTAATAAGATTTCTGACTTACTAGTTGGAAATAGGATCGAATATGAAACGTGGGTCTCCATTTTTTGCTCTGATAAAAGTTTAATCGAAATTAAACCTTATAATGAGGCTAGTACGTTTACTAATGAAGTGACAGATGCTGAGGATGTTTTTGAAGATATACCGAATGGCACGGAAGCAGGAGCAATTTAACTGTCCACGGACTTTATTTACCAGTGTTGAGTGATATATTTACAGACAAATGCGAAGCCTGAAACAAGAGTTCAATCGAATCGAATAATTTCTCATGCATCATTCGATTCGTCAAAGCAAATCTTGCTCGGATAAATGCTGATTTCCAATTCAATGTTTATTTCATGAATGTTAAACTAAACGATGATGGCATCAAATTTAATATCGATCTTATAGTTAAAGTAGGGAATGGAAAATAAATCAATGTAACTAAATATTTATATTAATGACAAAAAAAAGCGGAAACGGTGTTTAAAAATGGTGCAATTGGGGGTTTGAAAATGTTTGTTTGTATTTAGAGCGTGGTACCTATAATCTGAGCCCTTATTTTATTTTTAAATATTTTCACACTATGAAACTTGTATATTTCAAATGGAGACATAATAGACAAGTAAGGAATGTTAATTATTATCATAAGGGTTTAAAACGTCATGTTTTAGAGACATTAATTCTGAAGTTTTCAATACAGTGTTTTTTATTAGCCTACACATTATTTCCCGTTTAGGCGGAACATGATAGTGCTCAATGGAGGCTTGTGATCGGATTTAATACAATTCATTATATCATTAAGTAAATGAAATGTTTAAGTAGGTACATCGCAAGTGCATAAGAGCAAAAGTTTTAAACGTTGAAATTCGTCAATCATTTTGTCCAAATATCTATAAAAGTGACTTTTTAGTTAGACCCTCATGTTATAGAACATTTTTGTACGTCTAAATTTTGCAATCAAATGAAAATTATATAAGTTTTACAGAAATTGTGTACGGGGGACTATGCCAAAAGCTTTCAAACCCCTTTGAATAGTACTTATGAGAAAACAAGGCTTCTTAATTTTTGAGCAATAATGTATTCTTACTTGCAACAGTTGGTAATAAATCGTAATCAATATCACAGACGTTAATGACACCAATTAAATAACCGTAAAAAGTTGATAGCGATCAGTATCCACTTTAATATATTACAGTGTTGCGTGCACTGAGCAATATTATTTATAGCATCGCATCGTATTAGCATTTCAATAGACAGAATGTATGAGTCTAGTGAAAAATATTGACAAATGACTGTAAGCATATGTAGAAAAAAACAAAAGAAAAAATCTTCTTTCCAGCACGAAACGGGAGTTTTGATGGCACGTAAAAACACGCAGCGTTTTTGGCGTGAGGTAAAGTTTTTTTTTTTCTAAAACCACCTTTTGAAATAATAAAGAGTGTATTCAGTACTAAAACCTAGGTGTTTGCAGAGAAGGCTTTGTTAATTTTAATGAAACTATATTTTAATAAAACTTTAATTACTTCTTTTATAACGCATTTAAGTCCAAGTTTCTCTCTAGCAATCATTATTTTGAATATACGCGTCATATTAAAAGAGATTACGAGAAAATATGTATTACGTTTACTTTAATATAATTTACAGCATTAACTGTAAGAAACTTTATTACAGAAATAGAGTTATTTATTGACAATTCAATTTGTTATTAACGATATTAATCTATAAATTATATAGTTTGTTGACAGTTTATAGTAGTTTGATATTGATTTAGTAAAGGTATTAAAAAGACTGGAGTATTAGGGTAGAAATATGATATTTCCATAATGTTTTTATGATTCTTTCTCTTAGAGTAAAAAACACTGCATTAAATTTTCTTTTTAATTTTAAAACTTCAATTGTTACGAAACGATTTACATGTCTGAAAAAGGTGGGAAAAGGTTTTCATGTGTATGCATTATATCAACAATTTTGTAACATAGCTGCCTATCTTAAGGTTTTAAAACTACGCGTGATATTGAATGCAATTTTTTCGAATTATTAATGTTAACTTGATGACAGTGGAAAAACTTCGTACTTAAACATCTTAAGAATGAGAGGTGTTAATATTTATCATTATACAGGTGTCAAGAAAAAATCCGAGCAAGTACTATAATAAAACGGTCACACGAACTATTTCAAAAACTCACAACTATGACGCGTACCTACGAAGTATACAGCAAATTGCCTACAAATCCTCCAACATTCTATCCAACGCCATCTCTTATTATCTCTCAGGTAAAGACAAGGACGCATTTTTATAGCCGGCAGAAAAATATGATTGAGTTCTGCATAAAGACGGTGAATACGTGAGATATGAGCTAAATGTTCCACGATGAGACCCATTGCTTTGTAATGGGCTGTATATCTTTTTAATTGGAATAGTTTTTGTACATACTTACATTTGAAATGAAGGGTATGTGAGAAAAACGCATAGTTGGACGTGTTTCATTCATCTTGGGTTGCTGGGTGGTGTGGTTGAAAGGAGGTAGCGTGAAATGATAATACAATACTACAGAATTAATAATAGTACTCATTAACGTGCCCATCAGCCATTTTTAATGTCCTCACTGCTGGGACACAGGCCTTCCTTATGGGTGAATAAGAAGGATGGGCCATTGGGCTGATTTTCTAACTCTATTGCAATTAATTTCTAATTGAAACTGACAGAAATCGCAGTTACATTGCTGGTTTAGAATCAATATGATAACATAGTATTTTAATTAAAGCAGCAAACTGGGATTTCTGTCACCATGGCGGGCCCAATTGGTGGGTGTCAATGACTGCAAATTCAGCCGGACCAACGGCTTAGTGTGCCTTTCGAAGCACGGAGTAGCTTGAAATAATAAGTAAATTTTCGGTCATCCATCCTATGACCGACCCTTGAGAAAGTTGCTTAATCTCCGCAATCGCCAGGCGCTAAACCACCGCGCCATCGAGCTTCTCTAATTTTACTTATTAATAATTTAATTTTTAATTTTACTTCTTAATACGATACTTAATAAGTCAAAATATTATTGATAGTGCACAAACCCAATTAATTCGTATGTTAGTTATAAAAAGTAACAATTGTTATTTGAATTAACAAATAATAGCTAATAGATTAAAATAATACCTACATGTTTAGGTAAGGTAGGGAACACCAGAAAACCGACAGTAAGTAATAATTCTAATATTTAAACATTTTCAATAAATAAATAAATATTAGACAACATCACAAAGATTGCTCTGATTCTAAAGTAAGTAGCTAAAGCATTTGTGTTATGGATAAGTTTCTAATTAATAGCAAATAACTTGTTAGTTTTATCTTATTAAAACAGTTACTCCACCTTTTTTTACTCATTTTTCTGCCTTACATGATTGATATTTTCAGATTATTTTTCTTACATAACGTCAATAACGCCCCATTCTCCTGAAATGTACCACAGTAAATATTATAAATAAATTGTCACTTTGTCACGTCGAGGCGATGTTTCATTTTCCGTGAAACAATACGATTGGCGATCCTGCGTGTTTATTCGATTAAAAAATACCTAGTAATATCGATACCAACTAGCCAATGATTTGTATTAACCATACGGATAGATTATAAACGATCTTTAATACCAAAAGGAGCGCTCGAGAATTTACTACAGATTGATAACTTAGTGAAGAAGATTTAAACGTTTCCTTAGTTTGAAAATGGCACATTTGATAAGTAAATAGTTAATTTTTTGTTTAAGTGTAAACCATTTACAGTGCTGATTTTTTAGACAATAATAAATATACTAGAAAAAATTGGATTTAATTTCCGCCTGAGAATCCGGTACAAGTCGAGTTTTTTCTAGTCTATTATTTAGTATTTTTTTTTACTATATTTTTAAGTTTTTATATTAGCAGAGTAAAACTGCTCCTACCTACGGTTTTTCTATATCACGCAAATAGACTATGATCAGAATAGAAAAGACCATGGACTATGGCTCTAGATAGCCATTTAAAAAAAAACAGTGTAAGTAAAAATATGGATTCATTTTAAAGTAGAAGTACCTAAATCATTCTTCGTATTAATGTCCGATCTCATATATAAATATTCAATAAAGTGGACTCCTTAATCCGAAGTTGCAAAAAGGAACAATAAAAGTTTTGCATTCAAAAGCATTATATCCAACTTAAAGGGAATAAATTTAAGCCTCCCATGTCGACATCAATAAGCAAAAGTCGCTTGAGAGATCAATTTGTATAGCTACTGCCCGGGGTGAGTTGCCAAAGAATATTTACGAAACAGTATAACCTTCGATCAAAAATATCCTAGATAACGCTTCACGAATTATAAGAGCACGTAAGCAAATGCGGCAGCGATCGACAAAATAAAATCGATTCGAAATTTTTAAATTCGATTTAATATATATTTTTATCTGGACAATAATATTTTTTTTCCAAATTAAAACTTAAATAGTAAAAAAACGAGGAAGAAAATACTTTGTACAAAGAAGCGCCCAGTTTAAAAGTGGGGCGTTATTTCGAGGTGCTATTTTTGAGACTCTGACTAAACATCATAGGGTATACTTGATCGAAGAGTATAATGCAATCATCTGACTAATAAATCTATACCTTGCAGTTATTGGCAACTATTCACATTACAATTTTTCCCCAAATTAATAAAGGAATCAATCTGCCAAAATAAATAAGGCTTAATACTTACTTAATATTAAAAAAGCGAAAGTAAGTTTGTTTGTTTGTAACGCCTAGAACCGATCATCATAAAATTTTGCATACACATCAAGGGTACAGAAAAGGACAAAGGCAAATGTAAACAAAGTAACTCAAATAAAATAAATAAAAATTTTGATAAAACAAAAAAAACACAAAAGGAATAGTTTTTTTTAAGTAACCACTCTTTCTGTCTGCATAAAAGAATAATTGTTCTTTGACATTAAGCTTCTCGATTTATAAATTTAAAGACCACAGTTATAAATTGCTCCGTTAAGTAAAACTTCCAGATTAAATAAATAGATCTAGGTCTCTTCGATATACTCCTGATAAAGTAGGTACCTTACCTATTTCCATATTGAGAATAAATATTTTTTTCATATTGGTGTTTATAGTAGGCTTCTAAGGGCTGGTGCACATAAAATCAAATACAGTTCTTGGCATTGCAGGCAAAATTTGTTAGGCAGGTTTACCTATTCATAAAATAATGTTCCCAAAAACAAGTTGAAAGGTACCCCTAAAAAGCACTTAATTCCAAAATTCAAAGGCTTATATAAATCTCAAAACTGTCTCACCATATCTCGTTTTGGTAAGTGAGATTCGTGTTGCATTCAAAATTTTATGCCCCTAAATATAGCCCTAAATTATTTAGCCCTAAAAAGCCAAAAAGCATATTTAGGTCTAAACTTGGGAAGAGTGTTTTAGGATATGTAAACTATACATTTTAACTGTATCTTTACCACAACTACGTACACTTTGTTGTTACAACAAGCATACACACATTTTGTAACGAAAAAACAATAAAAAGAAGTAAAAAGTAAAAAAAGTGTCTTTACATTTTGGCGCCCGTTCTGTGAAACAATTTTTAATCTAATAATAACCCATAATTGAAAAAATAAATATTTTCACGTTAAAAAAGAGGCTTCAGGCATACGACATAGTTTTTTTTTTTCAAAAAATCTATATCCAGTATGGCTTGGGGGTGATGCAAGGATTTTAACAATACCCTACACATCCAAAACTGTTCAGGCATTTAGAAGTTATAGTGGAAAAAACTCACATACATACACACACATACGCGAACCCTGGGCACAATACACTCTTGTTTTGTGCAGTAGTGAAAAAAGAAATAAATTAAGTAAAGAGCATCTAAAAAGTTTACAATCCCTATAAAGGCCTATCCACACGTTCATTCATCCTCAACGAAACCTAGCTAATTAGAATGAAATTAACAAGTGTCATAAAGTACACTGGGAGATATAAAACTCATCGACATGGACATCGCATGTCGTCACGTAGCCCGCCGGTGTCGGGTTACGATTTACGCCGGAGCGCGGCAGTGTGTACCGGCCGGAATTATGGGACAGATGCAGTTATATTTAGTTATTCTAATTTGTAGTTAGGCGAGAGCTTTTTTTGTTGATTTTTCACTGTAGATTTTATGTCATACGAGTATGTTTGATTATGCCCAATATCCTTGTTTCAATTTTAAAATATATGCGTAAAACACCAACAACTTTTCAGGAGTGGATAATTAACAACTTTTCGCCTACGGCTTTCCATAAAGACAAAATATATAGACTTTTCATACAAAACTCAATCAGCAAATTCGGGAATTTGTCCCCACTGCTGGGGCACAGGCCTTCCTTATGGGTGGATAAGGAGTATGGGCCATAACCCACCACACGGGCCCATTGCGGATTGGTGGTTGTTGACGACTGCAAATGCAGCCGGTACCAACGGCTTAACGTACCTTCCGAAGCAAGGAGGAGCTCGAGATAATACATTTTTTGTGGGAAAGTTGCCTAAACCTCCGCAATCTCTGGGCCAGGCGCTAATCTACTGCGCCATATCGGGAAGAAAGTATGGAAAAATAAACTTTTTTTCCCGACACCCCACAGCGGGGAGACAAAATTGACTACGGGAATACAAAAAAAAAGCTTATCTCTATAGCCTAAACTAAAAACAGCGTCACTTACAACGTGCAATACTTATTCAAATGCTAATCTAAAGGAGAAGTCCCAGCGTTGCCCCAGTTACATTTTATTTAATGACTTTAAATTTAAAAAATGCTAATTATATTTTATTTAGGTATAGTATCAGTCAAGAATTGTTTTATATTTAGAAAAACAAATTACAAAAACAGTAAGTTGTTTTCTGAAGTACTTTGTGAAAAAAATGTAAGTAAATAGTACTCTAATGATGAAAATTTTTAATGCAGAAAATAATTAGCAATCTGAATCTATAGTAAAATACCTACTCTGACATACTACTTTGATTAAGACGCGATAGACTTTCATTTTTTGAGAATGGTGGGGCAAATGACATAGCCGCGATGGGACATGTCTTTTGTTCGTACATTTTTTACTGGTTTAACGACAGTTAGAAGGTTTCGTGCCAAGTGAACATTAGTGATTGTCGCGGGCCTAACAATCATCAGTTAGTTCAACTTTGACCATTTGATTTACTATGGGAAACAAACGATTAAATAAATTTACATGTTATTAAAATTAGACAAAATATGTTTGAATTTTCTTAATAATTTATCGATGATATTGAATTAACCCTAGAGATATACATATATTGTATTTATACTTGTTAGTTTTTATGTATATCTCAAAATAAAATGGGGATATCAGACCACGTTTCTGAATATAAACGTGCAGTTAAAAGTTAAATAATTAATGGTTTGAAAATATCGGAAAAAAATCTTGATTTATCGGAAAACTCACAAAAATAGGAAGACGCATGTGACGGATTTTAAGTAAAGCTTTTTTGCAATAATTGTATTTTTGGCTGTATGTACATTTGCCTTTGCCTTACACGTTCAGATAAATAATGTTTGGTAATAGTATGATCAAATCATGTATTGTTTTACATTTAATTTTGATTCAGATCTTATAAAAATAATGTAAATATCTTATACATATCTTAGCAAGTTTTAAAAGAGTTACCATTTATTATATTTGATAATTTCACGATAGTTAGTTGTAACGCCTAACATTGGCTGAACGTATTTTCAAGAATTACAGCAAGTAAGACTACAGTAATGAATATAACAATTATTGTAATTCATTGGGATTTAGTTTCAAAAAGATTACAACGTAATTTTTTTATAAAATATTATCTCTGATATTACTTTTTCGTACAAATAGTATGGTCGATTATGATTGGTTGAAAAAAATGGTGTGAGGGGTAAACCTTTTGTGTTGAATTTAGGAATGGAAAATGGAGCATACGTTTCACTTTTAAGTTTGGAGCACTACGGGATTTAAGTTAAGTAAATTCTTCATTGTATTGTGTTATTTTGAATTAATTGTTTTGTGTGTTAGTTGATTATTTTTCAAAGGCTATCCGCTGTTAATTTTCATTCCCAATTTTATGATTATTCTGATTATTTCTAGTAAGTAAAGTACATTATAGACAGATTTCTTTTGCATTTGCTTGGTAACTACTTTTAAGTTTATATTGATGTTGTTTGTAACGATTTAATTGTAAATATCTGATTTGATAAAAGCTGACGAGTTTCTTTCACCTGTTCTTCTCTCAGCTAAAAAAGACGTCCGAACAGGTAGTAGGGTAAAAGAATTTGGACGATTCAATTTAATAAACATTACTTTATTCAAATTGATTTATTTTGTTTTAATTCTCTCCATGTTTTCTGACTATTTCTGACACATGCGTAATCTAAGCACGCGTCTTGCGTTTCATTATTTACGTATGGAAACAAGATAGTCTCTTTTGATTACGCGCGTGTAATTCTATAAATGAGCTCTAAATCCAGAAATTAGTAAAACAAACCTCAATATCTAGATCAATTATTAAATATTAAAACTAACTGTACATATTCGATTAGAATAGGGAAGAGAAACACTCATTTAATTTTTAGTTATACTTAAATATTAACCGTGTATTTGTCCTTGTCAATATTTAGCGAAACTTAATTTGACCTGCCCCCTACTTTCAATGGGATCGAGTTCACATCAGGATCGAATAAACGTCAAAATCTGTTATTTTGGTAAGCATTGAAAACGATTTACATGGTTTCCATAGTACTGTTTTGATGTTTAGATGATTCGAACTCGATCTCGATCGCGTCGGGAGTAAAATACATTATGGCATTTTTTCTAATTGTCTGATGTCATACTAATAATTATCTTTATTCATCATTTGGACTTGTGAATGAATGAATTAACATTCTATTTTTACCTGATATTTATGGAATATATTAAAATAATTCTTTAGGCCTATTAATAAACGATCTATAACGTATAGTTTTTATGTTATTGTATTATAATATTACCAACAAAAGGTGTGGCAATAAAATTCCGAATCTCCAAACGTGAAAAGAAAAAATATTACCTAATTAATTGATAGTCACACAGTTTCCTTTATATAATTTATAAGATATATCTTTATAGCTACGTCAATATAAAACGTACATTTGGTAGCAAAAAAAATTGTACTCTAGAGACGTTGTTAATTGAGTTGCTTTTGAAATGATAAGAATTATTTTAGTTTAGACTATTACGCATAATTAGCTTAAATTTTTTAATTTTATTAAGATACACTAACTAAGACATAGGTACTTAAACTAAAATACTAAAATATATTTAAAAAAAGATTTTCACACCATCTGACATGACATAACACATATATTGTTTTATATAGAAGCAGCTTTAATAAAAAAGAAATCACAAATTATTTCAATATCAACATTTGAGTCATAAAAACAAACATTTCTTTTAAGGTGTGAACCAAAAACGATTTATCCATCGTCATTTTGTAGTCATTTTAATTCCGTTAGGAGAGTGTTCTACCAATGAAACTAAATTTTCCAAAGAAACCATATGGGTCGAAAAACAACAAATAAATACCATACTAATACTATGGTCAATGTTTTAGCTGTCTAGTTAGTATGACAGGACAAAAATTTTGTGTCATGTTTCGACCCATATTTTTTTAGCAAACATTTTTAGTTTTATTAGTAGAACACTCTCCTAATAGGAATAAAACAAGTACAAAATGCCGGTGCACAACGAAGTATAATACAAATATTACCTCATCGCTTTTGGTAAACCTGAAGGTAGTCTATTTTTATGCTCGGAAGTGTAGTTCAACTGGTGATATAAAACGAAAGAAATACTACGGTTCTATTGTAAACAAGTCAACGCTGATTAATAACTTATGGTAATATTGTAAATTTCGAACATATTTCCCTTAATTGTCTTGTTGAATTATTCATGGGCATAATTATGGCGAATTACAAAATTGACGCTTTTAGAGTGAAAAATCTCACTTTAATCAAAATTTTACCCTTGCGGTGCCAAAAGAACATAATTGTAGGAGAATTTGTGGAGATGCGCTTTTAACAAGATGTCCTTTTGGGGATATTTTTTTTAATGCACGGATGTGTGTCACACCGAATAAGTTTTGTGAAGTAGGTCTTGATAATAGCCATACAGACAATTATTTTAAGCTAGAGAAAGTATGATTCTGGACGGTCCTAACTATTAAAAACCAACATATGAATCGCTAACTATGGGTCTCATAAGAAGGCTCAAGGTCACCCAGCGTGCAATGAAGAGGCCATGTTTGGTGTTTCCCTGCGTGTGAACCAGAAATGCGGAGATCCGTATAAGGACTAAAGTAACCGACATCGTTCGAAAGAATGCTCAGCTGAACTGAAGTGGCAGTGGGCGGGACACATAGCGATAAGAACTGATGGCCATTGGGGCGGAAAGGTTCTGTAATGGCGACCGCGCACCGGAGGACGCTCCGTGGGTAGGCCCCCGACGAGGTTGGCCGACCTGAGGGTGAAGGTCGCGGGAAACCGTTGGATGCGGGCAGCGCAGGACCGATTGTTGAGGAGTTCCTTAGGGAAGACTGGGTATGGGTCTTCCCATTGTGATGTGCGTCTGATATGATGGTGATGATTATAATTGAATGCGAGGAATTTAAAATATCTTCGTTTCAGTTTATTAAAAAGCTAGCAAATCCCTTCAGAAATAATTTAAGTTTTGGATAGTATATTTTTACTGTTTACGATTCGTTACGTGGACGAACAACCCAATTACATTTCGGTGTAAATGCGGAACAGATTTAATTAGGCTTCACCTCATTGCAGTAGGTGTGAACGTTATAAGTATTTACGTTTTTATTGCGAAAAATAAAACGGTCTTATTAACTCGTTTTAAAATAATAAAGTCACGTAGCAAACGTATTTTTAAAATTAATTGAGACGATAAACAAGTGACAGGTAACACAGAGTTCGTTGGTTATAAGTCAAAATGTTGTGATTAATTTAGATAATAAGCAAACTATGATATTATTAGAATTACAAAAAAAAACTGTTGTCACTTAAGTTCGTGTTGAAAATCATGTACGAATAAATTTACTTTTTTGTCTCTTGTAAAACGAATTACTAAATCAAATACTAATAGTCTTTGATCCCTTGGAGGTGTAAAAAATCAAATCAAAAGATACGGCCATTTATTTAGCTTATTTTGACTCGGCACAATCATAACCTACAATACGATTACGATTAATTTAACAATGTACAGAAGTGGCTAACTTTAGAGCGCTTGCGGTACAATACGAACGTACTTTTAACCGACTTCAAAAAAAGGAGGAGGTTATCAAGTCGACTGTATGTTTTTTTATTTTTTTTATGTTTGTTTTATCATAACTTCGTCAGTTGTTAACCGATTTATTAATTTTTTTTTAATTAAAAAAATTGTTTATGTGTGATCCCATAAAAAATTACAGACATCTAGCTGATAGTTTTTTCATAATCCTGAAAAATATAAATTATTTAGCTTGCCATCACATGTGTTTTTACGGATTTTCGGACATAACATATCTTTGTTTATGAACCGATTTAGATGATTCTTTTTTGTTTGAAAGAGTATTTTTCAAGAGTGGTCACATTTCAAATTAATCGGTATTGGATTTTGAACTTCGAAGATACACAAGGGAACTCCTCAAAGTCAAATAGTATATGTAAAGTGATTTCGATTTTGGTAGGTTTATGACAATCCAAAACAAACCAAACCATGGTCTGCGATGCAATGTTCTGGACTAGACTTGGACTACAAAAACACAACGGAACTCCTCAAAAGAAAACAGCGTAAATTTGGAAATTGAGTTGTGGGCATTTAACCATTGAAAATATTTTATAAAGTGTCATACTGATTTTCTCTCTCTTATTGCCTTTTGGCTTAAGAAACAGTAAGTAATTAATAAATATAACCTCATGCGATTGACTCACCTTAAGTACACTCAAGGGAAAATAAATAACCACTTAATATACAGTCAATACCAACTACAGTTTTATTTAAACATAGGGGATTCTATACAATACAAAAATATCAACGTTGCAATCGCCGACCTTGAACTGGTACACGGTGATATGACACGAAGAAGTTATTTTAAAAGGTTAAACTTAAAACTACTCGCAGAGCGTTAAGTAGGTAAGGATTGCCTGCCCGTTTCGGATATCAGAGTGTTGTAATGGACTAACATTAATCGAGCTCGTAGGTTGCACTCGGAGGCCTAAGTATGGAATGCTAGATTCTTCTACTTCGGTTAGTTTAGGGGTTAAATAGATTGGAAGTTAATTGGTACCTATTAGACTAACTCGCAGCAAGTCGATTTAGTAGAGAACGCTTCGACGGCGGCTTCCTATTACTTATTTCTCGGAGCCGTGGGTGAGAAATCAAGGTCCTCTTTATTTCGGCCTTTTCTCCGCTCACTTTGGGCATTAATGGGCGACAGAGCAGTGGTTGGACTCGTGACGTACGTTCTCTTCACCTGCGGCTCCTTGTTAACAATATATTTTATATGGTTTAGAATCCAGTCAATCAGTATTCCTCCTTCGATCGGATATCACGACACGAATTAGAACTCTTCTCGGCGGCTTTTATTAGCCAAAACCCTCTTGGTGAAATCCGATTATGCCGACGACATTAATTTGAATAGCTGAAGCTATCCTTTAAATCAGGAACGATTAACAGTCCAATATCTTGAATAGCTATTTAAAATCAAATTCTTTCCAACGAAAAATTATTTATCTTTCAACAGCTGACTCGAGAAGCATCCAAATCGGTGCGTTCCAAGCGCCACCATTCACAACGCATTCCAAACGCCTACAAACAGGGCTAGCGATAGCTCATCGATGAGCGTGGACTGACATCACGCGGCCGAAAGCGACGTCAGTAATATCGGACTCCCCGAAAAATAAAAGGACACTAATTCCAACAGCAAATGAGAAACCGTTTCAGTCCAAAAGCAGGCCTTAAACAAGGACTGTTTAAGGTCTGTCTTCACACTAACCTTTGAGGTCATAATATGAAAAGTAAAGCAATTTAATAAAATCCTTGCGATAAGGGCTCATCGCAAAAGCCCCTGAAGTGGGCGAAGGAAGACCATAAGAAATACGACTTTAATCTTTCTATCTTTTTTTTTATTTTATAAGTCGATGACGCGAAATTTCAAAACGAACTTTTTACGGAAATAAGGAAAAGGACATGAGGCATACTGCCAACAGATAAATTTTATCATTAATGGAAATAAGTATCTTTATCTACAAAAAAAAACTTCCACTTTAAGAGAAAACGACCAAAACAACAAAAACAACGCTACAAAAATATTTACACGCTTACATACCTACCACTAAAAAGTTGGAAATAAAAGCGTTAAAAAAAGAAAAATCTTCTTAAAAAAACCTGAAAACAAAAATCGCTTCAGAATTAAATTAAGAGGCATTTAATTTTGAATCTGTTTTTGTTTTCAGGTTTTTTAATCTGTAAAATTAACTTAGTGCCATACATTACACTATCGAGTGAAATTGCAGCAGATCATTGTCTATTCTCAATTTAATCGCATATTTAATCTTGTTATACAAATTTGGAAGAATATAATGTAAAAGCAAAAATATTTTTAATTAAGTATACTTTTATTTTCAAGTAATAAACAATGCTTGCGTGATCGAATGAGGAGATCCGGCGAACTAAAGTAACCGACATCGCTCGAAGGATTGCTCAGCTGAAGTGGCAGTGCGCGGGACACATAGCGAGAAGAACCGATGGCCGTTGGGGCGGAAAGGTTCTGGAATGGCGACCACGCACCGGACGACGCTCCGTGGGTAGGCCCCCGACAAGGTGGACCGACGTGAGGGTGAAGGTTGCGGGAAGCCGCTGGATGCGGGCCAAGCAGGTCCGATTGTCGTGGAGATCCTTGGGGGAGGCCTATACCTAGCAGTGGGTATCGTGCGGCTGATATGATGATGCTGATAAAACAATGCTTATTATAACAAATTTTCGCAGCATCACTTACTAGGTAATTTAACTGGACCGGGCATCGAACCTGCATCGTAATCACGGCTTGCACGTACAAATTGTAGCAATAATAAATTTCTTGAAAGCCTCTGGCACGATTATCACGCGTAATTGAAAAATCGGCAACGGTTAAGTGATTTCGTAGAAAAAATCGATCTTTGAGTTGTTACCTTTTTAAATCGACCTCCATGGTCGAATGAATTGTAGCCATTTCTGAAGTATAGGGTTCGATTTTGAAGTGGATAATATAATAATAACTTTTTCTTGTTGCCTTAAGTCGATAATCGATACTATTGAAATACTAGAAAAAATTCGAGTCATCATTTTGTAAATCGTCGATCGATTTTATATTGAAACCTGTGTTTAATTTGCTTCATGGATTAAATAATTTTATATTATATACTTTGTTTGGTCTCCTTATTTCCTGTTAAAAAAATAAACAGATGATTTGGCATTTTAGGATGACACTCAAAATTAGGTAATTATTTTATAAGCCTAGTGTCAAAGAGATTTAATGAAAAACTACAACACAAACAATTTAAAAATCAAGAGCGTTCCAATTCAATTCCAAATTCAAAAAAATTACGTTTTGCATCAGTCGGTAATTGCTAGTCGATTATTCATTCGAAATTTGAAATTCTGTTCAACCGCGGTGGTCTTGGCGCGAATGTAAGGCGGTACTGTCGATACGGCCCGCCATTTTAAAGTGTTGTATGAAATTTTCTAGATTAATCGCTCTACAGATTTGTCCATGTCCACATTGGGAGACTGGAGTGTAGTTTTTGTCACAGTTACTTCAAATATTTTGCGCCTCGCTGCGTACATTGTATATTTATGGCGGCTTATTATGGCGATGGCATCTAGCCTATCCTTCAATTTGTCGCAAAAAACTAGATCTTTTAGTAAACATTTATAGAACGGTGTATAAATTTTGTATGACAAAATAGAGTGTACTTTAGTACTTGTATAAATATTTCTGTTAATTGAAATTTGCAAAATATTGTTGTTTTTTGCATCCATATCCAATATAACCCAAGCTTTCGCCCGCGACTTCATCCACATGGACGTTCTGAAAATCCCTAGGGAACCTTTGACCGGTATAAAACTATAAACTATCTGTGTGCCTCATCCAAATCCATTTAGCCGTTTTTGAGTAGCAAACATGCAAACATTCAAACTTTCATATTTATAATAGGAGGATTCAGGAAGTTGGATATGCTATGGCCCAGGGATGGCGAACCAATGGCACGCGACACAAGATTTTGGGCACGTCACCGATCACAAAAAAATCATTATGCACTACGAAAAAAATGTGAAGTAGTTATTATATGACAAGAAAACGCGCCGCAAGGACGCGAGTGATTCTTAGGCTGCGTTCAGACGATAACGCACGACCCAACTTCAACCCAAACTCAACTCAAACTCAACTCAAACGCAGCCCACTCCTTAAAATACATCACTTACAATTTTGAGTCTTATGACACATTAATAAGCTCTTTTATATTTTGTCGATGCAACTGCATACTCCCCGCGCTCAACCCGAACTCAACTCAAACTCAACCCGTACACAACCCAAACTCAAATCAAACTCAATCCGAACTCACTTCAAACTCACATGGATATTACACAGGACCTTATTAAAGTGTCATAAGACTCAACATTGTAAGCGATGTATTTCAAGGTGGGCTGTGTTTGAGGTGAGTTTGAGTTGAGTTCGGGTTGAGGCCGGGTCGTGTGTTATCGTTTGAACGCAGCCTTATGTTACGGAATATTTGGGTTTCCCAATTATCACAAAGTCAAAATTATTTGATGGCACGTTTATAACCTCATTAAACATTTCTTTAGAAAATGGCACTTATAGGTTCGCCATCCCTGTGCTATGCTATCCAAAAATTTAAAAAATCCAGTATCACAATAGGGTCACTCGATTATTGGACCCTTTAAATCGAGTTGCCGTACAAAATGACCTGTCCAGAGCAGTCCGAATTAAAAATCGAACCCATTTGTTTTATCGATGGCTCTCGATTTTTTTTATTGCGCCGTACGTAACCTCTATATTGTAAAATTAATGTTTCGTACACGGTAAAATGAGTTTGTTTGTAACTGTGCGATACTTAATGATATCATTGGATAAAATAATACATTGTATTGTTTTAATATTTACTTCGATTGATTTAATTTCTCGTGTCGGCAACAAGCCTCTTTAAATAAAACTATTGTATTCGTTTTGGTTTGTCTAAGAAAGTGTTGAGAAAAGGCTTATCATAATTAAGCAAATTATTAAATGAGTTAACGTAAAAAAATATATAACTCTATATTTGACCGAACAAAAGAGCACATAATTTATCATTATTACCTATCTGTTATTAAATAGCTATACACCGATATTTTGTAGTCGTTTTAATTAACTTAAGGGTGTGTTGTACCAATGAAACTAAACATTTTTGCCCAAGAAACATGGGTCGAAAAACGACAAAAAATGTTGGGTCTCCCATACTAACTAGACAGCTAAAACATTTTTTTTGTATGGGAAAGTAAATTTTTTTTGTCGTTTTTCGACCCATGTTTCTTTGGCAAAAATATTTAGTTCCGTTAGTAGAACACTTCCTTAAGTTAATTAAAACGACTATAAAATGACGGTGTATATGAAATTAGTTAAATGTAAGTGTAGCTTTTTATTATTAGATATGTACATAATTTATGATCAATCATACAAATTAATATGTTTGCAGATAAAATATCTACCTACATCAATTCAAACTAAGTAATACTTAAACTATCTTACTATCATCACATAATATCTTAAAAAAAGACACATAATACTTTAACTCTTATAAAGAATTGCTGTACCTTCAACATAATTTAATCGACTCGATAAATTCAATCAAACTCATCTCAATCCCGCACTATAAATTGACTAGAGCGCCACAATGTATCTTAAATAAAGCCCGTATCCGTCACTTATTCCATTTAGGTAAATTTTAATAAGTCTGCGTTCATAATATCATAACGTTTGCGGTGACCGAATCCATCAACCCCTAACAATGGACGTACCTTCCTCTTACGTTACGGAATGGTCAGCCGTAGTGATGGGAAATGGTTTATCTATATTTTGAGGCCTTCAAAGTTGATTCTTTAGATGTGTCAGTTCCGTGGGCTGTGTTTTAGGTTTAAATGCTGTCATTTGTAAGCAGTAATATTCGTCTTGAGAAAACGCAAAATTTGATTTTTTTTAAATTTTCTTACCCCTGTTGTTTGGTGTAAACAGAATTTCAATTAAAAAAAGTAGCACATGGATCTAATGCTTCTGAAGAATTTCCCAATTTGGATGCCAGTGATTCTGAAGTTTAAGGAAATAAAAAAAAAGAGTACTACCTATTATCACTCAGTCATTTCAAGATTTTGAAAGCTTATAATAGTATTCTACAAAACATTATTTGAATCTGTGCTGATGCATTGCATTTTCAATACATTGTTTTGTTGCGAAATAATTTTAAATAATCATTTCGTAACAAAATAAATCATGTAAGAATTAATTAATATTCGCATTGATACAGTTTACAGAAAACTTCCATAAATCTTATTAGAATAAACTATATTGAGATTTACACCATGTACTTACGAGGGTGGTTTGATAAGTCCATGACTTTGAAAAGAAGAAATACTTTTTTTATAATTTATTTTTGTGTCTTAAAAAGAAACTCCTTAGGGCATTTTTGCACTACATTTTTTTCAAATTCGGCAAAAGGTAATTACTTTTGGAAACAAAAAGCTCAAGCGAGTTCTAACTTTTCTTAATGACCCTGACGACCCTCTCGGAAGCACTCATGACATCAATAATAATAATAAATAAATAAATTGTTTATTTCCAATAAGTTTACAAAGCTTAAATAACTTAACTAACCCCCATACTAGGCTATGCCTGTCCTATGGGGGAAATATACGATTTACACATTGTGATTTTGAAGCCAAAGACAAACAAATTTGAACAATACTAAGTTAATTTTAAAACACGAAATCTTGAAAAGACGAAAGTTAATATTTTGATGATGTAATTATATGCGTGCGTGTGTATGTGTGTGTGTGTAAGTGTGTGTGTGTGTGTGAGTGTGTGTGTGTGTGTGTGTGTGTGTGTGTGTGGGTGTGTGGGTGTGTGTGTGTGTGGGTACGCGTGCAAAAGCGAGTGCAACCTTTTAATATATAATTTTTAACAAATTTTCTGTTTCCGTATTCGGAACGTGCACGACACCAGCGCCACCATGTAAACGCAATAAAAGGGGAGTATGTAAAACAGTGAATGACAAGTGCATAATGGTTTTTGTTATAAAATAAATAAAGTTATATAGATTAACATTAAATAATTAGGCATGATGAATTATTGCAAGAGTCATCGTTGAAACAAATATTACAGGCAACAGAGCAGACTCTAGCTTGTTTAATTTTTTTTTACAGTTAGGAGTGAATTTCAGTTATACAAACGTGATTACCCGCTAGCAGAAAATCTAGAAGAATATTATAATAAATATGTAGCTGTAACGAATGAAGGCATAATTTTGACATTTGTACAATGAAGCAATCAGAATGTCCAAACTGGTATGCAATTGACACTTGAGGATAACTGTTCTCTGCAAGTAAAAATATACATAGTATAAAATCACGTAAAACCAAATCTATACAAAGTTTAGTGTCAAGTATTTTAAAACCAAAGAAAATTGATTGTGTAGCATTGCAACCCGGTATGGTTTACGTAATGAAAAAGAAGCTTTATTACTTTACGAAAAAATAAATTTCTGTAAAGTGAAAACAGTTGGTGCAATTATTAGTAAAGAGCAACCTTGGCTGTGCGTCAGCATTGATGGAGTAGTGGTTGAAGATGGATGTGTTACAAAGCTTGTCGAAGTGAAATGTCCAATTTCATGTGAAAAAAAACCTGCAGTTGACTTTGCTAATAATTTATGCAATGTGGATTACTTAGTTCTTGTCACAGACCATACAACAAGTACTCTTGTAAACAATGTTTTAGAAATAAGGCAAAGCCATCCTACACTCAAGTCCAGTCAAGACAAATGTATGTGACTGGAATGATAATATGTATGTGATATTTTTGTCTATTCACCATTGAGAAATGCCAGTGTGGCTGTACAAGTTAACCGTGATGAACAATTCATTGAAGAAATTATTTTGAAAAGTGAACGTTTTTACTTTAAGCATTATTTACAGAATTTTTTGAAGATAACCAAACTTATTGTATTGATCTAAACGATCCTTTACAGGAAAAAATATCTCAAATTTATTCTAACTTATGATTTATAATACCTACCTATCATTATCTCTCTTGTTCTCACCCAAAGTTTCCCAAAGATAAATCAATAAATTACTGTAACAGTACCAAAGTAAGTTAACAAAGTGATAACTAATAGGTTATATCTAGCTTTAAGTAAATAATAATATAGTACCTATAATAATACTTTAAGGAATAGTTTCAATCTGTAAACTGCAATACTTTATAAAATAAAAAACATGTTATTGTAGGCTTGATTTTATTTACATTTTACTTACATTTTTATTTACATTATTTATTATTATTATTTATTTACATGTTTCACGCGTCAGCATTCATTTATAGTCTGTGAGTTTCACTAACCCCTTTTGTTACACAATTCTGCCACACCGTGCGCTGCCATCGTTTACTATATCCCTTCCATACACTTCGCACGTACTCAATATGTCCACTGAATTAGGGTATTTGTAACAATTTTTTTAGTTTCTCGGACAGAACAGAGTTTAAAAACTCATCGAATGAAGATGCAAATCCTTCTTTTTCTCTAGATTCAACCCTAGTGAGATGTATTTTTCCTACCAAACATGAATAAATGTCTTGGCGGGAAAAGATTTTCATCAAGCCAAAAGGTGATGTCTGAAATGGGCCCTCATTTCAGTTACCAGTTTTCAAAATAATGGGTTAAAGAGGAAGGAACTTCGTTGGACTGAATGCGCAGAGCTACAATAAGATCATGTACAGAAATAAAACAAAATATTCCGAAAAAAAGTCTTTCTTCATTAAAAAGTCATGGACTTATCAATCCACCCTCGTACCTATTTATTTTTGAGACTCCGATATTTCGGTCCAGTTGCATGCACAGCAAAATTTGACAGTTCTTCCGTGATTAGAGGATTCGATCCCGGGATCCCGAAAATTGGAATCATCGGATATGATTGGACAGTACTAAATAGTACTGTCCAATCATATCCGTGACATGAATGATGACACATGACACATGAAAATTCATGTGTTGATTAAAGAGCTGATTTTGGAAAGATTTAATTTTTTTTTTCATTTTAACTTTCAATTCCAAAATAATCTCGGGATTGACTAAGTAAAATCCCAGGATCAAATTCCCTGTCCGTGATCATGGCGCATGCAACTGCGCCGAAATATCGGAGTCGAGGGTTTTCAAAATAAAGTGTACTATGACTAAATTGATGTTACTATTTTAGAAATACAATTTCCGATATTTGTTTTATTTAAATATTATTGAGAAACATGATTATTTATAGAATGATACTTTATTACTTGCTGATTTATCTTTTTTACGAAAAATCATCAAATAAATCAAGCACTGTCGAAACAAACTGTAAGTTTTGCGACTATTTTAAAAGCTAATTTATCTACTAAATATCAAGAAGAACGTAATAGTTAGGTGGCGACGAAGCATTTTGAGATTTTTCGTCGGACTCTCTTCTATATACCTAAAACTGGTATGTATGTGTTCCTTGTGCTCTACGAAACACGAAACTGACGGTTTTAAGAGGAGGAAGTGGGGACACGCATAGCTGTGACGTCACAAAGATGGCGGCCGACCGTAACAAGTTTTTCTTCATTTCTCGAGTTCTATTGCATAAATTTCGTTGTTTGATATGTCATTTGAAAGCTTATATAACTGTCTATGATTGCTCTTTTAAAACCTACTAACTTAGTCTTGTAGTTTTTGAAATATTAACAAAAGTATGATATTTTTTTCATAATTTTTTTCTTAGTTACAGGTATAAGCTAAATTAAAAAAATCATTTGTGTACCTTAGTTTGTAAGTTTATAATAAAAATAAAGTCTGTTTTAATATCTTCTCAGAAAAATATAAACATCATTGTAGCGCTATAATAAACAAACAAGTTGTTACAAATTCTGTAAGGAAAGTACTCATCTAGTTTTTTCAATTTCTTCTTTATTTCATCAAGTTTTTCTACATTTATCGAGTTCTACTGCATCAATTTCAATGTTTGATATGTCATTTGAAAGGTTATATAATGTTCTATGATTATTCTATTAAAACCTACTAATTTAGTATTGTTGTTTTTAAAATATTAACAAAAATATGTTTTTTTTCATACACTCTTTCTTATTTACCGGTATAACTAAATAAAGAGAAACATAAGTGTGTCTTAGTTTGTATGTTTATGTATAACAAAAATAATGTCCATTTTATTACCTTTCCAGAAATATAAAGGTGATTGTAGTGCAATAATAAACAAACAAGTTGTGTTGTGACCAATTCTGTAAAGAAAGTACGAATCTGATTTTTACCGCTGTTTTCACTATTGATTTGAAAATGATAAGTATTTAAGAGAAAAAGCTGTGCTTTTTACAAATTAAAGTATAAATCTAATATGTTTTTACTTTTTTATTATAATATCAGATGTAATATAATTTCATACTAGCGGCCGCCCACGGTTTCACCCGCGTGGTTCCCGTTCCCGTTGAGAATATCGGGATAAAAAGTATTCTATGTTTTAATCTAGGCTATCTAATATCTGTGTGCCAAATTTCAACCAAATCCGTTTAGTAGTTTTTGCGTGATTGAGGAACAAACATCCAAACATCTAAACATCCAAACCCACAAACTTTCACATTTATAATATTAGTAGGATATTCATATTATAATATCACACATCCAGTAAATTAGAAGTAATATAAGCTAAGCTATTATAGAAACAATGTACAAAACAAAGTATTATTGTAATCTTAATAATAGTGCAAATAAAAACTATTCCCAAGGTGTAATGAAAATTACTTATTTTTACGTAAATCACATTGTACAAAATAGAAAATAACAATGAAATAATGAATGCGATAATGTTGACATAATTGAATTATCGAGTTTAGTGAACATAGCATAGCAAGCAACATATACTACTCATCAACATCCATAATGTTATGCTGATTAAAATATTTCTTTTCTAATATGGCATACTCCTTTCAATATACGTTTTTGCTTTGAGCGTGCACAGTCGCATTTCATTGTCAGGCAGTCTGTCTTACACTGGTACGATATGAGCTTGATATCTTGGTAATTTCAGTTTGTCTAGGTTTTTAACATTTGAGAAAACCGGTGGTAATTTAATTACCACCTTCTAGAGAAGTCAGAAGCACCATCTACACAGAGCTAATTACCAGACTTATTTGGAAAACTGCGATTATCCCGATCCGAACCCTACTCTTACCAGAAAACTGTGGCTGGAGGTTATATAACAATTCCCTAATTCCCATCACAAGCTTGAAACCTCCATCCAATATGTCTGCAAGATATCGAGCTCATATCGTGCCAGTGTAAGACAGACTGCCGGACGACGAAATGCGACTGTGCACGCTCAAAGCAAAAACGAATGATAGGATTGGAAAAGAATTAATTATGTTTTAATCAGCATAACTTTCTTGATGTTGATGAGTAGTACATTATGTTGCTTGCTATGCTCTGTTCACTAAACACATTATCTCATTCATCATTTCCCTACTTAATAAGTGATTTTCACTAGGTTTTCACACATTGGGAATAGTTTTTATTTGCACTGTTATTATAGGTAATTACAATAAATAATACTTTAGTTTTGTACATTGTTTTTTATAATAGCTTAGCAAGTACATCTAAATTGCTTGATGTGTGATATTATAATACATATAAAAGTAAACGTATATTATATGTATACTGTAATTTGTAAAAAGCACAGCTTCTTTTTCACAGCTCTTAAAATTAAATACTTATAATTTCAAAATCAATAGTGAAAACGGCGGTAAAATCAGATGAGTACTTTCTTTACAGAATTGGTCACAACTTGTTTGTTTATTATTGTACACTACAACCATGTTTATTTTTCTGAGAAGGCAATAAAACAGACTTTATTTTTTTGTTAAAAACATACAAAATTAGGTACACTTATGTTTCTCTATATTTAGTTATACCGGTAAATAAGAAAAAGTGTATGAAAAAGAATCATATTTTTGTTAATATTTAAAAAACAACAAAACCTAATTAGCAGTTTTCAAAAGAACAATCATAGGCAATTACATACACTTTCAAATGGCATATCAAATAAGAACATTGATGCAGTAGAACTCTAGAAATGCAGAATAACTTGAGGAAATAAAGAAGAACTTTAAAAAATCAGATGAGTACTTTCTTTACAGAATCGGTCACAACTTGTTTGTTTATTATTGCACTTCAATCATGTTTATATTTCTGAGAAAATAATAAAACGGACCATATTTTTTGTTATGAAATAACAAACTTAGGCACATTTATGTTTCTCTTTATTTATAGTTATACCGGAAAATAAGAAAAAGTGTATAAAAAAACGTATTTTTGTTAATATTTCAAAAACGACAAACTTAAATTAGCAGCTGTCAATAAAGCAATCATAAACAATTATATAACCTTTCAAATGAAATATCAAACATTGAAATTGATGAGGTATAACTCGAGAAATGAAGAAAAATTTCATTAAATAAAAAGAAAATGAAAAAAAAGTATGAGTACTCTCCTTACAGAATTGGTCACAACTTGTTTGTTTATTATTGCACTACAATGACGTTTATATTTTTGAGAAGATATGAAAACGCACTTTATTTTTTATTATAAAATTACAAACTTAGGTACACAAATCTTTTTCTATATTTAGTTTAAACCTGTAAATAATAAAAAGTTTATGAAAAAAAATCATATTTTTGTTAATATTTCAAAAACGACAAAACTAAATTAGTAGGTTTCAAAAGAGCAATCATAGACAATTATAAAACCTTTCAAATGACATATCAAACAATGAAATTGATGCAATAAAACTCGAGAAATGAAGAAAAACTTGTTACGGTCGGCGCCATCTTTGTGACGTCATAGCTATGCGTGTCCCCACTTTCTCCTCTTAAAACCGTCAGTTTCGTGTTTTGTAGAGCACAAGGAACACATACATACCAGTTTTAGGTATATAGAAGAGAGTCCGACGAAAATCGTGAAGGAGACGACTTATTAAATATTTGCCTCCTGACTATAAAGATTTTATTTGTGTTAAGATGTTTATCATTAAAATTATTTGAAAAATAGAACACTGAAGTCATCAAATCAGTAAGTTACGAATTACGGTAGTTTTAATGTCGGTTTTGTCACAGTTGATGTCAAAGTAACCATTACTTTTGCAATAACTAATAAATATGTAGTTTAATCGGTAAAGTGATTATTTTATTCCAGATAATTGAAGGCATTTTAAATAGTGCACTCACATGGTAGATTTAAATAAAAAAATTGTACATCTATTTTTGTGACGTCGTATCTGATCATTATACAAGGTGCGGGATGCCCACCCAACTCTAAAACACTTAGTAGGCACGCTACTAAACATTCCTGAAAAATAATTCTTCTTTATACGCGAACATTCCCACAGGATACCAGCCAGATTTATGTACAGGAATAGAAGTCCTACATGTAGTCTCAGCCTTACAGTGTCGGTTTTGCGACTTTGCTGGTCAGCCTGTAGGTCACGAGGCAAAATGTAGCAAAACTGACGTGACGTTCTCTTCCCATACTATATTCAAAATTATATTCCGATGAAAACATTTACTCACGTTTGGTATCAAATGTAAATAATAGTACATTAGAATATAGTTTATCTTCTAAAAATATTTAAATGTTGTAAACTAACCTGAATTTGAAGACAACGTGTCTCAAATCCGACACCAAAAATCTTGACGGCCGTGGCACTCACTAAAACACGTGCGTTTACTCGAAACGTAACAGAAAACTAGCTTTTTTAAAATGACTGTTGGTGAATGTAAAGGATGATGTTGCCATTTCAAAAACTAAAATAGTCTTAGTAAATTTTCAAATGGCAATTTTTAGCGTGACCAACCTGACATGTCCGGTCAGTATCACTTATTAAGATTTTTTTGGAAATCAAACTGTAATTTAATGGCAATAAGGCTTAAATTATTAACTACTGTCGACAATAGGCGATTAAGAGTACATTCAAACGATACAAAAATCTCACGGTACCCCAGTACAAAAAGTTTTTAGAATCGCTTCTACCATCAAAGAACTCGAGTAGGGGACACGCCAAAAACTAACACTTTAGTTTTTAAAAATGGTCATTCTTTTAATATTATGCAAAGTATTGGTAAAATAATTGGTTGAATACCTAGTTTAGAGTCTTTTTAATGCACTGCAATCATTATATTAGCAAGATACCTATAATTTTTCTTATTATTAAACTTTAAACACGGGGGACAGCCCAAAAGTGGGGGGTACACTTTTTTTGGAAAACCCTCAGTCTCCAAAATAAACAGGTACATGGTGTAAATCCCGATATAGTTTATTCTTTCATAAATCCGTCTGTAAAAAATGAGATATGAAAAAAATACATATTTAACAAAAACTCAAAATTAAATATTTTTTTTTACTTTTAGCGAGCTAATGAAAATGAGTAAACGAAGATTTGTAACGTTTAAAATATATTTATATCACAAGAAACAGCACTGACAACAGCAAAAACATGACACAACGTAAAAAGGAACAGAAATCAAAAGTAATAAAAAATAAGTTAAAAAACCATAAAGTTTGTATCAAAAAGAGGTCGGCTCGGCGACATTCCCGCGAATGTCGCCGAGCCGACCTCTTTTTGATACAAACTTTATGGTTTTTTAACTTATTTTTTATTACTTTTGATTTCTGTTCCTTTTTACATTGTGTCATGTTTTTTACACATAGATAACAGAATGACACTGAAACAAATTCATTCAACATCGTAAGTAAATATCGATAAACTCAAAAAAATTGACACACCACCCCAGCCCTAACTGTCGGACTCATTAAAAATATACACACAAATCAGTGGCCGAAAGGGGCCATAACTCCGAACGACTTATGACGTCGCCCACCAATTATAAAGAAGACAATCATACCATTAAGTGCCCAGCCCCGTGGACTGCAATACTTAACAATCGAAATATAGCGCTGTTGCTTAATCTAGATTCGATTCGGTAGTAATTTAATTGGTAGAATAGTATAAAAAAAACTACGCTAAATTCCCTGAACATTTGTTATCATTAAAAAATTTCAAGAAAAAATGGCAATTACCGAGTTTCTTGTGGTTTATTTATTGTGAGCTCCCAAAGTTTTACGCTTGCGAAGCAAGAAATTAGCGTAAATGATGTCAATGAATACCGTCTTCTTTTCAAAGAATACAGCCTGGTTTATGCACCCACGTTTTTACATTTTTACATTACAGCAAGGTTTATGCACCGATGTCTTCGATCATCTACCCACGTTTTTACATTTTATAGTGACTTTTCTGCCCTTTGAGAATTGAATGTGGATAACGGAATATTTTTCAATGACTCGTTGTTTTTTCCGTAGTGTTTCCACATCAAAAAGTATTCATAATTCAATAACTTTTTTTGCATGCGTTAAAAAGTAGACAAAACTTTATAAATGTAGCAAATATTTATTTTAGGACCAAATTCAATCGTTTACAAGTTAAGATTTTTTTCCATAGTGAGTGCCGGTCCTCCTTTCTCCAAGAAACATGACTGTGTCGAATACAACAGTGGTCATTCCTTGCTAAACGTGATATCTTTGATTTGTATGAATAGTCATTATTTTACCTAATGTTTATTAGAGGAAGTAGTTCAGTTTCATGGACTGAACACATCCTTATAATTTGAAGAGTGAGTAAAAATACAGCCTGTATTTAAAAAAAAATACATTTGCATCGCTTCTACAGGGTGAAATC
The DNA here is from genome assembly GCA_928269145.1 of Agriphila tristella. Lineage (NCBI taxonomy): Eukaryota > Metazoa > Arthropoda > Insecta > Lepidoptera > Crambidae > Agriphila > Agriphila tristella. The sequence goes on along the minus strand of OV743431.1, from coordinate 54,916,001 downwards.
GAAAACAGTCGACAAATTTTGTATTGTGGCTTATGCTGGATCCATAGCGCGTGTTTTGCTTTACACAATCATCAAAAGCACCTCAACATTCAATAAAAAAAAAGTATGAGGATTTTGTTTCGCGAAATAATGTTTTTTTTTATTGTGTAGGGCAAAACACGCGCTATGGACCCGACCTTAGACCGTCTAACTGAACAACTTTGTCTATGGGACTAACTTGGACAGAGCAAAAAAATAACCAGCTTTTCCATACATTTTTGTCAAGTAGATATACAACGTGTTAATGAATTAACGCAAAATAAGAAAACCGTTTCTTCGGACCATCAAACTGATAAACTTTTACTATGGGACCAACTCCGAAATCGCGAAAAAAAAATCAGCTGTTTTATACAAAAATTAATAACGGAAATATAAATTATGTATGAAGCAGCCGATTTTTTTTTTCGCGATTTCAGAGTTGGTCCCATAGACAAAGTTGTTCAGTTTGATGGTCTGAAGAAACGGTTTTCTCATTTTGCGTTAATCATTAACACGTTGTAAATTTACGTTTTATACGGGACAGTTAATATTTTTTTTGCTTTGATTAAGTTGGTCCCATAGACAAAGTTGTTCAGTTCAACGGTCTAAGCCAGATTTCAAAATTTGACGACTGTTCAAGAAATCAGCCTGTAGAAACCAAAACAACACAATACCCTTACTGCGTGATCAGTACCACATTTTCAATTTAAAATCGTTAACAATCACTCGTGACCAATCGCGATCTCGAATTCTCGCTGTTTATGAATAAATCGGCAGTTAAGGGATCGTCCGTCATAATGCGAAGTATTCCTTTGATTTTATCTGTGGGAGCAATATGGGTTTCACGACTCACGCTTTTCTCACGCGATGGGACATTATTAAGAATCGATAGTAGGGTGTTGGTGATAACGAGCTCGCGATTCTATTGTTTGCAATATAAATATCAAATATTCAGTATATTTTAATGGGCTTCCGGTAGAGTAAGATAGCACCAAGTAGTGATGTAAAAGACTCGAGTCCTCCGAGTCCTTTTGTCTAAAGCTCGGAGTCATTTTACAGGGCTCGCCTCGTTTTTATGAAGCTCGTCGACTCGGGAGTCTTTTTCATAGCTCGAGCCTTTTTCAGAGCTCGGCCAATTTCGAGCCATTTTCACGGCTCGAGCCTTTTTGACAGCTTCTCAAGGCTTTTTCACGGCTCGAGTCTTTTTCGGCGCACTAGTTGTGATGGGCTGCTGATGAATGAGGATAAGTAGAGCTATAGCACAATAGATTAAGCATCTATGGTGCTCTTTATAACATAAGTCATTCATCTGTTCTAATTTTGGAGACTAGAGTCAGATTTTAGGGCTCTGTGAGCTCAATAGGCTCGGCTTTAATATTATTATTTACGGAGATATTAAAGTGAGATACATAAACTCTAAGCTTTTTATGAGGCTCGCGTTCATTTTAAGACTCGAGTTTTTTTGAAGGCTCGAGCTCTTTTGATAGGTTCGAGCTCTTTTGAAGGCTTGAACTCTTTTGAAGCCTCGAGGTGTGGCTCAGAGAGCTCGTTTCTCGGCTAGGGTCGGGCTTACGAGCCTACCGAGCTCACCGAGTACTGCCAACCCGACTCGAGTCTTCAAAAGTAGAACTCGACGACTCGAGTTTTGTACATCATTAGCATCAACCCCTCAAATTTAGAGAGGTTTATAGTCCAAGATAACAAGGTCTAGCATTCCGGGAGTAAACACTTGCTTATGTCACTATCCAGTTGCGCGACTTTACAGTTACAACCAAAGAATAATAGTAAATTGTACAACAAGTGCATAAAACGCATCATTTTACCCGAGACGGTCAGGCGAGGGTGGATAGTCAAGTCGAGGGTAAAATGGGTTTTATGTACGAGTTATACACTCTGCTTTTCACTTCGATTGTGAGGAAATTAAACAACAATAATGTAAAAATAAAAATAAAAAACTTAAATTTTAGTGACAAATTATATATTTTTGGAATGTGCTCCTAAAGACCTTTCATTTGATACCCATGTTCAAAAATAGAAAAAAAAATCTTAATTTTTTGTGAAAAAATATATATTTTTGGAATGTTCTCATCAAGGCCTTTCATTTGATACCCATATTCAAAATGAAAAAAAAAATCTTAATTTTTTTTGACAAAAAATAGATTTTTTTGGATGTGCTCATCAAGGCCTTTCATTTGATACCCATATTTAAAAATTGAAAAAAAAACGCATTTTTTTTATAAAAAAATTAAATTTTGGAATGTGCTCATCGAGGCCTTTCATTTGATACCCATAGTCAAAAATAAAAATAAAAACACATTTTTTATAAAAAAAAAAATATAATTTTCGACTGTGCTCATCAAGGCCTTTCATTTGATACCCATATTCAAAAATAAAAAAAAAATCAAGGCCTTTCAATAAAATAGATACCCATTTTCAAAATTAAAAAAAGTATTATTACACAACAAAAAATGAAGAAACAGAATGAAATAACGAGTTATTTCAACGAAGTTAAATTGCGTGTGTGGCTGTTTACCTGACGACCTTTGTCTTAAAGTCTGAGACTTAGACGAAGATTTTACTTTATGCACTAGAGCATAAAAAGCGATTTTATGCAGCCTATGCCCAACATAAAGACGAACTTTACGAGCATGAGAAGTGAAAAGGATTTTTTCTTCCACACTCAGTACAAAATTGTTATAGTGCATTTTAATTTCACGTGACCGTTCTGTCTCGTAGAGCTGTATGTACCTGACACAGCATAATTATTAGGAGGTTTTTTATGGTGGACAGGTAAGAGCTTGACCGCTATCATGCCTGGTGGTAAACGATGATGCGATCTACCATGAAACGCGCTTGTCTAGAAGATACCTACTCGCTCGCGAGTTAAAGGGACCCAGATTGTACCTATCTGGAAACAGATCCAGGTAAGGAGTTCGGGTGACAAAAGGCGACTAATCTAAAGCGTCCATGGGTCAGAAAATTGCCAACAGCGTTTTTCAATGATATCGGTATTACAGCTACCAAGCGTGAAGCTTATGGTAACGTAGTCATCCCTCGGGAAAGAAATTAACTTTATTTAAAAAAACCTATTAACTTACATAAAATGTCATCAATAAATATCCAGCAGATAGTACTTAACATTTTTCAGGATTTCAAAGGTCACAAAATTATAAGATTCATAAAAAAATTAACGAGGTGATAATTTTCGAAAAATCAATAACACGATCTCTCCCCATTCACCCATTTATGGTGATTAAATAAATTTTTAATACTTGACGAATCAACACTGTTATAAATTCTTCAAGATTCCAATCTTGCGTCATTACATTTTACAATTCGCACCTTGAAATTATGCCTATTATCTGAACTTTTTCACAATAACCGTAAAATGCCTTTTAAGAAGACCACCAGTGTACATTTTGGGAGTAGGAAACAATATCATTATGCGATCGCGGCTATAAGACGCTTTATCAGGGTGGAGGATCATGGAAACTGTGAAACACATAAATATAAGCTCGTCCAACAGGATCCTGGGCGTCAAAGGATTGCATTGAAAGCTGACTGCACAAAGCTCGTGCGCTTGTAATGTGAATGATAAACTCATGGTCCAAGAAAACAAGGTTTGGCATTCCAGGCGATGCACAGGCATACTTCATTTTACAGTTGCGCGACTTCATAGTAACAAGTAAAGAATTAAGTTTTTTTTTTTCTGTCTTTGGATTTTGTTTCTTAGCGAAGATGACGTGTGCCTGTAGGTACCCACGTCACTTCCTCTATCTCGGAGTGTTACATCTGGCACATTAAATTATTGTACCATGGCTAAACTAAGTAAAACGCAGAGTAAGGAACAAAATATTTGTTTTATGAAATTTTAATAGTATTTTTTTATATTTATAAATGTAAGGTCTTTAACGATTTGAGTTTGAGTCTCTGATTTTTAAGACACTAATAGCTGCTTATGACGCCCAAAGAATTGACCATCAGCTATTTTTAATGTCCTCACTACAGGGGCACAGGTCTCCCTTATGGGTGGATAAGGAGGGTGGTCCATAACCCACCACGCGGGCCCAGTGGGGATTGGTGGGTGTTGCGGATTGGTGTGCTCAAATAATTATCGATTCAATGCTTTCGGTTACAAAACACAACTGGCTGTATTGCTACCGACTAATATCGATTGCATTGAGCCTACTATTTACAGCCATTTTGGTAGGTCCATGCTGGTTCTCATCATCCACGAAGAATTTATCTACCACTAGCTTGCTGAATTAAAACTTACAAAAGGTAAAGCTTAAAAAAATTATCAAAACGAATCCGCCATTTTGCAAAACAATAATCACCGCTAAAGAAGCGAATAAGCCGCGCTCATACACATTCCCACTCACAAAGCATAAATCTCAAAACCTATAAAAACAAATTAAAGCACGACTGCATGCCGCAAAGTGACAAAGCAAGGGTCCATCAGTTGAATGCTTCTCCATAAGGCTTCCTGGCAGACCTTAAATAGTTTTACGGCCCTATTACTACGAGAAAGGCAATTATTGCTCAGCGAACAATTAGCTAGCCTCGGGATGGTAGCGTACATTGCAACGCGTAGAGTGCTGCCCTCTTCTAAGTTTTTATGGGAAGATTTATTAATGCTTTGATTAATTAGATTGGTGGAACCCTGCATGGGAAGAAGAGTGGAATAACAAACAGGTGAGGTGTGAGGTTCGATCGCTGGTATAAAAATTTGTAATCAATATGGATTTTGTAACGGTTTTTTATAAATGAATGAATCCTAAACGTCTTGAACGGTCTAACTTATGTCCACGTTTTAAAATACGGTGGTTTTCGTTCACAGTTTGCAGTTAATACAATATGTCTTAAGTCAATCTATTTATTTAAAACAATAGCCAATATTAGATGTCAAATAGAGGTATCATTAGTTTTTTATATAGGTAAGTACATATTTTTTTTATCAATAACAATTTTCCTTATTCCTATCAAATGAACTTCATTACGTTTGAAAATTAAATGTTACCCTCAAAAATTAGCTGTACTTATATTTAATTTATTTGTTTTTAAGACTCTTTTTTAGGGTTCTGTAAAAACGGGACCCTATTACTAAGACTCCACTGTCCGTCTGTCTGTCTGTCACCAGGATGTATCTCATGAACCGTGATAGCTAGACAGTTGAAATTATATCAGATAATGTATTTCTGTTGCTGCTATAACAACAAATATTAAAAACAAAATAAAATAAATATTTAAGTGGGGCTCCCATTCAACAAACGTGATTTTTTTGCCTATTTTAGGTACGGAACCCTTCGTGCGCGAGTCCAACTTATACTTGGCAGTTTTTTCTATCTATCTATCTTTTATTTGCATCATCTCTTGTCGTATGAATGTAAATGATAGTTAGAATTGAAACTCCAATTTTGAGATATTTGATAAGTGGTCAACTAAAACCTACTGAAGCTAATCACGACCTGACCCTAGTCCGTCAAATTGTTTCAAAGCCGGATTCAATTCGGGCAAAAGCTTCAATTTTGCTAAAAGTTCTTCAATTTTTACGCCTAGCGTAAGTAAACTTTACGCAAACCGCAGACTATGGATCGTGGCTGCCCGATAGGATCTGACACGCGTCGCGGCAGAGATTGACGCGCAATGGGCTGGCTAGGCGAGAGGTGTTAAAGGCCCGATTGTCTACCATCCCGATTCCTGATATAGTTCGAGTGCGTTGATAAGGAGCGGAACCTTTTTAGCAACATTGTTCAAGTGTCAGGTTGTTTCTTGAATGTGACATAATTTTGCTGGGCATGAATAATCACCACCGCATTAAATCTTATAGATTTATTAAATTATATTAGGGGTGCCCATACTTTTTCTTAAGGAGATCGACCTAGCAAAAATTTATTACTAAGAGATCGACATTTTGACCGTTTAACTCACCAAATATTTATCAAGCCACGTTTAACCCACCAAATATTTATCCCTAATAATTTTAGCTATCCTTGGCTATCGACCTTAAGACCACTCACGATCGACCGGTCGATCCGCATGGGCACCTCTGTATAGATAGTATATTTAATCATGAACTATGAGTAAAAGAAATCACCCTAGACTGGTACAGTCAGCGTCATACATTCATCGATAATATGGAGACAGTCAATAGACCCAAATATTTTTGATCCATATACTGAGGACCTAAGAAGGCATAAATCATTTTCCCCATAGCTACTACCTACTGGGTAGTTATATAGATATAGGCCCAGCCTGCCTAGCATGACCGATTTATATCGCGTGATATAGCGTCTTATCACGTTTAACTGTTTAAAAGACAAAGGAGTTTGACAGTTGAGTGTCGATAAAAAGCTATACTTATCACGCGATATAAATCGGTCATGCTAGGCAGGCAGGGTGTATTCTGAGACATGGATATACCTACTCCGTTATTTCGGGCATCTACTTAGTATCCTACTTCCTAAAACTTTACTATGACTAAAATATCTGCTTTGTTATACACATAATGAGGAGAGCTACAGCTCTCCGCGAGTTGGGCTGCAGCCACAACAACTTTGTCACAGTTGTAAACATTCCTAGAATTATTGGTGTTGTCATTAACCACACTTCCAAGATATCCAGCGTAAGTTATTAGAGCAACATTGTTTGAGCGGCATTTCTAGCGTTTTTTGTTGCCACCTTTGGTTCAACATCGTCCATTGTCAGGAATTAATGTTTTAGGCTTTTATAGACATGAAGTATTGGGAATTCTAGAACAAATTACAATTTATGCTTTTCTTAAGTTGTGGCTTAACTAGATAGTAAGGATGTGTTAGATAACACGGTTCGCACATTATTTAGACAAACTTGTTGAAGTCTCTGTAAATAAGTGATTATTTCGTATATTCGTTAATGGTAGGTTTATTAAGATTAATTAAATCAAGATCAATCATATTAAAATCTAAAAATTCAATTAATTAAATCTGTTTGGAATTTAGTATTTTGATGCAATGATTTACATTTACCTATGAATCCAAATAATTGTTCAAAATGTTTGAATATTTACAAAACATTGAATAAAACCATAAGCCAGTTCCCCTTTGTCAAGGCTTTATGCATGGTTTCATTGTTTCTAATTCTGTGGAAAAAACATTGGAAGCACGTTAGAATTTTTCTTGTCAGCTAAAAGATGTCATAATCTAGTAGGGTAAAGAAATACGATTTATGCTTATTATGTGAGCTTATTTGAATAAATAATTTTTCAATTTTCATTTTTTTTTTCACAGAGCAAAGCATTGCTCAAAAACAGTTTCCAGTGACAATAAGTTGTTGTGTACTCAACAATTGGATCAGAATAATATTCTCGGTACCCAATCGCAACAAGCAAAAAAAAAACAATCGATTCACCATGGCGTTCCTAAAATCGAGATCGCGATCAATCGAATAAATTCAGCTACGCGTAACGGAACACATACTTCGTACATTTTGCAAACGGAAATATGTCAACGACTTTTTTTTAAAGCAAATATTTATTTGCGTTTTAAACTTTAAAACACCCACCTTAGGGTTAACGAAATAAAAAGTTTCGTTAACTTTAATTTTGGATGCATTCATAATATTTATAGTTAAACAGTTTACGGTAATACTTATTCGCGCAAGTTATTTTGTTTCGGTGAAATTCCTTTATGAGTTATGCCTTTGTTTCATTAAGCAAAAGGTGATGTGAATGATTTAATGTCACTAGTCTGTGAATGGGTTAAGGCCGTTTAATTGTGAACTGTGGCATTGTTGCTTTTAACTGCAGATAGTAAATTGTATGCCCGAGTCAAAAAATATCTTTTTTTTAATCTAGATGAAAAAAGGTCTTATGAAGTCATTTTGAAATATGAAAATAATCTCGATTAGAAAAGAATAAGCCCTTTTACGTTCTCACTTCTTGGTTATCGGCCGTCCTATTGATGGAAAAGGAGAATAATTATCGACCACGCGTTCTATGAATGGTGTTGATGAATGAACTTGTAGGTGTCTTTCTGGTGGAAAAGTAATTTCTTATTTGCAAAAGTCACTTAAGCGTAAAAAGGTTTCTATAATTAGTGCAATAGAAACTAGCACAGTGTAAGTGGATTGCCGTGTCAAAGGAATCGGCGCGGAAATGCTTGCATCGTGTCTTCTAGAGGATTCTTTAGAACAAGGGACTTCCGTGCGAAGCAAGTCACACACATTGAAAATTAGGATACGAATTTTCTGACATTCATAAATAATTGCATATTAATTTTAGAATATGAATATAAGATTCTTGATTTAGCCACAGGAGAATGAAGCTGGAATACAAAAAAGTTTTTAATGTAGATAAATATAAAAAAATAAAAACAAAACATTACACAAGTAAACGGACACTGTCGAATGAGATGTCTCAAAATTACGTTTTAAATATAAATTAACGACAATAATTGTCAAAAAAAATACTTCAATAAAACCGCAACTGAAACGATACCAATCTCATGCATATCTGATTGTTTTAGTAGATAATAATATAATATAAATGATAAATTAAAGACGCGTCCAATTTAATTAAAAATACACGAGAAGATGTCACTTCTGTCAGTGCAACCTTCATAATTTAATAACGAGTCGCGACGTCATCTCGTAAAGTTAATCGATATCAGATCGATTTCCGATTCTCAATTTAAAATGAACGGCGTGTTTCCGCTCACAACACATCTCGATTGTTTATTGCGATAAGTGGCTACTTATTTTGCACTAGCAGTTTGTTAATCTTGATGCATGAATATTAATCATACGATTTTTACATCATTCTGTAATATACCTTGTTAAAAAAGATTTTTTTTTCTGAACATATAATATTTTTGTTTATTTTTTTCTGGACATATAATATTTTTGTTTAACTTTATATGTAAATTAGTTAGATAGAGTGCAGATTAACCAGTTAATCAAAAATGTGCAAACCTAGTGAGCGGAGCGAGCGTATCGCGCCAGCGGCGTTTTTGTAAAATTTAACTTAAATTTCTTAAGCCTAAGCCATTTCGCACACTGTCTTTCGTGATTTAACGGTGTAGCAACCGTTAATATGCAGATTAACTAGGTAAAGTGCAGAAATCTGCTACTGTTATAAAAATTTTGCACTTTAACGGATCGCACCCGATAATCTGCAGATTACCTAATAATGCGCACATTAACGTCTTCAGTACTTTAGTAACTCTCTCAGTGCTTAAGGTCTATAAAGATGTGTCTATTTTATTATATATCTATTTTATTTATTGTATGGAAAATACTGTTATTATGTAAAAATTACTTTAAATAAAAATGACAAGCACTTAATTAAAAATTTACATGACACGCATGACACCAAAGTCAAAGATATGTGTAGCTACCTTTTTATAATCGCCGCCGTTGAATAAAATATCTGAAATCAATTTTGACCTTGCGCATTCGCAACCCAAAAACCTTCGCGTAACTGTAAAAACAATGGCCACGTCCAATTTCCTTTGCAATCAATAAAATTGTACATAATAATTTCATCAATCCAACAGTACTTCACCAACATATTTTTAACTTCTTTGAGGGCGCCACTGTAGCTTTACCCAAAGATTTAAGGTTCAATTTTGCATAATTAACCAAGTTTTAGTACGTTAATTCCATTTTTCTTCGCCTCCTTCAATATGTTTGTGCGCTCGTGAATTCAACTTCAAAAGTAACTCAACATTTTAGAACCATCTCACAGTAATAATTGCGTAAATTCGCCAAGTTCGAACCCTATAGTTATGAAACAATCAGTGTGACATGGTACTAAAGTGTTCAATGACATCAGAGGCTGCTTGTACAGTCGCGCTCGTAAATTTCGCCCGATGACAGCTGTCATTAGCGGTGACCATTACGTTGTTCGATATCGAGTTGATTTCACTTAACTCCTTTATAATTTTGATGCGATTTCCGAACGTGACTCTGACACCTTACGTATAGTGGGCGTAGATATAAAGACAGTGTAAAGGGTGCTGCAGTTGTTGTATTTTTTGGACAGTAAATAGTTATTTGTTATACAAGTGACCAAAATCAATTTGTGCTGCGAGTGGCGACTTTAAATCACGAACTAGCGAAGTAGTGACTTACTTAATGCTATAATGTTAAATATGGATAAGACATTACCGGTATGTGCTATATTTACTGACATGACGAAAGCTTTTGATCGAGTTAATCATAAAATATTATTAGAAAAGCTTTTCGCATATGGCATACGTGGCAACATTCTTAAACTATTGGAGTCATATCTTAGTGGTCGTAAAAATTTTGTAGAAATTAGTAGAATAAACAAAAAAACAAAGAAGGAAGAAACATATTTGTCATCTGCAAGGGAGGTACAATGTGGTGTTCCACAAGGCAGTGTGCTGGGTCCATTGTTGTTTCTGATTTACATTAATGATTTACCAAGGAACGTCCAACAACAAATGATCTTATTTGCTGATGATAGCACAGCTGTAATAAAATGTATTGACTATAATCTATATGAAAATAATATTAATGACGCTTTGAAAGACATAATTGACTGGCTTAATAATAATGACTTAATTATAAATTTGCAAAAGACAAAACTAGTGCATTTCTATCAAAGACTACGCCAATCAAACTTTAATGTTAACTATCAAGGTAATGCATTAGAGGAAGTTAACACCACAAGATTTTTAGGCATATTAATTGACAGTCAGCTTACATGGAAACCTCATGCAGATGAAGTATGTAAGAAACTAAGTAAGGCCGCTTATATATTATATTACTTATCAAAGAAAGTTAACACTGGAACATTAATAATGGCATACCCAACAAACATTTTGGCGCTAATTTCCACCTTTCTTAACGTTTGTATTGGTTTAATGGGTATATAAAAGCGTCCAGTAAAACTTTTGTTTGTTCAATGGTCATGACTATAACTAAATAACTCATCAAGATGAGTAACAGTAGCAAGAAGACATAATAAGACTTAGGTAGGTATAAAAGAGAAAAGCTGAACCACAGTAACACTAGGTATTGTAACTTCAAGTAACAATAAGTACCTAAGGTAATAGTAAGGTTTCTACTAAGTCTCACTATTTCCAAGTGTTCTTAAAGAGTGCTAAGTAAATGTTTTATACCACTTAACTTAGCTAGGAAACGTAATATTACTTAAGGAGGTAAAAACGGTATAGTCGGAACCATTATAGCACCTGTTTTTATAAATTCAAGTATCAGAAAATACTAAAGTAATATTATAGTTTCTTATAACTCTTTCTACCGACAAGGGCTCTTAAAAGTAGTTAGAAAAATATTTTTACCACCTAAGTTGATATAAAAGTATTAATCGCAACCTATTTACAGCTACTTAATTTAGTAATCAGTAACCCCTATATATGATAGCAATTGGTATTATGGAGTTACTTTTAGAGCCCTAATCGTTACAGCGGAGTTCAAATTTACTTTTATGCTACTTTAAGCAATATTAACATGCAACTTAACCATTGTAACTCTTATATTCACTTGAAATCATAAAAAATATAAAATATTACTTTTATAGATGTATAATGTCTCTAACCTCTAAAATAAATGTTATGTTTTCTGATCTGATTACATGCAAATTACAGTGATATCTGTAAGTAGTCAGAATTTTGTGATTTATGCCATGAGTACGTGGATAAAACGAAAGTGTCAGTGTCAGTCAGTCAGTGAACAGAAACGTCACCCTAAAATACCACTACCTTTACATCCAAGTCGAACCATAGTAAAACCAAACACTTTAAACTTGTACTCTTATTAAACTTTTAGATTTTTGCATTCACAATGCTATTTTTATATTAAGATGAATAAATAATGAAAAATATTAGAAAAAATCGGCTCACCCGTAGCAACTTAGACGGGATTCGAACCCGCACCCTTAGGAATCCGGCCCAATGCACTACCGATTTTTTCTAATATTTTTCATTATTTATTCATCTTAATATAAAAATAGCATTGTGAATGCAAAAATCTAAAAGTTTAAAATTGTACTGTTTCACCTTAATTGATTGTCTGGCACCTGCAATAGGTGCTACAACCGAATGTCGAAGTAGTTCTCTTCACATTGGTGAGATGGCGCTGATCTTCAGCGGAAGCGTGGAAAGTATTAGAAAATTTCGCCACATCCCTCAGCGGCTTGGTAGCATAATTGGTAGTGCATTGGGCCGGATTCCTAAGGGTGCGGGTTCGAATCCCGTCTAAGTTGCTACGGGTGAGCCGATTTTTTCTAATATTTTTCATTATTTATTCATCTTAATATAAAAATAGCATTGTGAATGCAAAAATCTAAAAGTTTAAAATTGTACTGTTTCACCTTAATTGATTGTCTGGCACCTGCAATAGGTGCTACAACCGAATGTCGAAGTAGTTCTCTTCACATTGGTGAGATGGCGCTGATCTTCAGCGGAAGCGTGGAAAGTATTAGAAAATTTCGCCACATCCCTCAGCGGCTTGGTAGCATAATTGGTAGTGCATTGGGCCGGATTCCTAAGGGTGCGGGTTCGAATCCCGTCTAAGTTGCTACGGGTGAGCCGATTTTTTCTAATATTTTTCATTATTTATTCATCTTAATATAAAAATAGCATTGTGAATGCAAAAATCTAAAAGTTTAAAATTGTACTGTTTCACCTTAATTGATTGTCTGGCACCTGCAATAGGTGCTACAACCGAATGTCGAAGTAGTTCTCTTCACATTGGTGAGATGGCGCTGATCTTCAGCGGAAGCGTGGAAAGTATTAGAAAATTTCGCCACATCCCTCAGCGGCTTGGTAGCATAATTGGTAGTGCATTGGGCCGGATTCCTAAGGGTGCGGGTTCGAATCCCGTCTAAGTTGCTACGGGTGAGCCGATTTTTTCTAATATTTTTCATTATTTATTCATCTTAATATAAAAATAGCATTGTGAATGCAAAAATCTAAAAGTTTAAAATTGTACTGTTTCACCTTAATTGATTGTCTGGCACCTGCAATAGGTGCTACAACCGAATGTCGAAGTAGTTCTCTTCACATTGGTGAGATGGCGCTGATCTTCAGCGGAAGCGTGGAAAGTATTAGAAAATTTCGCCACATCCCTCAGCGGCTTGGTAGCATAATTGGTAGTGCATTGGGCCGGATTCCTAAGGGTGCGGGTTCGAATCCCGTCTAAGTTGCTACGGGTGAGCCGATTTTTTCTAATATTTTTCATTATTTATTCATCTTAATATTAAAATAGCATTGTGAATGCAAAAATCTAAAAGTTTAAAATTGTACTGTTTCACCTTAATTGATTGTCTGGCACCTGCAATAGGTGCTACAACCGAATGTCGAAGTAGTTCTCTTCACATTGGTGAGATGGCGCTGATCTTCAGCGGAAGCGTGGAAAGTATTAGAAAATTTCGCCACATCCCTCAGCGGCTTGGTAGCATAATTGGTAGTGCATTGGGCCGGATTCCTAAGGGTGCGGGTTCGAATCCCGTCTAAGTTGCTACGGGTGAGCCGATTTTTTCTAATATTTTTCATTATTTATTCATCTTAATATTAAAATAGCATTGTGAATGCAAAAATCTAAAAGTTTAAAATTGTACTGTTTCACCTTAATTGATTGTCTGGCACCTGCAATAGGTGCTACAACCGAATGTCGAAGTAGTTCTCTTCACATTGGTGAGATGGCGCTGATCTTCAGCGGAAGCGTGGAAAGTATTAGAAAATTTCGCCACATCCCTCAGCGGCTTGGTAGCATAATTGGTAGTGCATTGGGCCGGATTCCTAAGGGTGCGGGTTCGAATCCCGTCTAAGTTGCTACGGGTGAGCCGATTTTTTCTAATATTTTTCATTATTTATTCATCTTAATATAAAAATAGCATTGTGAATGCAAAAATCTAAAAGTTTAAAATTGTACTGTTTCACCTTAATTGATTGTCTGGCACCTGCAATAGGTGCTACAACCGAATGTCGAAGTAGTTCTCTTCACATTAGTGAGATGGCGCTGATCTTCAGCGGAAGCGTGGAAAGTATTAGAAAATTTCGCCACATCCCTCAGCGGCTTGGTAGCATAATTGGTAGTGCATTGGGCCGGATTCCTAAGGGTGCGGGTTTGAATCCCGTCTAAGTTGCTACGGGTGAGCCGATTTTTTCTAATATTTTTCATTATTTATTCATCTTGTACTCTTATTACCTTTAAAACCCTGTTCTGGTATTACAAGTGCAACAATAGTTCTAACTACAGGCCATCTAGCACTTCTTGTTCATTAATAGTAATAATAGGAACCTAGGAATAGACGCCATGCTAAATCAAACATAACCTAAAAATTATTCAGAAAAAAACTAGTTTAAAACACATTTTTGTATAATTTTCTGATTTAAAAACGCAATATTATTACTACAATACACAGTAACTGTAAAAGACAGAGCCAATATCCTGTTTTTATCTAAATGTATATTGAGTGTATGTCCCGCGTGATAAAATGCAAATTATTTTTAATTCAAATTTCACTTATTTTCAAGGCCCTTCAAAATTGAGATGCAAAACATATATTATTTACTCAATAAAGTAGCACTCGCAATAAATCTTAGCCATATGATGAAGAAATCACACTTGACCGACGGAGTTATTGACAATCTTAATTTCACTTCCTTAGTTGGGCATCATTTTGAGACGATATCATAAATTGAATCAATGAAATAAAGTAACACTTTTGGATCTAAAATAATGAAAACTTATAGAAGAACAAAACTCGCTACAGCCCTGAGTTCCTAATCAACACTGATCAAGATACATAAAGTAACTCCAAGAAAAAAATGAACCTGAAAAAGAACTAATATATTACTATACAAATTATACCAGTAGACTTTAGAACTTGTGTACCACCTATAGTTTTTAATGTAACCATAATACAGACTTTAAAGTGCTTGAGGTAGCAAGATTTATATTATACCACCAATATAGACACACAAAATTGTTTGCCACTAACGCCACTCTATAGCTGTAATGTAACTCTCAGTGTTAAAAGAGTGAGCATTATAACCATTCTATTACTTATAGCGCTATAAGACGTGGGCCCAAATAAGAGGTTGTAAGGGGTTAGAGCGTGCTCTAACACCAATTGCTAAAACCTTTGTATAACTCTTGCTTGCAAAAATCACTTTTAAATAACTCTTTTAACACCAATTCTTATTACCAAAATGCTAGTTGGGTATGATGGTCTCGTTGCTTCCATTTTAAAGTACGGCTTAATTTTCTGGGGTAATTGCAGTGACAGGGAGACGATTTTCAAAGCCCAGAAACGTTGCATTAGGTCCATGACGGGGCTAAAAATGACTGACAGTTGCATGCCTGTGTTTAAGTCCTTAAAACTCTTGACATTGCCATCATTATATATTTTAGAAATTGCTCTTTTTGTTAAGTCTAACCAGCACCTATTTACAAAAGTTTCCCAAACACGAAAAAGGTCGATTCAAGTGCGTTCACAGTACCGAAACATGTTAAATTTGGGAAGATTTCATACAGCATTGCTTAGGAAAAGTGTGATGGGAATGGGACCGGCTATATATATAACAAAATACCTGACGAAATTAAGGAATTGACTAATTATAAATTTTAAAAGAAATTGACATCTATATTATTAGAAAAATGTTATTATTCTATTACAGATTTTCTAACTGATAAATTTTGACATTATACGATTTATTACTTATTATTTGTAATTGACATTTCTTAGTTTATGAATATTTGTTTTAAATGATTGAATTTTTGAATTGAATTTGAACTATTTTATTGTGAAACGATCAAGATAATATGAAATTGAATATTTAGTTTACCTGAACTTTAATTTAAATATTTGCATGCTAATTTTTGGCAGAATGTACTGGACCGAAAATTCTTTTACAGTAATATGTATGTACCTACATTCTCAGCAAATAAATGATTCTGATTCTGATTCTGTGTTCTGCGAGTGATTCTAATATAGACTACTGAGCACAGTGAGTGATTTAAAGGCACGAGGCAGAACAAAATTTTGGTCTCGTGTAAAACATACAACTTTTCACCTCAACCAGCGAGAAAATTTTCACGTGATTTCTTGTTAAAAAGCTAAATTCTGCATTCGAAACACGTTCACTCAACTCTTTTGGAGTTAGACAACTATCTTCATCGTTGGACGCACTCATTTTTTGTAATTTATCACAAAAATAGTTCGATCAAACCTGTGCTAAAAAAAATATGCATAGAGTATAGTAGATTCCCGTCGTTTTGTTTTACATTACGTGTTTTCCTCTTATTCATCACTATCCCATCTTATTCATTTACTTATTTATAATCATAAAACACTAATTTGTTAATAAATTTCATTAATTTTTCTTATTTTATATTTATTTCATACATGCGACCTCATTTCGTCCATACTTTTTATTTCGAATTATCAACCTTCTTTTTTAGTAATCCTTATTTAAAACTCCTTGGTATATCCGTGCATTTTATTTTTTTACTTTTTAATCCATGTATGACACCATAAAGCACTCTATCTATCCTTTTCTCACATATCAATTTTATCTCTCCTTGTCACTCTATTTTTATTTCTTTATTCTTTTAAAAGTTGGTCAAGAAGCTTATATCCACAGGTATAAGCTTCTTGAAGTTGGTGTTAGAAATTAAAAAAGCACTTTGCCTCACGCTCGCAGTAAAAAACGATTTTGCTGCGAGTTTTTACGCGCCAAAAGAGCCCTTTTTGTGCTGGAGAGGTGAAAAATATATTTTTAACACCAGAAGCACAGCACTGATTTTTTCCCATATCGTAGTAACTAAACAACTCCAAGGATTGTATTTATCTTATTCCCTACCTTTTTAGTTTTTATACCATTTTTCGACAAAAGGCAGAAACATTATCATAGAAAACAATAAGCTGATCATTACAGTTATAGCAAGACTGTGTCATTTTGAGAGTCAGTTATTCTTGATATACGAGATTCGGTACAAACATTAACACCCGTATTTAAGAACAATACAAACGACCAAAAAACAGCGAAAATGACGATGTTTCCTATTGAAAATGTGCCACTAAGAATTTTTTCTTAGGAGCTCGGGGGCGCAGTGGTGTAGCGTCTGGCCCAGCGATTGCGGAGGTTAAGCAACGTTCGCAAGGGTCGGTCACGGGATGGGTGACCAAAAATGTATCATCTCGAGCCCCTCTGTGCTTCGGAAGGCACTTAAAACGTTGGTCCCGGCTGCATTTGCAGTCGTTTACACCCACCAATCCGCATTGGGCCCGCGTGGTGGGTTATGGCCCGTCCTCCTTATCTACCCACAGGGAAGGCCTGTGCCCCAGCAGTGGGGACATTAAAAATGGCTGATGGACAAGAATTTCACGCGGTCTTTGGGCTGAACGGCTCATCCGATCTTGTGTGATCTGGACCTCTTCCATTCACTCACTCTCTGAATTGCCATCATCAGATAACCCCCGATCAATCCCTGGTCGAAAACCAAGGCTTACCTCATTTGTATAAAAATAAACCTGTGACCACTTATTTTTACTCGCGAGTATATTTGAAATTAAACACGTACACAACCTCTTTACTGATACTAGCGCTTTTTTACTTTCACGATGTTTCCGTATCTCCCACAACACCCTGTATACCCAAACCATGGGGAGGCACCTAAATTGAAATTAAAGAGTAACAGCAATGCCATAATGAGCCGAAGTTGTTGAATACACGTCATAATTTTGCTTGAAATACGACGTTACAGATTCGGTACGTAGCCTACGGAGTTAAGAAAGGGCGGAAAGGTTTGGTCCTTTTGGGATCATTGAGTAAACCTTTTGGCGTTATAGTAGATCGGGCACGGAAAATAGACAATAGTGTGTGGTGATGTAATAAACAAAGAGACTGTCTTTTATCACACATTGGTTGACCTTTCGATATATGTATTATCGCATTCCTGAGCAAAGATACATAAAAAGACGGACAAGGAAGCGATCCTGTGAAGAAGAAGGGTTCCTTTCTTCTTTTTGAAGAAATCCCAAAAACTACGGCAATGCGTTAATAACATAAAAATTGGAACAAAAGGGAAAAGAAAAAGAGATGAAAAATATAACAATATAAATTGTCCGTGTGTTATTGAATTACCATTGGCATCATCCAGTGAGAAAAGCGTTCAAACTTATTAATAATAATAATAAAACACTTTATTGCACACAAATATAGAACATACAGAAAACAGGTAAACACGATTAACAGAACAATAGCACACAAAAGGCGGCCTTATTGCTAAATAGCAATCTCTTCCAGGCAACCTTGAGTATTAAGAGAATAAGAGGAAGGAGCTGGGAATAGGGGTGGAGTGGGTGCAAATAAGGAAGGATAACGGATATAGATACCAGTGGCGAGGGGTGAAATTATGGCGAAGGTAAGCCGTTCTACAAAAATGTCATTATCTGCATAGTGGATAGTCGGGGTGGGCTTTCTAAAAGGTAAGCCGATGGGAATCGGCTTGTATGGACCCTTCGGCACTGATAGATACATAGAATGAGAGGACAAATAGTATAAATAAAATCAAAGAGAGAAATAGGAAAGGAAATAAGTACTAAGAAGGATGCTAGACAGAAGAAAGGAAATGTCTTCTAAGTTGGTCGCCGAAAGATTTCAATGTTTGAGCCCTCCTGATATTCTCCGGAAGTGCGTTCCACAAACGGACAGCATGCACAGAGAAGGAATAGGAAAGGAAATCAGTTAAATGGCGTGGGATTTCGAGAGTAAGATTTGAACTATATCTTATACGACTAAGCGACAATATACAGTATATAAATAAAAAAACAACTTGTGATATTTTGTTGCAGAAGAGGAGCAAATCACAATATACACATTGGAAAAACCATTCTGGTCGTCATCCGTAGGACGGTCATCATGGCTCATTAAGGTTAATACCGAATTTTGAGCGAATATCGATTTAAATGTATCGATGAAAGTATTCGATTTCGACCGATTATATGGCAACTTTTTGGCGTCATGTATAGCAAGGCATTTTGTTAATCGAGCATACAAATAGCCCGAAATGAGGTCGTACCACGATTGTAATCTTCATATTTTCTACTGACTTAATTTTTTGGCATTGAAATTCGCGATTATTTAAAGTAAAAACATTTCTTTATGCGACACCTCATAATTTTTACAACATATTGCAATGCAATCTTATGTAAAAATTTTCATTTAAAAGTAAAACAGCACTTTCATGTATTGATACTGTCATAAATTAGTAGGTAGGGATTCGTTTAATAATGGGTATTAATAAGAAGAAAATATTTTTGTTGTTGAAAATTTTGAATTTAGGCATTCACAATGCTATTTAAGATAATTAATATAAGTAATTGAAAAAAAACTAGAAAAAATCGACTCATCCGTTAGCTTGTCCTCCTGTCTGAGCTGCTAGGGTGAGTCGATTTTTCCTAGTATTTTTTTCTAGTAAGTATATTAATTAAGTATATTAAAATATTTTTGTTGTTGATAAATAGACTCCGACTTATTGCTCAGCATTTAGTTATCTTTTAGAATATCATGACAATTTAATTTAAATATTTTTCATTACCAAATAAGTTTCGAACTAAGATCACTTTGATATCGCACGCCGTCCATTAACTAGTACTTTCTCAATCTGACATTACAACTTTGTAATTAAGACTGACTTTATGATCGGAAATTAATGCCTTCCGTTTCATCTGTCGTAAATCAAACTTATGCACTTCTTGATTTGGTGTTGTCTAAAGTGGGTCGTATTCGTCGGACCACAGATGAAGAAACTCTGATATGGTTCTTGGACATTATTAAATTTAAGTACTAGTAACACAGAATGTGTAACTTAAATTTAATAATGTCCAAAAACCATATCGGACTCTGTAGAGCTGTTTGTGACATTTTTGAAAATTTTCGAAATGGCTGAAATATGATTTTCCCCATATCTGCGCCATTTTAGAAAACATTCGAAAACTGAATCGATAAAAAATCTAAATTATAGAAACAAAATAACTTCCAAAATTTTACGAGAGTCGGTTGAGAAGAAAAGACGGAAAGACAAACAAAATATTATTTCCAAAGCAGAAACGGAAACGTTTCGCTCGCGCTTCACCTTACACATAAAAAAAAACTATGATCCTTTTCTATGCAAAATATGTTTATCATAAAATATCTACGTAGCTAAATTCTCTAAAGTATGTCACTGGTCATTGCAATAAAAAATTTAGTAAAAAAACTTTTAAGGCGCTTTCCTGACCGAAAGTGGCGCCGCGGTGAGTTTTATTTAATACTAGCGGCCGCCCGCGACTTCGTTTGCGTGGACAGTTTTTTTTCTATCCCTCGGGAACTGTACGTTTTTTCTGAATGAAAGGTACCCTATTCTTTTTCTGCACCCCTGACAACGTGTATGCAAAATTTCATGATGATCGGTTCAGTAGTTACGACGTGAAGGCGTAACAAACAAACAAACAAACGGACTTTCGCATTTATAATATTAGTAAGGATTGTAATTGTAATACACAATTTTAATTAAAATTTTCGTGGATTTTTTAGGGCCGACGACAGTCTAGTATTTTTAGACGGTATCATTACATTCCCTTGTAGTCACTGCTAGAATTAGAAATAGCAAAACTGCTAAAAGTAGCCGTTTTTTGACAAATCGGCTATCTACTTCTACGAATGACTGCAAGTTAATGTAGTGATACCTTCTAAAAACACTAGACTATGAGTCCTAAAAATTCCACGAAATGTTTTATTAAAATCCTTTTCTATTAACCACTTATTAAATAAAACTATTGGTCAAGGAATCGCCTTAATAATAGGTATTATTCTCTAACAAAAGAGTAAGAAAGAACCAATCTTTCTATTACAAGTACGGTAGTAAATTAATGAACTTCCATACAATTAAAATCAGTTGATGAATGACATGAAAAAAACACTTAAAAAAACAACAGCTTCCGTAATGCTCTATTTAATGATTAATGATTCGAATGCCCAAATTAATGATAAATGATTACAGTATTGTAATTAAGAGGAACTGTGTGTTCATATTGAGTTTATTTTTTATGTAAATAATTATACTTTCCACGCAATTAGCAATCAAAAATCGTACGAAGTTTCTCTTCGAATCTTTTTTATTTTATATTAGCTAGATTGGACTGAAATAAACTAACAATAATTATAATTCTTACAATGAACACTTTGAATGTATTTTTTTTAATAGTTGATAGTTGCACTGATAAATTGATCCTACTTATAAAAAAAACCGGCCAAGTGCGTGTCGGGCCACGCTCAGTAGGGTTCCGTAGTTACCGTATACAATACCATTTTGAATACCACTATAATTTTTCGTATGCAAAAATAACTTTGTTTTTCATAGTGTTTGTATGAATGACAAAGTTATATTTGCGGTTTTGGAAAATGTGATATATCTCTAAAAATTATCACTATATCTCGTTCAAACCGTTTTTTTTGAAAGTTTTCGTTGAAAGTATTTATTACGATCTACAACATATATTTTTTTTAGATTTTTCACTTTCTTATTTTAAAAGTTAAAAAATAGTCTTAGGAACCTCAATATCATTTTTAAAGACCTATCTATAGACATAGTACCCCCGTACGTATAGTTTTGATGAAAAAAAAATTGTTTCATTTATGGGGAGCCCCCCCTTAATCTTTTATTTTTTATTTTTATGTAAAAACCTTAAAGCGGTTCACAGAATACATCTACCTACTAAGTTTCACTTGTGTAATCCTAATACTTTCGGAATAAAATGGCTGTGACATACGGACGGACAGACAGACAGACAGACAGACATGACGAATCTATAAGGGTTCCGTTTTTTGCCATTTTGGCTACGGAACCCTAAAAACATATATTACTTTTTACCTCGTCTTTGATTCAGAAGTCATAAAAATAAATAATCTTCAAGATCTACCTAAAATAAAATTTTAACTTTCTGATGTACGAGACATTTAAGAGAAAAAAATGCGAGGTCTTTTAAAGGGTCATTGAAGTTGAAATAATTATTAGGTTTGATTTATGTCTTGTCGCGTTTTATTATTGAAGTGACGGAGAAATGTAATAAAACGGCCAAATTAGAATTATTACAAATTTACTAGATACTATTACATATAAGATTTACAATAATCTAGGGGTTACAATAAAATAGGGACGTGGGTAGTTTTGAGATCGCACTGTAGTAGATTGACTGTAATAGAACGACACTCCCCTGTACGGTCGCGCTGTCCGATGAACTTCGACTGCGACTCCAGGTCTTCCAGGTTCAGCGGACGGCTCGTAGGTATAGAACAGGCTCGACGAGCGACGGCCCAATTCAGGCGCAATAATGCCCGTAGGGAGTTCCTGAAGAAGCCAAGGTACCAAATTAGTACCAGGATTGGTAACTCTGGTACTGCCACTAGGAACACTTAGCCGGTAAAAAGGGTTCGATCAAGTGTAAGCAAAGCCAAGCCGAGAAAAGAGAAGTGCACCGGGCTAACACGTACACGGAGTGATTTGAGCATTTTAAATTAAACTGGGATGAAGTGGCAGTACAAAGAAAATCAGAAACGGTTACAACTAATCAGTAACTGGTGGCATTTTACTATTTTAATTAGTTATTATAATATTATTATATCTATATTACTATTCTTAATTACTTGTTATATGTTACTATTTATTAAATTACAATTAACCTACACTGCCTACAAAATATGTAACGTACGTTAATATTTGAATTTATTGAAAGGTAGAATTTGAAAATGTATCTTATCTATTCTATTAATTCGCACACTCAAAACATTGCGTAACCGCAAACCACAAAAGCATCTATGCTAAAATAAAACTACAGCTGTTATAATACGATTATTAAGATTTGCACAACTTACCCAGTACGGGATTGAAGGTAATCACAATCACAATAAACACTATCTGTGAGCTTCAGCAAATACCAACTCTAAGATTATTATGTAGGTACAACAAGTTTAGAACTTTAGGTGGTTAAATACCTATTAAAAGTATTCGTAGCACGAAATTATTTATAAGAGCGGAACACAGTTGTTCGCAAGCAAGATCGAGCGAGTCAGTGACGCAATCCGTAGCCAACCGCTCTGGTTAGGAACGCCGCGCCTCGCCTCCTGCGCCCGCGTTCCCCCCGTGCGTATTCGCTGCGCGCGCGCACCGTTTTATAAGACGGCTACCTACAATGTAATAGAGATTTTTGTTTACTTTATAAGTTAGTCACGGGACAGAATGCAGAAATATAATTAACGGATGTTACAGTCTGTCTGTCTGTTTGTACGCGCATCAGGCAAAAACTACTGCCAGAATTGGATGCGGTTTTAAGTGTTATATTGCTGAAATACTAACTTAAAATTGTAGTGTACCTATGTTTTTTCTTAATATGCCACCTAGAAGCCGATTTATCTATATATATAAAATTCAAAGTCCTGACTGACTGAGTGAGATATCAACGCACAGCCCAAACCGCTGAACCTAGAAACTTGAAATTTTGCACACAGATACTTTATACAGTTTAGGCATCCACTAAGGAAGGATTTTTGAAAATTCTATCCCGAAGGGGATGAAATAAGGGATGAAAATTTGTATGAAAATCCCTCAGTTTTGAAGCTAGGATCTTCAAATTTTGTGTTTAGGCTGATCATTAAAAATAAATAAATACGTGTCTCAGCGTTTTCCAAAATTCTACCCCCGAAGGGGTCAAAAGGGGGATGAAGTTATGTTTAGAAGATAATCCTTTATTTTGGAAGTAAAAATCGCTAAATTTGTAATTAAGGCTTACAAATGGAAATCTAACGCAACGTATATTGTTATTGCTAGAATTTCAACCCCTATGGGGATGAAATGGGGGTGAAATGGGGTAAATAAACCTAAAAATAGATATGGACGTCGTTATTGGGGTTTTCTGGGATGAAGATTGCGAAAATTACATTTATTTTGAAGTCCAACACGGTGGACATGATTTAATTCCTAAAGGGGTGAAAATTGGGTTCAAATTTTGAATGGAAAAATAATATAAAATAGACAGTACAACTTTAAACTTCGTAGGAGCACGTCTATAAATAAATTGACAAAAATATATTTTGTGATTTTGAAAATCAACCCCTTAGGGGTTAATGGGGTAGGTAAACATAAAAATCGATATGGAGGTCGTTCTTGAGGTTTTGTGGGATGGCGATTGCGAAAATTACATTTATTTTGAAGTCCAACACGGTGGACATGATTTAACCCCTAAAGGGGTAAAATCGGGGTTCAAATTTTGTATGGAAAAAGAATATAAAATAAACATTACAACTTTAAAGTTCGTAGTAGCAAGTCTAAAAATAAATAGGCAATTACATATTTTGTTATTTTGAAAATCATCCCTTAGCGGTAAATGGGGTAAGTAAACATGAAAATCGATGTGGATGTCGTTTTTGAGGTTTTATTTGATGGTGATTGTGAAAATGACATTAATTTATAGTCCAACACGGTGGACATGATTTAACCCCTGCAGGGGTTAAAAATGGGGTTCAAATTTTGTATGAAAAGAGAATATAAAATACACATTACAATTTTAAAATTCGTAGGAGCACATCGGGAACGGGAACGGAAACGGGAACGATATACCTACAATTCTGATTATTGTAAAAAACTAGCTTCCGCCCGCGACTTCGTCCGCGTAGATATTAAAGAAAATCCTTAGGGAGCCTTCAACCAGGATCCGACCAGCCGTTTTTACGCGATTAGGCGGGTCCCCACCAAGCGAGCCTCGTGCGAGGCCCGCCACACGCGGCCAACGTCTTGCCTCGCGAGGCAGCGCGCTTGGTGGGGACCCGCCTAATTGCGTAAAAACGGCTGGTCGGATCCTGGTTGAAGGCTCCCTAAGGATTTTCTTTAATATCTACGCGGACGAAGTCGCGGGCGGAAGCTAGTTATTAATAATAACAATGTCTACGAGAGCGAAGAAACTGAACGACTTTACTTAGCCTAAACTGAATTAATTAATTTAGCCCTAGGGATGTCTAAAGTGAGAAAAGAACAATATATTGATAGGTACATCGTTATTTAAAAAATATCAATATAATCGACCTCAATTTATCGCGAAAAATTATCGATATATTGATTTACTAGCGACCGCCCGCGGTTTCACCCGTGTGGTTCCCGTTCTCGTAAGAATATCAGGATCAAAAGTATTTTATGTTTGAATCCAGGCTATCTACTGTTTGTGTGGCAAATTTCAACCAAATCCGTTCAGTAGTTTTTGCGTGATTGAGGAACAAACATCCAAATATCCAAACCCACAAACTTTAGTTACTTTATTATAGTAGGATTGGTCAAATCCGGTCAAGCCAATACACTAACCCATAGGTAAATAAAATAATCCATATACAGGCCACAGATTAATGGAAAACAAAACATATAAGTCATAGACAATACAGTACAGATATGTTTTTTTCCATTCATTCCATTCTTTTATGGCTTTGTATTCATGCGACTTCAGAGTGATGTGATGCTAATAAATAAAAATACTTATCGTTTTTGGTACGATTTTCGATATTGGTTATTTTGTATCGATATAATAATATCGGATCAAAATATATCGGCAAAAAATATCGATATATCGAATAAAAAATATCGATATCCATCGATATTTTTCAACATCCCTACTTAGCTCATTTCAACAAAGTTCACGCAGACGATAATACGTTAGTTAAATAATTTCGCATTATTATTATTATCATCACATTTAATTTCACATCACATTTAATTATTATCACATTTAATTTTTCTCTATTCATTCTGGATGTATTTTAGCTGGCAAGAAGAATAAGACCAAGAAACTATCGGCTTTATCAGAAGTTACGATATAAAAAATACAAATATCCAAAATTAAATAAGAACTTACGGATTTCAAGATAAATTTTGTTTTATGTATATTGTATTAACTATTATAATAACTTCAAGTTACTAATTTCATAGAATATCCAATAGGTACTGACAGCTGAATTTCTATTCCCAATTTCATAGTAGATCTTATTGTGATAAGTATTACGAATTCTTGAACACTAAAGACACACACATTACCAAGCACCTTGTATTAATGCTTTGCACAATTTCTTTTTATACCACTAATAGTTTCATGAAATGCAACTATTTTTCACAAAGCTGCTAATTTGCGAAATGATCAATAATATCTCTGTAATCAGACAAAAAGGGTAGGTATTATTGCCAACGCACAGAGTGAAAAAATTCTGTGAGAACCAGAGGAAAAGCTTCAAACAGCGTTCCAATCGTGTAACGCGCATTTCAAGGTGCTAGTTCGCACCCCAGCGGGCGACACTTGCACCCCCGCGTGTGCGTGTAGTAAGTAGTGCAGGGTTGTCAGACTATTATTTTGAAGGGCCATGTATATTTGGGGTGTGTTAGCGGGCCAGACTCAAAATTAAAAACCCAAACACATACTAATGATTACATTAAAATCTTTCCTAATTTAGTTTAAGTAAATTTTCATAAAAAGGAGTTGTCTTGAGCTTGAGGATTCAGATACTGAGGTCCCTTATTATTTGACAATACTTTTATTAGCTTACAATACGTAGTGTCGTTGTGGCTTCGAATGCCGTCTAAAATCCTCACTTGGTAGATTCTGGTCGTGGGCCGTATCTTTGACACCCCTGTAGCAAGTGTACCCCCGCTTTTCATTTGTTTTGAGCTTTTATTCTGTTGTTTATTATTCCTGTGTCCAATGTTTATGCAAGAAGGAAGCAAAAGGTGCGCAAACGCACGTGGACACCATACCGCGCTGCCTTAATGGATGCGCAATAAAACTGATGCATAGCTTGGCTATATTTCAACCGGATATATGGTTATGGAGTTTAATTCATATTTATGGGTGTTGTTCAATATAAAAAATACTTAGTCCTTAAGTGTTAGACTTTAAGGTTGGTTTTAGAGGTAGCAGTTAAGGAGGTATAGTTAAAATTTGTTATCAGCAAGAATTGATCCACAAATCTTCCAGTCAACTTCACCTTACCTTGAGTGAACTGTATCATACCAAATTTATTAACAAAAAAGTATCCGAATTTACAGGCTTTTTTATATGCTAAGCTTCGAAGCTCTCAATAACTGTAACGATATGAGCCAATACAAGAAACTTAGAATCAGAACCATCTTTAAGATGGATTCCCAATAAAAATCGTTGAATAATTCCTACCTAAGCATTTGCACATTCCCATAATAATCTCTAAGGCGGTCGTGTTTGGTTAAATACTTTGATTTATCGCTGCAATAATGTGGTTCGTTGAATATTTATTTGTCATCACCATTTTTGTTGTTACCATTACCTATTGAAGTCGGTTTAGTTTTTATTAGTTAATTCCCTATTCATTGATTATCTTCGCCGTCCTGTTTATATTCACTTCCTCTTATAGCATCACCTGGATATCTTTACATCGGCTTTCGTACGAAACACTTATGAGGAGATGGTTTTTATTACATTTGAATGCAGTTAATAGGTCATTTTCCTAATAAGAAAAGCGTCTGCAATTTCATCTTCTTTGGCAGTTTCATTTGCAAAAAAATCTGCTGTTTTTATACAAAAATTAATAATGAAATCAAAATGAACGAACAGCTGGTCTGCTAAAACTAACAACGACATTTTTCCGCGATTTCTGAGTTGGTCACATAGTAAAAGTTGATCACATTGATAGTCCCTATCTACTATTAAAAATATTACCTAAACATAATGTTAAACTCATATTACACAGTAATCAAATTATTATTATATTACAGACAGAAAACCTCCTACCTACGTAAATCTCCTTTCACCCTGTTATATACGCGCACACACACGAACACACACACACACACGCACACACACACAAACGCACGCACACACATTCAAACAAACACAAACATATACAAGTCCATAATTAATAATACTGTATGTAGTATAGCATGTTACAATTAAACTACTTAAACTACTTGCTAAAAATAATGCTTAAAAATAATAGAGTAACTTAATAAATTATTCGATAGGAAACTATATGTGTCAAACGCGACAGTAGATTTACACCTAGTAAAAATGTTACTGGTCACTGCGATACAAGCTTTGCTTAGTGCGGAGGCCGCTAGAAATAAGTTTGCAATGTATCACTTTTGGAAATAAAGTTGTTTATTTATTTATTTATTTATTTATTGGCGTGTTTGATACATCGCTTACGAATAATCTTGTAACTTCAAATTTGAAAGAGCTGCGAGTCATGTTTTATTTTTAGGAACTACATTATGTAGTATATTCTGAAAACATGAATCGCCATGTCTAACCCTTATCTTGTATGATCGATGGACTGATTATAATAGCAAACAGGTTATGTATAAGCGCTTTGATCTAGACTTTGACCTTTGTGTACTTAGTTGGAGTCGCATCGCCGGGTGAACATTCAGCTAGAAAAAACATGAATAAAGTATTATGACGTATTCTCCAAACAATTACTTTTTTCTGACTACGACGAAGCAAAAAGGGGGGTTATAATTTTGACCGGTACTTATATGTATTTTATAAAAAAAGATGAAAATATGTATTGAGCAACATTTTTATCAATAATAATAAACTTCCTTTTACTAAATCGTTGTTTCTTCAATTTAAGTCTTTTATGTATTTACCCGTGCCCTTAGCACGAAAATCTATACAAAATACTTAATCGACAAAGAATTCCAAACAACATTTCTCTATTCCAAACTAAAAGATTTTTCTTACTGACTTTGACCAAACACATCCAACTTTTCCTAGATCTGAATCCTCGGCCGTGAGAAATAGACCGCTCGTGGAGTGACCCCGTCTAGTTTAGGCAATATCGCGGGATCGGCCGATATCCCGACCGCCCGCGATCGCCGATCGCAACCTGATTTATTCGCTAACGGCACGGCCGCGACCTGACGCGGGCAGCAAAATTTAGAGCAGCGGATTTAACGAGCGAGCGATTTAAATCAAAATATTTTTTTAGCCTTACGCCTCCATTTTCGCGCTGAACGCTTTTTCCATAGCAAATTTCCGCACACATCATCCGTATCGCACAGTGAAAGCCTGTCGGTTCTATGTGTCTACAAGATCTCCCACTTAGAGCTTTGGGATGGGAACTGATGACGCGTAACTAGCTTCTTTGACATCTGCATGTATTTTTATCGGACTGAATAAATAATTTAGAATTTTCTTTTAGACTGACGTAAAATAACTTTCAAAACGCAAATGAGAAGCTACCTACAGGATTGCTCTGAGCCAAGTTTTTCAAGTTAGAAAAGGTTCAGGATACTCATACAGTATAATGCTACTAATGTATTATTAATTTTGCAAATTCTGAAGTGCGACTCCGTTTTGTGCGGGTTATTATTTTTACAAATACTATTCCGCTTCCGCTCACCGCTCCGCTTATCGCTAATCCAAAGGTCATAGTACAAAAACATCTTTGACTCACGACCCTCCGTGAAGACCGTTCACGACACCATTTTTCGATCGTTTGTCATTTTAGGAACATTGGAAGTCATTGATAGGTACCTGAAAAGTTACAGCTGTGCAAAAATGGTCCCTTATCTATACTTACAGAGTGTTTGGTACTGCATTATAAAGTCGAATATATAAGGTATATATGGTACTGCGTTATAAAGTCGAAAGGCACCATCAAACTGAACAACTTTTACTAAAGGACCAACTCTGAAATAGCGAAAAAAATCAGCTGTTTCATACAAAAATTAATAACGAAAATATTTAAATGTATAAAACAGCAGATATTTTTCCGCGACTTCAGAGTTGGTCCCATAGTAAAAGTTGTTCGGTTTTTTGGTGCCTATCTACCATATTTTGCTTTTTATGGCTATTACGAAACAACCTGTATAAATAATACTGATACTACACACATCATTATCAACATACAATACTGATGGTGGTTAAATCATAAAAAATAACACTTAACGTGTAGAAAAACAACTTTTACATACGCATGAACTAATACACAATTTTGTTGACTTTAAATTAGATTTCATTGAATTGGAAACTAATGACACTGAACTAACATAAATAGGTATATGTTCCTTCGTCAACGACTATCGAAAGTAAATAAACAACTTATTATACATAATGATGTTCACTTCAACCAGACGCATTCACATTCGCATTAATTATAAATAACTAGCTTCCGCCAGCGACTTCGTTCGCGTGCGTGGACGGTCGAGAAAATCCTTAGGGAAGCTTTAACCTGGATAAAAAGTGTTCTATGTTTTTTTAATGTCCTGCCTTGCTAGGTAGCCCGCTTGGTGTGGAAGTGCCTTGCGCGCGCAGGCCTCTGGGGAGCGCGTACGCGACCGAGTACGATGTCGGGCCACGTGAGCCCTGCCGCAAGTGGCAAACGCTCTGCTTCGCAAGCGAGGTACATTCACACAAGCGAGGTACTGCCTAGCGAGGCAGGACGTTAAAATATAGAATACTTCATATCCTGGGTTAAGGTTATAAATCCTAATATAAGTTTTATTGGAATAGTTTCAAAAAATGTGTTAAAAATAGTATATACAGCGTGGTGGTGGCATAAATAAATCTATAAAAACTCCCCATTTATATTTTTAGAATTTGTATGAATATGGCTTTTGTATCATATTTTTTTCAAGCCAATATCGGTACTCGTTAGAAATTTATCGTCACTGGAAAAAAAATTTATTTGTAAAATTTTAGATGTTCGGCATTTCAATTACGGCAATTCATGTTTTTTGTATGTAAAGGTGTTTTTTTATTTCTGAAAATGATTGGCCATCTTTTATTTATCCGAAAATGATACTCGATTTGCCATAGTAGCTATACATTAGCAGTTGTTACGCCCAACAGTAGGCGTGGCGTTAGAAAATTTCACCCCCTCCCCCTCCACCCCAACAGGGTGTCACCCGGTGTCTTCCGGGCGTTTTCCACTCTGGTCCACCTAAGGAACAAGTGTGCCAAGTCTCATTCTTTAATGCAAGAAATATCGGTGTTGTCCTATACGTTTCCCATAGGGTGATATTTTCAAAAAATATCGGAAGAGACTCAAACATAATTTGAAAACTATAAGTGCTATCACCTTCATTCAAAAAATGATTATTAGAGAATTTAATGACAAATATATTGTTTTTAAACAGTTTTGTTGTAGCTTTCACCGTTTTTTATTAAAAAAATAAAAACTGCAATTAGGGACACAAAACGCCCCTCCCAGGGGGGAAACAATCACTTTACGACTTGTTTCTACATCTATATTTTATTGTATACGTAAAAGCTACATGCATGCCAAGTTTCATGCTTTCTGCCGGATGGGACCATAACCTAGTACAATATAGGTTGAAATGAGCCGTACTAACGGGTTATTGTTTACTTTTAAGTAGGGGTGCATCCGATGCCGATACCGATACCGATATATCGGCGATTCTGCAGGTTTTCCGATATATCGGCATCGGCGATATTTTTAGTGTCGATACAACGATACTTTTCAAATTTAGCGTTTCAAAGAAGTTATGTAAAGGCGCGCGCTTTTTATTGCAAACGATCTTCAAACGAGGCACGAATAATTCTCGGGGAAATCCCGCACTTTTCCACCGTAACTTCCAAATACCTGAACAGATTTGTATGTGAGTATCGTTAGAATCCTTACACCATTCCGAGATACACTAGCTATAGTTTTTTCAACGGCTATAAATCAATATTTTTTTAATATTAATATAAAAAAAAATCTTCTATTACTTATTTATTTATTTATAATTAGGTACACTGACAGATAATCGTCTCTAAAATGTTAACTTCAAAGGTAAGATATAGCTAGACTAGACAATAATCCACTAGTAGTGTACACAGCATGATTAATTACTATCTAATGCAAAATCTAACAAATACTCAAATTAA
This sequence comes from Agriphila tristella, assembly GCA_928269145.1. Lineage (NCBI taxonomy): Eukaryota > Metazoa > Arthropoda > Insecta > Lepidoptera > Crambidae > Agriphila > Agriphila tristella. The sequence continues at coordinate 54,884,071 of OV743431.1, read as the reverse complement.
ACCGAAAGTAGGTTAATAATACAATAGGTAGGGAACAACTTAATGTAACAAATCAAATGAGATTAATAAATTACAAAGTTAAATCTACAATTACTACAATGTTGGTATCAAATGAAAAGCATTGATGAGCACATTCCAAAACTTGATGAGTAAGTTTTCACTAAAATGTTTAAATTCAAATAAATAACTTAAATAATATTAAAAACTACGACTACCCTAACAAAAAACTCCCGACTGCAATGACACTTGTTTTTTTTTCCTTTTTAGTACCTACATTTTTTATCTTCATTTAAATTCACTAAGCGTATCGGTATCGGTATCGCCGATATTTTTATAAGAGTATCGGTATCGGTATCGTATCGGCAAAAAGGCGTATCGATGCATCCCTACTTTTAAGCCATTGACCATTTTACCGTGCCAGATGTGGAAACACCCCGTCAGGTAGTCGGTCACTCTAACAGTATAATTCCCCAAAGAAAATTGTTACAACGAATTCATCGTAATGCCACGTGGTTCTCTTTGAATACTGCCCGATGAGAGCCACGGAGCAAAGAAAATTTAAATTTAAATGTGAAGGGAAGAAAAATAAAAAATGGTATGGGTTTAATGGTCTATATTGTTAAAATTTGGTTTACACCTTACATAAGAAAAATTCCAAAATACTAGCTTAGCGATAGGGGTCGCTTTACATGGGTACGATTTGGTTGGTGTGCGTTGGGCCGCAAAAGGTAAAAGTTACAGTTCTACGTCAAGAAACCGAGCCCTACATGGAGATACCACGGTTCACTAAAAGAGCTAAATTGTAGTGAAAGTTACACCGACCTCATGTGTCCGATATGATGACAACTTCTAGTTATTAATGCTCCTGTGAGTCTTGAATGAAATTAGGACTCGGTGGACAGCAATTCGTTCAGGCCGGTGACGTGGCCGTGGATGGACACCGTCCCAAAGTAGGGTATTCTCATAAAACGATGAGTCGAATAAAATTAACTTCCCATAGCTGTAACAAAATATGTATGATTAGCAAACTGGAAAACCGACCACGAACACGTTGTGCTATGCGGCATGGCGGCGTGGCGTGGGAAATAATATTTCCAAGATTCTTACCAGGTTTTCGCTGAACAGAATCCTGTTTAGCGGGTGTTCAAACCGCCTGCTCCCACCACCCGTTTGAAACTTTGCCTGGCCGAACTCAACCACAGCAAGTAAAATTGGAGAATCTGGCACACCCTCAAACCAGTGACCAGTGGTTCTACCTGTAATAAGAACAACCTCAAAAAAATGTTCCTGGCGTCTTGCGACATCTGCATTAAACAGATAAAACTGCACTTACCTCAGTAGCGTTTTCTGACTATAAATTATTATGCGAGCGACTCTCGCCGCGTTAAATAAAATAACCAAATGAAATCTCGTTCATCACAACTGTCATCTTTCTTTTCTGAAAATCTGAAAACTTGCTTGGTGTTGCCCTTGCTCGTTTTGAAACTTCTTCCAAAACGTTCCGTTTTCCCAAATCCTACCATAACTTGAAATTAAAAATTGACCAAATATTTTTGTAAATAAAAATTTAACCTACATAAACAAATACCTGTGTTTTGTCGACTATAAATCTTTTGGACAAAACACAAAGAACTGTCACTCGACGCTTCAATCAGCAAAAAGGTGTTTGTGCATAACTTCATTAAAAGTGTCAGATAGAAGAATGTGACGCGAAATGGCAACACCGCGGCACCAAAATCAGCCTTCCTATTGGGCGTTGTTGCTATTCGTCGAAATCAAGAATCTTATATTCGTATTGGTCGAAATCATGACACGCCGCACGCGCCATTTTTTATCGTCAAATTCTCTGCAAAACTGAAGCGAATATTGAGAGACTTTGTTCTGTTTTCCAATGTTTATTAATTTCAAAACCCTATTCAAATACTAAAAAATTCGAAAAGACATTTATTCAAGTTGCGGCTGCTACACACATCCGCCAATGACGTTAAGGGGGAGGTGCCAATTCCTGTAAGGTACTGAAAACTACCATTTCGCTTCCGCGCCAAAATTTAAACTTGGTGTCAGAACGCAACGTTACAATACCCCCTCTCCTGAAAAAAAGGCGCTGCCCTCAGCGTCCTCAAACTACAAATCCTACTACTAACACAAACCTAGAAAAAAAAATCTATTGAATGCTACGATTCAACGAACCATGTCGACCGACAACCCAAAAAAAAAATATATATATATACCCTGGACGTACAACCCGTCACCCTAGTGACATCACATTTGACGACACAGGACTTCCACTTAACGAGACAAAACACAAAACAACACCGCACAAACAAAACATTTACAACTCAAAACCAAGTTGTAAACCAAACAAGGAGACGAAACTACGCTCCTAAAAAAATTGTAGCATTCACCAAATACGCAAATGCCTACAGTTGTTGTGACTGTACAACAACTAAATATTCAAGATTAAAAAAAAATTGTGACATAAATTTCAGTCACCCAAATAGCAGAAAAAAACATGCCGGTTTCTTCCATAACGAGTCGTTTCAAAATTGGAGTATGAATTGGAAAAAAAAATATAGTTTCACTACCTGCCAAACAGCAAAAATAAAAAAAAATATCAAGATTTACCCGAATCTACACCTAGGTAAAAAAATAGATTCGAAACTCGTAACAAAAAGTGAATTCTAACTCATTAGAGATTGAACCACACAAAAAAACTAAACCAGTCCTCCATCTACCTATAGCTTGGCTACCGGCAATTCCCTGCTCTTTCACACCCAAATTCCTCCGCATGCAATCGTCATTCATTCGTTCATCACCATTTGTCCTTTCATACCTCACCATGCAAACCAAAAGTGTTACAGTGAAAATAACTGTAAACACCACACACAGACATACGCTTCGTGTGCCAAATTTCGTGTATTTGACACACTACTAGAGAAAATGTAATAAGTGCCCTAAGCTTTTAAATCTTTAATGTGCCAAGAACCTATAGATTGACCATCAGAAACCCTTTCCAAATCATACACCAAAGGCGATAAAACTTTTTTGACCCTACATTTCTCAAATTTAGGTGCCAACTTTGCCATTTTAAATTTTTGCGCATCACTCTGAGTAAATGTTCTCTTCCACACAACATCACCTACAGAAAATTTAGCCTCTCTTCTTCTTAAGTTATAGTGAGTGGTGTTCTCAGCATGGGCTTTTAATAAATGCTCGCGTACCTCTTCGAAAATAGTCTTTAAATTGTGAAATTCACCGGCGTATTCGTCCCTAGGTACCCCAGGTTCGTATTCCTTATCTGTGTCCCTATAAAAGGTACCACTGATGACTGGTTCCCTAGCATGTACTAGAAAAAATGGTGAAAATCCAGTGGACTCATTCACGGCACTATTAATTGCAAACTGAATTTTTGGCAATTGTTCATCCCATGTACGATGATTATCTTTAACGTAAGAAGCAACAGCTGTCATTATGGTTTTGTTGTATCTTTCAACCAAATTTACTTGAGGTGTGTAACGCGGGGTAAAATGGAGTTTCGGAACTTTATAACGTTCGAGCATTTGGCGGAACTCAGATCCTGTGAATTGCACTCCGTTATCAGCAATTACAGTCTCTGGAACGCCGTGTACTAAAATTACGCGTTGTTCCAAGTTTTTCACCACCTCCGCACAAGTAGCACGTCTCATTGGAAAAATTAAACAATATTTAGAAAAGCAACAGGTAACTACCAAAAGATAAACAAAACCAGAACGAGACCTTGGCATTGGACCGACGATGTCCACGGATAAAACCTGAAATGGTTTATGGCAGACTTTCGGTTGACCCATTAAACCTGGAGTTGCCTTTTGTGATGGTTTGTATGCGGCGCAAGTGTCACAGTGTTTGATGAAATCAACGATGTCCTTGTACATTCCTGGCCAATAATACCGTAGACAAAGGCGTCTATGGGTTTTGAAAACTCCCAAATGAGCCGCTGTTGGTTCACAGTGGTTCTCCCTAATAATGGCCTCTCTCTGATCCTTCCGTACTACCAGCTTCCAATCAAATTCACTCAATAAACTAAATTTACTTTTTGAAAAACGATACAAATTACCATCCTTTACACAAAAATTAGGAAAATTCAGTGGATGCGACTTACAACCATTAAATATTTTATCAAACCACTCGTCCTCCACAGAGTTGATCACGTTTAAGGTGTTAGCGTCCATAAGTCTGGATAACGCGTCTGGAACCACATTGTCTGTGCCTTTCCTGTGCTCAACCTGAAAATCGAATTGAGACAGTCGACAAAACCAACGCGCCAGTCTACCTGAAGGGTTCTCCAGCTTAGTAAACCATTTAAGAGATGAATGATCCGTGACAACTTTAAAAGGACGAGATCCCAAATAAGGTTCAAATTTCTCGACCGAAAATAAAACAGCTAAGGCTTCCCTTTCTGTAGCACTGTAATTTCTCTCTGCTTTATTTAAAGAACGACTTACAAATGCAATAGGGTGATCATGTCCTTCAATTTCCTGAGATAACATTCCTCCTAACCCATATGAAGATGCATCACAATGTACAGTGAAAGGTTTACCAAAATCTGGTACAGCTAAAACCGGTGCTGTAACCAGGGCGTTTTTCAAAGTATTAAAAGACTCTTCGGCTTCCTGTGACCAAGAGAAGGGTGGCGCATTCTTTCCACTACACGTCAACTTATTTAGTGGTGCGGCGATAGTCGAAAAGTTACGAATAAACCGTCTATACCAGGAACACGTTCCAAGAAACATTTTGACCTCACGACTTGAAGTTGGAGTAGGAAAGTTCAAAATTGCGGAAACCTTCTCCGGATCCGTTCTCAGACCGAATTCGTCTACAACGTAACCCAAATATTTAATAGAACTACGAAAAAATTTAGATTTTGCAAAATTAATAGATAAATTAGCTTCCTTAAGCTTGTCAAACACCCGTTTTAAAAGTAGTAAATGCGTTTGGAAATCAGAACTACAGATAATAATGTCATCAACGTAACAGTAAACTGTTCCGTTGTCAATATCACTGCAGAACCCGTGACCCAACAACCTATCCATCAAACGTTGCTGTCTAGCCGGAGCTCCGCAGAGTCCAAACGGCATCACCTTAAATTTGAAGATACCTCTTCCCGGAACAGTAAAACTAGTCTTATCCTGCGACTCAGTTTGGAGTGGAATTTGCCAAAAACTGGAGCTTAAATCTATCGAGGATAAGTACCTAGCCTCCTTAAGGCTGTCAAGTATCTGAGGCATGTACGGAATAGCATATGCATCGCCCTTTGTAACGGCGTTAAGCTTCCTACAGTCAAGACAGAATCTCCAATCGCCACTCGCCTTCTTAACTAATAGAACGGGATTATTCCACGGACTTTCACTAGGTGTTACAACGTCTAATTCCAGCATTCTATCCAACTCGTCATTTAAGGCTTTCTTCTTTTCCGGCGACAACGGATATTGACCTATCCTAATAGGTATGGCCTCTCCCGTATCAATAACATGCTCAGTTAGAGGGGTCCTTCCTAACCCAATCCTTTCTGAAGAAATTGATTCAAAGTCTTTCACCATTGAATCAGCCAATTCTTTTTGACTAAAAGACAAACTATTATACGACTGAATACTATTTATTTGTTCTGAGTGAATTGAACTACAATTATTAAAAAATGATTTAGGAGCGTTCCTATAATCTATTTGATCAAAAATGTTCTTTCCTAAATCGAAAGATCTCCAAAAATCACAACCTAGTATCACCTCTGTGACTATACTAGGAATCACCAAAAATTTCACTACCCGGCTAATTTTACCAAAAGTAACCGGTACAAAAATAAACCCTAAAGATTCTAGTTGAACTCCATTTGCAACACTACACGACCTGTCTACACGCTCCTGAAGTTCAAACCCAAACTTGATAAATTGTTTATGTGCATTGTTCCCTAAAATTGAGATACAAGCACCTGAATCAAATAAACCAATAATTTCAAAATCATTCACTTTAAATTTTAAATAAGGCCTAACATCATTTTCACTAGGTGCGAAGAGAACCGAAGCGATGCTACGAAAAGATTTAAATTTACCCTCACTATCCACTAAATTATTACCTCGGTTCTCACCAACTAGTTTTTTGTCTGTGGTGAACTTTTAAAACTTGTGCCCTTACTGCAGTTCGGACACGATGTGACAGTAAAACCTACTTTGCCGCATTTGAAACATTTTATATTTTGAGGTGTCACTTTACATAATCTGAAATTGTGGTTACCCTTGCCACATTTATAACACACTCGTTGGTTTGCAAAAGGCATTGAATTAGAATGAAACTGTTGTGATGTTGTTGGCGGTTTACTGGTGTTGTGTGTTGCTACATAATTGACTTGTTTTGCTTTACCCTTATAGCAAAATTCTTGACTCAGAAAATTCGACTTAGTCGGTTCAACAAAAAAATCCGAACGTTGGCGAGCAGATTCAAGTTTACGACATTTTGTCTTTAAATCGGAAATTGTAGTAATATCTAACAAAGCTAACTGTTGTGAAAAATACGGTCTGATGTTATGCAAAAGGATTTCAAGCTGCTTCTCCTCCGGCAGTGGTGATTTCAGTCTGTTGAATAGGCATGCCATTACTGAAAAATAAATGTGTGTTGGCTCCTCCATTCCTTGTGTTCGTGAACGGATCTCACCCAGTAACCTGTAATCATAATCGACCGGGTCAAATTCTTCGAGCAACAAAGATTTCAGTTCTGCCCAACTGTCAACCTGACTTTTAATGCCACGATACCACAGCAAACCCTGTTCTGAAAACAACTGAGCGGCTGAGTTGAACAACTTGCCGTCAGAAACACCATATGAAACTTGGAGCTCGTCGACACGTTCCAAAAATGAGCGTGGGTCTGTGGTCCCGTTGAATCTCAAGTTCCACTTTGCCACATTCCTATCACCAGAACATTCTGCAACTGCTACTACTGGCACCGGTTCAACCTGAGTATCGCTCTGATCCGGATGCTGTGCTCTTGTTGACAAGAAAAACTTTTCAGAAACTGACAATAAAAACTCAATTGCGCCAGACAACTCTGCCTTTTGTGACAAAACAGCAGGGTCATCCGACACAACTCGCAAAAGCCTATGATGTAAGTGTCGTACCAAACCACGGCATCTGCTCAAACAATGTGCTGTAACAGATTTTTCACTAAGTTTTGCTTTTAATTCTTTAATTTTATCTGAAATAATTTTAAGTTCTGAACCACTTTCAAACTCTGTTTCTGTGATTACCTCAGAGGGACACTCAATAAGAAGCTGTTTTAGTTGCTTCCTCAACAAAGGAACCGTAGAAGTCGGTGTTTCAGACCTAATTGTCACTTCATAAGTAAGTTCATCTTTTAAAAGAGAATGTACTAAAATTTCTAAATCCATCGTTAAGAACTGGTGGTATTTCCTTCACAAATAATTTAAATAAAAGGTAATATTAAATTATCAAACACTAAATCAGAGAAAACACAGTACTCAAGAAAATTATTTGTAATTGTATTGACCACAACGACACACCGCTTGTACAATATTGTAATATTTTGTAAATTTATCACCTAAATGTATAAAATGTAGGTAGTTTTAACAAAATGTATCAAATTATAAACCAACTGTATGAACTTTTAAATTTAACAAAATGTATTCATTGTAAAAACAAAATAAAGTTTTAATCTGAAAACTGAAATCTTTCCTTTCAAAGTATGAATGTGTATACAACACTAGTTTGTTACCAAATGTAAAATCTGATATTTATGTCTGTTTAGTTACAGTTTTACATAAAAACAATATAACTTGAAGTTAACTTTTAAACATGAAACATGTAGGTAGATACCTATACATATAAATCTTAGTTTTATAAAAACATATAACACATAACATAAAACATGGAACAAAAGCTTAACACTTAAAAATTAAAGGAAATGAAACAACCACACTTGTGTTTTTTTTTCACTTTATAACATTCACAATAGCAGCACACCACAACATAAAATTACAAAACTAGAACGCGTGGTATTCCAATCCTAAAAATCAATTTAAATCTATGCCGCTACTGTTAAAAAAACAAATTCCTAATAAAATGTTCCAAAGAAATTTATTAAATTGAAAAACAATTCTTTACTGTGGTTATGTTGTTCAAGCACAAAAAAAATATCTTAAATGTTGTTCGCTCAATAATTATGAACTAAATATTCTTGTTTGAAAAATATATTATGACTCTAAGTTACACAAAATACATAATGACTCTACCAAATACTTTCAAAAATATGATTCTAAGTTAAGCAAAAATATATACCTACCCTCTTTTCAAAATCAAAAAAAATAATATGACTCGACTGTAAACTTTTATTAAAACAAAAAAAACTCCCCTACTCTCTCCTACCCTCTCTCAATCTTTCAATCGTACTAAAATCATTCCATAAGTAAGCCAAAGGTGTGGGCCAGGACAAAATCTTACACACACAATATTCCCTGCGGTCCGGGCCCAGATATGAGAAAGATGGGGGATATTTCTGACCAACACACACCAAACAATATCTTTAAATAAATGTGGGCGCCATTTGCCACGTGGTTCTCTTTGAATACTGCCCGATGAGAGCCACGGAGCAAAGAAAATTTAAATTTAAATGTGAAGGGAAGAAAAATAAAAAATGGTATGGGTTTAATGGTCTATATTGTTAAAATTTGGTTTACACCTTACATAAGAAAAATTCCAAAATACTAGCTTAGCGATAGGGGTCGCTTTACATGGGTACGATTTGGTTGGTGTGCGTTGGGCCGCAAAAGGTAAAAGTTACAGTTCTACGTCAAGAAACCGAGCCCTACATGGAGATACCACGGTTCACTAAAAGAGCTAAATTGTAGTGAAAGTTACACCGACCTCATGTGTCCGATATGATGACAACTTCTAGTTATTAATGCTCCTGTGAGTCTTGAATGAAATTAGGACTCGGTGGACAGCAATTCGTTCAGGCCGGTGACGTGGCCGTGGATGGACACCGTCCCAAAGTAGGGTATTCTCATAAAACGATGAGTCGAATAAAATTAACTTCCCATAGCTGTAACAAAATATGTATGATTAGCAAACTGGAAAACCGACCACGAACACGTTGTGCTATGCGGCATGGCGGCGTGGCGTGGGAAATAATATTTCCAAGATTCTTACCAGGTTTTCGCTGAACAGAATCCTGTTTAGCGGGTGTTCAAACCGCCTGCTCCCACCACCCGTTTGAAACTTTGCCTGGCCGAACTCAACCACAGCAAGTAAAATTGGAGAATCTGGCACACCCTCAAACCAGTGACCAGTGGTTCTACCTGTAATAAGAACAACCTCAAAAAAATGTTCCTGGCGTCTTGCGACATCTGCATTAAACAGATAAAACTGCACTTACCTCAGTAGCGTTTTCTGACTATAAATTATTATGCGAGCGACTCTCGCCGCGTTAAATAAAATAACCAAATGAAATCTCGTTCATCACAACTGTCATCTTTCTTTTCTGAAAATCTGAAAACTTGCTTGGTGTTGCCCTTGCTCGTTTTGAAACTTCTTCCAAAACGTTCCGTTTTCCCAAATCCTACCATAACTTGAAATTAAAAATTGACCAAATATTTTTGTAAATAAAAATTTAACCTACATAAACAAATACCTGTGTTTTGTCGACTATAAATCTTTTGGACAAAACACAAAGAACTGTCACTCGACGCTTCAATCAGCAAAAAGGTGTTTGTGCATAACTTCATTAAAAGTGTCAGATAGAAGAATGTGACGCGAAATGGCAACACCGCGGCACCAAAATCAGCCTTCCTATTGGGCGTTGTTGCTATTCGTCGAAATCAAGAATCTTATATTCGTATTGGTCGAAATCATGACACGCCGCACGCGCCATTTTTTATCGTCAAATTCTCTGCAAAACTGAAGCGAATATTGAGAGACTTTGTTCTGTTTTCCAATGTTTATTAATTTCAAAACCCTATTCAAATACTAAAAAATTCGAAAAGACATTTATTCAAGTTGCGGCTGCTACACACATCCGCCAATGACGTTAAGGGGGAGGTGCCAATTCCTGTAAGGTACTGAAAACTACCATTTCGCTTCCGCGCCAAAATTTAAACTTGGTGTCAGAACGCAACGTTACAGTAAACTCTTCTTAAAATCTTTAAAGTCGTATATCTTTTAATTGAGTGAACCGATTGCGATGAAATATAAATATGATTATTTTGCAATATACACAATATATTTTATGTAAACATCATAACGATTGGGTTAGCGCTTTTTAAGTTATTAGCGCACAAACATACAGACAAACAGAAAGACAGACAAACAGATAAACAGACAAACAAACAAAAATTCCAAAAATGATGGAAATTGGTTCTATAGGTTGTTATTAAACACCGTTGGGGTGTTTTTATACTACACTTTATTTCAAAATATTTCCTTTGTACAGACACAACTTTTCTACAGCTTTATAGTATGTATAGATAATAACTTTAATTGTGCCCTCAAAATCTGATTGTTAACAATTGAGAAAAGATAAATAATGTAAACATAAATTATTATTTGCACCAGAACTAAGGAATCATCTTTTATTCGTGGGTATCTCAGTTCCTATAAGACTAACATCTCAAGTATGATCTCAAGATAGATCTCAACGTTGAAAGTGGTTTATAAATACGGGCGAGTGCTCTCCCTAAATAGAGACAAGTAATTGGTAAAAAGTCATTTTGAAAGTCCCTACTGCTGGGGCAGGCCTTCCTCATGGTTGGATAAAGATAATGGGCCATAATCCACCACGCAGGCCCAGTGCGGATTGGTGGGTGTCAACGACTGCAAATGTAGCCGGGACCAATTGCTTTATGTGCTTTGCGAAGCACGGTGGAACTTGAGATACTAAATTTTTTGCCATACATCGCATGACCCACCCTTGCGAAACCGAGCTTAAAATAGCTGATGGCGAATCTGGTAAAATCTATAAAACGACTAACTTATAATTATAAGTACTTAACAAAATGAATATGTCCAAATATTCGGAAAATCAAAAGTATACTTACTTTATATTTTTCACAAGTTTTTCAACTGTTCTTGAATTCGTAAAAGTCCCAGTAACGATCGATCTATGAAGAATTTGGATAAAAACAGCTAATATTCGCTACCCATCATCGTTACCCTAGTAACGATGCAATGACAGAAAAACATACCAGACTGAAAGTAATTATGGCCGAATTATGAAAAACTATAAATAAATTTAGTGTGAATGAATTCATTCATCACTTTAGCGTAATTGAAAACGACTAATTGTTGTTACCGATATAAATTCTCGAGCGCAAACCGCAATTCGTCACAACAATTTCAGTACAAAAAGCAAATTGTCGACTTTACCATTGAATGTCAGTCGATGCCGACGGCTGTCGGCTCCGACAAATGACGAACGACAACAATTACAACAGCATCTTGCGATCTGCAGTTGTTTATCATTTCAAATGGCGGAATGGTGCGGTCGCACATGCATTAGAATTTTGATGTGCGGGATTTTGAATTTGGAATGTGTTCGTCTTTTGAAATGAAAGGAGGATATGTGTTTTTTTATGATGAAGAAGGTTCATCATGATAGTAAACTGCAACTCTACTCGAAAATGTATAGAAAAGGGAAAATCTTACAGATTAAGGGGCCGACATTATTGTCCCCAAGCGCTCTGAAGTTAGTCACTTCAGTTGAACATTGTCAATAGACAATTTGACAACATTGAAAATATTCTACAAATTGTGGTCATCCTAACAGATAATGGCGTAAAAAACATATTCAACTATTATATGGACTAAAATTAAGTCTATTAATTGATTAATTTCACCTAGAAACATGCATTAATTTTTGTATTTTTTTCTGTGGGGAAAACGCTCTAAGATGACTGCTGACGTCACTTGCCTGTAAATAAATATGGCTTCAGGCGTTTGACACGACCATAGACTTAGGATCCGCGATTGATGGCTGTCAAATGGCTAAGGATATTACAATGTTTACAGGCTTGTGACGTCAACAAGTCACGTGTCCAGCGCCATAGCGTTTTTGGCGCGGTTTTAAAGTTTTAAACTTTAAAATTGTTTTTTTAATGAAATACATTGATTTTTCCTGAAATATCAGTGTGGTGCGCCTATTACGTAATAAGGAATAATTTAAAATGGTTTTCCAAAATTAGTCAAATAGTCTATTTAATCGCATTGTACATACTTTGATTATCTAGTCATAATAATATTTCAATGCCTGATTAAATAAGTGTGTGTTGTATGTCATCATTATTTTGTTTTTTCCTTTGCAAAATTGATGTATAAAAAGGTAATTTTCAAAGAATATTTAGTTTATAAACGTTTTAAGCATTGAGTTTAATTCGTTGTTATGAAAACGAATTATCGCATCATTAGATAAAATTAGATAACTACTAAAAGATGTTTTTAACAACTCATTTACATGACAGTTTTCTTTATGACAACCTTAGAATAATAATAACAACTAGAAGCAGAGTCCTCGTCTGCAAAGTGAGGCAACTAATACTAAGCCAAAATGGCTCAGTTTTCAGATTTATATCCTTCATACGTTACCTAATCGCAACTAAAATCTAACAATATAGTAACTAATCTAATAAATGTAGGAAAATTGAAACTGTTTTGTACTTATTCGGTATGATTAGGTAATAATGGAGAATAAAAATCTGAAAACAGAGCCATTTTGGCTGTTTTAGTTGCCTCACTTTTGACAGTGCGCTTTGTAGAGAACTATCGTTCTAGTATTGTTATTCTAAGATGACAACATGAAAATAACTTTTAAACATAGAAATCATTGGAAAATTAAGGTCGATACCTATACTTACATTATTATAATCAACAAATAAAATTGCTTATCTCTTACAACTTGGTTATTATAATAATGCTTATAAATATTAAGCTTAAACGTTGTTGGCAATATTTAAAAGGGTATGCAACTTTTCAGTCACATTGAAATTTACGACTTTTTATCGTAAGATTTAATGAACAAAAATATGTAATGACTTGTCAATACTCTTTAATCACTATGAAATCTTCTGTTGAAAGCCTTAATCCGAAGTTTTCAATCACTTTTATAGTTTTCACATTATCATTTTAATCTAGCCTGGTTTCCATGAAATAATTTAATAACGAAAGTTCAGAATACATGTTGTTTTAATAGTACTTATTCCGTTGTAATAAGTATTGTTTTTGCTTATTTTTTCATTGATTTCGATGTCGTAAATATTTGGTGGGCACGTAATTTTTTTTTTTAAGTTTATTCAGTAAAGGATTGATGGTAATCGTCCAAAACCAGAGGCTTTCATATACAATGCAACTTTTAATCGCGTATAACATTACAACTGTGAAAAAAGCAAAGGTATGGTTTGTGATTTTGATGACAATTTTAGTATTAACTTGTGGATTTAAGTGTAATTTTAGTATTACTATGTATAATAAGTATATATTTAAAAAGTATTTACGTAGTATATCAGTTGTCTAGCACCCATATTACAAGCTTTGCTTAGTTTGGGGCTAGATGGCGCTGTGTGAAATTGTCCAAGCATTTATTATTATTATTATTATTATTATTATTATTTGTACTTTCTACTAGAGAGCAAGCTACCCCCGGGAGCAGCCCGGTGTTTTCCGAGCGTTCCAGACTATTCCCGAACATTCCAGAATGTTTCAATATGTTCCGGAGTGTTGTGCAATGCTCTTGAATTTTATGGACTGTTCTAGAAATTTCTAGAGTGAATCTTTCAGCCCTTATATCTTTAAAAACACGCCTTTTCAGGTAAAAACGGGGATCTTTCATCATAGATGGGGGATAGCGGGCTACCACACCAAAATAACTCAACTTATCGTACCGGGACTCATTTCAGTTTTAGCGGCACGCACATTTTGTACGCTTTCCTTTATAATAAAATATAATATATATTATAGCGTGATAAAAATATGATATGCCCATAACAAAGTTCGAACGAACGAATTGATCGTTCCAGGCGATCACATTAAAGTCGTCGATTAATAACGTACTAAAATTTTACGAGACTATTTACTCAATATTGTAAATCATAAAAACAATCACAATAATTGACTTTTACGAGGCTCGGACATATTTTTTTAAACTTTTCAACCAATTAGCGTTAAGCAAATTGTCTATAAATTAAAGCATTGATTTTAATTTACTTTAGATGTTATTCGATTAGTTATGGTATTTTTAGTATTTCATTAAACACCTTTTTTTGTCCAATTGAATGCAGTAAAGTGCATTTAAATTTTTATGTACTTTGTAACAGTAATTTAGTTGATTTGTAAGTAAGTTTCATTTGCAATTTCCAATGGAACTCTCATTGATATAATTAGGTAAGTAGGTAAACAAATATAAAAATAGTGCTAAAATTATTGAAAACGAATCTCTTAATTTTCATAATTTCATAATTTTCTTTATTGCACAGTCACATGGTATAAAGTTGTTAATATTTAAGTTAATTAGTACATGTGACACCCTGCAAGGGTGTTGGCAGAATGAGTGACTTAAATTATATAATATTATATTATTAATATTAGTATTTCATACATTTATTCACTTAATTACCTATTTAAAATTATCATTATTTTACTTGTAAAAACATTTATACAGTTAGTAGGTTATATTATATGGATTATATTAATTCATCATTATTATTAGATATTTCATTTCATAATAATAACATACGATGGATTCTAATTAAATTTATCATTAAAAAAATCTGACATACAATAATAACATTTACTAAGTAAAAAGGTCTTAAGTTGCATTTCAAATTTTTTTGTATCTTTTATACATTTCAGTTCATTGGGTAAGTGGTTATATATTTTTATTAACATTGAATGGGGAGCGGATGAGTGCAATCTTAAATTTGAGAATGGTAGTTTTAGTATGTTCTGATATCTGTTATTTCTTCTTATCTCTTTTCGCGGTGAATATAGATCAGAATGCTTAGTTATAAATTTACAAGCTTCAAAAATGTATACGCAAGTGAGAGTAAGTACCTTGAGTTTGCAAAAATAAGGTCTACATGACTGCATTTGGTCTATATTGCATATTATTCTAATGCACTTCTTTTGAAGGACGAAGATTTCCTGGATATCTGTGCAGTTTCCCCATAGGATGATTCCGTAGGACAGTATCGAGTGTGCATAAGCGTAATAAGCTGCAAGTGCAATATCTTGGTTAGTAGCTCGTTTCAATTGACTAAGTGCGTAAATTAAGGATGATAATTTCTTAGCTAACTTTTGAATATGCTGTTTCCATGTTATATGAGTATCGATCTCTATTCCCAATAGGGTGGCAGAATCTACAGTCTCTATAGATGTTGAGTTGTAGTCGTACTTTAGTTCCAGAGGGGCTTTTTGGTATGGTTTAAATTGGAGCAATTTAGTTTTTTTAAGATTTAATTGTAGGTTATTTTTATCTAGCCAATTAGTTATATTTTTAAATATTAAGTTTAAATCAATTTTTAATGTGTAAGTATCTGAACAAGTCAACATTACCGAAACGTCATCCGCAAATGAAACACTATAGAACCCAATTTGTGACGGCAAGTCATTAATGTATACGAGAAACAAAATACAACCCAAAACACTCCCTTGAGGAATGGAACCCAACACTGCAGCTTGTTCTGATCTTTCACGTTCAATTCTTCCAGTATTAAAGTTAGTATACTCTATTTCAACGTATTGTGAACGATTGTTAAGGTAGGAACTAAACCAATCATGAGCAACTCCTCTTATTCCTAGCCCGTATAATTTTTCCAATAAAAACTTATGATTTACCCTGTCGTACGCCTTGCTCATGTCTAGTAGTACACCGATCGCATATTTTTTATTATTTATTGCATCTAAAATTTTCTGCATATATTTATATATAGCTAAAGTAGTTGATTTGTTTTTCCGGAACCCATGTTGGCTTTCGTGTAATATTTTATATTTTTCAAAGAAAGCGTAAAGTCTATTTGCCATTGCAGTTTCAAAGATTTTAGCAAACGTGGACAACAAAGCTATGGGACGATAATTAACTGGGTCTGTCTTGTCACCCTTCTTATGGATGGGTCTTACTAATGATATTTTTAGGGCGTCTGGGAAGCGACCCTCTCGGAATGACTGATTTATTAGTTGGGTAACCGGTACGATTAACTCTTCAATGCATAATTTTATCAGGCTTGAAGGGATTTCATCTATCCCATAACTACTTTTAACTTTGAGTTTTTTTATTATTTCACGTATTTCTTTGGTATCAACCTCTCTCAGATAAAGGGAGTTAGGAGCAGAGTTTGTTGCACCAATGTTTTTATCGCGGGTTTCATTGCTTGTATTATTTATTTCTGTGAAGTAAGTATTGAATATATTTGCTATTTGTTTTGTGTTACTTATTAGTGTTTTGTTATGTTTCAAAACTAAATTTTGATTGATATCGGGACGCTTTTGATTAGTTTCTTTTTTAATTATGTGCCACATAGTTCGGCTTTTATTTTTCGAATTTATAAATATTTTTGCGTTATTTATTTTTTTTGACATAAGGAAAGCTTTTTTTAAAGTTTTACTGTAAGTTTTGTAGTAATTACTAATGGTTTCATTTTTAGTCTGGTCTTTTAATGATTTTAATAAACGTTTATTTTTACTAGATATTTTTAATCCGACAGTAATATGCCTCTTGATTTTTTTATGTGATTGTTTTGTTAGTATTTTAGGAATACTTTTATTTAGTACTTGTAGGATTTTAGCATTGAAAGCATTATAATTTTCGTTAATATTGTTTTTATGAATAAGAATTTTAGACCAATTTATATTTTGTAGTTCTTTTTTAAATTTATTCATATTATATTTATTGAATACTCGTTTCATTGCGGTAAATTTATTTTGGGGTTTTAAGTTTACGGGTATGGTAAGAAACACTCCTCTATGATCAGAGAAACCTAATTCTTGTACTTTTAAAAGGTTCTCAGGAGTAGAGAAATTTGTGAACAATAGATCGACACACGTAGAACACGTCGAGGTTATTCTCGTAGGTTCTTTTACTAACTGGTTAAAATTACACGTTAACATTAAGTTTTTTAGAACCGTTTTTGTAGAATTGTTAGCCAAGAAATCCACATTAAAATCACCTCCTATCACTATTGATTTTGATTTATCTTTTAATGATAATAATTTGAGAAGGCTTTCTATTTTTCCCATAAATATGTCTCTGTTTTTTTGACTATTAGGCCAGTACAAGTTAATAATTAATAGATTAGCACCAATAATCTCAACCGCACTTATTTCAAAGACCCTTTCTATTGTTAATTTTTCTATATCTTCCCTTGGTCTTGATTCTACGTTTTCTTTGACAAGGATACATACTCCTCCTCCTTCAGTTAACTTTCGAGTTTCACGGCAGTAGTGAGATCTTATTTTTTATCTTATTTAATCTTATTTAATCATTAAAGTAAGAATAATAAAATACAATTATTTGAGTTATAATATAAATAAATTAGGCTACTGTAGTAGAATACTGCAGTAGATTATAATGATCTAAAATTTAATTAAAGCTGATTAAAAACTTTATGAATGTCTATAGCAACTAATTTTTCTCAAAAAAACACGTTTTTTTTTCAAACATATGGCATTTTCTTCTTTTTTTGATTTTGAAGAAATAACTACAAAACCAATTAATAAAACTCAATTTGTAACGTATTTTGACCAAAGAGTAGGTATTTATGCAGGTATCAAACTGAAGCCATTTTTTGTATTCTAAGGAATGTCTCTAAAACGTGGCAAATGAGAATTGTACAGTCAGCAGCACGTCAGGTTATAAAACTGTCAAAAATAAATAATTTCTTTTGACTTAATTTCCTTGCATTTAATTATAAAATTGATTGAATTTGATTTCTCTGTCGTGGTATCCCAGCAAGCCGTTGACTGTAACTTAAAATTATGAATAAGAGCGTGAATAATCGTAACCTTTTGCACAATCGTGTGGTCTGAAAGACCCACATAGAATTGACAATCAATTACAATCTATATGCTCGGGAGCTTTGAGTCGATGCACTCGAACTGCATTCACTTTGTGACATCTATGTGTCGTAGGATAAAAGGAAAATCGGTAATTTTGCGAACATCCTAGAAACATACAAGAACAATTGCAAAGGTC
This sequence comes from Agriphila tristella, assembly GCA_928269145.1. Classification (NCBI taxonomy): domain Eukaryota; kingdom Metazoa; phylum Arthropoda; class Insecta; order Lepidoptera; family Crambidae; genus Agriphila; species Agriphila tristella. Next base: position 54,865,861 of record OV743431.1, on the reverse strand, counting down.
TGGATTAAAAAAAGGACAAACATTTTCGATATTATCCGAGTTATTTTTAGGATTTTTGCAATAATGGGGCTTAAGTTGAGAGAGAGAGAGAGAGAGAGAAATTATTTATTTAACCAAAGACCATACAAAAAGTAACAATACAACAAAGATTGAAGTGAGATGGTACATATAACATTTAAAATGAGAATATAAAAAAGTACATTTACAAATAAGGCCCTTGAGTCAAAAAGGTCCCTGCCTCAGCGTAATGTTGCCGTGACACTAGATGTGTTACGGCAACGCTGGTATTCTGGCAGGGCCTGCTAGTGCGCACGGACACGCTCAAAATAAAGTGTGAGAATACTACACACGGCAGAGATAAACACAAAGTTAATAAAGTAAACAGTCTGGACTAGAGAAATGGTTAAAAGTACAAAAGTAAAATAAAAAGTAAAATAAAAATGTTAATAGAATAAACCATGTCGGATCGGAGTTAGGATCATTGCGAACAAATGTTCATCAAGTCGTGAGTGATTTTTGGTAACAATTGTCATGCTCTGATAGATGCACATCAGATTGGCTAACGGTAATAGAGAGCCAATGTTCTGACGAACAAGTACTAAGAGGTTTTATTTACATCATCTCTTTTAATGCGCCAATTAGCGTTCATTTTTAACCGACTTCATCAAAAGGAGGAGGTTCTCAATTCGATTGTATGTTTTTTTTATCGTTGTTCGCGCGTATCTTCGACATTTATGGACCGATTTTGATGATTATTTTTTGTTCGATTGATTTTGCTTGCGAGATGGTCCCATTTAATTTTTTTTCAAATCGGTCAAGTAGTTTTTAAGTAATCCTGAAAATACTATCATTTTGCATCAACTACCTTGACGACTTTCTTATTTATGAACCGAATTAGATGATATTTTTTTGTTAGAAAAGGGATACCTTTTTGGTATTGGTATTGGTGATGGGCTCTTTTTTCTGCATTTAGACTCTCATTTGGTCCGTTATGCGTGAAAAAAAGGAATGTTGAAATGCAATCGTTCGGTTATTCGCAATATTCTTAGGATTTTTTGCGATGCTCCGAATTTTCCAATAATCTTACAACATTATGCATTTTGCAAGGTGCAGTTTGATTTACACCAATATTAGGCTCCGCTAGAAGATTCACTTTATGGTTTGTCCATAAATCACTGTTATGACATCTGTGGTCGGAGTATAAAACGTCTCATTATTGATTGCAATATTTAAGCTTTTGGGAGTTTGGCTTTATGTCGGTTCATAATAAGTTTTAGAACTATTTTATGTAATAGAAATCACATCTATCATTAAAAGGCAATACCCCTACCATCGGTACCTATTACTAATTATTACGTTACCAATTACCTACAAAACTAGAAGCAACAATGCCTCTAGTGTAAGTAACTGGTAACGTAACATAACGCGAATTGTGTTATTTTAATGATTTGATTTAAATATGACGTACAATATAGAAGTAAGATGTAGTTATTAAAAATACTGTAGCATCTATTTTCCTAAGGACAATGTCTATCAGTGCAGATACTACGTCACGTTTTTGGATAGTGCCACACAATACATAATAGTGCTTGATTAAAGAAAAGGAGCCAGCTGATTGATTAATTAGTTAATATCATATTTTAGTTAAGTATAATAGCCGGCAAACATCTTGACGCTATTTCAACGGAGTGGGGATAAGTTCGCGCATGTGCACTTGCAAGTGACCAATAGCGCGCGACCCACTTCCGACGCCCGTACCTCACCGCGCTACGCATTCCCAAAATACGCGTTCTGCACAATCCCTACCCGATTTTAAGATGTTTGCCGGCTACGTGTAGTCTATTTTTTGCCTATCATATCCCCACTACTGTGTATAATGCATTTCATTCTTATTGGCGACTGTGAAGTTGGCTACTATGCGCGTAGCCGTTCCATCCAACACATCGAAATTGTCCTGCGCATCGTCTCGCACGATGTTCCGCGCCGCCAATAAACTTGAAACTGTATAAGCCTCCCTAAAGATCTCCAATACAATAAAAATGTTCTAATTTTAACTGCAAAAAACTTAAAAATAAAAAGATTTATTATTTTAATAGAGACGCAGTGCATCTCACCAACATAAACCCCTCTTCTACAGATTCAAGTTTTGAATTATGCACTTATTTACATGTGCTAGAGAATCCAAGAGTTACGAGCTTGACCCTTGACGCCGGTAGACGTCCAGAATTAAGTACCTTTTGTACAGGTTGACATGCAGATGACCTAAGACCTACCGCTCATTGATATCTTAAATGCGGCATTGAAATTATGCGTGTTGCCGCTCAAATAAGTTATGGATTCTGTTGGGAATAGTGGTCGTAATAGTTTTAAAGTTTGCTTTGAGTAATTAAATATTTAAGGCGTTATATAGACAGGGTTAAGCGTTAACATTTTAACTGAAATTAAAAAGTTTCTAGATGCTTTTTATTCAACAAGGTTTACTTTAAAAACAGTGATAATAAAATATAAAGAACCTAATTAAATATAATCCTGTAAAAATTCTAAGATATCATGCCACCTCTATAACTTGCATAGCTCTATGATCAATCGCTTTTTTAATGGCGGGTGAAATAATTACATCTCATTTAAAGGACTAGTGAATAGACACCGATCAAGTGTTTGCTATCATGGCCACCTGGGCATTACTTTACGTGGTGCAAAAAAATAATAAAGTTACCGCATATGCCGAGAGAAAATAATCCCATCCAAGTTATTTAAGAAACATTCTGTACTACTTTTGAAGACATTTTAAGACTATTTTGGTATATAGGTACTTTTGTACTTACAATAAAATGACAAAATTAGGTACTGCGGAAATACCGGTTTAGATGCAATTCAATTAACTGTATCAGTCTGTGAACTTCCATTAATCGAAAAAGAATAACCTTGCTTTAAAATAATAGAGATTTATTTATATCTGAATCTTGCAGTGACTCCTTTATGTAATAACGCGGTGCAAAAAGTCACAAAATCATCTACAGTAAAGAGTTTAATATTTTAATCAAATTTAATCAAAATAATTTACTAATTTGGAAAACACCGGGCGTTAGCACTAACCTTAAGAATTGCCTAAGTATTTTTCTAACTATAACTCGATATTTCTAAAATCTATGCTCTACGACTCCTCTCTTTTCTGTGGGAGACTTTTTGTAGAGTAGATTATTATTAAAGGTTGGCCAATAAAAAAAAAATGTGGTTGGCCAATGGGGTTGGCAACGCAAAGCTAATCGCAGATGGCGCCAGCGGCGATCTAACCGCTATCAATACTTTGATTGGTTAAAATATGTCACAAATGATATTTGATATTTGAAACAACCAATGAAACGATTTTAGTACAAACGCTTGTGGCGCCATTAGTTCCTCAGGTTGCATCCCCATTTAAGCCAAGCTTTAAAGGTTCACCTAGGCCACAACGGTTATTTCTACGTGCTTCTAGACTTGCTAGTGTAGCCTTAAACAATATAACCTGGCCTTAATTTTTAAGGATTAAGTAATTTGTTATAGACTGATTTATGCAGATCATATTTTTTTTTATTTAATATTATGTTGTTGCCCACTCTATAACTTTCTTAGTCGCCCTTATGATTAATGACACTGCCCGTCTCCGCGCAAACTGTAACAGTCATTTGCCTGATAATTTGCTGCGTTGATTCAATTTGCGCTGTTTTTGCGCGCACTGCCCGTGTGAGACCGGCCTTATTTTTGTTTTGCGATGGGCGATTTTAATCGAGTTCAAGCTTACGACGATGTAAATATATGGTTATGATTTATTGCTAGCTTTTGATATCAGTAAGTAATTGCAGTATGAAATAATTAGTTTATCTTTAATGATTCGTTTATGGTATTGAGCTTTGTTTATTAATAACAGCACACGGAATGATTTTCAATAAAAAAAATGTGACCTAAGCATTAAAAAAAGAGTTGTGAGATTGTGATTAGAATTGACATTACCCAACCCTTAGTATAAATAACAGTACTAAATGTCCCAAGCTGAGATCCGTAGTCACCAGTATAAACAACTGTTTATAAGTATGTACCACTAATTTAAAACAAATTTTCTGTCACATATAAAATAGAACAATTCGGGTGAGTTTACATTGTACGAGTAAATACCTAAATATACAACCCAAAAGTAATTTTCATATGCTGTGAAAGTTATCTTTTTAACAGCCTGCAAAACGCTAAAAGCATTTAGAAGAGTTAATAGTTCAAAATAATGTAAAATATCTAGGCAATCCTACTGTTCTAAAGCTATTATTACAATAATAATGAATAGAAAATGTGCGAAGTTCTGACTTTACCAGTTAAATAAATTGCTCGCGCCTAACTCGTAATTGTAACATAATTTATATGTAATGTCGAGCGAAATAGAACCTTAAGCTGAAAACTGAAAGAAGCAAAATGGATTACATTACAGCTAGCGTGTTACATTATTTAATAGCGATGTAATTGACGAGATATTGAAGCTTACTTATTAAGGGTTTGACTGAAATGAAGTAAAAAGTTTTTTGTAAAATGTGACTTCAGTTAAAATACCTAAGACCAAATGTTACATTCTCCTTATTCATTATTAGCGGTATATTTCACAATGGCGTTGTCACGTTTTTACTAATGCATTGTATCCGGAAATATTTTTTTTGGAATTCGGATTAATTTTTTTAATTTTTGTTACATTTTTGATCATTTTCCGAAAATACTGAAATATTTTTTTTTACATTTCTCCGCTGTTTTGAAAATTTTCGAAAAACTGACTGGACTAAAAAATTCTATATAGTTATCAAACCTGCTCACAAAATTTCACCAGAATCGGTTGAGAAATGCGACCGAATAAACGGACGGCCGTAAACCTTTCACTCAGGGAAATGTACAATAATTTAAGTGATTTTTCTCGCAAACAGCTAAATTACCAAAAGCTAGCTGCAAATGACATGATTGACATGTGTAACTATAATACAGACCGGTTCGAATCCCTTGGCAAAAAACAGAATTGTAGCTGTTTTAACCAAAATACTGTTGTTGTAAGACAGCAATGTGATGCAGTTGCCCAGGATGCCCCAGAGCACTTACCTACCCACTCAGTGTGTGAGCTTAAAGTTTCTGATAATAACCCAACTAACTTAACTACCCACTCAGTATGTGAACCAGAACCAGAGGTCTCATACACTTGTAAAGATTTGAAAAACTCAACAAAAAATAATCCATCTTCTGATAAAAACTGTTGTGAAACAATTATGTTCTGCGATGAGATGGGTAAGAATTTAGGCCAATTAATTCAAAAACACACTAAGGAAAACATAATTAATTATTGTATGCCTGGGTCAACTTTGGATGACTTGATGAGAATTATTGTTAAAAAAACATTTAATAAAAACACTAATTTGATAATTTTGATAGGAAATAGGGGTAATGTGAACAAACACCAACTGATAGCTTATTGTAATTCCTTATTGTCTTTAAAAGTAAAAAAAGTGATTTTGTTCACATTCCCTTATTGCAAAAGTGTGTCACAAATGGAAAATAACTTTAGGTATCAGTTGAACGTAACATTGAATACGATAGCATTTCATAATAGTGAACAGCTACACATAATTGACATCAATAAATTATTTAATAGTTTTTACTTGACAAAAGATAAGTTCTATCTGCCTATTTCTTTTAGGAGACAAATAGCATTATCGCTATCTTTTTATTTTAAACATTTAGCCAATAATCTGGCTAGTAAAACAACTGCTTTTATTGAGCAGTCAACTATTGACATTAGTCATTCAACTTTGGAATCTGTTCCAAATAAAAATAATTATAACATTTTACTTAGTTCAAGTAATAATAATTTTTCACATTTAAATTACCATCTAGGACAATAGAGGCGTCCTCTAGCCCTGACTTAACAATAGAAAAGCCAAAGTGTTTAAGAATTGTACACCAAAATATGCAAGGCTTTTCTGGTAAAGATTTAATAAGTTTATTCTTAAACTCTGAAGATATTGATGTGTTATGTGTTACTGAGCCTTGGTTGAAAAAGCACGAATTACTTTTAAGTTTAGATAATTATAAAGTTGTTAGCTCGCTTAGTAGGAAATCTGCTATATCACGGGTTCACTTATTATTTTACACAATAGTTTACAATGTAAAGAGCGTAGAGATGTAGTATCCCTCTCAATTGAACGAACCGTTGAGTTATCGTGCGTGGAACTTGATCAAATAATTATAGTATGCGTATATAGACCCCCCAAAGCGAATTACTTTGAGTTTGAGTCCACTATGGAGGAAGTTTTAAAAATAACTTGTAGGAAGAATAAAAAAGTCGCAATTTGCGGAGATTTTAATGTCGACATCTTAGACCCTAAAATAGCCAAACTGTCGAGTAGGTTCATAAACCTATTTAAATCATTTAATTTGCTACATATTTTTAATGAACCAACGCGTATCACACCCACATCGGCAACCTGCTTAGATAATATTTTCTGTAACTGTAATGTCATTGAAAAATCAATTTTAAATTGTATTAAATCCGACCATAGTGGACAATTAGCCTCCATTGAGCACCATCATGTTCCGCCTAAACGGGAAATAATGTGTAGGCCAGTAAAAAAACACTGTATTGAAAAATTCAGAACCAATGTCACAAGTAAAATTGAAACATTACCAGAACCTAATTTTGAAGCCAATAACCTATATAATCATTTATTTAGCATAGTTCAAACTGAATTTAGTAAAACTTTTAAACAAAAAGTCATCAAATGTAATGATAGTACGAAATTTAGTGACTGGGCCACACCCGGCATATATAAGAGCAGAAGGAAATTATACGAACTTTATGCAGAGAAAGCTACTTCTAGTGATCCTAACTTCATTGAATTTGTCAAGAAGTATTCACAAACATTCAGAGAAGTCTGTATCTTAGCAAAGTCCAAGTACTTTGCAAATAAAATTAAATAAGCTGACAATAAAATTAAGGCTACTTGGAACATTATTAACAAAGAAACGGGCAAATCAAAATCCAATATAAATTCCTTCTGTTTAAAAACTGGTGATCAAACTTTTGAATCTGACAATGAGGTCGCTAAAGTTTTTGAAGATTTCTTTGCTAGAATACCTGTAGAAACTACCCGTACTCTTAGTGCTTGTCCCAACATCGCTGTCTCCCTTCTGGAGTCTAGTGTTGATAAGTGCAATGAAAGTTTTTCCTTTAAATATATAAATAGTGCAGATATCATTAAAGCTTTTAAAACAATTAATGTTAAAAAAACAGAAGATCTTTGGGGCATGTCAACAAGCATAATTAAATCAATAATTGATATACTAGCCCCTTTACTTGGCTTTTATTTTTAACAAATGTATTGACGAAGGGGTCTTTCCTGATCTAATGAAAAATAGTAAATTGATTCCTCTTTTTAAATCAGGGGATAAAAGTGACCCAGCTAACTTTAGGCCAATATCTATACTACCAGCACTTAGTAAAATATTTGAAAAAAATATATATTCCCAATTATTAGATTACTTCACATACAATAATATACTTCATAAAAATCAGTTTGGTTTTTCCAAGGGTAAAAGTACTACTGATGCTGGAATTGCACTTCTCAAACATATTCTTGATGCTTGGGAAGAAAAGCAAGATGTAATTGGCATTTTCTGTGACCTTTCTAAGGCATTCGATTGCGTTGATCATCAAACACTATTAAAGAAGCTAGAACATTATGGTGTCTCTGATAAATCAGTTAGTCTTATGAAATCGTATTTGTACAATAGAACTCAGAAAGTAGTGATTAATAGAACTGAATCCACTGGAGCCCCCATCAATATGGGTGTGCCACAGGGATCAATATTGGGCCCATTGCTGTTTCTAATTTATATAAATGACCTTCCCAACTACGCGAATAATTTATGTGAAACAGTACTATTTGCGGATGATACTTCTTTAGTTTTTAAAGTAAACAGAGGTAATAACTGTTCGGACGAAGTAAATAGTGCCCTCTCTAAAGTTTCATACTGGTTTAATAGTAATAATTTAGCACTTAACCCCAAAAAAACTAAATGTGTTAAATTCTCATTACCTAATGTTGAGCAGACAAAATTAAATATTAATTTGAATGACGATGAAGTCGAGTTTATCGAGAGCACAAAATTTCTAGGTATCACACTAAATTCTCGACTGCAATGGGATCCACATATTGAAGCCTTGTCAAGTAGACTTAGTTCAGCGGCATTCGCTGTTAAGAAAATAAGGCTTTTAACTGATATTGAAACGGCAAGGTTAGTATACTTTAGTTATTTTCATAGCGTTATGTCGTATGGACTGCTATTGTGGGGCTCAGCTGCCAGTATTGAAAATATTTTAGTACTGCAAAAAAGAGCTGTTCGCGCCATATACAATCTACGGCGGAGAGATACCTTGAGAGAATTGTTCAAAGAAATAAATATTTTAACTTTGGCAGGCCAATATATTTATGATAATTTAGTTTATGTAAGGAAACACTATGATTCATTTGCTAAGAACAGCAATATTCACCAGTTCAATACAAGAAATAAAGATAAACTTGCCGTTCCAAGATTTAGGCTTGCAAAAACTAGAGGTTCATTTATGGGGAAAGGCATAGCCTTTATTAATAAAGTTCCACAACAAGTGATTGATCTTCCTTTGCATGAATTTAAAAACCATGTTAAAAAAAACGCTCATGGGTAAAGGTTATTATAAAGTAGATGATTATCTTAAAGATCTAAATGCGTGGAAATGATGTAACACATAACTTGCTAATAAGTACTTTGTTGAAGTAATATAATAAGTCTATGTTGTTGCCAATAATCCTGTCACCCTGTTGTAATTTTCTGGTAACGATATATTCAAGTTTGTAAATATCGTTACTTATGGCTGTTACAGCTGATAAGTTTCTTGCGCCCGTTCTTCTTGTCAGCTAAAAAAGTCTGGAACGGGTGGTAGGAAAATATAGACGATTCAAAAGTACTTAATAATTAAGTTTATTTGAATAAAGCTTATTTGACTTTGACTTTGACTTTGACTGGAAAGAAATAAGAATTTTTACCCAAGGTGAAGCAGAGACGCATAGACTTAGAAAATTTTTCGCTACGCTATTAATTTTTATGGCACAGACGCTTCACGCCCGCTCGGTCAAATATCGATATAAGTTTTGATTATTAGTCTGTGGTTTTAAATACTGTAAACGGAAACATTGCTAGACAGTGACTGACAATAGGTAACTATCAAAATTAAAAAGGTGGTATTCTCTTCAGAAAGGTACTCCTTTCTTTACTTACCTTCCTATTAATTCACATTTTTTTTTCTCCGTCGAAGATATGGCTTGTATTTCAATAGATTTTGTTAAAATTATAAGATGAAGAGAAGAATTATTAATTTTATTTCTACAAATTCTATAGAGATAATTAATTGACAAGGAAACAAAGTAAAACCAGTTTGAACATTCTCCTTTCAGATGTAAAAATTTATGAAAAGTTTTCTTTGCTTTTAATGAGGGCTTTTCAAAATGACAAAAAGCTGTAGGCTCGATAGATGGCGTTGAAAAAAATAGGGGATTCAAAGTATTTTTTACTACCAATTTTGACTTCCCTCTTACCATCAACGCCATCTAGTGAGACAAATAGTTACTTTTCTTTTTTTAAATGTCAATTTGAAAACCCCTCATTATATGTGATCGAAAACACAGCGTTGATTTGAAGACGCGTCATACAGATTCACCTTATCTCCCACTAATGTACAAAGATTTTTAAGTCACTCACCAATTTTCCAGACCAAACCTTGCTTACTCGTCTTCTTTCACCTTGCTAAGCTCTGTGGACAGTGACAGATGACAGCTGTCACCTGTCAGTATCATGTCATAGCGTTTTTAAGATTTGCCGCGATACCACGTGCAAAAGTTTTCTCATAACTAAAAATTGTTATAAAGTGCAGTTTTTGTTGAATTTATAAGTGAATTCAAGAATTCTAACAATAATGCTGCTTGTTTGGTAAGCGTTTACGACCTTACTAATTAAAAGAACGAGATGGTGATGCTTACAGGACGTGTTTACATGTTACCGGCATACCGCTGCTTTGGAAATGAAGAGCACTAGCTGGTACAAATTGGTCCGTGACAATAGTCATGCGACTGTTCTCGTTCATCAGCGGAGGATGACACGAGGGAACATTCGGGCCCTATTATTATCTCGGGCCCACATAGATCTCCCTCTCTTAATTAAGAGAGCGGAGTGCCGAATGAAATGACCAATTGCCCACCATCTCGTTTTCGTGAATTAATACCGAGTTATTTATTACTCGGAGGAATAACAGCTCTTTGGTCAAGTTGACCAGTTTTATTATAGCTAAGACGCACCCAGTTGATCATTGGTGCCATAAGTTTATATTGACACAAAACTTTTTTATTTTGATGTGAGTACCTATCATCAACTAATATTTTGAATATGAGAAATTGAGAAACCTAGTTTTCCCACAATATAAATAAACTAAGTAGATATTTGAAGTGTTAATCTGCCACACCAAACTGATTTTTGGTTTCTTTTTAAAGTCTGTTGAACTGTTCTTTTTCAGTAGGTAGTAGGTAATCAGTACAATCAGAGGCTCTTAGCATAGCTGGTCTAACATAACAAGTGTGAACTTACAATACCAGGACCTCCTGAAATAATCACAACAGAATTTCTCGCATTGAGCTGCAACTCAGCCAAGTGAGTTAGACACTTCTTATTTACACTATCTTAATATCCTGGCATGAGTTGCTGGAGTACTCTACAAGATTAGGCAACTGTTGTACAGATAGAAGAAAAAAGAGAGTGTACAAAAATTAGAAAGTTGAAAACTAGGTAAAGAAGTATTCCTCTAGCCGCAGATTATCTACCTATTCATTAAAGTAGTTCCATTTCGAGATGTGATTCTCAAACTTAAACAGAGTGTTGCATAGGAGTCTATCTAGTACCAGGGCTGTGCTAGTACCGTTAGATAGATTATGATTGATAAAAATTTGGAAATTTTACATTGTAGTGTAAGTAATAAGAACCTACCAGATGATGGAAATATAACCTACTTGTCCAATTCGACAGTAGAACCTTGACGGATCACCTCCGCTACCAGCGTTGTAGGTACCTATGCGTTCAATTGCTCTGCTCAAGGGGACGGTAGGGCTGCAGGATAGCCGAGTGATTTACCATCACGCTTTCAGCGGCGTACCTCTCGGGGGGGTACAACGGCTCTGCCGACCGCCAAATTTGAGAGGATGTGCCGGAATGGCCTCTCTCGTTGCCCCAGGCCTCGGAGGCTTTATACCCCATTTAAATATATATATTTATAGGCTTTATACCCCATTTAAATATATATATACTATAATATATATTTAAATGGGGTGTCCCAAATGGTGACTTGGTAACCTTGGATAAGGTACCTTACCTGGGACTCAGAGTATGGCTATGCAATATTTGACAACCCTGCAGCCGCGCCGTCCTTGGCAATTAAAATGCCGTGTGCGTTTCCACAATCGAGCTGGTACCAGTATTCCTGGCTTGCAATCATCCAGGCATAAACCTTAACAGAACCAAAAGTAAGTATAAAGACATTCACATCGGCTTGATTGAATTCACATCAGGTTGATTGAATTCACAAGAGGCAAAAACCTACCTCGGATAGATGAGCTAGCTAGAACCTTGATATAGTTTAGAAGGTTGCGGGTGACCAGATCAGGTAGCCCACATTGGTTCCTCATTTACACTTTATAGAGTTCCCTGAGAAAGATGGTTTATAGAGTAAAGCTTTTACATCTAGTTCTATAGTAATTATGAAAATATATTTTTGCAGTAGATATTGTAAAATAGTTATGCAGATCCTGCTGTTCTTATACATAACTAAGGATTTCATGTTATTTTTATATAAGTTATGTTAAAAGCGATCTCTGGGGCGAGGCCACACCAATCAAATCACAGTCCTCTTTGACTTATCAAAACACAACATTCTTTAGTTCACAAGAAATCTGATTTGAATACTAGCTTGTAAATTAAGGTGCATGACTATCTACCTAAGAATAGTTACCTATAGATATATATTACTGTTGTGGTGTGGCCCATGTCCTTTGACTAATACTAATAATTTTCAGGCTAATAAGGTTTATTAAGATTAAAAAATCCTTAGCTTAATATTTACATTTCTGTATGTTAATAGCAATTTTAATTCTGAATATGGGATGGTGTATTCTATACACAGTCCAATTCTGACAAATCAATTATTTAACTCTTTTATTAAATAAATAGGTGATGGTGAAACTAGCCACAAGAACAACATTTATAGAATCTGGATTCTAAACCTAGTGTTTAGTTAATAAAGTATAGCTGAAAAATAATAATAAGAAATAAAATAATAATAATATATAAAAAAAGGACCTTGCAAGAGGTGCAAGAAATACCTTGTAGATACAGGTGGTAATAACCTATGAAGATTATTTAGCTGTGGTATAAAATTTTATTTCTTAATATTCCATTGTTCTCAAGTAATTAAGTTACTGTGTTTGTTGAATAGCAATCCGATTAACAAATTGGTTGCATGTTATTCGTAAAAGGGACATGAGTGAATCACATTTTTATCTTAGAGAGGTATCTAAACAATAATTTAATATTATTAAATTTTATTTGTGATGTTGAATAAGTGAGAATTCACATAGCGTTTGTCCTTCTTTCACCAGCAGATATCAAACAGGTCTTCAAATCAACGCTGTGTTTTCGATCACATATAATAATACTGTTTTGCACTCCAACAAAACAGTTATTATGAGTGTGAGAAAACACAGCGTTGCCTAAGTGCTTGCAGGTGAAGACTACTATGACATGATACTGACAGGTGACAGCTGTCATCTGTCACTGTCCACAGAGCTTAGCAAGGTGAAAGAAGACGAGTAAGCAAGGTTTGGTCTGGAAAATTGGTGAGTGACTTAAAAATCTTTGTACATTAGTGGGAGATAAGGTGAATCTGTATGACGCGTCTTCAAATCAACGCTGTGTTTTCTCACACTCATAATAACTGTTTTGTTGGAGTGCAAAACAGTATTATTAGATTCATCCCATGGGATGAAATCTCATCTAAAAATACATCTAATTGCCCTACCAAAAAAGTAAATATTTTAAACGGCAATCATTTCAAATCCGACATTGGCCTTAACAGAACTATGATCCGACATGACCGTCAGCAAAGCTCGCGAGCGTCCCAGAACTGTATCACTCGCGCCATCTGTCTGTCCACTTGAGTTATTGTAGCGTTTCAATTCTTGGTTAAAATAGAAAAACCCAAAGTTGAATGTGATTTGTAAAATAAAAAATGCTACAAAAAGTTCAAAATATGTCTGTGTCTAAGTCTGTGCACAAACATAGCAATGCGTGCGTAGACACATGATTTACGTAAACAAGATAGTCTCTTTTGATTACGTACGTGTAAATGAACTCGAAATCCAGAATTTAGCAACATTTTGGTACACAAATTTAAGAATTTGGTACCTCTATCTATATCGTGACTAATTATGAAATATTGAAAATTTTTAACATTGAAAAGGTTTTTCGATCGCTTCGGTAAGGTACCCAATTTCAGCCAAAGTGAGACATTGCCCTGGTCCCTTGAGTTTTGGGTTTACGTGTATGTACTAAATGTCAAAAGATGCGTCTCAGCAAGGGCTACAATATGGTGAAAAAAATTTGAAAAAGTCAAAAACTTTTTTCGAAAATCGCATAAATGTAGAAAAATGACACACTTTTTCGGGGTCTTTTCTCACTAAATCGACAATTTCTCAAAAACGAAAAGCGATATCGAAAAAATGAATAAAACCCCTAGAGATATTGAGTTAGGCTACCTACTGAAATTAGTATATGTCCCTGACTCACGGTCTGGGCTGTAGCTTATCCTTTATGAAGCGAAATGTTGGGATACCGCGGGCGACGTGCGTGGCGCGGGATAATGGTAATACGTAGTAGGTACGATTGAAGTTTTTAAATAATTGTATATTTCAAAGCTTGTAATAGTGTTTTATATTTTGTATTTTTTATTTATTTCCACATTTTTTACAAATAAAAAAGTATTTAGATATATATTAAAACCATAATATTGATATTGATTAGCTCTAAGGTCTCAGGTCAACAGATGGTATGACGTGAATAGAGCGTGAAGCGAGAGCTGATTCCAGATCTAGTCAAAGATTTAAAATCGTTAGATACGGCTGCGCGGGGCAGTACCATAGTGTGACTGCACTGAAATGTCTCAATAAGTCCATATTCAAGTAAGTGACGTCGCTTACTAGTGAAAACGAAAGAGAAAGTAGTGTTAGCAATAACTGTAGGAGCAAAGGAGATGACGCTATCATCTCTAGTACACGTGCTAGGCGTCGTAGTGAGTTTTTGTGTGTAGAGAAACGGATAAACGAATCTTGAGCGAAAGTTGAACAGAAGAGAGGTTTTAGTTTGAGGCCCGAGGCGGAGCCGAGGGCCTCTACTAGATCCAAAATATTATATATCGTGGGTTGCTGTTATGTCAATTTCGAGATTTGAAATTACTCGATCAGTCACGTCTTTCTTAGTGACTATGCGATTTCAAATTTTACAACTATCTCTGAGAATGAGAGTGTGATGATGATGCCTAGGTAAACATGAGGGTTGTTATCGCACATTCGAGTGATGATGAAGTCGGCGCGAGAGTCTCGCATGCTGCATTTGATTTTGATTTATTTTTTTATTAGGGTTAATTTATTTAGAAATTCAGATGTTTTAATAGAATAAACTATGTCGGGATTTACACCATGTACCTGTTTATTTTTGAGACTCCGATATTTCGGCGCAGTTGCATGCGCCATGATCACGGAAGAACTGTCGATTGTTGCGTGCGGGTAGATGTTATTGGCAGACGAATCGGTCTACCCTCCGTCTAGTTCTTTTATTACTACGTTCGATACCGGTACCACTGTCCGGAAACTCACTATTCACTCGAATTTGTTCTCGACACACGACACTCACTGTATCTGTACGCGAAACGGCACTTTTTTTATTTTTATTGTTTTTACACAACCGGACTACTGGATTCCAGACACTCGACAATTTAAACCCATCCTCACGATTGAAATTTTTGTATTTGGTAATTTCAATCGCTTCCCTGACCATTCTTGGTATGTAGTGGCGTTCTGTTGAAATAATCTGGGGGTTATGTAACTCGATCCAGTGATTTGTGTCCGAATGAATTAAATGTTCATGGCCGATTTTTGCGTATCGTTGTTTTGGACAGCTTTTATGTGCTCCTTTATACGGCATGCTATTGTGCGTTTAGTTTGGCCGATATATGAGCTACCACAACTGCAGTCGATCTTATAAACGCCAGGTTTCTCCAAAGGAAAACTATCTTTCGGGGACCGTAGACATTGCGATACCTTTTTCAAAGGAGTGAAGATAGTTTTCATCCCTCTTTCGAGAACTGACAGTGCAGCGTCAGACAAGTCGACATTAGACATGTTTACAACCGTTCGAGTCTGGGGTGAGTTCTCATGGTAGGGGGTAACCGACTTCTGTTCTTGCTCAAGTAACTCGAATTTACGATATACCAGACGACGACGACGACGACGACGATATGCCAGATTATTGGAACACTGCTTGTCGAAGAATTACTTCATTTAAAATGGTCAGTACTACCTTCAAGTAGATGGAGTAGCCATGGGCAGTCCAGTAGCCCCACTGGTAGCCAACCTCTGGATGGAACATTTTGAAGAACATGCCCTCGCGACTGCACCTGCCGAGATCAAACTATGGAAAAGGTACGTTGATGATGTTCTCTGCATAATGAAGGAAAACAAACAGGATGTTGAAGGTTATCTGGCATATTTAAACAACATTCATCCGAAAATAAAACTAACCTGTGAGATGGAGGTAGACAGAAGCTTAGCATTCCTAGATGTCAAGATTAATGTGCGCGCTGACGGTACACTCAGCCACTCTGTATACAGAAAACCCACACACACAGATCGTTACCTCAAAGCTTCTTCGCATCATCATCCTAGGCACCTAAACTCTGTCGTGGCATCACTAACAAACCGTGCATATGATCTTTGTGATGATGAACACCTGGACAAAGAGTTACAACACGTGCGCCATGTCCTGCAGAGCAATGGATATTCAGGAAAGCTTCCACCTAGACACACGAAAAAGCACCAGTTACAGAGGCAGGATGTAGATAGACAGCCAGTATTTTTGCCATATGTAAAGGGAGTGACAGATAAGGTCTCAAATATTTTGAAAAAGTACGCAATAAAAACTATCTTCACTCCTTTGAAAAAGGTATCGCAATGTCTACGGTTCCCGAAAGATAGTTTTCCTTTGGAGAAACCTGGCGTTTATAAGATCGACTGCAGTTGTGGTAGCTCATATATCGGCCAAACTAAACGCACAATAGCATGCCGTATAAAGGAGCACATAAAAGCTGTCCAAAACAACGATACGCAAAAATCGGCCATGAACATTTAATTCATTCGGACACAAATCACTGGATCGAGTTACATAACCCCCAGATTATTTCAACAGAACGCCACTACATACCAAGAATGGTCAGGGAAGCGATTGAAATTACCAAATACAAAAATTTCAATCGTGAGGATGGGTTTAAATTGTCGAGTGTCTGGAATCCAGTAGTCCGGTTGTGTAAAAACAACAAAAAATAAAAAAGTGCCGTTTCGCGTACAGATACAGTGAGTGTCGTGTGTCGAGAACAAATTCGAGTGAATAGTGAGTTTCCGGACAGTGGTACCGGTATCGAACGTAGTAATAAAAGAACTAGACGGAGGGTAGACCGATTCGTCTGCCAATAACATCTACCCGCACGCAACAATCGACAGTTCTTCCGTGATCATGGCGCATGCAACTGCGCCGAAATATCGGAGTCTCAAAAATAAACAGGTACATGGTGTAAATCCCGACACAGTTTATTCTATTAACGTCAATAACCATGGAAATTTAAAACAATATATTGTTAGTCAGATGTTTTAGTTATACATAGTACTTAGGTTACCTTTCAATAAAATATTAATGTCTATAAGAAAAGAATAATAAAATATCTTGTTAAATTCATTTTCAATGTACCAGAAGGTCGTGAAAGGCACGAGATCTGTGAATTTTTTACTACACACAGGTACTTTACTAGTAAAGGGAAGACATACGCCCATTACTTTTTAGAAATACTTGATGGCCATCAGTCATTTTATTTTTCATTTTTAACTGCTGGGGCAAAGGCCTTCCTTATGGGTGGATAAGGAGGAGTTTAGACATACTTAACCATGTATAATATAATATAAATAAAACGGTGTACACTTTCAAAACTTTGTACAAGAGACATTTACTGAATGCACAAAAGAATCAAGTGTGAATGTCAGCTCGAAGCGCCAACAACTGGTCTCTGTAATATTTAAATATTTTATAGATATAAGTTAATAATTTAATCTGATGAAATATAATTGAATGATGTATTTCTTATTATGTACCTACTTGATTTTTTTTCTCTTATTTAATATATGCTCTGATGTTCTTTTCAATAATTAATATTATTTATTGTCTTATTTAGATTGTTTTTTATTTTTATTTTGTTAAAGTAAATAATTGTTAAGAGTCGTTTGCCTAGTGCCTTGCGCCTTGCCCTCTACCTACAAGCATCTGCAGAAAACCAGTGTCGTGGTGACATACGTTGCTACGGCTTATACTGAGTAGAGGCTTATTTGGTACCTAGACTATTACTTCTTAAGTTTCATTTTAATGTAACTGTACCAAATAAACATTTTTTTCTTTCTTTCTTTAAATATTATTGCAAAATAAAATCTTAAAATAACATTGCACGTTGTACTTATTTTTGCGTTACGATTTTTTTTACGATTGCATTATCTATCGCTATAGCATCAAAGTCGAACGATTCAAATGAGTCAAAATCAGTTAATTTTTTTCTGCCTAAAACCAAAACGCATAAGTAGTTTAACTTTTTCACCACGTCATATTGTTGAAATATTCATTTACTCACTTATGCTCTGAAATGTTATCATTCCATTTGAAAAAAGAATGCGTGGCGTTCAATATTTCCGTGGGGGTCTGGTTCATCACATTCTAAATTTGAAATTCAGTGCGGAAATGAAATTCAATACTTACTTCCCGCACTGAGTGCGGGAAGTAAGTGTTCCAAATTCAAATTGGTAGAACTTATCAGCTAGCATTCTTTTTATGAAACTTTATGGTTGCATGACCGGTCAGTAAACATGGCCACGCGAACCAATTTAAATATCACATTTTTACAAAGAAAATTGTATTTCCTCGCATTTCGTGAGTAAAGTATTATACAAACCTTGTACTGGAAGCTACTTGCATTGCCTCGAATGATTAAAGCCCTCGCCTGCGGCTCGGGCTTCAAACCATCCTCGACAATGCAATCGCTAGCTTCCCGTTCTCGGATGTAATGTACTATTGCATACGTTTGAAAATTTGTTATTTCGCCTGTAATTACACAATGCAGAACGTACCTAAATAAATATTCTCAGCATATCTGGCACAGAAATATAAATACTGTCGAGAAAGTGATTAGAAACCATGTTGGAACAATAAAATATAACAATCGGACGTTTTCGGCCCAGAGCAGATTGAATCGATTCGTTTTCGGGTCCGATTCGATTCGGTGCGATTTACGAGTCGAAATCGAAATATAAATATTGTTGTGCAAACGCGCTTCTTGCAACTCATTTAAGTGTACTTTTTAATACATGAAAAAGTCAAATAAATCAATTAAATCGATCCTTAAAATTTCATGCTCTATTTTGCTTACATCGATTTTCATACAGCAATTTACTGTACATTAAAATTAACTACGATAATAAACACGAAAACTAGTGTGTTTAAGAAAAAGTATACCAGTACCCTTAGCAAGAACAACTACCGACAAAAATATCGCGCATAAAAACATTCGATATAGTAATAATTTTGTATGGGAAAGTATAGCCTACCGCCGAAAAGCGAAATGAAATTTTCCATAGATAAAATACTCTATCGAGTACTATTACGCGCGTTTTTTTCTCGATAGATGTTCGAGCTAAGGGTACAGTCTGTAGGTTTCTTTAGGACCTAGAATTTTGCCGGCTATGGCTGCTTCGATTCGTGTGAAAATTCCGATATCTTCTTTAATTCATAATTATAATTTTCCCACGAACCACGTAAACTATTTCGAAAAAACTCTCTAGGTATTGACAACATGATATAAACGAACTCGACGTGTTTAATTAACAGTTTAACTCAAAAAGTGGGCAATTTATCTTTAATAGATCTCATCGTCACATGCTAAACATTTCTTCAATGTCGCCCTATTAAGGCGCGTGTTTTTTATTTAGAAATGGCTGCAAAATGTCGGTTCGTGTGAACAGAGGCGAGAACTGCCATCTGGTTGGCAAAATGAAGGCGTTTTTTCATGGCAATTACCAACGTAGATGGAGGCTATTAGAAGTAGAGCATTAACTGGCATTATGAGGGAAATGCTTGAAGTCTGCGCTAATATACAGGATGGGTTGTTATTATAATGTTTATTACATTTTTATAATTCTGTAAAAGGCGTTGAAGTATTCATATGATTAAGGGTGCTGGTACATCTGTCTGACGCCACGTGTTAACACGCCCTCAGATGACATCGGTTTTCATAGTAAATTTATGTATGACTAGACTAGAACAGTGTTTCCCAATTAGTTAGGAACCACTGCACTATAATAGAAGCACACAGAAGAGTTTCAGCCGTTTCATAGAAAATTCGATAGGTTTGAACTACTACTCAAAATGTGCAGTATGGATATATAGAATTAGAATCAGTAGTGTTCCCATAAAAAAAACAAGAATGACTTCCATAATAATTATTTGATTATAAGAATTATTGCTGGTTGTCAAATACCTACCATGAAATTAACTCCCTGCTTAAACAACATTGCTGTAAATAGGTACCATCTTTTTTATAACCGTGTAACCGTTTCAAACCACGCCCTTTTCATTCATGAATCAAGCTCACTAAATAAATAAGCAGCTATAACCATAAAAATTATATGAACTGCCTGAAGGTATGGCGAAGGACCATTCATATTACAATCATACCCGAAATTGCACCTTATTGGGATGAAGTAAATCTGTTATTGCTTTAAGATAATTAGTTAAAGATAAGCTGTAGTTTCATAGTGGAATTCAGGGTTTATTGTATGGCTAGCAGCCACCCGCGACTTCGTCTGCGTGGACAGTTATTTTTATATCTCTCGGGAACAGTTCATTTTTTCTGTCAATAATTAATTAAGAGCTAACATTTTTTGGCAAATAAAACGCTTAAAGCACAGTATTCATCTAGATAAATACTGTTGTATTTTTATCTAAAAAGAACTGTGTTTTTAGTATGTGTTTTAATAATGCAAGTGTTTAGACTGTATATTCGCATTTCAAAGAAATTAGCGTTCTTTCCAAAGAAGTTATCTAATGAATGAAAGCATTACTATTAATGTAAACTTTAGGTTTAAGGAGGGAAATTCTTAAATTACTGCCGTATAGAGAGAAAAACATAATAAATTATCAGCCCCCTACTCAAATGGCCAACTTTCTATTCGTTTGAAAGCTACGCTTACTTTTAAAGCTTAAATATGATCAATAGATTATTAAATTACGTGTCGCAAACTTATTTAAATCACAGACTTTGATGTATTGTATGGAATTGTCAAGCTTATGGCACGTAATTTTATAGTTTACTACTTATTTTAAAGTTTTAACAGTAAGCATAGCGTTCAAACGAATAGAATGTTGGCCATTTGAGTAGGGGGGCAGGTATTTTAAAATGAAGACAATCTGTTCAAGTGGAATTTCAAAGCTCGTCAAAAATATTTTTCACAAAAGTTTCAGCTGTAACAAATAAGAATACGACTCATATATATTTTTTCACTTATTGTTTGTATTGTCAAGGAGTGCACTATAGAGATAAAATTTAAAACATATCTATTTAATAGTTTAATAGGAATTTTCAAATTTCGCCCTCATTACAGCTCGCGCAGAGTTGTTTTGGTCATTTGTATTGAAAATTTAAAAGTGGAACGTGATCCGAATATACACCCTTAAGTGCATTCGATACCAAACTGAAAATCTTTGACACTCAATTCACGAAAAGAAAAATCAGATCGATCTCATCGAAAGTTTAAACGATTTCCATTATCACGGTTACAAAAGGTATGATTTCACGTAATAAAGTTATTTTTTATTATTCTCGTAAAGGCGATGGCTCTTCTTAAAGTGCTTTGTAACAACATGGAGATCAGAGATTGATACGATGATGTTAAAATTAAGCAATAACCCTTACTCTTAGTGGAACGGTCAATTCAACGTCAGGGCATAAAATTTTATATTTTTATAGGAGCTAGTCTAAATCAAAGGAGTAAGCGGTAATAGCAAGAAAAACGGTCAAACGTCGGTCGCACGGTGCAGCACTTTTCCCGACAGGCATCGATGTTTGTCCCCGCTCTAATTTTTGGGCCATCCATTAAACTGCCATGCATCAGAGTTACCTCTGTGGTTAGCAGAGGTCGGAATCTGCCGGTCATTCCAGGTCAGTTTTTTTTTTTTTAATTTTAATTTGTTTATTTCTGGACTGTCACACCGAAAAACAAAGTAAACAGAGTGAAGTCAAAGTAGATTACCTAATAAAAAATACGCACCAAATACAGAACCTCCTCCTTTTTATTAACACGTTTTTACTAGGTTGCTTTCGCGTTTGTTTGTTTGTTTGTGTATTTCTCCACAAAGTTTGCGAACGATTTTATCCTAGCTTCCCGATGAGCTAGAGACTTGAAACTTTAAACATAGATCAGAACTGGAAGGCAATACAATATTATGTTGTCATTGAGCTGATCTGATGATGAAGCCGGAAGAAGGGCATAGGAACTCTATGATGAAACCATACAACCCCATCGTGTTTGGTCTCGTTAGCATCGCCTTGACGAGTTCTTTGTTGGGAAATAGTTTCCAGGGTCTGATGATGAAGCCGGAAGAAGGCCACTGGAACTCGGTAATAAAACCATGCAATCCCATCGAGTTTGGGCTCGTTTGAATTGTCTTGACGAGTACTTTGTTGGGAAATAGTGTCCAGGGTCTGATGATGGAGCCGGAAGAAGGCCACTGGAACTCGGTAATAAAACCATGTAATCCCATCGAGTTTGGGCTCGTTTGAATCATCTTGACGAGTACTTTAATGGGAAATAGTGTCCGAGGATCTGATGATGGAGCCGGAGGAAGCCCATAGAAACTCTATAATAAAACCATGCAACCCCATTGAGTTTGCGCTCGTTTGAATCGTCTTGACGAGTGCTCCGATAGGAGATGTTAATTTTTAGTCTTAGCTCGTTAACTAAAAAGCAGAAAATAAAATTGACTGAAAAAAAACTTTTTTAAAAACACGTTTTTAAAACGGACAAAATTATTACAAAAAAATCGGACTAAAACATTAAAACGGACTGGTAAAAACAGACTAAAAAGTATCAAATAAAATTTTCTGTAAATATTTATAACCCTATACCTACCTACAGAAATTTTAAACTTAAAAACGTGGGGCGTATGCTAAAGACAATATGGATGATAAATTTTACAAAATGCGCCCCTTGTTTTGAGGTTTAAAATTTCTGTAGGTATAGGATTATAAATATTTACAGAAGAATTTATTTTTTACTTTTTAGTCCGTTTTAATGTTTTTAGTCCTATTTTTTTTTAATTCCGATTTAAAAACGTGTTTTAAAAAAAGTTTTTTTTCAGTAAATTATAATTTTCTGCTTTTTAGTTAACTAGCTAGGACTAAAAAATATACTCGCCAAGACGATTCAAACCGAGCCCACACTCGATGGGGTTCATCATCATCACCAGCCTATCATCGTCCACTGCTGAACATAGGCCTCTCCGAGTGCACGCCACTGAGCACGATCCGCGGCTATACTCATCCAGTTTATGCCAGACACCTTGCGAAGATCGTCGCTCCACCTTGTCTGAGGGCGTCCTACACTACGTTTGCCCATTCGGGGTCTCCACTCAAGAACTCGTCTGCCCCAGCGGCCATCGGTTCTACGGCTAATATGGCCGGCCCACTGCCACTTCAGCTTGCTAATCCGGTGAGCTATGTCGATGACTTTAGTTCTCTGTCGGATCACTTCGTTCCGGACCCTGTCTCTCAGAGAAACTCCGAGCATAGCCCTTTCCATAGCTCGCTGCGCGACTTTAAATTTGTGAACCAGCCCTATAGTGAGTGTCCACGTTTCGGCTCCGTATGTCATGATAGGCAGGACGTACTGGTTGAAAACTTTCGTCTTTAGATTCTGTGGAATAAGCGACTCAAAGACTCGACGAAGTTTCCCTTATGCTGCCCAGCCCAGCTGTATCCTTCTGTTGGCCTCTCCCTCGAAGTTGTTTCTACCCAATTGCAATGTTTGCCCGAGGTAGACATATTTCGTAACAACTTCGAGAGGACTACCTTGTACTGCTCGATGGGGTTGCATGGTTTTAATACAGAGTCCCAGTGGCCTTCTTCCGGCTCTATCATCAGACCCTGGAAACTTCCCAACAAAGTACTCGTCAAGACAATTCAAACGAGCCCAAAATCGATGGGGTTGCATGGTTTTATTATAGAGTTTCTATGGCCTTCCTCCGGCTCCACCATCAGATCCTCGGACACTATTTCCCATTAAAGTACTCGTCAAGATGATTCAAACGAGCCCAAACTCGATTGGATTGCATGGTTTTATTACCGAGTTCCAGTGGCCTTCTTCCGGCTCCATCATCAGACCCTGGACACTATTTCCCAACAAAGTACTCGTCAAGACGATTCAAACGAGCCCAATCTCGATGGGGTAGCGTGGTTTTATTAAAGAGTTCCTGTGTCCTTCCTCCGGCTCCATCACCAGACCCTGGAAACTATTTCCCAACAAAGAACTCGTCAAGACGATTCAAACGAGCCCAAATTTAATGGGGTTGCACGGTTTCAATATTGAGTTCCTATGGCATGGCCTTTCGGCTTCATCATCAGACCCTAAACCACGTCTCCCATTAGAGTACTCGTCAAGACGATTCTAACGAGCCCAAAAACGATGGGGTTGTATGGTTTCTTCATAGAGTTCCTGTGGCCTTCTTCCGGCTTCATCATCAAATCAGCTCAATGACACCATAATATTAGATTGCCTTCCAGTTCTGGCCTATGTTAAAAGTTTTAAGTCTCTATCTCATCGGAAAGTTAGGATAAAATCGTTCGCAAACTTTGTAGAGAAACACACAAACAAACAAACAAACAATCAAACAAACAAACAAACGCGAAATCAACCTAATAAAAACGTGTTAAAAAGAGCCCAAATCATATCAATTAAATGCGGACCTGCCCCCCCTACTCAAATGGCCAACTTTCTATTCGTTTGAACGCTACGCTGACTTTTAAAGCTTAAATATGAGCAATAGATGGCTAACTCACATGTCGCAAACTTATGTAAAGCACAGACTTCGACGTATTTGTATGGAATTGTCAAGCTTGCGGCACGTAATTTTTTAGTTTATTGCTTTTTTTAAGTTTTAATACCTAGTAAGCGTAGCGTTACGTATAGGATGTTGGCCATTTGAGTAGGGGGCTGGAATGACCGGCAGATTCCGATGTCTGGTTAATTTGTGTTTATATTTAACAATATTATTGTAAAAAAATGCAAAAAAGCTGGTATTAAGGAAAAGTCTGTAATTAAAGGTATCCGCTTATCTACATAGTATTTTATAATACTGTAACAAAACTGTATTTTCTTTTCTGTGGCCGTGGCGCGCGATCATTCTGCAACACGTGTAAGCTCAAGGCATCTCAAGATCGTTCAGCAAGATAATTGATAAGAGTTTTTAATCACTCGCTCGTCAAATCAGCTGCTCTAAATACTAAAGAAAAGTGCAGAGCAGAGTGCAGAGGAGTAAGTCAAGTAGCGACAAAAAAACCGCATATCTCCTATCGCTCACACCACGCGCAAGGAGCCCAAAGCGCGTGTCGTTCAGTGCTTTTATTACGACGCTACTGATCTGGGCCCGATCAAATTAGCTATCATAAATGTTAACTCCAGCCATAATGTTCACCGCGAACATTACCGTACGTGAGTGTGTTACTATATGAGAAATACGGAAATCTGTTAAATTTTGACTGTGCCATTCGTGTCGCTTCATAAGTTTATGAAAAAGAGTATTATTTTTTTTGGTTTCGAGACTGTTGGTAGTATACCTATAGGTACAACGTGTTAATGAATAAACGCAAAACCTCTTAGGTGGTGATTGTGCTCATGAATATGAACAACTTTTACTATGGGTCCAACTCTGCAACTCAACAAAAAAAAACAGCTGTTTCATACATTCAACTTGTATGAAGTAGGTACTATTGACAACTTGTATGAAACAGCAGATTTTTTGTTGAGTTGCAGAGTTGGCCACATAGTATAAGTTGTCCATATTCATGAGCACAATCACCACCCAAGAGGTTTTGCGTTTATTCATTAACACGTTGTATTATCGATGTTTGTAGACGGAAGTAAAAGTAGGACCCTGAAAAATAAATAAATAAAAAAAAAAAACCCTCCTGCATAAAAAGACAAGTCAACTGAAAAGATGGACACAAGATTAAATATTAAAGGCAACATTATAACATGCAGTCGGAGGCATGCATAAAGAAAGTGACATTATGAATGATTTGAGTTATATGCCTCCGACTGCATGTTATAATGTTGCCTTTAATATTTAATCTTGTTTCCATCTTTTCAGTTGACTTGTCTTTTTATGCAGGAGGGTTTTCATTTTTTTTATTTTTTTTTATTTATTTCTTTTTAGTTATTATTTATTACAATCATGATATACCTTTTTGAAATCCTTTTAATGAGACCTTTAATTTGACACCCATATTGCAATATTCTAAAAAAAAAATTTTTTTCCACTACGTATAATAGCACCGTGCAGCCGCCATGTTGGTTTTTTTATAACACCACTTTCTTAAAAACACTTGGGCTGGCAAGACAAATCTAACGATATGTTAATCATGGAAATCCGTTCAGCCGTTTAAAAGATTATGAGGTAAGAATATTACATACAAACAAACATACTTACATACTTACAAGATACGCGCGAAAAACATAACCCTCTTGCAGTCGCGTAAAAAGGCTTATTTTTTGCTTTTTAATTTCGTAAAAAACGTTTTTTTTCCTAAGATACCTTAATAGAAACTCTAAACTATTATTGATCTTCGTTTACGATTATTTATGTTAACTTTTTATTTTTAGAAGTAAGTCTGTTTACAGATTTAACAAATGATAAGAATAGAGTATACTTCCGCGTCAATTCAAAATTCATAGAAGTCTATAATAAATTTAATATACTCAACTATAATATAATTATACATTAGTTGGTATCTAGATTTTATAAAGAAGTTCTTAAGCATGTTTTAACAAAAACTTATCAACTTTAAACACAAAATAAATAACTTACGATACATAGTGAGTACTTGTCAAAATAATGGTTTTAAGTATGACTTTACTTACGTCAACTTGTTAAAAATAATCGCCCTCATAACAATGTCAGCATTAACTTAAGAAAACCGTTATATACTAATTAAATAATATTTGTCATAAATATAAAAAATAATTAATTAGGTACTTAATTGCTTATTAAATCCCAATAGCGTGCTTCAGGCAATTAAATTATAATAAATTCAATTAGTTGAGTTAATTTATAGGTGTGAAACTGCATTTATCGGTGACACCTGAATACATTACAATCTAAATTAACGATTATTGTTATTGCATTTAAACGGCTATGGCTTTAACTGGTCCTTAATTCATATTTCATGAATGAAAATAAAAGATTAATTCTTGATCAACCGTAGCAACTCACTTACTTATGTTCCATTTGACTCAGAAAATAAAATTATTTAAAAAGTTCAATAGTTTTTCAGAATCAATATCATCAGTTGCAGTTTTAAACAGTGTACAGAGGCAAAGGTTTGTTTCTTGAGACACCAATTTGTATTTATTTGGTCATGCTATGAACCGACTAATTGAAACAATGTTAAAAACAGAAGGAAAATTGTTCATTAAGGCTATTCCCTGACCGAAAGTTTATTGAATAAGTTGTTAATAGAAAAGGTTTTTCATAAAACTTTCCGTGGAATTTTTAGGGCTCATAGTCTAGTATTTTTAAAAGGTATCACTAGATTCCCTTGCAGTCATTCGTAGAAGAAGATAACAAATGTGTCAAAAAAGGC
Source organism: Agriphila tristella (assembly GCA_928269145.1). NCBI lineage: Eukaryota > Metazoa > Arthropoda > Insecta > Lepidoptera > Crambidae > Agriphila > Agriphila tristella. The sequence continues at coordinate 54,838,512 of OV743431.1, read as the reverse complement.
CACTTTTAGCAGTTTTGCTATAATTATATATATTACTTTTTGAAATAATAGAATCTTTTATACGAGTGTTTTACGATCCATAGTCGTGAGAGTTATTGCTTAAACGATCTCTTTGCTAGTTATCTACTTCTAGCAGTGACTACGAGGGAATATAACGATACCGTCTAAAAATACTAGACTGTGGGCCCTAAAAATTCCACGAGAAGTTTTATTAAAATTGTGTATAAGAATTAAAAATATAAAACGAAATTCACCGCGGCGCCACTTTTTCGGTCAGGAAAGCGCCTTAACTATTAATTAAACTTGTTTTACCTATTTATGTATTATTATGTAAGGTTCAAAATTTATAGGAATATCTATCGAACTTTTATTTATATAAAGAATATCTGCACGATTTATTTTGAATAAATAAACCATATTTTCACAATTAATCAGTGTTACCATTAATAAGGTTATTCCCAGATCACAGTATTTATAGCGCCACATAGCAGTCGTATCTCTGGACATGTCTATTGGAGTATCTGGCACAATGGCTTATTCTTACAAATGCAAGAAGTGGGTGTACTAACGTGTGTTGTAAAACGTTTCACCAAAATAGTGTAACTTGGAAATTTGAGAAAAACTTAGTAAAAATACTATGTATCGAAGATTTGCAGCTTAATAATGTTCCAATTTTTAAATTACTTACTCTTCAAGATGTGTACTTTAACATTATGACAGATTGCTGTTCAATGATAGATTGTTTCACAGTCATTTTATATATTTAATTAAATAATATGTATAATATATAGAGCTCTTTTAAAAGAGTATGTCTGTATTAATACAGGTAGACGTGTGTTAGACAAAACAGTTACCAATGATGAGATTTACTCGTACATAGCGAAGAATATAATGAATTTGACCCAAAAAAGTGAGAAAAAAGGGAAATAATCGAAATTTCACCAAAATTTTAAGAATTAAATTAAATAAATAAATAACTTATTTCTTTACTTACACATTTACCTATACCTATAATTTGTTATCCTTAACAAATTTAATGCTATTTTAAACTTTTAGATTTTTGCATTCACAATGCTATTTTTATATTAAGATGAATAAATAATGAAAAAATATTAGAAAAAATCGGCTCACCCGTAGCAACTCAGACGGACCGGACCGGACAGACCGGAATCCTAAGGGTGCGGGTTCGAGTCCCGTCTGAGTTGCTACGGGTGAGCCGATTTTTTCTAATATTTTTTCATTATTTATTCATCTTAATATAAAAATAGCATTGTGAATGCAAAAATCTAAAAGTTTAAAATTGTATGACTGTTTCACCTTAATTGATTGTCTGGCACCTGCAATGGGTGCTACATTCGAATGTCGAAGTAGTTCTCTTCACATTGGTGAGATGGCGCTGATCTTCAGCGGAAACGTAAAAAGTATTAGAAAATTTCGCCAAATCCATTAGTGGCTCAGTAGCATAATTGGTAGTGCATTGGGCCGGAATCCTAAGGGTGCGGGTTCGAGTCCCGTCTGAGTTGCTACGGGTGAGCCGATTTTTTCTAATATTTTTTCATTATTTATTCATCTTAATTTAATGCTTTCAATGTAGATATCTACCTCACTTTAAGCTGGATTTGCTTGAAGATCTTAGGTAATTATGTATTAAGTAATTATGTATTAAGTAAATATGTATGTATCAATAGGTAAATATGTATTAATTAAGCACATTTAAGGATCCGAGCAGCGCAAGACTGCTTATCGTGGAGCTAGTGGGTCTAGTGGGCGGTGGGCGTCATTTTACTGTTGATATGATGATGATGTAAATACTTATCTTAATATTTATAATTAATGAAAATTATTTCTTTGTTCTAATCACAGTTTTTCTGTATATTTCAATGCACGATAAAAATTGAAAAAGCAATTACTTTTCCGACATTTTGCGAAACGAGTTTCGTCACAAAGTAAGCGACCCTAAAGCTTATAAATCAGCAGACTCCGTACAGCCAACTACAATAACTGAATTATTGGGATTGGTAGCGCGGCGGATTCTCACGCGCCCCTGTCAAACTAATGTTGTTTATGTCACCTGCTATGAGACATCTTTTACGGTGTTACCACAATTCTTAGGCTCCATACAGACGGGCTGCATTAGAACTGGGGCCCAAGACTGCTATTGTTAACGTCATAATCGTGTTTTCGGTTTAAGAAACAAGAACTGTGTCAAAAAGCATTAAAACTCAAACGCGATTGAAATACGATTAACAATAGCAGACTTAAGACCCCAGCACGCCAGCTGCAAAATAGAAGTTTGGATGCCAGCGAGCAGTCGTTAAAACTGCATTGAAACTGCAAGCCGTCTACCAGCAGACTGCAATTGAATTGCATTGCAATCAAGCTGCACAAGAACCACATTTTAGCTATGTAGTTAGCATGCAGCCAGCAGTCGTTAGAACTGCACGCTGATTATAAGCGGATTTTCAGCAGACTGAGCAGTTTTGTAGTTCAAAGCAGTTCTATCGACTGCACTTGAGTTGCATTTTTCAGTTTGCGTGCAGTTCATTGCAGCTCGTCTGTATGGAGCCTTTGTGAAGACTACTATGTGGAATCTACAGAAGGGACGTGGAAAATGTGTTGAACTCATTTGAGATATATCAAGACACAGTTGGACAATAAAGTTTGAGAACATGGGAGCCATGAAAGTGTTTTTGCTAACATAGTGGTAATACCGCAACACTCTGGGGGCTGATTACGTCACTTTGTTGCAACCAACTCTGACAGAAATCGCAGTTAAATTGCTACTTTAGTAGGAACCAATCTGACAACTATCTACTTAAAACAGCAATGTAACTGCAGTTTCAACCGATTTCAATAGAGAATTTTTAGCAACAGAGTTTTTTTTTTATGTAATCAGGGGGCTGCTCTCAATATAATACTAATTTTTGGTAATTTTCTCGTTTAAAATAAGAGGCTAAAGAAGAAACAAGACGAAAATATCTAAAAAAAAATCCACAATCAATTAAAACATTTATTATTGAATAAAACAATCAAGCCATTAAAGTTGCATTTTCCTAAAAAAAATACTAAACTATAGTTTTTCTGCCTTACTTATATTTTTCTGAGTGTTTTTTTATTAGATGAGCGCACATATTTTGTGAAAAATCATAATAACTATAGACTTTAGTAATTACTCATGGTTAATAGTAAGATGTTTCACGAAATATGTGCACTAATATAATTAGGTACGCAGAAAAATTCAACAACTAAGTTATAATTTTATTGTTGTATTTCAAGTAATGTACTCGGTTGGATTTTAGGATAACACGGTTAAGTAATAAGTAAGTCCAATTCCTAGTATTAATATTATCTTGCAATCAAGTTTCTCAGTATGTTGGTCATACTTGGGAAAGTACAAGGAAAATGATCGTAGAATATTGTTGTCAAAGTAATTCAGCTCACCGCAAAAGATCATAAATTATTAGGGGTGTGAAGTCAAATGTGTAATGGTAATTTATTTTATCATTTATGTAATTTTCCTAATTATTTAAAATAATAGGTAATATTGTAATCACTATTCTATAATATCGATTCTATATCGTTAAAATATTCGTAAAAAGTACCTACTTATGCTATGAAATCAACGATCTCAGAACCCAGCGTTGCCCCAGTTTCATTTTATTTAATTACTTTCATAATTAAAAATGCTAATTACATTTTATTTAGGTATAGTATCAGTCAAGAATATTGTTTTATATTTAGAAAATCAATTACAAAAACATTAAGTTGTTTTCTGAAGTATTTTGTGAAAAAAAAAGTAAGTAAATAGTACTCTAATGATAAAAATTTGTGATTTAAAAGCGTTTTAATTCAATAATCCCACTTTTTAATGCAGAAAATAATTATCAATCTGATCCTAGAGTAAAATACCTACTCTGACATACTACTTTGATTAAGACGCGATAGACTTTAATTTTTTGAGAATGGTGAGGCAAATGACATACTTGCGATGGGACATATCCTTTGCCTGCGCAAGACAAACATTACTTTATAATTTCTAAAAAAAATATAAATGATATTTTTTTATCCAAAACGTGGATTTTATTTTTATATTCACAACGTGATATGATATTGATATTATTTTTTATCCACAAAGTGCTTGGCCTCCACCTCGCAAATTTTTCGACTCCACTAATGCATCCTATCTACTTTAAAGTCGCCATATTACTAAATAGGTACTGACAATTGCTGCGGAACCCAAAAAGTATTATAACCAAGACTGACTAATTCACCTACACTACATGATGACAAAGATGAAGTGGTGACAGTATAAAGTTACTCCACTGCTTCCCGCGAAACTCCAGCCGAAAGACGTTATCAGATTTTCACGATGGCGGTAAATAAAAGGTTCTACGTGACAACAAACGTCACGTGCGTGTACGCAGTGGCGTGGACCAGATTGCTGAGGGTGAGTCAACAGGAAGCTGACGCCATACCTGTCACATTGTGAGGGATTCATGCTTTCTCTAGGTTGAATGGAAAATAACATTGAAATGTGGGACGTGGATTCATCATATCCTTGTATAGAAGTAATAAGTTGTCTTATTTTCGAAGTAAGTAGGTGGTCTATGATATACCTACCAGCCTACCTACTATTATTGTTTTTTATATTTTCCCTTACAGAACAAAGCAGAAACAGTCAAAACTAGGGCAGTCTTCTTTTCATAACCTTCTGTTGATTTTGAATTTTAAAGCAGATTTACAGGGTTATTTGTAAAACGCCAACAACCTCGTAGGCGTACCTAAAACAACAATGTGTGCTACAACTTTTCTGAAAACAGACAAAACAAATCTATTTCATGCACAACTCGATCAGCTGTTCGGACATTTGCATGGAAAGTCGAATTATTTTACTCTATTTCGGAAAAGTCGTAGAACAATAGTTATTTGTTATACAAGTGACCAAAATCAATTTGTGCTGCGAGTGCCGACTTTAAATCACGAACTAGCGAAATATAGACTACTGAGCACAGTGAGTGATTTAAAGGTACGAGGCAGAACAAAATTTTGGTCTCGTGTAAAACATACAACATTTCACCTCTACCAGCGAGAAAATGTTCACCTGACTTTCGTGTTAAAACGCTAAATTCAGCATTAGAAACATGTCCACTCAACTCTTTTGGAGTTAGACAACTATCTTCATCGTTGGACGCACTCATTTTTTGTAATTTATCACAAAAATAGTTCGATCAAACCTATGCTGTTTTTTTTTATTTATATAGTAAAGTAGATTCTCGTCGTTTTGTTTTACATTACGCTGTATTTTTCGCTTAATCATTAATATCCCGTCTTATTTATTTATTTATAATCATAGAACACTAATTTGTTAAAAAATTTCATTAATTTTGCTTATTTTATATTTATTTCATACATGCGACCTCATTTCGACCATACTCATTATTTCGAATTATCAACCTTCTTTTTTAATAATCCTTATTTAAAACTCCTTGGTATGTCCGTGCATTTTAGTTTTTTACTTTTTAATCCATGTATTACACCATAAAGCACTATATCTATCCTTTTCCTACATATCAATTTTACTAGTCTCTCCTTGTCACTTTATTTCTTTTTTCTTTTTTATTTTAAAAGTTGGTGATAGAAATTAAAAAAGCACTTTGCCTCACGCTCGCAGCAAAATTCGATTTTGCTGAGAGTTTTTACGCGCCAAAAGAGCCCTTTTCGTGCTGGAGAGGTGAAAAAGTTGTTGTTTATGATGTTATTAATCTACTACTGCAAGGTTGTTGGTGTTCTGCATATAACCCTGTATACACGTGTACTATCAGACAGATGCGTTATTTGCCAGGTTAATTCATAAACAAGGTCGCGTGAAACCTCTGGATTCGTGCAGCGCAGGATCGAACATCGTGTAGAATTGTAGATCTTTAGTGGAGGCCTATCCCCAACAGTCATGGATATAATGAAGATGATGTCAGCTTGAGAGGCAAAAGCTACAACTAATTTAATTACTTTACATTTGTTCTGGGAGGTCATGACAAATTTAGTAACGATCGCGTAAGTGGCTGATTCTAGGTTCATAGGATGGAGAGGCACTCTTTGATGCTAAATACGTATGTCGGTCTGTTTGCGTGAAGTTGTTGCGTTGTTTTTATATGCAGGCTGAAAAATGTGCTATCGTTACCAAAAAAACCGGCCAAGAACGAGTCGGACTCGGGTACGACGGGTTCCGTACCAAAAAACGGCAAAAAAATCACGTTCGTTGTATGGGAGCTCTATTCAAATATTAATTTTATTCTGTTTTTAGTATTTGTTGTTATAGCGGCAACAGAAATACATCATCTATGAAAATTTAAACTGTCTAGCTATTACGGTTGATGAGATACAGCCTGGTGACAGAGTCTTAGTAATAGGGTGCCGTTTTTACCCTTTGGGTACGGAACCCTAAAAACGATAAGGTAAATAAATTGACATATTTAGCCTCAGAGAGTGCCTCTCCATCATGTGAACCTAGAGTCAGCCACCTATGCGATCGTAACCAAATTGTTATGACCTCCTAATTTTTAGGGTTCCGTACCCAAAGGCTGAAAACGGGACCCTATTACTAAGACTCCGCTGTGCGTCTGTCTGTCTGTCTGTCTGTTACCAGGCTGTATCTCATGAACCGTGATAGCTAGACAGTTGAAATTTTCACAGATGATGTATTTCTGTTGCCGCTATAACAACAAATACTTAAAACAGAATAAAATAAATATTTAAGGGAGGCTCCCATACAACAAACGTGATTTTTTGCCGTTTTTTGGTACGGAACCCTTCGTGCGCGAGTCCGACTCGCACTTGGCCGATTTTTTCCTCCTTTAAATAAAATCATTGCAAGCGGATTCATCTTTCTCTCCGTTTTAATATGCAAATGAACATAATCAAAATGCGTCTGGACTGTTCTATATCTTCGCATGCCATCGTGCTCCCGGTCCATACAATAGATCTACGTGAGGTTTAGTCACTGACTAATGAGGCATTCAAGGCGACTAATAACTCCCTTCTAATGAGATTGGTAGTAAAATGATGCCGCTCATTGTGCTCCCTGGATTTATGTTTAATCTTTACATTATTGTAACTGTCCATCTGTTAGTGAAGTTAAAGAATTTGATTTGTTTCTTATTGTTTTTATAAGGGTTGAACTTTTAATAACAAATGATCAAAGATCGAATGATTTAAGATTCGAGATAATACCGGATTTTATTTTACCCGTGGTGCTACTGGTAGTAATACTGGTAGTACCACGGGCAACAAAGGTATACAACGTGTAACAGAATTAATGGCCAAACTAGAATATGGCAGATAGGGACTATCAAACTGTAAAAAGTTTACTATGGGACCAACTCTGAAATCGAGAAAAAAAACAGCTGTTTCATACATAAATTAAAATCAAAATCATGAAAGTGTATGAAACAGCATTTTTTCGTGATTTCAGAGTTGGTTCCATAGTAAAAGTCAGTTTGATGGTCCCTGTCTACCATATTCTGGCTTAGCCATTAATTCTGTTACACTTTGTATGACGCACAACCCGTAGTTAATGCTAATGGTAATCCATCGAAACACGAAATGTCCCCTACAAGGTGGACCGATGATCGGTGAAGGAAGCGGGAAGCCGCTTGATGTGGGCAGCGCAGGACCGGTTAAGCTAGGGTTTCCTAGGATGACGGTGCCGTCATATTACGGCCGTAATATAGCGGCGTTGAATGTTGTCTATGTAAACAATATAGTGACACCGTAACGTCAGAAACCGCGCCGTATTGTTTACAAAGACAACGTTCTACGCCGCTAAATTTCGGCCGTAATATAACGGCACCGTCATCCTAGGAAAACCTAGCTTTAGAGTAGGAAAGGAAGGTGAAGGTGGTGATGACAATGACAGATATTTGAGTTACTTCGAAACTTTTAAAGACATGTTTGATCGGATCAATTGAGTTAGAAAGGAAGACCAGATACGCAAAAAAAATCTAAACATCTGCACCTGCAAATATTTTCGCGATTTCGAATTGCAGATAGTGATAGCTATCGATTTTCCTGTAACCGATTAGCCGGCTAATTGTAACAATTTACACTAGTAAAGGCGTTCGTGCGTTGTCTGCGTATAAAAATCGTCAGCATGCCGATATGCGCCGGCGCAAGGAAGAGGCGATTAGCCAAGCAATCATTAGTGTAAATTAGACTTTCCTTACTTTGTTATTTGTAATGGGAAATAATATGAACGTCACTTAATTATATAGAGTTACTAAATTATGTAGATAAGTTTGTTTTTCTGATAATCAGCTTACGGTGTCCGGAAAGTTTTTTTTACTATCCCTCGAGAACAGTACTTTTTCTGGATCAAAGGTATTTTTCATCTTTTTTAATACCCCTGACAACGTATATGCAAAATTTCATGATGATCGGATGAGTAGCTACGACATAACAAACAAACAAACAAAATTACTTTTGCATTTATAATATTAGTAAAGATAAGTATAGTAAGGATATTACCATAATAAGCAGTTCAATCACTTGGATTACCAAAAACCATATCGACGGAAGGTGTTGTTGTAGCGAACAACTCCTTCCATCCTATAACCTTTTTTTTTTTAGAAAAAAAAACTGATGTCGTTAGCATGTTTAATCGTTTATTTAGGGCGCCGCCTTTGTTCGCCAGCTCCTCAATTAAAAGTTAAATTTGAAATAAAAAATTAAACACAATTATTTTTCTATAAATTTTAAAGTTTTCTTACACTTCATTAAGTGTAAGAAATCTTTAAAAAAATCGATTTAAACACCGATTTTTCTTTAAATAGTTCATTCTAATCATCATTATTCGAAACTATGACAGCTCGAGTAACAATTTTTAGGTAAATAGTTAATTCGAGCAATCGTTCATCGAGCTTGCGTGATTCGAAACAGCGACTCCTCGGCGAATAGTTCGTCGGTCAATAATTCATTCGAGCAATCGTTCATCGAGCTTGCGTCTTTCGAAATAAAGTTGCAGACCCTATTAAGGACATTGTAGAAACATAATAATACATTTTTCTATTTCGCTAATCAAAAAACTTGCGCGGAGCTAAGTATTTCAACGAGAGCAGTAGAAAATTAAGATTTCTTCCGCAACTTTTTAAAAATGCGATAATAAAAATTGCGTGCACCTACATTGTAAGAGGTGTGGTATGCCAACATTACACGCACCTCAGTAATCGGCGTCAGAAATAAGTTAACACTTTAGTACCACTGCGCATCAAAATCGCGTTCATCTAGAAGGAAATGCAACTTACGGAATGGATATGGTTGGTGTGACAAAGTACTTTACTGTTTAGCTACTTCTGAGGCAGATTGTAATCGGCCTCTTTATCTAGGTGCTAGTAGTTGCAGAAACACGTTGATGTCTAACGACTATTAGTCGAATAGTTGTCATAGTCAGCTAGTCGAATGTTAAAGCTATCTGTAATATTTATACAGAAATAAGTACATTAATTTGCTCTCGCCCAAGAAAAACAATATTTTTCAATTTGGCGGCATAATACGTTATCAAACGAATAAAGCTTTATCTGGACATTGAAAAAAGTGAAGTAAATTAAGAATTCGTTGGTTGAGTCCTCAGATCAAAGTTTTTATTTGGTCTAAGGCGAGTCAGATCCTAGACTATGTTTGCGTTTTAACTAAATAGTTTGTTTATAACCAAAACGAGATAGTGTCTGGTCTTGGCTTTCTCCTCACCTGATGTTAAGTGACTATAAGGCCGAAAGTGTGACCGCACTACACACGGAATCCTCAGTTCTGGGGAACTGGCTTTTTTACTTCTAACTACTGAAACATATACATTAATTTACTCTCGCCTAAGAAAAACAATATTTTTCAATTTGGCGGCATAATACGTTATCAAACGAATAAAGCTTTATCTGGACATTGAAAAAAGTGAAGTAAATTAAGAATTCGTTAGTACCAAATAAAAAAGTTTGATCTGAGGACTCGCTCAGATCAAACTTTTTTATTTGGTCTGAGGTTGAGTCAGATCCTAGACTATGTTTGCGTTTTAACTAAATAGTTTGTTTATAACCAAAACGGGATAGTGCTTGGTTTTGGCCTTGCCGAAAGTGTAAGCGCACTACAACTGGAATCCTCCCTTCCGAGGAACTGGCGTTACTGGACTGACTGGAACACAACAATTTTTAAATTGTTGTTATGGCGTTAGACTTAGGTGAAATGGTGGGAGCTAGTCAGGCGGACTTGAAATAAGCCCTACCACCATCATCCCTGCGTATATATAGTACCCCTCCCCATCCTCTCCCTCCCTTCCTGGGAATTGAACCCGGGACCCCTGCGTCTTACATGAGTGGGCGACCACAGAGTCGGTTCTTTGTAAGCAATATTTTTTCTTCGGATATTGCATTTTTTTTTATATTATTGCTCGGAAAATAAACAGAAACAACAAGTACTCGTAGATCTGCTGATTCTAAAATTTCTCTTTCATAATCTTGAGAACAACTTTCAACTGAAAAGCTTTATATTTATGGTTGTTAAAATCATCCTTTATAAAACTGATGCCTTTTCAAAAAGGCGTTGAATCGATTTATTTTTCGAGATAGTTGCTCATTTACGAGCTCATCAATTTTGATGAGGTAGTGTTACAGTGGGATTTACTCGAGAACTGTTGGTAGATAAATCAGTTGATTTCTTTAAAATGTTTAAGGAAATTAGTCATGGATCAGGTGAAATGTATTGCCCAAGTTTGGGGAAAGGTTTTCTCTTTATTGAAGTTTATGTGAAACAAGAAATAACTATATAGGTATCAGAGGTAGCGAGGAGGCGGATAGATTGGCTAAACATGCTATACAATACGGTTTAGAATTTTCAATTAAACCCTATCGCTCTGAAATATTACCTAAATTCAAAAATAAATGTTTTGATTTATGGAAAGAACACTTTGATAAAACTTCATTAGAAAAGGGTATTTGGTATAAAACTATGCAATGTGAACCCCCTCGTATACCCTGGTGCCTAAACGTAGATTTAAGTAGAAATAATATTGTATTGCTGCATAGACTTCGTTCTGGTCACTTTCCGTCGAACAAGTTTGCTTTTCTAATGAAAAAGTCAGATACTCCAAACTGTGAGGTATGTAATAAACTTGATGATGTGCAACATTTGTTGACGGAATGTGCCAAAAACCAACGCGAACGACAATTGCTGTCGATTCAATTAAACCTTAATACGTGTGATGTGGGTGTATACCAAACTATTCTGTCAAACCCCACATCAAATGCAGCGAAACTGGTTTGTGAAATGGTGCTGGCTAGCCGCGCTAGCCGTCATCAATAATAATATATTTAGTATTAGTGTGTAAATATAATGCTATTGTAGTAGAAGTAATATAGTTTAGGGTATGATGGGACTGACATAACTAATGTTAAAAGTCCCCAAAAAAATAATTACTATGGAGCATGGCAATAATCGATCAAAGCTCCTAAAGAAATAAGAAAAAAAACCGGCCAAGTGCGAGTCGGACTCGCGCACAAAGGGTTCCGTACCAAAAAACGGCAAAAAAACACGTTTGTTGTATGGGAGCCTCCCTTAAATATTTATTTTACTATGTTTTTAGTATTTGATGTTATAGCGGCAACACAAATACATCATCTGTGAAAATTTCAACTGTCTAGCTATCACAGTTCACGAGATACAGCCTGGTGACAGACAGACAGACAGACGGACAGACGGACAGACAGACAGACGGACAGCGGAGTCTTAGTAATAGGGTCCCGTTTTTACCCTTTGGGTACGGAACCCTAAAAAGGGAAGACATTGTTGGTTAATCATTAAACGTCCATTGACTTAGGTCACTTTGTTGTATGGTCTGTAATTTAGGTATACGAGTAATAGAAACGTCTATATAAATCGGAGAATTCTAGACTTCAGCCCCCCATTTTGGTGACCCGCCTAGAATGACCACCGAAATGCGATATGAAATAGCGATTTATCACTTTAAACTGTGATAAAAGGAGTTTGACAGTTGAGTGTCGATAAAACGCCTTATCTTGCGATATAAACAATTATAATTATCGTAAAACTTAATTACTACACTGTACAGTTTAAAAGTAAGTTAACAAATATTATTCTTCAAACTCTTATTCTTTAAAAAAGCCTTTATGTCTTTTCGATTTCACAACGCACGCGATCGGCGTATTTTTGTGTCCCGTCTGTCGTACTATATCATCTCATATGTATTACAATATGTAGAGCACGTTTCGATAAAACCTGCCTTCTTTGCATTATTTACGACGACTCGCTGACCTCACATACTATATCTGCCGTACTTGGGGGTTACCAGAGCATACTCAGGGTAACCATATTTCAATTTAAATAGACCGAATAAAGCTCCGATATTACTGTGTAAAAATTCCGGACTTTTTGAGAAAAAATTTGGATAACATATAAAATATTAACTTTATAAGTAACTAGCGGCCGCCCGCTTCGTCTGCGTGGACACTTTTTTGCTATCCCTCAGGAACTGTACGTTTTTTCTGGATGTAAGATACCCTATGTATGTCCTTTTCTGTACCCCTGACAAATTGCATGCAAGATTTCGTGATGATCGGTTCAGTAGTGAAGACGTAAAGGCGTAAGAAACAAACAAACGGACTTTCGCATTTATACTATTAAGTAAGGATAAGGAAGGATTAGTTAACTTCAAACTTGTAGTACAATATTATTAGTTTGTTTTTATCCTAAAAAAATATACAAACAAAAAGTCCAGAAAAAATCCGGATAAAGCCGCGCACCGGACGACGCTCCGTGGGTAGGCCCGACAAGGTGGACCGATGTAAGGGTGAAGGTCGCGGAAAGACACTGGATACGGGCAGCGCAGGACCGATCGTCGTGGAGATCCTTAGGGGAGGCCTATACCCAGCAGTGTGTGTCGTGCGGCTGATATGATGTGATAAGAATGTCCGAACAAATCCGGAAGTATAGTAGCCCTATAATCAGTGACATTTGCAACGACAGAAAGGTCGGAACTGAATGAATGGGGCCAGGCATCCATAAATATCTCGGTGATTCAACGATAACTTTTGTTCTTATTTTCTCTTGTTTTTTAAGTTCATATTTTCGTTAATATCAGATATTCTGTCACGTGGTTGGCAGACAAGACAATATGTATTTGAACTACACAGTTATTTTTTATGTATATCTAAAAATTAAATGGGGATAAGTATTAGACCACGTTTCTGAATATGAACGTGCAGTTAAAAGTTAAAAATTAATCGTTTGACGGAAAAAAATCTTGATTAATCGACAAACTTACAAAAATAGCAAGACGCGTGCGTAGATCCATAGTTTCTTTTGATTACATGCGTTTAATTCTATGAATGAGTAAAATTTTGGAACATAAACAAACCATAAACTTAATAGTCCACTGTAATAGACGAACAGAGTTCCTTTCGACGCATAGTACCAGAAACGCAAATTACCGTAGACGCTAACGATTGGCGCTTGGCTGCTTCTGCTGTCATTTTTACCATTGAAAATGGTTATCAGATGCAAATCGCCTGAGACGTATTTTTAGCCATATCTCCGAGGATTTTGAGAGGATCGAGATGGAAATAGTATTAAAAGTTGAGGAATTTATCGAGACACCTGTGAACGTTTGAATTTTGAAAATCTATTAGTAACTTTTTTTTGGAATTTTACAAAATTCCAAAAATTACGGGTTTTTTGGGGGGTGTTTGTTTATAAAATTGTAAATATTTCGGAAATATAACCGACTTAAGAAAAAATTAAAAAAAAAAGTCCTAGGGTATTAGTTTAGCTACCAAATGGTGAAATAATTTTGAAAATCGGTTAATAATTGTGACCTGTAGGTGGTCCCTTTAGATTTGGAATTGTAGAAAAACGGGTGTTTCCGCACATAAAAAGTGATGTAGCTTTTATGATTATTGACCGATCGTCATGGTAATAGTGTTAAAAGATGCAGAAGCAGACGAGGAGTGCATTTGTTGGAATTTTTAAAATCTGTTAATAATATTTTGTCTGCGTCGAGGCAGTCAGCGGGCGCTTTTGTGACAAAAGGGGGAGCCGAGTGTCACAATCGTAAAAATAAATAGGTACTACCTAGGTAACTTTAAAAATATAATAGGACTTTGCATTTGATTTGATTTTGGTTTTTCGTAAATTTTGGTGTTCATTTTCAATGCTCCGATTCTTGCGGGGACTGTTAAATCTGTGAATTTTTTTCAACTCTTTCTCGCACATCGCATAAGCCGTAAGAAACGGTTTCTCACTCGCACCATTGTCCGTCTACTTGAGCATAGCGAAAAATGTTCTAAGTCTCTGAAACAAACCTCAATATCTACCAATTATTAAATATTGAAACTTTTAACTGTACCTACATACTCGATTAAAATAATCAATTCATTTTTAGATTATACTTAAAAATTTACCGTGTATACAATTTTTTTGTTAATTTACAGACAAAGATCCAATGTTGCAAAATTGTTACAAAAGTTTCTAATTATTTAAATTTAAGTTATAAAATACTTGTGGTCGTCCGCGACTTCGTCTACGTGGAAAGTTTTTTGCTATCCCTCGGGAACAATACTGTCTTTCGGGATGAAAAGTACCCTATGTCCTTCTGTGTACCCCTGAGAACGTTTAAGCAAAATTTCATGATGATCAGTTCAGTAGTAAAGACGTGAAGGCGTAACAAACAAACAAACAAACGGACTTTCGCATAAATTTATAGTTTTAAGTAAGGATTATCCATTAGACAAACCACTAAACGAGACGTTCTGCAAAGATTTCAATATTTAACTAGTGGCTCCGTGAGCTGTAGACCTCGCGAAGAAAAAAAAATTTCGCCATGAAGTTTTCAAAGCACACAGTAGGTACATGAGTATTGCAGCTAGATGGTGCTTCTAATTTTGATCATTTTTCAAAATGGGTGAGTGTTTTTTTTATAAATTTGGAAAAATTGGCTTTACTGAACAGTTATATATAATTATCGAACCTACTCACAAAATTTCACCAGAATCTGTTGAGAATTGCGACTTGTAGAGGAGATCAAACAGCCGGAAAGCTGGAATGAAATATGGTTTTTTACATTTCTCCGTCATTTTCACAAATTAAAAAAATCTGTCTCGACAAAAAATTTTTACATATTTATCAAACCTGCTCACAAAATTTCACCGAGATCGGTTGAGAAATGCGACCTGTAGAGGAGAACAGCCAGCGCTGGAAATACGGACTGAAATTTGATTTCTTTACATTATCTCCGCCATTTAGAAAAAAAATGAAAAACTGGCTTGACATATGAAATCTATACAATTTTCAAACCTGCTTACAAAATTTTACGAGAATCGGTTGAGAAATGCTACCTGTAGAGGAAAACAGACAGCCCTGGAAAGCCGGACTGAAATATGTAATTTTTAACATTTCTCCGTCATTTTGAAAAAAATCCAAAAACTGGCGTGACAAAAAAAACTATATTATTTTCGAACCGGCTCACAAAATTTCACGAGAATCGGTTGAGAAATGCGACCTGTGGAGGAGAACATCCAGCGTCAGAAAGCCGGACTGAAATACATTTTTCTTACATATCTCCGCCGTTACGAAAAATTTAGAAAAACTGTCTCAACTTGAAGAAGTCTATGTGATTTTCGAACCTGCCCACAAAATTTCACGAAATTCGGTTAAGAGATGCGACCTGTAGAGGAGAAAAGACAGAGCCGGAAAGCTGGACGGCAATAGGTTTTTTTTACATATCTCCGCCATTTGGAAAAAAAACGAAAAAGTGGCGTGACAAAAAAATTCTATATCATTTTCAAACCTGCTCACAAAATTTCACGAGAATCGCTTGAGAAATGCGACCTGTAGAGGAGAACAGACAGCGCTGGAAAGCCGAAAAACCTGTTTTTTTAACATATCTCCGCCATTTTAAAAAAATTAAGAAATCTGGCTCGACTAAAAAATTCCATAAAATTTTCAAACTTGCTCACAAATTTTCACGAGAATCTGTTGAGAAATGCGGCCTGTAGAAGAGAACATACAGACATACGAAAGAATTTTTGCCCAAGCTGAAGCAGAGACGCTTCGCTCGCACTTCGTGCTCGCTCGGTCAATAAGAAGTAATTAAAACATATAAAAAACTTACAAACAGATATCTACATATTTATCACGGCATTACAAAGTTTAATTTGAACAATGAATTATTAGTATTTATTCCTGAAACTGGTCATTTATCATTTACAAATTGACGCTTTCGTAACAAGCCGCTCTTGTTGCAATCGTAACAAACAGGGGTGACACGCTGTAATTATTAAAAGATTCCGTTTAATAATTTTAGTCCAATTGGTCAAACGTCATACGAATTATGTCAATGTCAACAGGTACAATATCTAGAGTGATGAAAAACTAAAAACTGGTTTACCTAACCTGTTTTCATTGTTTTACAAAGATATTTCATTTCTGGGTTTATAATTCTCCCTGTTTTTATAAATGTGTAGAACAGAACAAAAAAAAGTTAGAACGAAAAATAAATTAAGTATGTTTGAACCAACCAGGACGCCGACATTACTGTAGAATAAGTAGAACGAAAGATAGAAAGAAAGAAAAATATTTTATTTTGTGAACCGATCATAATGGTAACTAAATAGTTCTTTATCAACAGTCTTGTTCTGCTGTAAAAATTATTCGATAAGTATTTTATTCCCAAATCAAATCAATGAACCCTAAAAATCAGCTAAAGCAATCAATATTGCATCGTTTGATGTGGATCAATATTTCGGACATGTTATTTACATTTTATTTACAACATGTTGGTGTTAATTTGTAATAATTGTATAGGGTTGCTTGCAAATCAAACGCCAGTGTGACTCTATAAACTTTGAAGTTTTTAGCAGTTTATTTATTTAAATATTGCAATGAATTTTAACAAAACTTATTTTAAGAATTTCAATTATTTTAGTTTGAGAAGTGATCAAATTAATCAATCAATACTTAACTCTATATTTTAAATTTATTACAGTTTTTTTGAAGTGAGTAAACCAATTGATTTCATATGAATGAAAGTATTTTTAAATATTTTTCTTGAGACTGTCACATTAAATGGGTATACCGACAATTTAAAGTACCTACCTACCAAAATCTTAATACCATTCAAAGTCGCCTATGTTACAATCAGATTTATCGTGCCGCAGTAAAAACGTTTTCCTTGCAAAGTGCCAAGTTCCTAGTTTTAGTATATATGTATATTCCCCTTGTTACGTCTTTATCTGTAACGACTGTAACTGCTTCAGTTCACGGAATTGTAAATCATACAAATAGTCCGATTACTCGGAACCGAGATGAGTTACAATCGATATCTTTATCCGCATCGGAATCCGAAATAAATCACATAAAGCCGACGGAATAATTTAACTCGTATGAGGTTCAAATTTCAATACAAAGTAAAATTTGAATGAACACTACGAAATAAAGGAAATTGTGTAAAGAAAAATATAGTATGTTGAAATATGTAGTATAAAGAGAAATATATGTAGTACGATGATCACATGACAATTCGGACTTATCATTAAGAATTGGTAAATTTAAAAAAATCATAGGATTCACTAAAGTTCGGAGTTTTACAGTAGCATAGATACTTACAGAAGTGTGAAGTTATTTAAATAAATAAATGTAATATGTAATAAATAAATGTAATTTTTATGAGAATATAAGTTTAATAAAAAGTTGTTTCAAATAAGTAATAGCTGAAAATACAAAATCTGCGTAAATTAATAGCCAAAAAAACGAATCAAAAGCACCCAAGTAAGAAAAAAAGCAAAAATGTTTTCGGATAACAAACTGCCTCATTCACAGAAACATTATATCGGTACAGGACATGCATCGAACCTGCTACCTCGAAGTAAATATGAATCGCTTGATCTCGTTTAAACGGTTCCCAGAAACCTTCCGACGCCGGTATTAAGCGCACTTAATGTCCCCAAACAATCAATTTTGGGACATAAAAGTTTGAGGAATGACGGCTTTGGATGTTCAAACTGTTTCAGTTTTAAGTAGATCATGTGTTTTTTTATCAGGTTTAGGTCACTTATGCAAGGGTAAATAAGGGGTAAACAAACTTTGAAGAGCAAGTGGTTGGATTTCCTGCAATGTAAGTTTAGTTAAGTTTCTAAAGTATTGCTTTGTTAGAAATTAGCAACCTTGTACATTTTTACATAATATACGTAAACTTTTAATTAAAATCTAATTCGATGATAATTAGTGCGTTTTAATTACAACTGTTTATGTTTTGTAAAACTTAAGCCTAGACAAAGTTTTAAGATATAGCTTTATATTGTTTTTAAGTGATATTTCGCACATAGACACCGTTTCTTCAGGGACCATATACTTTAAATTACTAAGGTATATTTAAAGTATTGGGTATTCTAACATAAGAAGACTTTGCCTTAGTATATAACAAAATGTCATCATCACGAAAACGACAACGACTATTCCATCAAAATCGATCGATTCAAATTAATAACTTTTTGCGTTGGGGGTTGAAAATTAGTTGAATTGGTCCCGAGAATCAACACGTATATCATCTGAATCAATCACACCAATATTTTTCAATATACTTAATTCAATTGAAACAACTTGCTGTAAGTAATCAGTTCCTTTAGGTACTGGATCGGTTTCTTACAAATTTGGGTCGAAATTTCGCGGAAAGCCCATCGCAAATTCAATTTACGATCGAAAAATTGAACTCATAATTGAGTTTTAAGAAATTTCGAAGTGAAATTATACATTTTGGGATGCGACATGGTATTATCGAGGGATCGGCCAGAAATGTTGAGCTTCCAAACTGAGGTGTACCTGTCTAATTGATAAATTGTAGGTGTTGTTTTCAGTGTAACTTGGTTACAGTTAAAAAAATATCAAGACTTAAAGAAAAAAATTAATATACAAGTATAATTAGGTTTTTTTATCTCGTTACCTCTTTTGAAATGCGTTTTTCTTAACTAATTAAAACTGCAAAGTTTTAATAAGTTTACTGTCACGTGGTAGAACAGAAAAAATAGGATAATATTTTAATGCATGAATTGCATGATACAATCAATACACCTATCGCAATATTTTCTCTCAATATAACCTCAATTCAGAATATCAATATCATATCGGGTTATAATATTGATAGTGTAAGTCTCCCTTTATCTCTCGTACATACATAGATCAGGCAGCGAGCAGAGAGCCGACCGCATAATAAAGTCGCAAGCGCAACTCCAGTAGCGCGCCATTAATCAGGGATTAACACCGCAGATGCGATCGCATTGTCCCGGACACCCAGAACGAACATAGAGTAATATAGCTGTTGCTTCAGACATTTACTTTGTGTTTAACAATTATTATTTAACCAACCCCAATGCAAAATTCTTCGTTAGTTATTTTTTTTTATTTATTTATATGTTATTTATTTGTTAATCGTTGTTATTTTAAGTCTGGAAACGATATACATATTTGTAAATATCGTTCCATCTGATAACGTTGACAAGTTTTTTGCGCCCATTTTTCTTGTCAGCTAAAAGACGTCATAATGGGTGGTAGGGTATAAAAAGATTTGACAGTTAAAAAATGCTTTTTATGTGAGCTCATTCAAATAAATATTTTTTCATTCATTCATTCATTTGCTTATTTCAACACCTGGAAAATGAGACACAATAGATTTGCTATTGTTGTCTGACCGCATGCGGCCGCGCGAGCATTGAAGAATTACTTAACACGTTTTTCATATATTTTTTTCTTATACTTTTCGCTGTACAAATTGCACATTAAACGGGATGCGATCGTATTAAGCGTGTGGAAATCGATTAAGCTCGTTTTACTGTATTTACTTGCTTTGGTATAAAATTACTTCTATATTGGTGGAGCCAATTTAAAAAACCTATTTATGTTTAAGTGCAACAACGTTTGAATTTAGCAAAGCAAATCCAACGTATAAATCAGGACCCAAAAGCGCCAACAATCTCTTGATAATACCTACTGTCAAAGAATTGCACACAGTTCTTTCTTTCAAAACTCTTTAACTTCTATGACATTTTATCATCTTTGCGCATTATTACGCTAATAATAAATGAGGTGATTCGTCTCAACCGAGCACAAGCCTCGTAATAATTCACGGCACATTGTGGTACCTTAACATACAACTTCCGGTTACAATCTCAGGACGATTTCGAGTATTTTATTCGTTACTTTATCTGAAGATGAGATATAGCTTTTCTTATCGCGTGTACTTCAATCAGAAAGTAAATTTTATGTGGAAAAGAGTTTGTATAACTAAGTTACAAAACTAAGAGAGTCATTTACAAAATAATACCTTGTTTGTGCCTTTAGCCCCAGTCGTAGGAAGCAAAATAACGAAGAATACGGCTATCCGTGAACCAAAGATTTCCTTTGGTAGAATTGATCCTTGGGTTCCTAAAATGGGTTTACGAAGTGGAGCCACCTGGATTTTTCAAGCAGGTGGGGGGAGGGGGAATTCTGCCTTAACGAAGTCCGAGGTTAATAACTGCCTACGTTTAGATACTAACCCAAGTTTGGTATCATTTTCGGATAAACCAATAACGTAGAATTCATTTCTGGTATAAAAATTGCAATTTATTAAGAAGTTTCCTAAACATTACACAATAACCAATATTTTCAACTACATTTTTTTTTCTTTAAGTCACCGTAAATATTAAACTGATGTTCTTATTTGCAAACAAAAAATACGTTAACAAAGCTTATAGAATGAAGACTTGAAAAAAATATAACTTACAATTATTTTATTAAAAATTAATAGCGAAAAAAAATTTCACTGTCGCATGCCGTCAATTTCTTTTACACCTATGGAAATATTAATATTTTTTTATCCTAACAATATGGGTATCAAATGAAAGGTAATAAATAGCCAATTCCAAATATATATACATTATAATGCTTTTATGAAACTGTTTTGAAATAAACTTAAAAAGTATAACGCAGAATTAAAAAATATCAGTAAATTATTAGAAAAACCAAAAATGCCAGTCAATACCGACAAAAAAAGGCAAATATCACAAGCGCGCATGTAAGTACGATATTTTTCAGATATTGTTAGGTACCTTGAGAGTAGTTTTACCCAAGTTTTAACCCTTGGAAACCCTGTACTGCTGGAAAAACTTGGCACTTGTTTCAGTATTTTCGAAAAAACTACCTTAAGAAAGCGTTTTTCAGGTATCTCTACTCTATACTTTTATAAAGGTAACTAAATTTGCTACAATTTGAGCTTATCACAAGCAAGTTTCGAATTGATATTTAAAATTTTAATTGTTAATAAAAATAATAACTTCCTTACAACGGTAACAAAGTTATTTTTTTTAATTAGCCAAAACAAGAATATTTTCTTTTATTATTATTTTAAAAATAAAAGGATAATAGGGCTCCTACGAGGTATTTTTATTTTTTTCAATATTCCAATTTGTGTATTTAATGGCAATTTTTTTCTTTAATCAAGCGAGTATTTTATTTTTGTTTTTATTTTTTTTTTATAGTTTAACAATTGAATCTTACAAATATGAATCCAAAAATGAATTCGACACCCTAAATTCATACGAATATGATATCAAACTGGGCATTGCAGCTTAACTAATACATCTATCGAGATTGGGCTGAAAGCCAAAACTTCAAAAAATTTACTACAAAAATCGTGGTGGCTCCACTTCTTATATCCATCCTAGGGTCCTAAGGACCAATCCTACCAAAGGAAATCTCTAGTTCACAAAACGCCGTATTTTTCACCCTACTGACGCCACTACTTGTTAACATTTTGATTTAAGATTACACAACAGTGTTTTTTTTATTTATTTAATGTAAGCAAAGCAATAATAGCATTCTTTTCTATCCTTACTAATATTATAAATGCAAAAGTCTGTTTGTTTGTTACGACTTCACATCTTATACTTACTACTGAACCAATTTTCAAGAAATTTTACATACACCTTGCCAGGGGTACAGAGAAGGACATAGAGTACCTTTCATCCCGAAAAAAGTCTTGTTCCCGAGGGATAGCAAAAAACCTTTCCACGCAGATAAATTTGCGGGCTGCCGCTGCTATGAAAAATATAAAATACTAGGTTTTATATTTTTCATCATATTTACGCTGAAAAAATGATTTTTTTAAGTTCTCAAGATTATACTTTCATTATTTTTGACACTTATATGATAATAGCGTGTGGTTAATGAATATAAATTGAATTCCCATGGAATAAAAGTAAATCTAGAACTGGTATATTAATTACTACTTAATATAGATCAACAGAGCGGATACGCGCACGAACCAATCATTAAACGAAAACTAATGAATACCGCGAGAACTATTATTAAAATCGATGTGAATGTTGTTCAGTTAAATAGATAATTGTTATAATTAATCTATATTTTGACAAGGAAACTATTTAAGAGTTCCGCTCGAAGTTAAAAGCACGCTCGAAACTAGAGCGAGCTTTTACTAAAGCTACAAATTTTATAGACCATGGGAGTGATAACGTAAATATGGGTAAAAACAAAGACTATAACGTTGGCACTTTTGCTTTGTTATCAAATTATTGAGTTATTTTGGTGCAATGTTTAAGTATTATGCCGTATTCTTTTGCTTCTGGGTGTAATTCCATGTCTCAAAAAGTAAAATTTAGCTTGCTTCAAATGTTTGTTTTTACCAAAAATGACAAACTTTAGCTTGTGTGACATCACACTTTTTGTTATATTTGAGTATCTAGGTATCACAAATTCTGAATCTAATTAAATTGAGAGGGTATTTTTGTTTGGGTATCTAGAACGAAATGAATTGTAGGACAACAACAACAATTAAAGCATTATTGTTCTGAACCAGTAGTTATTTTAAATCCTCCCCTTATTGGTGATGCAAAGGAATAAATGTTCATACAGCCACATCTTTTGTTTTTTTTACGGTAGTAAAATAATACAGTATTCCAACTCCTGTAAAAACAACGTGGGCAAAAATGCAGTAACGTGAATCTTTTCCATCACAAAAATTTTCACACGTAGGTATTTCTTTTTTCTAAGTGAAATTTCGCACCTTCTTCAGTCTAACCAACAATAGGCACAATATCGTACTATAGCACGAACAATACTCCATATTCCGAGGCGGTGCAGGTAAAATAAATCAAGGCGTTGCGCGTAGGTGGCCGCGCACAGCAATTACCAATTAGCCGCGCCTTATATGTTCGAAATTCAAATTCATTTGGACAACGCCCGACGAACGGGTCACACGTCTAAAATGGCGCCGTGAAATCGCAATACGTCTTTTGTTTTTGAGTAGGTATTTTTTATAAGAAATCCGCCTTTGTTGCTTTTAGCACCTTTCGAAAATCCTAATACTAGTGGCTCTTTAAAGCTATATGCCTAGAGTATGGTGACATTTTTGAACATTTTTCGAAATAGCTTAAATATGATTTTTCCCCATCTGCGCCATTTTGAAAAAAATCTATAAAACTGAATAGAGAAAAATCCATAATTGTAGTGAATTATAGAACCTGCTCACAAACTTTCACGAAAATCGATTGAGAAATTCGACCTGTAAGTAGGCGGACAGCCGGACGGACATACGAGAGCATTATTGTCTAAGCTGAAACGAAGACGCTTCGCTTACGCTTTGCGCTCGCTCGGACAATTTATAAATGCGAAAGCAAGTTTGAGTACGTTACTCCTTCACGTCTAAATGACTCAACCGACCGATCATCATGAAATTTTGCATACACGTTGTCAGGGGTACAATAAAAAGAACACATGGTAACCTAGTGTTAAATAAATTCAAAATAATAATTAGATAATTGTCTTTATCATCACTGGCAAAGTAACTGTATAAAATTAATGAAACATTCAAGTTGAAAATATATATCATTATATTTAATATTCCTCCCAAACTTTTCTGTGGAAATTTCTACTATCTGAACAATGGGTTGACGAAATGTTTCTTTAGAAGTATTTTAGGTAACAAAGAATCGTATCAAAGTAGTAAGTAGGTAATAAATAACTTTGCCCTAAAAGAAATAACACCCAACAAAACACTCACAAAAAATATCAAATGAAAATCAAACAATCATCAAATAGTTTTATTAAAATCGTTTAATTTTTAAAATAAAATCTTTTACGCCGTAAAATTCAATTCTATACATTCACAACTAAGTATTATTCCTATTTTCACAGAGTATAATGTTCTAAATTTATAGCGACTACAAATTAGTTATTTATTTACCAGCTAAATTGTGAGCACACATTTAAATATCTTCCTAAATTCAAAGGAGTATTATGAATCGTAAAATATGTCATGAAATTCATTTCACGTTTTTCAATAATCGTACTTAATTTATCTGTTTAATAAAGTCATATAAAATTGTTCAAAATGTTATTAAGCAGATAAAAATTGTTTAAAAAGTGATGTGAAGTTTTTAAAACCAGCATTGAATTATATTATCCTCTAATTTTGGCAAGACAATACAGTCATGGCAATAAACATTAAGCTTAAAACACCGTTCTGCTAGCTAGTTAATTGATTGTGATATCTGTGATGTAAGATTGGCTGAATACAAAATTATTTAATATCAATCTAGGGACCTATCATATAAAAAATAATGTTTAGGGTCCATTCCACAAAACAAGCTGCCAAAGAAAATTCATTAAGGGGCCGTACAACGTCAGAAGCAATTTAAATATCTAAAAATTATCGGAATTATTGACAAATTTATTTTATCGTTTTCAAATAGTAACTACTAAGATATTTTTTATTTCGAAAAACTGCCAATCACAAAACTAGAGAGCTAGTTACGGTTTATTTTTATTATAATTTCAAGATTATAGGTTTATGATTGGTTAGCATATCAGTTAAAAACTACAAATTCGGAGGAAACTTCGATCATTTATTGAGAATATCGTTGGGAGGAAACTATGATTTTTTACTATCGTGAAAAGTTTTAACTTCATGTTTTTGTCAATCACAAAACTGGGTAGGTAATGATCTAATTTGTAAATTTTTTTTGGGACCGATATATCAAGTAATACTGTGTAAAATATTTGTTCAAAAATGTGTATTTGGTGTTGTACGGCCCCTTAATGCATGCGACCTCCGCAAGCATTGACCAATAAGCTTATTTGATTCCCTAGGAGTTCGATTCGTGGAACGGAGTGTAGGCTTGGTATTTTTGGTCATTACAACAATTGAAGCCACAAAGCTATTCGAACTTTTTTGAAAATATTGTTTGAAAGAGATGGCATGACAGTGTCTATGTTAAAAAGATGTTTAAAACTCTTTTGTAAAATAACACCGGTATTTAGGTAAACTTTGGCGGTTCCGCCAATGAGGAAAAATTACATCCCCCTTTTTTATTATTCTGTCAAAAGTGACATTTCGATACAGAAAACAAAAATTGTTGAGGCTTTAGTTTTTTTTTTATTAATAAAACATTGTGTACATAATTAATTTTCCTATGAAGTTAAACTTTTCCTACTTGGTGGGATACTTCTAACAATTTTAGCACCATCGCCTAGTAAATTTATAAAATCTAAAAATATATGTATAACTTAAATTACGTATTAAATAAAACAATCTTAGTTTTTTTACTAAATGCAAGTATAACAAGCTAATGCATGCATTCTGAGTCATGTTTAAAAATAAATATCAGAAAATATCACACATTATTGTTAAAAAATTCATACACTCTAAAAACACTATATTTACAATTTTATTATTCAGTGTTTTACACTGAAAAAATACTTTTAATGTTTTTTAAATAACCTATTTTAATAATGTTGTACATAAATAATTTGAATATGATAATATTATTTCTTAAATGTTGCTAAACTACTTACTGTTTTTTTAGAAGCAACGTTTGTTTTCTATTTTATTTTAAAATTTAAAATAATACATTTATTTTAGTAAAAATAGAATAAGTTTCTTTTTTCTAATATTTATAATATTCGGAGATTCTAAAAATCTAGATGTTAAAAATGTACCTAAATAAATAACTAGGCCCTTAAACTATTATAAAGATGTTTTGATACGTTTAGTATTGAAAATATGTAGATAAATATGTCTTGGACTTCAATAAATACTGTAGTTAATATGTAGTATAGTATAGTAATGTGATTATGAATACAAAATTTCAGTCATTTTGAAAATGTAACTTACTTATATTGGTAAATTGATATTAAAACATTCGACAATCTAACTATAAACAAATGAATATTACTAAATAATGAGAAAAAATACTGGATAACAATCTTATTGTTAAAAAACCCAAAGCTAACAAAGCTATCAAAAACTATTTTCAATGTTTTTTGTGTGTTAACAAGTGGAAGTTGGGTGATGTTGTTCTTTGCTTAGTACAGTCAGCAACGAAAGTTGCTTAACACTTTAGTACGTCGTCATAGCAATTTTTTTTATGACAGATGACTCACAGTTTGAAACAGTAATAAAAAAAAATGTTGCAAAGACAAAGTACTAAAATGTTAAACGACTTTCGTTGCTGACCGTACAAAATATTATAGTTAGATAACTAATACTTATTGTACAGGGTGAAAGTAAAAACAGTGGAAAAAATTTGTAGTGTGACACTATTATTTATTCTGTGGTGTGACTAAAGATCGTCAAACTTTGTGTGGGGACCAACTTAATCAGAGATCAAAAAAATAATCAGCTGTTCCATACATTTTGGTTGAGTAGATTAGATATTGACGTTTTCTATGGAACAGCTGATATTTTTTTTACTGTGATTAAGTTGGTACCATATACAAAGTTGTTCGGTTTGAGGGTCTAAGCCGCACCACAAATGTGTCAACTGTTCAATTACTGTAGATAAGATTATTGGCTAGAATAAGTTATAGTCTGTCTGGTGTCTTCACGAAATAAGTGATTAGGGTCCCTTTGCCCTTCACGTATGTAGGACCCCGACATTCACACGTGTACCCAGCATTCATTAACACCCTGAAAATAATTAAAAATCAATCATTATAATAAATATCGTTATATAAATGTTCGATTGTCTTTTGCAAGTTCGAGTTTTAATTATTTGCTATGTAACTGCGTACACACACGTTATGAAATAATATTCAGTTAGGTTTTAGTTATTCAGCCATTGTATTACGTTTGTTCGTACAACCGGCACACTTGTAAAACACGCTACAATAAACTGTTTTATCAGAACAACGTGTTTTATTAATTAATTTCAATAACATTATATTAAAAAGTTAATGTGATAACAAATCATATAGCTATAATTTTCTAACTGAAATTCTGTTGCAAAGTTATGTTATAGCAAAGTCCGTAAAGTAAGCTTTTCCGAGATTTCATTTTTAGGCACTTATCATCATCTTATCATCTAAAACGCAACGGTGTAGATTTTTTTTTTCAGTTCAGTTTTTGGATGAGTCTATGTATCTTACAGAGGTTACAGAGGGTAATTAAAAAGTTTTGTTTTTTGTTTTTAGGGGAAACTGGGATTAAAGCAAAATCAAGATAAGTTGATCTATTTTCACTGTGGCTCGCGTTTACGTCGCGGTTCGAATTTCAGGTGTTTTGTGATATTTTGGGAATATTTAAATATTAGAAATCTTAAGGAAAGGAAGATGAAAAAGATTGGAGGTGAGATAGTAGTAAAATTATGTTACAGCGGTGCAGTAAAGGAGATCCTGTGCTGAGAGTACGTCGCTCGGAGGAAGATTAGTACTTTACTCGAAGAACGGAACAAACCACAGTACGTTACTTGACAAAGAACGGGAGAGACTACATCATTAATGGAAAGTTTGAAAAGTTTAGGGGTATAAGAGTAGTGAAACAAGAGATAGATTCCAATTATCCTCTCTTTAACAATCGACCGAGGGTTTTTGCAATAATCCGGATTCTCTAACCTACAACATAACTTTAATTCTATTCGAATTGTAGGAAACCACCTGACCTGTCTGTCTGTACTCGTTATCGCAACAATAACTTTGTCAACCTCCGTGGTCAAGTGGTTTGTACACCAGTTTTTAAGGTGTCGCCATCGCTGAGGTCCCTTGTTCGATTCCCGGCTGGGTTAAATTAGAAAACTAACTTTTGTATATTGGTTCAAGTCTGGGTGTTTATATTAGTTCTACCGTTCTCTCTGATTTCCTTAGCACAAGTGCTTTAGCTACTTACTCTGGAATCAGAGCAATATTTGTTGTGTTGTTTAATATTTATTATCATCAATACTTACTGCGCGGTCCCCTCAGTGACCTGTATGCGGCCCATGAGGCCGGTGGAGTCCATGCGGGAGGCGACATTGACCGTGTTGCCCCAGATGTCGCCACATTGTAACAATACTTACTGCGCGGTCCCCTCAGTGACCTGTATGCGGCCCATGAGGCCGGTGGAGTCCATGCGGGAGGCGACATTGACCGTGTTGCCCCAGATGTCGCCACATTGTAACAATACTTACTGCGCGGTCCCCTCAGTGACCTGTATGCGGCCCATGAGGCCGGTGGAGTCCATGCGGGAGGCGACATTGACCGTGTTGCCCCAGATGTCGCCACATTGTAACAATACTTACTGCGCGGTCCCCTCAGTGACCTGTATGCGGCCCATGAGGCCGGTGGAGTCCATGCGGGAGGCGACATTGACCGTGTTGCCCCAGATGTCGCCACATTGTAACAATACTTACTGCGCGGTCCCCTCAGTGACCTGTATGCGGCCCATGAGGCCGGTGGAGTCCATGCGGGAGGCGACATTGACCGTGTTGCCCCAGATGTCGTACTGTGGCTTCTGAGCACCCACTACTCCAGCTATAACCGGGCCGTGGTTTAGTCCTGTTAAAATTTCAAAAAAAAAATGAAATAATAACATTCACAATATGTACGCTTATCTCAAAAAAAAATAGTGTATGTAATGCCGGATTTATACGCTTGCCAAGACTTGGTAAGCTTCAACCAGATCCAAGCCAAGACAATCTTTGACAAACGCCTGGATGCTATTTACACGCTTGCGAGTGCTTTAGTGTGTTCCGGACGCATATTGCCATAATGTATGCTACTACAGACAGGGGTTGCTCTGCAATCGCACGCAATATGCTCTTGTAGCTGGAGAGCATACTACATGTCAGTACAGAGAAAGACTGGAATAAAATACACTTTGCTCTTATCTGTAAGAGCAAAAAACATACGAGTACAGACAATTTAGGCTGCTATGGTATGTAGAATGGCATGCTTCTGTATGAGCAAAATACATGTGAGTGCAGACACGCCTTATCGTTTTTATGGAAATGCATTATGCTGTATGTATAGTATTAAAGTCTAATTTCATATTACCTAAGTAAAAAAAAAAGAATAAAATTTTAAAAGGCCTCATGCAGACAGAGTGGAAGAGATGTATCAAAAAAAGAAAACATATTTTATCTGAAAATATATCGAAGAATCAACCAAATGCTAAAAAAACAATAGATTTCATATGTGCCCTACTACCCATTACTAGCGGGGCCAATAAATTTATTTTTTTTACTCGTAAACCAAGTCAATATTTAAAAAAAAGCTAAGATTATACCCTTTTAAATTCACTCTAATATCTTCAACATTTTTCGTTCTTTCTGTGAGTTTATTAATTTTAGCTCAATGGCCATTTTAGGCTAGAATGAATTTTAAAACAGAAAGAATGAAAAATGGAAAGTTATTCAAAAAATATTTGAGACAAGTTAAGAGGGCATGATCTTAGTTTCTTTTTTTTAACCTATTGACTTGTATTACAAGTAATAAAAATAAATCAATCGGCGGCGCGCTACTAGTAGGTACTACTACGGTGCCTTAAAATATGTACCTTCTTTCACTGTTATTATTCTTCTACTTGTACCTTCCTAAAAAAGATCTCGTGCTCTACACGACTTGAAAGGGCATTGAAAATGAATCTACCTAATTTTTTTTACCTTGAAACCTGTCGAATTCTATTTTCAGTAAGATCGCGTAATTTTATAGTCGAAAACGGTTCGGTATGGTTTTTTTTTTTCAAAACCATTTTTTTTTCTAAACCAACTTTTCCAAAATATTTTTACATCATCTTAAAGCCCTCCGAATTCCGCGTCTTTTGAGCTCTCACACATCCTCGTGGCCGCACATGAGCCGCCCGCCGCGTGATATCGCACCTCGCTCCGCGCAAACTCGCGGCTAATCTACACTACAGCCTCAACCGTCACCAATATCGAAAAAAGTGTAATGACCTAAATTAATGTTCCTTGGTTCAATACCGAAGTGCATTTTTCATATTTTTGAAATTCGGCCCCGTTCTCAGAGTACTTATCAAAAATTTTCTGTTAAATTTTTTTCGAAAAAAGTCGGTTTTGTACGATTTCCAAAAAAGTTTTTGATTTTTCAAAATAATTTTTCATTTTAAAGCCGTTCAAATTCCGCGTCTTTTGAGCCCTCATACGCCCGTGATACCCTGAGGTTTAGGTCATGGCCCTAAACCTCAGGGCGAGTCGCACTTTCAGCGAAAATGGGGGCTTAATGGAGCGAACGAAAACACATTTGCAATGTTAAAATAATAACTTTTTAAATTTTGACTACCTATTGTAATGTTTTATTTACCTACTTCATTTTATTTTTCAATAGTCATGTCAATATATCGCATTCAATTAAAATATTAAGAACCTTAATTGGTAAAAAGGTCATACTTTGCTTTAGAAATATGCGAGCAAACTGTATATTTATACAGATTGGTCTGTACTCATACGTAGTTTGCTTCAGCATATTCGTTATTTTAATGAGCACAAAGTGATCGAGTACAGATTATGGGTGTCTGTACTGATATACAGTTTGGCAATACGCGTTCCGGACAGTCAGTCGAGCTGTGCAGTTAAACATGGCAGGCATGGATATTGATTGAAGTTTTGTCGTCGGCTATTGCGTTTGGCTTGACATATTTTTATTTAAAATATAAACAAAAACAAAGGAAGCGAAAAGTTCGGCAGAAAAGATGGCGGATATTATTTTAAAAAGGTTATTAAATACACCCGTTCGGCGCGAGCAGTTGAACGACAATAAACACGCGCCAACGTGTAAGTAAATACATCACAAGCTTGCCGCAAGCTTTTTTGCTGTGTTCAAAAACTGACACGGGCCCAGCGGGGCTACCGCCTAACTCTATCGCTTTGACTCTGGCTTTGGTTTATGACGTCAGTGCACTGTCCATCCTTGTCATCGTGTTATGATATGACAAGGACGAACAAAGCATTGCTATCGCTCTGGCTAAAGCTTTGAGTTAGGCAGTAAGGCCCCAGATCGGCGACAAGCTCTTGCAATTAAACGCAAGCCAAACCAAACACCCCGTTCACACGCTTGGCGTTTGTGGACGCTTGTCGAGACTTGCCAAGTTTGTAAATTAGGCATAATGTTTCATTTTCGTAAGTAGATAATACACATTTACCTATCCTTAGCTTAAACCTCTGAAATGACTCCCGATTGATCTGTTCCAATATCGTCATGAGAGCTATTGCAAATTCTACCAGGATCGCCACCGTGTGCTCCTCTTTCCGATTTGCATCCTGAAATTAAACCATTAGACTTACTTTAGAAATTCACTTACACTTGTATTCAAGAACACTTTAACGACCCTTGCCCATGCGAATGCACTACGTTGAAATAGAGTTCTGTGATTGACTTCGTTTTTCGAGAGTTCGTTTGTTTTACTTGTTACGTGTGATTGGTAGGTGAGACCACGGTAAAAAAAATCTTTACCGTGGTGAGACGCCGCGCGTCCGTGGGCACTGTAAAACCTCATGGTAATGTACATGAATACGGGTATTTTACATAGTTAATGTTATTTAAATAGTCCCAATCATTATTAAAATATTCACCAATTTCTCCTCTTTTCCAGGTCTCAGCCCTGACGCAATCATGTAGGTGCTGCCTATTGTCTTAATTTTTTCTATGCCGCTGAACTTTGGCTTCAGTAGTAGCTGTAATAGTAAATCATGTTAAAATATTTAGTGTTTTTTTATTATTTAACTAAAAATAAACTTCTTTTTTTTAGTTCTCACTGCTTACCAAGTTTTTCATTATTACGTGCCTACACATATTATCATCTTTAAAAAATCTGCTTAATTTTGAATAATTCAAGAAGTATTGTCGTCTAGCTTTTACAAACAAAAATACTTTTATTTTACTATATGATATAAACAATATGAGCCCCATTATTGTACCTTGTCGAAGTCACAGATGATCTCATTGAGCAGTCTCAGGCACTCCAGTCCTTGTTTGTTCACGTCCGTCTCGTCGTAAAACTCTTTATAGTTGGGTATTGATGCAAACATCACTGCAATGCTTGAGTATCTCTCGTGGTATAAATCTTCCTGAGAAATTAAACAATCGAAGTTATCAAAAGGCTGATTAAAACCTACAAAATCATCAAAGTAGTTGTTTCGAAAAAGGTTTTTGAATTATTTTACATTAAACTTTGTAGTAGTATTTTAGTAGTATTTTAGGAGATTGTCTTTATAATATTATCAATCTTACCTCCGAAGCCACAGATGTTAGAAAGTGTTCAGCCACGTGAGCAGGTAGGATGTTTTCCAATAGAATCTGTAAAAAACGTACATACATAGTTTAATTATAAAATTGGCGTATTCAATAAAATAGAACGCCTACATTTATTTTTTTAATAGGATAGAAGAAAAGATTGTCATAGATACTGGTGGATAAGTATATTGACGCACGCTTCACGATGGAAGAAGAGTTAGGTTTATTGCATGAAAAGCAAATGATAAAGGAACTCGATATTGTATCACCGGTGAAGTTTGGACTATGGGCAACAGCGTCGTTTAACCAGTTAGCAACAACATTCGTGTGCGCGCGTATCGCCCCTGCACGAACTAAACGTATGTTGTGACGGCGCGGCGTGCAAGCGATTTTAACCTTAGGAGTGGTTAAGCGACGTTGTTGCCCATGGTACACAAGTAGGTCATTACTTTGTTGATTCCGCGCATAATTTCCACTTCTTCTTGCTCCAACTTGAGTTTATCCTTCCACAAACAGTCACTGCGAGATGTGAACTCGATTTGTCGGCCGAGCACCTAAAAATATAAAATTCAATATGGATCAAAACGGTCGAGTGTGTTATTACGTTATTTCTTTTACTCATACATGCTTGGAAATTCGAACATTACTTCAACAACCTTCTTCGTGCTAAATCGGAGTTACTGGACAGACCTAAACCGCTCCGGCAATATTTGTATGAAAATCCGTTACTAACGTGTAATAATGGATTTTCATACAAAACTTGCGGCGTCTGACCGGCAATGTTTCTATGAAAACTCATTACATACGTGTAATTGTATCTGTATGCCGATGATTTGCAACTATATGCTCTGAATACTGCTGACAGACTAAACGAAACCATTGCATCACTCAACCGCGATCTCGAAAGCATTTCTCAGTGGTCGTCTAATTATGGCATATCAGTTAATTCTGGAAAATGTCAAGCAATGATTGTTGGCAGCTCTCGACAGTTGTCGCGTCTAAACATGAATGATGTTGCCCAATTAAAATATAACACCGATGTTATTCCATACTCGCAGCAGGTGAAGGACCTTGGTCTGACAATCGATGCTAGTCTCTCTTGGAGAGAGCATACCAATCAAGTTTCCCTAAAAGTTACAAATGCGCTTAGGTCTCTCTACAGGTTTAAGTACTTTCTCCCGTCCAGCACCAAGATTGCGCTCATACAGGCTCTGGTCTTACCTATTATCGATTACGCTGATGTTTGCAGCTCTAACCTCAACGAAAACCTTCTCAATAAGTTGGATCGACTTCTTAATAATTGCATTCGTTTCATATATGGACTACGTAAATACGACCATATCTCTCACTATCGTCAGCAACTCAAATGGCTTCCTATTCGCGAGCGTAGGAACCTGAGAGTTGTTTGTACGCTTTTCAACATCTTATTCGATCCACATACCCCGGAATACTTGAAATCTAGATTTCAGTTTCTGGGTGACTCTCATCTACGTGACCTTCGTTCTAGTAGCAACCTTCTCTTGCTTACTCCTGTCCATTCTTCTGGCTTCGTCTCCGACTCTTTCACCCTTTCGGCTATACGACTCTG
This sequence comes from Agriphila tristella, assembly GCA_928269145.1. NCBI lineage: Eukaryota > Metazoa > Arthropoda > Insecta > Lepidoptera > Crambidae > Agriphila > Agriphila tristella. The sequence continues at coordinate 54,804,383 of OV743431.1, read as the reverse complement.
GAACGCATTACCCCTGAATATTCGAAGTGCCCCAAGTAAGTTCGTATTCAAAAGACTGGTTCGTGAACACTACCTGAGTTCCATACTTTAAGTTCATCAAATCTGACCTATGCTATACTATCTTATGTGTATGTATTATATATGTAAGTATATTATTATATAATATTCATATAATATATTAATATTATAGCAATTAGGATTATTTATGTATGTATTGTTATGTATGTTTATATTGATCCTTATTTATGATTAACGGATATTGTAATTTGTAACTTAGTTATCTTTTTTTTTTTTGCCGCCACGATTTCTTTCTTTAACACCCTTTCCGGTCGACTGTTAGAGAATGCCTTAAGGCATTAAGTCCGCCAATTGTATTTTCTTATGCAATAAAGTTTAAATAAATAAATAAATAAATAAATAATTCAGAAATGGAGCTAACTTTTCAACGAAACCCGAATATGGATAACAAATGAAAGGCCTTGACTTGATCCATATTGTAATTTTTTTTACAATAGGTATGGGTATCAAATGAAAGGCCTTGATGAGCACATTCCAAAAAAATTTTAAAAAAAATTAAAAACGAAAAAAAAATTTTTTTTTGGAATATGGGTATCAAATGAAAGGCCTTGATGAGAACATTCCAAAAAACTGAAAAACAAATTAAAATGAAAAAAAAGTCAATATGGGTATCAAATGAAAGGCCTTGATATGCACATTCCAAAAAAAAAAAAAAATTTTTCTCTTTTCTTCTTTTTTCAATTACTGTTATTTAAAATAAAAAGTTAAAAATACTACCTACTTGGTTTGAATTTCTTGGTTTGAAATTATTTGAGAAAAGTACTATACAAGCCTTAGCCGCAATTAGGCATTGATGGACTCACGTATGTGTGCCTCGGCTTCAATGCCTGTCTGGCGTGCCGTTTCAGTAATGTACTATTTACATTCAAGTATTCGTTAAAGTTTATTTCCTTTTCAATATACTTAATGTTTATTTCACTAAAGGTAAATTTTGTTTATGTCATTTCATCATTATGTTCAATAGTGTAGTTACCAGGAGCTCGATGGCGCAGTGGTTTAGTGCCTGGCCTAGCAATTGCGTAGGTTATGCAACTTTCGCATGGTTCGGTCATGGGATGGGTGACCAAAAATTTATTATCTCGAGCACCTCCGTGCTTTGGAAGGCACGTTAAGCCATTAGTCCCGGTTGCCTTTGCAGTCGTTAACAATCACTAATTCGCATTGGCCCACGTGGTGGCCCGTCCTCCTTATCCACCCACAAGGAAGGCCTGTGTCCCAGCACTTGGGACATTTACAATGGCTGATGGTGAGTGTAGTTACCAGCAGCAGCGCGCCCACGAGCGCCAGCGCCAGGCCGGCGCGCGCCGCGTACGGCAGCATACTGAACCTGCAACATGAGAATAATTTTCTCATTATTCCAGTAAGAAATCCAGTTCAACAGTCGAATCGGAAGCTTGAATGTCACAAAAATAATGTGAACTGGCCCATTCCAAATGTACTGCATTTACTTGCTGGATCACTGGACTGGAATAATATGAACCGGACTTATTAACTTTAACCGCCTCTGTGGTCAAGTGATTCGCCCACCCGTGTAAGACGCTTCGGTCCCGGATTCGATTCCAAGAGGAGGTACATATTGTACTCGATGGGTAGGGCTTAATTTAAGTCCGCCTGGCCAGTTACCACCATCTTACCTAAGTCTGACGCTATAACAACAATTTAAAAATTGACATGTTCCGGCAGTTAGAGGTAAGATAGCCAGTTCCTCAGTGATGAGGTTTCTGGGTGTGCACTGTGTACTGCCACTTTCGGCCTTATCGTCACTTCAGGTTATGTTAAAGCCAAGCACTATCTCGTCATTCATAAAAAAATAAGACTTATGTACTTGCAATGAGCAAGATAATGTATATCTACTCTTTGGTTTTTACAAATAAAAATAAATTGATCAGACAAAATACATGTTTTCAAATAAACTATGCCCAGAGAACTATCTAAAGCTGAATCTTCCAACTTTCCAGTTGCACAAATATTAAAAGTAAACGCAGATTATAAGAAGTCAAACTCACTCAGTGTCGCCCTGGAAGGCATTGAACCTCTCGGCGCAGGCGAACAGCGCGATGTGCGTGGACAACGTTGCCAGCATCATCACGAGCTTCAGCACGAACCCCACGCGGAAGAACACCGAGATGGACGCCAGTGTTAACACTGAACTGTATAAGTAGCTCTGGAAGGATACGTACAGCTTGAACATAAAGAGTAGAAAAAATTGGGGGCACCATTTTCTATGCAAACACTTCAAAATATTAGCTTGGCAATACTGACTAATATTTCCATTTTATTTCATTTCTACTCTTTCTGGCTAAACTATAAAAATTTGGAAGAAAAACAACAAAAATTCAACGAAAAACAATTTAACATAAGCGGAAGATTTGCCTTGACCTCATTTCTAAACAAAATAATGTCACAGAGTGGTTCCAATTTCGCAGTAAACCTCCAGATGTGAAAGATTATGCTTGAAGCTATACATACAAGGATTTGAAATACCGGTGATAGTAAGAAATTTCCGGGATCTACAGTAGGTAATCACTCTAAGACTTCTTAAAATAATAGAGATAGCTATTTTAATGATGAACAGCAATTGAGTATTAAATATTGCTGAATTAATGGAGACTAAGTATCTGATTAAACTTTAATAGTTCGCAAAGAATTTAAAAGTAGTTAGCGATAATAAACTCATGTAACTACATAATATATTCAAAGTAATTGAAAAAAATTACTTCTTTTCAATAAAAAAACATTACAATTTGAACAAAATAACGTAAAACACACAATTACAAACAACACAAATACAGACAATAACAAAATTGATATTTGATACTTACAGGTGCTATGTCGCCATCAGTATAGAATACTGTTGATAATATCTCTTCAGTGCTGTTGAACCGATCTGACCCATTGCGAGCTTCCAGTGACAAGTCTCCAATGATAGCTGGCTGGAACTGCAAAAACATTAAAATTATGTTGACTCGTAAAGTAAAGTTCAAGCCTGTTTGAAAAATAATAAACTTAAGTTCAAGCTTTTTCGCAAAATAATTTTAAACATTAGTATCAAAATTAGCGGCACTTGAGTCTCATTTAAGCCCCATCTTACACGGCGCCACTGAAAAAAAACTGGTAGCAACCTCTAATCAGTAATCACCAATGAGTTTCGAAACAGTCACAGCACTAGTATTTCAATGGTGGTTCGTACACGACGCTACCAATCACAAACTGGGGGCTAATTGTCTAATTTCAAAATCTATCGCAATCGCTTTCAGGATGTGATACATTGATGCTTCTTTTTGGAACAAATAAAAACTTATCAAAGAAATGCAGCAATGTTTCACATCCATCTGTCAAATGAAAGCGATTGCGATAGATTTCTAAAACTAGACAATAGAGGGGCTGGTTGTCACAGTCTGTGATTGGTAGCGTCGTGTACGGACCGCCATTGAAATACTAGTGCTGTGACTATTTCGAAACTCGTTCGTGATTAGAGTTTGCAACCAGTTTATTTTCAGTCGCGCCGTGTAAGATGGGGCTTATATTAAAGACAACCTGAAATACATTTTTTAAATTCATTTTCTGAGTCTCTCCTTCAGTTATTATAAGTTTTTGGAAAGTAGAGTTTTAGTCGTAAGCGGGTAGGGACGGGAATTTCAAACTCCTTTATTACCCCATTGTTAGACAAGTGTCAAAATGTTTACTTACCAAATTAATGATTGCACAAGCCCCAATAAGAAACACTGATACGAAGAATATTGTCAGTCTAATGAGCCGGTTGCTAGACACCACCTGAAATAATTACAAAAAAATATTTGGGTAGAAAAACATACAGAGTTTTTATGGTTGGCTTTATTTCACTATCGTTACAAAATTCAGGTTTGAAGCAAATATAGCATACACATCAGACAGTGGTGATGCATGCACTGTGGGCAACAGCGTCGCTTAACCAGTTAGCAACAAAATTGGTGTGCGTGCGTATCGCCTCTGCACGAACTAAACGTGTGTTATGACGGCGCGGCGTGCAAGCGATTTTAGCCTTAGGATTGGTTAAGCGACGCTGTTGCCCATGGTACATCAAAACATAATATGGCACTGTCAAAATACAATGGATGTTTGGTTAATAAATAGTGTTGCGATAATCATGCTACAAGATGCTACATAGAATCTACTAACGTGTCCGGGCTTGGTGCAGTTGTCGGCGTACATATCATCGCTTAGTGGCGGAACGTCCGACAGCGGGTGCATGCCGCGCCGCAACATGTGCCCGTCGTACCACGACAGGTACACGAATGTAAGTAACGTGATGAACGTGGGTCCAAACGATGCGTATAGGATTATTCCTCTGAAAAAGATAAAAGATATGTATTTATTGTCCAAATTCTTTAAATTCTCAAATGATCAGTCAAATAAATTATTCCAATCCCAAACTATATGACCGAAGCAAAAAGACAGACGCTAAGGCGACAAATACTGAAAGCTGAGACATCATAGAAAAGTTCATTTTAAGCCCCCAAGAATCATTTTAAGCCGTCAGAAACATCTGACGGCTGCCATTGCGTTTTATAGAAATCTAAATATAAATCTGTATTTTTGCCACAGTACCTTATTTGACGATAAGATGATCTTTGACCATTTGCTTATCATGGTCTTTTATAAGTTCTTGATTAAATTTAATTTCATATTCGCTGTTAAAACTTACTTCTGTACAGTGAGCAGCTGTATGAAAGCCAGTAGAGTAAATATAGCTGCAGCACACGCCACATTAAACTTGAACTGAGTATCTGGCAACGCTCGATACTGCCGCTCTTGAGAGTTGCTTTTGAACCAGAGTGTGACTCGGTTCATACCTTCGGTGTTATGACTGGAAACAAACCTTTTATAAATGTAAGCAATTTATTGTGTCCATCTGGGTATTAAAGAAGAAATCCACTAACCTGAAGTCACAACATGTAGTCCTTTGTGGTAATAAATTTTGTTCTATCATTGCTAAACTCTGCAAAAACAACATCAATTTAGTTAAATAAATTAAAGTCAAATGCAGTTACAGCATCCACTCAAAATATCAAGTTTGAAGATATATAATAATAGTATGAATAAGATCAACTTACAGATATCCCAATATTTTTGGCAAGAGTTGAATCCGTTATATTGGCAAAAGGTTTATCGGCTCCCCAACATTCAACGTATTTGGTCATTTTACTTGAAGGACGAGATCTTGTTGGCACTCCTGGTGTTGCTGAAATAACATTTAAGGAAGTATTTAATAATATTGATAACCACACGTAATACAGATACCAGACTCAGATCATATAAAATTGGAAATATTTTCGAGAATGAAAAACAGCACAAACATTTGCAAAATTTGTTCACAAGGTTGTCATAACAATGGACACGTTAAATTATGAACAACAATTGAGAATTTATGAGACAAGAAACACTTCATAAACAATGGTTAAATGAAGTCTGAAACATGCTATAAAATAATAATTGTTAACCACATTTCTCTACTCAAAACTAAACACAAAAATACGCGGAATATGAATATGTGTAGTTAGACGTACAAACATTGTAAAGAGGGAAAGACAATGCTTATGACATATTTAACTAACTTAGAGATTCCATGGATATTGTGCTTAGCAGCCTAAGAAAAGAAGGAAACGGTTGTAAAGTCTCTGAAGTAGAAGAAGATGGAGGAGGCGAATCCTCAGAGCAGTAGTCTTCTGGGCAAAAGAAAAATAATATTTTTAATAATATGAATTCATTTTTATAAAACCTTTTTAGTTTTGGAACTTAATTCCTCTCGATGTTTATACCAACAACGCATTATAGTTGTTAGTTATAATGCTCTTTTCTCTCCCACAATTATTTTGAATTATCGCCTGCGTCAATATGTATTAATATTGCAACCAATCTTTCATAATTACCTGTTCCCATTATAGGACTGATTGCACCAATGATAGATCCACTGCGACTCTTCGGTTTAGCAGTGACTACAGTTCCATTGCCAATTTCACCTGGACCTGTGGCATCAAACGCCACCATTTTTGGACCATCAACTCTAACGGAAGCTCGTCTGCTTAGATCTGAAAATAAAGACATTACCGTCACGTGCATTCTTGAGTTCCTCGGTATTTTTTGGTATCTTCTAAATGATATAATGTTCAGAACCTGTCAAAACTATGATTATTGAATGTATATTTTGCTAATTTTAAAGGCACTATATTGCAAACATCACTTCATTGGGTTACGTACCACAAGGTCTAAATTTGAAAGGCCTACGGTCATAACACCTATGGACGAAAGGCCTAATTTTAAAACTCCTAATCGTCGTAAAACCTAATCGTTGTTAGACCTAAGTTTAAAATGTCTACGTTTTATAATGCCTAATGGACGAAAGGTCTAATTTTTAAAACGCCTAATCGTCGTAAAACCTATACATTGTTAGACCTAAGTTAAAATGCCTAAATTTAAATAACCTAACGATGGAACGGCACTTCAATTGAGTCATAGATAACATAGGTTAAAGGTTCTAATCTAAATTTTCACTTATTACTAGCTGATGCCCGCGATTTCGTGCGCGTGGATTTTATGACTCCGGTGTATTTATATAAATAAGAACCAATGTTGTTACATAAGAAAATACTTATAGCAGTGTTATAAACACATCCACCTTGTCTAGGGATACAGGTGTTATTTTCATACAAACGAGGTCACTTTGAAGCCTTGGTTTCCTGCCAGGTATGTACTGTGCTGTGATCTGATGATGGCTATCTAGGGAGTGAATGGAGGAGACGGCCATCATCAGAAGACACACAACAGCTCAGTACATCCCTGGCAGAAAACCAAGGCTTCAAAATTACCTCGTTTGTATGAAAATAACACTTGTATCCCTAGACAAAGTTGATGAGTATATGTTAAAAGTCAACAAATTATTTTTATTTTATTTTTATATTTAAAATAGTAGTTTTAGCCAGTTTAAGCAAGTCGATATTTATAAAATTAGGTCCAAACTGTTATCGCCTTCCTTATGTTATTATATTATGCTGTTATTATACCCTAAACTATGCTGAGGCTTAACAGTTAACTAACAAAAAATAAGTTTCATTCGAATCCGTTCAGTATTTCCGAAGATAAGCGTACATGTAGAAATAGACAAACATACAAAAAAAACAAACAGACTTTTTTTATTCTTACTCTATTACTGTGTCTTCATCGCCCCAAAAAATTTTGTAGTTAGGCTGATGACTAAAAATTTATATTCATGTGTGTCAGCGTTTTTGATAATTCCACCACCGAAGGAATGAAAAATATCAGCTGTAGATCTCACACTGTGGAAACAAAGTGTCAAATTTTCTCAATTAATTTAAAACTTAAAAGCAAGCAGTTTAAGGTTCAAAATTCATTGGAGATTTTTTTGACAGTTTTGAGCTTGATGTGCTGTTGACCGTTTTTGCAATCGTGATCCCATGAAACCTCCATAATGATATCCATATCGATTTTAGGTTTATTTTTCCCATTTAACTCCTAAGGGGTTGATTTTCGAAAAATTACAGAATATGTGTTTGTTTATTTATTTTTAATTTCCTAGTACATGCCTAAGTATTAAATTTAGTGAGTTTTACTTTAAAAATGTAGGACTTTCCAGATACAATGCAGTTTAAGGTTCAAAATTCATTGTTTCCACAAAGTGTCAAATTTTCTCAATTAATTTAAAACTTAAAAGCAAGCAGCTTAAGATTCAAAATTAATTCTCGCTGGGCTTCTGCCCGTGCCGGTTACTGTACATATTGTAATAGGTATAAAAAAATAAACCGAAAATAAAAACGCACGGCGTGCGGTAAAATCAACTTACCGCACGTTGTACTGTCATGCGTAAGCTCATATTTTTGAGCAACTATAAGGTATTTGAAAACATAGTCAATCTTTGTTTAATTTTTAGTTCCTTTGATCCTAGTTTAACTTATTAATAATAATGATATTAGTTATGGTTTATTGCACTGCATTTCATTTATATCTGATTAAAAATATTATTTACAAATTATGTGTTTCAGTTAAGATTTCCTAATACCTACTTATCTTTTACTTCATTAAGGTGCTCCTGACTGAAAGTGGCGCCACGGTGAAAAATTGTAATTCTAATACGCAATTTTAATAAAACTTCTCGTGGAATTTTTAGGGCCCATATTTAGTATTTTTAAGACGGTACCATTACATTCCCTCGTAGTCACTGCTAGAAGTAGATAGCAAAACTGCTAAAAGTGGCTGTTTTTAACACATTTGCTATCTACTTCTACGAGTGACTGCGAGGGATTATAGTGATACATTCTAAAAAATAATAGATTATGAGCCTTAAAAATTCCACGAAAAGTTTTATTAAAACCCTTTTCTATAAACAACTTATTAAATAATAAGGCGCCACTTTCGGTCAGGGAATAGCCTTAATCCTAAAAGTGATAGACATTGAGCATTGAGCGAAATACTTCTTCATAGGTTCTTAGTTATTATGAACTTAGAACAAACGACCGCTAGGTGTTTTGAAATTAGATATTTTGTTTATAGATGTATTGTTCTTAGGTGAATCGACTTTAGGTGCATTATGTGTTTCAACTATTATATATTATGAACTTAGGTATTTTGTCCATTAGGTGTTTTTCAAATTAGGCCTTTCGTCCATAGGTGTTATGACCGTAGCCCTTTCAAATTTAGACCTTGTGATACGTAACCCTTCATTGTATAGTTAACACAATGAATTAAGTAAAACAGTTTGTGACTGCGTAGAACTCTTCGAAACGCATCGGTTCTATTTGTCATAACGTAAAAAACCACTGTTTGGTTGAATGATTTTTTCTAAATAAAACTGTCTTTGAGCACCAGAATTCATGAGAACAGTCAATAATCTAAAAACTAAAAATGTTATTATTAAATCTTGTAAATATACATCGAAAAGTGTCTATATAGCTTGGATTGAAATGAAAAAAAATCTCTTACCTCCAGGTCCTGTAGTTCTCATAGACTCGGTCCTCAGCACCTTCGGGGGGGCACAGTCTTCAACAAAGCTGTGCTGCGATGGAGCTGGGCTGATGCTGTTCTTTGCTCTGGTGGGTGACACGTCCTGGTATATGGAAGAGACGATGCTGGCTTTCCGGTCAACAATGGTGCATACTGAAAGACGACCGTTCTCGGAGACACCAGGTTTCTGAAAGGTCGGAAGTATAAAGATGAAGAAGTTTTTCTTTCAATTCTTTGGATATTAGAGGAAGATATTCAATTGTCAAATTTCTAACAATTAACAATTGCAATATTTATTTACAAAAATCATTAACACATTGAATAGCATTATAATACGCATTAATTATTGACGTAAAAAACAATCAATGGGCACATTTAGTTTTCATTTGATACATCTTTTACAAGAGTAACGATGATTTGAAATTAACTACCTGTTCAAATAATAAAGTAAGTAAGCCATTACCGCCAAGAAGGTCAAAATAAATTTAAATTGCAATTAATTTTCAACGAAATCTTAATTAAGCCCAAATTACTTGCAATAAATACACCGTGAGGGCCCTTTGAAGCCTAGAATAACAGAAACCGTTCGGTCAAAAACAATATCATAATACGTAGACTAGAGGTTTGATGTTCGAACAATGTTGATTCTTAGGTTAGTATTTCCTTTGATAATTTACCATTGAGTATACGAATATTATGGAAGAGCTTGAAATGAAATACAGTATAATCCAAGAACAACAAAACCTCTTATTCTTGTGTAAAAAATACGGGAAAAAGGTAAATCTTTATACGTTGACCTTAATCACATAATGAGTATAGTACTGAACGCCTTCGTGCCTTGGTCGAGTGGCTGGTTGAAGTTGAGGTTCCGGGTTTGATCCCCGGCTGGGTCAATATGGAAAATGAAGTTTTCTTAATAGGCTCCGGGGGCTAATTGTCTACTTTCAAAATCTATCGCAATCGCTTTCAGGATGTGATACATTGATGCTTCTTTTGGGCACAAATAAAAACTTACCAAAGAAATGCAGCAATGTGTCACATTCATCTGTCATATGAAAGCGATTGCGATAGATTTTGAAAATTAGACAATAAGTAGGCAGGTTTGGATGTTTGCAGTGCCATCGTTGTCTCTAATTTCCATAACACAAGTGCTTTAGCTACTTATATTGGAATCAGAGCAAATGTTTGTGATATTGTGAATACAAATAAAGAAATTATTATTATTATTATTACAATCAATCTAAAACTTGACAGATAACCAATTTTACTTAACTATTAGATAAGCTTCTGACACTACCTTTAAGTAAAGAATACCTTCGAGTCCAATAACAACGGAAATCTTTCCTCTGCCAAAGAATAATGTGGCAATTAGGCAGAAGGGTAGGTGCAATTAATTCATGTTAATTGCCTACCAGGGAATATCTATGAAAAGTAATCACATAATAATTTTTGGAAGCCATCTAATTTAAAATTAAAACGGAACGAATCAAGTCATAAATTGAAGGAAAGGGAATCGAAGGGAAGCTCTAAACGTATATTTTGGAAAGAGATCATTATTAGATGTACCTAAGACTGCGATAATAGCTTTTTTACAATATAAATATTCTAAAACGGAGTCTGCTTGATTGGAAATTTGGAATGATATTTTTCTCAAACATGCTTGGAAATTCGAACATTATTTCAACAACCTTCTTCGTGCTAAATCGGAGTTACTGGACAGACCTAAACCGCTCCGGCAATATTTGTATGAAAATCCATTACTAACGTGTAATAATGGATTTTCATACAAAACTTGCCGGCGTCTGACCGGCAATGTTTCTATGAAAACTCATTACACACGTGTTATTCAGAAATGGAGCTAACTTTTCAACGAAACACGAATATGGATAACAAATGAAAGGCCTTGACTTGATGAGCGAACACATTACAAAAAAAAATTTTTTTTTAAATATTCGGTATATCGGTATCACGTGAAAGGCCTTGATGAGCATATTAAAAAAAAAGTTTTTTTTGAAATATGGGTATCAAATAATTTTTTTTTGCAATATGGGTATCAAATGAAAGGCCTGGATGAGCACATTCCAAAGAACTTAAAAAAAATATGAGAAAACAAATTTTTTTTTGCAGTTTGGGTATCAAATGGAAGGCCTTGATGTGCACATTCCAAAAAACTTAAAAAATAAATAAAAAAAAAACCTTTTTTTTTAAATATGGGTATCAAATGAAAGGCCTTGATGAGCACATTCCAAAAAACTGAAAAAAAAAATTAAACTATAAAAAAATAGACTAAAAAGAATGGGCTCACGTATTAAAAATAAATTATAAATTAAGTCTAAGATTGTCGATTTTCCTTATTCAATTGACAACTTATTAAATAAACAATCAATCCACATGTCGCAGGTAGGCAGAATACTAATAACTACGTCGCGAGTCGCTTCTGCGTAAAGCAATAACCTAGTCTTTGACTTGCCCTTAGGGACAATAACCTGAAGTTATCAGCGTTCGGAGTGAGCAACGGAATTAGTACAGACCTTAATTTAATCAGAGATCAAACTTGTCTTCCTGATTATATTTGGGATAACTGGGAAACTTTGTTGCGGTACGAGTGTCCTGCAATTGATGTTTGTGGATTTGATACGTATAGTTTACTAAGTTTGAGAAACATGATTCGAAACACTGAGACCAAATCAAGTTTATAATAATTATATAATAAAGTTACGTTTACATTAAACCGGCGAAATACGCAAAGGATTCAGATTTAATAGAAACTTTAGACAAAGATTTTAGGCCCTTAAGATTAGCTTTTTGAGAAGCCAAGTTGCTTTTTTAAGAAACCTTATAAAATTTTCTCTTAGAACAACGCGGCTTCGTATTGCTTTAAGGATTTTCCTAAAGTTATTTGAACTTTCAGAAACGACAAATTTTAGTGCTTCAACAACACGTAACTGAAATATTGTGTTAAAATGTCCGTAATCTTATATTCCGTCTAATTGGCGGATCACATTTTATTATGCACTCGAACTTTAGAAATCTAGAGAAAACTTGAAATGTGAATAATTTTCAGCAATCTAACCGATCGATCGGTTCCAATAAGGGCTTTTCAAAATGACAAAAACTGTAGGCTCGATAGGTGGCGTTGATAAAAAGGTAAGTGTCAACTGTAGAAAACACAGGAAAACTTTTTACTCACTCATGCTCTGAAATGTTATCATTCCATTTGAAAAAAGAATGCGGGGCGTTCAACATTTCCGCGGGGGTCTGGTTCATCACATTCTAAATTTGAAATTCAGTGCAGAAATGAAATTCAATACTTACTTCCCGCACTGAGTGCGGGAAGTAAGTGTTCCAAATTCAAATCGGTAGAACTTATCAGCTAGCATTTTTTTTATGGAACTTTATGGTTGCATGACCGGTCAGTAAACATGGCCACGCGAACCAATTTAAATATCAAAGAAAATTGTATTTCCTCGCATTTCGTGAGTAAAGTATTATACAAACCTTGTACTGGAAGCTACTTGCATTGCCTCGAATGATTAAAGCCCTCGCCTGCGGCTCGGGCTTCAAACCATCCTCAACAATGCAATCGCTAGCTTCCCGTTCTCGGATGTAATGTACTATTTAAGCACAGGCCGTTCATTTTTCTCTATGTGAATTTTGATACTTCGCTTGACCATCACCGCAATCTAATGAAGCAAATACTATACTTTGAAAAGCCTTTATTTTCATGGCAGTTTTCCTTTTAATTTTCCACAAGGTTTTGATTATTCCTAAATTTTCGCGATATATTTCAGAGAAATTGGCTTTTAACCCGTAAAACGTTGAAGGTTATCTGAAGCCACAATTTAAACAGAACAAATTAATGCTTGAGTTGAGTTGCTTTATTTGTCGGTCCGCGTAATAATTTCGTCTTCATCTATTTACTACATTTCAAGGGATGCAAATAATATTCCTCACGAAATTGAAACAAGGAGAAAGATTAATAGAATAAACTATGTCGGGATTTACACCATGTACCTGTTTATTTTTGAGACTCCGATATTTCGGCGCAGTTGCATGCGCCATGATCACGGAAGAACTGTCGATTGTTGCGTGCGGGTAGATGTTATTGGCAGACGAATCGGTCTACCCTCCGTCTAGTTCTTTTATTACTATGTTCGATACCGGTACCACTGTCTGCAAACTCACTATTCACTCGAATTTGTTCTCGACACACGACACTCACTGTATCTGTACGCGAAACGGCACTTTTTTTATTTTTGTTGTTTTTACACAACCGGACTACTGGATTCCAGACACTCGATAATTTAAACCCATCCTCACGATTGAAATTTTTGTATTTGGTTATTTCAATCGCTTCCCTGACCATTCTTGGTATGTAGTGGCGTTCTGTTGAAATAATCTGGGGGTTATGTAACTCGATCCAGTGATTTGTGTCCGAATGAATCAAATGTTCAGCAATGGCCGATTTTTGCGTATCGTTGTTTTGGACTGCTTTTATGTGCTCCTTTATACGGCATGCTATTGTGCGTTTAGTTTGGCCGATATTTATGAGCTACCACAACTGCAGTCGATCTTATAAACGCCAGGTTTCTCCAAAGGAAAACTATCTTTCGGGGACCGTAGACATTGCGATACCTTTTTCAAAGGAGTGAAGATAGTTTTTATTGCGTACTTTTTCAAAATTTTTGAGACCTTATCTGTCACCCCCTTTACATATGGCAAAAATACTGGCTGTCTATCTTATTAAAATTATTCTATTAACGTCAATAACCATGGAAATTTAAAACAATATAAGGAGAAAGATGTTAATTATTTTATAACTTAATTATTTGTCTTGGGTTGTTAGAAAGATCTTTTTTGTTTAAGAAAATTTTAGACATTGTTGAAATTAGTTTTTTATTAGCGGCAAAGTGGAAGTAGGTATTCTTATAGTGCAAATTTTGCATAGCGTGCATCTATTGCTGAATATAGTGCCGTAAAAAAGTTGGTGGAATTTATTTGTCTGAACCCTTATAAGTTAAAGTAAGTAAATATTTTACTCGGTATTGTTAATGTTTAACATTTTTCGCTATATGAAATCAAAGTCCGAATGCTAAACTGTTCTATTCCGTAAATTTTGTCCAAACAAATGGTGGGTTTTAGTGTCACAATCAGAGATAGCGGGGGTTATTAATTTGGGTTCCGTCGTAAAATTAGGATTACGTGTACCCACGGACGTATATAAGGGGGGGGTTTTGGGGGTCCGGACCCCCCCCATTCATATCCATCTTACTTGTCCAACAGAAAAAAATTACATGCACCGCGCCGATTGTAGAAAACGATAGAAGCTTAGCCCGCCGCAGGGTGTATCTCGAGATATTATACGACACTCAAAGCGGAGTAAATTGTTGGTAATTTTAACTTCTTTAAAAGTGTTATAGACAACTTTGCGGTAGAATGCATTTTTTTGAAGTTGTAACCAAAAAACTGAAATAAGTTGAGGTTTTTCGATCACTACGAAGTTAGCACAGGTCTTTCAGGGTTTCAGGTCAAGCAGGGGCGACCGCCCGGGGCTCCCTTTTATATCCCCAGCCGCAGACCTTTACAGTTTACCTTTAAACAGTCCTACAATAGGGAATATGCATAAGTCACCGATTTTCCTAAAATTGAGCTTGATCGCTGCGGACACTTGTAAAAACATGATGGAACAGAAAGAAAAATAAAAAAAAATGATTATTTTCGTTTTATCACACGATGAAATCAGGGGAAAATGACAATATTTTTTTTTCGTTTCCGGATATAATGCACTTTACAGTCAGATAGAATATCGAAAAAGAAATAATATTTTGTATGACACATATCTACTTAAACGCAAAATTTAGGGAGATAATTGAAGATTATTGGCTAACTCCATATTAAACGCGCCTGAAACACACCGAAACGTGATGTGTGACGTCACCGTTTTGTATGGAGCGTTTTCGGCGGGAGCTGATGCGTGCTAACTTCAAGTAACTATATTACGAGAAAAAAACGCAAGAGACAAGTTTCAACATTACAGTTGATTTTCTCACGCATTATACTATTGATTTTGATAAAAAAAATTTTGATGCATATTCCCTATTACTATCGTAAATTCCCTTTTAGCGACAAAATCGTTATGGTGGCAAAACATGATCAGAACAACTTGGCAATATCTTGTCGAAACTTCATCGCTCGCTACCATGTGCCATTTAAGATTTGGCCATTGTAAAATCCAGGAGCGGCCCTAGGGCGGTGCAAGCGGTGCCACTGCACTGGGCGCCCTTGTGTGTGGGGCGCTGAAACGCCCGACAACCGATCAACTATCAATTGTATTGTTGTTAATAGAATAAACTATGTCGGGATTTACCATGTACCTGTTTATAATTGTATTGTTGCCTGGTAACAAGCGACGACGCGATGAATGAAACTAACCAAAAATCGCACTGCGCGGCCATTTTTTGTGTAAACAAGCAAGATTAGTGGATTAACCGACTAAAAATTGCGCAGCAAAGCTGTTTTTTACTATAAACAAGCAAGATTAGTCGATGAAACTGACTAAAAATCGCGCTGCGCGGCGGTTTTTTACTGTAATAAGTAAAATTACAAGATTAGAAGATGAAACTGATTAAAAATTGCGCTGCGCGGCCGTCATGTTTTTGCTATAAACAAGCTTGATTACAAGATTAGTAGCTGAAACTGACTAAAAATTGCGCTGCGCGGCGGTTTTTTTTACTGTACTAAGTAAAATTACAAGATTAGTAGATGAAACCGATTAAAAATTGCGCTGCGCGGCCGTTATTTTTTTTGCTATAAACAAGCAAGATTACAAGATCAGTAGGTGAAACTGACTAAAAATCGCGCTGCGCGGCCATTTTTTAACTAACAGGCAAAATTTCAAATCTTGGAATCGCAGAGGGGGCGTCTCGTAGAAATGTCGCCCAGGACACTGGTAGTGCTAAATCCAGCACTGGCAGGCAATGTTTAATTTGTAAATGATAGATTAATTGGCGTTAGAACACTGTTTTTTTTTTGCGTTGAGGACCCCCCCCTTGTCGAAGCTATAGCTACGTCCGTGCGTGTACCCGAAGGGTTGGTCCGTTTTCTCGGAGAATTTGTCTCTTTCTAATTTAGAGGATTACTTGATATTCAATAATTGAATCATTTAAGTTTATAAGCCCTTTGGGAATGAAATGTTATTATCGATAGCTGTAAATTTAGAATCTGGAGTTTGGCATAGATTTTCAAAGTCCACTTAGTTGTTTTTAGAAATGTGGTATAGGGATTTACTTATGCCTTTTTGTGATTTATATGTCAAAATTGGCAAAAAAAAACAGCTAAAGGCGCAACGTTACTATGAAGTTTGAATATTTTCACTTCAATGTTATTTCACGAGAGCAAACACCAAAACCAAAGGTACCTTAAGAGCCCTTAACACCTCAAAATGGCGCCATCACCGTAATTAAATTTATTGCTCGCTAAGTACATAATGTATCGAAAGGAGATGTCCCAGCGTTGCCCCAGTTTTATTTTATTTAATTACTTTCATAATAAAAAAAATGCTAATTACATTTTATTATGTATCAAGAAGAGCCATGCTCGGCGTTTCCCTACGTGATCAAATCAGAAACGAGGAGATCCGCAGGAGAACTAAAGTAACCGACATCGCTCGAAGGATTGCTCAGCTGAAGTGGCAATGGGCGGGACACATAGCGAGAAGAACCGATGGCCGTTGGGGCAGAAAGGTTCTGGAATGGCGACCGCGCACCGGACGACGCTCCGTGGGTAGGCCCCCGACAAGGTGGACCGACGATCTGGTGAAGGTCGCGGAAAGCCAGTGGATGCAGGCAGCGCAGGACCGATCGTCGTGGAGATCCTTAGGGGAGGCCTATACCCAGCAGTGGGTGTCGTGTGGCTGATATGATGATGATGATGTATCAAGAATTGTTTTATATTTAGAAAAACAATTACAAAAACATTAAGTTGTTTTCTGAAGTATTTTGTGAAAAAATGTAAGTAAATAGTACTTTAATGATAAAAAATTGTGATTTAAAAGCGTTTTAACTTAAAAATCCCACTTTTTAATGCAGAAAATAATTATCAATCTGATTCTAGGGTAAAATACCTATTCTGACATACTACTTGGATTAAGACGCGATAGACTTTCATTTTTTGAGAATGGTGGGGCAAATGACATAGGCGCGATGGGACATGTCTTTTTACATGTACAGATTGAAGTTAAGGTTCTATATTTTATTTACAAACAAGCACCTCGGTAAAATTATAGTTTGTTGTAGCAGTACTAGGCAAAAGAGCAAAAAGTGGCCACTTAAGGCATTTTTACCTTCTTTAACCCTTAATTTGGCAAAGGTGCTAGGCGTAAATTTTAGAAAAAGGCCTGTTTAGACCTTAGTATATATGTCCATAAAAGAGAGAAAAAATATATAAAAAAATAATTTATTTCTAATTCCGCGAAAAATCAGTGATGCTTTTTTACAACATTGCCAAAGATAAGCATGAAATTAAAATAATGATTTATGAAGTTTATTTTGTTTTTTTTTTTTATGAAAATCATAAAAACTGTTACGACCTTTTGTTGAACACAAACTTATGTTACATTTTAAACAAATGATAGTTGAATAACTGTTTTTGCATAGGCGACAGCGACCTTTATCGCTGTCGTGGTGACATGTGTAAATGGCTCATTCCATCATGCCTCATCTTATCAATAGGGCAAGCCGCTCTTCATTTCTTTCTATTCTCTGATGGACCTGACGTGTCACATATTTCTACGGTGTTTTTTATCGTCAAAGATCAAAAAAATTGGCGCGTAATCTCATTAGTAAGGTGCTCTGATATAACCTCAACAGCTGTTTAATTTCTATGCACACACATGATTATAAAACCAAAGAAAGATTTTTAAAGTCACAGATCAAGCTGCAACATAAAATATTGTGAATATACAAAAAACTAATAAATATTCAGTAAATATAAACAAATATAAACGGCTACACTCTTGGCAACGTTGCTTTTAAGCAACAATCATTAGATGCACTATTTCATCGTGTGTTTGGCAATGATGCTTTTTGGCAACATTGAGGTTAAAAACAATCTGGCGGGCAAGTTAACGCACATTGATGAAAGATTATCACTTATATTATTAGTTTGACTTAATGTATGAGAAATTCAATCAAAATTCCCACACCATTGTTACCAAAAAGTGGTTAATTCATTAAAACTTACGGTTTTGTAGTTTCTGGTGTACTGCATGTCAGCTGTTTGACAAAAATAATGATGTGCAATATTGAAAACTAAGTCGATATTTAATATCGTAATGAGGGAGTATAATTACTTTAAGATTTTTATCTTAAAGTAAATATACTCCTCGATCGATTTTAAATTGAATTATTATTTTGAGCTGCAGATTTTTTTCAAAAGTATGTTGCCAAAAAGCATCATGCCAAATTAAGGGATATGCTACTAACATGAAATATATTTTTCATTTTAAGATGAGGACGCCACTTGGGACTGTAGTAGCCTAAAAGTACTATACTGAGTTAATGAAATTAATAAAATGAAAAAAAAATAATAAGTACTTAATACTTTTTCCATGGTATAGAGGCAACATCTTACAATATGAAAAATATTCCATCGAAAATTGGAAGCCATAGAAAATAAAGTTATCTGATCGTTGTCCATAAATCTCACGCTTCATATTTCGGATATATTTGGTCCATCGCCGAGTTATTCGATGCTCGAATTGAATGAGGCATCGATTTGAATATTCGATACATTCGAAATGAGCAATGCGGCGGTGAAATAGTGTTGTGCGATCGCATACATACGTCGTCGAGGTCGACACTTTGTTTTCGACGTTTGATCATACATGAAAGGAAATAATTCAGATCTTAGACCACAATACACTTGTAAATTTTGCACACGTAAGTTTACGAACGTAGTTAAGGGGCCATGTAAAAATAAAAAATGAGCAATGAGAAAACGTCGCTCGCAGTTTAGGCGAAAAAATCATGAAATCAATTCGTAGCTTTAATATTAATAACGATAGCGATTAAAGAGAAATGCTTGTAAACGATTGTGAATATTGATGATACATATTAGTTAAAATTTCGACTTGAATACCTAACGTTGTTTTTAAGTAATCAATCTTAAGAATTTTTAAGAGGTTTTTTCGAAATCAAAATATATCAAGCCAAAATCACTGAATCGTGTTTCTGGTTCAATACGTATCTGGAGAAAGATATAAATAAATATATATCTTAATTTCAGATCTGTGGGATCTTTAAGCGACCTATGGCATTACGTTAAAAAGAATTTTTTGCGTATCCCCTTAACTTACGATGAGTTTGCAATAATTGCAAACAAAATTACAATAATATTATTGTAAACACTTTTTGTAAGTTGTTTTTCGTAAATGTCTTCCTACTTGCGTATACAGCCGTAAGTAACTTACAGTTTTACTTAAGTAAGTTACCCGTGAGGGCAGTCTTACATAAAATAAAAGACTTTTTAACGGATACTAGCGCGGTTTTATTGAAAGTACTTTGGTAATTAGTTGGTATTTGGTTTGATTTTTGATTTTTCCGACGTTTCGGCACCTTTGCAGCTGCCGTGGTCACGGGGGACTGAAGCTACTCGTGAGCCTATCCTCAAGCGATGAATTTTTTAAGACGTTCAGAAATTAATATTTTACAATTTTATTTATCTTTTTAATTGGTTTAAGTTGATTTTGTGATTTAATTAATGCTAAAGAGAGAGAATCTACTGAAACTACCACCATTTCACAAAATTGGGAGGCCCCTCCAAGAAAGAAATTTCTGAACGTCTTAAAAAATTCATCGCTTGAGGGTAGGCTCACGAGTAGCTTCAGTCCCCCGTGACCACGGCAGCTGCAAAGGTGCCGAAACGTCGGAAAAATCAAAAATCAAACCAAATACCAACTAATTACCAAAGTACTTTCAATAAAACCGCGCTAGTATCCGTTAAAAAGTCTTTTATTTCATGTCTAGTGAGCGCGTAAGCTTGAGAAGTGAATACAGTCTTACATAAATCAATAAGTGGTCTTAGAAAAGAAAAAAGTAATCTGAAAGTTTTGTACGGTGTTATTTAAATGGAGGAGTTTGTTGCCGCAGTGGTTTAGCACCTGGCCCTATGATTGCAGAAGTTAAGCAACTTTCACAAGTGTCGGTCATGGGATGGGTGACCAAAACTTTATTATCTGGAGTTCCTCCATACTTCGGAAGGCACGTCAACACCCTCAGTCAATAACACCCACTAATCCGCATTGGGCCTGCGTGGTGGTTATGGCCTATCCTCCTTATCCAATCCACCCAATAAGGAAGGCCTACTGTACCATAGCAGTGGGGACGTATAAATGACAGAAGTCCCAAGCACGTATTAAGTTTGAATATGAAACCAAAATAGTATGTTTATTAGAAACAATGATTTGATAAGAATCTTTCGAATAGAAAAAAAAAAATATTTACAAAATTAATTAACAGCAAAACAAAAAAATAAAGAAAATTTTAACAACAAAAAATACCTAACAAAAGAGTTCCCTTTTCCACAATATGTTTTAACCAAAATTACTCAAATAGCCATTCTTTATCATGAAAATAAATAAAAAAGGAAAGCGATTGTTCTTTTTTATTATTTTAAATAAAGACAAAAGAAATAATTACTTAGGCTAAACACAAAGCTCTCTGAAAAGAGTTTGGAGATCCATTATTAGGCTCTTACAAGTAATTAAGTTCTCTAAAAGAAAGGCTCATTTGCAAAATTGCTATAATTAGCTAATTAACTATTTAATTTTACGCCGTTACAAATTAGCATTGTTTCATTAAAGTATAAGCCTTTTGTAAAGTACACATTTTCAAGAGTTTTGTGTAGAATTTATTTCTCAAAAACACTCTATACAACGAGATTTTCTCCGTAACAAATTATTTTCATTGTAGTTTTTGACCTTTGTAGTAGCGAACCAACTTTAATCAAATTAGGAGAATTGGTGAAGAAAATATTTTTTTTAATGAGACTTAAAAGATACAAAAAACTTACAAGTCAATCGATTGCAGACTACAATAGTGATAACTTGTAGTGATAAGATCCTTTCCAGATTGGATTAAAATAGTTAAATAAATAAAAACTAGATAGGTATAGGTACACAGCGAGGGGGCCTGGGAATTCTGGCAGCTGCCGGGACCCTCAGGGCCAACCGGCGACACATGAGGGCAAGTACCGGGTTTTTAGTGGGTATTCCCCCCTCCCGGGGTTCCATTGAGCCACTGGCTGGGTGGGACCATGAGAGGCGATAGTGGAGGGAGCCGCCACGTCGAATGTTGCGATCCCCTCCACATACGATCCCCCTCCTGATCATCTGCGGGGGGGATGCGTAAATGCATTTTTTCTCGGTATAAAAATGGGAGGTATAGGTACTCAAACAAAATCCCGTTCCACCCATCACGTCAACACCGAAACGTAGCAATTTCTGAATACACCTGCTACGTATTTTCGGATTGTTTTAAACGGAGCAGATTTTTTGAGGCCCCATTTAAACGAGCAGACAACAGTGCATCATATACTTACAATATGTTTAATGTGTTAACCTTGGAGAAGCTCGGTGGTGCAGTGCAGCCCTGCGATTATGACAGTTAAGCAACTTTCGCAAGGGTCGGTCATGGGATGAGTGATCAAAAAATTTATTATCTCGAGTGCTTCGGAAGGCTCCTTTAGTCGTTGGTCCTGGCTGTATTTGATGCAGTCGTTAACACCAAGCCGCATAGGACCGGTGGCGTAGTGGGTCTTAGTCCTTTCACTTTATCCATCCATAGACCTTATTGTGGCCCAGCAGTGGGGACATCAAAATGGCTGACGATGATTAAAGTGGTCTCACTCAAATTGTTGCATCAAGCTAACTAACGTATAAGATAATATACAAGAGCATTACTTATAAAATGCTAGAGTCGTGATTACCCTTCAAAGAAACCGGCATATCATATTGTTTTGTGGGAAAATTAAAATGGCTAATGGTCATTTGTTTACCTTAGGCGGCACGATCAGGTAGGTATCCACCTTATGGTCAGCCAGGTACCCCTCCCTGGACCCTCCATCTCCGGGTTCCACCTCGAACCTTCCACCGAGCTGCAGCAGTGTAGCCTTTGTGATGTGGACTCGGCTGTGGAGGAAACAATAGTTCTAGTACAGTACTTCAAGACAAAGAATGGGCATCGGCTAATTTCATGTTTTTGCTTTTCATAGAAATGACGTTGACATTTTTTTTTGTTGCCATAATGTCGAAATTATAAATTACTTTTAGGGTCAAAAGACTTTTTGTTAGTGTCAGGATAATTTTGCTGTTTCACAAATCATCAACCAGTCAGCGCACTACCACTAACTAGGCGCTAGTGTAGATGTAGACCTGTCATTTAGTTGTTTTCTATGTGTCTGTTATCAATTTTTGGATGTCGAAAGCGATTTTTCGTATAAATACATTTTTCTTTCAACACATTTTGGTTTTCTTTAATTAATTTACGGTCCGACTTCCATAAAAATATTATTTATTGATACCAAATGCCCGTACAGTAGTGCCACCAAGCGGGGTAAATTTTGTGACATCCCACCATTGTCTTTGCTATGTTAGACGATTTGCCCGTACAGTAGTGCCACCAAGCGGGGTAAATTTTGTGACATCCCACCATTGTCTTTGCTATGTTAGACGATTGTTTCCGATGTTTTCCGATTCAAAAAGAGACTTTTGATTCGTGTGTTACCGTGCGTCTATTAATAATGTTGTAAACATTGTCTCGAAACAGATTTTGACTGATAGTGAGAACATAGATCTGTCAAAGATGTTTATATTGGACAGTCAATGCAGAAACGCAAGGTAACAGATATTTACTCTTTATAGTTACCCTATCCTATACTCAATAATTCGTAAACTAATGCATTTGATAATTAAATAAGTAATCAAAGACATTGCTAGCAAAACAGCTTTATTTATATTTAAACTTTAATATAAGAATAGCCTAGGTACCTACTTAGCATTCACAACTTTACGGAGTGAGCCAGAATTCGATTCAGTCATGAATTTTTATGATTTAGTTCTATGATAAATTCTTTCACAGAAATCTTCTCTTTGTCAGTTTGGGTACGGGGCGGCGTATGATTTTAATAAAAACAAAATTATTTGATGCTCTTTGGGGAATGTCTGCAAAAAATCAAATTGGTTAAGCCTAGATTATATTAGACAATCTAGTGTCCAATTTAGGAATCCAATTAGGGCTGCCACCCGTACCGTTCGATTTTAACAGTGTATTTACACTAATAACTATTTTTTTACTTACGATTCTCATCTCTAATCATAAACAATATTTACCTCTCTGTTATTAGTGTAAATTCACTAATAACATAGAGGTGAATGGATTACTAATGTATGGGCAAAAAACGTTTCCCAAAATATCACATCGCAAACTATTTTACGCAAATTTTCATTTGGCAAAAAACATTTGGCAAAACAACTTATCGCAATTTTTCAGTTAGCAATACTCTTTTTGGCAAATTATTGTTTAGCAAATAGTTACTTGGTCAAAGTTTCATTTTACGAAGTATTATTCAGTTAAATGTATCGTTTGGCAAAACCATAGAAATATAATGTCAAAGAACAACAATGTCAATAAACAGGTGATCCGAAAACGATTGCATACATTTTATATGAGATACGTAAAATATGACTTAGATTTATAAAATATGACTATATATGGCAAAGGAAATTAATGAATTATGTTCCATACTGTTTTCTTCGTCGATAAACGAATAAACTCACATGACAATGGGCATCGCCCATCCTGTAATTTTGATGTATTGGTACGATAGATACACAGACCATACAAAAAGTGCGACAGATATTATAGTTCTTTTGATGATCTCCGTGGTCGAGTGGTTTGTACGCTGATTTTTAAGATGTAGACATCTCTGAGGTCCCGGGCTCGATCCCCGGCTGGGTCAATTTTGAAAATGAACATTTCTATTTTGGCATCAATTTTTCAATTCTTTATTACACATCAATATACAGTTTAACGAATATGGACCGCACCACGAAAACCTCGCAGGGTTTATAAGGTCTGGGTGTTCGTAGTTCTACCGTTGTCTCTGATTTCCATAACACAACTGCTTTAGCTACTTTGGAATCTGAGCAATGTTTGTGATTGAGACGTTGTCTAATATTTTTTTTTTTTTTTTTTTCAAATTTAAGCGGCCTGATATATCGCTTGCAATAAATACATATAGGTACAGTTAACGGCAATCTTTATTGTACTGGTTGTTTAAAAACATTGATTACAGTTATAGCTTACTTAAGTAAAGAACTCGATCAAAGGAAAAAAGTCATGTTTGTTTCTATTCAGTTTTCAAACTTTTATATCAATTTGTTGCCTACCAGCTTACGTACGTACGTACGTACGGGTCTTTATTTTTTATTACACTCAGTATAAAACTGTACTTGAATACGAATCCCGATAAAAAACCTAGCTCAAAAAAACACTAACAAGCTAAGACCCGAAATGCCAGCAGTCTGTTACAAAAGGAATCTTCATAAACAGTGGCTACCTACTTAACTAAATACCAACGATGACTTCAACTTTTTTTCATCTGCCTCAAAATGGTAAGTTACGGATGCTATCAAGCCCCGATAACAAATATCAAAAAAATCCTACCTCAAAAAAACCTCTATTACTCGTACTTAAACTACTTAAGCCCCAAAATTTCCCGTCTGCTCCTAAAAACTCCACGCAGGCCTACATCAATGTCTCCAACTTTTTTCATCTGCCTCAAAATGGTTTTCATCAAACCTATAGTGAGTTACGTATGCCACCTAATTCAGCCATCAGCTGCCGGAGTCTGTCAATTGTGAAAAAAAAACCAATCGCTCAACGGAAAACTAGTGGACTGCGACGAAATAAACGAGCAGGTGCTAATCAGGGCTGCCACGAGAACAAAATGAAGACATCTTTTTTAGATATTTCGTTTTGTAAATTGGGGATAATTATGGGATTTTTAAATTTGGGGATTGTTTTTCGACATCTACTTGAACCTGTATGTACCAAAGAGTTGATGGGTATATTACTTTAAGCTTATTTGCATTATAAAATGAT
Organism: Agriphila tristella; assembly: GCA_928269145.1. Classification (NCBI taxonomy): domain Eukaryota; kingdom Metazoa; phylum Arthropoda; class Insecta; order Lepidoptera; family Crambidae; genus Agriphila; species Agriphila tristella. Next base: position 54,779,151 of record OV743431.1, on the reverse strand, counting down.
TTATAAACCTTTAAGAATTTTTCATCATTATCATATCAGGCCTCCCCCAAGGATCTCCACGACGATCAGTCCTGCACTGCTGGCATCCAGCGGCTTCCCGCGACCTTGACCAGATCGTCTACCTTGTGGGGGGCCTACCCACGGAGCGCATTCTGGTGCGTGGTCGCCATTCAATAAGTTTTCCGCCCCAACGGTCATCAGTTCTTCTCGCTATGTGTCCAGCCCACTGCCACTTCAGCTGAGCAATCCTTCGAGCGATGTCAGTTACTTTAGTTCGCGTGCGGATCTCCTCATTTCTGATTCGATCACGCAGGGAAACGCCGAGCATGGCTCTCTCCGTTGCACGCTGGGTGACCTTGAGCCTCCTTATGAGAAAATAGTTAGCGACCACTTTTCACTGCCGTAAGTCATCACTGGCAACACACACTGGTCATAGACCTTTCGATTCGTCTTGAGACACTGAGCTAAATCGGACGCGAAGATTTTTTGCAGCTTCCCGAATGCTGCCCATCCGAGTTGGATTCGACGAGAGATCACTTTCTCGAAGTTGGACTTACCTAACTGGACTGCCTGTCTACATGAACTGGAGCGGGCACAACATGTCTTATCCATGTTCATCCTGAGGGCCACTCTTTGGGAAGCACTACGGAGATCTTCGAACATTGTGTTCAGGTCTTCCAAGGTCTCAGCCATAAGAACTATATCATCGGCAAAACAAAGATGTGTCAGGTACTGGCCATTAATGTTGATGCCGAGTCCTTTCCAGTCTAAGAGTTTAAAAATGTCCTCCAACGCAGCTGAATAGTTTCGGAAAAATAACATCTCCCTGTCTTACACCTCGCTGCAGTTGGATAGAATAGAATAAGATTTTTTAGGAATAAGTATTTAATTTCATATCCTGTTATGTGCGTGGGATTAAAAAATAAGTTCATTATTTTCAATTATATCTGCAATTTATTACATATTTTACTTTATTAGCTATTTTACCAGATCACTAAAAATTAAATACTAAAGTTTTAAATAGTATTTGTTTTTATCAAACTGATGTCAACCCTACTGCTAAAGAAAGTCAGTTAGTAATAATATTCAGTTTGCCATTTCGATCTTAGAAGTTGTTAGTAAAAGTTTATTTACTGTGTTTTATACACTTCTATTGAATGCGCTTGTGCTGTGCTGCTTCGCCCTTATTATTTTTTACTTACTATGGCCAAAGTTACAAGCTCACTGCATCCTGTGGTCTATCTCCAAAAATTATGTTTTTAAAACTGGAACAACAAAAAACCGTAGAGTCAATATTTTGTTGTATTAAAGTTGTGCCTCTGGTTAAAGCGCGAGGATCCACTCCTAATTTCGCACGTCCAGGGTAGCTTCTGAAGGCATAAGGTTAGGTAGGAGTATAGTTGGTATAACCCGCTATTCGGCGCGAGCCCCATACACCCCCATTGCGTACTAGGCACGGGGTATGTATGCGCAAGCATTCTCCCTACCCAAAAAGATATTAAAATCACTGGCAAAAACTAGTCACAGGTATAAAACAAGTGTTTGTAAAAATCAGCTCTCGGGCATAATTACCGTCCATTGATATAGGTACTGCCAATATTGCAAGTCATGCATTTAAGTGTAAATATTGCTAGGTAGAGTGCACTTTGTTCCGACTAATCTAGTAAAAATCTTTACTGTTTGCTTTCAAAAGTAAAAGCTTTCGCTAGGCCGTAAAATGGTAGGTCAAACTTATTATCGTTTCGTTACGGTAGAAAAATGGACATTTTAAAAGAGTAGTTTTTCAATGTTTATTTTTTAGTAATATTTTATTGACTGACACCGAAAACACTTTATAAACCTGATAAAGATAAAAAAATAATGGTGAAATAATATACTATTTCATATTATTATATTATAATTTCTAAAATTGTCGATTGAGTAAAACCACAATTTAAAACTGTTTGAGGTAAGTATTTTTTTCTCTGATGCAAGCTTATAGATATGCTATAAATTCAGGAACATAATTTATTAAATTTACTAGTTCTTAGTTTTGGCAGGCAGGTGACCATCACCATAATGGATGAATGGATTTCCATCTAACGTAGCTAAGAATCATCTCAAATAATTTACGTTTCAATAATAATCGAATTCGAAATCGATTGAAATCGCTTGATCTGTTTAGGCACTACGAATATACATACAGACTGACAGACAGACAGGCAAACACAGGCTTCAAACTTATAACATCCTTCTTTGCTCTGCGTTGGGGGTTAAAAAACTTTTAACACAAAACTCGATCGGCTGATTGGATATTTGTATGCAAATATTGCACAGTCGATTTTTTTTGTCGGTTTCGGAAACGTCATTGAACAAAATGTTGTTGTTTATGATGTTAGTAATCTACTCCTGCGAGGTTGTTGGCGTCTTACAAATGACCCCGTATCAATATAAAAGTGACAGAGCCAAATAGGTAATCTATACGTTCAAGGCTTTTGCCTGATAGAGCGGAATGGACGCAAGTCTTTTCCATTTGTCCATCCGAGATAAAATTATTGCGGTCCTATCAAATGAATCGTCCATACAGCCTATAGTTATTACTTCCCCATGAGAGATCAAAGAACTTCGGCAAAGAAATCGGATTTGCGCTACAGCTGACGGTAATAATGGTCCTTTGGGAGAACTGTTTGGATTTGGGGTCGTCTATTTCCTTATGACATTGGCATTGTTTACAGATGGATTACATTGTATGACAAATCAAAGAGAAAATAATATGAAGTGAATTAATATCTTATTACAATAACGCTAAAAGTTGCCAATAAGTTTTTGAAAAAATATAAGAAAGTGGTTGAATTTAAACTTCTGTCCCATATAATAATAATTTTGTCAAATAAAGGTTAAATATTGTGTCTCAATACCGGTTTAAGAATTTGAACCTTGTACTCACTTATACCATCCCCTAATACCCGTCGAGAACACCAAATTCAGTTAAATTTTAATCTAAGCCCGGGTTTAATTTAAATGTCTCTAAAGGATGTTCTGGCTTTCGCTTTGCTGTATTGTATTTCTGTTTAAGACATCTTTGCTTCCACAAAAAATGCCAAAGAAGAACTTCCAACAATAATACTGAAAGAAAGAAATAATATTTCCAACATTTTTTATCATTATCTTCATAAAACGTGGGAAAATATATTCATGAATGCAGATAGCTTTGCTGGTTTAGCGCTGAAAATATTGTCTTGATTTCAGTATTGAAACTTACAGTGGAATGAAATTGAATTAGGAAATTAAAATATGATGCTATTTTCCATGACGCCCGAACGGAAATATTTTTATTAAGATTGACGTTTAGCTCAAAAACTGCATTCCCTTGTAACCGATTCAATCAATGAAATTCATATTTTTTAAGTAAATGGGATTAATTTAGAACTATTTTAAGAATTGCTAAACTAAATATCTGCACCACCAGTGGAGTGCATTCCCTTAAAAAGAACTAGGTACGTATTAAGGAAGCCTCAGTCATCTCATCTCATTAACGGAGGAAAATATCTATATTTACTTTCTATGGATACTTACATTATTTAATTTCATTAGGAAAAATCCATGCCTATAAAATGATTTTATTAAGGTAGAAAAATTAAAAATAGATAGAAATTTTCTTACCCAGCAATCCCTCCAGACTCCATGTGGTTAGCCAGCGTGACGTCATCGCTCCAGACGTCGAACTGCCACTTGCGCAGGCCAAGTACGCCACAGAGCACATTCCCTGTGTGTATGCCTATGCGCATGTCCACGTTGAACCCAGTCGCTTCGCGGACAAACCTGTTAAGGTAGGTGTTTTAATATAAACATCGATCGATATCTGTGTCCTATACACAACCTGGAGTATCGTCTAGTCATGAGCAATAAAATTTACACCATAGATTCACTCTTAAACTGGGTAGGTAAGTATTTTTGAAAAAAGGCTCTTTGTTGAATTTCTAGTCAGTTCTTTTCTCTCTCTGTCTTTCTCTGGTTCCTTATCGTAAGGGTTTTCGAAACCATGGCCTACTTTTTTTATGCATGGGATAGTGCTCGGTCTTCACCACACATATTGTTAAGTGACGATAAGGCCGAAGGTGTAGGCGCACCTGCGGGGCTACTCAAATGGCCACTTTTCTATTCGTTCGCTAACTTAAAAATTAAAAATAAGCCATAAACACCAAAATAACGTGTCGTAGGCTTGTCAATTCTGTACAATACAACAATGTCTGTGATTTACATAAACTTGCGACGTCTGACTTGATCATTAATTGCTTATTTTTAAGATTTAAGTTAGCGAACGAATAGAAAAGTGGCCATTTGAGTAGCCCCCCAGGAATACTTATCACTAAGGAACTGGCTATCTTACCTCTAACTGCTGGAACAAACAGTTTTTAAATTGTTGTTTTGGCGTCAGACTTAGGTAAGACGGTGGTAGCTAGCCAGGTGGACTTGAAATAAGCTCTGACGATGACATTACAAAGCAGGATATAGTTAAAATCTACGAGCTTCACTTCTTACCGTATAGCATCTATCATTTGCAAGCCCATGTTGACGCAGTTGTAGGCATGGTTGGGTCGAGACACAGGCAACCCCGACACGCAGTAGTAGCAGTCTCCGAGGATCTTGATACGCATGCACTGGTTCTCCTGGGAACAATTGTTTCCTTTTCAATTAAAGCAAGTTGAATTAATTATGTACAACCACTATAGCCATCATCTAAATTGAATATGATGTAAAGGCAGTGAGGCGACAAAAAACCAATAAAGTCATTAAATATTTCGGGTTAATCAAAGTGTTCATATGCTTAGACGACAATTTTACATTTTTTTTTTTTTTTTTTTTACAAAAAATATTTATTCAAAAACCAGAAAATTTCATTTACACTGCCATTTATGAGGCCCTCTTTTAGATATAAAAATATCTGTGCCAAAAGACCTCGCTCCTCCATAGCCATACAATTACAATTTCCAGTTTAGGACTAAACAAAATATAAAAATTAAATCAGAGAAAGAACAACATGTTATTAAGCTAGTAAACTATAATATTTGATTTAATTATCTACTTAGTAACTTACTAATTGAATTTGAGGTGTGCTAGTGTGTGTGTGTGTACATGTGTGTGTGTGTGTGTGTGTGTGTGTGTGTGTGTGTGTGTGTGTGTGCGTGCGTGCGTGTGTGTGAGTGTATATCTGTGCGTATCTGAAATAAACAAACTTTTATAAAATATTAGAATATAGTGATATTGTTTTAAACATGATTCTTACACAATATATAACAGGTCTTCTGTCTCACTATAAGACAGAGTATTTAGTAAATCAGTTAGAATATTTTTAGCATTATATAAAGTTTTAGAGTAAATGTTAGTTAATTTATTTAATTTATTGTACAAGAGTGCTGATAATTTATCAAATTGACGTCTAGCAAAAGCCGTTTTGGATGGTTTTGCTTGGGCAACTATACTTCTCAATCTTTTCACTTGTTGCATTTGGACAAATTTTAATAACTTATGTCTTTTTAATACAACGTGTAGTACAAAAAGTTTTCTTACAGAGAGGACACCACTCAAAGAATAAAGTTCTTCAGTAGGGAATCTACGTTGTTTGAAATACATAACTTTAAGCAGAGACCTTTGAGACCTCTCTAGTTCCAAAAACTTTGTTTTAGTTGCCCCACCCCATATTGGAAGACAATAAGTTAACACAGATTGTACTAGTGCAATGTAAATAATGGTCAAAAGATTTTTCTTTTTAGTAGGTTGAACATTAGTAGAAGTTGGTACTACATATCTTAGGCCTTTAAATATCCAGATCAATTTTCTAATTCTATTAGAAATCTGCTCTATTTGTTTGTGCCAAGATAATCTTTGATCGACTACTACCCCTAAGTATTTTGTGTCAGAGACCTTATCAATAGTAGGACAATCACACACATCTATACTACTAAAATCATTATTATTACAATTGTGTATTTTTATCGTGTAATCATTTGCAGGTTGTGTTCGGTTTGTTATACCGAAACAAATATAATTGGTTTTTTTTAGTGTTAAGGGTAAGCAAATTGTTATCAAGCCAACACGCAATTTCTTTCATTCCCGCTTCCACTAGACCACGTAAGTCATCCCAAGAAGATCCCCTAAACACCACCGCAGTGTCGTCTGCATAGGAGAATATCTGAGCACCGTTTAGTTCCATGTTGCAAAGGCTATTTATGTAAATTAAGAAAAGCGTAGGTCCCAACACGCTACCCTGAGGGACGCCATAACATACGTCCATATCGGCGCTCAAATAGTCTCCAACTTTAACCCGCTGTTTTCTATTGGAGAGGTAGTCTCTTAGAAGTGCTAAGGGGACGCCTCTTATACCGTAGCGTTCAAGTTTGTGCACAAGGGTGGGGACAGATACGGTATCAAACGCCTTTTTTAAGTCAATAAATACTGCCAGACACTTATCCCCTCTATCTAGTGTCTCGACAACTAACGAGCTCAAGGCTAACACAGCGTCTTCAGTAGATTTTCCCTTTCTAAGCCCATACTGAGATGGAGACAGTAGATTAAATTTGTCAAGATATTTCAGGAGTCTGTTGTTTATTAGTTTTTCTAAAATTTTGGAAATTGAAGGAAGCACAGATATTGGGCGATAATTATTTATATCCTCCCTATCCCCTCCCTTGTGCACAGGAGTGACAACTGACTGCTTCAGAAGTGTTGGGAAGATCCCAACTCTAAAACATGTATTAGCTAAATGGGTGATAATTGGTATAATCTCATCCTTTGCAAGCTTAAGATAGTTTGTGGATATTTTATCCCACCCAGTAGCACTGTTAGGTTTTAAGCTCATCAGGATGGAATGTATTTCATCACAGTCCGTGTCAAGAAGCACGAAGGATGATGACTGAGAAAGTTTTATATCGGATTGATCCTCAAGGGAGGGAGTACTTTTATTCAGTATATCATCAGCAAGTTGTTTTCCAATTCCAGTAAAATAATTATTAATAAAATTCACGCTATCATTAGCAGTAGATTTTATTGTTAATAGTTCATTATTATAATTTTTACTCTGTTGTACATACGTTATGTTTTTTATACTGTCCCATAGACATTTAGTATTGTTAGTTGCCTTATTCAATTGCTCTTTCTCATATTTGTGTTTTAGCTTCTTTATTAATTTGTTGCAGAAATTACGATATCTTTTATAGGTGATTTTAAGTATTTCATTAGAAGAATCATTACGAAGTTGCCTTTGTAATTTATTTCTGTTTCTTATACATCTTAATATACCTGGAGTTATCCAGGGTTTAATATTGCGCTTAGATTTGGGTATACGAACTATTGACGTGTTTTCATCTAGGGATTCTCTTAATTTATTAATTAATTGTTGAATTATCAAATCCGGTTCATTACTATATAATATGTTAGACAGATTTTTTTCTTTTAAAGATGAAAGAGCGTTTTCAAAATTAATGACTGTTTTAGTTTTTGGACATTTTACAGAGTTTTTAATTTTTGAGAGACTTAAAAAGGTAGTTAGGTGGTCAGTTACAGAGGTGTTAAGAATAGCAATCTCAGCAGATATTTTCTTTTTATCAATTTTAAGGATAAAATGATCTAAGCAGCTTAGGTTCCTGGTAGGCAGGTTGTGACCAGGTAATAAGCCATTTAGTGATAACATAGTTAAATAATTATGTCTATTATTACTCTCATAAGTACATTCGTTTTCTTTTGTAATGGTATTAATATTGATGTCTCCGGCAATCACTATATTTTTATTAGACTTTAAAGTATTCAGATGGTCACTAAGATGTTGTATAAAGGTATCTGCATTTCTATTGGACGGAGAGCGATAAATACACAAGAAAATGTGATTTAAAAGTTCAAGCTGTAAACATGATGCATGCTGTAGTTTAATTTCTTTGACATGTGATTTAATAGTTTTTTTTATAAATACTACAACACCATCATTTCGATTCAAATGATATGTGGTTGCAAACATATTATAATTCTCAAGTTGTGGGATAGGTTTTTCATGAGTGAGGCAACATTCTGTCAAGAGTATAATATCAGGGTCAAATTTTAGACAGGTTAGAAAAATCGAAAAATCATCAAAATTATGATAAATGCTTCGTATATTTTGAGAAATTAGTGTAAGATTACATTTTTTCATAAATATGTGGTTAGAGAGCGCATTGACATCGCACTGAACAGACTTGGCAACTTCAAAAAGGTCAATTTCATTTATCGTATCAATAACACTATCCATAATCAAAATCCAAGAACATACAAGTCATCTTTAATGGAATACAATGCTTGCCGAACACATAACACCTACATGTTGATTCATTAAGTTCAAGCTGTATTGATGCACATAGAAAAAATATTGTATTATATAATGATGTTAGCTCTGTGTAGAATAATATGTTATCCTTTAATCCTTGTACACTAAACATATAGTAATGTAGTGAAGTATTACAGTTTATTTCAGATAATAATATTATGTTGTGTATTTTGGTGTGTGAAAGGTTTGTATTGGTGCGGTATAGTTTTGTGTGTGTAAAAGTGTGTGTAAGTAAAATTTGTAATGGTACAAATTCATATGAGCGATAGTTAACCTTTTTCTTATTTTTATCAAAACAGAGTAACAAACTAGTAATGAAAAAATGGATTACTGAATATACATGATTAGCACATTTAGAGAAAGAAATCAGGTATTGTAGAAATATCTTTTCACTCCTCTTGCTCAAAAAGTCCGTCATTGTAAGGTACAAGAGTCAGGATAAAATAGCATAAATACCCCTAGGGGATAAAGTTTTTTCTTTTTTAATGTTTGTCTATTACCAATGAACCTACTAAAACAAAAAAGTCTTTATTCATAATTACGAATAAAAACTAGCTCGATTTTTGAAAATGGAACTAAAAGCAGCGATCTCTTCGGTGAAATCATAGACTTATTTATACTCTGTGACTTTTAGTTTAAAATGCGTGCATTGTGTTTCTTAGCTGCTACAGTAGAAATTAAAAAAGGAACTGGCGCGAAATCTTTAGAATTTTTCTCTAATTCCAAACTGATTGAATTGTGTGACTGTAAGTAAGTAATAGGATAGAAATAATTTTAATCTTTTGCCGTCAAGCACAAATCATTGATTTAAATACTGTATGAAAAGTTTATGAAGTGGAGGATAGAAAAACCAGTGGATTCGTTTACGGAAGTATAAACTATAGGTATTTAATATTGGATTTTATTTTTTCGCAATCGTAGTGAAAAGTAGAGTGTAACACACGACGCTAAAACCCATTGTAACTCGGTTTCTATTTATTCCCTCGCTAAAGCTCGGGAATAAAACTACCTCGTATGCAATGGGTCATTTTAGCGTCTTGTATAACAATCTACTATTATATAAAACAGAATAATAAATAAAATCAAGTAAGCCGAAAAGACATGCTTTATAAGTATATCTAAGTCTAGTCAGGTTTCAAAAAAAAGTTTTTGTACCTGAGCTTCACTTTTTAATAATATAATTGGGGAGTTATCGTCCTTTCTTACATAAACCTTCCCATATGAGGTCCAGACAAATTTAAAATGTTTAGACTTTGCCAGATCTCTTGCAAGAAAGTGCAAACGGGCACCTTTCGCTGTCAGTTGCTCCGTTACGTAAACTGGGGTATCCTCCGATGTCCGAAGGCCAAGATGTTTTGCACAGAGTTTGCTTTTGTGTTTCAGGTTAAATGATTTGGCCATTTTTATTATATTAGTTTTGAGGATTGTGGACGAAGTTTCAACAACAATAGGTGTATTTTGGATGCCATCTTTCCTTCCTCGCACCCTGTAGATGTCTTTAATATCTGTCGTCTCCATCTTAAAGTCTATAGATTTAGAAAGGCACATCACTATGTCTAGTAGGTCATCTTTCGTCTCATTTTTATTTTTTGGGACATTTTTCAGCTCAAAGTTGGTCTTACGGTTATTTTTCTGTAAATCTTCAATTGTGTCCTCTAGTAAACAAATTTGTTTTTTATCTTCTTTTATTTGACTTTCTAAGGATTCTACTTTCTTTTTAAGTTCTTCATTTTGTGCCGTAAGAAAGGATATCGAATTTTGAATATCCCTATTTGTACCTTGGATTTCCTGTAGCACGGGTTTAATCGCCTTAATCTCACTGGCTTGTCCCTGTAGTAAAGACACAATCATTTGTCGCATTTCTTCTTTAAATATGTTTAGCTGGGACGTGACACTGCTATCCATTTGGTCTCGGGATCTTTTTTGACGTTTAGGCACAAAGTTAGGCGGAGTAACATTTTCATTTCCAGATATATTTACATCTGATTCCGACATTGAGCGGTTAATTTTATTTTAACGCAGGTAGGTAAATAATAACTGCACGAGCAAGGGCCGGTACAGTACAGTTATTATAATTAGTATTCACTGAGACCCGGCTTCGTAGCATAAAATATGATCGTAGCTCCGTAGATCTGCCGTAGTTCGTAGTCACAGTACCGTTAGTAAGTTGCGGTAATAGAACTGTATTCGTCGATGCAATGCGTCGCTAGCCAAATGCGCAGCGTACGGACTTCACATTCACCAAACTTCACACTCACGAGCACAAGATCAAATCCAAAGTGTAAACAAGAAAAACCGTTTATCCTAATCTATTACTGTTATTTAGTTATTTGAATTATTATGAGACGTCCTGCACACACGACTACTCGCAGTGGCGTCCGGGGGGGGAAGGATGGATGATGGATTTATTGTTCTACCTACCGAAATAAAATAAAAATAAAACTAAATTTTGAGATGGCTATTTGGAAGACATTACCCACTGACTATCAAGTGACTGACAAACCCTCATGAAATTACTTATGATAAGGATTTTTTTTATACAACGCGTAACAAAATGGCTAAACCAGAATATGGTAGATAGGAACCATCAAACTGAACAACTTTTATTATGGGACCGCTTTTATTATGGGGAAAAAACCAGCTTTTTCAGACAAAAATTAATAACGTAAATATGAAAATTAATGAAACAGTTAATTATTTCGCGATTTCAGAGTTGGCCCCATAGTCACAGTTATTAAGTTTGGTTGTCCGTATCTACTATAATTCGGGTTTAGCCATTAATTATGTAAGACTTGTGTAAGATAGATATTTGAGAAAACAATTAATTGTTTAATAGAAACTAAACATTCTAAAAACAGATAGCTGTAGCAGCTGTTTATTAGTCCTAAATAACATCAGCTGAGCTTAAAATAGCAATGAATTCTAATTAAAAGACTGGTTCACTGTTAAGGCAGGTGTCAATACCAGCAGCGTTTGTTCATTTACTAGATACTTGTGCAGATAATCTAAACAGCTATTAATAAACTAATGATCCTGTAGAGTATTTCTTGTAAAACTTAATATAACAATATTCTGTTTCAATAAGTATTCTTTGACTTAATGAGATTATATTAATATCATAGTGTTTCAATAAATTCTTTGTGTTCTAACGCTATGGCGACTAGTGATAGAATCTTTAATTTATGAAATAGTTACAATATTATAATAAACTATAATACAATATCAAAGAACTTTTTTTAATAGTAGTTAAGTGTCCGGACACGAAAGTGGCGGCGGCCGAGCGGTGGCGGGGCGGCGCGGCAGCGGAGCGGCGGCGGGGCGGGGCGATGAGAACGTGGGCACGAAACTTAGCGGTCGGTCAGCCGCGCTAGTAGTGTTGTGACAGATGGGCTAAATACCATTAAGGGCCCGTGGACCTACCGATTTGACCTACTGGTAGGACCACGGTATACCACTAAAGTAACTTCTTATTTTTTTTAATTTCTATTGATGTGTCAAATGTGATGTTGCTATGGAAACAATTTCTTGTTAAATCAATACGTCTAAAAATAAATAAAAACTAAAAATCATAATATGTCTAAAAATTTTATTTAGTTCGAAAAAATGGTCTAAGTATAGGCGTTAACTAGTTTCAAAACCGGATTCTTTGCTCATCTTGTGTTTTTTAAATGATGTCCAAGATGCCGACATCCATACTGAATAAATAGGTACTACCTAGTAATCAAACAGACACTATTATATTATTCACTACTGTAATCGCGGGCTACCAAATCCAACTAGTTTGTTCATTTGTTTTCGTCGCTCTCCTCCCGCCCGTGCATCGCTCGTCGCCCCGCGCCGCCACCGCCCGTTTCGTGCGCGTCTCCATACTGTGCCATACTGTTGAATGCATCGCCGCCGCTCCGCTGTCGCGCCGCCCCGCTGCCGCTCCGCCGTCGCAGTTTTCGTGCCCGGACACAGTTTAAATGCATGCGTTGATTTAAATACTATTTAGTAAGGAAATTAATTTTATAAGGAAGAGTCAATAGTTGCCCCTCATGTTTGCTGTGCCCTAGCACGGCGTCACTTGTACGTAAAATAGGGGAAATAGGGATCTCAGGTGTAAATTGGGACAAAAGTTGGGAAGATTTTTGAAGTGTTGGTCTATGGACTCTTCGCTTCATTTTTTTATTTGTAGTAAAAATACAAAATATCACAAAAAAAAATAAAGCGAAGAGTCCATAGACTATACTATACTCTACCATACACTTCAAAAATCTTCCTGTCCCAATTTACACCTGGATCCCTATTTCCCCCATTTTACACCTACCAATCTTGTAACACCCATTTCAACTTGTGACTTGCAATTAAATGAATATTGAATATCCCACGATTTCCGAAGTCCCTGATTTGATTCCCAGAAAAGTTATCTGCCTTATCACTTTAATAATAATAATAATATAATAATAAAAAGTTTATTTCGGAAAAACATCCATATGTCTTAGTAACATGGGAGCTTATATCTAGTGTTAGTGATTAAACCTAAGTCTTAACTACTTATATTATTTCGCTAGTAATTCGCCACCGGCGCGTGCAGGCACAGCGCATCAGCAGTGGCGAGTCCCAGCGCTCAACTAGCGCGCACAGGATACTGTTCAGGCTGGCGCGCACGCGCGATAACAGCGACCAACTGCGCTTACGCATTATTGCATAAAAGCAATCCATGCGCGCTTCGGCAAACATTGTTGATGCGCTACAGTATGGCGCCAGCCCAAACAATATCCTAACGCGTTATTGTATTGGACGCGCAGAGCGCAATATGCACGTTGCGTGAAGTTAACCCACAGACTGCACGTGTAGAAAGTCTGACAGTATGCTTTTTCACTTTAAACACCGTTAATAGACAATTTGACAACATTGAAAATATACTCCAAATTGTGGTCATCCTAACAGATAATGGAGTAAAAAAACATATTCGACTATTATATGGACTAAATTAAGTCTATTAATTGATTAATTCCACCTAGAAAAATGCAATAATTTTTGCATTTTTTTCTGTGGCAAAAACACTCTAAGCTGACTGATGACGTCACATGCCTGTAAATAAATATGGCTTCAGGCGTTTGACACGACCATAGACTTAGGATCCGCGTAAGAATCTTATCTTCATAACCGCGATTGATGGCTGTCAAATGGCTAAGGATATTACAATGTTTACAGGCTTGTGACGTCAACAAGTCACATGTCCAGCGCCATAGCGTTTTTGGCGCGGTTTTAAAATTTTAAACTTTAACATTGATTTTTTAATTAAATACGTTGATTTTTCCTGAAATATCAATTTAGTGCGCTTATTACGTAATAAGGAATAATTTAAAATGGTTTCACAAAATTAGTCAAATAGGTAGTCTATTTTAGTCTCTTTTAAGGTGAGTGTTCTTCTAATGAAACTAAAAATATAATTTTTAAGTCGATTAACAGTAAATACAATAACAGTATTTCTGTAAAAGAAGGTGACAAATTCACGTAAATTTCGCGCGTCTCCTTTTCAATAATATGACTAGTGAACTCATGGAATAGAATTCCAAACCTATCTCAGATCCAATACATCTCAAGTTGCTGTCGAGTGCGCACTACTTCTGTAAACTGAGAACTAGAGTCTCTTCAAATATTGTACCTACAGACGCAAGCTCAAGTAAACATGAAGTGAAAATATTTTATAATGTAAAAATAAGCGAAGTTAATCGTCAACGCGGCGTCATCTGTTTATCTAGCATTTTTTTTTCAAATTATTTAGTCACAAACTAAGCAGAGATTGTACTATGGGTAGGTATTTAATAACGTATAAAATTCATAAATAAATATAAATGACCATAACTCGGGAAAAAATGCTTGTGCTCATCACACTAACATCTGCCCCTACCAGGATTCTAACCCGGGACCTTTAGCACAGAAGGTAATCCTACTGTGTTTAACAGGCTCCAAGTGGGAAAAGTGATTTTGGAAGAAGCCTATGTCCAGAGAACTAAAATTTATAGAAGTGTAATTGCAAACAAATATTGCTTAAAAAATGGCACCACGGGGCCGAAAAAGTACAACCCGCTCAGCTTTAGTCGGGCCAGCCACGCACCCGGTGACTGATGGACGTTAGTGTTCTTTTCAATAAATTGCAGTTTGTATTGTAGATAAAAAAAGAAAGAGAGAGTCTATTAGAAATAACGTCCTTTATAGTCAAATGGTGAAAAAGATGCAAAAATACAAAAAATGCAGAAAAAACTTATCTTATTTTTTCGTTTAAGTATAGAAAATATCTATGAGTATACAAATTATGGTCGCTAATAAGCAATCAGTGTTCAGACGCTTTGTGCTGCATAGTTAAATATCAGCATTTTTGGCTCTATCCACTTAGAGTCCTTAGGTAGTTGTACTTTTCGAGTGGTGCCATTTTTTGAGCAGAATGCTTATTCCATAGATATTAGTTCGCTGGATAAGTCAGAGGCTGATGTAGAAATATTATTAGCAGATATAGTGGGAGGATATTGGCCATATGCCACACCATAGCATGCTGATTTGGTCAGAATATCCTATTTAATTTAATAACGAGAGAACAAGCAGTAGATGGAACTCAAGTTTTATTAGAAATATTGCTGTTTTAATTCTATTGCTAGAATACACTTGTACAACGTCTTGATTCCATGAAAAAGTGCACCATTTCCTACATACCAGTATCTTTCTTGACGGTATTAAAGTGCATTTCCCGCTGCAATGGAACAAAGGTTGTCGGCGAGGCAGTTCCACAAAGCGCTATTGTGCTCTCGAGCAACGAACGATAAGTGGTCGATGGCATGGTCCATACTTTTAGATTGACACTTCGGCATTTAAGTTGGTGTAGTCAATGTCAAATAGATCTCAGAAAATTAGGAAACACAATGAGATAGCGATTTTATTCCACAAAACTGAAAAAAAGATGGGGATCTTTTTAATGTCCAATAGTTAACATAACAGTTATACCCTATTCATCCTAGCTCGTGGTGTACGCATAAAGAGTCATACTTCTCCTATGTTTTGTCGAATATTTACTTTGTGAATGTATGATTAATACCTACACACGAATTAGGAAATTTACTATCTGTGCCTTAATAACCGCATCAGATAAAAGTATTTTAGAACATAAGGTTGCGAATAAGTGCTAAATATTACAGTTTATAGTTTCAAGAATAATCATAAACTTAAAACTAAAAAAATCTAAGGGAAATTTATTTTTTCAAGCAGCTCTTAAAGAGCTTTATTGGCTTTCTCCCGACGATCAATCACTATATCACAAGCCAAGAACTAAACAACTATCGACAGATCCTGGGCATCATCAATCCATAGCCTTCGACACTTCATAACCCATCCTTTGTACTTTCAAGAAACTTTAGCTTTAGAATTTGCAAGTCGACTTATATAACAATATGAGCATATCCATTATGATGTTAAAGTTATTAATTTTTTTTTATGTTAAATATTTTAGCAAACAACTAACAAGTAATCGCTTTTAGAAGCAAACTACAGAAAATTATCTCGCAACGAGAGAACTCCAGAGTTAAGTAGATTCAATTATCTTTATTTAATGCAAAGTTAGAAGCCACAGTATTATTTGATTTGATTATGAAGATCGTTGCAAAACTACATGTCAAGCTTAAATTATACACAGTGAAGAGGTAGGTAAGTACCTATTAAAGTTGTGACCAACTTCTAAAGTGCCTATGTGTAACAAAGATCATATTAAATGTAAGTAAACGCGAAAAGTTGCCTCCGACTATAAATTGCGTTTAGTTCCACCATGAACCCAGTTGGCCCATTGTTTGCTGACTGCGGTGTTGGATGTTTGAGCTTCACAATCTCGAAAACAAATACACTTGGTTTGTGGATTATTCGAGGCTGCTGGTGTTTGGCAAAGTATGCTTTTGGGGTTGTCCTATACTTACAAAGGAAACAACTTTTGTGTCGTGGGTTTGAAGAGAGAAATTATTTTTAAATGTTTTGTGTGGGTAACTTTATTTTGGACAAATATTTAGATGTAAAGTCAATAACTTTCAGACAGAAGATCTTAAATAATTTAAAAGCTCGAGAATTACTTTGCAGTTCTGGAAATCCAAGAAAGAAATACCTGAAACTTTAAACGTTTCAATTTGTTATAAAATTCTCGTTTGATATCTATTTCTAACTTTAAATTTCCCACTAGATGTCGATCCAAAGTGTTAAGTGTAAAGTTCCTAAAGTGGCCATTAAGTGACACATCGGTGAGTCAATTAACCCCCGTACGAAGTTCATTTCGAGTGTTAGTTTGTTCTCGAGTCACCCCCAGTGGAATTGCAGTTCCAATATAACAAACTGCAACTGTAGTTACTAAAGATGAAGCTGTTTGTTAAACTTTAGTGAACTTTAAAATGAAGGTGGAGTATTAGGAATAAGATGAAAAAAGTTTCTATACAAAAATACATGTTTAAAAGTTTGAAAATAAATTAATTTTGACGTTATAATAATCTATCTATGTACTAGTACGAGCATAAGAAGGTTTTGAGAAAAAGTAAGCTAATTTTATCTTAACCCTCGCTGGACACACAGACGGACAAGGCTATTTGAGATACTAAGCTTTTGATCGAATCCTCTTTACCTTAGAGTTCACCGAAGGTCTACACTAGCCCCCTACTCAAATGACCATTCTACTAAAATTACCGCTAGTAGAATAGAGTTACAATGTATGAGAATGATACAAGCTAAATCTTATAACTCTTATCAATTCCAGCGCTGTATCAATCCCGTACAGTGTCATTCTATTCTACTAGACGACATGACTGTGTGCAGAATGATGATGCTGATGCTTCGCTGAATGATTCTTCCGAAGAGTACATTGAGAGTCTTCACCAGGACAGAGGCACTGAGTCTCTCAAACGAGGGCGTAAAGTTGACGATATCAGCGTACAGAATACTACCAATGTTGCGCATGTCATGGAACTGGATAATGTGTTTATAGCATAAGAAACTTACCTGAGCTATCTGATCGAATCTTCCGAAGAGTTCATTGAGAGTCTTCACCAGGTCAGAGGCACTGAGTCTCTCAGACAAAGGCGTGAAGTTGACGATGTCAGCGTAGAGGATGCTGACGTTGTTGTGCCGCTGGACGTGCATCTCGTGGAACCTGGTCTGCTTGGAGCTGTCGGCGCAGGCGTCCGCCATCTTGAGCATGATCGACCGTTTCACCTGAAACAAAAAGTTTAAGTTAACACGAGAAGCAATAGGAATAACATTGGAGGCGCTCCAATCAGAAAATTCATTTTATCAGATTTATGATTATCATTATGACTATGGCGGCGGTTTTATGGTATCAATAGAGAGCTAGAGAGTGGAACTCCTTGCCTGAGTCTGTGTTTCCCAGAAGGTAAAATCTGGGGCCTTCAAGACGCGAGTGAATAGGTGTCTTTTATGTAAGCAAGTTTCATCGTAGATCGGATCAATCGCTTACCATCAGGCGTGAGAGCGGTCAAGCACTTGCCTGCTGACTATGATAAAAAAACACTATTCTGCAATCCGTTTCGACCCCGGGATTAATGTAGAAATATAATATTTTCTTAATTGTCTCGAGTTTGGGTGTTTATGATATTATTGCTGTTAACGATTTCTCTACTTTGGCATGCGCACGTTACTAAAATAGGTATACATGTCTAAAAAAATGATCTTGAAATGCTAAATTAAGCAATAAGATCAGTCTCAAAAGTACATCCTAAATCAGTTTTATTCAAAAGGAATGGGGAAAAGTGAGAAAAAAATCATAACAAACAGCGAATGTTTCTGACGTCTCTGTTATGAAGGTCGGAATAATAAATTAGGTGACACTTATATCGGATGTTGGCTCCAATAAACTTTTGTCATCCACTTTCCATTGCACTAAAGTGGCTTAGCTTAATTTGTTTTAAAATTGCTTTTCGTTGGTTCAATTTCGATAGGTACAATTTCGATCAGTTCAATAAATTTTGACTTATTTTGGAATTGAAAGAGGTTTAAAAAGAACGTACCTAGGTTTCACGCAAGAATCTTATATTTATTTGGTTTCACGTTTAAAAATCTAACCCTGAGAAAATACAGTGAAACCCGTGTTTTAGTTATAATTATTTTCTAAAAAAAATTAAGCACAATCATTTTAAAAATATTAAGGTGTAAAAAGTACATAGTACGTTACGTTAATAGATTCGTCTAGGAGTCTAAGTATTACTAAACGCCTTCGAAAAAATAATGAGCAATTACTCTTTATCGTAAATTGAATACTTAAGTTTTCATAGATGAGGCTTTCTTTTTTACCCGACTACGGCGAAGCCAAAACGGAGGGTATATGATTTTTATACTTAGTTATCACGAGTGGGTGAAAACAAAGTAATATTAATTAAAAACAATTATTTAAGAATTTAATACTTACATCAATATTTAAGAAGTTACTGCAAAACCATGACGATTTAATATGAAATAAGATATGCGGCTATGTCCTTGAACTATTTTTCTGTCAACTACTTTTCTTTTGTACACTTGCACTGTGTAAATACAAAATGTAAAAATAAAGTCAATAAAATTATCTTCGCCACGTCATAAAACATTCAAGTTTCTCTTTACAAGTCAACATTCACGCGAAAATATAGTGACTTCATTCTAAAGTAAACATTTTCACAAAGCTTACACAGATTTCAGATCAAGTAAAAGTGTACATATTCAAATGACTTTCTATGCTCTACTTTTTCACCGGTTTGTATTGGAATTTATTTAACTATTATTTTTTCCAAAGGTGCTTTTATAGCTGAAATATATTGTAGCTCAAATTAGCTTTTTGGTTAAGAATGGTTGGAACTTAGCAATAATCATCATACGGTAGAATAAGTTAAAATTATATTTACACGTAGGTAGGTACCTAAACCTACTTACTGTTATATTGAACTGAGTAAATAAACTAAGCTAGGTACCGTTTTGATTTAAGTTGAGATTTATAAACATGTAATACCTGAAATCTTTACAATTTGGTGAAGTCTCTTACTTAGTTATTACGTTCCTCCCATTAAAATCTTCGCATAATTTTTTCCTTGTTTTCTTAGTGACAAAAAACCTTCTGATGACATTTAACGCAAGTCTTTAGGAATATTGTCATGTCATTTCGAACCTTGACCTGAACTGACTGGCTAAATCCAATGACGAATTGGTATTACCTTATTTTATAATGAAATTCCTTTAGGAAATTGCCAAGAATTAACTTGGAAACTTTAAAATAAAACTTATTATTTTACTTATCTGTAATTATTTGGGAACGTTTTTTACATAAGTACATACTATTTAATCATCCACAGCAGGTCAGAGCTTGGCCTTCACGGACGATAACGCCAAAGGTGGAAGCGTAGTTCCACACCCGGAATCCTCAACGACTTTGGATCTGGTTTCCATTATAACTGATGTAAGACTTAGGAGATCCTTGGAGGAGGCCTATACCCAGCAGTGGGTGACGTGCGGCGGATAATATGATAATGATGATGATGAAGACTTAGGAAAATAGGTGGCAGCTAACCAATCGGTTACACTCCTCCCCCTCCTGGGAATCAAACTCGGGACCACTACATCTAAACGGGTGGACGAACCACTCGACCAAGAGGCAGCGGCTGTTAAAACAAATCCAGTAACTCAACACCAATCAACACAAACTTATTTGTACATGGTTCGTCTGCAATAGACATACGTGTGGATTCCATTCCACTTTGTTTGGCTATTGCATTTTCTTGATCTTCAGTAACATTTTGAAGAGGTAACGTCTGTGAGTTTGCATGTACAAAGTAATATTTGTAATACCTATAATCCGATTTTAAAGATTCATTCACTTATACTTTTGTTAATTATTGTGATGGAAAATTACCTCACTTTAAGTAAGACTGTATATACGCATTTCAAAGAAATAAGCGTTTTTCCAAAGAAGTTATCTAAAGAATGAAAGCATTACTATTGATGTAAACTTTAGTTTTAGGAAGCAAAATTCTTAAATTAGTGCCGCATAGAGAGAAACATAATAAATTATGAGGTATTTTAAAACAAAGACAATCTGATCAAGTGGAATTTCAAATTTGCTTGTCAGAGGTATTTTTCACAAATGTTTCAGCTATAACAAATAAGAATACAACTCATATTTATTTTGTCATTAATTGTTTGTATTATCAAGGAGTGCCCTATAGAGAGAAAATAAAAAAAAAAGATTTTAATCACAGAGAAATAAAATATTAAAAAATGCTCAAGTTGGTACATTTGACATGTTTTTACTGGTATTTACAGACTCTAAAGTCATTTTTTATTTTTCTCAAAAATAATGAGGTATTTGTCTATTGTATTGCGTATTTTATATATACTTATATTTTATTCAATAATTTAATAGGAATTTTCAAAGTTCGACCAGCGCACCGATGGCGTAGCTTCTATGACATTCACAACTGCTTGTAACAGCCGGAATGATTAAATCATTTTGATTTTCTAATAGAAAACTAAATTAACTTTGCGGACGTTGGGCTTTATCAACCATTTCAACGGAAAGCGGAAAATGTATTATAACACCATTAAAATTAAGGTAACTGTGTAAAGTATCATGCATGACATAATTATTATAATAATACGCCACGTTTGACGCAATATAAGTAGTAAGTATGTTTATCTACACTCACAACGTAATGTTCCAAATATGAATTCAAAAAAGGTAATATAAATACGTACTTTATTTTCGTGGATAGGTAAAATTAAAAAATAAACTCATTACGATGCAGTCAACTGCATCATAAAATAACTTTTTTACCATCGCCACTCTAAAAAGTGCGTTTAATTCAACGATAAGAGTGAATAATAAGCGATTTTATTCACCGAGTGAATAAAAATAATTTGAATTTGGAACAAGCGTGCATCATGAATTCGTACAAAAAAGTTCCAATACCTACTGGCCGCTATGGAGCTATTCCATAGTTACACAATAAAATTAAACGAAAAAAAAATATCCCGCCAAATTTAATTAGGTTCTTTTTTGTGTCAATTTAATTAGGTTCTTTTTAGTGTCTTATCTTTGGGTGCTTTTCTATGTATTAGAGGGAGATTGAATGTTCAGTCTTCATTCTATCAGTCTGGTACGATATTTAGTCTGCAAAAATTCAAAGTCTATACAGACTGATAGAATGGATTGATACCAGACTGATGTCTGATCATGACTGTAATCTCTCTCTTAGCGTGGTTGTTTTATGTCATTTGAAAACTTCTAATATCACGCATGGGTCGGTCATGGGATGGGTGACCAAAACTGTATTATCTCGAGCTCCTCAGTGCCTCGGAAGGCACGTTAAGCCGTTAGTCCCGGCTGCATTTGCAATCGTTAACACCCATCAATCCGCATTGGGCCCGCGTGGTGGTTTATGGCCCATCCTCCCACTCATAAGGAAGGCCTGTGCCCCAGCAGCGGGGACATTAAAAATGGCTGATGGTCAACTATAAATAATAAGTATAAAGTACTGCTAGAGGTACCTATTTGTTTTCTCGCAGTCAATGGTAAAAAGTAGAGTACACAACTCGTGAAAAAAAATTTCATCTCGGTCCTTTGTATCCCTCGAACTAAATTCCCTTTTTATTCACTTGTTGTATAATCTACTATTTTTCTCATTACGATACAGGGCAAATCCAAAAAGAAGGCAGTGCCGTAACATTAAAAAAAACAACGATATTTTCCCACATATTTTTCATGATTAAAATGTACTCTATGGTAATCGATGACTTTAGTGCGATTAGTTTGTTGAAATGCACTGATCAAATTTTTTTTTCTAATGGAATGCGCGCCAAGCATTTCCGATAAAGTTTTATTTAAAATTTTACATTTTGTTATACTTACTGAATTTTGTAGGTTTTTTTAGTCTTGCTTTAAAATGTGAAAAAAAAATTACTCTGCCCGATATTTTAGTTTAGATGCAGCTAAGGAATTGACTTATTACAATGTAGGTACCTTGCTAATACAAACAAAGTCTCTCTCTCTTTTCTAACGTTGATCTTTTATTTAGTAGGTTCAATCCCAAATGTATGAGTGTAGATAAAGTAGTGTATGAAACTGCACATAACTAGGTATTAAAACACTCGTGTGATACTATTAAAAACCTCGCCTACGGCTCGGTTTTTAAACACACACTCGTGTTTTAATACCCCTCTTTATGTGTCAGTTTCATAAACTACTATTATTAACGCTGACATAACTATCGTTTTAAAATAGCCATATAAACACTTTTAAAGAGTACCTAGTTATATGACGTACGTACGAGTAGGTAAGTATTTTTGAGTGGGTATGTCCGTCTGTTGACATCATCCACTACATACATGCTCATTATGATTATTTATAATTATTTAGGTATTATTGAATGGGCCTTTCCCCGTAATGCAAAGAATATGTTTGATTACCTACTTCGGGAATTGAACTGCAAAAAAACTTAGTTTTGTTATTATTTAATTTATTATCCATTCAATTTTCTAAACATTCTTTTGAATTTTCTTTTATGCGTCTGTGGCAAACTTTATGAGCTTGAAGTTTGTTCTGTAAACGAAATTAAGACGCTAATGATTTAGTTTTGGTTTAAAAGAATGAAGATTAGCGTCACAGTCTTGGTGCTTTATGACACTGTGTTAGCGTGATTGGGCCTCCTCAATGCTGATGCAAAATTCAAGCTTATTTCCATTCGTACTGCGTGGTCCTACTGGTAGACCCATAGGCATTCCTACCGGCGCGGTGAATTTTATCTAATATTGTTATATTTCCACAATTTTAATTAAATTTTACGTGGATTTTTTAGGGCACATAGTCTAGTGTTTTTAAACAAAGTCAAAGTCAAATAAGCTTTATTCAAATAAACTTAATTATTAAGTACTTTTGAATCGTCTATATTTTCCTACCACCCGTTCCAGACTTGTTTAGCTGACAAGAAGAACGGGCGCAAGAAACTTATCAGCTGTAACAGCCATAAGTAACGATATTTACAAACTTGAATATATCGTTACCAGATAATTACAATACAACAGGGTGACAGGATTATTGGCAACAACATAGACTTATTATATTACTTCAACAAAGTACTTATTAGCAAGTTATGTGTTACATCATTTCCACGCATTTAGATCTTTAAGATAATCATCTACTTTATAATAACCTTTACCCATGAGCGTTTTTTTAACATGGTTTTTAAATTCATGCAAAGGAAGATCAATCACTTGTTGTGGAACTTTATTAATAAAGGCTATGCCTTTCCCCATAAATGAACCTCTAGTTTTTGCAAGCCTAAATCTTGGAACGGCAAGTTTATCTTTATTTCTTGTATTGAACTGGTGAATATTGCTGTTCTTAGCAAATGAATCATAGTGTTTCCTTACATAAACTAAATTATCATAAATATATTGGCCTGCCAAAGTTAAAATATAAATAATTAAATCAAATTAAAATATAAATAATTAAAATATAAAGTTGAAATAAACGGTATCATTATATTCCCGCGTTCGTAGTCACTGCTAGAAGTAGATAGCAAAACTGTTAAAAAGTGGCAATTTTTGACACATTTGCTAACTTCTCCTACGAATGACTACGAAGGAATATAGTGATATCTTCTAAAAATACTAGACCATAGGCCCTAAACGTTTTATTAAAATCATTTTATAATAACAACTTATTAAATAAAAACAACTGAGGGCGCCACTTTCGGTGGTATAGCCACCTTAAAAAGCAAGACAAAGACGATAGCAAGGTTATTGAACTCTCACTGACTCTGGAAAAACCAACGGGAACTAAATGCAAGGGGTAAATGGTTGCGTGATGAATATCTATTTCAAATAAAAAGGGAAAAAAGATTCAAGTAGTGTAAATTTACGAATGTTCTTTTTAAGAATGTTTTTTGCTGCGTATTCTAAGAATAAAATGCTAACTTGTTTGATATAGGAAGTTACTTAAATTGGGTGGAGATTGGGTAATAAATCCTGTACTTACTTCTAGCGAAAATACCTAACATATAAAACGGTAGCGTTCAAGTTTGATACCATTTTCCTTTGAAAATGGTATCAAAAATCAGAAACAACTCTTTATTAGTTTCTGTTACAAGATAAATAGGAGGAAATTCGCAGTTATAAACATATTTTTTTAATGCAACCTCTATAATCATTGCCTCGTCTACAAGGTGTTTTGAAATCCTTACTAATATTTTGAATGCGAAAGTCCGTTTGTTTGTTTGTATGTTAGGCCTTCACATCCGAACTACCTGAACCGATAATCATGACATTTTACATACACGTTGGCAGGGGTACAGAGAAGGACATAGGATAACTTTCATCCCGAAAAAAGTATTGTTCCCGAGGGATAGCAAAAAACTTTCCACGCAGACGAAGTCGGGGGCGGTCGCTAGTAGCCTTTTAAAGCCGAATATGGTAGAATAGGGTAGGTACCACGCATATGGAAAATAAACATAACCTAGAAAACCACTACAAGGCTGAGATTTTTTTAAATTTGTTTGGAAAAATGTTAAGTGACATCCCTAAACGCTAAAAGAATGTTGTTTTCGATAATCAATCTCTTTAATAGGCAAAAGCAAAATACAATTTCAGTTTTGGGCCTCCATTTTGCAATTTATCATTTAAAAAAAATGTGGTGATTTTAGGGTTTATAATAATTTTACAGGGCTGTATGCATGGTACCTTATCTACAATATTCGGCTTTATAAGGCTATTTCCAAATACCCTGTATCATTAATAATGGATAAAAAAATCATTAAAATTCATTTGACTGGGATTGGAATACCAAACTGCGTTAAAACACCATATTTTCACTTTTCTATGTTGGTTGGACTAAAGGACGATACCTAAACAGCAAAAAATGCAAAAATGTAGGAAATAAGCTGTTTTACAACTAATTACCTATAGCTACTTCCGCTGACAATACTCGATAAGGCTCGTTGATAGTTGACAGACCGCCATCGCCATGTATATAGTAGGGTTGTCAACCCCACTTTATTCACTGAATATTTGAACAGCAAGTGTGACTCACTATAATTATAATTATCCCAGACAGCAGAAATTCTCTTATCGATTAAACAACGTGTTAAATACGTAAATTAGTACATAAACAACATCGACTCCATAAGCGAAAAATTTTTATGGTCATAACAAAACCATTTGGCACAGCATTGAAAAACTACGGAATTGGAAGTCACTTAATGATATTTTACTATGGAAAAAATTAACCTAAATACTGGCAGAAATAAAATTGTTGCTCAAATGTATATTTGACGTTGTAGTATTGTTATATTATTTAACTAATGGCAATGTTATTATTGTCCTACTTCTTAAAGTCGATTTCTTAAATACACTACCTACTATTTTCGTCATTAAAAAGCAATTAAAAATTAATTAAGAATATTACCTTCACTAAATAGATTTTGGACAAAACTGCGGAAACTTTTATGTTAAAACTTATATAATAATATTATTTTTAGTATTCACTGATGAGGTAAAGTTATGTAAAATTGAGGATAATTAAGTGTAAGGTACCTACATAATATAATTATTTTTATATTTAGTGAATGCGAAAATACTTCATGATGATATGAATGAAAAACAATACTAATTGTAACAAGTTAAAGGTACCTACTTATATTTTATTTCAATACTAGCGGCCGCCCACGGTTTTACCCGCGTGGTTCCCGTTCCCGTGGGAATATCGGTATAAAAAATATTCTATGTTTTAATCCAGGCTATCTTCTATCTGTGTGCCAAATTTCAACCAAATCCGTTCAGTAGTTTTTGCGTGATTGAGGAACAAACATCCAAACATCTAAACATCCAAACCCACAAACTTTCACATTTATAATATTAGTAGGATAAAGCATTAAATCAAAAAAATAACAACCCTATATAAACATGATGAAATCACTACTGAAACGTTGCAATGAAACAAGTTCTAACAAGTTAATCTGCATTTTATTATTGCAGTGACTTCATACATTGTAGTTACATAGTAAAATATTGTTTTGTGTTATTGAAGTATACAACGTGTTACAAAATAACCCCTAATACCGAATATGGTAGATAGGGACCATCAAACTGAACAACTTTTACTATCGGACCAACTCTTAAATCGCAAGAAAAATAGGGCTGTTTCATACATTTTGATATTTTCGTTATTAATTTTTGTATGACACAGCTGAATTTTTTGTTGTGATTTCAGTTTGTCCCATAGTAAAAGTAGTTCAGTTTGATGGTCCCTATCTACCATATTCGGCTTTAGGGGTTATTTTGTAACACGTTGTATACAAAAAAAATATTTATATTTATTCAGTCTTATTATAAACAAGAAGAAAAATTTTCAGCGGAACTTTTTTTCCCCTGTTTGATTACATACAGAGTAATTAAATTGCTAGGTGGCTTTAATCATAAAGTGTATCTACTCAATCTCCATGACAATAATAACTTAACAAAAAAGAAACATCAGCAACAAATTAATATAGCCAAAGTTCAGATTTTGCTAAATAATTCTGAACTTCGCTAACAACTATAGCTTACTTTTTTACATATATTTAAAAACATTTAAAATACCCATGCATCTTTCGAAAGCGAACTTCGTTAAGGTTTTTGCAAAGACCTTGATTTAAGAGTCAGTGTAAATACATAACCATAAGCCACCAATACCAATACAATCATACCAAATTATTGTATAGTGGATGTATATTTTTAGTTACACACTGGTGACTCTCTGTCAAACTATTTAAAGGCATTAAAAAGAAAGGGACAAAACACTTAACTAATCACTTGCTATACAACTTTTATTAGTAAGGGCGATAGTAATTCTCCAGACCAGAAACATTTAAAAGATCAATCAAAACCGAACACAAAATGCAAACTAGTATCTTTCATATTCACTTTTCAAGCTTACGCGCTCACTACACATGAAATAAAACACTTTTCAACGGATACTAGCGAAAAGGTAATTAGTTGGTACTTTGTTTTTTTTTTCTAACGTTTTCAGCTTTTCAGCTGCCGTGGTCACGGCAGTGTTAAAAAGCGTCTTATTTTAGTATTTTTCAATCGGGCACTTATCAGAACTAGCGATTTGCCATTCCACATAGCGCAATGTTTCTATTTCCCCCTTTTCTTTATAAGCTTTTCTATTCTGCACCTTTAATAGAAGTACTAATTTCTTCTTAGTTTTAGAAATGTATGTAAATAATTAATCAAGCTCAGCAACTTTAGGTCTGAAGCCGACAGCTAAAGAAGCAGTTAAAGATTGCAATCAAGCACAAAGTAATCCAAGCACAAAGCAATCAAGCACAAAAGTAAACCACTTCATTAGAGAACAGAAATTTGTGTTAAAGCTTTATCCGCACGCTTTTATTTCTGTATCGCCTATTATTGAATATAATAAAATGACTAGTGAATAAGTTCACCATTTCTGCGGCTCTATCTATATGCAACTAAATCAATAAGTACATAATTTCCAGCATTAACTACATATCTTTGTGAAGAATCAATACTGACCTTAATCATTTGTCTTAATTACTATAATTACTTACATAAAGTATATCCACCAGACCGCCTACGTGATGCAGGTCTTGTTTAACTAAAACCTGAATATAAATGTCTTAACCTTATAAGGTGCATTAGTCGTCATTGTAAGCTAAGCGAATTTGATTCGGTCCAACAATGGATGGGTGATCAAAAGTGTTTTTTTTTACATATGCAAGTATGACATGTGATTATTTTCAAATACGTTGGTTAATGACGATTGCCGTATCGTGCGTATATCCTTAAATATGAGCAAAGGTTAGACCTAGTTTATGCGGTCTCTACTATCCCCGTCAATTGGTAATACGCCTGGCGGCCATGATTTTAACCTCAAAAACCCTATCTTATTGAAAATAATAATTCAATAATTAATATATTATTAGATTACCTATTAAAATTTTCTTGTTTCATGACATTTTTAGTTGCGGATCACGTCAACGTGGATTTAATGTGACAAGGTTCCAGCGCAATACCAATTGACGGGGATAATATCTATCTCTCACTTCAGAAAACAGAAGTGATATAATCCGTTTCAAACTTTAGTTTATCCCTAACTTTAGTCCATTGGACATTTTAGATGGGAGTTGAGTTTTTTTATCTTTATGGGAGGCCGTAACAGTGTAGAGACATTGATAACCTGATTATGATGACGATGATTGGTTTGGTTTTTTATACATTACTTATATGAAATCGTACAGCGTACAATTTCGCACTTGGAAAGTACGCGGGGTAGCAAAGTTGTTAACAATGTAAATCCGCATTGGACCTCATGATAACGTTTTGTATGACCGGATATTTTAAGGCAAATGTGAATTTATATTTGTAGGGTTTTTTCAGGAAATAAATAACAGCATAACCCAATTCTAAAAGCTAGTGTAGGATAACCATATAAATTATAAAACTCAAACCATCTATTCTAAATATCTTAATTCCAAGCGTATTTTTTTAATTAATTTAATGTTGTTACTTGGTGCGCTTATCAGTTGTAGTCTTAGAGTAAGAGTTGTAGTTAGGAAAGACTTATGCGATTCTTATCCAAGCTGAATACTGACCGTAAGTAGTACTGTTAAATAAACCATATTCAAATTAAAGCAAATAACACTGCTAAGAGCTGAATAGTAGCCGAAGATTCAGCATCGCTCTGTATAACTTAAAATCGCTTATAATTCACTCTTATGGTTGAATTAAACGCACTTTTTAGAGTGGCGATGGTAAAAAAGCAATTATTCAATGATGTAACTGTGATCAACGTTAAGACGGGGAGCGATCACCGATTGTTGTTATTCACCCCATCGTAAAATGATTGAGTTTGTAACCTTTATTCCTTTTTCCGTATCGATATTGCTGCATCGACAGTTGAGCCCAGCCCTTTATGTCAAAAACGTGTCATATTTTGATGTGTGACTCATCCGTACACAAATTTTTGCTGTTTTGTTTTATTTTTTATGTGTGAGTGTCGTCATTACAGTGTAGTTTTTGTATGTGGGTATGCGGACTGCACTTGTGTGCATTTCCCCCCCCCGCAAAAAATGCCAGAATAATTTGAATAGAGTAATATCGCTAAGGCTTCTCCCTTCGTGACAAACGAAGCCTTTTGTTGCTCGAAGGTTGTAGTAGTACTAAGTAAGTAAAATTAATTCTTAAAAAATTAAAAAAAATATATTAAAAACACGACTGCCCTGCCAAAAACGAACTAAAAAATTAAACAACAAGTGTCATTGGAGTCAGGGGACCTTATTGTTTAATTTTTTAGTTCGTTTTTGGCAGGGCAGTCGTGTTTTTAATATTTTTTAATTTATTTATTTTTATTTCACATATTTTAGTAACATATTATACACCGTCATTTTGTAGTCGTTTTAATTAACTTAAGGGAGTGTTCTACTAATGGAACTAAACATTTTTGCCCAAGAAACATGGGTCGAAAAACGACAAAAAATTTTGACTTTCCCATACTTATAAAATGTATTAGCTGTCTAGTTAGTATGGGAGACCCAAAATTTTTTGTCGTTTTTCGACCCATGTTTCTTGGGCAAAAATGTTTAGTTTCATTGGTAGAACACACCCTTAAGTTAATTAAAACGACTACAAAATGACGGTGTATAGTTTTGGAATGTGCTCATCAAGGCCTTTCATTTGATGCCCATATTGTAATAATAGTAGAAAAAAAAATTCTCATTTGATAATGGCGTCGTACAGTAGCCATATTGATTTTTTCTAAAAAAATATAGCCAGTGTCACTCGGGATACTATAAGGATTCTAACGATATCCCATTTAACCAAATCAGTTCAACCTGCCTAGCATGACCGATTTATATCGCGTGATATAGCATTTTATCGACACTCCACTGTCAAATTCCTTGGTTTTTTTGACAGTTAAACGTGATGAAACGCTATATCACGCGATATAAATCGGTCATGCTAGGCAAGCAGGCATTTAGAAGTTATGGTGGAATAAAGAAACTCACATACCCACAAACATACATGAACACACCTACACTCTTTTTGCTTTGGGCAGTCGTGTAAACAGCTGGGGTGCGATGCGACTGCGAAAATAAGGCAGCTCTACTCTTAATGGAATTACTCCTTTAAAACATCGCACAAATGCTTTTAAGGATATCATTCATCAACATCAGATTATTTCGCTAATGGCATTGTTGAATTTTTTACCTACTAAAATATCATCCACGTAATACGTCATTTAGTATTAGTGACGTCACAGACGCTATGTCAACTTGACACAAATACGGGTACAGTTAAACTAACACATTTTTCGTGTTGGTCAGCAATGAAATGAATCAGTCACGAATATGTTGTCCTAGAATTTTAGAAAATTCGTTAGAAGGATTTAAATCTAGGTCGCAGGTAGTATTTAAACGAAAACGTCGCAGTTCGAGTGTACAAATGTCATATTTTGAGGATAGGCTATATTTTAAAGTTGTCTGTCAGCATGAGATAAAAACTAAGTACTTGATACGATATTTAGATATTATTATATGAAAATATTTGAAAATATAACTTGAAACCTACTAGCCTGATTTCTTATCACATTGACATTTCCTCAAACAATTTTATCATTTATCCAAACAATAAACTAGTGCAATAATTCAACATGCAAGGTTTTTTAGATGTGATGAGAGGTATTTATGATAAAGATTGTAATCAGTCAGATAGCGCTGATGACCCGGTTATTTTGTTTCGTTTCGTATCATAAATGTCGCCAAATCGTTATCTTTGCTTCATTTAGGATTTTGTATTTAGGGCGTGTATTCTACTTTATGTACCTAATGTATTGCTATGCTATAAAGAGGGGTATATAGAATCAAAAACAGCTAAATGACATAAATTACGAAAACGAACTAAGTACTTATCACGCCATCTAGGGAATTTTTGGTTTTAACTATTTACTTCTTTTATTTTAGAAACAAAAATAATTAAAGCCCTTTAATTACGTTAAAAAATTGAAGTTGGGATCAAAGGCAGCTAAGGTCCATACAAAAGTGAACCACGTGATTATTGAGATAAACTTAAAAGATGTTTCCTGA
Organism: Agriphila tristella; assembly: GCA_928269145.1. NCBI lineage: Eukaryota > Metazoa > Arthropoda > Insecta > Lepidoptera > Crambidae > Agriphila > Agriphila tristella. The sequence goes on along the minus strand of OV743431.1, from coordinate 54,747,690 downwards.
CAATTTGACTTATCTTTAGCTGCCTTTAATTCTATACCCCTCAGACAGGTTATTGTAGAGACTTAAGATTGTAATTGAGTATGTTTTAAAAAAAAATGTATTTACTAGGTACTTTTTCAGAACTTCAGCCAAACGCAATAAGTAGTTTAGATTTTATTGTTTTCATGTTTTAAAAGTGAAACCAGTGTTGGAATTTCAGGCACTGTATTTCTAACAGCTAACTAAGCATAAGCAAGATTTGGATTAACTATTTCAAAAACTCTGACCAATGGTCAAGTTAACTTTAATTCAATTAACTTTGAATATGTTATATTTTTTGCCATCTTAAGAAATGGTTTTAACTAACTCACTCTTAGCTAGTGTTGTATAGTTATGTTGAATCCTTATTTCCTAAAACAGGTCTCATAGAACTTCTTGGAATCGGCGTATCATTGGCAAACATATCCGTTACTATGATATGACGCATCTCGTAAGATTTCACGTTAAACTCTTTAAATAAATCGTGAGTTCATCAAATCAAACTTAGAGGAACACTATCATGTTTACTTAACTAAGAAGCATCTTGTGTCTAAAAGTTATTTGTCTTTTCTGACATAGCACGTGAGTAATGCGTAGTTAGATAAGATTTGTACGCATTGTGTTTAACTTTTAAACAATTATATATTTTTCGTTATATATTAAAAAGGGCTTACTCTTGGCCACATTCAAAGGATACGAAGTGGCCGAAGATGGAGCAAGCTTGACCAGAGTAAGCCTATTCACTCGAGTTTTATTAAATTTGGGTTACAGACGCAGGCAGTGAATTCCACTTCTTGACTGTGCGCATTATAAAAGAAAAGATTTTTAATTTTTTTTTTTTAAGTTATTACAAAGTTTACCTTTAAAAAACTTTACCGTATACCGGTGTAGCCGACAATTAATCATTAATGAAGATGAAAGGCGCTTAGTGCGTATACGTGGAATGTCAACCAAATTAGGGTGAAAATGCGTCTGGACGACCGATGATGGAACGGGGAAGATGGAATGAGCTCATGCAGCTCAAGAGCACACTCTTCGAAGTACAACAATATTCTTTTATCTAAATATGGTTCAACTTTTACTTATTTTAAACGACATGACCAATGACTTTTTTTTTGTTTCTTTCCTTTTCAATATCTTTTGGAATTAATTTAACAAATGTACTCAAAATAAATGTCAACATTATACTCAAATGAATTTGAAAACCATTACATGAGAATTGCCGTTTTGTATGGAGAATTTCTAAGAATTTGCATTTTCCATGCTAACATTGTCTTAATTTATTTAACAACCATGAACGCCATTGTTAATTAAAATTTTTATATGTTTAATTAAGCTAATGTTTTAATTTAAGTGAAAAAAATAAGTATCGGCTAAGCTACAACGATATAAGTGTTCATTTCTGCTAACGAAAAAAGGAGTCATTTTAAGATATTTTTTGACGTTAAGGAAAGAAAATCAGAAATATTTTTGTTGCTGATAGAAGGCCGTCGCGTCGTCATGATCGTAATTCGAAATAATAACAAGTTACTGAAGCATCTTTATCATCATACAAGATAGGATAGGAGCCCCTGTGTGTGAGAAAAAATTCATACTTTAACCCCTATGACTTTTAAACAGGCACAAAAAAACACTTTCTGCTCAGCAAATGATTAGCGTTGAAAAGCAAACAAAGATGATAAACAAAGATAAAAGGGCGAAACCCCCCCTCTGCGCCCACGCCGCCGTGAATCACAGAGGATTGCCCGAGCCCCGATGTGTCGTGCAACTTCGTATGTTGTGTCCGACATAAGCGTTTGACGCGTCGAATCGTGCGCACGTATGTCATAGAGTTATAAAGTTGCGGCCCTAGAGCCTTGCGGTACACCGTGTTTCTTGTATTATTTTTATTTCGTGATCGATAAAACTATACAAGGGGTGTGACATTTTGTTAAACGTCAGTAGTGCAGGGGTGTGAGTGGGTGTGTCATTGTGTTTACTTTTAAGTGCAGTGACATTTTTGTTTGTAAAAATGTTTCCGAGGATACAAGGATTGGTAAGATCAATATTTTATTTTTATTTAAAAAATAATGAAGAATAACTTTACGTATTTAAATGATCTTAATTGATTTTAAGCTGCTGATTTAGCGATCTTTCATTATAACAGTCATTACCTACTTTTGTATTGAGTAATAACTTATTTCGCTGTATGTTTACGTTACAAAATGTACGGACAAAACATAAAATTATTAGGTAACGTTATCAGCTGCTTTTCCATTTATATTATTATGATTTGAATAGGAAAATGTGCGCTTATATCGTGGCCTAAAGACAGTTATTTGTAACACCATTGTTTCAAGACTATTGGCCCAGATTCTGCATACAGTGAACGATTATAATGGCCTGCATATTAGTCTCTACGTCACTAATAAATTGCAAACATGTATGAATAGCACAGTGGATTATCTCAATAGGAACCTGCAGAAATGATGAAACATGTGTTTCAATTACTGTCCACTTGTTTGTACTGTAAGTTCTGATCATCTTTTGTTCCCTTTTGATTTACTGTTGGAGGAATTTCAAATGTCTTTTCGTTTAATACTCTACTTTCTTTATACTGTTATAAGGAACTCGATTCATTTTCACCTCACTTGCGATCGTTAGGAAACACCACGTGCCATTAGTCACGTATAAGCAGTCCCTAACGATTTGTTCCAGATTTATTTGACTCTTGGGTAATCACTGTAGTAGCAACCCAATTAGGTATCAGATCAGCTTTCTAGTTTTCTTTATCTTTATAGTTATAAAAAAAACGTTTTTTTTATTTGTGGTTTCTATGAATTACGTTTTAATCAAAACTATTGAAAATGTAAAATTATGAAACTCGTTGATTACACTCTTTTAGTAAACTGCCTTTCTAAACAAGACAATAGTAAATAAACTTGTTAATTTACCGCCTGAAAAAAGGGGTTCAGTTAGTCATCGTTAAACTGCATTGAGTCATAAAAAATCATCTGAGTCAATCGCAAGTGGTTTGTTGCAGCCCACGCCTGTGTAACTCATTCCAATGTCCTTATTTGGTCATTTAATTACATAGAGAATGTGGTCAATAACGATAAATATAATGTAAATGTCTTATAAACAACTGTATTTATGAATGTAAAGACCTTGAAAAGACCCTTTTACACTGAATATTAATATTATTGTTATGTCCTCTTTCATTTATGTTTTTCATTTATATTGTTACACGCGCTGTCTCTACATTTACATATATATAAGCATGCGCGTTATATTATCGTTATCTTTAAAGTAATATAAAGTGGCAGACTATATTATCTTTATTCGCACTAAACATAGTGACCCATATCTATTTTAAGTGAAATCAGTGTGTATGAAGAGCAATTTCCATTGAATTTATCTTGATTCTTGATAAGCCAATTTTTTGTATCTTTCCTGTGTTATTGTTTTTGAGCTAAATGATTTTGCCGATATTTCGATATTATACGCAATATATTGTGTTTTTGCTGTTTATGATCAAAACATAATGTTTTGGTCATAAATAACAGTTTCAATATGAATAAAAATAGACGTCACTAGCAATAAAATTCGTTGTTATTTAATGTTGAAAATAATCGTGAAAATGTTAGGTACTCTAAATATAATAGAGCAAATACAATTTGTGTTTGTACCTATTTAATATGACTTTAAAAGTGTATTTACAATTTTTCATATTTGGCATTCTTCAATGGATCATAATAATATAATAAAAATTTATAGGTATCTTGTGACGGAATACAACTATGTATTTTTTTTAAACCTAATAAAATATTGTTGTCCACCTCTGGCGGATATCGAGAAGAAATGTATAGAAAAAAATTTTTTTTCCCCATATTCCCCAGGAGTGGAAAAAGGTGGGAGACAACGGATAACCCTTATTTTTAAGGTTTCTTCAATCGTTATTTGTCGCTTATTTACGTTGTTTTATTTGGTTAGGTGAATATTAATTTCCATGGTTCATCGAAGGCTTCGTAGACTCGTATACATACCGGTTTGTAGTATAACAGGTATTTTGCCTATAACTACAATCTACGTCTTGTTTTGATCGCTTTTAATTATAGTGAAACTGGTTTTTCACTACGAGTTTGTGGATTAAGATTGTTGTTTTACTTCAGTATCAACGATGGGTGTGTCAAATAATTTTAAATGTGCACTATATTTGCTAAATATTTGTAAACTACCGGCCGCCCGCGACTTCGTCTGCATGAAAAGTTTTTTTGCTATCGCTCGAGAACAGTTCTTTTATTCTGGATAGCCTCCGCCCGCGAAATCGTCCGCGTGGACGGACACGGACACACTGTAGTGAAATTTCTTTACCGTGGCGTAGAAAATAGAAAATTACCCAAGTAGGTATCCCTTTTGCCCGCGATTTGACAATAAAGCGACCAGTTTAAATGATCACCTTAGTGTATGAAATCTAGTACTACGAAGAGTTCAAGCTGTTTCTCAGGTTACTACCCAACCGAATTAGATGAAACATAGCTTAGATTTTAAGTTGGACCCCATGCTATCAAACTGTGAAAATCACATCAAAATCCGTTTAGTGGTTTTTGAGTTATTTGCGCACAAAAATTTAGAATCTTCTGTTTTATTATTATGTATGTATAGATTTAGTAAATTATTGGCAATGATTGAAAACGAACATCCATATCTTACTAATATTATAAAAGCGAAACTAAGTTTGTTTGTTTGTTCACGTCCGATCCTCATGATATTTTACGTTGTCAGGGGTACTCGAGGAATAGAAAAATAACTCTCCGCCCAGCGGAAGTCGCGGGCGGGCGCTAGCTATTCGATAAAACATTTTGGGTGTCTGCTTTATACAACTAAACTATTTAATATTAATTTATACATACTTTAATGAAAAATTTTATGTACTTAGTAAAAGATTAAGTAATTAGTATTCGTTAGGCTACTTATATGCTTTATAATGAGAATGAAAATTACTGACTCAAAAGACAATAAAATTATATCTATCAAAGATATTATTTGTTATTTCAAAGGAGCCACTTATAATAATGTAATAGAGTCACTAATGACGAAGACAATGTCAATGCCAGTTTGTAACATTTCTTCATTATAAAACGATTTACCTCATTACGACAGGCCTGAATATTAGTTTTGTTTCCTGTCCAGTAGTAATGTTCTTAATAAAATAATTAACAATTTGATGAACAATTTTGTAAAATATTTTGTAGCTAATGAACATTCTACTTAAGGAGCTCGTTGGCGCAGTGGTTTAGCGCCTGGCCCAGCGATTACGGAAGTTAAGCAACGTTCGCAAGGGTCGGTCATGGGATGGGTGACCAAAAATTTATTATCTCGAGCTCCTCCGTGCTTCGGAAGGCACGTTAAGCCGTTGGTCCCGGTTGCATTTGCAGTCGTTAACACCCAACAATCCGCACTGGGCCCGCGTGGTGGGTTATGGCCCATCCTCCTTACCACCCATAAGGAAGGCCTGTGCCCCAGCAGTGGGGACATCAAAAAAAGGCTGATAGACGAACATTCTACTAGAACCGAAATTCGAAAATACAAACAAGTGGAATTTAAAAGAGGTATTTTAAGATCCTACTAATATTATAAATATGAAAGTTTTTGGATTTTGATGTTTGTTCCTCAATCACGCAAAAACTACTGAATTGATTTGGATGAAATTTAGCACACAGATAGTAGATAGCCTAGATTGAAACGTAGGTAATTTTTTATCCCGATATTCCCACGGGAACAGAAACCACGCGGGTGAAACCGCGGGCGGCCGCTAGTTTTCAATAAAGATTATATCTTTATTGAAAATCATAAAAACAGATTTCTCGCAAGAGCCTGAAATTGACTTTTAAAAACCGTTGATAAATTGTGACTTTGGGTGTTCGAAAACATTTTGTATTTAAATCATGCGTTTGTTTAAAGTATCCGTTAAAATACGTGACGGAACGGCGTCGTGTGACCGTACCATTAAAAGGACTGACGAGTGTCGCTGTCGTCGTGTGACTGTACCACTTAATAGAATGTGTCTATACCATAAAAAGGATGCGTGAAACCACTTCCTCGCCCTCTTTGGTGCATCGATAGATAAAGTAACACGTTACACGATTATTCAATTTCACTTGGTACACTTTTTTGTGTCCTTAAAAAAGTGTTACAAAAAACCCCTAAGACCGAATACGGTCGATAGGGACCTTCAAACTGAACAACTTTTACTATGGGACCAACACTGAAATCGCGAAAAAATCTGCTGTTTCATACTTATAAGTATTTTTGTTATTAATTTTTGTATGAAACAGCTGATTTTTTGCTATTTTAAAGTAAGTCCCATAGTAAACGCTGATCAGTTTGATTGTCCTTCCTCTATTTTGCCTTTAGGGGATTTTTCGTAACATTTTGTATAGGTACTTGATAGCATAGTAAAGTATCGTTGTAGTACTATTTAAATTAATAGATGCATAATCCCCTCGTTGTCGCTAGACGAGTTTTTTTTTCTTTCAAAAAACACAATGTGATAGCAATACTTTGTATGTACGATCTAAATTAAGAAACTTTGTAGAAACAGCTGCTACAAAATCATCAAACAAAAGAATGAGGTCTTAAATAATTGATTTAATAACAGCACAGGTATAAAGTGCTATTTCAGTTTACCAGCAAACTCATGCAAACCTTATAAGTGGGTTACCACCTGTCTGCCTGGATCTCCCACAGGATGGGACTAATTATTTCACCTCGCTTCACAGACCACTTTTTATAACATGGAGGTATGTCAGAATGGCGGTGAAGTAGCTGTTTAAATAAGTTATTATCTACAGGGTTATTATTTTGTAATACAGCAACAACCCCACAGTATAATCACTAACATCATAAGCAACGTTTGTTTTGCAACTTTCCGAAAAATACAGAAAAAAGACTTGTTATACAAAACTCGAACAGCTGTTTGGACTTTTTTTAATATAAAAACAGGGTTTAGATCAAAAAGTTTAGTAAAGCTTCAATTGAAAATTAGTCAATATTTTATCTACTTGCTATTTTTTTTTTATGTTCTTGTACCAAGAATATCGAAAGTGTCGTATTATTGCGAAGGAATCAATAAGATGTCAAAAAAAAATAAACTTGACAGGTAATATTTTTATCACTGGTCATTGATCTAGCTCAACTCAGCCTTAATTAGATAACATTTGCGGTCAAAAGATTACAAACAGGATTATAAATATCAATGACCAACTTACACATATTGATAATGACGATCCTTCAATCTTTTCAACCAATTTAAAGATTTCGTTAAGTTTTTCATGGAGCGGAGAAACTCACATTTCATAGATATTTTTTTACATAAAATATTCGCATCAAGCTTTGAATTTAATTTTTATTGAACTAAAATAATTAAATGACCTCATATACCATATCTACATAGTTTTAACTAATAAAATATAGAGGGACACAAATGTGATAGTAGGTACTAACTTTATTCAAAGAGCCGATAAAACTTCATAAGCAGGAACTTATTCTAATGAATAAAAACCATAGAATCAAAAAGGAAGGAAATAAAAGTCATCGCACACACTTAAATATGCAAATAAGGAAAAGTACACAAAACAAGCATTCATTAGTGCTCACTCATTAAATATTACTACAACTATTTGTTTTGACTCATTCATAAACTTAAAACAAATCTGTTACAATAGCTATTGTGAGATAAAAATCTTGATTCCAGTGGAATGCGCCATGATTTCATGGAATAGAAAATACCATAATAAAGTGATAATAGTATTCATATTTATAATTTATATAATGAGAGCAAGGTAGCGGATTTTAAGTTTAGCTAGTTACTTTGATGTTTTTATTAAAGAAATTTTAGATACTTAATATTAATTTAAAGAACACAAATCATAATTTATTATAAGTAGTAGAGAAACTGTAAAGGATGATGACACTTTAAAATTATATTCTGAGCAAATCTTAGACACATTTAAAATATACAATGATTTATGAATTGATATCAAAGCAAACAAAAGCTAATAACGTGTTATTAATGAAGAGTGGTGAAATCTGAAATAAATAAAATGACGGACTTAAGGTTAAAGACTATATCCATCTCGAAATAATCTTATATCCATTTGATTTAATATTTTTTCCTGTTAAACAAGAAATGGCATTGAAGACAGTACAAACATAACCTCCGTAATATTTAAACGGCGTGTCTTTGAACTTTGTTGACAAAAAACACGGAAAAACTTCAAACCTTGGGTACCTTGAAGGCTTCCAATAGAAAGCAAAACCTTGAACAAAATAGAAATAACTTACGCAAAAAGTATTACGAATAAAAAGCTATAGGAAATCTGTAAAGTTTTCCTTGATATTGATCTGTAAAATTATTTTATAAATGAAAAACACCAAATATTTTGCCATCTTACGAATGAGGAGCAGTAACAGGTTCGAATCCTGTGGGTTTATTGGTATATAAAAACAGGTTTAAGAGATATCTTAAAATTTCTTCACAGTTAATCATTGTGGTGGCATAAGCCACTAAACAAAAATCGTTACTGATACTCATTGGTTCTGAGATGTTTTTTATAATACAAAAGATTCTTAGCACATACATCATTTCATACTAATGTCATGTTTCACGTAACACTTTTGTTGTTTTCGTCTCGTTTCTGATTTATTTAACTCGGTTTTACTTTCATTACCTTCATAGGTAATGGACCGTGAATTAACATCAATTTATCGTTTCAAAAGGGAATGTATATATTCTTTAGCTCTTAGTGGCAATATAAATAAGAAGACAGACTAAAGTTGAAAATACTTTAGCTCTCGTGCTATTGAAGGAAACGATAATTAAGTTAAGTTAGCAGAAATTACATAACTATAGACAATGATGAACCTGTCTTATGCTTGAAGAAACTGGAATTACCATTATGGTTAGATCATCCTTTGCATCCATCCATAATTAAATAAATTTAAAACCGTTTAGTAAAAGGTTCAAAACACTCCAAATATACACTTTAATTTTTTTGAGGCTAATTATTCTAGCCGTCGCCGTTTAAATGGCACAAATAGATATTTTATTATAAAAAAAATACTACCTGATTTTATGGCAGTTAACAGTTTTTACCTGGGCAACGGTAACCGATGGATGATTTTTATAAGACGAATATTGTCTGTGGCTTGATTTGGACTTGATGAATTTTATTGGAAACTAACCAAAAACCTTAACTACCACAAAAATAGGTTAAAAATACAATACAACTACCTAATATGCAAATTTTTAATAATTACTAGTAGGCATGTAAACATCTTTTACATCATACTGCTCGGCAACTAGGATTTACTAGTATAGTAAGAGGCCGTGTAAGTTGGCATGTGCAACACAGTGCATTGTTTAGATAGAACGTTCCATTTTCAAATCACTTTACAATTCAAGCATGGGTGAATGCTTTAACTGTAAAGTAACTTTACAATTCAAGCTATGTCAAACTCCTTAGTGAACCAATCTCTTTTCTTATATTATAAACTGTGGAAACTTTTTACTGAAAAAAAAACAATAAATATGGCGGCATTTCATTTCCGTTCAAGCTATGAAAAACTCCTTGGATTTTGATTTTGATTTTGATTTTGATTTTGATTTTGATTTTGATTTTGATTTTGATTTTGATTTTGATTTTGATTTTGATTTTGATTTTGATTTTGATTTTGATTTTGATTTTGATTTTGATTTTGATTTTGATTTTGATTTTGATTTTGATTTTGATTTTGATTTTGATTTTGATTTTGATTTTGATTTTGATTTTGATTTTGATTTTGATTTTGATTTTGATTTTGATTTTTATTTTTATTTTTATTTTTATTTTTATTTTTATTTTAATTTTTATTTTTTTTTATTTTTATTTTTATTTTTATTTTTATTTTTATTTTTATTTTTATTTTTATTTTTATTTTTATTTTTATTTTTATTTTTATTTTTATTTTTATTTTTATTTTCATTTTTATTTTCATTTTCATTTTTATTTTTATTAAATTTACCTCGCATGAATGATGTAAAATAGTATGCTTACCTCGGTTGTAAGTAGCTATTACACCCTCGAACTATATTCGCCCTCGCTCACTTCGCTCGCTCGGGCGTCTAAATATCTCGGGTGCACTCGATCCATTAGCGCCCTTTGCGAGCTGCGCTCGCACGGGCGCCAAATTGGATCTTGTTCTGTAATAGCTCACTTACGTCCCTTGTGTAACAAACTACTATTACATCATACTGCTCGGCAACTAGGATTTACTAGTATAGTAAGAGGCCGTGTAAGTTGGCATGTGCAACACAGTGCATTGTTTAGATAGAACGTTCCATTATCAAATCACTTTACAATTCAAGCATGGTGAATGCTTTAACTGTAAAGTAACTTTACAATTCAAGCATTTAAAACTCCTTAGTGAACCAATCTCTTTTCTTATATTATAAACTGTGGAAACTTTTTACTGAAAAAAAAACAATTAATATGGCGGCATTTCATTTCCGTTCAAGCTATGCAAAACTCCTTGGATTTTGATTTTGATTTTGATTTTGATTTTGATTTTGATTTTGATTTTGATTTTGATTTTGATTTTGATTTTGATTTTGATTTTGATTTTGATTTTGATTTTGATTTTGATTTTGATTTTGATTTTGATTTTGACTTTGACTTTGACTTTGACTTTGACTTTGACATTGACTTTGACTTTGACTTTGACTTTGATTTTGATTTTGATTTTGATTTTGATTTTGATTTTTATTACATTTTTATTTTTATTAAATTTACCTCGCATGAATGATGTAAAGTAGTATGCTTACCTCGGTTGTAAGTAGCTATTACACCCTCGAACTATATTCGCCCTCGCTCGCTTCGCTCGCTCGGGCGTCTAAATATCTCGGGTGCACTCGATCCATTAGCGCCCTTTGCGAGCTGAGCTCGCACGGGCGCCAAATTGGATCTTGTTCTGTAATAGCTCACTTACGTCCCTTGTGTAACAAACTACTATTACGCACATCAGTAGTTATTAATACCTATATGTACTTACAAAACTTTCTTGTTATGTAAATTTTTTCTAGTTAACTGGTTTGACTATTTATAAATATTAGCAATGTTTACTTTGGAATTCTCCAATATGTATTTACCACTAAAACATGTTTTCTGCAGATCATAAAATTATTTTATTTGTAATAGTAAACAATTTACAAGCAAATATAATTATAACGAATGATTTGCGTTTGTGAAAAAAATAGCCCAACCGAACGTAGAATTTTCTGACAGTGTCAGTTATATGATGGTTACATAAAGCAAGGAAAATGCGATAGTGACGTTTCCTCGTACGAAGTTATACTTGCCATAGAAACATAGACCGTATTTCCCTGGAATAGGGATTTAGTAGCTTTTGTTATGAACCGATGATAACCGTTATGGGTAACAATATCGACTTATGTGTACAAATAAGGAATAGATTAGTTTTTCACGCCTACTCATAAAGTATTTTTATAGTCTTGTAATAAATACTTTTAGTCTAAAGTCTAATGTGAATACTGATTCTTGAAAAGATGCAAAAATGTATACCCAAAACTTTCCGCTTTAGGTCATCATATTTTATTTATTCATTTTATTTGAGAAAATTAAGGAGTAGATTCTGTTTCAGTAGATTTCGTAATTTTTACCATTTCACACAAAACGTCAAATGTTATTTCCCAAAAGAAGCCAAACAACATCGAATAGATGACGTATATGATATGGTCTCGCCTGGGGACATTTAAATTAAGTTATACAAACTCCATTTGTAAAAGAAATTACCAACGGACGTCATATTAATAAAACGATAGCTATGAAAACCCCATTAGGCATACCGGCAGACGGACAGACAGACGCGCTATTTCTGGAGCAACGCGGTGATTCACCGGATGTGTCATCAGCGGAGTTTACTCTCTACTAATAAAGATAGTTTGTCTGTTTATGTCTTGAGTGAGACAAGGCAGTTTTTGTTTTCAAGAATTTCACTATATTTGCAAATCTAAGAAGCCAGCCCACTACTACTTGGCTGCAAATCCAAAAGAAATATCAGGGAAAATAAATATTGACTCGATTTCATAAGTTTAGCCAACAATAAAATTATAAGGTTTTTGCCTTTTGGGGTGCAATATATTTTGCACTGTGTTAAATAAATGCAAGCAACTCGATGCCGCATTTTTTTCAGTTTTTGACGTTGACATTATTTACTTTTCACAATACTTCCTAAGCCTGATTGTGCCGATAAAAGAATTTTCTCTCACGATAAAGCCGAGACTTATCGGCGATATCAAACATTTGCCATATCGATCATAATCCGTGCCAAGATGATCCACTTTCATGGTGCTTTGTTCTCTACAGATTATACTTGATGTTAACCTACATAGATGGGGTGCGTCAGCTTATATTTTGCTGATAAAAATATTGGTTACGGGCAGAACTGCAACGTACGGATACTAAATTGGGTGGAGCATAACATTTTTTACGACCTACGTGGTCGAGTGGCTTACATAAAGGTTATGTACGTATCATCTCTAAGTCAGTCCCGGTACACAATGTGGAAAATATCCTTTATTATTATTGTTCAGTTTGACAGCAGTGTATTAGCTAATTACTTACGGATTATGTTTCGATTTATAAGGAGATTTATCGATGCTATAACTACTTTGATTTCCGTTCACAGGGAAAGGGAATATGGTACAAAACGCTGCAATGTGAACCCCCTCGCATTCCGTGGTTTACGGGAGCTAATTTAACCAGACAGCTTGTTAAAATGGCCTTTAGGATTCGTTCTGGACACATTCCATTAACAAATTTGCATTTTTTATGAGGAAGTCGGAATCGCCAAATTGTAACATCTGCGGTGTAATTGAAGACGTTCACCATTTGCTGGTGGAGTGTGCCCAAAACGAAAGTATGAGACGAGAGGTGATGGCAAAACTAAACTTAAATGCAAGTAATGTAAGCATGTTCCATGGCATTCTGCCTCGCCATGAGGCCAGAATTCTGTATACTTTCGCTCTAAATAGTGTAATAAATAGGGATATAGGAAAGGTAGTTTTAGATAAGGTTATGATGGAGCTGACATGACCTTAAGTGTTAAAAGCCCCCAAATAATAAAAGAATAAAAAAAAACTCACAGTCTATACTGTATTTTGATGGTTATGTATCGTGTCGTACCAATGATATCATATCATGCTGAGTGGTCAAGCAAGGGCATCGTATTACAATAATATTTATGTTGTCTAATAAGCATTTGTTTTTTTTTCAAACAATCGATGCATCTAGAACTTCGAGAGTAAAAATTTCCTCATTACTTTTACCTTTAGTTTATTTATAATCATTAATATAGTGGTATCTTCCGTTAACTAATGATGTCGACCAAGTAAACAAAAAATTGTTAATGTCAATGATTTTAAGTATTGTTATCAGATCTGAGGTTATCAGTCTTAAAAGTTCACACACAATCAAATTGTAATAATGGACTTTGTTTAAATATTACCATTCATAAGCAAAAAGAATCGAATACCTACCTATAGGAACCGACCCTTAGAAAGCAGAAAGGATGAATGAGTTTTTTTTGCTGCTCCCATCCAAAATGTAAAGAGACTATACCTATATACCATAGATCTTTAGTTTTCTATTGTATATCTATAAAAAGTTAGTGTAAAAAGTTAATACAAAGGGGTTTAGGGGGATGATTCCACTTTGCCCCACCAAGCGTCCCCACTGGTCCCCTTGTTCCCTTGACAGATTAGCTTTACGACAGAATTACTTTTTATTTTATTTGTTTTACGTCAGATTCGCTTTGAGACAGATATTGTAAAGTCGATGGAGAATGTTACTTCTATATTTTCACTTTTTATTGATATAATATTTACCAGTGGGGACACTTAGTGAGGCAAGGTGGAATAATTCGTTCGGAGTAACCTTTCCGGGCGCGAGGGGAAGGAGGTGGAAATCATCATTGGATACCACATTGCCGGCTTGGTTATGTCAGCCTCTTACTGACTAAACACCGTCTTTGTAGGTTGGTTTTGACCCGACAGTGACACACGCTTCGAAACCTTCATCTAAAGCGACCGTCCCCCGAGGAAAGGGCGCCGGGCGGCGCGAAGTGGAGAGCATTGCGTGCGGAATGTTATAGGAATGTGAAGGGAGTGGATGAGGAGATGACGGGTGACAGGAAAAGAAGGCTTCGGTGGTCTAGTGGTTCAACCGCCTCTGTGGTCTAGTGGTTCTCCCACCCGTGTAAGACGCAGGGGTCCCGGGTTCGTTTCCCAAAGGAAGGTACAATTTGTACTCGGTTTGGTTGGTGGTAGAGCTTATTTCAAGTCCGCCTGGCTGGCTACCACCACCTTACCTAAGTCTGACGCCATAACAACAATTTAAGAATTGATGTGTTCCAGCAGTTAGAGGTAAGATAGCTAGATCCTCAGTGATGAGAATTCCGGGAGTAGTGCGCTTACACTTTCAGCCTTATCGTCTCTTATCATCAAGTCAGGTGAAAGCCAAGCACTATCCTGTTGTGCATTAAAAAAAGGAAGACTGCCCCAACCCCAAATTAATTGTTAAACGGCAAGGAGATGATGAACATAGAGATACTCAATTTATTATTCATTTTAAGTCGCAAATTGAACCGACTCTAGATAGAATATCAATTCCTTAAAACCACAACCACGCTACTGATTTATATTACAAAAACATTATGTTTCTAGAAATGTTGATAAGATACCAATATGTAGGGCAAAATTATCGAGTTCATAAAACTATTTTGATGATCAATATTGGTTTTATAATGAGGATCAGTAACAGGTTTGAATCCTATAGTTTTATTGATATAATATAAACACATATTGATAGCTATAAAACCTAGTGAAAGAATTATTGAAATCCGTTTAGAAATGGTTGAGTTGAAAGGGTTTGAAGGAAATGCCAAGCTCAATGCAATATGTGCTTTATCACGAACGACATAAGGTTCGCGTCCGTCGCGATGACGTCATAGGGACCCCCAAAAAATCAGTGTTTAGCTGTTATAACTTCTCAGGTTTAAGAGATATCGTAAAAATTTTTTCACAGTTAATCATATGGTGGCGTTAGCTTTCTAATTAGCCAATAAAAAGAAATCGTTACTGATCCTCATTATGACAATATTATAACAAGGTTGTGACCTCGAAGTATATTTATTTTTAAGTAATTTTAGCCAATCTATAGTCATGGTCATGACTTAATTTTTTAACATAATTATTCTTAATAGAACGTTTATTTTTAGGATTTAAAGGGAATTCAATTTTGTCGCATTTTTTTAAAGATCACTTTGCTCGAGTGATTTATACACAGAATGATTTCAGGTTAAATCAATGTTATAAAAACCAGCTTTATTCTATGACTAGCGGCCGCCCGCGGTTTCACCCGCGTGGTTCCCGTTCCCGTGGGAATATCGGCATAAAAAGTATTTTATGTTTTAATCCAGGCTATCTACTAACTGTGTACCAAATTTCAACCAAATCCGTTCAGTAGTTTTTGCGTGATTGAAGAACAAACATCTAAACATCCAAACATCCAAACCCACAAACTTTCACATTTATAATATTATATAAGTAGGATAGGATTTCGGTTGTATGTATCTATGCTTATTTTGATGGGATGTAAATAACTTCTGTTACAAAACATACATGATATAGAATTTGTTTGGAATGGTGACTTAGACCTGAAAAATTTTTTAGAATTTTGTAGATATTTGTGAAGGAATTACAAAAGTATAAGAAAGTGCTTTTACATTTTTTCCGAAAATATTTTCATTTTATTCTGGGATAATGGGTATTATCATGAATACCATTTTCGTTACTCAAACCTTCACCTTTATATTTTTAAACATAATTCTAATATATTCTAGACTTTCTAGTGCGCATAAATCTGACTGAATCTATCAAATAGCTTCGATCATCTTTACCTGATTGATGATTGAAGTCAGATAGTGATAATAAATTGAAAAAATATTTAAGTGCAAAATAAACTCAACTTTTCTGATATCTAGACCATTTTTACGATAATGTTACTTTAAACTTTAGTTTCAGTTCAGTTTAGACATAAAAAAAAATATATTCGAATACGTGACTTAACATTTACGTAACTGTGCCGTACATCGTAGCAAATCGATTTCGATCAATCGATTAAAAAGAGCAGATTGATTCGATGCATATAATAACAAGAATGCATGTCTTTAATAGATAGATTTCGGTCAACACTTTTAACAAGTGAATAACTGAAAATTATTATAAGTTTATTAATTTAATTTTCAACACTTATCTCTATTCTAAAACGTGGGCTTTAGTAATATTGAAGAGATGTTATTTCTGTCTTTTTTTTTTCAATAACCAAAAATTATAGCCTAAATTTTTAAGCAAGACTAGCAAGTCGATGTTTTGCTCGATGGGACTCGAGAGGGGGTCGAGGGGGGCTCGGGGGGGTCGAGAGGGGCTCGGGGGGGTGAAGGGCGGCTCGAGAGGGGGTTAAGTGAGCCTTAAATTTCGAGGTAATTTTTTTATAACAGACAACAGAAATATACTTATTTTACACATTGCCGGTGGACCAGCAGGCATTGTACACAATGCCTAGGCAATGTATAAAATGAATCATGTTTCATACATTGCCTGATCGTTTCAGGCATTGTATACAATGCCTGATTATACACATTGCCGGTAACATATATATATTATAGTTTTTTAACTAACAAATATTTTTGATTTACCACAAATATATTAAATGTAACAGCTAATGTGAATGTCCGTTAAATCGATATATTTATTAGAAACGTCGATAATGAATGTCAACTTTATTTGATCCCATTATCCATTTTAGGGTTCCGTAGCCTAATGGCAAAAAACGGAACCCTTATAGATTCGTCATGTCTGTCTGTCTGACTGTTTGTCCGTCCATATGTCACAGCTACTTTATTCCGAAACTATTAGGATTACACAGTTGCCAAAAGCCATTTTTCTTAAAGTTTGAAAGATATAGGTACACTTCCAAAGTGGTAAAATGTGTGTGTTAGAGGGGGGCTCTAACTTTTGGAATAAGAGAGTGATGAGTATTAAATAAGGTATGGTACATAGTAACTACGGAACGCTACTGCGCGTGGCCCGACACGCACTTGGTCGGTCTTTAGGGTTCCGTACCCAAAGGGTAAAAACGGGACCCTATTACTAAGACTCCGCTGTCCGTCTGTCTGTATGTCTGCCTGTCTGCCTGTCTGCCTGTCTGCCTGTCTGTCTGTCTGTCTGTCACCAGGCTGTATCTCATGAACCGTGATAGCTAGACAGTTGAAATTTTCACAGATGATGTATTTCTGTTGCCACTATAACAACTAATACTAAAAATAGAATAAAATAAATATTCAAGGGGGGCTCCCATACAACAAACCTGTGTTTTTGCCGTTTTTTGCTCAATATTAATAACGACAACAGGTAGACAGTTAAAATTTTCACAGATGATCTATTTTTGTTGCCGCTATAACAACAAATACTAAAAACAAAATAAAATTAATATTTAAGGTGAGATTTTTTTTTCGTTTTTTGGTACGGAGCCCTGTGTGCGCGAGTCCGACTCGCACTTGGCCGGTTTTTGTGTCTTGATTGCGTTTAGTATTAAAGACTCGGTAGCATAAGATCTTGGGAATTAATATTGAAACACAACGTTATTGCCCAACTATCTCTGGTCAGCTCTGTGTTGTGAAATGAAGTTTTTTCTACGTTATCCAGGTCATTCACCTCACACAGCAATGTTGCAAGATTATTTCAAGAAATATTCTCTTGTAGATAATATTTCATTTTCATCTCGTATCACTATAAAAATACTAACAAGGATACTATTTAAATGACGTACTGTCTTGAAACTCAATTTGTAGATAATATTACAACTAGTTCACAAAAAAAATATGATTTTTATGATCATACCTTTATATTCACTTTTAAACTTTCGCGTTGCATTGTACTTAAAAAACGTCGAAAAAAATAAGTAGGTGTGAAAATACCTATCGTAGTTTGCACGCGTTTAATTTCATACCTTTATGTTTAGTACAGTCATAAAGATTTTGAAGTTTTTTAATATACTTTAATATTGAACACAACTTTGTAGAAAAAGATTCATTTTGCGAAGATTGTCTTAAACCAAGCAGCTATAACGTTCAAAGTAATATCGAACTAAAAGCACAGCCCTTGCTCTATCGTGGTGATTACACCGCGTATGAAATTTGAGGTTTTTCTTGATTTTTAAAACCTTAATTTCAACTTAAAAATATGAAACTATTTTAAGTACTAATTATTTTTACTATCACGAAAACCTACTTTTAGAAACAGTAATATATTATTTTGGTCAAATCGTTTTCGAGAATTGGCTTACAGTCTTAAAAATCTGCTAAAAAGGCGTTTGGAAGAAAACAAATTTTTGTTCATTAATAATTTTAAACTTACTGTCTTTGTAAAAAGTAAGTATGTCAATAACATGTATTATTTGGAAGACGTAATCATTTCTAATTTTTGAAATAAATAGCTCCTAATAGGAATTTTGTCAATCTGGCCTCTGTAATTCTCTTTTTTGTATGGGTACCTACCTATGTAGTATAATGTAGAGGAACTACATATTTATAAGAACTCTTTCTTCTTCTCTAGAATTAATACAAAGAATAATAAATACAATAGAAACAAAAAGCAATATATTTATTTATTGGCACACGCACTAATTGATACTTTCTTATTTGATTATTTATTACAAGAAACTTTTTGATACTTCACTGCCATACCTATTTAGTTTTTAAATAAGTATAACAACGAAATGGTTAGGTTGCCTTGAATCAAAAATCATGTTCTTCGTTACGTTGTAAATTATACAAAATAAGTTGAAGGTTACAGTGTTTAAATTACATTTAAAAGTAAGACTACAAGTGGAGAACCTTGGGGATGCTTATGTATGTCTAGCAGGGAACATCATGCAACTGACATGAAAAGGATGATTTTATTTATTTTTCTTAGTAACCTTTCCCTGGAAAATTGTACGTTCATTGTAAAAAAAAGTATGAATATTGACACTTCCAACATCCCACGACCACAATCGCATAAACAAAACCCATTCACGACCACGGAAACGAATTGTTGATACTAACATATCGGAAAGACTGCGTAAACATTGAAATCAGCGACGAAATACCTTCTAAGCCGTTGTCTGGCCACAATAGGTTGGTGTTGAAACTTTTTCAATGCAAGACTAGTTGACAAGCGATTGTCCGATAGATCGGCCGTTGTTGTCGATAAAAAATGGTCCAGAAATACTGTTGAAAGTTGGAGTAGTCGGTTACAATCGGTTGTAAGAAGCGGTTTGCGTCAGGTGAAGTGAAGTGTTAAAATGAGACGGAATATAGTGTACTATCATGAGTCGTGTTCTGATGAAGAGGAATGCTACTATAAAGATTATCAGAGTTTGAGAAGAGAGTCTAAAATGGCTTTATTTGCTAGATCGGTGAGTGAAAGAGAGTTAAGGGGTATACTTGGCGCTTTTTATTTACAATCGCTTGTAAAATCTAATCGCAAACCCAATTTCAATGAGGTGGCGATTTGATTTTATAAGCGGTTGTCGATAAATGTATGATTTACTGCAAACAAAATGAAGGCTTTTATGAGTAAATTCAAACTCGATACAATTAGTTATTTTAAAGAGAAATGTAAACCTATTTCTAAAATTATTTAACAACATAAACATCTCGACAGAAACGAAGGAAATGATAGCTATTTGAAAAGATATTGAATAGGTAAGTACTTAAAAAAAACATAAATTTTCAACATTCGTTATTATAGCACAAAGCAAGTAATTATTCTCAAATGGTTATGAAGTAGTCAATAATAATAAACACTGATGTTCCTACTAAACAACTTACATAAATTCATAAAAAGACAACATTTTAACATTTCAATTACGACTAGTCACGACATAATATAGTTATTATGCTTACTTTTTGTAACTAGTCTTTCATGTTTTTCGATGCTATTATACAGCTAATATTTATACTAAACTCTAATCATTTTTTTTTATTAAGGATTTTTAGGTTCAATTAAGGTTATCTAAACACCAAAATTTAATGCTATGTGCAATTTGAAAGGCTGTGAAAACAATTATTAAGATTATACGCACTTAAATTCTCCTCTTATGAAAAAAATCTAACTCAATTGAAATTGCGAAATTAGTAGAAAAAAGAAGAGTCATAACATAATTTTGTTAAAATCCATTCATAAAATCAGAGGCTTCATCTTCGTATAATAATTATACTAACTTATACTTTCAATGAAAAAAAAAATATCCTCATAGGTATTATTCATTTTCCTTTTTTCCTTACTAAATTGTAACTGCGAAAGTCAGTTTGTTTTTTACGCCTTCATATCTTAACTACTGAACCGATCATCACGAAATCTTGCATACACGTTATCAGGGGTACAGAGAAGTAGGGTACCTTTCATCCCGAAAAAAAGTATTGTTCCGAGGGATAGCAAAAATCTTTCCACGCAGACGAAGTCACGGGCGGTCGCTAGTATTTTATAATTAGTCTCCTATTGTAATTGAAAGTCCAAATATTGTGCGTAATTGTTCTTAAAAGATGAAAGAGCTCATTTGCATCAGAGGAATTTAAATTATGTTTACGCACGCTACCTACATCTTATTTTAATTGCACGTGAGTTTAATTTTTTTTTTTAATAAATAATAAATAAATAAATAAATATTTGACAACATCACATACATTGCTCCAATCTCAAAGTAAGTAGCTATAGCACTTGTGTTATGGAAATCAGAAACAACGGTGGTATGACACACACCCAGACCTGAGACAATATTGAAAAGTTCATTTTCTACATTGACCCAGCCGGGGATTGAACCCGGGACCTCAAGAGATGATGACGCCTTGAAAACCTGCGTGCGAACCACTCGACCACGGAGGTCGTCGATTTTATAGATAGTAAACTTAAATAATATTAATAAACCTTGAACAAACTTATGTATTTTGTATTTATTTATGTATAGTTTTAGACAGGCCACGTTTAAAAAACATAAATGGTTGATTATTTTACTTTCTGTATGAAATAAATGAAATAAAAAATAAATTACAGAAAAGCACTCATAAAATAAAAACAATACTTTCATTTTAATTTCTTAAGTGACGCACAATTACTGCTTAATTTATTGGTGTGGCTTATAGTAAATTAACTAGCTTATCAGTGAATTATGATAAATGCATACATTAAATATTAAATTAAATTAATTGCATTTACTTATCATTCTCAGTTAACGCATGCCAATAGTTTTATTATCATGACAAAGTATTTAATATAAATATATTCTCACGACTTATTCTTCAGAATAAGTTGCACATATAAATGGTTTACTAGTGATAATACTGTGAAACAATATTAGTTCTGTACTTACATTACAGTGTCTTGCAAAATAATTTCATGCTTCGTTGAAATAAATCTATTTTAAGTATCTAATCGAACGTTTTGGCGTGGGAAACTAGCTTTTTTTATTTCGATAGAAACCCGAAATAAAATCTATTGTGAGAACGAATACAGTACGTGGAAACACATCAAGGTAAATGTACTATTAATAATTTCTATGTGGAAACCATATAAAATTTTATTACCCAGAATAAGTTATAAGAAATCGATTTATTTTCTTAAAGACACGTTTGAATCCATTACCTAATCACCACATAGTTTAAAACAAAGTCGCTTCCCGTTGTCTGTATGGATGCTTCTTTAAAACCTTTAAAACTACGCAACGGATTTAGATGCGGTTTTTTTAATGGATAGAGTGATCAAGAGGAAGGTTTATAATTGTATAATACATGGTGTCAAATTCCATACTACACCGAAGCGAAGCGAGGGCGGGTCGCTAGTGTTATCATATCTACGTTGTTAATAGAAAACATAACATAATCAAGATAACATAACTAATTAGTCGTATTTATTTTTATATTTTTTTTGTGTACAGTTAAAGTATATTTTTTTAAAAGAACATATTATCAACATTTTAACTTTCTGTGATTTGCGTTTGAATATACCTTCCTACTATCACCAGTGACTACAATAATGATCAAGGTAGGTACCTAATGATTATCCTAGGAAACCAAACCAAACAAAGTTGTGCCTATCAACGAGTTTTGTAGTATTTTTATACATTATTTTGCACGGGTGTGTACGATAACGTTTCTCGTGCTATGTGAAGATTTATCACGCACTCGACTCATGGTTTCAGAACTCTGAAATTATTTAGCGATCCACTTCATAAGTATTGAGGGACATCCGTCATATTATATATAGAATTATTATATTGTTACCATAGTTATGCAAATTGAAATGTATAAAGGCTGTTAAATAAAGAATATTAGCGATGACAAATAAGTGTAGTCAGTTTTGAATATAATTATTTATAAAGTCGGTTATGTCACGATTTTAACTGGTTAAAACTGCTGGTTTTAAAATCTTGTGGTATATAATAAAGTGTTTAGTTTGTCCTGTAGTTATTTATCAAGTGATCTCTGAAGTTGACAGTTACAATGTGTTTAGAGGTAATTTCAAGTGGTTTTTTTTTCTTCCGAGAAGTTTAAGTTGCGTATACTCGGGATGATTTCACGACTGCGTTTAATTTTTGTGAACGGTGATAAACGGTCATCATCACATCAATAACTTCAAACTGATTTAAGTGATAGTAATTATTTGACCTATATGGTTTTATTACAAAAGTATTTGGATTATTTTAATATTGTTTTGTGACTTGTGACTTGTGACACGAAAGGTTTTTCGGGATATTATTAAAAGTACACCTACGTCTCCTATGAGTATGTCTTGAGTAGATATAGGTACTATGATAACACAATACAAAAATTTACTTCATTTTCAGAGTGCATGTAGGTACTTTACTTATTAATTAAATATACGTAATAACCACAAGGATAATGTACATGTGATTCACAATCCGTATTTGTAAAAAAAACCCTACAGTCATTCAAAAGACCACAGGCAAAATGTTACAATTCTGAATAAAATGATTACTTAATTGAATTCCCGTGTTAGTACTGAAAACACACACGTGTTCAATCCATTATCGCAATTGGTACTTAACTATTTTTTTTTGAGTTTCCTTTGTTGTAAATGTATAGGTAAATACTTTGATTAAAATATAAGAACTTCAAGGTGCAATGATTAGCACGTTCTGTGTGCGATAGTAGACGTTAAGCAACAACAGCGAGATGGGATATTTAACTTTAAAACACAATTTTAGACCCGTATTTATAAAACGCCCTCAGCGTTAAGACATATCTAGAGATCATATTACATAGGCTGACCACAGCCTTGCCTTGAAGAATAGCATCTCAAAAAATATCTCAAGATATCTCTCAACGTTGAGAGCAGTTTATAATTTTATTGTTTGACATGAACTGTTATAGGCTGAGAGGACTGTCTGGGCCCTATTCAATAAAATTATTGAACAGCACTTGTCATACAACTTAACAAGTACTTATGTCACTTATTGACAAATTTGTAGGATTTTAAGTTTTATTGAATAAGGCCCTGGTACTGATGCCTGATTTTGTAACTGTGTTGCAATCAACTTCTGATTGAAACTGATAGAAATCGCAGTTACATTGCTGCTTAGTAAGAATCAATGTGTCAACTACCGTACTTAAAGCAGCAATGTAACTGCGATTTCTGTCAATTTCATTCAGAAGTTGATTGTGTTGCAATCAACTTCTGAATGAAATTGTCAGAGAATCATGACAATAGCCTGTCCAGCGTACTTGTACCTATATAATGGACATCAGTGGTATGTGTCTAATAAAGATGACTGAACCAAGAAGCTGTTTATGTATTCAGCTAAGCTAGTATTTCGGTGAGGCGATAATCTGCACTACTCTGCAGTAAATTAATTAACATCATGAACATCCTAAGTATAGTAACTTACCGCCAATTTTTAGAAATGTTGTGACAGAATTAAGCTTAGACAGCTTAATTCTGTCACTTCTTAGACAGCTTAGACAGCTTTTTAATAAAAAACAATCGCCATTGTCCACCAAATCATTTAAATGCTCACTGAATCATCTAGGCCTTATTAATTTTTGAGACATTTAGTCACTAATTGTTCACATTTTTTTGTGATTCTGATGGTTAGTTCGAATAAGTAAGACAACAAGTTAAATACAGCCCTTTTGATACATTTTGTTTATAGACTAACGATTTTCTCCTAGAGTTTAAAACTGCAATTAAACTTAAAAGTCAAACGGGAAAAATTTAGGTGTAGATTGTAAAGAGTTGAGAGATTTCAACGGTTATTCAATTATGAATCTTAACGCATATCATAAAGCATATGGAAAACCAGTTCCGATCAATGACCTACGTTCATGTAATATTATAGGGACATTTTGTTAGGCCCAGAGACCATAAACAAATACATGTTAGGCCTCACAATATCACCTGTTGTTTGACTAATTTAGAAAGCTTTTTAATTCGCTTAGTGACTGATCACAGATAGTGTCAAATTATATTTGCATTGCCTACTATCTCAGTCAGAACACTGTCTTGTATGACAAATACAGAGTGTTTGGTAATAGCCTTATAAAGCTGAATATGGTAGATACAGATCATCAAACTGAACAACTTTTACTATGGGACCAACTGTGAAATCGCGATAAAAAAACAGCTGTTTCATAAAAAAAATATCGAAATGTGAAAATGAATGAAACACCTGAGTTTTTTCTGCAATTTCAGAGTTGGTCTCACAGTAAAAGTTGTTCAGCTTGATGGTCCCTATCTACCATATTAGGTTATATAAGGCTATTTCCAAACACCCTGTATAATGTGGCAATTGACTATCTGTTGAAGGAGAGAAATTATATAAATCGACAGATTAGCTCAAAATACGCAAAGATAATTCGTGTCAAAACTACAGACCCTAGCAAAGGTGTCAACTGAGAAAAATGCATACATATTTTCAAACACTCACAACTCATTTTGAACTTTTTGTTAGTTTACACCTTTGTCCACTCACCCTTTCAATTCTCTTAGTGACTGATTATAATCTACTTTATATTTGCATACTATTTCAGACAGCACATTGTTTTATATGGCTTTATTAGCCTAATGCGACACTAAAATAATTAATATTTACTCAACGATAATAAAAAACAAGTCTTAAATATACTTAACATTGTATCTGAAAATTAATACCTTATTTACCTACATATGTTTGTACTTGCAGACAAACTTAGTAGTAGATTTTGCGAGGCTTTGTTTAAGAAGTACGTAGTTTCTATTGTTTTTAATAAATAAATAATAATAATCTTATTAAGAAAAAAATCTTTACACGAGAGAAAAAATCTTGCCTATTTTGCCCCAAACGAAAATTATTTTTTTGTGAATGCAATATTTTTAATGAGAAGTCTCAGTATTAGGTTTGCATCAGATGGACTTTATTTCTGTGATCAAAGGACCAAATCGATGCATTCAATCCAATCATACTCTAGAAAATAATTTTAAAATAAACCGTTGAGTTACTCTGAGTAACTTTTGGTTTGGATGGATGGAACCTCTATTTTCTGTTGTTTACATTTTAAATAAATTCTTTGAATACAAAAACTTCTTGTAAATGTTTTTGAATTCTTCTTAAAATCTTTAAAAAAAAGAACTAAGCAGTATTCCACCACAGGCAATTAAAGAAACTCCATTGAAACTATTTAAAAAATTGCTAGATTATGGCACGGCCGAGAAACTTATACCTCCCTTTAAGCTTCTTGGGCACGGCACATACAACAAAGTTCAGAAACAAATGCGGATTTACCGAATACAAAAACAATGCATGTCCTTACTGCAGGAACTTGCTCCAATTAACCGGACTTTTTTTTTACACGAGTCAGACAAACCGGCCCCTCAACAAAGACTCGAATCCTACACCGTACGTAAAAAAACCTGTCGATCAACTCTGTGCCTTTCACACGTGTTGTTTTTTTTTCACGGCCCTCTAAAACAAGAGCTGGTTTTGAGAGTAAATATTACAAAGTTAAAGGAGGTTTCAGACGAGCTACAGCTGGCTAAGGTTGCCGTCACGCATCGCAAGCTAAAAACTGTTCTGTAAGCTTCCTAAGTATGACCAGTATGCAACAGCTCTAGCTTAATTTATGATACCATTCAATAATACATACTTAATTTAATAAGTTTTTTTAAGAATCTAGGTTCTAATTCCCATAATTAAGATACATACCTGAAAAAAATAATTTCAATGCAGCAGCAGCGAATAAACAATACAAACGTGAAATGTAGCATAAAATAGTAGAATCAGAAATGCGACATTTAGGTTAAGGTATTATGGTTATAAGAACACCAACAATTGCTTTTATATTTATTTGAATTTGTATGAAGAATTGGGTCCATAATTATCATAATGGAACGAAAAACAAACCGAAGTCATTTTAACCAAAAATATTTGATTAGCATACCTAACTTTTGCTTAGATAATCCTCGATCCATGGAATTAAATTAAAGTACTACTCGTCGTTGCTATGACAATATGACGCAAACCTTTAATAACCTGCGGTCTATGATATTAAAAAATGTGGTTTATGAACTCATTACAGTAGAATTATGGCATAGTTTAAAATAATTACATTAACTACATTTTACATGACACAAGTTAATTCTAAAAAACGACATAAAATTATTAAATTGAGCAAAAAATCTTAAACCAGTAGAATTTGTTTTTCTCAAGAAATGAGTCAAAAATTGTATTTAAGGCAACATGCAAAATAGATAGGTATTCGAGCCACAAAGAAAACAACAGTTTTTGCAACATTGAATAATTCGCTTCAGATATTATAACTAACACTCAACAGAAACTTTTAATTTCAATGATTTTCAGAATTTTGTACCTACATTAGAAAAAACGTGAACAATCAACAATAATAAATAGGTAGACATCTAGACGTTTTTTACGCTAATTTTGACAGAGTCAGTGTGACGTTGACAGTTTACTTTCAAATTGTTTAAAAGCATAATTTTTACTTAATAGGTAAGTGCATTGGCCAGACCTTGCTCAAGAAACAACACTTACTTGAGCAAACACTCGATCGTGCGTTTACATCTCTAATCTCAACCTAACCTTGTGCCGACTTCGGAAAAGAGAGTTCTTTGTTTTACGCATCTTGTCTCAGTATTTTGTGTCGCACTTTTGACAGGTGTCATAAACGTAATGTTTTTTTTTATATACGCAACTTCTCCCTAGACATAAGGTCCATTGCCTTTATTTACATCTCTAATCTCAACCTAACCTTGTGCCGACTTCGGAAAAGAGTGTTCTTTGTTTTACACATCTTGTCTCAGTATTTTGTGTCGCACTTTTGACAGGTGTCATAAACGTAATGTTTTTTTTTATATACGCAACTTCTCCCTAGACATAAGGTCCATTGCCTTCATTTTTCTGTTCTACACTTTCATTCTAGTTCCATCTAGTTTTCTTCGTAATGAAGTTAAACTGAATGATTACTACTGTGGTAATATTTGACTTTGTTGTTGACCATATTTTTTTTGTCTACAGTTTCATTCGGTGACAGACAAGAGAGCCCATGCGACAGAATGTGGAGAAAACAGCCTAACAATAGTATCAGAGAAGAAGATAGAAGATGACTCATCAGATTCATCGAGCAGTGAAAACGTAGAAATTGAAGGTAGGTTATACTTACTTTAGGTCATGTAAAACCTACTGCCAATAATAAAATTCTGTAGTGGTGCGGCAACCAATGCCCTAAAATTAAGAAGCGCCATTAACGCGTGTGAATTTTTACCTAGGGTCACCGCTATTTTCAAAGTTGTTTTTTTATAATTAGAAACTAGGAACCATATTCACTGGCATAACCTTCACCTACGCTAATCCAAACGTATCAATCGAGACTCTATGTTTTGCTATAAGACAATAGCCATTGTTCCAAAGTTAAATGAAAAAGAAGGTAAAAATTTATGGAAAAAGTACAAATAGGATGCCTATTGTTAATTACTGATTACGTGTCAAGGCAAGAACATTCGATTATATAATGTTTGAAAACAAAGCCTTATCTAAACGACTAAACGTGTGAGTTATGTGGTGTTTTATTTATTAAAAAGGATATATCTTCACTAACAAACACGGAGCTCTTTACTACTAAGTTGTTATTTTGCATTGTAAAGCAATATCTTCGAGTCCGACAAGAAGATCTTTCTTTAAGCTGTATCCATTATTATCAATCTAAGGAAGACATGGACAATCCCATTATCCTATTTTCTATCGAGGTATTTAACGTTGACCCAAAAAAGCTGGACCGAACTACACATTTACATAATCGTGAATAAGCTCAAACTACTAAGGCAAAATATGAATCGGCATCAACCATTTTAATGTCCCCACTGCTGGGGCACAGGCCTTCCTTAAGGGTGGGTAAGGAGGATAGGCCATAACCCACCACGCAGCCCAATGCGGATTGGTGGTGTTAACGACTGCAAATGCAGCCGGGAGCGCAGCGCGGAGGAATTCGAGAAATTAAATTTTTGGTTACCCATCTATGACCGATGCTTGCGAAACGCAATCGCAGGGTCAGGCGCTGAACCACTGCGCCACCGAGCTCCTCAGAATATGAATAAGCACTGGGTAAAAGGAAAAGTTATGACATCGTTGCACCACTGGTGACGTCACATATCGCCTGATCGCGCCATCCAGTCATGCAAAATACCATTTAGAGGTTATTGCTTTAGCATTTGTCAATATTCATAAACTCGTTTTGTATTTCCCTGCTGCACGCGCCGCCACTAAGTTTTTGCCTGGTACCAATGTAGTAACTTTTTCATCACGAAAATAAAGTAATGCAGAGTCTAAAACTAAATAATTGTCCAGAATATTTTATGAATTTTATAATGGAATATCTTCGTTTAGAAAAGTAATTATATTTGAATATTGAAGCATTGTTTGAAGATTCATCCTTCTCTTTTGCATGTCATGTCTACCTTTTGTATTTATTGTCATTTAAATGTGAAAAATCTAATATAAAAAAGACCTACACTTTTCAAATGATAACTGTTCTTAATTATAGCATAGCGTGACTGTTACTGTCATGCTCCATTAGATTCAATATTACTTTCTTCATCACAGCTATTAACATAACTTTACACATTAGTTATTATTATATTCCAAAAGTCATTGATAATTTTGTTTCCATAATTACGCCATTCTCTATAATCTTAACTCTGAGATAATTTTTCTAGTCATTGTGTGACGTGTCTGTGACGATTATTTATCAAAACGGTATCTGATATTCAACAATGACGCTGACTGATAATTAGTGTACACTCATCTTATTTCAGTATAACCCTAATTACTTTACCAACTTTGGTCATGAATAATATCAGTTGATACTTCATTTGTCATGTGAAATTTCGGGATTCTAGTGAAATCCGGTGGTACTTACTTTTATGACAGAGTGATCCCTGATTTCAAACTGTTTTGACCTTACAAAGCTGGATATTTTTAAAAATCCTGACTGTACGATGAATAAATAATGAAAAATATTAGAAAAAATCGGCTCACCCGTAGCAACCCAGACGGGACGATTCAACGTCATTGGGGGCAGGGACCGTGAATCATTTTGGATTGAGGAAAAAGTCATCGTTGGTATTCTATAATATTTCGGTATTTTAAATATTGTCTTTAAACCGGAACTTAGCGTCATCAAAAGCCATTTAAATTCTTTCTGTATGGGTAGCGAATTCTTAGTGCTATCTATTCTATTTAATTTTATATGCTACGAGCGGTGGCTAAGGCCCGTATTTATTGACCGTTCTCAACGTTAAGAGCTATCTTAAGATCATACCTGAGATGCTGTTACTATAAGAAGAGCGTCTCAAGTATTATCTCAGGGTAGCTCTCAACGTTGAGAGCGATTTATAAACACGAAATTACTTAAATGCTTATTAAATTATATGGCTGTTTAAAAAAGCCTTGTCTTCCTTTTTTTATTACGTGTCCATCAAGGCAGATCACCCTGACATTTCTTAATATTTGCCTTTTTTATTTAAACATTTGTGTATCTTTTAGTTTTATCTCCTTGATGTTCCAAAAGATTCATTATTATAATAACTTGCTAATAATGGGATTTGTCTCATCTTTAGCGCAAAAGCTCATTGTTATTTTGCTTACCACCTCACGTTTTGCTTAAGTTGCATCAACCGTAATCACGAGTTTACTAGAAACAAGTTACAAAGTACTGTAAAAGTTCATTAAAATAGTTTGACCTTTAAGAGATTGGGCTTAACTGTGACTTAACACATATGGAACATCATGACATTGAATACCTGCAAGGTCTCATATAGTAGCAGACAGACGTAATGCTATGTTTTGGCACGGCTGTTGCCTTGACACTAATATTGTAAATATACTTAAATAACTTATATAACTCTGTATTACATCAACGTATTGCTGTGTAGTTATTTTTGCTAAGACAAATGTAGCAATCTAAGATTGAAATAAGTCAAGATATCAGGTTGGGATACAAGGTTGTAATTTTAGATGATAATTGAATTTGGCTTAGAGATTAAAATTAAAGATTGGAATAACTCAAGGAATTACCAGTTGTAATATCAGCGGATAATTGAATTTAACTTAGAAATTATAATTATAGTTGGAACAGTGAGCCATTAAAGATCGATGGTGACTTTTTGCCTGATGCCAAAAAACTGTAAGATGTTGAGGAAATGGGTCTAACTGTGTATCAAAGGCACGTTATCTTGCGACACAATGTCAAGAGCGTTTTCTTACAATTTGTTACAGTTTCCATTTTTCTGTAAAGCAGTATTGAAAATAACAGCTGTTCTAAACTTTTTGGTAAGGAAATGAGGGCGCGTGAGCCGGGTGCCGTTGGCTGTTAAAACCTGTTGACCTGGTGAGCTGACGTAATGGTTGGTCAACCTTGACTGCAGAATCAAATGGTGTGAAACGAAGCTGATACGCAACTTTGTAAAATAATGTTTCTGTATCAATTTTAAATTAAGACAATTATGAGTATAGGAGACTGGAATTCCACATTGGTAAAAGATCTTTAGTTTTACCCAACTCTTTATTGACAAAATCTAAAAGAACAACAAATGGTTGTCCACATAATATGTAGATTACAAAAGAAATTAGTAATTATTAGTGACGACTTGATTGAATGACAACATATTTTTAAAAGACGTATGACAATAGCTGTTAAAAGCTGTTTTCTAAATATGACAAGTAAGAATTAACAATTATTTTCTCCTAATCGTAAAGAAAGATAAAATAAAAATAGTATTGTTTTAGCAAACAATGCACCTATTAGTAAAAACCTGTCAAAATGATGTGGTTATGAGTTATGACTTACTTACTGCACTTCTGTATTGGGCTTTGATTTGATAACTTTATATTATTCATTTCATTTAATTTCATTTGAAAATGTATGTCAAATAAAAGGGTAATTATATTATAAATTGATTGCAAGACAAACATACTCGTAAGTTAAATAGGTAGGTACGACAAGGTAAACAATGCACCTATTAGTAAAAATGTGGAAAAGATGTGGTAGAGTAGAGACTTACTTATTTCATATAATTTCATTTGAAATTTTAAATGTTTAAAGTTGTTTTGTTGTGCTCGCTAGGTTGCTACTACAATATTTATTTACACTATGTATCTACTATACTATTATATATTATACTTGACTGTGATAATTTATTGTTATTTGGTTGTAAGACAAACATAAATCCTACCATACATTAGTAAGGAACCAGTTACAAACTAGATGTGAGTAGCCTTTATCCTTTCACTTTCGTCGTCTGACATAGTTTTAACGATTTCTTGCACAATGGTTATATGATATTACATTACCAATATACTCAGAGATGTTCAAACGAGTAATTGTATCGTAGTGGCTTAGTGGCTCACACACTTGATTATCTAGAACAGTGATTATGTGGGTCAGCCTAATGTTTATGCTTATTCGTATGCTAAAACGATAATTTAAGATTCTTTAAAAGCACATGATTGTATAGAACTACGATCTAATAAAACTAAACGCAAAATCGAGAACATTAAACTAGAACAGAATGCAATAAAAAATGATCGATCGACAAGTTGTTTCAGTAAATATTTAAACGAATTATTTGCACTAGACTTTGGAATAAATTGAAAAACTGTGATTCTACCTAGATTTCAAAACTGAAACTTTATAATAATAAGAATAAGCTTTATTTTGCAATAATGCGGTACATCAAATTAGATCTTAAAACAAATCAAAGAGCAGGACATATTGACCTAGTCTGGGCATGAGAAAAAGAAAAACATAAAATACCTATATTCGAATTTTGCTGTCCATAAAACTCGAAAACCAATCGATGATTTATAGATTTATCTGTTTATAATTATGATACCTCTATTTTTAGTTTCGACGTCAAATACTAATATGATGATAGCTACAATTGCACCATTAAAATAATCGCGAGTTGTTGAAGTATCATTATAGATAGCAATAATCAAAGTATCGCTTTATTGCCTAATCGTGTAGAAATAACATCGTCTTATCTAATTTCTGTTTATAATATGGATTGGTCTTTAAAAGTAAATTGATGCAATATTTGATTTGCGATAAGTAGTGGAGTTTAATCGTAATTTGATCAAAATTTTTAATATTTTCTAGTAATCAGTTAAAGATTGAAGATGTTCAAATAATTTTATCAATAAGTAAGTTCGTAATAAGTATAACGTAGAAAAATAAACAGTTTTAATGTCAATGGAATTTCACCGGCTCATTAAGCTGACAATTCATTTGGAACTAAAAATCCCATTAATGTTTGAATGAAATTAGATGGGAGTTTTGGATAACTGCATCATGTTGTTGTATGTAACATCTGCTTAGACTGAATAAATGAGCTATAAAGATGAATAAGCCTTTTGCAGCTGACTTGTTAAACGCTTTTGTAATTTGAGATGGAAAAAAATTCAATGCTTCGATGAAATATTTAGATTGTGTAAGTTTTATGCCTGTAGTTTCTGTTCTGGCGATGAATGTTCTTAGCCCTTCATAGTCAAAATTGTCTAGAGTATCGTTAATTTTTCATGTGGTAATACAGTTGACTTGGAATATAGATCATAGAGCAGCCTCAAATAGACTATGGTGTTAGGTTAACAACAAGGTTCTGATTTTTTTTATTATGAGAAAATCTTTAGATCCGCTAAAAGTTTTAGCTGCAGTTGTATTGATTTTAGTGCTAATTATTTATCTTTCTCTTTATCTCCAGACAAATCCCTGCCCCTAGTGGAGAGTCCCGCGTTGGTGCAGTCCGAGGAGTCACACGCAGCCCAGTGTGCGTGTCCCAACTGTGATGAGGTCCTCTCGCGGTTTTCTGAATGCAGTATATGCTTGGAGCCTTTACAGGTAACTGTTTTACTATTACTTAATATAGGCCAGTTATTATCATTAGCAATGTTTGCTTTTTTGTGTCGATAATGACAGGGCTAATAAACTTGTTGGGGTTCCTAATTTACTTAGTAAAACGTACTACATGTCCGCCCAGTTACTAGATGAATATAAACTTAATCTTACTAATACAGTCAACATCGATAAGCACCTATGCATTTCCCTACATCATGATGCACTTTGTCGTGAGTGATCGATGCAACGGCCTTCGAAATTAATTTCCTTCATCGATAGGCACATGCATTCCGCTACATAAACGTTCCACATGGCTTCACATCGTATTTACTTCTATGGAAAAGTGTGATTTCTACTGACTGTTATTTATAAGGTAAATCCTTTTTAAGCAGATTAGTAAAACTGCTTTACGTATTTTTTTTTTGTAAAGTTCTCGAATAAACGTTTTTGTTCTAATCATCAACTACAGATTTTATGGTTCTTAAATTATGATCGTTGCAAATGTCATTAATTTAATAGTTTGGCTACATACAAAATAATGTATTCAATTCATTTAACATCGTTTTTAATTTGATTTAAAGTAATTTTTAAATTTGATTTACACTAATGGATTTCATTACAAATATGTTACGTAAACCACGGTGAAATAAGAATGCAGTATGTAGATGCCTAGATAGATTTAGTTCCAAACCTTTTAAGTTTTTCCAGTACAATAATTTATTACATCTTCAAACGTATTAACCTAAAATCGAGCTTCTTTTACGTGATTAATGGTAACATGTCTACCACCAAATTTCTCTTACATGATAAATTATCATTCATGTATCTAACACTTGATCAATTTCATTCGTCTAATTTTCATAGTGACAGCGACAGAATACACTTGAAATAATTGCACGCCACTTTCTTTAATTAAAAATAGCAAGTGATTAATTGAGTCAAGGTATAAACTTTAAAAGTACAAAATATTTTACTATAAAAATATGTAATCGTGAGGTAAAGTCGACCTCTGTGAGTTTACGTTTACTTACTCGATAGCGACATTTGTATGACATTGACAACTTTTAGTTTAGTGTTGTTGCCGTCAGAGGCGCTGTGCCAAATTGCATACAAAGTTTCTCACTTCGGTCGCTATCAAGTCTAGTAAACCGTTAACTGTGCAAGCTTTTAATAAAGGCAGAAGAAATAAACACCCATCGACTTAATTTGTTTCAACCCATTATAGTCGTCTACATAACGTAGGCCTATTCCATGGGAGGATATCACGAAAATCTTTACACTTGATTTGGGTTAGAAAACGCTACTACCATACCCGTACTTATAAATCGCTCTCAACGTTGAGAGCTATCTTGAGATCATATTTGAGATGCTCTTCTTAAAAGAACAGCATGTCAGATAACCCTAAACGCAAATTGTTTTGTTTATTGTTTTCGCAAATCAATCCCATTAATGGGCAAAACACAAAATCGGTCTAGGATGCAGTTTATCATAAAAAGATAAAACTGGTGATTTTCAGGGTTTATTATGATAATTTTCTGGGATTGTATTCTTGTTCTGTGTATGCATGGTAGCCTATGTACCATTGCCATTCGGCTTTATGAGGCTATTTCCAAACATTATGTAGGTACGTATATTGCCAGACTTTGCCAAAAATGTTCGTGACACGGTGCTAAATCTGATCAGGTACCTATATTAGATGATTCTGATACCACCCGTACTTATAGTTCAGTAAAATTACGGGTTCGCAAAACATTTAATGGTAATAAGCTGTAATTTTGAAATCTGACTTTGGTGTGATTATAAAACACAAATATAACAAATCCAACTAAATTTACGAATAGAAAAAAAAACAGCGTAGTTGTAACTTTTTTTAGTGGGATTTACATTCACAATCAAATATTCCAAATCAAGCAAAAAGTAAAGAAAGTATGTAATTAGAAATTTTGCTAAAGCAATTAAATAAAATAATATTTTGGTCAGTAAAGTAAAAAAAAAAATAGTGAAAATTAGTTGGATTCATTTACAAAATGACAGCTAGCCATTTAATCTAACGATCAAAAGAAGAAAGACCGCTATTGCAAATTATTTCTATTTCGTCATACTAGCTCCCGTAATTTTACTGAACTATTATTATTATTGACCAAGATCTTCACCAAATTATCAGATAAGTCACTTCATTTAACCAGCGATTCTATACAAAATATTGTCTTCTCTATGAAATGTTATTTCTATTAAATTATTTTAAGCTATGAAGTAACTCATTAAACAAAGTGGAAATTGTAACTTAGATAGGATAATAATCTATCAATAGTGGCTCTTGAAGCTCGTTTAATCACTTTTCATTGTGAAATGGAACGTTGGATTTATTAATAGTTGTTTCTATAGTTAGTTTTAAAGGTAGATCAATCGATATTGAATTATTGAGTAATACCTATATCTTTGTAAAATTAATATGCCTACAATTAACTTTCAGCAAATTGGTAAACTTGATGTAATCGTCATTTACCTTACAATATTAATGTTTCCTTTGTTTCTTTTTAATTCTAAATAGAAAAATCTTATAACAATTATTTTACTGTGTAAGTCAATGCTCAGTATTTAAAATCAGTGGAGATTATTTTGTTTATTTTATTTCATTCATTTTTGGCAGCTTAAGAGCAAAACCATGTTCCTCTTCATCATTTATCTTCTCAAAGATAGATTAGCTTGAAATTACTTACTTTTTTATATCCATCGGACAAACAGTCCTAGTCCTCATCATCATCATATCAGCCACACGACACCCACTGCTGGGTATAGGCGTCCCCTAAGGATCTCCACGACGATCGGTCCTGCGCTACCTGCATCCACTGGCTTTCCGCGACCTCCACCAGATCGTCGGTCCACCTTGTCGAGGGACTACCCACGGAGCGTCGTCCGGTGCGCGGTCGCCATTCCAGAACCTTTCTGCCCCAACGGCCATCGGTTCTTCTCGCTATGTGTCCCGCCCATTGCCACTTCAGCTGAGCAATCCTTCGAGCGATGTCGGTTACCTTAGTTCTCCTGCGGATCTCCTCGTTTCTGATTTGATCACGTAGAGAAACGCCGAGCATGGCTCTCTCCATTGGACGCTGAGTGACCTTGAGACTCCTTATGAGACCCATAGTTAGCGGCCACGTTTCACTGCCGTAAGTCATCACTGGCAACACACACTGGTCATAGACTTTCGTCTTGAGACACTGAGGTACGTCGGACGCGAAGATTTTTCGAAGCTTCCCGAATGCTGCCCACCCGAGTTGGATTCGACGAGAGATCTCTTTCTCGAAGTTGGACCTACCTAACTGGACTGCCTGTCCTAGGTATACGTAGTGGTCAACAACTTCAAGTGTAGTGTTCCCAACATGAACTGGAGAGGGTACAACATGGGCATTTGACATAATTTTCGTCTTATCCATGTTCATCCTAAGACCCACTCTTTGGGAAGCACTACGGAGATCTTCGAGCATTGTGTTCAGGTCTCCCATGGTCTCAGCCATAAGGACTATATCATCGGCAAAACGAAGGTGTGTTAGGTACTCGCCATTAATGTTGATGCCGAGTCCTTTCCAGTCCAAGAGCTTAAAGATGTCCTCCAACGCAGCTGTGAACAGTTTCGGAGAAATAACGTCTCCCTGTCTCACACCACGCTGCAGTTGGATAGGATTTGTGTTCTGGTTCTGTACTCGGATCGTCATGGTTGCATTTTGGTATAAGTACCTCAACACCTCGATATACCTATAGTCCACTTGGCACCTTTGGAGAGACTGCAGCACCGCCCAGGTTTCAATCGAATCAAAGGCTTTCTCATAGTCCACGAACGCCAAGCAAAGTGGCTCATTATACTCCTCAGTCTTCTGTATAACCTGCCGCAGCGTATGGATGTGGTCTATGGTGCTAAAGCCTTTTCGGAACCCGGCTTGTTCGGGAGGTTGGAAGTCGTCGAACTTGCGAGCGAGACGATTCGTAAGGACTCTCGAAAACAACTTATAGACATGACTCAGAAGCGAGATGGGTCTATAGTTCTTTAAGAGGGACTTGTCACCCTTTTTAAAGAACAAGATCACCTCACTTATGTTCCATGTCTTTGGCGTTCTGCCCTGGACGATGACGGAATTAAAGAGCTTCTGGAGGACTTTGAGTATCGGCTTACCGCCCGCTCTCAGAAGTTCTGTAGTGATTCCATCGTCACCCGCCGCCTTGTTGTTTTTCAGCTGTTTGGGAGCCATACTAATCTCGAACAGGCTGACGTCCGGGATATCTTCGGTATAGTGTCGGGTAAGCTTGGCTCTGGGGTCTTTAGCCTTGCTTTCAACAGGTGTCTGCGTGGAATATAACTGCCCATAGAAGCTCTCGATCTCCCTCAGGATTTCAGGCTTTGATGAAATGATGCGTCCGTCGTCAGTTTTCAGCTTCGTCATCTGGCTTTGCCCAATAGACAGATCTCTTGCGAACACTTTGGAGCCTTTATTCCGCTTGATGGCCTCTTTAATACGATTCGTATTAAATTGGCGAAGGTCGCTCGTCAAAGACTTAGATATCTGTCTATTAAGCTGCCGATAACGATTAGCATCTACTGAACTCTGGAGCCTCATTTTACGTCTCTGATCCATGAGTAGGAGTGTGTGGTCGGAGAGTTTCTTTATCTTGGGACGGCGGGTCTTAAAGAGCTTGGACCCTACCGTACGGACAGTATCCACCACCATGTTGTTCAGATCGTCCACATCTATGCTGTTCTCAAGGGCTTCGAAGCGGTTTTGGAGTTCGAGTTGAAAGCTCTCGGGGTTTTGAATATGGGCCGGCAATGGTCAAATTGTTGATTTTATCAGTCGAGATCTTTCCAGCTTTGGGTTGATATTCAATGTGCCACGTACCAATCGGTGATCGCTCCCCGTCTTAACAGCGTTGATCACAGTGATATCATTGAATATTTGCTTTTTCGTCGACATGATAAAATCTATCTCATTTCTGACTTTACCGTCCGGACTGACCCAGGTCCACTTCCGGCTTTCCGGTTTTCTGAAGAAGGAGTTCATCATAAAGAGGTTCTCCTTCTCCATAAAGTCAGCCAGCATCTGACCTCTGTCATTCCGTTGCCCAACTCCAAATTGCCCCACTCTCAGCTCATCACCGCATCGTTTCCCCAACTTTGCATTGAAGTCCCCCATCACAACAGTGTAGTGGGTTTTGTCCTAGTCCTACCTACCTTTAGTTAAATAAATCTAAATAAATACCAATAACTCGACCATGGAGCTCATTAAACCTTTCCAATTGCAGACCTAGATCTGTCCTTTCCGCTTAGTAAACTTCGAATTTCTATGAAAATATCGGAACTGCAATCTGAAGAAAGGCCTCTAACCTAACCACTTTAACAATTGACCTTCAAACTTTTATTTCCAGTGTTGCGGCCCTTGTGTCTGCCCATGGTGCGGTGGAGTGTGGTGCGCCCGCTGTTCTAGGAGGATGTCGCGGTGTGCATGGTGCAGGGGCACCCTCCGCGCCCCCGCCGCCCCCTGCCTCGCCCTACAGAGGCTCGTCAACGACCTGATGCTGCCTTGTAGGAATTACAGGTAAGGCTTTATTTCTGCCTTTGTGTTTGCCCATGGTGCGGTTGAGTTGAGGTGTGGTGCGCCCGCTACTCCCGCAGAATATCTCGGTGCGTGTGGTGCAGGGGCACTCGCCATGTCACTTCCACCCACTGCCTTGCCTTACAGAGGTTTGTCAACGACCTGATGCTGCCTTGCAGGAATTACAGGTCCTTAAAGAGGTTTTCTTTCAACCTTTTTTATGGTAATGCCTTTATCAAGCCTTTATCGTATATAAGGAATATGTTTGCCAGTGTAAAGCTTTTCCGATCGAAATAATGAATTTTATAATGTTAGTCAAGGCAAATGAATGGATCACATCATTATAAAGAAAACACAGTATATGGCACAAGTATTATTTGTACTGCACCACAGAATACATAATTGACTGCACCAACAGACACTTCTTCAAAGTCATTTTAAAATTTACTGCGCATAAAAAAAAACAATAACTTGTAAATATTGTATCAGTGTTTTTACGTTTTTAAAACATTGTCCAACAATGTGTCAAAACGTAATAGAAAACTAATACTTTGCAATTCTGCTGTGTTCATTGTACATAATGAAGTTTTTTGTTTTTATGGTCACGCACATGCAATAATTCAATCAAGAGCGCTCATTACAAATGCTAATCTTTTAGCAGACAAGGAAACTGGCGTTCAATTATCTACGTGATGCGATTACAACGGAATTGATGCAAACATCGAAATATATCAATAAGACAATGAACAAAGGATTATTGGTATAATGAAACGGTTCTCTCGAGAATACCTATGATGGTCAGTGAGATCGAGATAATTATATTTTTTGTTTAACTATCACAAGGGTCAAAACATGAGAATTGTTCTTAGGATCTTAAAAATACTTTGTGTACTAAACCTGTATTTAGTATAATAGATACTCATCAACTTTGTCAAGGGATATAGGTGTTATTTTCATACAAACGTAACTTAGAAGCCTGGTTTTCTGCCAGGGATGTATCGTGCTGTGATCTGATGATGGCCATCCAGGAAGTGAATGGAGGAGATTCAGATCGCTGTACACACCCAACTGATCTGATCAGCATTCTAAAAGATTAATGGGTCAGAGTTCTCAGTTTCAGGATTTCCATACATTTTCATGCTATTTTAGCGTAATTTTTAAACATGTCCGCTAATCTTTTAGAATGCTGGTCAGATCAGTTGGGTGTGTATAGCGATCTGAATCTCCTTCATTCACTCCCTGGATAGCCATCATCAGATCACAGCACAGTACATCCCTGGCAGGAAACCAAGGCTTCAAAGTTACCTCGTTTGTATGAAAATAACACCTGTATCCCTAGACAAAGTTGATGTTTGTATTTACTAAATACTTATAATACAATAATATTACCTATTAGGTATTTTTCTTTCAACATCACTGTATTTTATGAGAGATTTTTGTGAAACTTCCGATCCCGGAGAGAAAACATTGTTCCACTTTCATGTTTGGTCTAATCTATTGAGCCAACGCTCAACAAATATTGTTCTTCGGACAAATTAAGCTCTCGTTGATTACATTGCAGAAAATACTTCTACTTATTGTTATTCTTCTTCTATGAGAAATGTTCACTGAAATTGTATTTAGTACCAAAAGTAGTACCTATTTGCATTTCTGTTATAATAAAATTAGGTCAATGCTCAATATTATCGCAAAATTATCTTTTTTTATTATCTTTTATGTTTATAAGTAGTAGTTTGATAAAGCGATTAACTATCAGAAAAAAATACTACATTATTTTTACATGTCCTTATCAATTATTTAAATAAAGTTGCAATACATTTTTATGCACAAAAAGGTATTGACATTCATGACATTCGTACAACTCCAACTGCTTGAGATACTTTACAAACTTATATTGAACTCAGATTTTGGTGAGATGTAACAAATGAATATGAAGAAATGATGAATTATTGAAAGCTAGCTTTTATTAGAATAACAAGGCTTCATAAACCCAATAGGGAATATGCATAAGTCACCGATTTTGATGAATTTGAGCTTGATCGCTGCGGACACTTATAAAAACATGATGGAACAGGAAAAAAAATAAAAAAAAATGTATAATCCTAGTTTTATCACACGATGAAATCAGGGGAAAATAACGATATTTTTTTTTCATATTCGGATATAATACACTTTACAGTCAGATAGAATATCGAATAAGAAACAATATTTTGTATGACACATATGTACTTAAACGCAAAATTTAGGGAGATAATTGAAGATTATTGGCTAACTCCATATTAAACGCGCCGAAACACCCCTTAAACGTGATGTGTGACGTCACCGTTTTGTATGGAGCGTTTTCGGCGGGTGCTGCTGCGCGCTAACTTCAAGTAACTATATCGCGAGAAAAAAACGCAAGAGAAAAGTTTTAATATTATAGTTAACTTTCTCACGCAATATACTTTTGATTAAGATTTAAAAAAAAATTGATGCATATTCCCTATTGTTCACGCGATTCAAGTAATTCCCTTTAAGAGTCGTAAATCCTGTAGAGTTATGAGCTAAGTGCGATCAACATAACGGGTTTCACTGGTTTCTTGCATCTGTTCATTGCTAATTAGAAATTCAATTAATCAACTTATACCATTACAGCAATATGCGTCTAACCAGTCGATATAAAATAACTTGCAACTGGAAATTAAATACTAATGACGATGGTTCTTGTTTTAATGAATTCAGGTTGATTGGTCTTAAAATTAAAATGTTTATGTTACTTACCTACCCGTTTTAATAATGCACTGACGACTTTGAATCGAATTTACCCATTTAAGTTAAGACTCTTATTTTATGTTTTTATGTATTGCTAACTCAATTTTATTTTTCATTGTTTACAGACGTGGCTGCACAGAACTGCTCGTAGCATCTACCAGAGTCAAACATGAAGAAGACTGCAAATTCGACACCATGTCGTGTCCCATCACGGCAAACTGCTGTACCGTACCCTTCGAGGAGCTGTCCACCCATCTGCAGTCTTCACACAACATCATCGCAGTCTACTCACAGAAGATCAAGATCCTCATTGAGAACTTCCAAACAAAACTCAAAAAGACCGCCTGTTGTAGAACTAAATACAAAATCATACTGCTCCATCAAAAGAGCGCCTTCATTATCAAAGTCTGTATCTACAACTACCACGTCAGAGTCGAAGTCATGAGGAGGAAGCTCGGCTATATAGCAGATACAAAGTCAGAATCAAAGAAAAGTGAATACTGCGCTCTCATAGAATTCCAAAGCAAAGCCTTATGTACCAAATCAGCTATCCTCATTGAAAATGAGGCCTACGGTAAAAAAGCCGAGGTACAATGGAACGATGTAATAATGAAATCTGAAAACGACGAAGCTATAACCATTCACGTAAACATCAGCAAATCCGACACGGAGTCTTCTAGAAAAGAT
The DNA here is from genome assembly GCA_928269145.1 of Agriphila tristella. Lineage (NCBI taxonomy): Eukaryota > Metazoa > Arthropoda > Insecta > Lepidoptera > Crambidae > Agriphila > Agriphila tristella. The sequence goes on along the minus strand of OV743431.1, from coordinate 54,705,115 downwards.
TTCGCTGAAACATAACAGTGTGTTAGTGTACATTTTTGTGATGTATAATTTGTGATCTTGAAGATAAAACTGGTACATCGAATAGTCAAGGTTCCATGGAGGTTGCTTGCAATGACCTAAGTGCAGCATTTAGAGTTATTGCATGCAGTAATGTTATTGAGAATGTTGGCAATTAAGCGTGGCCAAATGTGACTGATTCAGAATTAAATTTAGCCCTAAATTAGTACTTAAGATGTATAAGATTGAATAAAATGTTAGTATTTTCTTAGACTTACGTTTTTATTTTGACTCATAATGTCGTACTTAGTATTGAATGTCAAGTTGAATACGACCAACAACTCCCGATTTAGAACATTATTTTTTTACTTAAGAGGAAACACCACGGTCGAGAGAATTGAAAAATTCCTATACAAAGTTGACAAAATCAACGTTTCGTAGTCCCCTGTTTCCTCCTCCAAAACCAGACCGATTCAAATACTTGTTTCATTAAAATTTAAAGAAAGGGTTTAGCTGTGTTCCTATGTTTTCCTTTTTTTCATAAATTAAGTATTAAAAGAGATATTAATCTTCAAAAAACCAAAAAAAATGACATTGTTTAGACATCCACGAATCAAAATTGACGAGATTATATAAAAAAATCAAAACATAGGAACACAGCCAAACCCTTTCTTTAAATATTAATGAAACAAGTATTTGAATCGGTCTGGTTTTGGAGGAGGAAACAGGGGACTACGAAACGTTGATTTTGTCAACTTTGTATAGGAATTTTTCAATTCTCTCGACCGTGGTGTTTCCTCTTAAGAGTTTCGATGACCTTAAATAGCTTAATCATGTTACAGCTGCGTTTAGAAAAAACACTGTATGTGTGTATGTATAATAATTTATGTATTAGTATGACTTTTGGGACAGCATTAAGCCCAGTATTCCGTAACCACTTATAATGATCATATAAAATAATGATTAGAAATAGAAAAGAAACGATATCAGTAAAAGTTTGTTTCTGTATTAATATTCTGATCACAGCACAATAAGCGATGCAGTTGATCATAAGGCTTATATCGGCTTCATTCATGACACCCTGGGGCATGATACAAAAAGTTCCCTAATAACAAGTTTCGATCGTTTCGGCCAAACTCGCTGCAATAACGGGACACAATAAAAAAACTTAGGCTACGTTAAAATCGTGTTAGCCTGAATACTGGAAAATAACTGGAATTTGGTGATAATGAGATGTTTCCTCTAGAATTTCGTTAAAATTGAGGACTTAAGTCGGGTTCGGGATCAAGGATTGATCTGTAGTCAAGGGGAAAGAATTGATTTGATCAACAAAAATCTACCATCAGAGATATTCCGATCTGATACCAAGCATGGTCATGTCTAATGTCTCACACAATTCTCCGCCATTATCCTAACAAGCAAAACAAAATTGTTCCCTCACACGTCATATACGTACTAAGATTTCAACGAATCTCTATAAATGTAGCTAAAATTAATTTTCTCTCATGTTAGTGTTAACTAGGTTCTAATAAGTGAACCAAGGAAAGTTAAACAAAGACTTGAAATCGAACGTCACAGCGCATGACTCAAAGTAAAAGAAAGTGAATCATAGTTCCATAGAAATAAGTGTCACCCGACCTATTCGCGGGGTTATATGGGAAATTATGCATATTGTGGCCAGTGGGACAGTAACGGCGTACTTACAATGCGGGGCACGAAGCCTTGTACGCGTGCCCATTGTGAAAGACGACACGGCTTCCTATTTAAAAATGAAGCATGATAAAATTTTAATGACATTGACAGAGTAGCAGTCTTTAAGCCTACTAGCTCATAGTTTTCACTGGTTTAAGACACATAATTTTGCGTATGGTTACCACACATATAGGTGCTTACCTATTTCATTATATGTTTCACAGAAATCTAGATTATATTTTAAAGTAAGGCAAATCTTGAAGTAGTTACTAAATAATTCATAAAATAGTATTTTTAAAACAACGTTTGGCCGTGGGAGCTTGCGGGCATGCAATGCCACCAAGGACCATTCGAATGTTGCTAACCTTAACCCTGTAATCGCACGGAAAATAAGTTGCTGCCGCTGTGAACTACTTTAGGATATCACGTCTCCTTTGGATGAGAGAGACGCAGACGCAGATTTTCTTTGAAAAATAGGATTTATACTTACAGCGTTAGAACTTGTAGTCTAGCTAAATTCCGTAGGATTTCCTGTAAACTCTTACCTTTGTAACAACCAAAATATGTGATCATCATCATCCTGTCCTTATCCCAATTTATTTGTAGTGCTATGTCTACACAAAATTTTGCGCTCGTAGAACGACCACTATTGGGGTTGGCGGCGCAGCATGTAATACATACTGCATTAGTGATGATACAGCATTAGTGAAAATACGTGATCATGTCAACAGCAAATACTAATAATGGAGACAAACGCTAGAATAATTATCATTCACAAAGGAAGACGTTTTCTTGTCAAAGTTGCGATGTGCTAATTTAGTTTCCGGCAGCCGTCTTGTTGATCAAATCCAAGAATTTCGGGAGAAAGACAACATCGTCAGAATTTTAAATGCCTAAAAAAGCTTTTTACAGCATTTGAATACTGTGACAAGACTGTGACCATTTTGGAAATGTTAAAACACACGTTTTACCTAACCGCCTCTGTGGTCTAGCTTGTGGTTTGTCCACACGGGTAATACCCAGAGGTCCCGGGTTTTAGTGTAGTAAAGGAAGGTAGTGGACCCCCATAGTAAATCCTCAGTAAACGAAACTTTACAGTATGATAAAGTATTATAAATGAAACATATTTTTTAAATTATCCAAATCGTTTCTTTTTTTTGCTTTTAGATATTTGTCATTAACGTTAATTATATTACGCTGGACAGGCTATTGTCATGAAATGACAGCAATTTTTTGTGCCGAATTGAAAATCGCCATATTGGCGCTGAGATCAGTAGTTTCTACTATGGCAGTAGTGAGTGTACTTGGAACTAATTAGTTCACAGTACACTCACTACTGCTATAGTAAAATCTACTGCTATCATCGCCAATATGGCGATTTTCAAATCAGCACAAACGATTGGTGTCGTTCGCCTGTCCAGCGTACTTGTATAATGGACGTCAGTGATATTTGTACATTGGTTTTGGTTTATACTATATTACATCCCTGCAAAGTTTCGTCGACTCAGGATTTAATGTTGGGGTCTCCATTCAAAAGATCGCTTCATTTTCTACACTATTTGATTCCCATGAGAACATTTTGTACTGAATTTGGTTAATAGTAAAATAAAATTTGTTTCATTAATGCCCGCCTGGCTAACTATAATCATCTTACCTAAGAATGACACCACAAAAATTTAACTTAGTTGTGTTCAGGCAGTTAGATTTAAAACAGCCAGTTAGTGGTTGAGGATTTTTGGTGTAGTGCCCTTCCACCTTGCTTCAGCTTTATCGTCTAACCTGGTGTAGATAAAAAAGAACACAAAAAAAATCCCGAGAACAATTTTCACGATAACTCACTGAGTTTACTTGTATCTACAAGTACGAAGCAAATATCTTTAAATCGGGTAGGGATTGCGCTTAACGCGTATTTTTGGTAAAGCTAGGGTTTCCTAGGATGACGGTGCTGTTACGGCCGTAATTTAGCGACGTACTACGTTTTCTATGTAAACAATACGGTGCGGTTTCCTAAAGAATGGAGCTGGATACCGTAAAGTCAAATATAGTCTTTTTACGTCCGTAAAATTACGGCCGCTATGTTGATATGACGGGACCTCTTTCTTAGGAAACACTAGCTTAAGCGTAGCCGTGAGATTCGCGGGCGGCGTGAGAGCGAGCGTACACGTTTAGTGGCAAGTGCACACGCGCGAACTTATCCCCACTTTGTCGAAAGTGTCAAGATCTTTGCCCCGTTCATGTACTCGTAACTCCACTTACCTCAGCAGCAATGTACGCCGGTATGACTGACAGTAGCAACCTCTCTTGTGCCTCTCTCTCGCACTCCAGCTTGACTCGTTGCTCCAGACAGGTCCTGGTCCCAGCGAAGGTGTTCCTGTGAGCTCTCTCCGTCAGAGCCCGGTAGTACACGCCGATGCCTGATGCTGAGAGCAGAAGGGCCAGCTCGCACACCAACTGAGTATGAATAGAACATTTGAGGAGGTTAGGAACAAAAAGTGCCACGTACAGTTTTTAAATTTTTTAGTAAATTGAGAAAATAAATATTCAAGTTGATCAAAGCAATTTTTTTTATTTTTTATTAACCATTTATGTGTCAATTATTATATAAAATTTAATGTATTATAAGGTTATCTTGCAGGTTTTAAAATTTGGAAAAAAAATTACCATCAGCCTATCGTTCTCTGCTGAACATAGGCCTCATATGAAATGACACCTTTTGATCCATCTTTGTTAAAATAGCTTGTAAATGACACTATTTGATTAAATAGTTCTGTAAAATTTCACCTTTTGTATTGCACAATCGATTCATTTTTAGGGAAAATTTACCCGGTTTGAACCGACTAAAGACTCTTCAAACGTATTTCCTAAGAAAATGTATTTTTTTAATTTCAAATCTTAATAATCACTGTGTATTTAATATTGAATAAAAATGTAACTTTTTGTTCCGTAACTTTTCACTTTTAGAACAAATCTTAGGAGTTACATATAGAATTTAACATTTTGAGCCTCCCAAGTTGGTCCTATTTTTTAAAATTTGGAAATCGGTTCAGTACTTTTCAAGTAATCTTGAAAAAAGCACGAAAATTGTATGATTTTGTGTGAATTACCTCGATGATAATGGTCGTATTACTTTTTGTTTATGAACTGAATAAGATAATTATTTTTTTGATGGAAGAGGGATATCTGTGTAGTTCTTTAACCGATTTAAAAAGGAGGTTCTCAGTTTGAGCCGTATATATGTATGTTTCTTCGCGATTATCTCACGTTTGGCTGAGCCGATTTTACTACCTAAATAATTTACCTGTCCTACAAGGTACCTACACAAAAAATAAAAAATTGTTTAAAAAAAAAAAACAAAAAACCGACTTCAAAAAACCTACCTCTAAAAAGCAAGAAATAATATTCGTAATAATAAAACACGTCTATTGAAGTCGGGTGGGGCTTTTAGAATACAAAGAAAGGAATCTGTACTCCAGCCCCACCCGACTTCAATAGACGTGTTTTTATTATTACGAATTCTTGCTTTTTAGAAGTAGGTTTTTTGAAGTCGGTTCTATGTTTTTTTAAACAATTTTTTGTTCCTGACCTCCTCATTTAATAGCTTATTTAGCTATTTTAATAATTCGTTTGAAATCGTTTGTGTGGCTTAAGTCACATACGACGTCCTTTTCGCCTGTCCTGTTCCCAAAATATTACATTCGCAAAATAGAACATTCTCACTTTGTACAATCACGGTCAAAGTGGTATCTTCTTCTACAAATGCCAGACTCTACAATGCCAGTCTCGCTTGAATCAAGTCATATAGAAATAGGAAAGCGAATCGTGAACTAACACGGGTGTATAGATAAGTTTTTACCACTGCGGAAAACTTATTAGTTAATACAGATGTGTCAAGACCCCTTAGCATGACCACCACAACAATCATGATTACAACAAAAACATGAAATCTATTGGTTAGACAGACACTTAAATGTTTATCGATACTTAACTGACAAAATGGAATCATGTTGCGGTGATTATGGTAGTGGCAGGCCTTTTTTTCTGATAACTATATTACTAAACAGCTTTAAAAACTTTAAAAATTATTGTAAACTATATACCTATTTACCTAAAATAACTTTTAAAGCTGTTTAGACTTTGTCTAAGAGCATTTAACCAATTTAAAAAAAAATGGTATATGCTCTGAGCTTTGTTTATGTTGAACACCAAATTATTATTTTGATACTTGTTTCAGGCAAGTAGATACGTCGAACATTGTTTCGTCGACCGACGACAAACAAAATATGACGATCGTTATTCTTAAAAAGTACCAAAATATGAAGGCATTGTAATATCTCGTTGCAAAGAGGTTCTATATTTTCTCTTGTATCTATGCAAAGTCCTTTGCATTGACTTTGGACAAACACAAAGCAGCAACCCGAGTTGTTACCCTTTCTTGCCCGTTTACAGTACCTCTATAATAATACAAGAATTTTCTTTGAAACAAATGTTACAGGTTTTTATCGATTCGAACTAACTACTAGCAACTCCATTTGCCGGCATGAAGTTATTACGTCAACTCGGAACAATAAATTGGTCGCTTACGACCGGTTGACACGAAACTTCAGGTAGGAACAGACAGCTGTTAGTTATGATATTAAACTACTAACTATGTTTGTGCCTTTTGTGTTACGCGTGAAATCTAGTTTTACACTTTCACCGCTAGTACTATTATTTATTATGTGCTTTATCTGCTAATAAAAATGTCAAAAAGAATTTAATAAACGAATTATTAGTAATTGTATCAAATAAAGTTATTTTTATCTTTTAAAGTTAATTTGTTTTCGGAAAATATCGCCAAAGATATATTCGACTCAAAACTCTACGGCTTTACCACAAAAAAAATTATGTGATGCCGTGCCCGTCTCTTTCAAACCACATTGTCAAAAAAGTGACAGCATCACTTTTAAACAGTGTCTAAGTGGACACTTGTTGAACACTGTATTAAAATCTTTAGTGGTAACGCCGTACCTACAGATTTTAGGTACCCGTAAAGCGTTAAATTTTAATAATGTTATTATTCATTCGCTTCATTTTAATTTATTCTCTGTTTTCGATAAAATCTTAAGCAAATTAATAATTATAAATTCTACAAGATTAAATTTCAAATTAATTGAATGACAAGTTCGAAAATATTCATGAGTCCTTAAATTAAATACTTTCAGGTATTATGAAAATTGCTCGGTTAATGAATAGCAAAGTAGGTAAGTAGCTTTTTCGGGTTCGTCGCTTCTGAATCCGTTATTCATAATCTTTTGTAAGTAAATTCTGTATTCTATAAATTTACGTCAATAATTTACCGTTTGACTTTGTTTCCAAGTTTTAAAACAATCTGTTCACACAGAATGACGACACTATGTAAATAACATTTTTTTTTATCGGAACATTAAAATTTGGAGAAAGTATTTTAGAAAAAAATCGGTTAGTAAAATTTTACACAATCGAAATAATATAATAATAATAAATATAACTGTAGTAGGTAGGTACTCACCTAAAGAGAAGTTCGTAAGTAGATACACGTCTTTACACGGGAATATTTTTTGGGAATCACTTACTAAGTAATTCCTAAAAAATTCGCATGTTCATTATTATTCCTTTTTGTAAGAATACTTATAAGAAATTCTAGTTTTTGTCTACAATATCATTAATTTAAATTTCTCACTACATTGTCTTGACACATTTCTATCTACAGTAACATGAAAACACATTTTAATGTAAAAGTTTTCAACTTTCTCTACATTTTGATCTTAAACTTAAGTATGATTTCATATCCAACAATATTGCAATCACGAAGCAGTCTGTCGGGACCAACAACGGGACAAAATAGTTGTAAAATATTCATGTCCTTTTACAAAGTTTTGAATATTTTATCAGTCTTACTTATTCTGGCAAAATTCAAAAACTTTCTGAAATCTCAGAAATTCAAGCTCTTATACAAACTACCTATTTTGTCAACTAGGGTGTAAGTATTATATTCTACTTAGAAGGAATACGTATCACCGTTTCTTAAAAATATCACTTGTGTACAGTCAAGTTCAATTTATGATGATGAGATAATTTTTCAATCAAGGAAAAAAAATAGCAACTTCCAAAAAACAGGAGATTCTATGTTTCACAGTTTGTGTTGTGTACTTTTATATCTCTTTAAACAATTTGACTATATTTACTGAACTTCCTAGGTTAATTATTAAGACAGTAAACGTTTTCTTAATGTGATTGAAACAGTGCCTTAATCATTTGACTAAAATAAAGGAGTCTGCAAAGTTATCAATAAACTTCTGAAGGCTTAAGTGTTATCATTTTCTGCATTCACATCACGTGCATATAAGCTGATTCTGCAACGAAAGCGCTTTTCAAAATTGAAAAGCAAAAGTTCGCAATTGACGAGCTTTGCTATCTCTACCTGTCAGGCGCTGGCATAACTAAAACTCCGATTTCACAGAGTGTTAACTCGAATGAGTTGGTTAAAAGTTTATTAAAAGCAAAAGCAAGCTTTGAGTGTTATGTTTGGAAAATACTAGACGACACGAGACGTCTTAATACGAAATGCTTACTTAATAGGTTGTTTAAAGTGATTGTTAGTTAAGTACACTATGTGTGTAATTCATTTTAATGATCGACTCTATGTTTTTACATTAGTTTTGATTCGGTTTCCAGATGCGTATTTTTAAAACTCCTATCTCTTTAGTTAAAAAAAATATTGTAGGGGCACCTCTATAAATATCTAAAGATGCACCTCTCTTTTCTTCCACTTTGTACCTACACACGGCGAAGCGTCAGAAAAATCGCACCTTTTCAAAAATGTATTCAAAGTTACCTAATTTAACCCTATCTAATTTAATGGTAAGTGTTGTTATACAGGGCGTTTCTTTTAAGGTGTCAAGCCAATGCGAGGCGATAGCTGAGTACTATACCTATCGATTGAACCCCTATGTATGTTCCGCGATTTTTTTTAGTTTAGGAGTTATAATTTTTTTTCGTTATTTTTTATGATTTAAGGTCTGAACGGCTTTAAAAAATTATATCTTTTTTTTGGGTGAGTTTTTCTCAGTTTTTTTTTTGCAACATAATGCCTATTAATTGTAGTTTTATGAGTAAAATAATCACCTTCCTTACTTTGACACTAGTTGCAAAAAATTTGATCGATAGTAAAAAAATTGGGAACAAACAAAACAGAATGGAATCTTCAACTGTAAAAATAAATTAATTAAAGATTATTCCATAGCTTCTGACTAACTTTAAAAACTGTGCGACAGCCTAAGCTTTCATAATAGTACAAAAAAATATGTACTTTATAGAGTGTTATTTGCTGAAATCGGGCCCTGAAGGTGGTGAATCGGAAATTTTGTAATTTTCATATTTTATGATTTGTTATTATTTTCGCATATTTTTGTCATTCCATGATCAATTATCCATTTAAGTTTAAATTGAGCTCAGTTTATTCGTCTATTCAATCGATAGGTATAGTACTCAGTTATCGCCTCGCATTGGCTTGACGCCTTAAAAGAAACACCCTGTATACTTTTTCCCCTTCGGACATAATATAGGTAGTTAACAGTCTCTAGAAACCGTTGGAATAAGTAGGTACTCGTCGAACGGAATCAACTACTGAGATTTAATTTCCAAGCAACATTACATTGCCCCATTTTTTGCAATATTTGAGCAACTTCATGGGCAATAGTATCCATCTCGGGTATTCCTTTTTTTAATTGAACTGTTGAAGTGTATTTTCTCCATCATCTCGAAAGCGAATTTACCCGCATTTCCTGAATTGACCCCTTTTATTTCCCTTTTATGACGGTACAAGCAATAACGCTTTAAGCGTTTAATTATAGTAACTGTTATGTTAAATAAATCAATCAATTATTAATTGAAAGCTCATTAAATGTACTTTCAATAGATATCAACATTTACACAACAAAACGTTAGCCTAGTAGCAATAGCACGTGGCCAAGTCTAAACTTATTTTCGAAGAGGTGCGATTTTTCTGACGTCGAGATACTACTACAAACTTATATGCGTCTGTCAAAAGTTTACCACGTTCTATTAACTGCGTACGTTTTTCTAAAATTTAAGATATAAATCTTACTGCTTAAACGCTCCACAGACAATCCCTCCAGTAATCAGTGTCAATGGGTATTTAACGACATCATTCATGCACCCAACTTGTGATATCTCGGGCTTCTATAAAGGCATTGAAACTAGAGTTATTTGTCACCTTGAAAGCGTACTAACAAGGATAGACTTAAAGCATTGTCTGAATTTGATAGTGTTGGCTTGAGCATTGTTCAAGAAATCAAACTTATAAAATGGATCGTTTTGTGCTATAATGCCTGTAATTTAATGTTATTGTAGATCTAATGCTGGATTTTGGGTGTTTCAATTTTAGGCAGTTATTTTAATCATTGTTGTATTTGGGAGATACATTTGAGTTGTCTTGTGTATTGTTGATATGACTATAATTACAGTCAGAATTAATTGAATACATACCGAATACATTTTATAAACATTTTGAAGATAATATTTAATTAAAGTGTCAATATCCAAGGGTACTAAAGATTAAAATCGATGATGAACAGTAAACCTAAACTAATTTTATCACCTGTTGGTAGAAGAGGCCTTCTCCTAGCACCGGCCTCAGCATTAAGCCCAGGCCTAGATAGGCCAATCGATGATGAATAGTAAATCTAAATGACTTTATCACCTGTTGGTAGAAGAGGCCTTCTCCTAGCACCGGCCTCAGCCCTAAGGCCAGGCCTAGATAGGCCAATCGATGATGAATAGTAAATCTGAATGACTTTATTACCTGTTGGTAGAAGAGTCCTTCTCCTAGCACCGGCCTCAGCCCTAAGGCTAGGCCTAGATAGGTCAATCGATGATGAATAGTAAATCTAAATGACTTTATCACCTGTTGGTAGAAGAGGCCTTCTCCTAGCACCGGCCTCAGCCCTAAGGCCAGGCCTAGATAGGCCAAGGTCAGAATGACGGACATGCCCAATGAGATCGAGCGCGCTATAGGCATCATAGTATGCACCATCTGGAAAAAAAAAACAATATTCTTCCTGTATTATATTATATTTAACGGTTTGTCCCCCCACACAATGAAATTCATCACCCAAGGTTTTATGGCAAAGTTGAACTAAAAATCATCTTTATTCAAAATACATTTTCTTGAATCTACGTTCATTTTTTAGGGTTCCGTACCCAAAGGGTAAAGACGGCACCCTATTACTAAGACTCCGCTGTCCATCTGTCTGTCTGTCTGTCTGTCGCCAGGCTATATCTCATGAACCATGATAGCTAGACAGTTAAAATTTTCACAGATGATGTAGGTATTTCTGTTGCCGCTATAACAACAACTAAAAATATTTGAGTGGGGCTCCCATACAACAAACGTGATTTTTTGCTGTTTTTTGGTACGGAACCCTTCATGCGCGACTTCGTGTCCGACTTGCACTTGGCCGGTTCTTTTTTTAAGTCTGCCATAATAACATTATAACTATAGGGTTCAACTGAGAAAACTGACTCATAATTTGTTTTTTTTTTGTATGTAAAATAAGAGGCTTCCATTTTTCAAGTAGGTATTCACGAGGAATATTTTAACAGCCTCCATAATAGGGAGGGCAGGGAGTAAAGTTACCTCTTTAATGAGGTGTGAAATAGGCTGACGAGAAAGAAAATGGGATAAACAGGCATCGTAAAATTGAACCATAAATTCAGGAGCTGTAAAATTGACCTCTTTGGTCGGACGTGTTAAATTTTATAACGTGTTATATTATAACACGTTGAATTAAAGATACAATTCTCTGGACTCAATAATTGCTATTTTATATTTTGAATAATTTGATTCCGATCCAAAGCTGTAATATGATGTTGTAAGCGCTTTTAACAATAATAGACCTGCGAAATTGCAAAAAAACAATTTATAGAAAATGCCGCCGCGCGAATCAAAAAAAAAATTTTAACACAGTTACTAAACAAAAATGTTTACCCAGTTTATTATTTTATATAGTAAAATAACTAGGCTATTCACCAGTATTTTTTTTTCTGGGGTAAATTTTAATAGTTTTAATACTGTAGAGGATTTTTGAAAAAAAATGGCTGAGAAAATTCCGCCGCATGATGCAAATTACTTTTTAACACAGATACTAGACAAAAATGTTCAACATGTTTATTACATTATATAGTGAAATAACTAGGCTTTTTTTTGGAGGCAAATCTTCATAGTTTTAATTCTATAGAGGATTTTCTGTACAGAAATATAGAGATATTTTCTTGAATCAAGTCATTATAAGAGCAAAACACGTTTGAAAAAAATAAAATAAAATTCGGCTTGGCAACATTCAGAATCGAATTCAGCAGCCTTTTTTACTTCGGAAAAGTCATGTTACCCAAATGGTTCACGAAATGCCGTTGAAACGGTAATGCAAGCCGATATTTAGATATTTCGCCCAATGTATAATACAGTACAGTATAACAGTGAAAATAATATACCTACTGTTAATTATTTAGTAAACTGCAAAATGTAATACGTATTACGTCGTATTTTGATTGCAATGGGGTTTGAATTAGGTTTAAGTAATGTTATAAGACTAAATAATATTGATATAATTATTGTAATGTTGGTAAAATTAGGTCTAATGAAAGCAAGTACCGACAGTATAAAAGTGGTTACCACTTTTCTTAAACAAGGACGATTTTCTGTGGTCTAGAAAATTGGTATGTTCAATCGAGTATTATTAGCACGATCGATTCGATTTCAGTCTTTCAATTCTTAGGTTCAAAATTTAATCTCGATTGAGACAGAGAGATTTTCTATCTTATCGATGTGGTGGTTAGTAAGGTTCAGGCAAAAAAATAATATTGATTGATAGGTTGGTTTGGTATCATTGTTGTTCTATTAACTTACATGTGTTTTAGCTAATTTGGTATTGAAATAAATTAAATATTTCTGGTTTCAAAAATTTAAACGTAGTTCAATTTAAATATAGTTTAAAAATTCCTATAAATCCGATTATATCACTCCATTCACTGCTGTGTCACATGACACCTATATCCAAAAGGCATCATGCGATTCGTCGAGATAAACGAGATGTCCGGAAATTGAACACTCATCTTGTTACCCGTAGTATTGACACAGTACAAACAGCAGCACGTAGAACATTACACCTTTAGTTCAAAAACAACACTTGTGCCATTGGAATACGAGTGATGAGAGGTTGATTGTCGCATGAGTCGGCTGGCAGGGCCCAATCTGAATGCTGTTATTGGGGAAATTAAAGCGATTCATAGTTCAAAAATGTGACTATCCAAAGGATATTTTTTAGACACAACATTATTTTACTGTAGAAAAACAGAACGGAAGAAAAACACAACGGGACTCAGATCAAATAAATATTTGGTCTGAGCAACGGATAAGGCTAAAGGTGGAAGTGCATTACACCCGGAATCTTCATCACTAAGGAACTGGCTATCTTACCTCTAACTGCCAGCCGGAACTGGCCGGAACACAACAATTTTTTAATTGTTGTAGGTGTCAGACTTAGGTAAGCGGATTTCGGCCGAAGCACATTGTGCAGTATGCACAGCTGATGGGATGGCGGCGAATCACGCCACGTGTAGAAGGTTATGTAAGCCCCCGCTTATTAAATGCAGGGGTCCCGAGCACCCGAGGGACCCGATACACAAGGACGGCCAGCGCCCGCCGACCTTAGGTGGGCAGAGAGAGAAGATGTCTGAATAATCGACATCCCCAAAAACCCGGAGGCTGGTCGCTTCCAGCAAGGAGGCGTAGAACATCTGCCCCCCGAGAGCAAACGGCAGTTCTGCCTTGCTGTGCTGTTGTGTTACCCTCCACTCTATTCATCAGAGTAGACCGGGAGTTGCGGGCTTTGGGTCAGGGCGGCAGAACAGGGAATTCAGTAGTCCACTTAGGGCCTGGAGGTGAAAGAGCACTCGTGTGTTCCAGAGTGCCACACCGTAGGAGACGCTTGGCGTCCTCAAGGAGCCGGAGTCCGAAGGGACCGGCGCAGGGCGGGGACGCGGTGACTGCCACACCGATCTCGCCTGTCCTCGTCCAATGTGCAGAAGGCACACCGGGGTTTTTAGGTTTTTAGTGGATGCGCCACATACCTAACTGCCCCCGTGTTCTCGGCGCGTGGGTCGTCTGCGAAGGCATTTTCTCCGGGTCAAAAAAAAAGGCCAGGCGGACTTGAAATAAGCCCTACTACCAACCAAACCGAGTACAAATTGTACTCCCCTGGGTATTGATCCCGGGACCCCTGGGTCTTACACGGGTGGGCGAACCGCTAGACCACAGAAGTGGTTAAAATTGGATTGATATCATCTGATTATGTTTGTATCTTATTGTATTCCATGATACAACCATATAGTCTGTATACCATCGATAGAATTGGTATAAATACTCAATCACTTATATTTAATTCTGATAGTTTTCAAGAAGAAATAATGCTGTTGTGAAATTAGGAGTGAGTAAAATCCCTGGTAGCAGTGATAGGATAGCAAACATCTACATCATAACGGGTGTAACAAGACCCTCAACGAAGCCTACGTCCACGCATTCCACCCATCATCAGGATCATTTTTGTCTTTCAGACTATACCTGGGAAACCCATAGCTACGAAGTTATTGAGGGTCAAAGTTAAAAAAAAATATCATTTTATGAATATTATTTTATTCGTTTTTCCTAATTTTTGTCTAAAGAAATATTACCAAAATTTTAAGTATTTCGCAACAAACAATGGCTTCAAAACGTCATCACTTAATGTCTCTCGTTACACCCGGGTCTTGTTACACCCGGTATACTAGATGGCTATAATAATATGATTATTGTCTATCTATATTTAATTTATCATTACGTTCAACTCTTTCTCTCTTCCACGCAATCTGCGACAAGATAAAAGATACAGAGTGAAAATTGTACATTCGCGCAGAAAAGTCCCTACAGTCCCAAGAGCTAACGGCAAATTGGATTTCAAGCTATCTTTTTCTCTTATTTCTCGATTGCATAGCGCAATCATTGCGACTATTCGATGTCGAGTTTAACATTCGATATAAGAACAAACGAGTTCGATTGGAGTTCGATTTAAAGTGTGGATATTGCATATCTGACGGGTGATAAATCGGAATGCAATTCATTTGAACTTTCCAGTTTGATTTTTTCTCCAACGCTCAACTGGGATTTTAATATCAACTGTGATTCGAGTATAGGCACAAAATAAAGAGAGGACAGAACAGAAGTTAAAATATTTGTACCCTAATTTAGATAATATATAGCACTATAGTTATGATGTAGGTGACAAGGGTAACTTTTGGTGAACTAAGAGAATATAAAAACCTATATTGACTTGTATTTTTGCAGTCTTAGATCATTTACATTAATTGATATCGTCACGTATTCCCAAGAAAACAGTCTTACAAGAAAGGCAAACAGACAACTTTGTGATCTTTTAAGATTTTTATTTATTTATTGTTTAAATAAATCAAAGGGCGGACTTAAAACCTTAAAGCATTATTTTCTAACTGGCTATAAGATTACATTCCTCGTTTTTAAGTATGGAAAATAACCGTCACAAATCAATAAAAAGATATAAAACCTTAACGGTATATTTTTTTTAAATAAAGTTACATAAGATCCACCTGAAGACCTGAAGTAGGAAACACCAGCGGCCATTATACCCGTGACTTCGCATAATTAGGTCCAATTAGCATATCTCGGTTAGGCCGGCTTAATAAAACAGAAAGGTGTTCCCACGGCACCAGCTATAATTAAACTTTAAGGAAATACGATTTTTTTTTACTTCAAAGTGATTTTCTTTGGGAGTCTACAAGCACCTCCGAAATGAGTTAATTAAACTTTGATTATAAAAGAGGTTACTCACTTTTTTTGTTTTTATTGGAAACAAAAAATTTTTTTTTCAAAACATAATATTTAAGCTATAACATAATATTATAGCTTTTTAATATTTTAATCTTAATATTTTACGCTAGAATGGGCGCTAGTTACAAAATAATAGTTACAAAATGTCATCTAAATAAATTATTTGTATTATTATTCTGTCAGCATATTTTTTTAATGTAAGTGTATCTCTCTATAAAATTATTTCGAGGTCTCGGAATATCGTTCCATTATTGATCAAAATAGGGGTTAAATTATGAAATTGCCTATTTTTTTCTCACACACAGAGGCTCTTATAATATCTTCTATGATGATATTGATGATAAAGATGCTTCTGTTACTGGTTATTATTTCGAATTACGATCATGACGGCCCACCTATCGGCAAAAAATATTCTGATTTTCTTACCTGAGCGTTAAAAAAAATCCTAAAAGTTACTTCTTTTTTCATTAGCAGAAAAAACTCAATCGTTGTAGCTTAGCCGATACTAATTTTTTTCACTTAATACACGTGGTATTAGTTATCTGAGTGTTAAAGATTGTGCATAAAAGTTTAAAACATTGGCGTTCATGGTTTTTAAACAATTAGGACAATACTAGTTATATGGAAAATGCAGATGTTTAAATTACTCCATACAAAACGGCAATTTCTATATTTGTTTTTAAAAGTTGCATAATTTATGTTCAATTTATTCCAAGACAAATAACATGCACTATTAAATTAAGTGGTTCTGTTTCAGACACTGACTAATTGAAGATTGTCATTAATTTATGCTAAGTCATGGGCACCGAATCCAGGTCCCTTTCACGGCTAGACGAAGATGGATGGTGTTTTGTGGTAGCAAGGAAACTAATTAGTGAAGAAAGGATTGCAAAACAATAGTTTTAAAGTCTTGTTTGATATTGTCGAAATTGGAGAAAAGGAAGGAAATGTTTTGAGGTTTGTTCTTTTGTTTGATAGATGGTTGTTTTAGTAACCGCCAGCAGCACTGTTTGGGTATTTGGGTAGGCACTTTGTTTGCAACAACATAAGTTTAGACACTTAGAAATATTTCTCCAATACTATTCTGATATTTAACTCAACGAACTTCGCAATGGAAATTGAAACAATGCAAATGTTTTAATACAACTCCACTTAATGCCCACGCTTTACGTCCTATAAAACCTTTACACATATCGCATCTTTGTAACTCTACCCCGCAGATTATCTTAAATACTTTGTTGAGATACATAAAGTAGCGGGAGCGAGAACTCGTAAACTTAAATGTCACTTCGGTGTGAAAAATAAGTTTTTTAAGAATTTTTGCGTTCACAATGTTTTCATTAGAAAATAATAAACTAGAAAAAAAATCGACTCGCTGCTCTTCCAACTGAGCTACCGAGTGACTTTGTAGCTCAGTTGGAAGATCGGACTTTCAAAGGTCAGGGTTCGTTTTCCGCCTGAAAATACCAACTGAGCTACCGAGTGACTTTGTAGCTCAGTTGGAAGTGCATTGGATCGGAATTCCAAAGGTCAGGGTTCGATTTCCGCCTTAAAATGGTGCGACTCGATTTTTTTCTAGTATATTATTGGCATATATGTCTTGTATTACAATACTTGTATAAAAATTGGTATTTGACCTACCAAAAAGCCAGAATGCATAATTTTTTTAAGAAACACGGCAAGCATTTTTAATTTAATATCAACTGCATTTATTTCATAAAAATCAAATAAAAACCGATCAGTACCTACTCGTAAAAGAGTTTTATTTCAATTCACTTTGTATTAAGATTATTCACTTCCAAAGTTTTTTCAGAATTTTAATAAACTTTCTTGATTGGTTGTCTTACTTCGTAAAATTCCAATGAGTGATATTGGCGAAATTTTTCTACTCCATCAGAATTAATTTCTGGAGCAAATCACAAAGTTTTGCGACACAATACGATTCATCAGTTGATCGTCATAACTTTATAATTTGGCGCTGAGCTTCAGAATTTCGTGTAATTAATTATTAATATTTAAATATTAAGCATATTGATTGATGATATTTATTTATTTACTCGACTTTAATATATTTGTTAGATATGCTGGCTGGATAAAAAAAAGGTAGCTTTTTAGTGAGTTAATGAGCTAAAGCCTAAATATAACCTTTATTAATGTTTAGGGGAGACGTACCAAATACTGGATACTTTTTTAAAACCGGAAAAATAACCAACATATTTGATATAAAAACATTTGTTTGTTACTCTCATAGATATAAGTATCTAATCATCTTAGCATCCCAAAAAGAAATAAACATCTAGCTCCACTAATAATCGGCAAATATTTTTTTTTTTAAATGACAGAAATCAACGACATAATTTTATGTACCCTATATTGGACAGTAGGTATTCTTAATATTGGATATCCAATATTGGGTACATAACACCCTATATGGGATATCCAGTATAAGGAATACACAGACACACTACAAATAAGGTAAATTAACCCGTGGGGCGTGTTCACAAACATAGTCTACTACATCTGGATCAAGTCCAGCACAAACTTCATAGGCCCATCGATAAGTTGTAAGTTAAGTTCAATAACTACAAGCACATACTAATTTATAAGTATTCCAATACTGGATAACCAGTATTGGGGTAGCACGGTATCCAGTATTGAGCTAAGTACCTACATTTACTAAAATGTTCTTGAACTCTTTACCTACCAAAATTATCAAGAAAAAGCGTTAATTACGTCGCAATAACTATGTGCCTAGTTAATAGGTATCCCTATAACAACAAATAAATGCACTTACCGTTGTTTAACACACTTTGTAACACTATATCAATATTAGTTCGATAAACGAAAAACACACTTTGAATTCTGACAGCTGACTGGAGCTAGTTATGGCGCTGTTGTCGGAGAAAGCATTAAGATTAAACATTGATGAAGTAGTTTTAGACTGTTAAGGCCACCGGTAACGATCATTTGCGATTGTCAATTTTTACGCCATTGACGCCCATTGATGCGAAAATTGATCGTTTACGCGTGCGAATGAAGCGATTATCAATCGCTCGAACAATGGCATTGACGAAAAAATTGACAATCGCAATTGATGTGTGGGTCTCCAGCTTCCTCATAGGCTATAGAGAAATTCTAAGCTTGCCATATTTTAAAGCATAATAGCAGCAATCAAACTTCCAGACAAAATAATAGCAGCCACCATAAGTTCGTTACCATGAGTTGTTTTATGTGTGTGAGCTGGCGACACGTGTCTGCAGCTTACACATCCCGTTAAGGCAAACCAGTGAGGTTACGGTTTTAGACTATAGTCAAAAATTTAGAGCCTAATTGCAGCAATAAGATCCAAAAAAACTAACCATCACACTCAAATACTGTTGTAACTACGAGCATAAAACTGTGTGCGAGCTGGAGACACGTGTCACTGGCTTGCACATCTGTATTTTCGTAATTACTTAAGCTACGATTATGTTATATACCTCAAAATTCTCAGCCGAATTGGAGCATTAGGCTCCAAATTTATCAAAGCTTTAACTCGAAAAGTTTTTGAGCTACGAGCCGATATCTATGTGTAAGCTGGTGACACGTGTCTCTGGCTGACACATGGTGAATTGCTGTAACTGTATATGTTAGAGTTTCGTTTTAAATATCAAATAATACGATATAATTGCAGCACACACGAGGCATAATTTCAAATCTCTGGGCCTCTTAGTTTCAAAATTATAAGCCAAAAACCGTTTTCCCGCCAAAAAATTCAAAATAATGGCTCGGAAGCGCCTAATCGCGCCGTTGCCGTTCCGTGCGCTACACTATTGCAATCGAATTTGAACCTAAGAGCTAGTATTATTTTGGTTCATTTTAATTTACGCTCTCGATCGTTTTAATTTCTGTACTGAGAATTTTAGTCTAGGAGGTAGAAGCCGTCTGATATAACTGCGGGGCTACTCAAATGGCCACTTTTCTATTCGTTCGCTAACTCAAAAATTCAAAATAAGTCATAAACTCCAAAATTACGTGTCGTAGGCTTATCAATTCCATACAATACAACAATGTCTGTGATTTACATAAACTTGCGACGTCTGACTTGACCGTTAAATTGTTAATTTTTTAGCTTTAAGTTAACGAACGAATAGAAAAGTGGCCATTTGAGTAGCCCCGCTGGTTACCTAATTTTAAAGAAAATCAAAGTCAATTTATTTAGGAATGTTTATATCGCTATGCTTAGTTATTATACAAATTTTGTCTGTCTGTCTGTATGTTTGTTACTCTTTCACGCCGAAATTTGGCATACTAAAATAAAAAGTCAAATTTAAAAGTGGGGATAGACCCCAACATGTGGGTGTTTTTTTTATTTCACGTCTTTAAATTATCGTTAAGAAAAACAGGTGCAAGCTATTTTCGACCTTATTGACATTTGAAATTCGGTTGGTTTTTTGGCGTATTCTCATTAACTAACTTTGATCTTTCATTAAAAACCGTGATTTTGATAAATGTCAATAAGGTCGAAAATCGCTTGCACTCATTTTTCTAACTTGTGATCACTAGACAATGTTTTCTAGTAAGAAAAAACAGGTGCAAGCGATTTTCGACCTTATTGACGTTTAAAATTTGGTTGATTTTTTGCCGTATTCTCGTTTACTAACTTTGATCTTTCATTAAAAACCGTGATTTTCATAAATGTCAATAAGGTCGAAAATCGCTTGCACTCATTTTTCTTTTTCACTTGTGATCACTAGACAAGGTTTTCTAGTTAAAAAACAAACAGGTGCAAGAGATTTTGACCTTATTGACGTTTGAAATACGGTTGTTTTACCATATCTCGCGTGCACTAACTTTGCTTAGCTAAATAGCTTTTACATAATACTTACTAATTGACTTCGTTGTGTCATAAAAGTCCTAATCGAACTAACACAATATAAGGTCGCGCGCGATATTATACTCATACCTAGCGTGCTGCGGGAGAAACGCGCGTAACGCTTCCGGTAGCAACAGCGCGCACGCGATGAATGCCTGCGCACCCGTCCGGCCAACGATGCTATTTGTTGCCACGCGCGATATTCATAACGCCATAGCGTCTACTTACATAGCGCGCTATGTGCGCTATGTAAATATAGCGGGCTATAATATGGCGCTAGATGCTATATTAACCACCTCTAGTGCTAATGATAAAACAGAGCGCGCGCACACTGATATAATAATAATTCCTTGGTGCGCGAACAGATGGCGTGATTTTGTTTATAACTGTTTATAGGATTATTTTTATTTTTTGATTGTGTTAATCCCGATTCCAGTCCAGGCCATATTTATATCTGTCTGTATGCCAAATTTCGGCGTGCAAGAGTAACAAACATACAGACAGACAAACAAATGTTCGAAGTTTTAATGTAAGTGAGATTAGTGTAAAAAAATTGTATAATAACTAAGCATAGCGATATAAATATTCCTAAATAAATAGACTTTGTTTTTCTTTAAAATTAGGTAACCAGTTATATCAGACGGCTTCTATCTCCTAGACTAAAATTCTCAGTACAGAAATTAAAACGTTCGAGAGCGTAAATTAAAATGAACCAAAATAATACTAGCTCTTAGGTTCAAATTCGATTGCAATAGTGTAGCGCACGGAACGGCAACGGCGCGATTAGGCGCTTCCGAGCCATTATTTTGAATTTTTTGGCGGGAAAACGGTTTTTGGCTTATAATTTTGAAACTAAGAGGCCCAGAGATTTGAAATTATGCCTCGTGTGTGCTGCAATTATAACGTATTAGTAGATCTTTAAAACGAAACTCTAACATATACAGTTACAGCAATTCACCATGTGTCAGCCAGAGACACGTGTCACCAGCTTACACATAGATATCGGCTCGTAGCTCAAAAACTTTTCGAGTTAAAGCTTTGATAAATTTGGAGCCTAATGCTCCAATTCGGCTGAGAATTTTGAGGTATATAACATAATCGTAGCTTAAGTAATTACGAAAATACAGATGTGCAAGCCAGTGACACGTGTCTCCAGCTCGCACACAGTTTTATGCTCGTAGTTACAACAGTATTTGAGTGTGATGGTTAGTTTTTTTGGATCTTATTGCTGCAATTAGGCTCTAAATTTTTGACTATAGTCTAAAACCGTAACCTCACTGGTTTGCCTTAACGGGATGTGTAAGCTGCAGACACGTGTCACCAGCTCACACACATAAAACAACTCATGGTAACGAACTTATGGTGGCTGCTATTATTTTGTCTGGAAGTTTGATTGCTGCTATTATGCTTTAAAATATGGCAAGCTTAGAATTTCTCTATAGCCTATGAGGAAGCTGGAGACCCACACATTCGCAATTGATCGTTACCGGCGGGCTTTACAATTGATGGCAATGGTTACTTTTCTAGATATTGATGTATCCAGTATTGGGCACGTATCCAATGTTTGGTACGTCTCCCTTCCCAACTAACAATTTATCGTCGTACAATCGTCGTACAAACGTTATCTTATTACCACTGGTCGCAAAAGCTAGGTCGCACTAACGTTATAATAACGTTTGCTCAACGCGAAAAGGGCCCCATTTATACGACCAACATTGTTGTTTAATGGTCGTACAAAAGTCACAAGATGACTTTGTTAACGTCATTCAAAAGTCGTATGAACGTTATGGAATTACCGCTCATCGTACAGTTGTCGCATGAAAACTTTACAACGACTCTCTCATCGTACAGTAGTCGCATCAAAACGTTACAACGACTCTTTCGTTATATTGTGGTCATACAGATGTTTTTGAATGACGAAAACGTTTTATTTGAGTCAAGTCACAACACCTGTACGACTGATTTTTAATGTTCGTTAGTGGCTCGTGTTTGTGGTTATGTTTCGAGATCCGAGTGCAAAATAAATCAATAAGTACAAGGATATAAAAGGTGAGTACTATTTAACTTTCATATTATCTTACTGTCTGTCTCTCATACCGTTTAGTTCGACTGGGAATTAAAGTTTTATGATAATATACCTATGTAAATACTATTCATATTTTCATGCCCCTTCGTAGTTTTGCGTTTAACACATAATATTTTAATTCATAAAATTATGTTTGATTCTAAAAATGTCAGCCATGTTAATTTTGTCGCACACTTATCTCTATATGACGTTATAAAGACAAAAAGTCGTTCTGAGGTTATTTGATGACCAAGTAAAGACATACAATACGCCATTGCCGCTAACTATTAGGGTTCTTTAACCAATTAAAAACCCTTTTTTGATTATGTCAATAGTAACCGAAATAATTATTTTTAATTTTTTTTCAGGCAAAAGCTGGTCGTTGTATAAGTTCAGTGCAGATTATATTCAAGTACTTATCTAAATTTATCTGAAACATGATTAAAAGATTAAAGGATCTCTAAGGATTTTCTCGAATGTGGGCAAAGTCGCGGGCGGAAGCTTGTACCTACTGGCAGGTAATACGTTACGAAAAAAGCTAACCATATGTTACCACAGCGGATCCACGAAACACTTTTAACAACATCAACTGTAATCCAAATTAAATTCACTTTCATATAAGAACATAAATCATTTCAACATTTAGGTAGGTAGTTAGTTACCAGGGGTCGTAATCTTAGTACTGTCAACCTGGAAGCTTATTATTGTGAAAGTTGCGTAATTCTATCTCTAGGGGGCTCTTTACTTATAAGATAGTTCATTTAGCAACTGAATAGATGGCGCCACATCAACGTTTAGACGGTGAGATATTACTATGGTTATGGTGCGAATCAATATAATGATAAAATTCGACATTAAAAATAATGACAAGTTAGCGTAATGGATACCAAATCACTGTATACTTGACGCTACTACTATGGAGATCTGAGTTCAAACCTATATGAGTGCAAAATGTTTTTTGTTTTGAGTTATCCTTTTTTCATTCATATTTTGCTATAAATAAAGAATTAATAAGTCACCCATAAGATTAATAAAATAAAATGTTCTTATACGAAAAATACGATCATAAAGTTTCATACTTCTACAGATGGCGCTAGTGAGATACTTCCATAAAAATGATCGAAGATTGGTCTCCATTTCCTATTATAAAAAAGTACTTTGTGGTAGTTACCTACCTACTGATAAAAAAAATTCAATATCGGAAAAAATCATAAACAATATTTTTTATAGGTAGTAAATAAAATAAATATTGATACTGAACCTTCTTGTTGTTCATGTGTTGTACACTTTTCTTCTTCAACATTTGTGACTAATGCCACAGTTGTTGGTGTTGTACTTTTTAATAACAGAAAATTTCGTTTTACTTTTCTTTTGAAAGCTCCACTACGTTTTTTTGTTTTCTTCAGGAATTTTTTGCTTCCATTTTTCGTATTTGATTCATCATATGTTCCGTAAATATGGCGGCCAAGTCGTTTTAAAGTCAAAACTTGACTCAAATGCGACTACAAGGTTTATTAAAGTCAGGGCATGGCATTAAATGGACATCACGTAATACAAAGGTTATATTTGAGTCGTAAAAAAACCACCAAGTCATATAAATGTCTCAAATTGACTTCTGTATAACAAAATAGTGATAGTTTTATAAACGTCACTGTAAAAACGTGTATACAACTGCCACATTATATAAAGGTCGTATATAGGTTTTTCAAACACCTAATTTGGTCAGTTGAAAACGTCTAACGGACTGTAACGTTAGTACGACCATAGTACGACTATTGCGTTGTCGTATAGACGTTTTACCTAAAACGTTAATGTAACGTCGTATAGTTTAGTCTTACCGACGTTGCTATGACCAGTTTATTATGACATATTCGTCGCACGACTAAAAAGTTAAATTTAAGACATCTATACGACCTAGAAGTCATCTCATTACTATTATAAGACTGCTATCCAACTTAAAGTCGTAAAAGACAGAGCTTATATGACGTTTTTGCTTGTTGGGTTACCTTTAGATATTTAAGCACATCTAATGGTTCGCCCACTCGTGTAAGACGCAGGGGTCCCTGGTTCGATTCCCAGGGGGGGTACAGTTTGTACTTGGTTTGGTTGGTGGTAAGGCTTATTCCAAGTCCGCCTGGCCAGTAACAATTTTAAAATTATTGTGTTCCGGCAGTTCGAGGTAAGATAGCCAGTTCCTTAGTGACGAGGATTCCGGGAGTAGTGAGCTTCCAGTTCCACCTTCCGTCTCATCGTCACTTAACATCAGGTGAGTTGAAGGCCAAGCACTATCCCGTTCAACGGGACCGTTGTGCATAAAAAATATGGTAAAAGTACCTAAAATAGCCTCAAAATATATAAATTCGAGGTGAAAAGCCAAAACTCGTTACCGCAGCTTACACGGGCATGCACTTTAGATTAACTCCTGAGGCCGTAAATGGACAGTGTGTGACACCTTTTATGACAGATTTTTATGTTGTGAAGAGCTTAAACGTTGGGAGAAAAATCTCTCTTAAAATAAACTCTAATTTTACGGATCGATCCTGAAGCGAAGATAGATACTTTCATACTTCTAAATAAAGTTTACGAGGTACTTTAGCTGTCTATGTTAGATATAAGTTTAAGGGCCAATTTCACAGGCTCCATCCAGACATGTTTCAGATATCATTTCTGACACGTAAATTCTTACAAATTCCTTTCGATAAACACTGAAGACTACCTGGAACCTAGGCCCTTTTATGTGCTGTTCTTGAGGTCATGTTCACAGGTATGATAGAACTTATTTCATCGGTTAATAAAGGCCAGCGCCTACGCATCTCATTCTGGATCTAGCGTTGTTGGTAGATTAGCGCATCCTTTCTAGCGCTGCTGGTAGTAGCGCCAGTGCTAGTACGATCGACAAGTATCATATCATAATACATACCAGTATTTGTGCAACCAACGCCGAGGCACACTGTCACCAGCACAGAGCCAGCCAACATCAACGTCTCCTATTCTGGCGCTGCTGGTAATAGCAGTGCCAGTACTATCAACAAGAACGCTGTATGATATATTGTACATACCAGTTCAAACAGTGGTAGTGGTGCGTGCTGTATGGCCATCAGCGTATCAACGCCGAGGCACACTGTCACCAGCACAGAGCCAGCCAACGCCAGCGCCTCCCATTCTGGCGCTGCTGGTAATACCAGTGCCAGTACTATCAACAAGAACGCTGTATGATATACATACCAGTTCAAACAGTGGTAGTGGTGCGTGAAGTGTGGCCATCAGCGTACCAACGCCGAGGCACACTGTCACCAGCCCAGAGCCAGCCAATGTCAGCGCCTCCCATTCTGCCACTGCTAGTAGTAGCGCCAGTGTCAGTACTATCAACAAGAACGCTGTATGATATACATACATACCAATATTAATGCAAACTGCGGTAGTAGCGCGTGATGAGTAGCCATCAGCGTACCAACGCCGAGACTCACTGTCACCAGCACAGACGCAACCAACGCCAGTGCCTCCCATTCTGGCGCTGCTTGTAGTAGCGCCAGTGCCAGTACTATCAACAAGATCGCTGTATGATATACAAATACATACCAATATTAATGCAAACAACGGTAGTGGCGCGTGATGTGTGGCCATGAGCGTGCCAACGCCGAGGCACACTGTCACCAGCACAGAGCCAGCCAACGCCAGCGCCTCCCATTCTGGCGCTGCTGGGAGTAGCGCCAGTGCCAGTACGATCGACAGCACGAACGCTATCACTGATAGTGTCGATATTAACGTCACTTGTGAAGATATGTTCTGAAACAACAAATCATATCGTAAGTTGGTTTTCAATTATTTACCAAAAACAAAACTGAAAACTATTAACAAATAATAGGGAAAATGCATCAATTTTTTTTTTATCTAAATAAAAAGTATAATGCTTAGTAAAATCAACTGTAGTATTAAAACTTTTTTCTAGCGTTTTTTTCTCTTGATATAGTTACTTGAAGTTAGCACGCAGCAGCAACCGCTGCAAACGCTATATACAAAATGGACATGATATAAATGACGTCACATTTCACGTTTCAGTCCCGTTTACTATGGAGTTAGCAAGAATTTTTAATTATTTTCAATTATTTCCCTAAATTAACATATGCGTCATTCAAAAAATATTTCTGATTCGATATTCTATCTGACTGTTAAGTGCATTATATCCGAAAATGAAAAAAATATCGTTATTTTTCCCTAATTTCATCGTGTGATAAAACTAAAATAATACATTATTATTTTTTATTTTTCTGTTCCATCATGTTTATATACGTGTCCGAAGCGATGAAGCTAAATTTTATGAAAATCGGTGACTTGCATATTCCCTATTAAAAAGTTTTCTACGCTATCACGAAAAACGATAACAGAGAGAAACCAACACAATGATCGTGAAAGAAATTCCTCTTTTACAGAAAATAAATTGTTTTGTATCGATAACTCGAAACTAAAACAGTTATTCTAATGATTTAGCACAGATAAAAAAAAAATATTTTTATTCACTTTCTTATGACTAAAATAACAAAAAATTTTGAAGCCCCCTATTAAGCAAAAAGATGCCTGTGCCAGGAGACTCCGCTCTATTTACTTATTTTCTATACACAGTCAAAGATTATCTAAATATTGTACTTAGTTAATAAAAAAATGAGAAAAAAAAATACTCTTAATTTTATTTTTTATGGTACAGATACAATGATATTGCTGTAATCTTTCCCGCTGGTTTATTTTTCAAAGTGGTTTTTGCACAATCGACGGCAGTTATATTTACCAAAGCATTTACACCGTTTTTTTCAACTTAAACTTGATTACTTACAATAGCGTTCAATATCAATTTAAATGATGTTTCGTAAGATCTTTGTGGTTACCAATATCGAATATTAATTCCTGGTTTCTGAGGTATTATCAGTGGTTTATCGGAGGTTTAACTTAATCAAAGGGTTCCACATTATCTGGTTTAAAGTTAATTTTGAATATAGATAAAGTAACTCAGAAATCGGGGGTAAAAGAGCTCAAATACCTTTATTTAAATCGCAAAATAATTGTTACAGAAATATTTGTTTTGTAAGTAGATACGCATGTAGGTAAGTGATAAAAAGTTTATTCACGACAAAACTTAGTAACACAACAGATAATAAATGTTACAGCAGTAGCCTAAGTTAACAATATTTCAGTTGATTTAAAGAATGCATTAACCTTTTACTGACAAATTAATCACAGAAATGAAAACAATTTATTAGCATACCTATACAAAAATAGCATTGTACCTAATTGCCTAAAATCTAGAATTTCAATAATAAGCTTATTACTTAGCTGAACCAGTTCAATTAATTTTATGTACATAAGAACTACTACTCTCAAAGACGTGACATAACATACATTTTTACTTTTTAGCGTGTAGTTATGTTACTGTTTTACAATATATACTACAGCAGGTGTTTTCATCCAATATTTGCAAGTACGACGAACGGTGTATCAACACCCCGCACGTGTATCGAAAGTACTTTCATAATAAATACGAAGAATTTATGAATACCACCTGCCTGTAAGGGAAAGAACTTATAAGAGGCTTATGATTAATATTTTCACAGAGAAAAGTTTATTCTATATTAATTTGTATTTTGTTTTGGTATGGCAAAGTTGTGATATTGTTTCATGTAACGCCGTGCGTCGCCTAGCTAGTTCACACAAAATTTTAGAGGATACCTCGTGGATTTTCATGGTTTTCAATTTAGATTTAGTCCTATTGATCCTACTACTATTGTTCTAATTTTGGAATATGTTAAAATAGACTAATAAATAAATCTTTTGATCAAGCTCAAAACATGAATGGAAACAATTTTCTCGATAGAAAAAAAATCCAAAGTTGATGCCTCTCATATCATTTTTGCAGTACTGTAAGCAAACGGACTCATAGTTTGAACTGAAATTAGGTTTATAAGATAAGTAATAAATAGTTCCAACTTTTGACAAAACCAATTTTTTCAAAAATAATTTAGTTTTTTAATAAATCAACTATTTTCATAATGTCGCTTACGTTATTTTATTTCGGAATGCGTGCGCTATTGTTGTCCCTTTCTTTGCGCTGGGAAGCTATATTACTTTACCTCTTTGCACCGAAAGTCGTAGACATGCGCAAAACAGTATTCTATGAAGTAATGCCATATTGCATGACATTTCGTACCGCGTAATATGGCATTATAGCAGTACTCGGTACAGTACTCTAATTAGTACTCATGATATGAAGTAATGCCAGATTTCATGACATTTCGTACTGTGTAATATGCTTTCTCTAAGGTAATATGGCATTATAGCATTACTTTTGTACGAAGCAAGCTTCATTGTCTAAGTTGATTTTCCTTCACACTCAACCCTGATTAAAAGATGCTTCTAATCTCTTAAAAAGGGGTTTCTGGCTTAGGACTGACAAAATTCATGGACCCTCAACGCCATTTTTAGTGTCATGTGTCATGCTAAATTTTGCCGGGTAATAGGTACTGTTACAGTACGCGGTCGTGTTATATTACGCGTAATGCATTACTCACAGTACTTACACATCTCTATTTCAGACGTCCGCGAGCCTTCCTTGAGGACAGACCTGTGCTTGAGCGCTCCAAAAATTTACCAGCCAAAACACGTAAAATGACAGTATACTGACAATGACAGTTTTAATTTCTCCCACATTTCAAAGACAAAGAGTCTCTAATACTTATCCAACCTATTTTTAGGAGATGAAAATTATCAACAGAACAAAACTTCCAAGAGTCGCCATTGCGTAACAAAACAATAAACTAATAAATATTGTAAAATAAAATTTCTTTCCCGACCCGTGGTACAACTTTTAACTTTTACAAGTTTCGATCGTGAACAAATATTATTATTTTGCAAAATCATTAGTCTCTTTACGCGACAACGGCAAAGCAAAAAGAAAAGCAATAATAATAAATAATCTCAAAACGAATACTTACGTCTCGCATTATTACGTTATTTAAGCTATTAGTTGATTATACGTTTATATATAGTTTATATATATATATATATATATATCTATGTACAAGGTTTACTTCGAGGACAAAATTTACAGTGTAAGCATGCTTTGAGGACTTTTGTATAGTTTAGGGACATGTCTCAAAGTAATCATGTATTCAACGGATACTATGGGGTCATCGAAATCTTTTATACACAATCTTACCAATCGTTTACATCGGGTCTCGATTTTTTATACGCTACGATTTATATGCTCTGCATGATAGTGTGCACTGTCCTCAAACTGTTTTATACGAAGAAGTATATATAAATTGTGTATAAAATAAGTAAAAAAAACTTTATGAGTAAAACAATTTTACTTTAATGAAAACTGCACTAAACGGTAAAAAATAACTTTTCACTTCTCATGCTCGTAAAGTTCGTCTTTATGTTGGGTATAGGCTGCATAAAATCGCTTTTTATGCTCTAGTGCATA
The DNA here is from genome assembly GCA_928269145.1 of Agriphila tristella. NCBI lineage: Eukaryota > Metazoa > Arthropoda > Insecta > Lepidoptera > Crambidae > Agriphila > Agriphila tristella. The sequence continues at coordinate 54,675,096 of OV743431.1, read as the reverse complement.
AAGTAAAATCTTCGTCTAAGTCTCCGACTATAAGACAAAGGTCGTCAGGTAAACAGCCACAGTGCAATTAAACTTCATTGAATTAACTTGTTATTTCATTCTGATTTTTAACTTTTTTTATTTTTGAAAATGGGTATCAATTTTAGTGAAAGACCTTGTTAAAAAGTTTTTTTTTTCAATTTTTGAATATGGGTATCAAATGAAAGGCCTTGATGAGCACATTCCAAAATTATATTTTTTTAGTAAAAAAAAATAGTTTTTTTTTTTTTCAATTATTGAATATGGGTATCAAATGAAAGGCCTTGATGAGCACATTCCAAAAATATATATTTTGTCACAAAAAATTAAGAAAAAAAATTTTTTTTTTAATTTTTGAAGATGCGTATCAAATGAAAAGCCTTGATGAGGACATTCCAAAAATATATATTTAGTCACAAAAATAAAAAATAAACTTTTTTTCAATTTTTGAATATGGGTATCAAATGAAAGGTCTTGATGAGCACATTCCAAAAATATATGATTTGTCACTAAAATGTTAGAAATATTTTAATTTTTATTTTTACATTACTTATTGTTGTTTAATTTCCTCACAATCGAAGTGAAAAGCAGAGTGTATAACTCGTACATAAAACCCATTTTACCCTCGACTTGACTATCCACCCTCGCCTGCGGCTCGGGTGGATATATATCGTCTCGGGTAAAATGATGCGTTTTATGCACTTGTTGTACAATCTACTATTGTTACATTTTCATACTATGTTGTACAATACTGTTAGCTGAAAATTTTTGAGTATAATCTATGTCAACCTAACTTAATAATTATTACGAAAAAAGTATTACAATAGGGATTCATATTATAAATTAATACTTTGTTAATTAATTTTGATTATAAAATCGTAGACAAAAATATAGACAAAAATTATAAGATTTCAAACACAAGTGTTGTGCAATAGTTTACTGAGGAGATCCCTTGGCCACGTTCCGTCTCCATTATAAGACCCTAAATCATACCGGGACTACAAGGTTCTTATCAAAACCAATTGAATGTTACCAAACATGAGCGTTTGACAACAAATTACAAAGGAGAAACCTTGACTACATTACGTCTCCATCATCAAACATACCAACTTATCGGTACCATTTTACTATCGAAAGAAATGAAATGAGACCAAACACTACTGATAGGTACCACAATGTTCTCATTGCAACATTTGAAATGACTCCAAACACGAATGTTTTACTATAATTTACTGAGGAGACCCCTTAACCACCTTCCGTCTCCGTCATCAGACCCTCAATCTTACTGATATCACAAATTTCTTATCGATACAATTGAAACGAGATCAAACACGAATGCTCTGCTACAATTATAGAGGAGATCCCTTGACCACCTTCCGTCTCCATCATCAGACCCTCAATATTAATGGTACCACAAAGTTCTCGTCACAACAATGGAAATGAGACCAAACACGAGTGTTTTTCTATAATTCATTGAGCAGATCCCTTCACCACCTTCCGTCTCCATCATCAGACTCAATCTTACTGGTACCACAAAGTTCTCATCGCAAAATTTTAAATGAGTCTAAACACGAGTGTTTTACTATCATCAGACTCAATCTTACTGGTACCACAAAGTTCTCATCGCAAAATTTTAAATGAGTCTAAACACGAGTGTTTTACTATAATACCTACATGGGAGGAGATCCCTTGACCACCTTGCGTCTCCATCAACAGACCCTCAATCTTAATGGTACCACTAAGTTCTCGTCACAACAATTGAAATGAGACCAAACACGAGTGTTTTCCCATAATTAATCGAGAAGATCCCTTCACCAACTTCCGTCTCCATTATCAGACCTTCAATCTTACCGGTAGGTACTACATAAAGTTCTCATCGAAATAATGTAAATGATACCAAACACGAGTACTCTGCTATAATTCATCAAGGAGATCTCTTGACCACCTTCCGTCTCCATCATCAGATCAACTCCATGCTACCATAATATTATATTGTCATCAGAACTATAGGTACCTACGTGTTTGTAAAGTTTCAACTTAATCGGTTCACAGGAAGTGGGTGAAAATTAGATTACAAAAATCCGTTGTTAGTTAGTTAGTTAGTTCGTTCGATAGATAGACAGCTTTAAAGGAATTTGCGCTGAAAGTGCCTACATATAGTCAGTTCCTACGGTTTTCATGATTCAGACTGTGATTCTATAGGTACCTACGCGTTTTTTTTTTATTATGGTCATTGAGGTTGAGCAAACGGCAAGAAACTCCCTCGTTGGTAGGGTTGCCAACATTTCTTCGACTAAATATAGTATTTTTCAAAACTATTAAAATATATAGTACAGCTTGGCAAAAAAGAGTTTGACGTGGTGACAGATGGAACTAAATATTTTCTTTCATGGCAATTGGCAACACCACTTTGCTGTCAAGTAAAGTCGCGTATACAACGACTACACGTGCTTGATTCTTATAAACATAAATTATTCTTGGGTACTCACAAGCACTGTAACTTGCTATTTACAGGTGTTAGTGTCAATAATGTAAGAAATATTGAAAAAGAAGGTGTTGAAAATAATGGAAAATTTTCCACACCGGGAAAGCACCGAAAAGGTCATCCGAGGAAAGATTTGGACGGTTTTGATGTATGTTCCATAAGACAAACTTTTTCTTACACGAAAATATTAGGTTAAAAGAAAAGTAATTCCTATTCCAAATAAAACTAGAAATATTTAACAAATATTAATTTTCTTAGCAAAGTATCACAATCGTCTAGTCGTAGTATATGGGGTGGCCTGATTTAATGTAGCAGCGCCCTCATTTTTTCCATACTCTTTTTTGCCAAGCTGTACCTAAACTTTGAAAAAATATAGTATTTTAAGGAAAAGGCAAAGAAAGTCAAAGATAATGTATTTGTTATTTATTTATTTGAATAAAAACGAAATTTTTTTGCACTTCTTGAGTTTTTTAAACTTTTTTTATAAAAGTGTCATAATATGCTTTGTCGCTTTGTCGCAATAAATTTTCTAATTAATGTAAAGGAAAAGCTCTTTTTTCTTTAATTCAAGAAATACACGCTCTGTTGACTTGCGTTCTTCTCGCTACTTTAGAATTCTTTACTGAAAATATTTTATCCTTTCTGTGAATGCCGAAGTTGCGGGAATAGAGAGCAGAAATTAATTAATTAATATATGGTAGGTAAGTTACTTTCAGTATTTTTTCGATACACGCCGAAAGGTAGGTAAAAGGTCCGGTAACCACCAAAGCGGAGAGGAGAGGTAGGTAAGTAATTAGGTACCTACTTATGTTACTGTTATATTAGGTATACCTATGTATCCATTGAGTTATTGTAGGTACCACCTAATCTAATACCAACAAAAAAACACTCGATGAGCTGTTGACTTTGAAATGATTAACAAAATATTAAAAGTAAGTACCTACGTAATTAAAAATACATAATCAACAAGAGCGCAACAATCGGGTCCGTCTCGCAACTCTCGCATATTATGACGCGGCAAGCAGCAACGTCCATCGTACGCAGCCCTGACCGTGTGTTCTAATTTGTTCCTATATTTTTGTAATTGTGTGCGTCTGTATACGGCGCGCGGCGGCGTGCACACGTCATACAAGGCGCGCTTGGTACCTTTGTTTGAAGCTATCTTACTCACTTGTACACACGGCGACAGATCAAGCTACGCACCCTATATAACCATAACTACACTGCGTACAAAACACAAAATAGTGCGCTAGAGATACTGCTGCGTACAAAACACAAAATAGTGCATAGACGCGGCTGCTGGCGCGGGCGTAGAATGCCGTGAGACGAAACATCAACAGCATACCGCACCCTCTCGCACGATTCCGCAGCGTTCAACTTTTAATAGTTCAAAGTCCAAACAGGGTAGCTTGAGCTGTCGCCGTGTGTACTCTGTCACGAAGACGGGTGAGCTATACTTGTAGTTGTTACGCGTATGAATACGCGCACTTGTGTGCGTAACTGCAGGTAGCGTTAGCAAGCTCATTGCTAATGAATAAAATAATTAATTTGTGTTATGTTTGGTGGATATGACATTGACATGGTAAAATAAAAAATGTATGACAAAATATTTATTTTTAGTACCACGTAATCAATCACGTTACATTAAATAGAATAAAATTAAATTTAGGTAGAATCATAACTATAATCTTCAGAGTCAGTTTCGTCATCACTTTCGTCTTGTAAATTTATTATGAATTCAAATTCACTGTCAAAATATTTCATATATTCGGTTTCTCTATCAATTACACTTTTGCATGTATTACGCCATGTTTCACAAGTTATTTTTTCTTTACTTTCATGAATAAGTTTTTCTGTGTTGGTCATATTTTGTTCAACATTTCTTAGGGCAATGTAGTTTTTAAGAACCCACCAAATATTTTCTATTGCATTAAGTTCAGGGTGGTAAGGCAGGAGGGAGGCGTATTACATCAAACCCTTTACTTTTGATGATGTCATCTATTTTGTACGTTATAAAATCGCTTTTATGTTTTTTATTAAATCGTATAACTCAATTTTGCGCAAATTTGATTCGAACTGACCCTTCAAAGTGACGTGACCCTTCGATGCTGACGGTACTCGAAATACATTTTAGGCGTGAACTCATTAGCACTAGCAGCCAGACCGACGTCTCGACCGAGACTGACTGAACGCTCCCGAGCTTACCCACACAAAGACAATCAGTATATAGTACGCAGACCCAAAATATAGTACAATACTATATAATAATATTATAGTACGGTGGGCAATCTACCCATTAGCGTGTTTTGCCTTGTTGTTAAAGCCGCAGTACACATTGGCCGATGTTGGCCCAACTTTGCAATGCATTGCTGGCCTTGCATGGCGCAAAGTCGAGCCTGGGCCATGCAAGGCCAGCAATGCATTGCAAAGTTGGACCAACATCGGCCAATCTGTACTTGCGGCTTTAAACTTCGGACCACATAATGTAGGTTAGGTATATCTGTGCTTCGGTTCGGACCACGGAACTAGAGGTTCCGGATTCTATCCCCAGTCAGGCATTGCTATCGCGGAAGGAAAAACATCGTGAGGAAACCTGCATTCAGATTTTTCTGATATGGACACACACCCGACAGTTGCCTGTTGGGTATGGGTTGATGATTCTCCCGAGCAGCGACCCCGGCGAGCCCCCTATAGTCCGTTTGTTATACGCCAACAGCAATATTTTTCGGTTTAAACGCCCGGGAGTCAGCGTCTTACACCCCGCAGACATCGTGTACTGGGGACTTTAAATAAATTGTAACTTTACTTACAGCATAGTTTGAGGACATTTACGGAAAATACCTAAACGTGTCTAATAGGTAGGTATAAGTATACTTAATGATCGATTTTACCTTATTTATGTACCTTTTACTTTTGTAATATGTAATAAATCTTTAATTACTTAACATGTTTTTTTTTCAAAGCCTTAATACACGCAGCGCACATACCTGCTTCAAATCAATAAGTACAGGAATCGATACATTGAGGAGCCCATTCAATAAAAGTTATGACACTGGCACGTCAAACTTTTTCACTTAACTTTACAGGTTAATAATTATCAACTTCAGATATTGGCCATATAATTCCTATAGGGAAACTACAGGTGTGACAAAATGAGTGTTACAAGCTGAAAGGAGGTTGTTAGGGACACCGTACTAAACAACTTTCAATAAAGGACCGACATGATCAGAGCAACTCAGTTTTCCTCATCTCCCATTTCGGCTTGTAACCCCCTTTTTGTTACACCCTGTATAAGTAGGATGCTCTGAATATATAACCCCAAAAGTCCCAAATCATGCCTTGTACATACACATCTCACGACCCCAAAGCATAGTTCGAGAATGTGTCCTCGAACTATGCTTTGGGGTCGTGAGATGTGTATGTACAATGCATGATTTGGGGTTATAAATTCAAATCATCCCACTTATACAGGTTGTAACAAAAAGGGAGTCATGTTGTTATTTAGAAATAGATGTCATTTTTGCATTCAATATGTTACAGTCAACGCCATAAATCCGGTTAGTATGTACTATATAGGTAATTAATTACGGATAAACTTGATATTAAAAAGTGTAAAGAAGTAAGGCTACGCACCTTCTTGTATTAGTCGACTCTATGATTGTACACTGTGACATTGAATGTTATGCTATGTCTCTGTACTCTCTTTGTGTTTATGTCCTGTCTAGTTGTCATTGATTTGTCTCTATAAATCGTACTCACAAATTAAACTCGTAATAACTTTCTCAATCAGTTCTTTATTCGTTAAAATGGTAGCAGAGAATCAATTTTCAAATTGAACTGAGGGTGTAGATTGGCAAATTTCGTTTCGGTGGCAAAACCAAAACAAAAAAAAATCTAACATTGAAAATTCGACGGAACGAGACCTGCAGTCAAAATGGATAGATCCATTGCAGACGTTTCGAAGATTCAACTCGGGGATTTAGATACCAAAAAGTTCAACACGTGGAAGTTTAGAGTTTTCATGGTACTGAAGGGGCTGCCTGGGGCAAGAGATGTGTTGGAAGGGAGAAAACCGAGGCCAACATTACTGCCTGGTGCTACAGCAGAAGCCACGAAGAAGTACGAAACAGATGTTTGTGAGTACGACAAACTCGACAGCATAATTTCCGTCCTGTTAACGTCAAACCTACCAGATGACATACTCGAAAAAATGATGCATTTTACTTACTCCAAGGATATGTGGGATGAACTACACAGACTTTATGGAGGCTGCACCGTAGATAGAAGGTACGCGATGTGCAAGGCTTTCTTCTCATACAAGAAAGATGCTACGCATGATATGGCGACTCATATTTCGACGCTCAAGAACTTATGGCACGAATTACATAGTGCTCTGGACCTGGAAAAGGATTTGCCAGATATGCTATTGATTTACAAAATTCTTGACACACTGCCGTCGGAGTACATGACGTTTGAATCAAGTTGGCTTTTGATGACGAAGAATGAGCGCACAGTCGATAACCTTACTGTCCAGCTGTGCTCCCAGGAACAGATTCTTGCGAGAGGAAAAGAAGAAAACGATGAAGGCAGCAGCACTGCCGAAGCATTACGGGTAAAGACAGGAAAGAATGAAGCAAAATCTACTAACATAGAAGAAAGCAAGGAAAAGACGCGAAAAGATAAGAAAAAGTGCAAATACTGTGGAAAACTCGGTCACTTTGTTAGACAATGTGAGAAATGGATGAGTGATGGAAGACCAAAGAAGCCAGAAAAGGACACCAAAAATGTCAACATGACTATCTTTTCCATAACTGGTGACGATGCTAAAGATGCGAAAAATTTTTACGTGGACAATGGAGCAACCAGCCATGTATCAAACAACGTCGATCTTTTTGTAGAGTTCAGCCATTTTAAGAGCAAGCACACAGTACGAGGGGCAAATGGAAACGAAATCCAAGCTGTAGGGATTGGTACCATTCGAGCACAGGCACTAGTAGATGGTGAAATACATCAAATCATGCTAAAAGATGTATGGTATGTACCCACCATAAGCAGAAATCTTTTCTCAGTTCTTGCGGCGCACGATGCAATAGAGAACAGCACATTCGAGTCCACTCCAACGACTTGCATTTTCAAGGTAAACGGCGAAAAACGACTAACTGGTAAGAGAGCAAAGCATGGCGACCTGTATAAACTGGATATAACGTGTTTAAAGCCTGCAGAAGTTAATCAGTTATCAACGCAGAACCTTCTTCAACTTTATCATGAGCGTTTTGGACACCAAAGCAAAGCACATGTAAAGAAGCTACTGGAGAAAGAAATGAACATCAAAACAGAGATGAACAAGGATCTATGCGAAGGTTGTGTCTATGGAAAGTCTCACCGACTGAAATTTGGGACCAGAGAGAAGGCAACCCGACCTGGAGAGTTGATCTGTACAGATGTTTGCGGCCCTTTCCCGTACTCTTATGGAAATAAGAGATACTTTGTGCTATTCAAAGATGTTCATACCGGGTACCGTTGGGTATATGTGATGCGAGAAAAGTCGGAAGTCCACCAAAAGCTATCACTGATGCTAGCCGAAGTCAAGGCAGCAGGTGTAAAAGTAAAAGAGATTTTGAGCGACAATGGAGGTGAATTCGATAATGGCGAAGTTCGACGCATACTGCAAAAAGAAGGTATCGTACAGAGGTTAACGATGCCTTACACACCACAGCAGAATCCTACTGAGCGAGAGAACAGGACTGTTGTGGAGATGGCAAGAGCCATAATGTACGCCCATGGAGAGATGCCAGCGGGCCTATGGGCTGAACTGATTTTGACGTCGGTTTATATCCTGAATAGAACGGGACCAGGACCTGATGGGAAATCACCGTACGAATTATGGCATGGCAGAAAACCAAGAATAAAACACTTGCGTGTGATTGGGACTACATGCTACCCTCACCTTCCAAAAGAGAAACGGAAGAAGTTGGATAAAAAGGCTCAGAGGGGAATCTTAATCGGATATGACGGTGATGAAGGATATCGTATTTGGGATGGGGAACATCACAAATTAATCCGGTCGCGTGACGTCACATTCCAAGAATACCCCTTGCTTAGAGAAGCAGAAGATTTGGGAAAGACAAAATCGAAGCCGACTGAGCCTGAGAACAAAACAGAGCAAAAAAGTTGTAGCCAGTCAGAAAACAACAAATTCAATCTAGAGTTTTTGGGATTCCAGTATGGATCTAGCAAAGACACTGTTGTGGAAGGAACAAGAGAAGTCTTAGTCAACGATAATGAACCAGCAGTCAATGACGAAGAGGAAGTAGTCAGTGACGAAGAAGTTGTAAATGATGAAAGCACTGAAACCGAAGAAAGGTTACACATCGGAAATAATGAAGTGAATGATGAAGCCGATGACATAGCACAAGGGTTTCAAACTGGAAAGTGAAGAGAATCTTACGCTACATCAAAGGCACCATTGACCATGGGATTACATATCAATCTTCCACTGCGACGAAATGCCTTCAAAGCTATAGTGACGCAGATCATGGGGGAGATCCTACTACAGGGAAATCTACTTCCGGAATGGTCTGCCTATATTCAAGAGGAGCAATCGCCTGGCAAAGCAAAAGGCAGAGGACAGTTGCGATTTCCTCCACAGAGGCCGAGATTGTGGCTGCCAGCGAAACGGCCAGAGAAGCCATATGGCTAAAGAAAATTCTGGAGTTTATGGTAACTGGAGACGTCCATACAGAACTTCATCTCGACAGTGAGTCTGCGATACGTTTGGCCCATGACCCACCGTACGAGAGACACCAAAGGACGAAACATATTCAGATACGACATTTCTTTGTGCGCGAATGTGTGACTTCAGGAAACCTCAGTGTCTTGAAAGTGGAAGCAGCGAAGCAGCTAGCCGACTTCCTAACCAAGCCGCTATTCAAGCCACGGATCAAAGAGCTCAGCGCTCTTATAGGCCTAGCATAGAGCTAGAAAAACAAGACGGGATGTAAAGAAGTAAGGCTACGCACCTTCTTGTATTAGTCGACTCTATGATTGTACACTGTGACATTGAATGTTATGCTATGTCTCTGTACTCTCTTTGTGTTTATGTCCTGTCTAGTTGTCATTGATTTGTCTCTATAAATCGTACTCACAAATTAAACTCGTAATAACTTTCTCAATCAGTTCTTTATTCGTTAAAAAAAAGCACAACTCAGATTGATGTTATAATATTATCAAATACCTATAGCCGTATCAGAAACCGATTCGGAAAAGAAAAATGAAGAACCTTTCAACGCTATTGTACTGCCTGCAGACTGTGAGCCGATTCATGATTACACTCATGCCACTACTTTCAGTTTGCAAGCTTTCTCGCCGAAATGTTCAGCCATTTATACTCTAGGTATACGTTGGTCATAAAAAAAAAACAGCCCTACAATAAAAATAATGAATACCTACCAAATACATAGAAACTGATGGATAAATGGAACAAGAACGAATGCATAATGCGGCATAATGGACGAACAAACATAGGTATATAGTACATAGTACTATGAAACACACATGTTTAGAAGCCCACATGGATAATATACTTACCTATACGAATCTTGTGCAATTCCAACAATATTACATACATACGTGTCCAGGCGCGGTCGCAGCCTGAAATTTTGGGGGGGGGGGTCACTAAAAAATAATAATACAATTGCTTTTTTTTATTGGCCGGTTTTAGCACTACCAGCACCCTGGGCGATATTTCTACGGGGCGCCCCCTATATGCGATTCCAAGATTTTCAATTTTGCTAGTTAGTTTGCCCTTTTTTAGTCAGAGTCACCTACTAATCTTGTAATCTTGCTTGTTTATAGTAAAAAAAAACGGCCGCGCAGCGCAATTTTTAGGCAGTTTCAACTACTAATCTTATAACCTTGCTTGTTTATAGCAAAAAATGGCCGCGCAGCGCGATTTTTAGTCAGTTTCATCTACTAATCTTGCTTGTTTATAGTAAAAAAAAACGGCCGCGCAGCGCGATTTTTAGGCAGTTTCAACTACTAATCTTATAACCTTGCTTGTTTATAACAAAAAAATGGCCGCGCAGCGCAGGTTCTAGTCAGTTTCATCTGCTTAACTTCTAATTTTGCTTATTACAGTAAAAAAACCGCCGCGCAGCGCGATTTTTAGTCAGTTTCATCTACTAATCTTGTAACCTTGCTTTTTTATAGTAAAGAAAAACGGCCGCGCAGCGCGATTTTTAGTCAGTTTCATCTATTAATATTGTTTATTTATAGTAAAGAAAAACGGCCGCTCAGCGCGATTTTTAGGCAGTTTCAACTACTAATCTTGCTTGTTCATAGTAAAAAACGCGATTTTTAGTCAGTTTCAACTTTTAATCTTATAACCTTGCTTGTTCATAGCAAAAAAATGGCCGCGCAGCGCAGTTTCTAGTCAGTTTCATCTGCTAATCTTCTAATTTTGCTTATTACAGTAAAAGAACGCCGCGCAGCGCGATTTTTAGTCAGTTTCATCTACTAATCTTGTAACCTTGCTTGTTTATAGTAAAGAAAAACAGCCGCGCAGCGCGATTGTTAGCTAGTTTCAACTACTAATCTTGTAACATTGCTTGTTTATATTAAAAAATGGCCGCGCAGCGCAGTTTTTAGTCAGTTTCATCTGCTAATCTTCTAATTTTGCTTATTACAGAATAAAAACTACCGCGCAGCGCGATTTTTAGTCAGTTTCATCGACTAATCCTGCTTGTTTATATTAAAAAATGGCCGCGCAGTGCGATTTTTAGTCAGTTTCATTCGTCGCTTCGTCGCTCATCACCAGGCAACAATTAAATGCGATTGATAGTCGACCGGTGGTCGGGCGTTTTCGGCACCCCACACACGCGCCCAGTGCAGTCGCACCGCTTACACCGCCCTACTGTCGGTACTCTATAGAAGATTTTTCTATTTGACGTGTACGATTTTGGGGGGGGTCATGTCCCCCGTGACCCCCCCCTTCGGACCGCGCCTGTACGTGTCGAATCGATAACCTCCTTTTTTATGAATTCGGCAATACCCACATACCTTCCCTGGTGGGATAGCCAAGATATCCTGGAAAAACCTGGAATTTACCTGGCAAAATAGGTTATGTATAACCTTGACATTGATTATAATTACTGAGCGGAACTTTTTGAAATAGGTATGTTGGGACACCTTCCAGGATGACGCTCAAAAAAGTTCCACAACCTCCCTAATGGGATAGCCAAGATCCGCTCATCATATTCTTTGGGAGTGTGAGCTCTGGTTCGCCGAGTTTTTTTTAATTTTTTTTTTAATGTTAGGTTCCATTTGTTATATTTTTATTTTTGGTGCTTTTGCGGTAGGGTCTTAAACTCTGCCATAAATAATGGAATTGGCTCTCTAATAGCCATGTTTTTATTGCTGTCTCCCGTTTGCAATGGAGGGAAGTCGGATATTTCTTTTTCCTACTCCTCCTATCTTCTTTGATTAATTCATTGCGGGTTCCAAGACAGATTAGAGTAATCCCCCGGGCTCGCTGGACTTCATTGTCTAGTGTTTTGAATGGTCGCCGCTGTTGATCCTGGCTTACAGGAGTTACAGCGGTGGGAATGTGTGGTGGGCCAATGACATTGATAATTACTACGCGGGACCTTTTGGAATATATACGTACACCTTCTAGTATGACGCTCAAAAAAATCCCACGACCTCCTTAGTGGGATAGCCAAGATATCCTAGAAAATCCGGGAATTTATGTGGAAAATTAGGTAAATAAACTATTCCATTCTATGAACCGGACATTGATAATTACCAAGCGGGACCTTATGGAATATGTTGGGACACCTTCCAGCATGACGCTCAAAAAAGTACCACGACCTCCCTAGTGGGATAGCTAAGAATTCCAGGGTCTGAAAACACCTAGAATTTTTGATTGTCATACTGGAAGGTGTCCCAACATATTCCAAAAGGTCCCGCTTAGTAATTATCAATGTCCGGGCCAAACCCTAAATTGCCTGGGTTATTATTATTATAGTAGCGTGACGTGATATTCAAAATTTTTACAGTTGGTTATTTTTATTTTGTGGCTAACCTAGACCTAGACCATTGTTGTATAATTTAAGAGTACGCGACATAGGAAAAGTAGGTATCTAAATTACTATTTATATTGGGCGATACTTACAAGATCTATTATTGTTGAAAATATTGTCAAAAATACTGTTATCTAATCGCCAAAACTAAAGTATTAATTTTATAACCTTTCCAAAGAAAAGTAGGTACCTACCATGAACAGTAAATTACTTATAGAAAAAACCCCGGTGCGTGAGATCGGGGACACCAACGATGTAAGTCAAATACACGTCACCAGTCAGTGGCGGGTGAATTTAAAAAAATCATAATTATACATAATATAGTAAAGGTTGAGATTGATTGTCATTCGTAAATTGAGAGATAATAATTAATAATATTGTTTACTTTGTGACTTTTTAGTCGGCATTGTTGTTTGTTATCGTAGATGGGTTTCATGAATTTTAGAGTTTTTACCAAAAATGATTCGCAATGTGAATATTTGTAAATCAGTACTTAAAGCCGTATTTCGTCACATATCTGTTTTACTTAATGTATAGTTTGAGGTCTTGTCTCCGTATTAAACGCTACGTTCATGTAAATACACGTGTGTGTGTGTATAAATTTACCCATCGTTTCATTTAAGGACATGTACCTCAAAACACACGTTGGGTCTCTGAAGTTTCGAAACATACTTTGTATACTAAAACTATAATAACTTTGGTAAATGGTTCATATAAATGAAAATATCTGCATCCCCAAATACCGGGGGTGGCAGGCTTTGAATTTACCACCCCAAATTGTCAAGTCCCAAATCATGCCTTGTACATAGATATATATATATACGTTTATATATATAAATAGCTATATAATAAACTTTTGATAATGACAAATTTACAGCAGAAATTTTTTATTATAACAAGTCTTCACAAAGTTTCATCTTGCAGAATCTTGTAGTTTTTGAGAAAAAGAATCTGAAATCCAGTTTTTTTATTTTGTATTGACTAATTGCCTTTTTTAATATAGCTGTCAGTTACGTTTTGTTTCATTGCTATCCCCAGATTAGAAAGGCTGTTGTACACAGTGTTACAGCAGTAAAATTGGAGTTTAAGAAAAAAAAAGATGAAACTAAAAGCAAATTGCAACGCCATTTTGTTTTGACCCCAATTTAGTTAGGAATCAAACCTGCTTTACCCCTGTAGGTCCCGAGTTTAGCTTAGAAGTTTAAGGAGAGCGCAAAGGAGGTTATTTTTTTTAACAGACAACAGAAAAAAATTACACACCATATTTTTTTTAACAGAAAACGTGGTGGATATGGGGCGAGGGCACCTTCTTTACTCTCCTCTTTTTCCCTCGTTCGCCCCCCGTTAAATGACCTAATCTTTAGAAATTATGTAATTTTAGAATACCTAGCCTCAAAATTACATTTTCATTTTTCTCAAAGACCATTAGGCTCCGCAACTCTCCCTTCGAAGGGGGCTTCTCCTCCTCCTCCCCTCCTCCATCCCTAATTAAACGGTCCACAAAGTGGTAGTAGTTGTAGATTTTCAAAAATCAAATCATATTTTCAATACTGTTGCTCGAAAAAGTATGCTTTTGAAGCCAGTACCATAAGTATAAGTTATCTCGCTATCGGAGTTTTCTTAGCGACTTTGCATATATACAACTACCAACCATCAACGGTTGGACCGCGGTCCCCGAGCACAGTCACCTAGCTCGGTGGAAGAATTTCCCTTTTCACTGAATACCTGGCGAAGCGATAATGCATCTACATACAATAATACAACACACGCGCAGAAAAAGAATGGGATTGAAAATGGCGGCTCACCACGCTTACCACAACAAGTGTGAATGAGAGAGCGATAGGTGTGGCGTATAGTGTGCGAGCGGGATGTGTTTATGAACGACGTCAAGTGCGTTGTACAATGTTGTATTTTTCATCCAACTATGTTTGAAACAAAACTCGACAATAATGGATTCTCAAAGGAAATTGCTGGTGGCTAAAACTCGACAATAATGATATCCCATACAACTTTGCTGCGTCACCATCGGAGGAGCACGGCAACCTCGACTTTTTTCAAAGAAGGTTGTCAAAATAATTACCATATTACAAGCTTTTTTGAGTTAATTCAATAATCTTCATTTTAAACACAACATATTGCATAAAATCTGTTTTATTAAGTTTAGCTCCTACGGGGGGGAGGGGAGGGGGGGAATTATGTGTTTAAACCCAATGGTCGGGCTTAAACGCGTCTTTTGCCCATTTCTCTTTATGTGACATTTTGAATGGCCTATTTCTTTTATGTGGGTAGGCCAGATAAAAAAATGTGAGCAAGGGTGTGTGTTTCGCCGTGCCGAGCTGTGACGTCACTAAGGGTTTTTTACATTTCATTTATTTTCTCCATAAATATTGCTTTAAAAATTCTAAAACTATTTTTCTCGCACTTCTGAAGGGCAAAACTAGAAACGATGACGTCACATATTTTACGATTTATATCTAGTAATAATTATTGAATTGGAACTGACGAATTTAGGACCCCTCCACACGTCGTCGACCCCCTTAACGTGTGACGTAATTTATGGATGGCCCCAAATGGACCTCTGTCGCAAAAGTTACAAATCTGTTTTTCGCAAATGTATTGAAAAACGTCGAATGGTACAACTTTATTAATAATAATAGTATTTTTTTACAATTAATAAGCTATTGTTAGGTATTTGTATTCATTTTCATTTTTCATTCAATTTGAAGATACCTAAATTATCAAAGAAAATGTTCTAAATACAATGTATTGCGACTCCATCGTTTCTCTATTCTTCTTCTTTAAACTTTCGATGAAACCTCACAGGCGTTTGGCGCGAATATCAAACTTTACGATTGAAGGCTGAATGTCAGTGCGGGGTAAGGGGGGTGAGTGGGCGGGAACTGTTAAAAAAATTTTTTACGAGGTATCGTCTTAAGACTGTTTGACAATAATATTATTAATATACATATATAATATAAGCCGCACAGTTCCGGTTAAGAATAGGATTGTCCCATCTCATCCCGTGGGTTTCGTAGAAGGCGATAGAGGGAAGTTTTAGGGACCCGGTGCAGACCATCGCACAAAGGGTCACTCGAATGGCAGCGAGGAAACTGTCAACAACAGCATTCCCAAGGAGGGTTGGTGTCAGGCAGGCGGCCGACCGTAAAACTTTGCCTAAACCTAATGCAGTATGTATTACATGCTGCGCCGACCCCAATAGTGGTCGTTCTACGAGCGCAAAATTTTATTTTGTGTAGAGCACTACAAATAAATTGGGATAAGGACAGGAGGATGATGATGACAATAATATCATTATCAAAAATAATATTATCTGTGTATTGTTTTATTTCAAATAGAATCATTTGTGAACACATCTAATTTAATTTTCCTATTTTCTCCTTGATTTTTTTTTTGTGATAGTCCATAACAATGTTTTGAATTTTGCGAAACTTTCATACAGGACCTAGTGGCTCTGTGAGCTGTAGACCTCGCGTGTATGAAAATAAAATGTGTTTTTTTTTCTATATAATTAACGAACCTGCTCACGAAATTTCAGAAAAATTGGTTGAGAAGCGACCTGTAGAGGAGAGGAAACGGTCAGACATACGAAAGCATTTTTTATCCAAACTGAAGCAGAGACGCTTAGCGCTCACTCGGGCGAAAAGGAACCTGAAAGCCATGATCATATTCTGCTGGTCCAGCATAATTATCGTCATGATACTGAACACCTGTTTTGCATGAACTTTTTGTTTTATATTACGTTTGTGGCCTCAATAGAGTTTTCATTCAAACCCGTAGACTCGAAGCAGCGGTGTTAGGACCCATCTGCACTGGCTTAGAGTGGCTACATCAGGGATGCCAGCTAAACTGAGCCTAGTTTTTATTCACTGATCTGATATAAATCTTATGATTATTATACTAAAAAAATCGACTCCCCACAGCATCTAAGTCGGGAATCAAACCCGCACCCTTGGGATTCCGACCCAATGCACTGACCAATTTATATGCTACCGAGTATAAAATTAAGATTGTGAATACCTAAAATCTAAAAATTCAATGATATAAATAAATCTTATTTGAGAACTTTTGACCGGCCAGATAGAATCGGACCGAGGCTGTAGTATCATTACACCTCATCATCATCATCATATCAGCCGCACGACATCCACGGCTGGGTATAGGCTTCCCCCAAGGATCTCCACGACGATCAGTAAAACCATTAAAGGGTCTTCTAAAAACACATTAATTCAACTACGTGACAATCATGTGATAACCTATAATATTGTATTTCCTTTTATCAAAACTCTCATTAAATTAATAATTCTATGTAGAGACGAGAAACAATTTAAATGTAGAACGCGTGATAATAACGATTTCTGTTAAATGTTGAGCAAAATATAATTATTGTTGATATAAATTACTTATTATATCCTTTCAACCAATTCCATATCTTTCATTTACACTAGAGCGGAACCACAGCTGTTTCATATTCAAATAATGGGAGGTTCCCGGCTTTTCGATCTGGCAACCCTGTTAAAGGCCCGTTCCTGTAAGTCTTTGTTGACAGCTGGACTCTAAATTATCGGCAGCTGCGGTAAGCTCATTTATTTTAGGATCACCCTGTTTGCCTGGCTGTATGCTAATGTGTTCCTTTGTTTTATAAAAATGTTATGTCAGAGAAATATCTCATTATATATATAAGTCATTAATTACTCATTATCATTTATGGATAAATTTTCTCATTTTCATTAAGTCACTTGAGTCACCTTTTATTGGCACAAATTGATGGTAATTAGGATTCGTTTTCAATATCCTTGAAGTTTATTATAATTTATCGGTTTTTTGGTTATTAGAAATAAAATTGATTATGGAAAAAGTATACAGCCCAAAATGCAATTATTCTTTATAATATGTATATACAAATATCGTCGATTTTTTTTTAAATGTTTTTAGTAGTTAAGATTTTATCTTTCTTTTGTTGTTTTAATTAAATTTTGATGTTTCAGCGGTTTCTGAAAAAAAAACTTAAAACATAGAAAAGTCTTCACTTGTACCTACTTAAATTTTTGTTGAAGTTTGAATACAAAGTAGACAATCGGAATAAAAACTTATTTGCAAAACAAAAGAGATATTTAAGGAAAAAGTTTAACGGGATTCTTTAAACAGGCACTTCTTTCTTATAGCATAAGTTTGTTCGGAAGAGGGGAAACGGCTTTCCTATACATTTGTTTTTGTTTGTAGAGTTTTATCCGATAGGAAAACGTTATGGAACTGATGACGCTTAAACTTTGCAGTTTTAGTTTCTACAGGTAGCTTTTGCGAAGGATCTTCATCCAAATCCTATCCAAAAAATATTTTTGATATCATTTACACAGTTTATACATAATTTTACTACGTATACTACTATCATTTGTACTATCACAGTCAACGATATCGAAAAGCAGCCGAAACTCAAGCGACAATTTGTTTGCGAAACACTGAACATTTTAAATTGTTTTAAGAATGTAGTATAATTATATATTTTCTATAAATTAATATACAGGATCATTCCACCATCCAAATGATATCTGGCAAATACCTTCGACAAAAAACCCAAGAATGTATAGCATTTCTGTTTTTTCCAAATTTAAGACTTGTAATTAGTAAGTCGTAGAAAATATTCAGATTTAAACAAAGCTTTATATTTTGAGAGTTTTTTTGTGTTTGAAACTTATTTTTTTTGGTGACCCCGACACTATTACAGCAACACTAGTTACACAGCCAAAACGTTTCGATAACTGCGCTAGTGATTAATCGGTGTTCTACCGAAATACCGAAATGCACTAAAAACATAAAGTCGAATCTCCAGCGACAATTTTTTTTAAACATTTAACAAAATCTATCAATCAACACACAGGATCATACTTTTTTTGCTTTAGAGCCAAAACGGAAGAAATGTGCATATGTCGTAACAAAACGCTGTTTGATAGTTGACTGACAGAGACAGTTGACTGACAGTAAAAGTGACAGACCGCCACAGGCCGACCAATCGGCTTTCGCGTTTTCTTCGTGTTCTGTCAATTGACTGTCAATGTCAGTCATTCAAGATGACATTGATGACACGCGTATGTTCCGAAACCACAGAGTATCAATGACAAAGATGTCTTTTTAATCAAAATACTTTCGATTTTTCAGAAATTAATTTAAGCGAAATGAAGGAGATTAAAAGTAAAGTTTCTACTGTTTTATGATTCTAATAATAAACAGAATTATTCTTATACACTTTTGGGTCTGATGTGCCTGATGTCCTTTTAAGGATGTGTTTAGTCCATGAATCTAAACAATTTTCTCCAAGAAACATGTGCCGAATTTCGCCACAAAATTTTGGTCATCCATCTCTGTGTAAACTGATCACGTGATCTCTTTGATTTGTATGGATAGTCGTTTTATTTTTTGCATATTTGACACATCCTCAGAATTTGGATGGTGAATTTAGATTGACCCTGTATACTGTGTCGCTACCGAGCGAGCGTAACGTCATTTAGTAGTTAGATTTGGTACAGTAATCATAGTTTCTGGTACGGCTCAGATATAACTGGATTGTTCATGTTACTTATACGACTAATCAGTAAAGCTCAAATGTCAAATAACAGTGCAATTGTTGCCAATCAACAAAAAGCGGTCTTATCACAAGTTTGATTAGTATTGTAAAAAACCACTGATGGATTGGAAAAAAATATGAAAAAAAATCAACGAAAATAAAATGAACTCCATCTTTTATAATTTTTGATATGGAATCGAAAAGAAACTACATTAAATAATGATCTTAGTTTTAAATACTTGAAAAAAATACTTAAAAATATGAAATAAATTGTCCAAAACCAATCAATATTATTGTTTTTATTGACGTTAATAGAATAAACTATGTCGGTATTTACACCATGTACCTGTTTATTTTTGAGACTCCGATATTTCGGCGCACTCGCGACTGCACCTGCCGAGATCAAACTATGGAAAAGGTACGTTGATGATGTTCTCTGCATAATGAAGGAAAACAAACAGGATGTGGAAGGTTATCTGGCATATTTAAACAACATTCATCCGAAAATAAAACTAACCTGTGAGATGGAGGTAGACAGAAGCTTAGCATTCCTAGATGTCAAGATTAATGTGCGCGCTGACGGTACACTCAGCCACTCTGTATACAGAAAACCCACACACACAGATCGTTACCTCAAAGCTGCTTCGCATCATCATCCTAAGCACCTAAACTCTGTCGTGGCATCACTAACAAACCGTGCATATGATCTTTGTAATGATGAACACCTGGACAAAGAGTTACAACACGTGCGCCATGTCCTGCAGAGCAATGGATATTCAGGAAAGCTTCCACCTAGACACACGAAAAAGCACCAGTTACAGAGGCAGGATGTAGATAGACAGCCAGTATTTTTGCCATATGTAAAGGGAGTGACAGATAAGGTCTCAAATATTTTGAAAAAGTACGCAATAAAAACTATCTTCACTCCTTTGAAAAAGGTATCGCAATGTCTACGGTCCCCGAAAGATAGTTTTCCTTTGGAAAAACCTGGCGTTTATAAGATCGACTGCAGTTGTGGTAGCTCATATATCGGCCAAACTAAACGCACAATAGCATGCCGTATAAAGGAGCACATAAAAGCGGTCAAAAACAACGATACGCAAAAATCGGCCATCGGCCATCGGCTGAACATTTAATTCATTCGGACACAAATCACTGGAGCGAGTTACATAACCCCCAGATTATTTCAACAGAACGCCACTACATAACGAGAATGGTCAGGTAAGCGATTGAAATTACCAAATACAAAAATTTCAATCATGAGGATGGGTTTAAATTGTCGAGTGTCTGGAATCCAGTAGTCCGGTTGTGTAAAAACAACAAAAATAAAAAAAGTGCCGTTTTGCGTACAGATACAGTGAGTGTCGTGTGTCGAGAACAAATTCGAGTGAATAGTGAGTTTGCAGACAGTGGTACCGGTATCGAACGTAGTAATAAAAGAACTAGACGGAGGGTAGACCGATTCGTCTGCCAATAACATCTACCCGCACGCAACAATCGACAGTTCTTCCATGATCACGGCGCATGCAACTGCGCCGAAATATCAGAGTCTCAAAAATAAACAGGTACATGGTGTAAATCCCGACATAGTTTATTCTATTAACAATCAATATTATTATTGTTTTCGGAATGAATATAACTTGAAAAATCCAATCAAAAAGTCTTGATAAATAAAAGTCTAGAAAAAAAAGCTACAAATAAATACCAAAAGGGGAAAAAACATGACAAAAAGAAATCTCATCCAAAGATGAAAGTGTCAAGGAAACTCGTTCAATAAATATCGAAACTCTTATCAAAACACACTTAATTCCTTCATACCGTCCACCGGGAGTTCTTCCTAATAAATGTTTAACCGACCATTCGGAGATATTTCCAATAAAAAAAACTCATAACACTGAGCGGACAGAAGCGAGGGTCAGATTTTTATAGCTGCAATTATTTATAGAAATGATTTTCGGATAATCACAAACAATATATTTTTTGATATAAGAATTTTTAGATTTGTTTTAGAGTCAGTCGCCAAGCGACAAATTATCCAATGTTTAATCGCAATTAGACTAAACATTGGATAATTTAGACGCATAATCAATGATACGATTGCTTGGACGAATTAACCACGATTGTAATAATTGTAAATCATACTGACCATTTTAATTTATTTTATTTGCCTGATTATAAGAGTCAAAGTAACTTTCAACTAGGGTTACCAAAAATGCGTAGAAATTTTGATTTTTAGGCAGTTTGATGAGGATGCATGTTTAAAATAAAATAACGGCCGCGCAACGCAAATTTTAGTCAGTTTCATCCATTATTTTGTAATCTGTGGTTTCATACGCGAAATTAAAAAATGCCTGTCTCAGCTTTATGCCGGCCGCACGCCTGTCAAAGCAGTAAATGCCTGTCAAATTCGGCAAATGCCTGACAAATGGTAAACCTACTTTCAACTGACTTAAAATATTGAGTCACCAAAATAAGCAGAGCTTGTAACATCGATTCTAAATAACCGATCTAATTCAAAGAAATATTACAGACAAAATTATATTTTTGTCTGTAATATTTTTATTCGTGTGCAATAAAGCGTAGTTTCTTATATTATGATTTAAATAAAATAAAAATAACTAATTACGATGTGTATGCAAATATTTTAAGCAGAGCTTGTTATATTTTTTCTGTAATATTTTTATTCGAGTGCAATAAAGCGTAGTTTATTATTATAATTAAAAAAAAAAGTAATTACAATGTTGTATGCAAATTATATTTGTCGCTTTTGCAGCCACGTTTACTAACCCTATGGAGCAACAACTGTCTTTCATAAACTAAATCCATACACCGAATTACTCACACTAATTATTTAGTTCCAAACTAACTACCGCTTTTGACGAATATAATACAATATTACATAATATGATATACTAGTTAAAACTTTATCAGGGATGTCTCAAATCAGCACTAATAATTTATATCTCATTTAAGCTTTGTTTAAGTCTTGTGTAACCTTAATCTTTATTTTATGGCCAACCCAAGGGACAATTTTTCGAACAACATGGCGGCGTATGTTGTCTAGGCCTGCTAATAAAATGCAGACGTGTTTGTCCGTGTCCATGAAGTTAACTTAATGACAACCCTACGGATAAAGTTTAATGCTTAGTTAGGGAGTTCGAGAAATATATATTTGCGGATAGAAAAGAAAAGCAACAGAATATGGCTACCTACATTAATCCAAATTAAATAGAAAAACTATATTTTTTCTACATATAAAAGTCAATATTGAAAGCTCATTTGGATTTTTTTCTATACTATGGAATGCGTAATGTGTCACGTTCTATTCTGTGTGTAGCAAAAATAAGATAATCAGTAGAAAGTTTAGTAACAGAAGTGATTCCGTTAGAAAAATAATGTAAGCATCGACGCAAGTGAAAAAAGATTCCTCCTATATACATCGTGTATCAAAAAATCCTGTCAGATCCTGAAAAAGGTGATAGTGTTGCTAAAACTGAACATTCTTCAAGGAACATACGTCAAAAAACGATTTTTTTATTTTATAGTAAGTCGGTCAGCTGACCAATACATTTTGTATGAAGTATGAAACATTTTTTTCGTTTTCGACCTATGTAATAGAGAAAGTTGTTTAATTTCACCAAAACTATCACCTTTTTCAGGATCTGACAGAGTTTTTTTTGATACACGATGTATTTAGTCAGCCTCTACTGAATATGTAATTTTTATTTAAAAACTTTGGCATTTTACTTAAAAAAAACTCATTTAATAAAAATTAACCCTCTATGAATCTTATATAATTAAGTATCGGTGGACATTCAAATTATTTCGGTAATAAATTCAGCTGACTTTTCCAGACTTCAATTCCATTGGGAGATACTGTTAATTAGGCTGCTTCTTTAGCAGTCACTTTTCCAAAATCCCAAAAGGTTTTGTTCCCTTTTTTTAAATTTTATTTTGAACAAAAGCTATCTAAGAGAATAATTATTTGATCGAAAAGGTGCTGTTACAGTTCTCATTATGCCTCTGTTTCCAACAGTGTGCAGGACTTTCAAACCTAAGTAACCAGTAACGGTAGAGTATAGGCCTGAGTGTAAGTTTTAAAATGTGCAAACTCCAAACGTTAACTACCGCGTTCCAGTAATATGATAGGCCTTAATGCTATGACCATAAGTTCTAAATTCAAAATCTTAACGCAAACGCGACACTGACGTTTGTCCATTTGAAAACTTATACTCAAGCCTCAGTATTTTCGGTATCGGTTGTAACTTGTAAGACTACGCCACGCCCGCCCACCACTGCCCGCCGCCCGCCGGCCGCCGCCCGCCGCGCTGCCGGTGCGTAGTCTTGCTACGAAAATATGTAGCGGACTACGCGTAACGTTTACCTACGTCTAGCTAGATCATACCACGGGGCGTTCAACCTTCGCTCACGAATTTCACGCACACGCTTTATTTTGTTTGACCAAAAACCCAGCCAGTTAACTGAAGGGCGTGAATTCAAATAACAATGTCAATTTAATTCTCTTCATAGTTAAATAGACAGTCTGAAATTTAATTTACAAGTTATGTATGGCCTGCATTGTGAGAGACTTTACTGGATGTTTTTCTCATCCATCGCATCGCTCAGCACATCTCCGCACATCACAATACTTACAAGTAGCAAAATAGATGCTAAATGAAGGGCATGTTAAAATAATAAAAAAAATTGTTGTGCATTCCATCTACACTCAAGAGTTGAAATAAGCATTAATTTATTATTTGTTTTCAACGCGACAACTTCACATTTACTTCTTTTTTTTTCATTTTTCATTTTCATTTCTAAATTCAGTTTTTCTTATAAGAAAGATAATTTAACTCTGATCAAATAACGCTTCGCAAAAAAGCTAGTTAGCACAGAAAATCCATCTCAAAAAGCTTTACATGTTCCAGGCTAAGCTTTTGACTGGTCGACAACAGCCTCACGACACGACACGACAGAAGGAAAAAACCTCTAACAAAACGGCTGTTGGGGCCGTCAGCCAGTCACCCTGACAAGGGTTCCAAAAGGGAATTTAAAACATTAAACTTTTTTTATAAGCTATTTCGACAACCACATTCTAGCGAATACCCCATCTCATTTAAAACAAATGTGATTGGAATCCTTACGTGTATCTACTGACATCTTAATTGAGTAGGTCCGAACTTAAGAGTTTTTAAGAAAACAGTCTACTAGTTAGTGGCGACGTTTTGATACAAAATTTACCACGATATAATAAATCCTAATTTTCTTAAGCAAATTTTTTTTTATGTTACTTAGTATTAATTTTTATATATAACTCCAAGCCTTTCATTTATTGTTTTAAGCTCAGCCGTGGAGAATATAACAACTTTATCACTGTACACCAGCTTCATAACAGGGTGCAGATAAGCGCTTAATTAAACACACACTGCCCTGAAAGGGCTCGACAATATGAGAGGCAAACGGAATGAACCTCCACATGTCATGTTATAAGACTTTAAGATCTCAACACACTCAAAGGCAAAAGACAAAAGAATTTGAAAGCCCACACAAGTATTATATGACTTTAAGATCCCAATTCCCGACTTGCTCCAAAGAGAGAAAGGAATGCAAAAGAATTCTCATTAAAATTTAGCTATCTATTTATTCTTTATTTTATTTTATTGAATAAATTAACATTTTCAGTTTCAATTGAGGTTGGTGGGTGTATATTGTTTTGTAGGCACATTCTAAGTCAATTTGAATTCAAATACATGTTGTTAAAAAAAATTAGGGCGTGAATGATCTTTGAGGGATTTCAATGTTTCAAATTCACACTTTTCAAAGACAAATTTTTGGCAAACAATAAACTTTTAATATTGGAAAACGAAGTAAGTATATTTTTATGATTTATCATCAAGTTACGTAAAGTCATGGAAATAACAAACATATAGTATAGGAAAAACCTAAAATGTTATGTCAATACCTAGATCAATAAAGTAATTTTCTACGAGAGTGGAAAAAGGAAAAAAAGATTTTATATCACGATACGCGGAACATTTTATAAACGAATCTTTAACTGCCTTATATTTTATTAACCTTAAAATTGCCGCCGCGTTTACTTCAACCTAATACCTACCCGCCGTATCATAATTTCCCAGCCGGCATAAAACGTAATACGTTACATATTTATCGAGTGTTGCCGCCAACCTCGCACGGTTTCCTATGGGAAATCGTAGCTAATGACACTCGCTACTCGTAACAAATGGAATTATTAATATGCGATCTGTATTGTATGTGATTGGCTAATTTATATGTAATTTAACTAGCTTCTGCCCGCGACTTCGTCCGCGTGGATGTTAGAGAAAATCCTAAGAGAACCTTCAACCAGGATCTGACCAGTCATTTTTACGTTTCCCGTTCCGGTTCCCGTTCCCGTTCTGTTCCCGTCCCTTTCCTGTCCCGTTCCCGTACCCCTTCCGTTGCCATTCCCGTTCCCGTACCGTTACCGTCCCGTTCTCGTTCCCGTTCCCGTACCGTTCTCGTCCCGTTCCGTTCCCGTTTCATTCCCGTTCCATTCCCGTTCCCATTCCATTCCCGTTCCGTTCCCATTCCGTCCCGTTCCGTTCCCGTCCCGTACCCCTTCCGTTCCCGTCCCGTACCCCTTCCGTTCCCGTTCCCATTCCGTTCCCGTTCCGTTCCCATTCCGTCCCGTTCCGTTCCCGTCCCGTACCCCATCCGTTCCCATTTCCGTTCCCGTCCCGTTCTCGTTCCCGTTCCCGTTCGCATCCCGTTCTCGTCCCGTTCCCGTATCGCTCCCGTTCCGTTCCCGTTCCTTCCCCCTCCGTTCCCGTCCCGTTCCCGTGCCGTTCCTTTCCCGTTCCCGTCCCGTTTTGTTCCCTTTCCGTTCCCGTTTCATTCGCGATCTCTTCCCGTTCCGTCTCCGTTCCGTCCCGTCCCGTTCTCGTCCTATTCCCGTTCCCGTTCCAGTTCCCGTGCCCGTGCCCTTGCCCGTTCCCGTTCCCGTTCCCTGGATGTGCATGTCCAGGTCCAGGTCCATGATGTGTCATGTCCACCGTGTTGGACTTCAAAATAAATGTCATTTTCGCAATCACCATCCCATGAAACCTCAAGAACGACATCCAAATCGATTTTCATGTTTACTTACCCCATTTACACCCTAAGGGATGATTTTCAAAATAACAAAATATGTGTTTGCCTATTTATTTTTAGATGTGCTCCTACGAAGTTCAAAGTTGTAATGTCTATTTTATATTATATTTCCATACAAAATTGGAACCCCATTTATTTATTTATTTATATTTATATAGGGGTTAAACCATGTCCACCGTGTCAGACTTCAAAATAAATCTCATTTTCGCAATCACCATCCCAAAAAACCTCAAGAACGACATCCACATCGATTTTTATGTTTACTCACCCCTATTTACCCCCTAAGGGGTTGATTTTCAAAATCACAAAATATATGTTTGTTTATTTATTTTTAGACGTGCTCCTACGAAGTTTAAAGTTGTAATGTCCATTTAATATTTTTTTCCATACAAAATTTGAACCCCATTTTCACCCCTTGAGGGGTTAAATCATGTCCACCGTGTTGGACTTCAAAATAAATGTCATTTTTGCAATCGTCATCCCAGAAAACGCCAAAAACGACATCCATATCTATTTTTAGGTTTACTCACCCCATCCACCCCTAAGGGGTTGGTTTTTAAAATCACAAAATATATGTTTGCTTATTTATTTTTAGACGTGCTCCTTCGAAGTTTAAAGTTGTAATGTCCATTTAATATTATTTTTCCATACAAAATTTGAACCCCATTTTCACCCCCTGAGGGATTAAATCATGTCCACCGTGTTAGACTTTTAAATAAATGTCATTTTTGCAATCGTCATCCCAGAAAACCCCAATAACGATATCCATGTCTATTTTTAGGTTTTTTTACCCCTTTTCACCCCCATTTCATCCCCGTAGGGGTTGAAATACTAACAATAACAATATACGTTGCGTTAGATTCCCAGCCATAAGCCTAAATTATATATTTAGCAATTTTTACTTCGAAAATAAAGGATTTTCTTCAATTCACAACTTCATCCCCCTTTTGACCCCTTCGGGGGTAGAATTTTGAAAAACGCCGAGACCCGTATTTATTAATTTTCAATCGACAGACTAAACACAAAATTTGATGATCCTAGCTTCAAAACTGAGCGACTTTCATACAAACTTTCATCCCTTATTTCATCCCCTTAGGGGTAGAATTTTCAAAAATCCTTCCTTAGTGGATGCCTACACTGTATAAGGTATCTGTGTGCAAAATTTCAAGTTTCTAGGTCCAGCGGTTTGGGCTGCGCGTTGATAGATCAGTCATTCAGTTTACGATTTTATATATTAAGATGTTATACTATCTTTATTGTGCTGCCATAAAAGATAGGTAGGTATGATTATTATAACGTTACGTAAAATTAAAAGAATTACGCAATTAGAAGGTTGTGTTTTGTTTGTTCTTCATGTGTTGAAAACTTAAATATTTTTCTTTTTAACGAGTTCAGAGCCGAGCTGAAAATCGATTTCGGTTTTCAGAGGCCAATTTAGTTTTTTTATTTTATTATCCCTGACTTCCTGACATAATTTTTATACCAAAAGTCCTATGCAGATTAACCCAAAGGTACTGATCGATTTGTGAGGGCCAGCAGAATCTAACGCGATAGTAAAATGTATGAAAACGTAAATACTCACAGATCACACATACACTGGCCCTGGAGTAAGGGGTGACAGAGTATGTGTGTACACCTGTGGATACACTGGCCTTGGGATAAAGACATTGGGTGTATACTAGAAGATACAACTACGTTGGTCGTGTAAAAATGCCGTTAATAATCATGTCGTAAAACTCGCCATTTCTACTATCTCTAAAATACTGGTTCAAGTTTAGTTCTAAATAAATCACCACTACACAAAACCCACTCACACCGATCATACATATATAATCAGGTGCACTCCTGTCGACGCTGTCCGCGTGTAACACAATAATGCATGCGGCAATCGCATTACGCCCCGACTCGGGGTAACGTCATTATTCTCTCAAGATTAACCCGCTGCCGCTTAGCTACGGAGATAGGGTTAAGTATACCTGTATAATACCTATAGTTAGGCTTGGTTATCCTTGCTTCAATTTTATACTTTGTGTACTTACTTTCTTGTTTTTAGGGTTCCGTGCCCAAAGGGTAAAAACGGGACCCTATTACTAAGACTCCGCTGTCCGTCTGTCTGTCTGTCTGTCACCAGGCTGTATCTCAAGAACCGTGATAACTAGAAGGTTGAAATTTTCACATATTTCTGTTGCCGCTATAACAACAAATACTAAAATCAAAATAAAAAAATATTTAAAGGGGGCTCCCATACAACAAACATGTTTTTTTTTGTCGTTTTTTGCTCGATATTAATAACGACAACAGGTAGACAGTTAAAATTTTCACAGATGATGTATTTATTTTGCCGCTATAACAACAAATACTAAAAACAAAGTAAAAAAAATATTTAAAGGGGGCTCCCATACAACAAAAATATTTTTTTGCCGTTTTTAGCTCGATATTAATAACGACAACGGGTAGACAGTTAAAATTTTCACAGATGATGTATTTCTGTTGCCGCTATAACAACAAATACTAAAAACAAAATAAAATAAATATTTAAGGGGGGCTCCCATACAACAAACGTGATTTTTTGCCGTTTTTTGGTACGGAACCCTTCGTGCGTGACTCCACTTGGCCGGTTTTAATATTCTGGAGTTAATCAACTTAAGAAATATTTTACAGTTTTTAATGACTCTCAAATTGATTTAATTTTAGTTTCAAACAGTTGCAAAATTACTTAGTGTAGAAAATATAGTACCTATGCAATTGTAGGAGAATGGTATGCCACTTTAGGAAGGCCAAATGGAAGATCTTCCTCTGGGATGGGTGTCATTAGCCTGGGACCGCGGTCCAACCGATATAATGGCGTAGGTAGATGCCGCTACACTTATAGTTTTATTTCTATGACACTTGTCATAGATATAAAACTAAGTGTAGCGGCATCTACTTAAAGTACTTACTTTACACCCAGTATACGAAAATACCTACATTAGCGTGCAGTATGCACACCGCTATCAACAGCGCCAGGCTGCACACCAGCGTCACGCACAGCGCCGATACGAACAACGAGTGCTTCAGCCGCACGCAGTACCGTCGATACAGAGCTTCCAACTCCAGCTCTGTACCTTCTTCCTCTGTGAAGAGAAAAAAGGAATACTTTAAAAACAAAACCTTACTTCCCGTTTTCTGACAACACATTGACTTTTTTGTGGTTCTACCCAAATATTTAGTTTAATTATTATGATTTGGTTTATTTATTAGTACTTAATAAGTTAAGATAATTTTAAAACACTTTCAAAATAAACCTTCTTCAGCTTTTACTGCGTATCCGAAGTAAAAACTAATGAATGATGATCACAGAACAGTTTGAACTTTTACCATTATGACTTATGGGTTGGTAAATCTTAAGTTTTACTGGTAAATCTTATCTTAATCTTTCTTTACATAAGTTCGGGGTTTTAGAGGCCTCGCAAACTGCAGACTTTCTATCGGCCAATAGTTGGGTCGGACCTTTTTTAATATGAAGAATCGGCCAATACCAAATCGTAGTAAAGTGCGCACTTGCATACTTCTTCATACTGACTGAAGGCCCGACCAAACTATCGGCCGATAGAAAATCGGTAGTTTGCGGGGGCTCTTACAGTCAACAAATACACCGATCATCATGTTAATGTTTCTGTAACATATTTGCTGTACAGCAGAAAAGATGCAAAATATATTTTGTAAGTCTCTTTACGATTCAGGTGACGTTGTTGTTGACTGAGTAATAATCTAATTATGAATTCACAGGAATTACAAAATCAAAGACAATAAAGTAATGTTATGAAAAGACCTCCACAGTTTTGTCGAGGCCACATCTCGTCCGCTGGCGCAGTTTGTTTCAGGCTTAGAATAATAACACCTAGAACGATAGTTCTCTACAAAGCGCACTGTCAAAAGTGAGGCAACTAAAACGGCCAAAATGGCTCTGTTTTCAGATTTTTATTCTCCATTATTAACCAATCATACCGAATAAGTACAAAACAGTTTCAATTTTTTTACATTTAGGAGATTAGCTACTAAATTATTGGATTTTTAATTACGATTAGGTAACGTATTGAAGGATATAAATCTGAAAACTAAGCCATTTTGGCTTAGTATTCCTTTTATTAATTGAACTGTTGAAGTGTGTTTTTTGTGTCATCTCAATAGCGTATTTACCCCGCATTTCCTGAATCGGGAATGTCCGAAAAAAACAAATTGGCTGAATATTTTTCTATAGGTAGGAATAAGGGCCCTTAGTAATAGAAAAAAGTTTCATAATTTTCGGATGCATGAAACAATTTAAAAAAAACAAAGTCTCTTCGACTTCACAAATGTATGAAAGTAACAGCAGAATGGAGATTATACCTTTGCCACCACCTGCCACAACCACAACATGGTATTAAAAAAAAGATTCAAGACAAAATGGCAAAACTTTTTTTTTAAATACGTGTAGTGTTTGTGGCAGTTAGCGGCAAAGGTACAATCTCCATTCTGCTGTTACTTTCATACATTTGTGAAGTCGAAGAGACTTTGATTTTTTTTTTTTACCCAACCGAAAATTCTGAAACTTTTTTCTATTACTAAGGGACCTTATTCCTACCTATAGAAAAATATTCAGCCAATTTGATTTTTTTCGGACATTCCCCATTGACCCCTTTTATTTCCCTTTTATCTTTTTAACGCTTTAAGCGTTTAATTATAGTAACTGTTATATTAATTAAATCAAACAATTATGAATTGAAAGCTCATTAAATGTACTTTCAATAGATATTAACATTTACACAATAAAACGTTAGCTAACTTTAGCGCATGTGGCCAAGTCTAAACTTATTTTCGAAGAGGTGCGATTTTTCTGACATCGAGTGTAGTTACCACAAAAAAGATTAAAAAAAATGTTTTTAAAAAAGAAGAAAAACCTCCTTCAAAAACCTTAAAGTAAAAACAATAACAGCTTCAAGATGAAATAGCTCTAAAAAGCAAGAGATAATAATAAAATCACCAATACGCATGTCAAACGTCTGTTGAAGTCGGGTGAGGCTGGATGAAGGACAACTTTTTTTTCAAAATCCCCACCCGACTTCATAAGACGATCTATTCCCCACTCATCCGGATGAATTTTAATAAATATTGAAATACCTATAGCAATTTCCCTATTCATCCGAAGACCCGAAGGTATGCCCCACTCATCCGATTATTTTGTAAACGTAATATACTTAAAAATAAATAGGGTCGGCAAATAAAAGTGAAATTTAATTTTTTATTAGTTGTTGGTTCAAATTAAATAAACAGTAGCACGAAAAAGTGAAATATAAAATTTATTATAAAAGTAACACATTTAGTCACATAATATTACCAACTTTTATTAGAGTTTTTTTTTTAAATGTTGTTTTTGTACTATTTCATTTGATATTAGCTTTACATGAACGCATGAATGAAATCAAATAATGTGCATTACATTTCCTTGCTACTTCACTGGGGGCACTTCAGAGGGGGAAAAGAGGGAGGGGGAAGAAGAGCGGTTGGCATCTGGCATTTTAGTATTCAGCGGGGTCGAATTTATAAGAAAACGTCATAGTTCACCAAAAAGTAATACGATTTGCTTCTATAACTTCACTTTTTCAAATTCTGGTCTAGTCTATTATGTAACTTAGTTTGTTTTATCTGTTGAAGATAAAATATGATTATAGTTTTAATGTCCCAGATAAATGCGCTGCTTTGTCAAGCTGGCAAACAAAAGATTTTAAAGACATACCACGAAGCACCTAAATAATTTGGTTTTTTATTGTTCTGTTGAAAATAAAATGTAATTATAGTTTTAATGATCCCGAAAAAGATTACTACTATTTATGAAAAGTGGAGAACATGCTGGAAGCCAAAATACGTTTTTTTTTTAAGATTTGTCTATATTAAATGAAAATTGACAAAAAAGACACAGAACAATTTTTCTGCAGTCTGTATCTTTTTCTTGTTCCATTAAACAATTTACATGCCGGATGAATGGGGAATCTTTTTTCGGATGAATGGGTAACAATTTATTTATATTTAAATTTCGGATGAGTGGGACATATTAACTCGGATGAATGGGGAATGAAAATAATTCGGATGAATTTTGCGGATGAATGGGGAATAGATCCATAAGACGTTTTTGTTTTGAATTTAAGGTTTTTGAAGGAGGTTTTTCTTTTTTCAAAGCTTTTTTTTCTAATAATATAAAATCAATGTATTAGAAATGGGTACTATACATATTTAAATAGCACATCACTACAAAGTTATCTAAAAGGGATGTTAGGTTAGGTCTCAACATCATTTCAATACGTAAAAGTAAACAGCAAAGCAATTTGTTTCCAATCTATCTTGGCCGGGGGTCTTCACTAAAACAGTTTGACAAATTGAAACGACTCTGTTGATTCGTGTGTGAGCAATTAGGCTCACTTTTAACGACTGTTTGCCTTGTGGAGTGATTAAGAAAATTACTGCGATACATGTATACAAAAAGAAGTAAAATATACCTTCTTTACAAGAGTTCTGTTGTTATATTCTAAGGCTTTGTTATTTTCCAAGTAGCTGCACAGATACATAAATTTATTCTGTTACTTTTCTTGTGGTGACTGGTAGCACAGTACTTACCTATATATTTTGAAAAAACTACGTACTTAATTTATAACGGGTGTAAAAAGACCCTCAACGAAGCTGAAGTGCATGCATTCCGCCCATCAACAGGATCATTTTTTTATTTTAGACTATACCTGGGAAACTAGTAGCTACGAAGTTATTGAAGGACAAATAAAAAAAAATTATGAAATCTTATTTACTTGTTATTTCCTAATTTTTGTCCAAAAAAACATCATAATTTTAAGTATTTCGTAACAAACAATGGCTTCAAAACGTCATCACTCAATGTATCTCATGAGCACGCACGTAAACGCTGCCTTTCAAATCGGCCGCACGCAGCTATGTAGCATACACTCGCAGGCACGGTCTGTTGTACGCGTTACATTGCGTGGTAATGTATGCAATGCTTTTTTTAACACCAAAAATTAAAATCGTTTCACAGCAATAATTTTGAACAGAAATGGTCCTGATGATGGGCAGAATACGTAGACCTCGGCTTCGTTGAGCGTCTTGTTACACCCGATATACTGTGCTAGTAGCGTCGAAAAAACAAGCAGGCATATTACATAAAAATAATCACGATAAGCGGACGATATTCGTCTCACTCCTTATCACTTAAAGTGTAAAACGAATAAGGTTCAATATCAAGTAAATTGAACGACAATGAGGGCTTTTCAAAGTGACATTTAAAAACAAAAATCAGTAACTATTTGCCTCACTAGATAGCGTTGATGGACAAGTGAAGTGTCAAAATTGGCTTTGAAAAATAAACGGCCAGCTTAAAAAAAGCAATTTTCATTTCTAGGCGTTCGTTGATTGTTAGCGGTGTTTTCGGTGTGTTTTTTTTGTCTACGTTTTCTACAGTTGACACTTGCCTGTTTATGAACGCCATCTAACGAGCTTACAGTTTGTCATTTTGAAAATTCTCATTAAATGATCCTGGTACTTTGATGATATTTTGTTTTGCGAAACAAAGTTGTAATTTTTCATGTCAAGGGTGAGATGGTGGTGTGACTACGAGGGTTAGGTTGGGAATAATATTTTTGCTTTTGGGGTTAGGTACGGAATAAAGGGATTATAGCGATTTTGGGTGTAAGAAGTTTTGCGAATTATTTTCAGTGGAAAATTATTTTGCTCGCTGTATAATGTAGAAAATCGGATAATCCGACAAAATCCGACGAGAGACGTATGTCTTTGGCGTTTATGATTTCCATAAAACAAGGCTTTATTTCCTTAACTATTAATACAACAGGATTCCATTCTATAAGTGGGTGGAAACAGACAAAAGCCTTTATGGCAAGCGGGTACGATGCCTTATAGGGCATTTACATAGGTCGATTTTCCGGGCGACTTGCTAGGTGACTTTAGTCGACTAGGGCTTTTATAGACAATCGCTTGTAAAATCGAATCGCCACCACATTAAAATTAACTTTGTTTTTCTTTTTTACAACAGATTGTCGAGAAAAAACACAGAACATAGAAGTAGATAGAAGTAGTATGAGCCCAATTTAGTATGAAAACCAGTGTAACCAAACAAACACATTAAACATCGAAGCCAAGCCCCCCACTTAATAGTTACATGCTACGCACACACACTTTGTGAACACGTAATTGGATGAAAAGTAAAAATGTGTAATATCCAGAAAGCCATAAATCACAAAGTTTATTTATTTAGATTCAGTCGTATTACCATAGCAACTTGGTACCAAATTAAATAATACGTATATTTATAATGCTGCTACTCAGCCGCTAGATGGCGCAAGCTAATTTCAATAGTGCGATTTACCACCTTATTCATTATATCATAAAGTACTTTAAGAAAATTTTATGAGATAAGGGAGACCGGGTTGGTTGCATTAAGGGCGGGGTGGACCTACCGATTTGACCTACCGGTAGGACCACGATATACAACTATGTACCCGTGGTCCTACTGGACTAGGGCTTTTTAGAATATCGTAGTGTCCGTATCGATAGATAAGTAATAAAGAACGATTACCAATTCCGAACCTAACCCAAAATCCTATATTTATTTTATGTTCAATTACGAAATAATGTTATATTCAGTCAAAAATACCAAGGCAACATGACTACAAGGAGTTGTTAAGATTTATATTTTTGAAAAATTAAAGAGCTAAAAGAAATGAAGACATATCTTCGCGGTACCAAATTAAATTCACTCCTCGTAAGTTATGTTGCCCTGGTACTTTTGACTGAATATTTAATTTTTTCATAATTTAATATAACATTTATTTGAAATCGATAAATAGCGATCCTAAATTATCGATACTTATTAAGCCCTAGCAGCCTTGTAGGAGAAGCAATTTTTATTAAATTGCCTTGAATGATTAAAATCCTTGACAATAAAAATGCTAGCTTGCCGCACTCGCCTGTAACGTACTACACTCGACGTCAGAAAAACCGCACCTCTTCGGCACTAAGTTTAGACTTGGCCATCTGCTATTGCTAGCTAACGTTTTATTGTGTAAATGTTGATATCTATTGAAAGTACATTTAATGAGCTTTCTTTTAATAAGTGTTTGATTTATTTAACATAACAGTTACCATAATTAAACGATTAAAGCGTTATTGCTAGCGCCACCACAAAAGGGAAATAAAAGGGGTCAATTCAGGAAATGCGGGTAAATTCGCTATCGAGATGATGGAGAAAACACACTTCAACAATTCAATTAAAAAAACGAATACCCAAGATGGATACTATTGCCCATGAAGTTATTCAAATATTGCAATAAAACTAGGCAATGTAATGTGCTCGGAAACTCAATCTCAGAAATTGATTCCGTTCGACGAGTATTCCAACGGTTTCTAAAGACTGTTGGCTATGTCCGAAGGGGAAGAAGTATATAATAACACTTATCATTAAATTATATGGGATTAAATTAACTTTGAAGAAAAGGTGCGGTTTTTCTGACGCCGAGTGTATTTATGAATTAAGTTGACTAAAATTACGTGCTGTTTTTGCGTGTTTTCAGTGGTGAGTGTATCAAATCAACTGTTACTTAGACGTTTATCATTTACCTATCAATTTTTTGCTATGGTGATAGATAATACTTTTCAACTCTTCACAGTCACAACTTTTCTCGGTCTCCCCTATTGAGTGACATTTCCGCCATTCTATATTTTAGTGTTTATGACACTTCAAGAATATGTCAAATTGTGCGTTGGAATATGGATCTTAAGTGTATGACGCATAAAGCCGGTTATTTATTGTTTTGAATTTTAAAAGGAAAATATCCGTTTAATTTTTAATTAAAATCAAAATTATTTAAATAAAGCTCGCCTCTGATATTTTATGCACCCGTTTGCTAAATGATATATGTGGATATCGATTTTGCTCTTTTGTATAATGCAACTCAGCATTTTTATATTATTTTTGAAGATGTTTTTGTTTGGCGTTCGTTCATACGACTGCCGGAGAAAAATTCAAAGATGTGCGGAGCTACGCAGATATGATGTTACACGGGTGCCGCCCACATGCGACTTCTACCCGGGGGAAAAATTTTTCTTTGTTCTGTGGAGAAAAAAAACTATCCGGCGTATCCGGCTAAAGTCACCTAAAGCTAGGGTTTCCTATTTCAAATTTCAAAAATTTTCAAATGTCAAAAATAATTTATTCAGTCTAGGCTGTTACAAGCACTTGTGAATGTCATAGAAGCTACGCCATCGGTTCGCAAACCCTAAGCGGGAGACCTTGTAACGAGAAGAACCGGCAAGAAACTCGTCAAGGGCTGCTTTTTTCTCCCTGTATATTTCATACACGGTAAAAACAGATTTCTTATAAAAAGACAAATTGCTTTGGCTTAAGACATATTTATTAAATCAAGAAAATGATCCTCTCCCTATAGACGCTAGACAATAATTTCTTCGTAATAGTAAATAATATTCCTAAAAATATTTAGTTGTTACAAGAATAATATATTTATTCCCAGACACGTGTTGTTTCATTCAAGACACCGTTATTTTGTACAGTCAAGTAAATGTATTCTTGATACGAAAAATCTTATATATCTCTTATAGACTAACTTTACTTAGAGTAAATTATAATTTTACTCATAATAAGTAAATGTTTAGTTGGCCTCAGTAATTACTGATTTTTGATGAAAAAAATAAATGGAGATTTTGTGTATTGAACGAAGATGAATATTTTGTTGTTGTTGTATATTAAGTGGAGATAATTAAAGAACACCGATGACTTCCTTTTCCTTGACTTCCTGACAAAAATCAAGGTAAAAGTGCTCGAAAGAGGAGTGGAGTCCGGGAAGCCGTTCCAAGTAGGACGCGACACCCAGAGGCAACAAACCCGATTGAGATTGACATAACAAAATTAATTCCGACTACTTAAAGAACTAGATAAAAATCTTAACACCGCGGGTCAGACCATGATGTCAACAAACCCACTAACTTAACTCTAACTTAAGTCATCTTAAGTTAAATACATTGCTTTCTTACATTACTATTATTTTTTTTAAGAAGAAAAGAAAATATACTCTCGACTTCAGGATAATAATCTTTGTTGAAGGATAAATTTCTCAAAGTAAAAATGTTATCGTGTTTATCGTAAACTATGATTACGTTGTTTCAAAATTTTAGTATTTCTCAGTTTAAAACAAAATTTTCATAAGCCGAACAAACTCATTTCTCAGAACAAGAAATACAATTTTGTTTTTGTTAAATTAAATATATTAAATTCGTACTCCAACTTATTATTAAATGATTTTGGGCCAAAATTGCATGTCTAAAAGTTAGACCGAATGTTTTGATTGAAGTAAATCTTTACTCAATTGTGTAATTTCTTATGCTAGACCTAAAACGAAAAAAAAATTAAAATGAGCACACATTTTATCTTAAATTAAATATTATGTACTTCATAAACAATAAACTTTCTCTTAATCGAAGAAAATGATTTTTGAAAAAAAAATATCTAAATCCAAGTAACTTGTAGTTGATTTAAGATGATTTTAATTTGATGCAAGAAGATGTACATTTCTTGATTTTAATTAAGTCAATTTAATTGATATAAGTTTAAATAAGCCTTGAAACAAAAATATTTCTCTTAATAATTAAGAAAAATATTGTCTGAGTGAAAGATGAGCACTAATTTTGTTTTAAAAATATTGCATTGGCCTAAGTAAATATATTTTTAGAATAACCAAATATTTCAAGAAATTGGTCTTTCTTATTTAAAGAAATCCTTTTTTACTGTGTACAGAGTCGTCAACATTGAAAAATGAGCTCCACATTTAAAGTGAGGTCATTTTCCATCACAATAATTAACAAAAGTTTGCACACAATGGGTAGGTAGGTTGAAATTAAATACCTACTACATATCGGATACGTAATGAGAGTAAATAACTTTCAACTAGTTGAGAAATCACTCTGTCTGCTACTCGAAAGTGCACCTAAGTAGGCAAAATTTACCAAAAAAACACATGTTACAAGACATGAAAAATAATAAAAAAAGTCTTTTTACGGACGTAAAAAGACGATATGACTTTACGGTGTCCAGCACCGCACCCTGATTATCTAAAAAGAAACTATTTAGCGACCGGTTGCATTTGACATACATTGCCACTTTTCTTTGGTATGTTTTTTTAACCCAAAAAGAAGTAGCAATGGATCACGATTATCTGTGAACTGCAACCAGTCGCTAGGTGGTTTTTAATTAGATAATCAGCCCGCCAGTCTCTAGAAAACCGCGGGCGTGACAAGCTAATTCAATATTCACAGCAGGTTATCTTGGTGACGGCCTCTCAGCTCGTGGTCACGACCGCTCAGTGGTTACAGAATTCGCTTGCCACACTGCCTGCCGCGGCAGACTGTAGCCGAGCCGTAAAGTCACCCGGAAAATCGACCCCTGTAAACAAATAGGTACCCCATAACGAACACAAAACTTCCGTAATATAAACGTCATGGATATTTTTAATTAAAAAATTTCCAATGTAAAAAAAAAAAATTAGGTTTAATTAGACAAACCGGCTGCGCACTTTTGCGTACTATCATTTTCCGCCGCTAAACCCGTAGCACAAAAATCTATACCGAGAAAAAAAAAGCTCCTAAAACATTCGATAGAGTAATTTTGTATGAGAAAGTACAGCGCCATCTACCGCCGAAAAGCGAAATGAAATTTTCTATAGATTATTACTTTATCGAGTACTTTTACATGCGTTTTTTCTCGAACGATGTTTGTGCCAGGCGCTAGGGGTACTGAAATATCATTCACTAGCTAGAGCGGTAATACCACAAAACAAAAAAAAATCCCCGATACAATTACTTGGCCGATGTCGAAAAGCGTGACAGCATGAACTTGACATGTTTGAAATTTTAAATGTTGCTAAACAACTCTTTAAGTACTAGTGGCTCTGTCTGTAGACCTCACGTTTGTAAAATTTTTGAACATTGTTTAAAAAAACTGAAATATGATTTTTTTGCAAATTTCGAAAAAGTGAATCGGCGCAATAATCCTAAATAATTGTCGAACCTGGTCACAAAATTTTACGAGAATCGGTTGAGAAATGCGACCTCTAGAGGAGAACAGACGGATAGCCGGACAGACATACGAAAGAATTTTTGCTCAAGCTGAAACGGAGACGCTTCACTCGAGAAAGTCTTTGTGTTCCAGTCAGAAGACACAAGAGATACTCTCAACTCTTCAAGGATTCTGTTCACTTATTTTGTTGCGCAAGGAACTCCTTGGTAATTGCTATAGTAATGCTATAGTAGAAGTAATATAATTAATAAGTCTATGTTGTTGCCTGGTTGTTGCCAATAATCCTGTCACCCTGTTGTAATTATCTGGTAACGATATATTCAAGTTTGTAAATATCGTTACTTATGGCTATTACAGCTGGTAAGTTTCTTGCGCCCGTTCTTCTTGTCAGCTAAAAAAGTCTGGAACGGGTGGTAGGAAAATATTTACGATTCAAAAGTACTTAATAATTAAGTTTATTTGAATAAAGCTTATTTGACTTTGACTTTGACTATAGTTCTGAATGTAGGCAGGGTTGGCCTGAGATTCCTTGTACTTCTAAATATCTGTGTGAGCACGGAAAACCTCAATATGTTCCGTTATAGAGGTTATTTGTAAAACACCAACAACCTCACAGGACAAATCTGTACTCCTAAGATTTTTCCGAAAACATACAAAAAAAACGACTTTCCACAGATATGTCCGAAAAGCTGATCGCGAGTTTTGTATGAATAATCGTTTTTTTTTACTGTTTTCGGATAAGTCGAAGAACAAATCGCACATGATATTCAACATAATCTTAACTTAATAAACGTAGTTTAGAGATACAGAGTTTCAAAGATCAAAAAAATCATAGTTACTGACTGTGAAGTACCTATTTATAGCCTGATTTTTATATCGTTAAAAAGCTACATTCTTCTGTTTTGTATACTTCAAAAATTAAGTCTTTGGGACTTATATAAGGATATACAAGCTACTTTCTAGAACCACCAAGAGTGCAAAGAGTATTAACTTAAAAACAGGAGTAAAAATAAACAGGCAAAACAGTAATAACTCAAAATAACAATGATTTTATATAAAAGTTGACAGGCAAAACAGTATCAAGTCACAGTAAACCGCTCACATTTGTAAATAATTTTCTGATTTGGTGTGTTAACTCGAGATGTGACACAAATTTATGTTTCGGTAGCCTCGGTAACAGGCAAGACCGTCTTAAAATGCAATCCAAACGACTTAGATTTATGACTGTTTTACCAGATTGTAGAGAAAAAATTGCTGATTCCGAATATATAAATAACTCAAAATTCATTTTTTTTGAGTTAATACTATGTTGAATATCATGTGCGAAATGTTGTTGTTTATGATGTTAGTAATCTTCTCCTGCAAGGTTGTTCGTGTTTACAGATAACCCCTGTATTTTTGGCTTCAGCGTTAATTTTACACACAATTTGACATTGGTATTATCCGGATTATCTAAGATCCCCGGTAGTTGACACTGTTAATTACACAGCTTAGCAATTCATGAGAATTATTCAAAAGATTCATATATGTATGTTGTGGAACTAGCATTTCAAGATTGTTGTGATTCCCTACTAGCTCATTTGCGAGACAGCTTAAAGCTCCATCACCTGTATTAGGCATTTTATTCGTATGCATGTGGATTGAATGGCCCTTTCTTCATTCTCACATCACATTGTAAAATTGTCAAAACATTACGGGGTGAAGTAAAAAAGTATGGACAGGCAATTACCTATATATTCATACGAGTTGCAATCGACACAGACACACTTAGAGCATTCAACCATTGAATGATCTAAGCAGACACACGTCGATAGTACCTAGATAGATAGATCCAATGAAACGTAAAAACCGAATATGCTTCCATCAACTGGATTAGTGTACTCTAGAGAATACGTTTGCGTTGTGCACACAACCAGACCACAGCTGTGCAGCCTCCAATATCATCGCGCCATCGGATTTATACAATGTTTAACCTCTATTCCAAAACTTTTTCAGAGAAAATCAATTTTTTCACGAACGAAATCTGATACAACGAAACTGTCTTGAGTGCAGCGAAAATTTTTCTATGTCTATGGTATTGGCGCACTAGTTTGATAATACATACTTTTAATGACGCTTTGTAATTATAATACTTGTAACGACATATTCTAGTGCCTAATTGAATAATTCAAATGGAACTAGGGTGCTACTTCAATACCTACCTATTTTAGCTACATAATTATTTCTCATTGTCAAAGAAACAAACTAATTTAAAAATAATCATTAAAAAAAATATATAACTTTGAGAAAACAACAGCTTATGTTTTTTTTGCATTTCACATCAGAAATATTTTATATAATAATAAAATCACTTACTTGGCATATTTACAAGTGCGTATTCCATAGTATAATAATATCTGTAATCCATGGAGCGTTTTTAATGCACAACACAAATGGATGACAACGAATTGAAAACTCAAATAAGGAGAAGAATCTTAGTAAATACTCTATTTAAAGATTATCTTGACAATAGTATTGCCATGAATCATGATAATGAAATAAAGAAAGGTAGGGCGTCGGCGATTCTGGCTAAGGCCGCTATTACATTATCATATACTTATCATTTATACATATATGATTTTATATCTGTCAAATTCTATGATCATAGTTAAATGATGCTGTCCTTCATTTTACTTATTACACTTATGATCCACCAATGATCATACAAACGTCATACATCAAGATGGATAACGATTTAGCCGTGTTTTCCGTCGCTATGAGTGCAATTTTATTAATAGCATAAAAAAAGCAGAAAACTTATAAGAATAAAACGAAAAATAATAGACGTATTTGAGTTTATTAAAGACGTATTTTGTAATCCGGAGCAAGATTATTATATAAACACTCATTTTCCTCGTAAAGTGTAATTAATATTTTTATTATTTCAATATTTCAGTCAAAATTCTTACACTTGAATGACACCATTTTTTGAGGTTAGGCGCATAGAGGAAAGAATCACTACTGAGGCGACGAATATGATCCTACTTGTACGCTCGCTGTCAAATAGGATCCCATAACTATGATCATAGACGATATGAATCACATGTAGTTATTAAACCGTCCCATTTTCTTCAAATAAAAATGACTCGTACATCATCATTTTTATATGATAGACTAATAGCACTCTTACGTAGCTGTCGTTTTTAGTATTTGTTGTTATAGCGGCAACAGAAATACATCATCTGTGAAAATTTTAACTGTCTACCTGTTGTCGTTATTAATATCGAGCAAAAAACGGCAAAAAATACATGTTTGTTGTATGGATACACCCTTAAACAATATTTTATTTTGTTTTTAGTATTTGTTGTTATAGCGGCAACAGAAATACATCATCTGTAAAAATTTCAACTGTCTAGCTATCACGGTTCATGAGATACAGCCTGGTGACAGACAGACAGACGGACAGTGGAGTCTTAGTACCTAATAGAGTCCCGTGTTTACTCTTTGAGTACAGAACCCTAAAAATACCTAGTGCTGAAAAGTTCAAGAAACTAAAGTATTTTTGTACTCTGTTTGAATATTAACAATAATAAATGAATAATAAAAAAGCTCAACGTTATATTAATTTTCGTACCCTTCTTGAATACTGAAAACATAAAAATCAAGATAACGATGAAGGTAATTTGAATCCGTAAAAAGTGTTTTAATTGTACGCGCGGAAGACTTAGAAATGTATATAGGTAAAATTTATATTAATTTTCGTAGTCTGCATGCATATTAATCATTCTTGAGTGAAATTCCTGAAATCCACAAGACATTCTTTATGGAACACACTACCCACATTTGCAAGAGAACAACTTTTTCCAATAACAAAAACGGGATATTTTTAATTAGGTGACTGAAAATAATAAAAGGCGATTTTGTTGGTGACAAAATAACTAAACGGGCGACTAACTGTAGATCACAAAAATACGTAAAACGAGCAACTACATTGTGGGGGATAAATAATTTGAATTAGTGACAAAAATTCTGAGTGGGCGACTATTATACCAAGTAGGAATCTATAACTGATTTAAACTGCCCAAAATGGTATTTTTGTCACCTCGATTAGATGACAAAAATACCATTTTTGTCAGGTGATTAACAGTCGTCTTTTTTAAATAACATAATAGGGTATTTTCCAAATTTTTGAAAACTGCTTATATTCAAAGATTGGGACGAACAGTATAGCAGAAAAATGAAAATAAATTAAATAATGTCTTTTTTCTCCATTAAAATTATTAAAGTCAATTTTATTTTTAATGGTTTTGAATTTACCTCCAAAACGCTCAGTTCGATAATGTCTACTATGTGACGTCAACTTTGTGTTAACCTATGTAGTCTGTGGTACAATTTACTCTATTGTTTACACAAAGTTGACGTCACACCAGTAGACATCATCGAACCGAGCGTTTT
Source organism: Agriphila tristella (assembly GCA_928269145.1). Taxonomy (NCBI): domain Eukaryota; kingdom Metazoa; phylum Arthropoda; class Insecta; order Lepidoptera; family Crambidae; genus Agriphila; species Agriphila tristella. The sequence goes on along the minus strand of OV743431.1, from coordinate 54,631,231 downwards.
GGCGGTAAATTCAAAACCATTAAAGTAAGTTTGACTTTAAATTGGTTTAATGAAGAAAAAAGGCATTAATAAATTTATTTTTATTTTTCTGTTAAATTGTTCGTCCCAATCTTTAAATATAAGCAGTTTTCAAAAATTTGGAAAATACCCTATTGGCAAGTTTTAAATGTTTAGTGTGCCCTAAGGTTGTCACCCAAATAGAAATTTGGTCGCCTGTTCTGAATAATTAGTTACTCAATTTTGTATTTTTAAAATAAAAAAAAAACATTCCGCTTTACGGCGGTAGATGGCGCTGTACAAATTTCCCATACAAAATTACTCTTTCGAATTTTTTACTCGCGTTATTTTTTTCGATAGCTGTTCCTACTAAGGGTTAAATAGCTAATAGATGTTCGGGATTGGACGTTTAGATAAAGGAACGATCTGTGAAATAGATCTCATGAACCGACTGACCATTCCGGTAATAGGGCTAACGTGTCGAAAGGCGAAAAACCATCTTCTATCGCTATCGACAAACGTCACTTCGAAATCGAATGGAAAAGAGATAAGAGTGCGCTCAAACTTAAGTGCGACAAACTCCAGCGTATTGTAATGTCAATGTGAAAAGTTAGACATTTTGCTTTAAAGACGTTCTGCAAATTAGGCTTTCTGATCATAATTGAAGGTCGATTTGTTGACAGTTGAAATCAATTTTGTTTTAATTTAGGTTAATGTACTTTCATGGAACTACTTGTTTTTTTTTATTCAAATTGATAAAATCAACTTGGCCTAATTCTAAATTCAAAAATAATTTATTCAGTCTAGGCTGTTACAAGCACTTGTGAATGTCATAGAAGCTACGCCATTCGGTTCGCAAACCCTAAGAACCGGCAAGAAACTCGTCAAGGGCTGCTTTTTTCTCCCTGTATATTTCATACAGAGTCGTCAATATTGAAAAATGAGCTCCACATTTAAAGTGAGGTCAGTTTCCATCACAATAATTAACAATAGTTTGCACACAATGGGTAGGTAGGTTGAAATTAAATACCTACTACATATCGGATAGGTAATGAGAGTAAATAACTTTCAACTAGTTGAGAAATCACTCTGTCTGTTACTTGAAAGTGAAGTAGGCAAAATTTACCAAAAAACACATGTTACACGACATAAAAAATAATAAAAAATGTAATTCTTACAATTCAATATGCGTTAAGATAGGTACTCAGAAGCAGACCCATTCCTACTGGCAGCGCCCGTTCACGAGCTATTGAATAAAATCGCGTTGAATGTTGCCCGTAATCACTCAATATTTTATTAACATGCAACTTGTATATTTTATTGTTTTGATTTGACAAAAATATAATTGTATGCTTTTTCAGCTATATTATGCTTGAAAGAATTATAATTATTATGCAATTTTTAGCCTCAGTAATATTCGTATCTTTAGTTATAACAATATATCAATCGTAAACATAAAATAAAAGTTGTTTACACTCTTCATATTTACAAAAATGTAAAAAGTAGTCCTATTCAACAGCCTTTGATCTGAAATTTCTGTGTTATTTTTCGAAACTTGTTTACTAGTATTTGGATAGATCATGCAATGAACAAAGAGGATTTTATTTATTTCTTTTCTCAAAGAAATGTAAATAGGAAAAAAGGTTTCTTTTCTTGTTTACGGAAGTGTTTTGAAAGTGTCTATTTTGATAGGACAGGATACAACCAGACTTCAAAAGTAATACGATATAGTCCCTTGTAATATATCTAAGTAAACAATATTATTCATTAAAACACTTCGATTAGTTCAGTCTTCCGTTTTTAATTTTTTTTAAGTGCATTCACAGCCATTGAACAGATTTCTAACAGCCAGCAAACATTTAAATGACCATCTTTATATTCGTTTGATTGAACGTTAAAAGTTAGCTTGAGTTAAGAAGTTAAGATGGCACCCTGAGCGAAAGTGGCGCCGCAGTGATTATAATTCTAATGCACAATTTTAATAATGTTTTACGTGGAATTTTTAGGGCCCACAGTCTAGTATTTTTAGACGGTATCGTTACACTCCGTCATAGTCACTGCTAGAAGTAGATAGCAGAACTGCTAAAAGTGGCCATTTTTGATACATTTGCTATCTACTTCTACGAATGACTACGAGGGCATGTAGTGATACCTTCTAAAAATACTAGACCATGGGCCCAAAAAAAAAACTTCACGTAAAACATTATCAAAATCTTTTTCCATTAATAACTTATTAAATAAAAACCTCTGAGGGTGCCACTTTCGTCATAACTTGAAGCCTCAACTTTAAGCTTAAAAATAAACAATGGACAAGTCAACAAGCTAACGATATTATAATTTTATCGCTTAGAATAATAACAACCCACTCTTTGTCTGTACAAATAATGCGTTGTTATTAAAACCTGTGTTTTTGCCTATTTTTAAACTTCAAAGCCAGTGTTAGCGTTCTATGGAATAGAAAGTTGACCATTGGATGGGAGTGCAGAACGATTACTCTAACGAAATTAAAAAAGTTAAATTTCGGAGGCTAAAACTTTCCATTCCTTCATCATACATTCCTTCCAGAGCTTCAATTCATTGAAAATACAAAAATCTTTCGGTATTCAGCTGCAAAATATAAGCTTTGCAACATTAATTGCCTAGAGGACGGCTTGACCCGATTGTGCTTATTATTTTAGGTTTAAAATTAATCCTCTTTCCTCCGGATCTAAATGGATTTGGCTGTATCCTGTTATTTTAAAAAAGCTTTTAAATTTTCATAGATTCTAAGCTTATCGTAGTATCAAAATATTCAGGCAATTAGTGAAGTTAGTTTTATAAAAATCTTTTGTTTTTATTGCAAAATAGTAATTAAGGTTTTGTTTTAATTTTTTAGTGTATAACTTATATTTAAATTTTTAGAGCTCTCGCAGACTACAGACCAAAGTATCGGCCGATAGTTGGGTCGGGCCTTTAATCAGTATGAAGAAATATGCAAGTGGGCATACTTCTTACATTACAACGATTAGGTATCGGCTGATTCTTCATATAAAAACAGTCCGACCAAACTATCGGCCGATAGAAAGTCTGTAGTCTGCGAGAGCTCTTAAGGTGATGACAATTTCAAATTAAAATATATCTTTAATTTCTAATATATTTTTTTACCAAATAACTTTGCACTTTGCCTTTCATGTAAGTTGAATGTTGAATTGAAAATGTTGAATGTATGTACTAACAGCATACATGAAAGGCAAAGTGATAAATTTACGATATCCATATATGAAACAAGGACCCTTCGAATTCTAAAAGCTCTTCTTTCATTTTATTAAAGCCATATCATATTTTACTGTGAAAGTATTATTATGTTAAAGCAACAGGAATTCTCCTACAAAACAATATTTAAATAAACATCTCGCTGTTCCCTCCTGGTATCTGGAATGTGGGGACCTCAAAGGCATTTCCATTAAGGGAAATTTTCCGATGGCACGTGATTTTTCCTCATTACTCATTCTTGGAGCGAAAGGGCTGATTGGTCAATTGAGTTCAGGCTCACACATTCTGTATCAAACATTTTTATACTATGTATTATTTATTTTATGTGAAAATATAGTCCTTCACTTAATTATGATTATGTTTGCATAGTTTTCACTAGATTTTATCAATCATAATTTTTATAAAATATTTTGTAAGGTTCGGAAGCAATCTAGCTTTCGCCTGCGACTTCGTCTGCGTGTAATTACAGTTTCTGTAGGAAATTCAGTGAATAAATAACTTTATTTGCTTCAAAAATGGTTGTTATTTGCTAGCAGCATGCATTGTAACTATGGGTCTCATAAAGAGGCTCAAGGTCACCCAGCGCGCAATGGAGAGGGTCATGCTCGGCGTTTCCCTGCGTGATCGAATCAGAAATAAGGAGATCCGCAAGCGAACTAAAGTAACCGACATCGCTTGAAGGATTGCTCAGCTGAAGTGGCAGTGGGCTGGACACATAGCGAGAAGAACCGATGGCCGTTGGGGCGGAAAGGTTCTTGAATGGCGACCGCGCACCGGATGACGCTCCGTGGGTAGGCTCCCTTCACGGTGGACCAACGATCTGGTGAAGGTCGCGGGAAGCCACTGGATGCGGGCCAAGCAGGACCGATCGTCGTCGAGATCCTTGGGGAAGGCCTAAACCCAGCAGTGGGTGTCGTGCGGCTGATATGACGATGATGATGCATTGTAACAAAAGGTACAGAAAAAGTTTTCAGTGAAACACTTATAAGGGAAAATCTTTTTCTGGAACTAGTTATAAATTCTTGACTTTTCAAATTCTAAAACAGTTTTATTGTTAGGACTGATTCAATATAGGCCGTTGTTTGAACTTCACTAATAATAGAATTAAACAAATATTTTTAGGGCTTAAGTCCTTTTGCCCTGTTTTGGTACCGTAGTTAAATATTTACTCGTTTGGGGTCCAAATGACCGTCGAATGTGTGACTTCCAACAGAATAAATAGACTATTTTACCTAAATATAATTTTATGGCATGACCTTTGCAAAAACTGAAACTAAAAACTTGTATTGTTCTAAATAAAAATTGTATATCTGCGAAGATTATTATATATTTTTAATTTCAGGAAAAAAAAATTTAACTCTCTTTTTTGCTTCGCTTCTAACATTATGATATAAATGCAAAATTAAAATTAAATTAAACCAAGTTAAACCCCCGAGCGAAGCAAATATGAATTTTGTTGTGGAAATGAATTTCTATTCATTCTGTGGTTTTACATGAAGTAAAAATATTATTTTTCGAGGTCGAGAGACTCAGGTCTTGTCAGTATTCATCAAACTTGTTATTTTACTTGACGTTGATTTATGGGTATTTAAGATTTTCAGCTAAACTTAATCGGAAAAAATAATATTGTTAAACTCTCTTACACAAACCTTTCTCCAAATTTTAAGGATGTGTTCAGTATACAGGGTGTTTATAACCACTCTCCAAATTTCAAAGATATGTTCAGTCAGTCCATGAAACTGAACATTTTCTCAAAGAAACACAGGGTCAAATCATGCAAATCAAAGATATCACTTGATTAGGTCGTTTAGTATAGGATGACGACATTTTTAGGGTTCCGTACCCAAAGGATAATAAAAACGGGACCATATTACTAAGACTCCGCTGTCCGTTTGTTTATCTGTCCAGGCTGTATCTCATGAACCATGATAGCTAGACAGGTGAAATTTTCGCAGATGATGTATTTCTGTTGCCGCTATAACAACAAATACTAAAAACAGAATAAAATAAATATTTAAGGGGGGCTCCCATACAACAAATGTGATTTTTTGGTGTTTTTTGCTCGCTATTAATAACGATAACGATTGCAGGTAGACAGTTGAAATTTTCACACATGATGTATTTCTATTGCTGCTATAACAACAAATACTAAAAACAGAAAAAATAAATATTTAAGGGGGGCTCCCATACAACAAACGTGATTTTTGCTGTTTTTTGGTACGGAACCCTTCGTGCGCGAGTCCGACTTGCACTTTGCTGGTTTTTTGACGTTTCATGGAGAAAGTTGTTCAGTTTCATGCACTGAACACATCCTTAAAATTTGGAGAGTGGTTAAAAAAACACCTTGTATATACAAGGTGTTTTTTTAACCACTCTCCAAATTTTACCAATTATTATTATCTTACGTCGGTTTATATAGGTACAATGCGATTAAATTGACAATAGACAGTGATCCGCTACAACTTCGTTCGATAATGTATTGCAAAGAGGACATTAATTACAGATAAAAGTCCGTCGTTTTGTACCGCAAGCGCTGCTCTGAAGTTAGTCACTTCACTTGTACATTGTTAAGGCGATTCCCTGACCGAAAATAGCGCCCTCAGAAGTTTTTATTTCATAAATTGTTATATAATAACCAAAGTATTTTAATAAAACTTTTCGTTGAATTTTTTGGGCTAATATCACTACGTTCTCTCGCAGTCATTCGTAGAAGCAGATAGCAAATGTGTCAAAACGGCGACTTTTAGCAGTTTTGCTATCTACTTCTAGCAGTGACTACGAGGGAATGTAATGATACCGTCTAAAAATACCAGACCTTAAAAATTCCACGAGAAGTTTATTAAAATTGTGTATTAGAATTACAATATTAAATTAAATTCACCGTGGCGCCACTTTCGGTACGCTACTGTTCGGTCGGTCGGTTGGCCCTACTAATCGGTCAGGAAAGCGCCTTAAATGAATTGCATTGTGATTTTTTGTCATTTTAGTTAACTACAGATGGGAGAATTTTATAATCATTTTGTCTTTGTATCTTTACCACTCACATTAAAAAACTTTAGCATTTTTTCTATTTCACGATAACGAGATTACGCTCTGAAAAAGGAAGATGTTAGAGAAATGTTATGGTTACTTACTTTTCCTTAACACGTATAAGGAAAACATTTATGAAAAATGGTCCTTTTTGTAGGTAACATGTAGCAAAATTTTGCCTCATTTATCTGCTGGTTTTAGTATGTTGTTAACAAAATTACAAAAATTAAAAGGCAACGTTATGTGTACACGAACTAAAGGCACACACCGGGCACTCCATACGGGGGTGTCCATCATGCTATTGAATGAGCCTACGGACTGACCTACGGATGAGCGCCGGTGGGGTGAGGTAATTGATTGTGGGGCGGGGCGGAGAGTTTCCTTTCTGTACGGTAGAACTTATATCTATTCTGTGTTAAAGGTTAGAAAAAGGAAGGACATAATTTAAAGCGGTTGTTTGGTGTAGGTATGTAATTTCAGGGTTCCGTACCCAAAGGGTAAAAACGGGACCCTATTACTAAGCCTCCGCTGTCCGTCTGTCTGTCTGTCTGTCACCAGGCTGTATCTCAAGAACCGTGATAGCTAGACAGTTGAAATTTTCACAGATGATGTATTTTTGTTGCCGCTATAACAACAAATACTAAAAATATAATAAAATAAATATTTAAGGGGGGCTCCTATACAACAAACGTGATTTATTTGCCGTTTTTTGCTTTATACTAATAAAGACAACAGGTAGACAGTTGAAATTTTCATAGATGATGTATTTCTGTAGCCGCTATAATAACAATTAAGAAAAACCGAATAAAATAAATATTTAAGGGGGCTCCCATACAACAAACGTGAGTTTTTTTTGCCGTTTTTTGGTACGGAACCCTTCGTGCGCGAGTCCGACTCGCACTTGGCCGGTTTTCTCTAGTTTTTCAGACCATCAGACATATTATGTTCATGCAAATGGTGTCGTTTTATTAGGGTTCCGTACCCAAAGGGTAAAAACGGGACCCTATTACTAAGACTCTGCTGTCCGTCTGTCTGTCTGTCTGTCTGTCACCAGGCTATATCTCATGAACCGTGATAGCTAGATAGTTGAAATTTTCACAGATGATGTATTTCTGTTGCCACTATAAGAACAAATACTAAAAACAGAATAAAACAAATATTTGAGGGGGGCACCCATAACCACCCACCACCCATAACATACGTGATTTTTTGCCGTTTTTGGTACGGAACCCTTCGTGCGCGAGTCCGACTCGCACTTGGCCGGTTTTTAAAATACAAATCAAAGTTTTAGGTCAAAGACAGAATCGTAAAGCGGTTTACAGACATCTACATATCTGTTTGAACTGTGTTATCTTAAAAGGTTCGGAATAAAGTGGCTGTGACATACGGACGGACAGACGAACGGACAGACAGACAGACATGACGAAACTATAAAGGGTTCCATTTTTTGCCATTAGGCTACGGAACCCTAATAAAACGAATAAAACCCATATGTGCATACTCCCGACCCGACATTAATTGGCATACCTACCGCTGAAACCTGAAGCGAAAGATCAAACGATGTACATCACCGTGATACTTTGACACCTAAATTGGCGAGCAAGGTGAAAATAGTTAATGTACTGTGTGACATAAGAAACCGACGGTCATCGACCTTGGCATGACTTGGCAGGATACCAGAAGTACTGGGGCCCTTGAATAGATCGTAATAGGATTCAATTTCGTTTGACAATTTGGTGTCGTGCCCTTAATCTTGGCAGAGCAAATGATATGTACAATATCTCATCATAAATATTTACATTCGTTTCCTATTGATAATAATAATTGAATAATATGATTTTCGACGGATTAATGTAAATATTTTTTAAACAAAACTAACAAAATTAAATTATGTAGTTATCGTATATACACACCTATACTTACTTAGAAATTGACTAAAAACATAACTCCGCACGTATTGGTTTGAAGAAAAATTTTTTTTCAGTTTCAGTTCTATATATGGGGAGCCTCCCCATAATTTATTTTTTATTTCTGTGTTTAAATCGTTAAGCGGTTAACAGAATATACTACGTACCAAGTTATAACTGTTTTCGGAATAAAGTGGCTGTGACATACGGACGGCCAGACGGACAGACAGACAGACATGACGAATCAATAAGGGTTCCGTTCTTTGCCATTTAGGCTACGGAATCCTTAAAAACTATTTTATGGGAATTGGTATATATATGTATGTTTCCTTCTTTATAAGTGGTAGAGGAATAGTCATATTTTCTTACCAATGATCCATCAGAAAATCTTACAACTTTACAACTAGAGAAACAAACAATAATCTTCGTTTAGACACGTACCTACTACTATACATTACATACATTATACTTATGTATAATGTATGTAATTAATTACTTAGATTAATGGTTTAGGTCTTATTTAATACGAGGGCTAAACTCATTTTAAATAAGGTATATCTAGATGAATAAATAATGAAAAATATTAGAAAAAATCTACTCACCCGTAGCAACTTAGACGGGATTCGAACCCGCACCCTTAAGATTCCGGCCCAATGCACTACCAATTATGCTACCAAGCGTAGTAGTGCATTGGGCCGGAATCCTAAAGGTGCGGGTTCGAATCCCGTCTAAGTTGCTACGGGTGAGCAGATTTTTTCTAATATTTTTCATTATTTATTCATCTTAATATAAAAATAGCATTGTGAATGCAAAAATCTAAAAGTTTAAAATTGTACTGTTTCACCTTAATTGATTGTCTGGCACCTGCAATGGGTGCTACGGTCGAATGTCGAAGTGGTTCTCTTCACATTGGTGAGATGGCGCTGATCTTCAGCGGAAACGTAAAAAGTATTAGAAAATTTCGCCAAATCCATTGGCGGCTTGGTAGCATAATTGGTAGTGCATTGGGCCGGAATCCTAAGGGTGCGGGTTCGAATCCCGTCTAAGTTGCTACGGGTGAGCAGATTTTTTCTAATATTTTTCATTATTTATTCATCTTAATATAAAAATAGCATTGTGAATGCAAAAATCTAAAAGTTTAAGGTGTATCTGTCTGAAAGTCCATCAGTCTGTTTTTAATATCGCTTTATTAAAGCTCAACTCTTGCATTGACTGAAAGAAAAAATATAAAAGAAAACAACCAATTTCATGGCTGAAGGACCAGCGTTCCTCAGGTGGAAATATAATCAAAGGTAATGGACATTTCGGATGAGATACCTCGATCCGTCATTTCACTGAGTGGTGTTCAAGTTATATGTCAGTTTTGTTTTAGGATTGTATACAGTTTCGTGGACTTCGGGTAAGAAAGTAAATTCAAGATCCGTTCGTTCGGAACAAATCACGGTTTTACGTGCACGCACACACATAGACATCACGTACACGGGATCTCAAGCTAAACAGGATTAAATTCAGTACTCTAGAAGTTTCCAAGAACCTAGCGTAGATAACAAAATAGATTAGTTACAGAAAATATACTGTGGATAATTAATTAGTAATAGTTTTAGGAAAATTGTTTGACGACGGCAGGTTTCTGAATTGAGAAATTAAATTAGAGCACTACTGAAAATAATACTCAAGCATTCAAAATTTGTTCTAAAGTAGTGCACAACTTAAATTACTCAATTCAGAAACCAGCCGTCAGTCAAAAATTATCCGAAAAGTAGGAAAACTATGACTTTCTAAAATTGCTAATTTCTATAAATAAACATACATACATACATACACTCCCACCTGTTTCTCATGGGGGTAGGCAGAGACTATGGATCGCCACCTGCTACGATCCTTGTACACTTCTTTCGCTTCATTCACATCCATCAATCTTTTCATACATGCCCTGCGGTTTTTGTCACTGCGTACACCAGCCATTTTTATAATAACCTCTATTTGGTCCGCATAGGTTTTTCTGGGACGCCCTTGTGCAATCGTTCCTTCCACAATATATCTCTTTCGTGATTCGCCTTTCATTCATCCTCTCTATATAAGTGACCAAACCACCAGAGCATTCCTTTCTCAATTCTTGTCGCTATATCATCTTTCAGACCACACCTTTTACGAATCACCTCATTGCTCTATCACTCAATTTTACTCCGCATATTTTCGCCACCTAACATTACCGTACAGTCAGTCATTTCTTCATCTCTCTCAAACACCATCACTTTCGTCTTAGTTACATTCACTTTCATCCCTTTTCTCACAAAATCATCATTCATAACAGACATCACTCAGACTCGCAGAAGACGCAAGATTAACTTGGTCGTCAGCGTAGAGAAGGCACTTGATTTGAGTCCCATTCCTCATAACCCCACAGTCACGTTCTTTTAGACCTTTCATACAACTGTCCAAAAACAGATTAAAGAGCCATGGTGACGCAACACAGGCACGTATCCAAGGGGGGGATAGTTGGGATTTATATCCCCCCCCCCCCCCCCCCCCCCGAAATCCAGAACACACAGTACAGGACTAAATTCAAATTACGTGCCTGACGCAACACATCCCTGCCTGACACCCCTAGAGATGCCAAACCAATCAGTGTATACGCCGTTAATCCTGACGCATGCACGAGAATCCTCATAGAGAGATTTCAGTGCATGAATCAGCCTGCTCTCCAATCCGTATTCACAAAGGCACAGTAATCCTTTTTGTGCTGGTGTTTTTCAGTTAAGCACCTCAAGGAGAAGACCTGATCCGTGCATCCCATTCCCTTCCTGAATCCCGCTCGCACATCCCAAATACTCTGATCAGTTTTTTGCATTACTCTTTCGATCAGTACTATTGCATACAATTTACTGACAATGCTGAGAAGACTGATCCCGCGGACATTTCTACTATGCCGCGGATAAAGAATAAAGAAAGAAATGAATTTATTTTGTCATCATCCAACGGTACACCGTCGCATGATGTCAGTATAAGCAGCAAGCGGGGCTTGCTGCACTGGTATTCTGCCCAACACAGTGATGACATCAGGCACATAAACATTACCTAATCGCTACATATTTACTATTATCAATTAAAAAACTATAAAAAACAGCTTGAGATTGCCTATAAGTAACGTCTATGACGTGTGCGTGCACGTAAAACCATTTTTTGTTCCGAACGGGTTTTAACCCTCTTACCCTTCGATCAAGAATCGTTCGTGAAGCGTAATCTAGGATATTCTTGATCGAAGCTCTTACCCGAATTCCACGAAACGTATACAATCCTAAAACAAATTGAGATTAAAACTTGAACGCCACGCCACTCAGTGAAATGACGGATCGAAGCATCTCATCCCAAATGTCCATTACCTTTGTTTGATTATATTTCCACCTGAGAAACGCTGGTCCTTCAGCCATGAAATTTGGTTGTTTTCTTTTATACTATTTTATTTCAGTCAAGTCAAGCTTTAATAAAGCGATATTAAAAACAGGCTAGTAGACTTATGTCTTACGAAAGATGATCGAAGGATATTGCTGATATTTTTCACAAACAGAGATTCTCATAACTTCTATGATTTAAAATATTCATCAATTGTTTATTATATTGTACTTATATCGAATTATGACCATGCTAATTAACTATCAGTAATAATAAAATCCTTATTTTAGTTTAGCCTGAAGCTAAAGTGCGACTCCTTTTTTTAGGAAAAATTACTGCTTGGTTTGTTGTAACTTAGCCAAAACTTGTTTTTTTCGCTTAACCTGCTTAATGGAGTAACTGAGCTTAGTGTTCAAACATTTATACAGAAACACGAAACGGAAACCAGTCGTAAGTCTAGGTTTTCTTAGTTGTTTGCGGAATTCGGTAGGAGGGTAAAGTGTCTTTACAAAAGTAGATTTATTTGGTTGGTTAAGTAAACTAAATCAAGGCTTAACAGACAAAAGCAAATCCAATATGAACAAATAAAATTATATTTTGAGAGCGATAAACATAAATTAAATAACACTCTAGTTTACTTGACCTCCTTTGAAGAGCACAGTTGAATAAATTTCCTTAAAATTAGACGCAATCTATCCGAGTTTTAGTAATAATACTTATTATAAATATAATATAATATAGTTATTTATATAGCTATTTCATCTTTATCGATTGTCAAATATCTGGAAAGATGGATGTCGATGGTAGGTGTTCCCTCACATTGATGAAATAACGATGGCTTGCCAACAAAGAGTAGGATATAAGTAAGTGAAATTGACTTTGACAACAGAAGTGACAAACTATACGACATTTAATAATAAAGGGAATATGCATAAGTCACCGATTTTGATGAATTTGAGCTTGATCGCTGCGGACACTTATAAAAACATGATGGAACAGGAAAAAAAATAAAAAAATGTATTATTTTAGTTTTATCACACGATGAAATCAGGGAAAAATAACATTTTCTTTTTTTCATTTTCGGATATAATGCACTTTACAGTCAGATAGAATATCGAATAAGAAACAATATTTTGTATGACACATATGTACTTAAACACAAAATTTAGGGAGATAATTGAAGATTATTGGCTAACTCCATATTAAGCGCGCCGAAACACACCTGAAACGTGATGTGTGACGTCACCGTTTTGTATAGAGCGTTTTCGGCGGGTGCTGCTGCGCGCTAACTTCAAGTAACTATATCACGAGAAAAAAACGCAAAAAAAAAAAGTTTTAATTTTACAGTTAATTTTCTCACGCATTATACTTTTGATTAAGATTAAAAAAAAATTGATGCATATTCCCTATTAGCTCTAATATATTAGCGCCATAATATTCAGTTTAGCTCTTAATTCTGTTACACGTTGTATAGCGCATGTGGTACGAAACGTCCATCAGCGATCATCAGCCTATCATCGTCCACTGCTGGACATAGGCCTCTCCAATTTCTGATTTTCTATCCTGAACGTTAAAAAAAATTTTTTACTTCACCTAAGTACCTAAATATCTCTACATAAAAGTTTTAAAACATTGGCGAACATGGTTGTTAAATAAATTAGGACAATGTTAGTATGAAAAATTGCAAATTCTTTAAAATTCTCCATACAAAACGGCAATTTCATACTTAAACCCCTAATGTTACATTTATGTTATTATGATGATGATGAACGTAAATAAAAATAGATAGTCTTATTAATAAGTAAACTTTTAAAATCGAAGACTGGTGTAGTAAAGAAATATGAATTGTTTTTATCTAATCTACCACACCGGAGACATTTATAATCTGACATGTAGAAGAGATATGAAAAATTATGAATGTCGGTCGGATTGCATATCGCTTCTTCCATAAACAAATAGATAATTCAACATTGAAAATAGCTATTGAAAATAAATTAAAAGATTGTTTGAAAAACTTTGTGCATTTTAATACTAAGTAAATACCTACCCCGACCAAAAAAACAAAGTTCTTATCTTAATAAAATGAAGAAGGTGAATGTATTGGTTCTAAATTGAAGGGGTGAGTGGACAAAGGTGTTATCTGACAAAACTGACAAAATAGTCATTTTTGCATGAACATAGGACTTAAGAGATGATAAATCAGCTGATGAGCTCAAAACACGCAAATTTTTATTCGTAACGAAAATACAGACCCTAGCAAAGGTGTTAACTGACAAATATGCATACATTTCATTTGGCTTTTAGGCTTTGACACAATTTTCAAACACTCATAACTCATTTTGAACTTTTTGTTAGTTAACACCTTTGTCCACTCACCCCTTCAATTATTTTCTGTCTAAATATTACTTAGTCAAACCTATGTTACAGCCAATTTACTTTTTTTTTATATTAGGTATATTTTGTAAAGTTCAAATTACACACCAAACTTTAAAAGTAAACAAGTAAAAAGTATGAAACCCACCCTCAATGTTGTCCTCTTCATTTTCAGCCATGCTTATAATTTATTCAGAAACAAATAAAATAACATTCACTAAAACACGTCAACACAAAATTACACACGAGCTGAGCCCGTGAAAACACGACACGACATTAACATTTAATTATTATGGAAACACAAAACTTTATTTTCCTTTACGCGAAGTTTTTGGGTAGGGAGAAGCGACCGAACGTCCTCCCCTCCCAGCGTTTCAGAACACACTGAGTTTCCCGACCACGAACGAACGAACCCCAAGGAAATTAGTCGATTCGTGCGGGAAATATCGCTTCCAATTTCAAATATTTGATTTTGGAACACTGCAAGTCATGATTTGCTACAAATGGAATGATATTAGGTATTGATCTTCAATTGTCTGATAGTCTTTTTTCACTTAACCTTGACCGATTACGTTGTTTATTATAGCAAGCATCAAATATACATGCTGGGAACGTAATGGTACTAATAGCACCAGAAGATTTTTGTTTACTCTGTGGTTATACCTAGTGTATTTTATTTAACTAGTGGCTCTGTGAGCTGTAGCTGTAGAGCACGTGTTTATGACATTTTCGATCATTATTTCGAAATAACTGAAATATGGTTTTTTTTCGAAAAAATTCGAAAAACTGAATTAAGAAAAAAAATATTTATCGAACTTGCTCACGAAATATCATTAGAATTGGTAAAGAAATGCAACCTGTAGAGGAGAATAGACGGACAGACATAGTTTTTAAAAATCAATCTTTATCTATTTCTTGTAATCGGCTCTGTGCAATCCGACCACATCATACCTAATAATATATCAATTTATCTTGTTACAATAACAATTCAGGGAAAATACATTATTATTATTATTTTAACCACTGATAACACTATACTATACTAGTATCTCTACCTACTTAACCAATATTTCGTTTGTGAAATCTTATTTTTTTTTGTATAATAAGTATATTAAATTTTTCTTCCTTTGTAAAAAGTCGTTGCTTAACAAATGTTATACAGAGAATTTTCCTTAACCATTACTGTCATAAGAAATGAAAGAAAAATTCTTAAAAGTTATGATCATAAAACGTCATTCATTTTGAGTTATTTTTTCCAGCTTTGATCTTGAATTCGAAGTAAATAAACACATTTTGCAATTTGCAAATAATGTCGAGTAATGAAGTGATTATTCGAGAAACATTTTTCAGCTTCATTTGGTTTGGTACAAACAATTGGCAGAAATTCTTCAATATTAGTCAATTGCTTGGTAACGAAATGTAATTGTGTCTTACGGTTTAACCAATTTAATGTTAGTCGTCTAATCAATGAGAACTGGACCTCGATTTTTAACCGACTTCAAAAAAAGGAGGAGGTTCTCAAGTCGACGGTTTTTTTTTTTTTTTTTTTTTTTTATGTATGTTTTAACATAGCTTCGTCAGTTGTTACCCGATTTGGACAATTCTTTTTTTAACTCAAAGAACATAGTTCGTGTGTGGTCCCATAATTTTTTTACAGAGATCTGGCCAGTAGTTTTTTCATAATCCTGAAAAATATCAATTATTTAGCTCGCTATCGCACGAGTTTTTATGCAATTTCGGACATAACTTCTTTGTTTATGAACCGATTTAGATGATTCTTTTTTTATTTGAAAGGGTATACTTCAAGAGTGGTCACAATTTAATTTCATTGTTATTGGACTTCGAACTTCGAAGATACATAAAGGAACTCTTCAAAATCTAATAGTGTAAGTAAAGTGATTTAGGTTTTGGTAAGTTTATGGCAATCGAAAACAAACCAAATCATGGTTTGCGATGCAACGTTCTGGACTAGACTTGGACTACGATGACACAACGGAACTCCTCAAAAACAAACAGCGTAAATTTGGAAATTGAGTTCTGGGCATTTTACCATTGATAATATTATAATATAAAGTAAAAAAATATTTACACGCTGCGCTTACATACCTACCACTAAAAAGTTGAAAATAAAAAAGCTTTTTAAAAAAAAAGAAAAACCGCCTTCAAAAAACTGAAAACAAAAACAGCTTAAAAATTAAATACCTCTAAAAAGCAAGAAATAATATTCGAATCATTCGTTACACAAATCAATATTAATAAAACACGTCTATTGAAGTCGGGTGGGGCTGGAGGACAACTTAATTTTTTTCTTAAAGCCCCACCCGACTTCATTAGACGTGTTTTATTAATATTGATTTGTGTAACGAATGATTCGAATATTATTTCTTGCTTTTTAGAGGTATTTAATTTTTAAGCTGTTTTTGTTTTCAGTTTTTTGAAGGCGGTTTTTCTTTTTTTTTGCTATAGGTGGGTCATTGTCAAAACGGGGCTCAAAAAATTGAAAAAAATTAAAGTTCAAAATTAAACGAAATTTGTTTTTATTTATATCCATTGGAACATTAGCAATCTAAATCAACATAAATTAGAGGTCGATACAGCAAAATTAAGAAAAAGTATGGACAAAAGACCAACGAAAAGTGGACCACCGAATGGATTTTCCTCACAAAAAAAATCATAAAACCATACTTTTTGAGGATAATCATTAAAACACTTTGAAATTTGTAAAATGGCTTAATAATCAAGTAAGCCCATGTAGCTACCTTGTAGTTTAGTAAGTTGTTAACTTTTTACAGCTGTCACCGAAAAGTAAAGTCATCTTTGACAATTTTTTTGTTCTGTTCCTTTTCAACATGATTATCTTTGCAGCAGTGCTCTCACTCGCACTACGAATTATTGATGCGTTCACAGTTAAGCTGCTATTCAATTTAGGTTAGGATGCGTTCAGGAAAATATCATCATCATCATTATCATATCAGCCACACGACACCCACTGCTGGGTATAGGCCTCCCCTAAGGATCTCCACGACGATCGGTCCTGCGCTGCCTGCATCCACTGGCTTTCCGCGACCTTCACCAGATCGTCGGTCCACCTTGTCGGGGGCTTACCCACGGAGCGTCGTCCGGTGCGCGGTCGCCATTCCAGAACCGTTCTGCCCCAACGGCCATCGGTTCTTCTCGCTATGTGTCCCGCCCATTGCCACTTCAGCTGAGCAATCCTTCGAGCGATGTCGGTTACTTTAGTTCTCCTGCGGATCTCCTCGTTTCTGATTTGATCACGTAGGGAAACGCCGAGCATGGCTCTCTCCATTGCACGCTGAGTGACCTTGAGCCTCCTTATGAGACCCATAGTTAGCGGCCACGTTTCAAGAAAATATGGAAATATAATATTTTGGAAAATATAAAATTTTGATTTTACTGGTAGTAAAATAGGGTAACCGAAAAGATCTAAATCTTCGGAACAAAATTGAGACTATGATAATAAAATAATTAATAATGGTATATTGCTGGATAATGTTTATATGGATAAATTACAGTCTTAGATTTTTGAATGGTAACGAAATTTGTTAATAGGGGTTGTTTTAATATACCTTAAGATTACAAATTAAAGCCGAATGAGGACTTTTCAAAATGACAAAAAGCAGTAGGATCGATAGATGGCGTTGAAAAAAATAGGGGAGGCAAATAGTTACTTTTCTTAAATGTCAATTTGAAAACCCCTCATTGGTTTACGAACAGACCACCGAAGAGGACTTTTGAGACAAAAATAGGTTTTTTGGAAAAAATATGATTTTAGAATTTTATTACACTCTCAGAACACTTTTTTTAGTTCAGATGGTATTGTTTGGTAAAGTTTTCTCTTCTAAATGTATAAGTCATTTAATTTTATAGCTTTCGAACAAAATGACCACTGAATTTGACAATGACCCAGGTATGTAGCTATTATGTAAATAACTGTTTAACCGACTAGTGGTCTAGTTTGCCCACCCGTGAAAAACGCAGGGGACCGGGATCGATTCCCATGAGGGGGATTTTATTGTACCACTTTCATTCATGCCAAATTACAGCTTTCTAGTACAATGAGCCTCGAAGCTAGGCCGCGGACGGACGGACAGGGCAAATCTATAATGGTTCCTTCTTGACTTGACTACGTAATCCTAAAAAAAGCTTTTTGACTAAGTTACTATGAATAATAACACTTCATTGGGTCACGCTTTTACCACCTTTTAGGGTAAAACTTAACTCTTGTTAAAAGGTTTTAAGGCAGACTTAACATATTTTTTGCATTTACTTAACTTATGAAATTTTCCGCGAAATTCAATTTAGGGGTAAAGTTTTAAAATTCTCCCATTTGCCTCGCGCTTACTTAGGCTTGCCAAAGAGGTTCCCTGACTGCAATGATAGGTACTTGGGGTACTTGTTATTTTTTTAGTTCGTTTTTGGCATGGCGGTCGTGTTTTTTTTTTTTTATTGGTAGTATTTTTGCTCTGTCAAAACGATAAGTTTCAGGCCCGATTCTTGTCAGCTGAAAGAAAAAGATATTGTCAAGAACGTCGATTAATTCGTCTTGAACGGGGAGTAGAAAGATTACTGAATGATTTTAAAAGTACTTCCTAGTTAGTCTATTTTAATAAGAAATATTTTTTTGATTAAAATATTACATAATATATACATTATTAAGGAAGTACTAATTTTTATTAACTATTTAACCCTCAACCCAACACCTGTGTAAAGATAAATAAACACCCAACTTCAACATCCACGTCTATTTCAGGAATCACGTCTAAGTACTTTATCTTTTATGGTGTTGATGAAGACTGGACATGTTTATCATAATTCAGCAGCCCTACGCTTCAAAATAGACTTTTCAAACACAGCTAAAATAAAGTAGGTCAAAAAGAATATTGTTTTTTTTATTTTAAAACATAGGCTTATGCTATATGTTAAAAAACTTGATTAAAAACTATGCCACTGAAAATATACCATAGAACCATTAAATCATTGTAAAATTTTACGGTCTTATTCATGAATGCCTAATCATTCTACTTTAGCTAGCGCCGCCACTACATTTATTTTTATTAAAAATAAATAAATTAAAAAAATATTAAAAACACGACTGCCCTGACAAAACGAACTAAAAAGTTAAACAACAAGTATCATTGCAGTCGGGGGACCTTTTTATGGAACAATTTGTGATCAAAGTGGTCCCCCGACTGCAATGACACTTGTTGTTTAACTTTTTAGTTCGTTTTGTCAGGGCAGTCGTGTTTTTAATATTTTTTTAATTTATTTATTTTTATTTCACACATTTTAGTGACATGTTATATAGTTTTGAAATGTGCTCATCAAGGCCTTTCATTTGATGCCCATATTGTAATAATAGAAGAAAAAAAATTTTTTTTCACATTTGAAAATGGCATCGTACCGTCGCCACATTGATTTTTTCTAAAAAAAATATAGCCAGTGTCACTTGGGAAGCTGTAAGGATTCTAACGATACCCCATTTATCCAAATCAGTTCAGGCATTTAGAAGTTATGGTGGAATAAAGAAACTCACATACCCACAAACATACATGAACCCTGAACACATATACACTCTTTTTGCTTTGGGCAGTCGTGTAATAAAAAACCAAGTCAATGGTCAATATTAAAAAAAGCTCATTAGATAGATAGATAAATCGTTTATTTCCATCACATACGTACTCAGCTGAAGTGGCAATGGGCAGGACATAGCGAGAAGAACCGATGGCCGTTGGGGCGGGGCGGTTCTGGAATGGCAACCGCGCACCGGACGACGCTTCGTGGGTAGGCCCCCGACAAGGTGGACCGACGATCTGGTGAAGGTCGCGGAAAGCCAGTGGATGCAGGCAGCGCGGGACCGATCGTCGTGGAGATCCATAGGGGAGGCCTATACCCAGCAGTGGGTGTCGTGCAGCTGATATGATGATGATGACGTACACAGATGATAAATGACAACATAACTTATAAAGAAAAAAAACGACTGTGTGCCGCATCGACAGAAAAAGGCAAAAATGATATCTTTGCTTTAATTAAAGCAAAGCACTGATTTTCAGTTCTTGCCCAAAAGTAAGCGCGTGGTTGTGACGTGGCGTGTGACGACATAGACGTGTGTGCAGTTATTAGAAATTAGATTTAAAAAATATAAAATTAATAAAATAAAATAAAAATTAATAAAAAATTATTAGATTTCATTTATAAAATTCCAAAACGACACAATTATAATTTTATTAATACCTAACATTTATGTTTAATTATTTAAAATTATTATTCATAGTTTTTTCTCATTAATTATCTCTAATATTTTTGAATAACTCTTTCATAGTTTTCATTATTCCTGTGAGTTTTAAAATCCATTCTAGCCAAAAGTGACCACTTGGAGCTAAAATTGATTTTTAAAACTTACAGTAATAATGACAGCTGTTGAAGAGTTATTCAAAAATGTTTGAGACCATTTAAGAGATTATTACGTGAGCTTTTTTTAAATATTGACTTAGTTTACGAGTAATGAAAATAAATGTAATGGCGGCGCTAGTTGTAAGTACTACCACAGAATACATAATAGTACAAGTACAGAAGATGCACTCCACTGAACTATTTAAATAAATAGCAACTCTAATTTCAACATGATAAAGTTGAATTCAGCTTGTACGGCGCTAATAACGAACGACTATATTCACCGAGACGCTGCATCTCTTTCTAGTACTACCTACAGATAGCGCTTAAGCATAAAAGAAACAAAACACTTTTATAAGGCTCCTACAACTTTGTTTAGTTTGGGAAGGCGGTTATATTTTAGGGTTCTGTACCCAAAGGGTAAAAACGGGACCCTGTTACTAAGACTCCGCTGTCCGTCTGTCTGTCTATCTGTCTGTCTGTCACCAGGCTGTATCTCATGAACCGTGAGAGCTAGACAGTTGAAATTTTCACAGATGATGTAATTCTGTTGCCGCTATAACAATAAAAATTGAATAAAATAAATATTTGAGGGGGGCTCCCATACAACAAACGGCAACAACGGCAAAAAAACTTGGTTTTTTTGCCGGTTTCTGGTATGGAACCCTTCGTGCGCGAGTCCGACTCGTACTTGGCCGGTTTTTCATTACATAACTCTTCTGAAACAAAAGACAATCACAATAAGTGTTCATTAAGACAGTGTTCATTAATTTGTCTATGACAAGGTTTTATTTTTGTTTCTTTCTTGAGACAAAATAAATGTGGTTTCTAATTCCCTCCGGAAGACTTCGTAATTTTCTTAAACTTGACACTTTCCCAACTCGCCTCATTTTTAACTCGGCTTAGGTATGTAATGGATGGAAAAGTTGGTCCAATGATTTATTCTAATTAAATCTTTTCCGTGATGTCGTCAAATGGTTAACGATGGCGTGAAATGTGACCTTGTCTTAAGACGCGATTGATACGTCGCAGGCCTGCGCTACGTTAAAAATACACCCACTGATCCTTACCAAATGACGTTAATTGGGCCATTAGATCTTAAATTTTGGCAAAGAGTATACCAAATCTTGAAATTACTCGTATATATTCGTCAAGACTATAATTATCTCTATTAAATATAAAACATTCTATTCTATATCGATCGTAAAAATAAATACGTTTTGAGCATTTTTCACAAATTCCTGATTTGTCCACTATCTTCTGGATTTATGATAGAATTTATTTAAAATTAGGTATCGAGTAAGAAAATAGCAACTTAATCCGAATCCTCAGAAAAGATTCTAAGTTATTCTATGTCTGATCTCTGTTCGTAGGGTCAAAATTGATGATTGACTGACGTGAAAAAAATACTATTTAATTATTCTTCTTGTATCCTTCATCGGTAAATGAATGTCAATTTTATCGTTAATATTAAACTAGTGGAGTTCAGTAGAAAAGACTTCAACGATAAGAACACGGCTATTAAATTAAAGAAGAAAACTAAATTAGTAAACATTAGTTTTGTGTTTACGCAAAACTTCATTACAACAAATACCGGATTCCACGTTGAATTTCATTTCACAAAATAAATATTAAAATTAAAATTATTAATGACATTGTTGAAAGGAATCCCTTACAATTATTAAATGCATTTTTGTTAATAAGGTACCTAGGTACCTTTTGATATATTAACAACAAAATATGCTGGTGACTAGTATGAAACAACTTTCATAACCATATCTTTGCAAATACATTTTTGGATTGATTGATTAACTTTTGAGAATGGCTGCACTTGTCTTGAAGCCAATGTCACATTTGTAAATTTTAGCTATCGCTTATTTCGCTATCGAAAAGTTGTCACTAACCATAGACTTTGACATCAAATCTACATACATTCGAAAGCGAAGCTATCGCAAAAAAAAATCAGCATGTAGCGGTGCGATCCCCGCTACATGCAATCGACGAATGACGAAGAAGAAATGCAGGATCAGCAAAAAATATGTAAATATTACGCAGACGTCGCACTAAGCCAAGCTAATATCGAGACAAAAATGTATGGAGACCTGACTCACGACTCACTATGTCCAAGTTTTTTAAGCACTTCGCGTAAATACAAATTCCAACATCAAGCAGTTGGACCGCGGTCCCCGAGCACAGACACAGCTCGGTGGAAGTACTTCCATTTTCGCTGAATATATGGTGATGAGATCCTGCCTCAACACAGTATTACCACTGAAAATGCTCCTCTATGGTGCCATGGTATAATGCTGAGTGGGAGCTATTTAATTTTTAGCTCACTGTATATTATTAATTTTGGGCTATGATTGTGTGCACTGACTAAAATGTTTTTCTTTTGAGGGTTAAAACCTCATAACTCATAACTACGTAATGGCTGGTATACATTTTGATTAGTGTTTAGTGCGAGTGGCTCGTTTAGTGTTTAGTGTTTAGCAAAAAACACGTTTGGACAGTCTCTGATTAGTGTTATGGCCGGTATGCATTTTGATTAGTGTTTAGTGCGAGTGGCTCGTTTAGTGTTTAGCAAAAAACACGTTTGGACAGTCTCTGTTTAGTGTTAAGTGTTTAGTGCGAGCGAAGTACAGTGTTTAGAAGTGCGTTCTATTTTTTCTGCGAGTAGCTCCTCCCGCGCGTCCCGCACGTCCCGCCTTCACCCCTCACTTGCAGCTAAACACGCACTAAGCACGTCTGGACAGGACTGTTAAGTGTTTAGTTTATATCAACAAAGCCTGTACTAAACAGCGTATGCTAAACAGTATGGGACATCACCTACTAATCACTACACACTAAATAGTGCACTAAACACTAAGCACTTTACTAATCAAAGTGTATACCAGCCATTTAGTAATTGTTTTTTGCTAAACACTAAACACTAAACGAGCCACTCGCACTAAACACTAATCAAAATGTATACCGGCCATTAAGCATTGTCATAACCTAACCAAGTATAATATGCATAGTTTAGTTAATATTAGTTACATCAGAATTTACATTCCGTGCATGCTCTACCTTGTCAGGTCAAAGGAATCTCTCAGCTATTCCGGTCCTTGCTTGCATAATTATCTAGAGCTAAACGGCCGTTAGCTTTGCCAAGTTAACTACCAATTTGCAGTTAATGGAGTGGCACTAGAAACAGAAGCGACAACATAAGCGGCCATTACACTTTTATGAAGATTAAAAGAGTGTTTTACATCCTTCTAATATATAAATGTGAAAGTTTGTGGGTTTGGATGTTTGTTCCTCAATCACGCAAAAACGGTTGAACATACAGTGTAATTTTGCGACCTCTTTACAAAATCAAATTTAAGTTCAAGGAAGAAATAAAAAAAAATTGGTGAGCTATAATTATGAATTATTTCTTTTTGAATTCACAGTTTTCAGCCACTTTTTATGTCCAAAAAATTTAGGCACGCACGCTCACCCTCGCGCAAGCGACGCGAGCGGGGGAAGGCGGGTGGCAGGAGGGGGGCTCGCGCGGGTCGACCGTGCGATGCGCAAACAGTGACAACAATTTCAATTTGTGTAGGGAAAAGTTTGGGACAAAAATGTAAAAAAAAATGTTTCCTTCACAAATTTATTGTATTGCTGTTATTAATGTGTAAATTGCTGTATTAAATAAATAAATCAATAAAAAAATGACCTGACAAAATTTGAAAAGGGGTCCAAAAATTACCCTGTATTTGGATGAAAATTGATACACAGACAGTTTATAGCCAGATTAAACATAGGATACTTTTTATCCCGGTCATAGGTTCCCTATGGATTTTCCGAATGTCCACGCGGACGAAGTCGTGGGCGGAAGCTAGTTTGAAATATTTTGCATATCAGAAATTTTAATACCGTCACTGTTGGGGCACAGGATTTCATTATGGTTCAATAAGTTATGGCCCATAGCCCACTACGCAGGCCCAATGCGGAATGGGGTATTTGCTGCATACGACTGCCCGGATACTATTAGATCACGTTGAAATAATCCATTATCAAAAACAAAATTTGGTCGGTGCCCAACGTATCACACCTGACTAGAAGATATAACCTGATGACAGTGAAAAAAGTATTCGTTCCACTTACACGCGATTTTCTGTTAAATTTGACTCACACTGACCCATCTCAGGCGCACCCCGCATGTCATCTATTACAGGGTGACAGTAAATGCTTCCACGAGAAACCCTTTTTCATAATACTCGACATTCCTTTGAAGACGTCTCGCCGAAAAGCTAATAAAAGTCAGGCCTATATAAAGTGGCTTGTCACTTTTCACATGTTTATTACGGTACTTACGTATATAAGTTACCTTTTTGGTTATTGGAATAAAATAAAACTCTTTTTAACTTATTTTAGATTTTAGTTTTGTTGGTTTCTATACACTTCAATTCAGACACTGAAATATTTTCTGTGATGAAGATTAAACCCAAATAATAAAATTGAAAATGAAAAAAACTAAGCAATCGATCGAATAAAAATGATGACGCCACATGTCCATAGGTAAGTTACCCAAAGCCCTTTCTTATCTTCTGTAACAACTGTACCCATATTAAAATAAAATATACCTAGATCATAGAAGAACCGATGGCTTCTATGTAGAATAGCGGCCGCACACCTGACGTCACAGTTACATGACGACGCTCCAAGGTTAGACCCCGACAAGGTGGACCGACGATCTGGTGAAGGTCGCGGTGCACCGCTGGATGCGGGCAGCGCAGGACCGATCGTCAAGGAGATCCTTGGGGCAGGCCTATACCCAGCAGCGGGTGTCATGCGGTTGATACATCAAATTGATTGCTAAAAAAGCTCTTTAAATGAAATAGAAATAGAACCTTAGTGTATTTGGAGATTTGATTACTTACACCGCTTCCATATTGTACCACAATGGGTCGTTATACTTTAAATAGGCCAGCGCAATGGTTCATCAAAAGACGTGTGTAGCCGAGTATAATATTAAACAATGTTTCGTAGTAGACTTCTAATTTTTTCATTAAGATTTATCATCGTAATTTAAGCTTACCTCTATGATTATTAAAATTCCTTTAAAGGTATACACGCTGAAATTTTAATCATTTGGTTCCCGCCGTGTGGTGGTTCCACTCATGATTACAAGCAACTTTTACTATGGGGCCAACTCTCCTGCTCGCAAAAAAAAATCTGCTGTTCCATACAAAAGTGCAGTACCTACTCGACCTTAATGTATGGAACAGCTGATTTTTTTTTGCGAGCAGGAGAGTTGGCCCCATAGTAAAAGTTGCTTGTGATCATGAGTGGAACCACCACACGGCGGGAACCAAATGATTAAAATTTCACGCTGTATTTTAGAACACCGAAAATAATAAGGTTACATCAATCAATCAATATATTTATTTGCCTGAACGGATGACTTAAAATTAATAAAGAATTGACATATCCTACGTTCGCTCAAAACAATAAAAACCGGCCAAGTGCAAGTCGGACTCGCGCACGTACGGTTCCGTACCAAAAAACGACAAAAAAATTACGTTTAACTATATTTTTTTCTTTTTTTTTTCTTGTATGTGTACCCCTTAAATATTTAATTTCTGTTGTTTTTAATATTTGTTGTTATAGCGACAACAGAAATACATCATCTGTGTGAAAATTTCAACTGTCTTGCTATCACGGTCCATGAGATATAGCCTGGTGACAGATAGACAGACGGAGGCAACTCTTAGTAATAGGGTCCCGTTTTTACCCTTTAAGTACGGAACCCAAAAAGGTGTGCAAATAATTATTATTACGCTGAATTACTAACATGGATTTGAAAAAAATTTAACTTACATCTTGAACTATCTAGGTGTGAAAGTAATTTAGTTGTATGAAATATTCTAAAGAAGTTCACAGCTTTAGCGTTTTGAATTTGCCAATATTTATATTTCAAAAATGGAAATAAAATCATCATCTAAAATCCCCTATATCCACTAAAATCCATTGTAAAGATCCATTGATGGATCTTTTTGCACTTTTATGTTCACTTTAATCCTTGATTCAGGATTTTTGGAAAGTGATTTTTTAGAACTAACGTGTGTCTGAAAATCCATTAAAGAATGGATGACACATGAAATGTTATTTTATCAAATACATGATTTTTGCCAATTTTGTTATTTCGCATAGAATATCAACAAGGATTGGGTAACAATTGTTTTAAAAAGTACCTTAGCGAATAAAGGAAATCTAGAGGAGGTTAACTTTAAATTTTAAAAATATTTTCAATGTAATAGGCTCAGATCAATGGTAATAGGTAGGTACCTAATTATTTTATTTTTCCAAGAAGTTCATAATTAATGTCACTCGTTATTTAATGGATTTTCAGACACACGTTAGTTCTAAAAAATCCACTTTGCAAAAATACTGAATCGAGGGTGTGTTTTTGTGGATCAAGGATTAAATTGGACGGAAAAGTGCAAAAAGATCCATGATGGATTTTTTTCAATGGATCTTAGTGGATATAGGGCTAAAATCATAGTCACTTCCCGTTAATTTTATAAAATGGCATTCGCCGTCATGATTTTATAGTAGGAACTACAAATATCGTAATAAAATGACGCTTGTGCTATAATTATTTTACGGCGAATCACCAAATCATATGGCTTTTTAATTAGTTATCCGGCAATGAAATCTATAGCTATAACCATTTTCTAGGAACCACGAGTGGAAAAACTCTAGAAAAACCTAAACCACAATAAGCTTCTAAAACCTGACTAGTTTTGAAAACCATATTTTAGGTAAATAAAAATAACATAGTCACATACTTTGCATGACTATGTCGAGGAGGTATTATTATTTGGCAATTTGGCAAGCCCATAAATAAAAAATATATAATACCTACTTATACAAAGAAATAATAGCAATTTAACGGTATGTTATGAGAAGGGATGAAAGGCATGTTACTAGAAGAGTAATGGATATGGATGTTGATAGCTGGAAAGTAAGAGGAAGACCGCAGAAAAGATGAATGGATTGTGTGCGGAATCATATAAATGTGATGGGAGTTGGGAGGGAGATGACGAGTGATAGGAAGGAATAGAAGAGAAGGACGCACTGCCCGATCCCAAATAAATTGGGGTAAGGATGATGATGATGACATAGTCACATACTTTGTCAAAGCGGTAACCAACTTCGCACAACAAAATTGACATTGCATTTTGTAATTTTTTAACATGCCGGTTACTCTACAGTTAGTGTAAACATATTTTGATTTCATACTTAAAACATACAAACCTTTCTTTACATCCATAATGTTTTTTCTCAATCTTCTTTCTCATTCTTTCACAATCAAGTGCGATGAACTTACCTACACTTCAATGGAATAAAAACGTTGCCTAACCATAAACTTAATATCCACTGGAATAGCGAAAAATTTTCTAAGTCTATGTGCCTAACCTAAAACGTAAAAGTTACCCAACCAAAAAAAATGTCATTGTACTTGCCAACATTCTAACTCTACACGCCCTATCCCTAACGTCACAAACTCTACACCTTACTCAAAATATGTGGCTTACACTTCAGTGCATAAAATGTTGCCTAACCTTAAACTTCTAGATGTCAAGGCGTAAAAGTATTTCAACTGGACAATAAAAACAACGGTATAGTGTTGACCTTGACTACAGCCTATTTTAGTGGCTGTAGAGCAATAAACGTGAACTAAACAACCACAGCCTGAATAAACCGGGGTACTTCCAAAATATTTAGTACGGTGCCCAAAACAAGGTCTCAGCTACGTTACGTTAATTAGGTACCTGTTAATTAAATCATTTGTTGGCGTAAGAAGCTTTGAAAGCGGATTAAGAAGAATAGTCAATAAACTAAAGTAATTATACCTTTTTATTATATTTATGTACCTAATTAATGTTTTCACTGATTATGGTACAGTGCGATTAAATTGACAATAGACAGTGATCCGCTGCAACATCACTGGAGAATGTACAGTCTGCAAAGTTATGTTGGAAGTAACGAAGTAGCAAAGTTATCTTTAGTTGTGATGGAAAATGACCTCACTTTAAATGTGGAATTCATTTTTCAATGTTGACGTCTCTGTATGAAATATACAGGGAGAAAAGGCAGCCCTTGACGAGTTTCTTGCCGGTTCTTTTCGAACCGATGGCGTAGCTTCTATGACATTCACAAGTGCTTGTAACAGCCTAGACTGAATTAATTAATTAAAATTTTGAATTGTGACCTTAAAACTTTGAAAATAAATCGCTTGAAAGGATGGAACGAAAAATTCGTCTTTACCTGCATCCATTGTTTTTATACAAAAGATGCTTTTGTGAGTTTTGGGTAAATGCAAGACAATAAATATTACCCAATCTAGAAATGAACCTTAAGGTGTTCAGATCACAGCTTTGCTGACAGTACCTATGGAAAGGAAAAAAAATTACAGCACAACTGAAGTGATTAACTTCAGACCGCTTGCGGTACAAAACGACGTAGTTTTAAAGAATACTTTCAAACTACCCACCAATCCGCATAGGGCCCGCGTAGTAGGTGGCCCATCCTCCTTATTCACTCTTAAGGAATGAATGTCCCCAGCAGTGGGGACATAAATTGATGATGTCGACTCTCATTCTGCTATCCATACTTTTTCATAATATTCATGGTATTTTTGTCGTGGGATGAGTTCGTAGTGGATTTGGGATGAAACAGGAATTTAGTTTATAAAATATTTATGGGATGAGTTAGGAGCACTATTTGGGATGAGTAAGGAATTTAAGTCCTTGTGGGATGAGACATTATGAAATGAATACGGAACAACACAGTCTTCAGGAGGTATCGTTTTATATTTCTCTGTAAGATTAATTGACTCGACACTCTATAACTCTCAGACCAAATAAAAAAGTAAGACGGAGTCTTCCGAGCAAAGCGGTGAGGCCTGTAAAACTACGCCTTGGCTGTGTACATACACAGTTCACGCAAACACGTGTAACGAAACTACGCCTTGGCTTTCCATATAAAACCCTGCCGCCCGGCCCCCGCCCGCCCCCTTGTACGCACACATGTCATGTACCATCAAAAACCGTCCTCACTTCATTGTTCGCAACGCTCCATCTTACTTTTTTTATTTGATCTGAGCTATAACTTAAATAATATTTGATAATTTATATAAGCATTTAGCACTGTTAGTGCTAGCTTCCAGTAACCTTAAAATAAGATGTATGTACACACTACACATTCTACGTAAGCACAAAAATAGATATTCCCTCGTGAAGTTGCTAATAATAAATTGCTTTTAAAAATAACCTCAATCAAAAATATTGATTTTCTAGTAGGTACAATGACTCAAACGTTGTGGGAGATATCATTTAACTTTAGTATACAAATAACTACCTATGTAAGTTACAGATAAAGGGTACTAAAAATCATTATCACTAATTATCTATTGTATGGTCTGTTGATAGACAGTTAAACAACTTTTAACTAACGTTTTTGTCGGTTGGTGCCATATAAGTTGGTGAACATTCCTGCTTAAAATTCTTGAACAATTATTTCTACAGCAAAATCCGAATAAAAAAAACAATAATAGAGCATATTAAAGTTATTTCATAATTTACCTAAAAATAAACCCAAAACATTACGATTAAATGCTGTGAATCTTAAAATATATTAAAACGTGTACAATGACATTTGGAAAGATTCCAAACGTATAATTTTAAATAAACAATACAGACGTAGTTCTTTTATTATAACTGTGTTTAAAATAAGATCATAATTTTACAGACATCATACATTGTTATGGGGTTATGCGTTATCTACCGGTCCAGATAACCTGTAACACTTATAAGTTATTTTTTTCATATCAATAATGTATTTTTAAACAGATAATAGAAAAAGTAGATAATATTTTGATGTTAATTGCTTTTCATGGAAGTAGGCATATGAATTACGATAAATGTCACAGTCTGCGAGTGAAACGTGTTGTCAAAATTAGCATCGGCAAATTTTTGCTGACGCTACACAGTGGGAAATAAACGTTTCGCTCAAACCACCTGTTGCTTATAAATCTTTTTGAGTGCTTTATCTCTCGCATCAATCAAATTGACTCGTTTTCAGTAGAGGTAACGAAAACAAACGCGTAACGTTTACGGCCGAATGTATTATGGCATTTGGTAATGCAAATAAATTAACGGATTGAGTCATTTCTTAAAACCTTTTTATAGGAAATACTAGTTTTATTTGTGAAGAATGCGGGTGTGTGGTTTATGTGAGTAGAATTTAAATTATTTTCTAAACGACAACATTACTATTGTGGCGATAATTAACTTGCCCAATCTAAACTCGCTCGCAGTTTTTATTAAATAATTTATTATTGTACCAAAAATATTTTTTTGTTGTGTAATACCAGAAAATTATGAATAATCTTTTTTACCGTAGCAGTTTAGAGTGGCCACATGCAGACAGAATTTCGATTCGGAATTAACGCATCTAATCCATACAAATCTATGGACCGACGACCACACGCTGTGGGATTTTCTGTTCCGAATTTTCGTACATTATTGATATAGCGTTTCGGATTTTCCAAATCGATATTCCGTCTGTATGTGGCTGGCTTTACAGAAAAATATTCGTTTTAGTTTTGTTAAAATATTTGAAAGTTACCTATGCCTGCCAACCTACTCAAATGACCACTTTTCTATTCGTTCGCTAACTTAAATTTAAAAATAAGCCAACTTATCAACTCCACATTATGCTATAAATATAATGTTTGCGATTTACATAAACTTGCGACGTGTGAGTTGATCGTCTAATTGATATTATTTTGAAGCTTTAAGTCAGCGAACGAATAGAAAAGAGGCCATTTGAGTAGGGGGCTAGTGAGTCCTTTAGGAGGCCAATCAAGGACAATTTAAATGAGAATTCTAAAGCAAAACTAAATATTTTTTGGTAAATATAACCTAAATGACAACGTAACAATCTTCGTTTTATCGTTCAGAATTAGCTCGATTGGGCGGTTGGGCCCCAGCAAAACTTTTTCTGTAATAAACTACTTCCTGTCACGAATACAATACCGCCGTTGTCAGAGTGCCAAGACAAATTTAATATTATCATTATTGGCTCCATCAAACTATAAACTTGCCATTGGGCAGTTTCATAGTGTTACTGGAAATAGAATCTCGATGTGCATTTTCCATCAAATATGCGGTAAATCTAATGTAAACCTTTAATTGATAACCACGACTTTATATTATATTAATATAGGTACTTTCTTAAAATTTAAAATGCTACGAATACTTGAAGTACAGAAATAGCATAAAAAATATCTTCCCACGCAACACAGAATAATAATAATAATACCTCTAGATTGTTTTTTTAAGCAGTCTGCCAGTTGAATACTTATAAGAAATGATAACCTTGTGCAATAAACTGCAGATATACCTACTCAATTTACCTACTTTACCGACTCTTTGAGATATACCTATTTAGAAATAACAATTTAGTCCAATTCTACTATCCGCGTCAATTGGCAATGCGCCTGGCGGCCATGATTTTAACCTCAAAAACGAAAAACAATTCTAATTTTCTCATATACCTAGACCCTTTCTTATTGAAAATAAGAATTCGATAATAAATATATTATATTACCTATTAGAATTTTACTGTTTTTTGTCATTTTTAGTTGCGGATGACGATGATGTGTATGTTAATTTGACAAGGTTCCAGCGCATTACCAATTGACGGGGATAGTATCAATATAATAAAGCAATGTTGTAGGAAGATTAAAATTAAACATGTTCGAATTCTTATTGTAGGTAAGCAATAATTATTATTATTGTAAGTAAGTATCAAAAAGTCCCGTTACTATGCCATTTTTCCTGTAGATTTTTTACCAGTCACACTATATAAATTTATTATAAGTAAAAGCGATGTCTTGAAAAATTGAGAATGTATGGGATACTTTACATAAGATTTCGGTAGCCATGGGCCCCATAAAATAGCGTTTTAAGACGTCAAATCCACCCCCTAGCTAGATTTGACTCTGGCACTGCGGTAGGACTGACAACCAAATAATAATTGTTTGATATCAATGCTTTAATATTGATACTTCTGGAACTTTGCATGACCTAAGAAACAGTAAATATGAAAATAATTTGGTTACAATTACAAGCATAGTGGTAGCGAGTAAAATCAAAAGACTTTTAAACAACAAAAAAAATCACAAGCTTTTATCGAGTTACAGAAGTCATTGAACTGTTTTGCCCGTATACAGTGAATTCAAACTTTGCACACAACAATGATTGCCTTCACAAAGAGTCCCACTATTACTCAATTGGTCGTATCTTCGTACCTATTCAATGAGAGATGCATCATAAAACAATTTCACGGGCAGTTTAACAAGGAAGTGTGCGAGATTGTTGCATGGTTACTTATTCCGGGTGGTTGGATTTGGTACCTGTTTTATAAACTGTTGTTACCTACTTCTATCAAGATTGCTTAGAATCTAAAGTATCTAAACCAACTGGACTTTAAGTATCAAATAGAGTAACTTACGAACACACCAAAATCACTATAAATGTGCCTATAATGTTTGAAGAGTTCCCTTGCTTTATTCAGGATCTTTTAAATCCTGATCCTGATGAATGGAACCATTCCGGAAGTATACGCTTTTAAACGAAAAAAATATTTCTAAATCAGTCCTGCCGTCTTCGAATAATCGAGTAGGTACCTACCTAACATTGCACTTGTAGGTACTAGGTATTAGTTATTCTTATATTCTGTGACATTACATAGCAAAAGATAGCGCCAAACTGAGAATATCCTCCTTTTTGGAGTTGGTTGAATAACCCATGCTACGGATCTGAATCATCCACTGATCATCCACTTTCCAGATGTATTGCCGTGTTGATTGCAATCTGTTAGGATGTTAGAACGAGACATAAAGTGGTCCTTCGATGCCGTAAAACTCAGAACATTTATCAATTATTTTACCCCTACATTTTTTTTTACAACGGGATAGTGCTTGGCCTTCACCTCACCTGATGTTAAGTGACGATAAGGCCGAAGGTGGAAGCGCACTACTCCCGGAACTGGCTATCTTACCTCTATCTGCCGGAACACAACAATTATTAAATTGTTGTTATGTCGTCCTAGATAACATGATGGTAGCTTGCCAGGCGGACTTGAAATAAGCCCTACTACCTACCAAACCGAGCACAAATTGTACCCCACTCCTGGGAATCGAACCTGGTAGATACCCCTGTGTCTAACACGCGTGGGCGAACCCCTAGACCACAGATGCGGTTAAATATATTTGAAGATACGCTTTGGATATGTATTTAAGTCAATAAAGGGCAAAATATCCAACAAATATACGTTAAATTAAGACTATTATTAAATCATTACGAACCAACTGTTCCACAGTTTTGTAAATCCGATAAAATGCACAATTTATGAATTCAACATGACATGTTGTACCAAACCAACCTAATTGCGCGTATCTTTACACCATATAACACAGTACGATTCTCTATTTGAAACATTTTTTCCTTCTTTCTTTTTTACTTTTGGTATTTTTGTACATTATTTTCAACATTTACAAACTTAAATACTGATTATCAGTTTTGACAATTATCTATATATAGCGGTATGAGAAAATTCTCATGGAAAAGTTTACATGTGTAAAATAAAAATAAAAACAAATCTACGACAGAGATTACAATTTTCTTCACTTTAAACAATTTATTATTCTTATATTCTTTGGTTCAATGAATAAAATGATAACAATAGTTTTATGAAATTAAATACGAAAGACCGGGTCAATGCCACCTAGCGGCGAAGTTTCAAACTTTTGATTCGGCTGTTTATATTAAAGCAAACAGCATGCTTATCGAGTGTTTTAGAACCATTTGATGAAGAAGTACACCCAACAATTGATAGATGGCGCTGTCAAATGGTTATTCCGCGAAACCTTTGGATAGAAAAAATGAAATAATTTAATTACTCGTGCCTTACAAGCTGCCAGGACAAAGAATAAATACAATAAAACTACCATGATAATTTGCAAAGGAAAAAACTTGCCGGGAATGACGAAAGGAGAACTTATTTTCCAGTAACACAAACTAGTGGTAGGTTTTGCTCCATGAATCTAATCTTCCTCATTTTGCTTGGTTCTGTCCATTGCTAGGATGTGTCAGTCAATGTTGTTAAGGTTCATTAAACATAGCCATCAAGAAAATCCAGGAGAGACTTAAAATCTGAAAACATTAAAACACAAAATATAAGATTTGACACCGTCTACAATAGGTCAATTTTTCAAAGGAATTAAACTAAATCTAGGTATTTTGTAGTATTATTGTAGTATACCATATGTAGTGATAAGGATTAAATAAACTTGAACAGTGCTCAGTGTTTAACCAATTGACAGAGCCAAAAATTTAAATGGATAAAAATCTTGCCGATGACAAAAACTAAAATTTCATTAAAAATGCAGTGTTTTTGTATTCTTTATGAAAGGTTTTATACTTTATTATTACTACTAAATTAGTCCAACATTTCAACACTAAATTCAACCTTTAAAATTGCTTAAATTTTAGATGAGAACGAAAGAGCAGAAATTTTCATGTGAAAAATTCATAAAATAAAGCTAATTCAAAAATGTTAATATCTTTTTTGTTTATAAACGAATTTACCAAATTAATGTAAATTTGATAAATTCAGTTTGTCCTTATTATAGTATAATATAAATTGCATCATAAAACATAGGGAAACATTATTTTTGTGTAAGAAAAAACATCAAATATGTCAAATTTGCACCAACACTAATGAATTGACAATGTTAGACAATGCAAGATAAGATATTATTATTTACCTGTTTGGTCAGTGACATTGTGAGGGTCTAAGTAGTCTGTCTATAAGCATCAATATACATGCTAAATTGCTTGGAGAAAGGTAGAACTCCTCACAAGGAAATGTTCACTTTGTTGGACAGAGACGTTTGTAGCAATGCGTTGAAGACAAAGTGATTCTTTACGCTGGGAATTGACTAGCAAATACGATTGGCAATTAAAATTTATAAAAGAATACGCAGTTTAAACCATTCCATGTACCAAAATAATATTTGATAATAACTTTTTAATTTTCATAGGATGCGTTCGAAACCTCTCCTTTCATAGGATGCGTTAAACTGCAAAATCAGTCAAGTGCGAGTCGGACTCACGCACGAGGCATGGGAGACCCGCCTTAGATGTGAATTTTGTTCTGTTTTGGTATTTGTTAGGTGCGCCATCTGTGAAAGGTTCAACTGTCTGGACATCATGGTTCGTGGGATGGGGCATGGTGGCGGACAGACGGACGGACAGCGGAGTCTTGGTAGTGGGGTCCCGTCTTGCCCTTGGGTACGGAACTCTATAAACCAGTTACGTCATAACGACTGCGTTCAAATGTGTTAGGGAATAATTCAATGTGAATGATGCTTTTGTCACAGTGTGGTCATAACGCGCAACATTATACAACTATCTGCTACCTCAGCCGTCATGTCGTCAACTTATTAAGAGAATTATTATAATAAGCTTATAGGAAATAGGAACCGTTTTATTGTAATATTACATCACATATGGCTAGCGCTGTTGTCAAAATAACGCATTTTAGGTACGGTAAATACAGAGCAATGAATTACAAGTTCGTATGACTAATATATTTACTGACTATGGTTAGCGGTTTTAAAAACGCTAACTGTGTGACGAGGCCTTTATTTGGAGTGCTCGCCTGCTCGTTTGATGTGAATAGGTCATTAAATTAGATTGTCTATGGGTTATGACAGATACATGGGTTGACAGCCAATCAGAAAAAACTGGGAGGAAAATATGTGTTAACCGATCAAATTACCCCGGTTTTAGGGTAAATCAGCAGATTAAAGTAACTTAATCTAGGGAGCCGATTTTGTAAAACTTGAATAGTTTAACAGAAATATAGGTTATTGACGATCAAAACAGTTGATGTAATAGAATGAAAGACAAATAGCGCGTGACTGAGGTACAAAAATATATAAATGTTGAAGTAAATCTAAGAAATATACTGTGAAAATTTTATAGGATATTTGGAATTTATAAGCTGCTATCTTGTTAATGGGGTGATACCGGTTAAATGTATTAGGTATTTATTTATATACATTGTTTAACTATTTATCTAGGCTATCCCAAGAGTTATAAACGAACTTTACTATGTTGCCGACGTATTGAAAGGTAGAGAAATCAGTTGGTACACCTTAGGATATGAATATATATATATCTAAATATAATTGAAGTCGTTTATTTGATAAAAAAGTGACAAATAAAATAATTATTGAGAAAAACATTATAAAATCCTAATGGGGAGTTTTGAGCACATATGGCCACATTAGATAGTCTGTCTCTTTCTAATGCAAAATCTCAGGATGGAGTAAAAAATTCCTTCATTATATACATTACCAAATAAGGTTATTTATATAAGAAAAACGCGAATTTTCGCGAGAAGACCATATTTGGTCATCAGAAGCCAGGGTCTTTTGAGGGTATAAATATCGGAGCAGACACTCCTCAGGATCAGTCCGGCGCGTACCATAGAAGTGGCAAAGTTCTGCCCAGATACCCAGTCAAGTATTTCTGAAAGTTTCAAAGTAATTTTCTTATTTTATTTTAAAAGTTAAATAGTGCTAACTTATGTGAAATTCGTCGCGTTTATTGAGTTAGGCGTTGGGCTGGTAAGCTAGTTTCAGCTTCGCGAAGTTGTGTTTATAGTCTTTTTCACGAAGTTTTAATTGAAGGAACCTTGCGATTGTTTGTGCGAGTAAGGGCCCGCTTGTTGCTGGCGATCGCAAGGGATAAAGTCCTGTAAATATTCCGTTACCGTCGATCTCCAGAATTCTGGAGAACTCCTGAAGAAATCCACGCTAGTCCAGACACTGTGTACGCATCCGAGCACGATTTCGTATATGGAACCGTGTTTGGTGTGCTTATCGTGACTGGAATCTAGTGGGGAAAGGTGAAATATGCTTATTGCCTAACGAATAGGTAGGTAGGACTTCAATCTTTGCTCCGGGAAGGCTCAGGAAACGACGCTCCTTGGAGCTTAGCAAATACACGGTTCGCGGCGGTTTATCAGCTTTTCAGTGTCAAGATCTGTGTAGTGAAAGTGTAGTTGTGTTTAAAAGTTTTCAGTGCTCGAGTGAAAGTGTGAAATTTGTAATTTACAGTGAAGAGTGGTTGTTTGTTTTCAAGTATTGTGTAGTGTATAGTTTGTGGTTCAAAGTGAAGGTGGTTTTAAGTGCTGTGTAGTCGAGATAATGCCGAAAGGTATCAGGATAAATCTACTTACGAGGAATAACAAGTAGATTGACAGGTAAGTAAGCATGTTTGCTAAAATCTCTCCGGTTATATTGGAAAATCTGTGTTTTTTTTCAGGAATATCATTTTTGTGTTAAAATGAGTCGTTAAACAATTCAGATATATTTAAAATCTAAAGTATTCTGTGTTATAATAGGTACCATTCCCACAATAATAAATCCAGAATCTTAAAATTGAACCTAAATTCTCTATTTCATTGCCATACTGTTCTTATATTGGACAAATGTAGGATAGGGGACGATAAACTATGCGGTTAAATAAATACTTTGTTCACATCTTTTTGTATGATTCTAGCTTTACTTGTAGGTCTAAATTAGCTGTATGCATTAGTTCTCATATCCAGTAGTTTAGGTGTAAAAGGACAAAACTATTACAGGATTCAAGATTTTACCATATAAAATTAGTTCAGATAAAACTTAATATTAGATTTTACTCAAAAATATGTGGACAAAATATCATTCTTTCTATAGGGACAACATCTAGGACTCTACAGGTCTTATAACAATTACTAGGTTTTAACTGTACTAGCCATTTGAAGAGATAAATTCACATAAAAATTTTGTGTTTTTTTTCCATGTCTGATTTAGATGTCTTTTTCAAGGGTTGCCTTGTTTGTTGGAACACTTAAATGCCCCAATAAGCTATGATAGTGACCGAAGGAATCTTGAAAATGACAGATGCTACTATGTTGATATGTGTGCAAACTTTTACTACTGCTTGGATGAAGTAAAATAAACACTTATTATTTAAGCTCAAAAGTTAGCTAGTGTTAAAGCCTAGGCTCTAACCAACCAAGTTGAGATTGATCTTTCATCCAAGCAATACCTACTTATTGCTTATATAGTATACATTTCTATACTATTGATATGTATGTACTTTCATGTATATATACAAACACTACATGTTCACACATGACTATCAAATTTGGTGTAGTTTGAAATATTGGTGGATTTAATTCAGAAATATTTCAAACGAGGTAAATGGTAACGAGGTAAAAAGTCAAGCAGATATATATTTTGACAGAATTTGTCAACTAGGATCTCTTCAGTAAACGTTTGCAAAATCCATCGAGTTTTACTTTAGGTTTCCTCGAAGCAATTTTTCTTACCACGCTACGACACATTCTCGCATTTATCAAGCCGGCTAATAAGCTTGTTTGAAATCTGTTGAGGTGTGGGTGAATTATCTCTGATAAATCCCTAACACCATGGTTAGTGGCTGTTTGTTGGAATGTGATGATATGCCAGATCTCCTTAAGCCGTGTTAGGCTGACCAGCCAGCGGAGACTCTGAGAGATCTGACATTGTTATATTCTGAGGAGATCGCTATTAATCATGAGGTATGAATCGGATACTCTTTGAGTGTCTGAATCTAATTGCTTCAGTCTAAGCTTTGACCTTGTGATATCAGTAGTTGTGGACATATCTTCATTCGATTATTGGTATGCAAGGCAAGGTACACCCCTCCCTGTGTTGATAAATCTTGTGATCGTCTACTGAATTGACACCTGGACAAACCTTAAAAGAAAACCAAACTGGTAGCTTGACTAGGTAAAAGGTTTTTGGTTGGTGAAATACCTACTATACAGACACTGTATACAACACAAAATAGAACTATTTATCTATTTTATAATCCTACTACTTCATATGAATCCCTAATCTAACCATTCTATCAATTATTAAGGTGTTCAATTTCACCTTGGATTGTTCCATTCGAATAAACAAACAATATGATAATTCCATGTCATTGTAAATGCCATGAATCATGTATGGGTTCTACATACAGAACACAAACTATACAAAATGTAATGTGTTGATAACATGTTACTGTCATCCATATCTATATCTTACCCTTGACTAAGTGAAGTAGAGAATATTCGGGTTGCGAATATACATCAGTAATGGATTGGTCCTAAAACCACCATCCAGAGAACGTGTTGACGGTAAACCTGTCTCATCTGAACTTAGTGGGTTATCCTACACTATACATTCCTGATTGGTATAAAATTGTACCTGGGAACCTCACATCGTACCTCCATCAATGGGTCGGTACTTTCATTAACACTTGTATCCATTCAGTATGTACTCTACGGAGTTATCTCAGTGGTTACATAAGCTTCTGTCTGTACATGGAGCTTGGTGACGCAATGACATGGATTTCCATTTGGAACACTTATATCTAATTTAAAATGGTTAAATTAGTGGACTTACCTATCCAATTATGTCGTTGTTGAATAGCGCCATAGTTGCGCAGTACTTAATCTCCGGGAAGCATTTTAATTATGCTGGCGAGGATTGGAACAAGAATGGAGGGGTGGCTGGACGCATTCTTCCAGGGCCACATTGGCCCTGGCCACATTATCATATCCTTATATCCTTATCCTTATCCAATTTATAAATATACTTTATACGTTATATCAAATACTAATATTCTTATTATATAATTTTTATTAAATCAATACATTAATCAATACATTAATGATAAGGCTTCTTAGTTACAAAATAGGATGAGTACATGTGCACTTGATATTGAGACATCTAAACTTAGTCCAGACATACCAAAAGAGCCGGGGTTTCTATATTCTATAAATCACAACGTAGGTCCTTTTTAAATCTAGACGATCATATTTGGCCAATACTATGTTTTCATAATATTTCAGCTGGTTATAGTTGAAATTGAGTGAGGACTGTCACCAGAAACTGACTAAGATCTGGTTAGTTAACATCTCTACTAGAAAGTCTTTTACAAGGGCGGGAGAGTGTTACAAATTGTTGCCGTGACCAACGGATATTTGGTCTTAAAAATGTCTGGACTGAGCGCTGATGTTTACAAGTGCAATTGGACTATATTTGTGAATTGCAAAGCGAAAATGTCTGTGTGCCTAGCGAAGTTATAAAAGCATTAGGGCGATTTGCAAAATAAAAATAAACACTTGCTTTAACCATTTATTAGTTCAATTTGGCTTAGCGAGCAAAGTTATGTTCCATTACAGTTGCAGTGCGTAGTAAATCTTCCAAGCATTCATAATCTCCATAAAAGGAATAGTACAAAAACTTGCTTTTCTATTTTGCGTGCGAGTAGGTTATGTTTCCATACAATTGCTGGGCGTAGTAAATTGTTCAAGCATTCATAATCCCCATAAAAAGAACAGTAAAAGGCAAACTGAAACAATGATAATAAGCGTTAAAAGCATGAAAACAAACAAGTTATTAGTATAGTATAAAATCATAACGACAAAAAGTGTGAATGGTACCTGACTTCATCGTATGTTATTTCGTATCGTTTGGTTATAACTTTATAATTTTACAGCTGTTATTTCCATCTTTCGTGTTTTCAGGATTGCTTTATTTATGTATACGTTTGTGTTTTCAGAAATTATTTATTTCTCACACGTTTTACAAACATTACTTTGACAACATAGTGCCGTAACCATTTTACCGTTAGCTCACCGAAACGATTATCGATTTTAATCGATTCAACTGAACTTTACAGAATTTTACTAACATGCTATCTTTCAATCATTAGTGACGAAAAATCGATAAGTCTGTTGATAAATTCATTAGTTATAATTGAAACTATTAAAATAGCTAAATGGTTACATTTTATAGTAGTATGCTGGGGGCGAAAAAGTCATAGAAATATTTTTTTTTTCGTACTTTATTGCGTCATCTTAGTACTTTATAACATTTAAAGTCGAGAAATACGAGTAGAAATCGGTTGATTATTAACTTATTCGAAAATAGAATCGATTCATTCATAGTCATTGAATAGTTTAATTATCGATTTTTCTGTCACATCCCTAACCATGACACGTATCCTTGATATGTCAAAACGAAATGTTGCCAGTGATAGGATTTGAAAATAGTACGAAATACCTGAATTTAAATACGTGTTTTGCGAAAATTTATTATTATTTGGTTTTAAATGATAAATCCTAGTTTACATGTAGTAGTAATGTTGACTAAGCGGGAAAATTATAAATTGGCTAAACCTTGACCTTATAAAACTAAAATCGATAGATTTATCAAGTAAAATAGTAACAGTTGTTAAAAAATTAGTGGACAATAGGTATTGGTTCTTTCGATTGCTAATTCATAATTCATAGGGCCCGTAGGAATATTATTAGCATAATGTCATTGTTCACCTATTCGTTCCGTACATTCGTAAAGTTTCGGATCTTTTTGATGAAGATGGTAACATTTGAGATTCTTTTTAAATAGGCAAAGACATGACGAATCATACGGCATTTTTTAAATTTGTTACAATTTTACTCTTTTATACACGGAACTTATGAAAATATTGTGTGACGTTGTATAAGGCTATTATAATATATGATTGAGCTATTAATTGAATAGGACGTACTAAACGATAGGATGCATAACAGTTAGGTATTTTATTTTATTTTATTATTATTGATATAATATTACTTGTGTGTGTGCGTGTGTGTGTGTATGTGTATATGTGTGTGAGTGGGTTCTAAACGTTTGGGGGGCGTCCATTCTAGACATTTGAGTAAATCATTTGCGTAAATATCTAGTACGGTTCTTAAAATAGCATTTTGCGGGTTTTTCATTTGAAATGAAAAGAAAATAAAAAACGTCGTGGTACGGTCGACGGTTAGGGGGCGCGTAGCTAAGGGGTCATGTAGTGTTCTGGGGGGGAAATGTATCTTATGATTAGGCCATGGGGTTCCTTTTCCCGTGGCGGGTCACATGAGTCCCATTCGAAGCTTTAAAAGAAAGAAACTCGATAAACGTCGTAAAATTATTTGTGCTGATAAGCTCACACAAATTCAATTTAAAGTATTTAAATTGTACTTATCGATTCCTGAATGTGGTCTAATACCTGTTATTTTCTTGGTTTAATTCTGCTAGGCTAAACTACAACTGATATTTGAATCATGAATAAATTTTGTAATAACAAAGTGATAGCAACGTTTTAAAATTTGCACGTATGTTAGGAAAGAGTTGAGTAGATTAGGAATATTTTTATAATAGTCAATTATACCATAAAGAGATAGCAGCTTATAAACCCAATCATACGATGTCACATGGCATTGTGAACGTTTTAGTTATAGAAATAATTAGTACGCGTTCACTTTATTTCAATAGGGTTGACATCAACTATAAGTATATTATTTCAGTAGATTTGTCGTCAGCTATTATAACGACATGGGTTACGATGATGTGAAAAAAAAAAA
Source organism: Agriphila tristella (assembly GCA_928269145.1). NCBI lineage: Eukaryota > Metazoa > Arthropoda > Insecta > Lepidoptera > Crambidae > Agriphila > Agriphila tristella. Next base: position 54,588,290 of record OV743431.1, on the reverse strand, counting down.
TATTTTTTTTGTGACTCTATGGCTTAATGGTTAGGTCGCAAGTTCGATTCTTGCTCGGGATTAACTTGATGGCTGGGTCAGGTTATCTTTCAGAGTACGAAAGGACGTCACAGTTATTGGTATTAGAAAAAAAAAATTGTGACACGGTGGCTTAGTGGTAGTATCGTGGGTTCGGTTCCCGTCCGGGAGTTGACTTGATGCGGATCAGGTGTTCCCTTTAGACTATTATAGAATGTCATAGCTAGCGGAATTTTGAGAAAATTTAGTGACTCAATGGCTTAGTGGTTAGGGCATAGAATAGAATCGTGTCCGGAAGTTGACTGATACGGATCGATTATCTTCCGGGTGTGTAGATTAGTAATGTATTTTGAGTTAGTTTTGTTTTGCTAAAAGTATCATAGTACTAAAAGTTTAGTATTGAAAAAAATATATATATTTTACAAAAATGCGATTATCTCAAAAACGAGGCGTTTAGTTAGTTAGTGAGACAAAATCTTGATTAAGTTTTGTAAATTGATAATAGTTAACAAATTAAACATATAAATTGTAGTCATTCAAAGTCACACGTGATACACGTCGCCATCGCACGACATATAGGTACAGTTAGAGCCACATTGGACCGGTTACATGACTCGACTAGTTGGGTTATTTGATAAAAACTTGTAAACAAATAATTTAATAAAATTTCAACTGAGCAACTTTTCGATTACATTTATCACTTTAAACTACATATAGCTAAGTATTTTGTATGAAAAACTGGGCTAGCAACTATTTTTTATTTACGTTTTGTACATTCAACAGCGCGTCGGACTGTGTATATTGACCTTGGGGTGTAAGCCTTTTAGATGATTCAGTTGATAGGTTCGTTGTGCGGTCGTGTGTACGTGTGAATTTGTGTGAAGCGAACTAAAATCTACTAAAGGTAATCTAGATTTTCATCGTATTTCATTTTTAGTTTAAAGGGGGTGTCATTGAGTTTGAAACTAATTATCGTCAATAGTATGTAGGGTTTTTTGTTCCTTTTGCTCATTTAGTAACACAAATAACTAAAGTAAAATAAATCTAAAATTTTGTGCTTCCATCATTACTAGGTACGCTTTCATATGGTGGGCCGAGAAATAACGAAGACTGTTGCATAAAATAACCACGCAATAGCTGTTTGATAAAATAAGGGACATTTCTAGTCTGTGACTAAACGATTAGGCTACTGGAATGCGTGCATTTGTCTGTATCACTGACATGTCAATTTAAAACTGACAAACAGCTGTTCTAGTCGATCAGTACCTAACTTCACGTGCATTTGTTTATTTACAATTTGGCGTATAAGCTTACAATAATCTCCAATTATAGCGAAAATTTTGTGGATGTTAGTGAATTCGGTTAAGGGCAGTATATTGCAAATTAACTTATTTTTGATTCAGTTTTAAACAATCAAGCATTATTTATTTTGAGCAGATAAAAATATATGTTGTAGTTTCATAATCGAACTTGATTATTTTACGGTTAAAAACACGATTTTCGTATTTTCACTCGACTATAAAAATGTGCAAAGACAATGAATATTTTCATTGTTTTTTGAATAATACTTAAAGATTATAAATCTCTTACGCACAAATAATATATAGAAAAAAAGGTAATGACATATAGCAGAATATTTTACGGTTACTTTTTCAAAAAGTGACTTTATGTTTATTTAAAAATTAATATATAATAAAACGCACGACGAATCTTGGTTTAGTAGCCTGCGAGGCGTCGTCGGCGTAGGACCTGTGTCGTTTTTGCTGCCGCGCTGTGTTCCCCCTCTCGCGTCTAGTTGATTGAGAATCTTTTAGATACTCGAAGAGTAGTATAAGACTTGGAAACGCAGTAGATAATCTAAGTGTAAAATTTTATTTAGTGTAAATTACCAATTTAGTTTAATTTGTAAATGCATAGAGTAGGTAGGTAGGTATTTGGATACAGCAACCAAGTACAAGCTAACGCGTAATTAATTTTGATGACTTTTAAGAAATAAATACTTATCTATAAATAAAATATAAAATAAAAAATATACCTATCGTATAATTTATAAAATGGTTGACTTTGCAATGATTTTACTTATATCGGAAGATGAAGAAGAAAACTAAGTACAGTCAGCAGCATATCAAGCTATAAGTACAAAACTGTCAAAAATCTATAATGAATTTTGAACCTTAAACTGTTCGACTTAAAGTTTAAAAATGATTGAAATAATTTGACACATTGTGGAAGCCCAGCATGCCGTTGACTGTACCGTAAGGCTGCGTTCAGACGATAACGCACGACCCAACCTCAACCCAAACTCAGCCCAAACTCAGCTCAAACTCAACTCAAACTCAACTCACCCGCAGCCTACTCCTTGAAATACATCACTTACAATTTTGAATCTTATGACACATTAATAAGCTCTTTTTTTATTTTGTCGATGCAACTGCACCCTCCCCGCGCTCAACCCGAACTCAACTCAAACTCAACCCGTACACAACCCAAACTCAAATCAAACTCAAACCGAACTAAACAGAACTCACTTCAAACTCACCTGGACATTACACAGGACCTTATTAAAGTGTCGTAAGACTCAAAATTGTAAGCGATGTATTTCATGGTGGGCTGTGGTTGAGGTGAGTTTGAGTTGAGTTTGAGTTGAGTTCGGGTTGAGGTCGGGTCGTGTGTTATCGTTTGAACGCAGCCTAAAAGTATGCTTCCGCACAGCTATGCGGTCGCGACAATTTTCCGTTCACTTCAAATTGAGCCTTTTGGTCATAACATTACGGTTCAACTTGGAGCGCACTGCTGCTTGCTGCCGAGATCGGCGCAAGCGTTAGTCGTCTTATTTACTTTGAAATTCGGTTGTTTTTTTCCCATATTTTTGTTCACAAACTTTGTTGTTTCATTAAAAACAGTTATTTTGATAAATGTCAATATGGTCGAAAATCACTTGCACCTGTTTTTTTTTACTAGTAATCACTACAAATTTTAGCGAACTTCACTTTTTCCCCGACATTATTTGTTCTTCTGGCTATTGCCTAATATGCCCCAGCAGTTGAAACATGAATAGGCTGGTGATAATGAGGTTGCTTTTAGCCTGGGTGCATTAATCTACTTAAGGGTACACATAAATCACCTGGGTGAATCTGTCTGCTGAAGGGAGAAAAATAATTATGTACGTTGGCCGGTGAGGATGCACGGCTCAAAATCAAGTGTCAACCAATCACGACTTTACCTACGAGTCGACGGTGTGATACTTCCCAGCAACGCCACCATGGAGTAGAGATTTCTAAATACCCTCAAATGAAAGACCATAAAATGTACCTAATTGTACCTTAACTCAAAAAATTGTACCTCTGATAGTTTCAGAGAAAAACGCACTTGATTGTGGCATTGCCAGGAAGTATACTTCCTGGCAACGCGACGCTGTACCAGATTCCAATTGGTCTCATAGTAATGGCCAAAAATTGAACTTCATTTGTACCTCATTCAATAATTAAAATATGCAGTTTCGATATAAAAAAACTCTTACTTGATTTGCAATACATGCAATGCACGTTGTTATTGATATAAACTGATGTTTATTATGCATTATGCAGTAGTAGGACCACAGAGGCAACCGCCTCTGTGCTCTAGTGGTTCGCCCACCCGTGTAAGATGCAGACGTCCCGGGTTCAATTCTCAGGAGGGTACAATTTGTACTCGGTTTGGTTGATGGTAGGGCTTAATTTGGTGCCATTCATTTGGTACTATTAAGTACAATTAATTATGTACCATATAGTACAATTTATTAGGTACTATGTAGTACAATTTATTTGGTATCATATAGTACAATTAGAAGGTAGTTTAGGTACTATTTAGTACAATAAATTTTGTACCATAGAGTTAAATTTATTAGGTACTACTTTGTACAATAAATTTGGCACCATATAGTACAATTTATTAGGTACTATTAGGCACATTTTATTTGGTACCGTATAGTACAATTTTATAGGTACTATATAAAAGCATTCATTTGGTACATATTATCTGGTAACATATTATAGTACAATTAATAAAGTACTAATTACAAACTAATTAGTACAATCAATTTAGTATTATTTAGTACAATTTATTAGGTACTATTTAATAAAATTAATTATGTACTATACAGTACAATTTATTTGGTACCATAATAATACAATTAATTTAGTACTACTTAGTGCCATTCATTTGGTACTATACAGTACAGTTTATTAGGTACTATTTATTACAATTTATTTGGTACCATATAGTACAATTATTAGATACCATTTAGTACAATTAATTAGATACTATTTAGTACTATTATTTTGTACCATAGAGTACAATTGTAAGAAACAAGTACAAAAGCTAAACTAACTTGCATCTACATATCGACGGCGAAGTGCCAATATCTCCTAGTCCTAACAATGATGCCTTTGAATTCAACACCTAAAGGAAGTTAATTTCTCAAAAAAGTCTCAGTTAGGAGCGATTGGTACTTCCCCGTTGAAATCTCATAAAATTTTATGCTTTTCCTCTCTTTTTGTATTAGTTTGATTGTTGCTATAGAGGTTTTTCTTATTATGATTTTATAATAGTATTTAGTCATCATTATCATATCAGTTGCACCACACCCACTGCTGGGTATAGGCCTCCCTCATGGGTCTTCATAACGATCGGTCCTGCTTGGCCCGCATCCAGCGGCGCACCGCGACCTTCACCAGATCGTCGGTCCACCTTGTCGGGGGCCTACCCTCGGAGCGTCGTCCGGTACGCGGTCGCTATTCCAATCTTTCCGCCCCAACTGCCTTTGGTTCGTCTCGCTAATTTGTCCCGCCCACTGCCACTTCAGCTAAACAATCTTTCGAGCGATATCGGTTACTTTAGTTCTCCTACGCATATACTCATTTCTGGTTCGATCACGCAGGGAAATGCCGACCATGGCTCTCCATTGCACACTGGGTGAGAGCCTTCTTATGAGACCTGTAGTTAGCGACCACGTTTTACTGTGATAAGTCAACAATGGCAACACACACACACACAACTTAGACTTTAGTCTTGAGATAAGACACCGAGGTAAGTTGGACTCGAAGATTTGTCGAATACTGGCCAAGCGAGCTGGATTCGACGAGAGATCTCTTTTCGAAGTTGAACTTACCTAACTGGACTGTCTGTCCTAGGGATACGTAATGGTCAACAACTTCGTGTGTAGTGTTCCCAACATGAGCTAGAGTGGGTACAACATGAGCACTCGACATGATTTTCGTCTTATCCATCTTCATTCTAAGAGCCACTTTCTGGGAGGCACTACGGATAACTTCGAGGATTGTGTTCAAGTCTTCCATGAATAAAAACTATATCATCGGCAAAACGAAGGTGTGTTGGTTAGGTACTGGCCATTAATGTTGATACCGAGTCTTTTCCAGTCCAAGAGCTTCAAGACATCCTCCATCACAGCTGTGAACAGTTTCGGAGAAATAACTTCTGTCTCTGTCTCACACCTCGCTGTAGTTGGATGGGATCTGTGCTCTGATTCTGTACTCGAGCCGAAATGGTGACATTTTCCTATAAGTGCCTCAACACCTCTTCCTTCCTTTCCTTCCTCCTCTTGGTCCTATTGGTGCACCAGACTGCAGCACTGCCCAGGTCTCAATCAAATCAAAAACTTTCTCATAGTCCACGAACGCCAAGCAAAGTAGCAGTTTATACACCTCGGTCTTCTGTATAACCTGCCGCAGCGTATGGATGTGGTATATGGTGCCAAAGCCTTTTCAGAACGTGGCTAGTTCGGGAGATTGGAAGTCGTCGAACTTGCGAGCGCAACGATTCGTAAGATTCGTATTCTTCAAGAGGGCCTTGTCACCCTTTTTAAAGAACAGAATGACCTCACTTATGTTCCATGTCTTCGGCGTTCTGCCCTCAACGATGACGGAATTGAAAAGCTTCTAAAGGTCTTTTATTCTACTTATTTTGACCATCCACACCGATTACGCCGATGACGCCGCCGCCGCCGACAATTTAGACGCCAGACGCCGCTGCCGGTCAAATGACCATGAATAATAAAACCATGCAACCCCATCGAGTTTGGGCTCGTTTGAATCGTTTTGATGAGTGCTCCGATAGGAGATGGTATATTTTTAGTCTTAGCTCGTTAACTAAAAAGCATAAAATAATAATTTACTGAAAAAAAGTATTTTTTAAAAACACCTTTTTTATACGGACTAAATAATTCCAAAAAATCGGACTAAAAATATTAAAACGGACAAGTAAAAACAAACTAAAAAGTAAAAAATAAATTCTTCTGTAAATATTTATAACCCTAATAACTTATACCTACAGAAATTTTAAACCAAAAAACGTGGGGCGCGTTTTGTAAAGTTTCTCATCTATATTGTCTATAGCATGCGCCCCACGTTTTTTGGTTTAAAATTTCTGTAGGTATAAGTTATTAGGGTTATAAATATTTACAGAAGAATTTATTTTTACTTTTTAGTTTGTTTTTACTTGTCCGTTTTAATATTATTAGTCCGATTTTTGGAATAATTGAGTCCGTTTTAAAAACGTGTTTTAAAAAAATACTTTTCTCAGTAAATTTTACTCTATACAGTGCCTTTGTTTTTAAACTAGCGATAATTTAAAGGCGTGAAATACATCTAATTTTATTGACAAAAACACCCACATGTTGAGGTGATTAGGCGGGTCCCTACCAAGCGCGCTGCCTCGCGAGGCAAGACGTTTGCCGCGTGTGGCGGGCCTCGCACGAGGCTGCTCGCTTGGTGAGGACCCGCCTAATCGCGTAAAAACGGCTGGTCGGATCCTGGTTGAAAGTTCCCTAAGGATTTTCTCTAATATGCACGCGACGAAGTCGCGGGCGCAAGCTAGTTTATTGCAATAATCAGAATTGGGTCTAGAATATTATTATCCCGTTCCCGTTTCTTTACCCTCTCCCTCTCTCTGCCCCTCTCCCTCTTCCTCTCCCTCTCCCATACTCCTTTCCGTCCCCGACCCCTTAACAAAAGTTTGATCCCCTATTTCACCTCTTTAGGGGCTGAAGCAAGTCCACCGTGTGTGTTGGTCTTCAAAATAAATGTCATTTTCGCAATCACCATCCCATAAAAGCCCAAGAACGACATCCATAACGATTTTTATGTTTACTTACCCCATTTACCCCCTATGGGATGATTTTCAAAATAACAAATTATGTGTTTGATTTTATTTTTATGCTGTTGTAATTTCGATTTTATTTTCTTTTTCATCATGTCCACCGTGTTGGACTTCAAAATAAATGTCATTTTCGCAATCACCATCCCATAAAACCTCAAGAACGACATCCATATCGATTTTTAGGTTTACTTACCCTATTTGTCCTCTAAGGGGTTGATTATCAAAATCACAAAACATGTGTGTGCCTATTTATTTTTAGACGTGCTTCTGCGAAGTTTAGAGTTAAAGTTTTAATTTTATATTCTATTTTCCATACAAAATTTGAACCCCATTTTCACCCCTTTAGAGGTTACATCATGTCCACCGTGTTGAACTTCAAAATAAATGTTATTTTCGCAATCGTCATCCTAGGAAACCCCAATAACGACATCCATATCGATTTTTAGGTTTATTTGCCCCATTTCACACCCATTTCATCCCCATAAGTATTGAAATACTAACAGTAACGATATACGTTGCGTTAGATTTCCATCCATAAGCTTAAATTATAAATTTAGCGATTTTTACATAGAAAATGAAGAATTTTCTATTCATAAATTAATTCCCTTTTCACTTCTTCGGGGGTAGAATTTTCAAAAACGCTTAAACACGTGTATATTAATTTTCAATCGTCAGTCTAACCACAAAATTTGAAGACCCTAGCTTCGAAACTGAGGGACTTTCATACAAACTTTGGACCCCCGTTTCACACCCTTAGAGGGTGAGTTTTGAAAAACTCTTTCTTAGTGCACCCTTAGACCTCATAAGGAAACAATGTGCCAAATTTGGAGTCTCTAAACCCAGCGGTTTGGGCTGTGCGTTGATATGTCAGTCACCAATCAGTATCTTCTTTTATAATATTTAGATGTATTTAATGGTATGTATTAATATATTTTGTATGCATGTGATTATCATTTTTCTTTGTTTGTTCCACATTCGTGTTTATTGGTTTGCTGTTGGTTGACTTATAGATAATGCTCTTAGCATTAAGTCCGCCATTTCTACCTTACTTTATGTATTTGTACACAAAAAAAAAAAAAAATAGATAAATAGTACCTAATAAATTGTACTATATGGTACCAAATAAATTGTTCTTATCAATACCAAATTAATAGTAATAAATAGTACCTAATAAAAAAAAAATTGTACTAAATAGTACCTACTAATTGTACGATATTGTACAAAATAAATTGTACTATATAGTACCTAATAAATTGTACTATATGGTACCGAATAAATTGTACTTAATAGTACCAAATGAATGTCACTAATTTGTACCAAATTAATTGTAAGTAATTGTAGGTAAGATGGTGGTAGCTATTCAGGCGGCCTTGACTTAAGCCCTACCACCAACCAAACCGAGTACAAATTGTACCTCCCTGAGAATCGAACCCGAGACCCCTGCGTCTTACACGGGTGGGCAAACCACTAGACTACAGAGGCGGTTGCCTCTATGGTCCTACTACTGCATAATGCATAATAATTCCTTAGCCAAACATCAATTTATATCAATAACAACGTGCATTGCATGTATTGCAGATCAAATCATGTAAGAGTATTTTTTTTATTATTTTTTTCGAAACTCTGCCTGTTTTAATAATTGAATGAGGTACAAATTAAGTACAATTTCTGGCCATTACTATGAGATCAATTGGAATCTGGTACAGCGTGGCGTCGCCAAGAAGTATACTTCCCAACGTCCGTTGCATGTATTGCAGGTCAAATAAGAGTAGATTTAAAAATGTTTTTTATCGAAACTCTGCATGTTTCATTTATTGAATGGGGTACAAATTAAGTACAATTTCTGGCCATTACTATAAGATCAATTGGAATCTGGTACAGTGTCACGTTGCCAGGAAGTATACTTCCTGGAAACGCCACAATCAAGTGATTTTTTCTCTGAAACTATCAGAGGTACAATTTTTTGAGTTAGGGTACAATTAGGTACATTTTATGGTCTTTCATTTGAGGTTATCTAAAAATCTCTACGCCATGGTGGTGTTGCTGGGAAGTATAACACAATAAGAGTGAATTTGCTTTGCATCAAACAATTCGATGCGCTTCGATTCGGTTGCAGCATGAATTGACCCTAATATTTGATTACTCGTTTTTGGAGGTCCCTTTTCATCGGCAAATTATTAAAAAAAAAGTTAAAATAAAATATCGGTTACACAAAAAAAGCTTGTTGTGAGTGCTAAAATATGTTTAGGTACTTATTTGTAGATAATTATATTGGCAGTTGAGTTGACACTCCACTAACGAATTTACTCAATGAATTCATTGTTTATTCACATTCAAGTAGTTAATTCAAACTCAGAGACCATACAACAAGTACCTATTCGAACTATGATATTCGAATAAACAAAAATAATTATTTACTTCGAATTAACTACCTAGCTACCTATAATTTTATTGTGTGTGTTAAATGTATTTTTTACCTAGTAAGTACCCATACCCATCATACTTATTTATTGATTTACAACATTATTGATAACAATACATAAACATAAAAAACATAATTATTTAGTTCGAATTATCAAAATAAATATTGCGCGTTCACGCAGTGCATGAGAGTTGACAGAGCACTAGATTCGGCACATGAAATCGCGGGCGGGGAGTGTCCTTTCTGCACGTAGTAAATATCTATATTCTGTGGCTTGGTCTGCGGGGTCAGAGAGCACAGAGAGTTCATTTGAAAATGCGTTCGCGCGGCTCGCTCCGCGGGGAGGGAGGTAGCGCTAAGTGCCTACGACGCTCGACTATACGGGCCTTAATGAGTTAATAATAAGTTTGAGTGAAAAAAAAAAAAATAACTAAATGTGTTTATGTAAATAGGAGAATAGTTTGTTTAAAAATATGACCTTATAACTATGAACAGGTGAGTACGAATTATGATAGTTAGTACTAACGACATTTGTTTTTCTATCTCCAAAATATCGTGTTAGTTAAAAGTAACTAGGCAATACGTCAGTCTAGCTTATCTACATAATTCTGACGGATGACGGAAATAAAAACGTAAACAATCGAGGGGCCTACTATGAAAAGTTTGGTACGATACTCGCGGTCGCGTCCGTTTTCGTTCTAATTGTCTCTTATTACGGGGTAATTGTGCGTGTTATATTTCAAAGTGATTGCGTAAGTCAACAGGCTCATTCTGGTAGATCTGTCATTAATCGTTTAATAGTATGTAGACTACAATAGCTAAACTAAAAATGTTTGTAATGACTTTAACCGATAAGTCGCAGATAACTATCGTGGCCAAGTGATTTCGTTACAATATTTTCGTAATAGACCCCAGCACTAACTATGTTATAATAAGTAAGACGTTCACATTTATTTAAATCGAAATAAATTTGGTGGGATATTTATTTATGAGTTAGTCATCGATCCCTTAGGGCAGTTATAGTTTAAAGTCAAATTACTTAAAGGAGAATAATTGGTTAAAAGATGAATGAGAAATTTAGTTATTGCTATACACCAACGTGTTTGTATATCGTCTTATCTTTGCTGACGTCACCTCGAAACGACCAAAGTACCTACTTGGAATAATTAGTGCTTGGAAGCCATGTTCTCATATGTAGGGTGGAGCGGCTAACAGTGCGCCTAAGTGGCTCAGTATTTGGATTTGTATCCTACATACATTGCCTAATCGTAAATAAAATCCAATAGTATTGTAACTTATCCCTTAGGGTAGGGAAATTGAGGCTGTTTTATATTTATTGGATAAGATTAGATAATAATGAACAATGGAAGTCTGGGAACATTACCATCTGGGCTATTGTGTTTGCCTCGCTTTAGACAGTGCGCCTTGTGGGAAGATATCGTTCTGTGTGTTATTATTCTAAGACGGACAGTAATTGTACTGTATTGAAAAACTTACTTACGAACGGAACTATGATTCCCACCGCCTAAACGAAACATTTTACTACTTACCTAATACAAGTGAGTTGAACGTAGTCAATAATAAAACTAGTATTCGTTCGTGGCTTCGCCTGCGTAAGCAATATGGTCAATCTTATCTCTCGGAAAGTGTTCACGTTTATGGGTTTTTTTTTTTGAATACCTTCTTATTTTCCGGGTTTTAAACGTTATTTATCCAAGATTTCATAATCAATTTCATATACACGATAACGCGAAGGTACCATGTACGGCTGCGTACCCCTTAGGGTACGTAACACTATGGTTATAATTGTTTGAATACCTATTGGTGTTATGTGTTGATATAACTTAAATTACACAATGCGAAGTATTTAAGTGACTAAGTGAGTGTTAAGTGTTATTGAAATATTAGGTGTGCGATAATTAAAGTGTTTATGTTAAGTGTTTAAAGAATATCGTGAAGTGAAATGAAAGGTGTTTACAATTCATCATCAGTCAAGCTGAAGGGTCAATGGAGTGACACTTATCATCAGTCATCAACTTCAACTTACGTGTTCACGGGCTAGCAACGAGCTACGAACTACGTCCAGAAGATTAAATTTGATTCTTTATTAACATTATTGTTTAACATTAACATTATTGTTAAGATAATTAATGTTTTGTGTGTCTACCTAATATCTAATGGGTTTTATTTTTTCCCTTTCTTATCACCACTTATCACGACATCAGTACGATTTTAATGCGGTTTGGTTTACTTTATTTTATTTTATTTAACAAACTTTATTGTACATACATTTAAAATAAATGTTACAAAAGGCAAGCTATGCTAAAAGCATTTTCTCCCAGTCAACTTTTAGGAAACAGATATCAATGAAGAATTTTATTTATAAACAAGGAATACAGGTATACGAATGTTTGTGTAGATAAATATCGGCTCACTAATTTCATTTTTCGAATTGGTTACATGAAAGTTTAGTGAATTTTACTGAAACACAGTTAAGGCTCGGTTATGTGGAAACATCTGTCTCTACTTGTTTACGTATAAAGGGTGATTTCACTCTTGCAACTTTTATGTTTTGTTGTTTAAAGAAAGAAGAGAGGCTATTTGAGTGACGTTAGAGGAGATTTAAGGCGTTTCTTATGGCAATTACGCCAGGGAAATGCCTCGTGATTGGCATTTTTGATATTTTTTCGTTATAAGATTTATACGCGGTTTGATACTTGCGGCTGATAAATAAGTTCTTTAGCTAATCATGTTATGTGTTTTGTGACTATAACTTTACGTTTCTGAAATAAGGCGTGGCGTGCGCATATCGTGTTATCCTTATGGACCCTTAAGGCCATAATAAAATTTACTAGGTATTAGCAAGATTAGACCGGGATTATTCTCGACGATTCTTTTTTTTTATACATTACTGATTTATACCACGGGAATTATACGTTAGTTGTAGTATGGTTAACGGGATTTGCTGGTTGTTGACGTAAATAGCTTTGGTTTATTTTGTTTTAACTCGTGAAATAACAGACTAAAGTAAAGACTTTATTTTATCGGATATTCCAATAATGAGGAATTAGGGGATGTAGGTATAGGTAGATTGTGTTTTTTTAAGTGTATGCTTACTTGGTTAAGTACAGATAAACAACGTGTTACAATTAAAGGTTATTCATCGTAGTACCTGACTGAATTAAACACTGGGTTTTACTGTTATATTTGTAGTTTGAAGGCAATGGGATCTGGATAGGCGTTGCAATGTTTGGCCGCTAGGGGGCGCTGTAGTAAAGATGGGTTCTATTTATTTTCAAGAATGGTTTAATCAAAGTTGATACGGTATTAGAATAAATAGCGAGCAGGTTCTTTTAAAGGGTTTTGAATATGTAAGTCACATTTTAAAACTACAGAAGATAACATGTTTTGATAAGTTTTGTAACTATTTTAGGCTCAATAGTTTAGTTTTCTTGCTTTGATTAACAAATAAACATACGCATAATTTAACGCTAGTAATAATTTTCGCGAAATATTTATGATAGTTAGTTAGTAGTTTAGTTCGCGCTTTTCTACATAGATGGCATTAGTGGTTTTAAACCAGCCATTATCCTAAACTATTTGATTTAAATTTCATATAGAATAAGTGGATTTTAACAATGTAAATAAAGTGTTTTAAATACAGTTTAGCGGAGTTATCGAAACTAGTTATGTAGAGTAGTTAAAATGTAATGTGGGTAAATAAATTAAAATATTTAGTTCACTGAGAGTTAAATAGGTGGCGCTAGTAGGATGATTATAACTTTAATAAATTTACATTTTCGGCTTTTCAAAAAACCCTTTCTCTTTTGCGAGATAATTTCGTCTACGTGTTAGTACTTAATAAATAGCGGTTTTGGGTTTTCCCTCCGATAATTGTTTAAACATTACGTTTAACTTCGCGTGCTAAGTGGTGTTGTGGCCGTTGGATCTACAGTAGTAACATATAATTTTATGAGTGTAGTTACGATTTTTTTGTTTTATCTTAGAATCTTGGTTAAGATTTCTCGATATCGTTCGCCATTTCATCCACGTTTATTACTATTTCACTAATGTTTAAGTACAAATACGGTTCAACTGCGTTCCTGTTTGCATTTTAAGTTGAGCATTTTGACTTTTATTATTTAAATTTTATAAAATTTAGTATGACGTCTACAACAAGCTACTTTCTTACTCAACTATGACTTTGCACATAGAGTTTTAACCTTTATCTGTTTTGCGAGCTTTGAGTATCAATGCGGTATTATCGGTTTAACGTATACACGTTTGTTCCAGAGTGTGAATTAACGAGTGGATACCACGAGTATGTTGTCGAATTTCGGAGTGCTATCAAGTGGAAGTGAATTAGCTATACGGGGTGCATTATGTTGTACTATAAATAACTGCGAGTGACTTTGTGTTAACGTGAACTTATAAAATTTATTCTTTTGGTTATTACTATTGAGTGAATTGAAGTGTTAAAGTGAACTATTATTTCTTTTTTGACTATTTTTTTTCTGAGTAAATATTAGGATTAAGGTGAACTTGTATATATTTTTTAATTTTTTTTTATTCTTTGACTTTGAGTTATGGTGTTAGATGCTAAGTGATATACTTTTTTTTTTGACCTTGAGTTTGGTGGTGTTAAGTGTTAAGTGAACAGTGAGAATTTTAGTGAGTGCTCAACGTTGAATTTAAAAGTGAACAAAGACTTCAAGATGCCTAAACAAAAATCACAACCTAAAGCAGCTGCGACAAGAAGGTCCAGTATGGTGACTCGAGGGGCCTCTATAGCAGACCCCCCGCCAGGACCTCGAAAGGTCACTTCAGTGCAGTATATGTCACGTATGGTACAAAGAGCTGTTAATGCCATCAATAATAAGATCACTGAATTAGAAAACCGGATTTCTGCCACATCTACGCCTGTAGTGGAGTCATCAGATACACCTGTGCAAGGGAGTGATACTAATCCCTGCTTGCCACTAATCCCTTCATGCCAGCCTGGTCCTGCTACCATATATTACCCAGTACCCCAGATGTCTGCAGAGAAGCCAAGATTCCCATCAAAATACAAGCACCCTGTGACCTTCATTGAAGACTTAACTGCTTATCTGAAGAAGTATCATGGGACGACAGATGAGATCGACATTGTGTTGGAAACACTAGATAATGACGTTCGTGCTTGGGGACGATTGTATAGAGAAAGGTGGACGAATTTTGAAGATTTCAAGAAGGATTTCTTGGACAATTTTTGGGGAGAAGCAGAACAAGGAGAATTAAGGAGGAAAATTGTACAAAATACCTGGGATGGGTCGCAATCTATGTTAAACCATTTCATATCGCTATGTGGACAGGCGAAGATGTTAACATACCCCATCCAAGAACAACAGCTAGTGAGCGACATCATGGGACATTTTCCCAGAAATATCCAATACGCATGGAATGCTTCTAATAATACTACCATACTACAAGCTACAGAATTTTTACGAAAATTGGACAATGTGAACAAGCGAACAGACCTCAAGCAAAAGAATAATAACCGAACGAATGCTGTACAAAAACCTACGGCGACTGAACAGCATCAACCAGACAACAGAAACAACTTCAACCGGAAGAGGCAGTTCAATGACCGACCGGCGCGACAAGTGGCATCGAATAAGATAGCAAAAACCAATGTTGTAAATATTGTAAATGATTCTAATAATTCTTCTAATGAACCCACAAATAATTTAAACGAGTAGGTGTTGATGTAAGTCGCTCCGTTACATCGACATTAGGAGGGGCCGATTTAACTCCAGTTTCTTTGAAAATCATGCTTGATCTCGGGTGGAGGCCTGGACAGACATTAGGAACGCGTAATGAAGGGATACTTAAACCTATTGTTGTCAAAGGTCAATGCAGTAAGGCAGGGTTAGGATCGGGTATAAAAGAGACCAACTTAACTGACTTTGAGTTACAGGTCGTAGATACTCTAAAAGCCCAATCGGAGTTAGGTGACAGGTCAACAATTCAAACTGAGGTAGTTTCGTCACTATTCGAAGAGGAAGATAATATTTCTGCTGATAAACTCGAAATGGTCAAGTCTGAAGTTGAGGTAGAAATATTTAATCATCGTGTTATATGTCTTGTAGATACTGGAAGTGACATCACGTGCATTTCCGAATCGTTTTGGGAAACTTTAAAGTCACAAATTGGAAATAAGTTAAACATGCTACCCGTTAAACCGATACAGATTCGCGGAGCCGTAGGACAAAAGAGCGCTAAAATACAACAGATGGTCTTATTACCTGTAAGGTTTGGTGAAATTGAACTAGAGATCCGGTTTTTGATAGTACCTAAATTAGTTCATTCCGTTATATTAGGATTTGATTGGCTTGTAGCAAATAAAACTAATATCAGATTACAAACTCCTCCAGTAGGGTTAATAATTAATCACAAGGACCAAAGGGTGTTAATACCTTTCATAGAGTATGTATTTGAGGGTCAGGTCTCAGAAATTACCAAGGTAGATGGTAAATTTGACTTTGAGAAGTACCTACAGGAAATCAAAACAGGGATACCTCTTCAAAGGACACAGACTAATAAATTAAGACAAGTGCTTAGAAAACATAGTGATGTCTTTACTAAAAGGTTAGGCCGTGCTAATTGCTACGAACACGTAATAAAAATGACAGATCATAGTCCAGTTATAAGGCGTTCTTATCCTGTTCCATACGCGTATAGACAACAAATGGAGGAAAAACTAGCGGAAATGGTCGAAATGGGGATAATATCAAGAGGTTCTACTCCATATTGTAGTCCGTTAACTTTCACCTTAAAGCCTGACGGTTCAATTAGGGTTTTATTAGATGCACGGGAGATTAACAAGTATATGATAGCCGAGGCCGAGTCCCCTCCAATGCAAATAGACGTGTTAAATTCATTTCATGGGGTTAATTACATCAGTATAATAGATCTTAATAATGCGTATTTTCAAATTAAAATCTCTGAGGAAAGCAGGAAGTATACAGGATTTACGTTTAATGGGAAGTCATTCATGTATAACGTACTTCCGCAAGGGCTGAAGACCAGCGTCGCGACCTTTTGCAGAGCTCTTGATAAAATACTAGGGCCAGAGGTTAGCCATTTCTGCGTTAAGTATTTGGATGATATCGCTATCCTAACACAAGGGAGCTTAGAGGAACATTTAGAGCATATTGACATCATATTAAACAAATTAAAATCAGCAGGTCTTACTTGTAATCTCGAGAAATGTAGGTTCATTTGTAAGGAAGTAAAAATGCTAGGTCACATTATTTCTACAGACGGAATTAGGACGGACCCGGAAAAAATAGAATCCATAAAGAATTTTCCTATTCCTAAAAAGATAAAACATTTGAGAGCATTTTTAGGACTTTGTAATTACTATAGACGTTTCATTCCTGATTACAATAGTACTATTCAACCCTTATGTCAGTTATTAAAGAAGAGTAAAGGTTGGACCTGGACTCCAGAAGCCCAGGCAGCATTTGAAGAGCTTAAAAGCAAGTTTTTGAATACAATAATGTTGCATCATCCGGATATGTCTAGGCCTTATTACCTGCAGACCGATAGTTCCGGAGTAGGCTTAGCTGGGGTTCTATTTCAGTACGATGATAAAGGCGAAATGAAAATTCTGGGGTACTGTAGTAGGGCTTTAAGAGGCGCAGAGCTAAGATGGACGGTTACAGAACAGGAATTTTGGGCAATTATATATTGTTTGAGGAAATTCGAAACATATCTGAGAGGCGCCAAATTAATAATTAGGACTGACCATAAAGCATTGACGTTTGTCAGAACTTGGAAATTATATAACAGCCGAATAATAAGATGGATCCTTTTCCTTGAACAGTTCGATTATACCATTGAGCATATAAAGGGTAAAGATAACGTCGCTGTTGATGTTCTGTCTAGGTTTCCGCCCGATTCAACGTTAATACAGGAGGATAGGGTATATTGTCCTGAGATTAATTATATGGAGAACACTAAAAACAAAACTCTAATAGCTGATTTGAAAAACATAGCAAATTTTCAGGCTAGTGATAGTGAGGTCCAGTTAATTATAAATGTTGTAAATAAGACTAATAATAATCTAGCTGGCAAAATAGGTAAAATAGCTCAACGATGTTATATTAAAGACAGAGTAGTATATTTCAAAATCGATTCTGATAAACATGTAATCTATTTGCCAACTAGCTTGAGAGAGGAAATCATAATTCAAGTCCACAAAGAGATGGGACATCAAGGAGCTTATAAGGTACTTAAATATCTCAAGGATAGGTTTTATTGGATTGGAATGAACAAAACTGTAAAGACATTATTAAGAACTTGTCACATTTGCCAAGTCTCTAAAAGTGACAACATAAAATATGTAGGCGAATGTAAGTCCATTGTAACAGAGCAAGTAGGAGATATTGTAATGGCTGATTTATATGGACCTCTTCCTAAAGGTAGATTTGGAGTTGCTTATATTTTAGTGATCCAGGACTCATTTAGCAAGTTTGTTAAGTTATATGATTTAGCAAAGGCTACTTCACGAGCAGTAATTTCTAAATTGAAACAATTCGCTAAAATAATCACGCCCAGGGTAGTTATGACAGATAATGGCAGTCAATTCTCATCTGATAGCTGGAAACAAGCGTTAAAGGACATCAATATTAAACCAATATACACGACCGTTAGAAACCCTCGTCCTAACACCACGGAGAGGGTAAACAAAGAGTTGGGACGGCTATTTAGAACGTATTGTCATAAAAATCATAAGGGGTGGGCAACGATATTAAATAATATAGAACAGCTGTACAATAACACATTCCATGAAAGTACCGGTTTTACTCCTAACGAAATATTATATGGTTCATGTAACAGCATGTCATTTGACAATTGTCTGCCACAACTAAATAAAACTAAAGACATTAATGATGTCAGGGCTAAAGCTAGGCAAAATTTAAAAGATAACAGCATTAAACGACAGATTAGGTTCAATAGATCTCATCGGTTGATAGAATTTCAGATTGGTGACTATGTAAAGGTTCGTAAAGTTAATAAGTCAGAGGCGCAGAAAAAGCTTACAAAGAAATTTCAATTACTTTACGAAGGTCCATATGTAGTAAGTGCAGTGCCATTTGCAAATGTATATACTTTAATGGACCCTAAGACAAAGCAGATTAGGGGCAATTTCAATGCCATTCATTTGAATAAGTACTATGTGTAAATATTTAATTACAAATTATCTGTAATAGGTTAAGGATGATTGATTATAATGAACGAATCATTAAAACATATAAAGGATTAGGTTAGGATTTGTCTTTTGTTATTATTATAGATTGTGAGGTTAATATTTTGTTCTTTATTCAATTTTCTCTTTAAATTTGATTTAAATTTTTAATATTAGGTACATTTATTTTGTTAAGGGTTCAATATTGTAAATATTGTGTTAGTTATTTTCATTCATTTTATTTTGGGTTCAATACTGTAAATACGATGTTGGTTAATTTCTATTATTTTATTTGTGGGTTCAATATTGTAAATACTTGTTGGCTAAGTTCGTTAATTTTAATTGTGTGTTTTAATATTGCAAATTTGAGTTCTGATGTTAGAGTTAATTTCATTAATTTCACTAACTAGATTGATATTGTTAAGTCTGGAAGCTTGAGCTAACTACGTTAGTCGAGTTATTTGTGTCATTGGACACCATCGTAACTAAAATCGTCAATATCGAAGTAATGATTCCTTGTTTAACTATATCATGATTTGACTTACGAAGATTACTTGACAATAATTACAGTTGATTTTGTGATGAGGGCAAGTTAAACATGCCAATTTTAAGATTGATTGCCAATTATTGTATAATTTCAATTATTAACAATCACGACTGATTTTGTTCTGATTCTTATTCTATGAAAATTTAACAATATTATTTGTAGATTACTGAGCTACTAAGAATAGAGTACAGATATTATCATAGAATTTTGCAAGATTATTTGTCTAACAAAAGCTTTATTATATTGTTGTTAGAAGATTGTAATTGTTCATTGAACAATATTCATTTATCTAGTTAGCATATTAGTTATAAGAAAAAAAAAGGGGAATCGCTGGGTAAGGGAAATGACTCGAGGACGACTGTCAAAACGCTTGACAGCATCAATAACCTCGATTATACATTTTACGCTCAAATCAATGACCTCAATTGGTCTATTACCTTAATATCATTCTAAATTGGTTAACAAGTAAGCTATCAAGCGCTATAAGACCGTCTTCCTCGGTGGGGTGAAGGGAGGTCATTTCAGGGGGTAGGGGGGGGCTACTCACACCCTGCGAAACAAATAATAATAATGAAAAAAAAAAAAATTTTTTTTTTCTCCCAATCTGTCTCCAAATTTTATCTTATTAATAACGGCAATTAATGTGGTTTGTATTGTTTGGGTTTATTATTATTCCACTAAATTCCACTAATAATAAAGGGGGCGGGTGTACCAAACCAACCTAATTGCGCGTATCTTTACACCATATAACACAGTACGATTCTCTATTTGAAACATTTTTTCCTTCTTTCTTTTTTACTTTTGGTATTTTTGTACATTATTTTCAACATTTACAAACTTAAATACTGATTATCAGTTTTGACAATTATCTATATATAGCGGTATGAGAAAATTCTCATGGAAAAGTTTACATGTGTAAAATAAAAATAAAAACAAATCTACGACAGAGATTACAATTTTCTTCACTTTAAACAATTTATTATTCTTATATTCTTTGGTTCAATGAATAAAATGATAACAATAGTTTTATGAAATTAAATACGAAAGACCGGGTCAATGCCACCTAGCGGCGAAGTTTCAAACTTTTGATTCGGCTGTTTATATTAAAGCAAACAGCATGCTTATCGAGTGTTTTAGAACCATTTGATGAAGAAGTACACCCAACAATTGATAGATGGCGCTGTCAAATGGTTATTCCGCGAAACCTTTGGATAGAAAAAATGAAATAATTTAATTACTCGTGCCTTACAAGCTGCCAGGACAAAGAATAAATACAATAAAACTACCATGATAATTTGCAAAGGAAAAAACTTGCCGGGAATGACGAAAGGAGAACTTATTTTCCAGTAACACAAACTAGTGGTAGGTTTTGCTCCATGAATCTAATCTTCCTCATTTTGCTTGGTTCTGTCCATTGCTAGGATGTGTCAGTCAATGTTGTTAAGGTTCATTAAACATAGCCATCAAGAAAATCCAGGAGAGACTTAAAATCTGAAAACATTAAAACACAAAATATAAGATTTGACACCGTCTACAATAGGTCAATTTTTCAAAGGAATTAAACTAAATCTAGGTATTTTGTAGTATTATTGTAGTATACCATATGTAGTGATAAGGATTAAATAAACTTGAACAGTGCTCAGTGTTTAACCAATTGACAGAGCCAAAAATTTAAATGGATAAAAATCTTGCCGATGACAAAAACTAAAATTTCATTAAAAATGCAGTGTTTTTGTATTCTTTATGAAAGGTTTTATACTTTATTATTACTACTAAATTAGTCCAACATTTCAACACTAAATTCAACCTTTAAAATTGCTTAAATTTTAGATGAGAACGAAAGAGCAGAAATTTTCATGTGAAAAATTCATAAAATAAAGCTAATTCAAAAATGTTAATATCTTTTTTGTTTATAAACGAATTTACCAAATTAATGTAAATTTGATAAATTCAGTTTGTCCTTATTATAGTATAATATAAATTGCATCATAAAACATAGGGAAACATTATTTTTGTGTAAGAAAAAACATCAAATATGTCAAATTTGCACCAACACTAATGAATTGACAATGTTAGACAATGCAAGATAAGATATTATTATTTACCTGTTTGGTCAGTGACATTGTGAGGGTCTAAGTAGTCTGTCTATAAGCATCAATATACATGCTAAATTGCTTGGAGAAAGGTAGAACTCCTCACAAGGAAATGTTCACTTTGTTGGACAGAGACGTTTGTAGCAATGCGTTGAAGACAAAGTGATTCTTTACGCTGGGAATTGACTAGCAAATACGATTGGCAATTAAAATTTATAAAAGAATACGCAGTTTAAACCATTCCATGTACCAAAATAATATTTGATAATAACTTTTTAATTTTCATAGGATGCGTTCGAAACCTCTCCTTTCATAGGATGCGTTAAACTGCAAAATCAGTCAAGTGCGAGTCGGACTCACGCACGAGGCATGGGAGACCCGCCTTAGATGTGAATTTTGTTCTGTTTTGGTATTTGTTAGGTGCGCCATCTGTGAAAGGTTCAACTGTCTGGACATCATGGTTCGTGGGATGGGGCATGGTGGCGGACAGACGGACGGACAGCGGAGTCTTGGTAGTGGGGTCCCGTCTTGCCCTTGGGTACGGAACTCTATAAACCAGTTACGTCATAACGACTGCGTTCAAATGTGTTAGGGAATAATTCAATGTGAATGATGCTTTTGTCACAGTGTGGTCATAACGCGCAACATTATACAACTATCTGCTACCTCAGCCGTCATGTCGTCAACTTATTAAGAGAATTATTATAATAAGCTTATAGGAAATAGGAACCGTTTTATTGTAATATTACATCACATATGGCTAGCGCTGTTGTCAAAATAACGCATTTTAGGTACGGTAAATACAGAGCAATGAATTACAAGTTCGTATGACTAATATATTTACTGACTATGGTTAGCGGTTTTAAAAACGCTAACTGTGTGACGAGGCCTTTATTTGGAGTGCTCGCCTGCTCGTTTGATGTGAATAGGTCATTAAATTAGATTGTCTATGGGTTATGACAGATACATGGGTTGACAGCCAATCAGAAAAAACTGGGAGGAAAATATGTGTTAACCGATCAAATTACCCCGGTTTTAGGGTAAATCAGCAGATTAAAGTAACTTAATCTAGGGAGCCGATTTTGTAAAACTTGAATAGTTTAACAGAAATATAGGTTATTGACGATCAAAACAGTTGATGTAATAGAATGAAAGACAAATAGCGCGTGACTGAGGTACAAAAATATATAAATGTTGAAGTAAATCTAAGAAATATACTGTGAAAATTTTATAGGATATTTGGAATTTATAAGCTGCTATCTTGTTAATGGGGTGATACCGGTTAAATGTATTAGGTATTTATTTATATACATTGTTTAACTATTTATCTAGGCTATCCCAAGAGTTATAAACGAACTTTACTATGTTGCCGACGTATTGAAAGGTAGAGAAATCAGTTGGTACACCTTAGGATATGAATATATATATATCTAAATATAATTGAAGTCGTTTATTTGATAAAAAAGTGACAAATAAAATAATTATTGAGAAAAACATTATAAAATCCTAATGGGGAGTTTTGAGCACATATGGCCACATTAGATAGTCTGTCTCTTTCTAATGCAAAATCTCAGGATGGAGTAAAAAATTCCTTCATTATATACATTACCAAATAAGGTTATTTATATAAGAAAAACGCGAATTTTCGCGAGAAGACCATATTTGGTCATCAGAAGCCAGGGTCTTTTGAGGGTATAAATATCGGAGCAGACACTCCTCAGGATCAGTCCGGCGCGTACCATAGAAGTGGCAAAGTTCTGCCCAGATACCCAGTCAAGTATTTCTGAAAGTTTCAAAGTAATTTTCTTATTTTATTTTAAAAGTTAAATAGTGCTAACTTATGTGAAATTCGTCGCGTTTATTGAGTTAGGCGTTGGGCTGGTAAGCTAGTTTCAGCTTCGCGAAGTTGTGTTTATAGTCTTTTTCACGAAGTTTTAATTGAAGGAACCTTGCGATTGTTTGTGCGAGTAAGGGCCCGCTTGTTGCTGGCGATCGCAAGGGATAAAGTCCTGTAAATATTCCGTTACCGTCGATCTCCAGAATTCTGGAGAACTCCTGAAGAAATCCACGCTAGTCCAGACACTGTGTACGCATCCGAGCACGATTTCGTATATGGAACCGTGTTTGGTGTGCTTATCGTGACTGGAATCTAGTGGGGAAAGGTGAAATATGCTTATTGCCTAACGAATAGGTAGGTAGGACTTCAATCTTTGCTCCGGGAAGGCTCAGGAAACGACGCTCCTTGGAGCTTAGCAAATACACGGTTCGCGGCGGTTTATCAGCTTTTCAGTGTCAAGATCTGTGTAGTGAAAGTGTAGTTGTGTTTAAAAGTTTTCAGTGCTCGAGTGAAAGTGTGAAATTTGTAATTTACAGTGAAGAGTGGTTGTTTGTTTTCAAGTATTGTGTAGTGTATAGTTTGTGGTTCAAAGTGAAGGTGGTTTTAAGTGCTGTGTAGTCGAGATAATGCCGAAAGGTATCAGGATAAATCTACTTACGAGGAATAACAAGTAGATTGACAGGTAAGTAAGCATGTTTGCTAAAATCTCTCCGGTTATATTGGAAAATCTGTGTTTTTTTTCAGGAATATCATTTTTGTGTTAAAATGAGTCGTTAAACAATTCAGATATATTTAAAATCTAAAGTATTCTGTGTTATAATAGGTACCATTCCCACAATAATAAATCCAGAATCTTAAAATTGAACCTAAATTCTCTATTTCATTGCCATACTGTTCTTATATTGGACAAATGTAGGATAGGGGACGATAAACTATGCGGTTAAATAAATACTTTGTTCACATCTTTTTGTATGATTCTAGCTTTACTTGTAGGTCTAAATTAGCTGTATGCATTAGTTCTCATATCCAGTAGTTTAGGTGTAAAAGGACAAAACTATTACAGGATTCAAGATTTTACCATATAAAATTAGTTCAGATAAAACTTAATATTAGATTTTACTCAAAAATATGTGGACAAAATATCATTCTTTCTATAGGGACAACATCTAGGACTCTACAGGTCTTATAACAATTACTAGGTTTTAACTGTACTAGCCATTTGAAGAGATAAATTCACATAAAAATTTTGTGTTTTTTTTCCATGTCTGATTTAGATGTCTTTTTCAAGGGTTGCCTTGTTTGTTGGAACACTTAAATGCCCCAATAAGCTATGATAGTGACCGAAGGAATCTTGAAAATGACAGATGCTACTATGTTGATATGTGTGCAAACTTTTACTACTGCTTGGATGAAGTAAAATAAACACTTATTATTTAAGCTCAAAAGTTAGCTAGTGTTAAAGCCTAGGCTCTAACCAACCAAGTTGAGATTGATCTTTCATCCAAGCAATACCTACTTATTGCTTATATAGTATACATTTCTATACTATTGATATGTATGTACTTTCATGTATATATACAAACACTACATGTTCACACATGACTATCAAATTTGGTGTAGTTTGAAATATTGGTGGATTTAATTCAGAAATATTTCAAACGAGGTAAATGGTAACGAGGTAAAAAGTCAAGCAGATATATATTTTGACAGAATTTGTCAACTAGGATCTCTTCAGTAAACGTTTGCAAAATCCATCGAGTTTTACTTTAGGTTTCCTCGAAGCAATTTTTCTTACCACGCTACGACACATTCTCGCATTTATCAAGCCGGCTAATAAGCTTGTTTGAAATCTGTTGAGGTGTGGGTGAATTATCTCTGATAAATCCCTAACACCATGGTTAGTGGCTGTTTGTTGGAATGTGATGATATGCCAGATCTCCTTAAGCCGTGTTAGGCTGACCAGCCAGCGGAGACTCTGAGAGATCTGACATTGTTATATTCTGAGGAGATCGCTATTAATCATGAGGTATGAATCGGATACTCTTTGAGTGTCTGAATCTAATTGCTTCAGTCTAAGCTTTGACCTTGTGATATCAGTAGTTGTGGACATATCTTCATTCGATTATTGGTATGCAAGGCAAGGTACACCCCTCCCTGTGTTGATAAATCTTGTGATCGTCTACTGAATTGACACCTGGACAAACCTTAAAAGAAAACCAAACTGGTAGCTTGACTAGGTAAAAGGTTTTTGGTTGGTGAAATACCTACTATACAGACACTGTATACAACACAAAATAGAACTATTTATCTATTTTATAATCCTACTACTTCATATGAATCCCTAATCTAACCATTCTATCAATTATTAAGGTGTTCAATTTCACCTTGGATTGTTCCATTCGAATAAACAAACAATATGATAATTCCATGTCATTGTAAATGCCATGAATCATGTATGGGTTCTACATACAGAACACAAACTATACAAAATGTAATGTGTTGATAACATGTTACTGTCATCCATATCTATATCTTACCCTTGACTAAGTGAAGTAGAGAATATTCGGGTTGCGAATATACATCAGTAATGGATTGGTCCTAAAACCACCATCCAGAGAACGTGTTGACGGTAAACCTGTCTCATCTGAACTTAGTGGGTTATCCTACACTATACATTCCTGATTGGTATAAAATTGTACCTGGGAACCTCACATCGTACCTCCATCAATGGGTCGGTACTTTCATTAACACTTGTATCCATTCAGTATGTACTCTACGGAGTTATCTCAGTGGTTACATAAGCTTCTGTCTGTACATGGAGCTTGGTGACGCAATGACATGGATTTCCATTTGGAACACTTATATCTAATTTAAAATGGTTAAATTAGTGGACTTACCTATCCAATTATGTCGTTGTTGAATAGCGCCATAGTTGCGCAGTACTTAATCTCCGGGAAGCATTTTAATTATGCTGGCGAGGATTGGAACAAGAATGGAGGGGTGGCTGGACGCATTCTTCCAGGGCCACATTGGCCCTGGCCACATTATCATATCCTTATATCCTTATCCTTATCCAATTTATAAATATACTTTATACGTTATATCAAATACTAATATTCTTATTATATAATTTTTATTAAATCAATACATTAATCAATACATTAATGATAAGGCTTCTTAGTTACAAAATAGGATGAGTACATGTGCACTTGATATTGAGACATCTAAACTTAGTCCAGACATACCAAAAGAGCCGGGGTTTCTATATTCTATAAATCACAACGTAGGTCCTTTTTAAATCTAGACGATCATATTTGGCCAATACTATGTTTTCATAATATTTCAGCTGGTTATAGTTGAAATTGAGTGAGGACTGTCACCAGAAACTGACTAAGATCTGGTTAGTTAACATCTCTACTAGAAAGTCTTTTACAAGGGCGGGAGAGTGTTACAATGTCATTAATTTGCTACGTGTTTGGCGTGTTCCAGAAAATATATTATGGTGACAGGTGTATGTTACTCGGATCTTAAAATTGCGACTTCACGTAGAAGAAAATAAGGTTGAATATTAATCAGCATGAGGCCTTCTCACCGCAAATTTCGTTTAATTCATTTATTCCACCATTAAGCAAGCGCAAGACTTTGCTTGTCAGCCATAAAGTTAATACACCGTAATATTAACTATATGTTGTGAGCACAGATCACAGAAATTAAAAAAAATGTTTCTGTGGTCCGAGGTCTGTTAGGTTGATGTTATCTGTTATCCTTACTTGTCCTATTTGGTTAACAATCTTCACTGAACTCGTTATTGAAATAATCATTTACAAAATACAACAAATGGTTTCCCACATATAGAATACGAAAGATATTTATTGATAAGATAACATGTTTTTAAATAGCGATTTAAGTTTAAACAACTACTTATGTCATCATCATATCAGCCACACGACACCCACTGCTGGGTATAGGCCTCCCCTAAGGATCTCCACGACGATCGGTCCTGCGCTGCCCGCATCCAGTGGCTTCTGGCAATATTCACCAGATCGTCGGTCCACCTTGTCGGGGGCCTGCCCACGGAGCGTCGTCCGGTGCGCGGTTGCCATTCCAGAACCTTTCCGCACCAGGACACGTAAGGATAAACAGAAAGATACTTAGTGAAAACCCAGCGTTTTCTCTGTGCACCTTCTTCTTCGTCATTTTTTTTATTAGGTAGTAACTGGGTATAGGCATTAGACCACCATCTTGCTTCATAAACAGGATGTGGCCTAAGGTGTAGTATGCTTGCCCAGGAAATGCATATTCACTCTTGCCTTGAACAGACCAAGGTTATAACTATCGGGGAACACATAAGCAGGCATCGCATTCCATTCTTTAGCAGTTCCCATAAGAAAATAAGAAATGTATTGACAAAGCGCTTGGTCGTCATGTGATGTTGTATCGATGATTCCAGTAAATTAGATCACACTCTGTTGGACTTCTAACAACTTCTTCAAACACCTTACACTTGGGATTTATTTATTTTAGCATTCTGTATTTTCGGTATGTGTCTTCAATGAAAAGTGTTATTTCCTGTTCTATAAAAGCTCCCAAAAACTAAAAGTAGTCTGACAAGATGTTGATTGCTAGATAAATTGCTGCAGGTGGCGTCCAACAATATGATTTCACACAAACTGAAAATGTTGGAAAATTTTAAAGAAATTAGTTGCTTGGTCAAATTGCAGATGAATGGTATTCTTTTCTGAATATTTCAATTCAATGACTGTATAATATTTCGATCACGTTCTGATCAACAACTCTGGACGAGCCGTTATAAAAGAGAACTTTGAACTACATTAAATTATTAAATAGATGTATTAGTATGGACATATTATACACTCAATAAATTTGACAATTACTTACCTCATTATTCCTATAAAAAATAAAATCTTCGAAAAAAAATTTTTGACAAGCAAATTCCACTTGAAAAGCATTGTCTTCGTTTCAAGAAACCTGACATGACAATAATATTTACGTTTTTCTCTCTATACGGCACCAATTTAAGAATTTTTCTTCCTATAAAATTAAAGTTTACACCAATAATAATGCTTTCG
Source organism: Agriphila tristella (assembly GCA_928269145.1). Lineage (NCBI taxonomy): Eukaryota > Metazoa > Arthropoda > Insecta > Lepidoptera > Crambidae > Agriphila > Agriphila tristella. Next base: position 54,559,896 of record OV743431.1, on the reverse strand, counting down.
TCTTTGTAAAAACGTTTTTGGAAAAACGCTAATTTCGTCGATATGAGAATAAGTGTACAGTCTTAATAAAAATTTTGCTCTGAAAAAATATAATTATTTTTAAGGGTTATAGAACAAATTAATATAGAGACAGACAAAATGATAAAATTATGACCAGCCCCCTACTCAAATGGCCAACAATCTATGCGTTCGAACGCTACGCTTACTATAAGCAGTAAAAGAGCCGTAATCATTCAAGTTTACTACACCGACCGGCCAAATATACTCAAACGAATCTTAAAAGTTAAGGTCACCTTAAATTCAAAAAAGTTGTCAGATTTGACAGAAATACTATGAAACTGACAGCTTCCTTAAAGTTAAGGAGACCTTAACATGATTTTAACTAATGCCTTTGAGTATCGTATATCTATATTGCTCGTAGCTTTCAAACGAATAGAATGTTGACCATTTGAGTAGGAGGTAGGAGGGCTGCCGGACTTTTAACATAATGTTGACCATTTGAGTAGGAGGTAGGAGGGCTGCCGGACTTTTAACATAATGTTGACCATTTGAGTAGGAGGTAGGAGGGCTGCCGGACTTTTAACATAATGTTGACCATTTCAGTAGGAGGTAGGAGGGCTGCCGGACTTTTAACATAATGTTGACCATTTGAGTAGGAGGTAGGAGGGCTGCCGGACTTTTAACATGCTTTTTTCAGTCAGCTCAAAAACAGTTTAGTTTGTAATTCACAATGCTCGTGTTTCTACGCTAATGAGTATATCCAAGATCGTGTTCTATTTTAGTGTCTAAGGTGGGGCGTGAAAGATGAAAGCGATAAATATAAATCATATGAAGTGGCGTAAGTGCGTTATAAATTGCCATAGCGCCAGATGTAATAGTTTACGCAGTTCTTTCCGCCGAGCACTTACAGCGGTGTATCTTTTCATTGTTACAATAGAGAAGGTATGGGTACCTATTATAAATCATACTAACTTTGTGGACGTAAAAAAATCCTTTCATATAAAAAATGCACTGTCATGAAATCAAATGCTTCGATTGAAAATTGAATGTACCTACATACCTATTCGTTGAAATCAAAACAGTTCTACCCGAAAAATATAGTTAGGCCTGCACATTGAGATTACAATTGGATAAATACGGGAATTCGTCACGATATATAGGTAATGAATAGCGATAGGTCAATAATAAATATCAATTTACAAAAGTCAAGGTTTTATAAAAAAATAAAAATAACTTAGAAAAACCCTAACTATCTATCAATAAAACTGACTGTTTCGCAGAAACCCCACGTATAACATTAAAGAACTTCTGTGTTAATGAACTAAACCACAAACTTCCTTGCTAACGTTTTAATTTGACTATAAATAAAACAGAAACAGGTACAACGTTATTTACAAAAATAACATTTTATAATATTCTGTAGAAAGCTTAATTAAAAGTACCTATGTATGCCTACACATACTGTCTGGTATGTACATAGCTATCAATTTAAGTTACATTAAAAAGTTACGTAAAGTGTCATATAAACTAGTGGCTCCGTGAGCTGTAGACCTCGCGAAAAAATAAAATAAAACACACAGTAGGTACGTGAGTATTGCAGCTAGTTGGTGCTTCTAATTTTGATCATTTTTCAAAATGGGTGAGTATTTTTTTTATAAATTTGGAAAAATTGGCTTTACTGAACAGTTATATATAAATTATCGAACCTACTCACAAAATTTCACCAGAATCTGTTGAGAAATGCGACTTGTAGAGGAGATCAAACAGCCGGAAAGCTGGAATGAAATATGGTTTTTTAGATATCTCCGTCATTTTAAGAAATTTCGAAAAACTGGCTCGACAAAAAAAATCTATATATATATCAAACTTGCTCACAAAATTTCACCGAGATCGGTTGAGAAATGCGACCTGTAGAGGAGAACAGACAGCGCCGGAAATACGGACTGAAATTTGATTTTTTTTCATTATTTCCGCCATTAAAAAAAAATGAAAAACTAACTTGACATAAGAAACAATTTTCAAACCTGCTTACAAAATTTTACGAGACAGCTCTGGAAAGCCGGACTGAAATATGTATTTTTAACATTTCTCCGTCATTTAAAAAAAAATCAAAAAACTGGCGTGACAAAAAAAATATATTTTATTTTCAAACCTGCTCACAAAATTTCACGAGAATCGGTTGAGAAATGCGACCTGTAGAGGAGAACATCCAGCGTCAGAAAGCCGGACTGAAATATATTTTTCTTACATATCTCCGCCATTACGAAAAATTTTGAAAAACTGTCTCAACTTGAAAAAATCTATATGATTTTCAAACCTGCCCACAAAATTTCACGAAATTCGGTTAAGAAATGCGACCTGTAGAGGAGAAAAGACAGAGCCGGAAAGCTGGACTGCAATATGTTTTTTTTACATATCTCCGCCATTTTGAAAAATTAAAAAAATCTGGCTCGACAAAAAAATTCCAAAAAAAACATACGAAAGAATTTTTGCCCAAGCTGAAGCAGAGACGCTTCGCTCGCACTTCGTGCTCGCTCGGTCAATTAACATGGCTGTAGTTCGTCGTCTTTTCCTGAAACATTTATCTGTATGTGTTTATTTCTCACAGCATTACATTTCCATTATGTAGGTATTTTTATAGTATAAATAAATAAATAAATAAAGGTAGGTAAACTAAATTCAATCCGTATGTGGCATTGCATTGCTCACAACTCACAAATCGAGGCCCTGGTGCTGGTACCTACATTATGTAGGTAAAAAGAGACTTTGTTTGTTTGTTACGCGGACCGATCATCGTGAAATTTTACGTAGGAACACGTTGTCAGGGATACTGAAAAGGATATAGAGTACCTCTTATCTTGTAGATAGGTACTACTGTTCCTGATAGGAAACTAACTCCACCCAGACGTAGTCGCGGATAGCCGCTAATTGAATATTATTGACGCCCTTGATTCTAATGGGCCATGAAATTGACACTAACCAAGGCTCCTTGAAAAACTGTCACTTCCCCATTTAAAACAGTTTCTAGTTACAAGAATAGCCGTCAAGTTCAGCTGGCGGGCGCCCAGCGATATGGTAATATCAAAGATTAAATAGCTATTAGACTCACATCTCCATTCAAACGGGCTGAGAGCGGGCTGAAATTATCATCAGTATATTGCGCCCCTAGGAATACACCGTAGTAGAGTGTAGAGAGTAGTAGAGTGAGACAATATATTATACTGAGACATTATATTATACAACAAGACACAGCCATGACAGATTTTTCGCTGATTCGCTGGAATCAAAGGCGGCTATCTGACATATTTGTCAAAAATGACTTATTGATACAGCAGCATTGCAAATTTTAAACGTCATCGACTGCTCAACCGATTAACAATCAAAAGCGGCTATTTCCTCTAGTAAATTGAATTGCAAATCTCGTATTAGAATCAAAGACGGCTTTCTTTCATACAAAATCCGCCATGTTTGATTTTTTCTTTTTCGATTTACCACAAATTAGTAAAATGACAGATAGCCGACTTTGATTTTATATGACTCAATTCTATCCTACTCCTACCTATATACCTACAGCGAAAAATGTGCAGTTGGTAATGCAAGGTTAGTACCTACCTATAAAAAGCTGTTTTACAAAAGTGAGCTTAGTAAGTCTGTTACTTATTCTGTGATAACTATTATACTGGGTGATATGAAAACATTGTGTATGTTTGTCGTTTGGGGATTACTGGGAAATGCGGGAATTGCAAATGTAGCGATGTTGTGCCAAAATGTATAGTAATCGCTTTGGTGGTAGGGCTAGTTTATTACAGGTTTATTTATAAAAACCTTTTATAACGCGCGGTACTCCATGTATAGGAAAGGGATGTATTTAATAGCACTTTAAATTTGATGAAAACAGCTATAAAAATGTATATCAGCATTTTAAAATAATAATAGACCTATAATTTAATATTATCACTACAAAAATAATGGTTTGCACTTTAAAATAATAATAGATCTATAATTTAATATTATCACTACAAAAATAATGGTTTGCACTTTAACTGTGTCCCAACCATTGGTCCCAACTCCGAAACCATTTAGTTTCTGTCCAACCATGTCAGACTGACCACTGTTAAAATGAGATGGAAAGATGAAAACAACTTGTGGCATAATGCATACATACGCCATCAGGTAGATTCTGGCGTTGTTGGTCACTATGGAACCTTACCTCCTCCATAAGAATAATTTATTCTTATGCCTCCTCCTCGCAAAGACTTCAATACAACATAGAAGTCTTTGCCTCCTCGTCGTCGCACCTAGACGTCTGTTTACCAGTGCTAAAGTTATAAAATTAATTTGTAAGGTGCAAAGTATTAATTTTAAAGCTAAGTAATTAAATTGTATTGTGCAAAGTATTAATTTTAAAGCTTAGCATATTTATAGTGGAAACCATTATTTTTATAGTTCATCCAATAAATTTTGAAGCTAAACATTTTAAAGTGCGTTACATTATTTTTAAAGTGCATTTATATATTCCCCAATAGGAAAGACCGATTCCAATGTAGGTACTCTTGTGTTGATAAGTGATTTTTCATAAAAGGTGAAACCATAGAAATAGAATGTCAAAGAAAAACAATGTCAATAAACAGGTGATCCGAAAAACGGTGCATACATTTTATATGAGATACGTAAAATATGACTTAGATTCATAAAATATGACTATTTATGGCAAAGGAAACTAATAAACGATGTTCCATGCTGATTTCTACGTCGATAAACGAATAAATGTAGCGAAATTTGGTTTTAGAGAAATGTGTGGCAATATCTTATTTACCTGTGAAAAGTGTGATTACTTGGATTGTTTCTTTTTGTCACATCACAATCACATAGAGCACAAGACACGATGGCTCCACAATACCTTTATTTTAAATTATAAATAAGATTACCAAATATTTTAAACAAACTGTGATTGCTCATTTGCTAGGCGGGACGCTAGGGGCTCTTACTGTAAAAAATTTTGGCACAGGTCATTTGATCCTTTTGTCTCTTTTTTACATAGACCGTGTCCGTATGATGTTAACTTCTCTTTTCCACGCTTTGTTGGTCTTCTTGAGAGCAGCGAAAATGTTTCTATGTCTATGGGTGAAACTATCTATTTTGACTTAATTTACAGTATTTTATCGATAAGTTCATGTTCCTACCAAAATGTTAGCAGGACATTATAAAATCTATTAAAGTATTGTTATGAAAGTTTTATGTCATTATTGCAACATAGGTAATGACGAGTGAAAGTTCTGAAAACAAGACACGTAAACATCCAATTAGCTGACCTGAATTCAGTGTCGAATGATGTGACAGTTCGAGTAATTATCGTCCCATTTAGTCCCAAAATTATTTTACACTCGGTGGGAATATTTTTACATGTGTGCCTTATTACGTCCTCTGATGTAGATGGATATGACAAAACGACCGTGAAAATAACGTAAATAAAATATTATGTGGCGGTTGCACTTTAATTTTATTTTAAATAGTGTCCACCCTCAGTCTTCACAACTATACTTACTACGGTTCTCATGAAAACTGTTGAAACATAGTACAATCGAATAATATTTTTTTTTAATTCATGTAACTTAAAAATAGATCTAAAGCTGCTGAAAAACTTTTGATCAATATATTTTTGATCTTAGACTTGAAAAACTGAATTTATTAGAAAGTAGGAGAGAATTTCACATTGCAATCATTATAACTACAATGATACTGCACACAAATACAACAAGTTGCCTTTAACATTAACAAATTGTCGATCGACAATGACCGCTACATTCAAAAGAGACATATTTGTCTCTAAAGAAACTCTGTTTCCACTCTGTGCGACAATAAATTCTAATAAAGACCATTGCGACTAGATTAGTCTCTATACCTTCTGTAAGTATTGAAAATAAACTGATTTCCCTTTTGCTAATGAAACATTTAAAATTGCATCAGCTCGAAAACATTTCACATTGCTGCAAAGCGAAACAATATAAATCTTTTACAAAGTGCAATTTAATAAATCTTGTGCAATTTAATATCGTGGCACTTCTGATAAAGTACTTACCTATATTTTAGTAGTACCTTGTATCCATACAGAACATAAGTAAACCGTAAAAATATTGTATTGCATGTACCCAACTCGATGTGAACAAGTGGACATAACGAGACTAAATTGTAGGTGTGATTGTATTACGAAATCAAGAAACGACGGACTATTTGGGATATCCTGTTGGCGGCCGACAAATTGTTCTAGACAACATTGTTCAGTGCTAGTGAATAAAAAAATATGTGTTTTACAGTGCATAGGTTTATTTTTTTCTCTTATTTCTTTTTACTTACATTTGCTTTACATGCATGCGACTAAACTACTAGATCTTAAAATTACTATGTAATTATTGTGGAACAGAGGGGGCTGACATTTAAATACTCTTATCATTAAAATATTCGTTATCAAAATAATAACATTTTTGTTAGTAATAATTGTTTAAATGAATTTAAAATCTAATTGATTTTTGGTTCGGCTTTTAAATTTTTTGGTAATTTATTGTAAATTTTTATTAATATTGGGTAAAGACCCGAACTATGTAAAGTTAATTTAGAATTTAAATATAGGTAGCTAGGTAGCTTGCACAAGATTATTTTTATTTCGCGGGACATTGTGACAAGGCGAGTCTACAGTTTTTAGCCGACTTCCAAAAAGGAGGAGGTTCTCTGTTCGTCTGTATATTTGTTTTTTTTGTGTATGTCCACCGATGGTCCCATTTTTTTAAATTTGGAAATCGGTTCAGTACTTTTCAAGTAATCTTGAAAACTACTGAACATGTTTTTATTATTACGAATATTATTTCTTGCTTTTTAGAGGTAGTTTTTTTGTATTTTTTAAACATTTTTTTCAGATATATTTAGATTTGGATGTTTCGTAACAAATTATTTTATTAACGATATTTCAAACCCTATTCAAAATTGGTTTGAAATGTCACACTACGTCGCATTGCATTCATAGGTGAAAGCGTTAACGAAATTCAAGGACATTCTAGGACATTTCAATTTCGTCATATTGGTGAGAATTTGAGAAAATATTTGTTTTGAGTAGTTACATACCTATCTTTAAGACTAAAAAAATATTTTTGGTGACCTCATTAGCTTGGCACTCAAAGTCGTCATGCATGACATATGGGAAGCCCAAGCGCGATATCTTATTTTAAAAAGAATTTAAAACATTATTTATAATAAGCTCATTAATGTTGTTCCGGTAATAATAAGGTCATCGAATTCAATTCAACTCAATCTTTTACATTTGTCTCTAGAAGGTTGAAAAAGAGTTAAGTTTGTTATTATTTGAGTTAATATTTAATAGTTTTGCTTAATTTAGGACTAAATGATAGGAGTGTGTTATCAATAATGATAAAAAAACTGAAATCACCGCTCAGTAATATCAGTTTGATCTTGTGATCTATTGACAGCTGCACTGTATCAGTTTTTACAAACCATAAATGTATAACAATATCGCTTCGTGACGCTTACGTTTAATCGTTGATTCGATGTAAGTATAATTACGTCATGTATTTGCAATGCCAGGTCATGGATCATAATATTATGGTCTGTTGGTCTAATTCATACAGATAGTTAACACATAGCAGCTTTTGATATTCTTTATTCCTAAATGATAAAATTATCCTACTATCCTACTAATATTATAAATGTGAAAGTTTGTGGGTTTGGATGTTTGGATGTTTAGATGTTTGGATGTTTGGATGTTTGTTCCTCAATAACGCAAAAATTACTGAACGGATTTGGTTGAAATTTGGCACACAGATAGTAGATAGCCTAGATTAAAACATAGCATACTTTTTATCTCGATATTCCTACGGGAACGGGAACCACGCGGGTGAAACCGCGGGCGGCCGCTAGTTCATCATAAGGACTTTATCATTGAACAATAACACAGTAGTATACTGTAGTAGTATCCCCGTCAATTGCTAATGCGCTGGAACCTTGTCAAATTAACATACACATCATCGTCATCCGCAACTAAAAATGACAAAAAACAGTAAAATTCTAATAGGTAATATAATATATTAATTATTGAATTCTTATTTTCAATAACAAAGGGTCTAGGTATATGAGAAAATTAAAATTGTTTTTCGTTTTTGAGGTTAAAATCATGGCCGCCAGGCGCATTACCAATTGACGCGGATAGTATACACCGTTAATTTGATATTATTATAGTGGCTTTTCATGAGAACTTTTGACCGTTCATTTGCTCTTTGCTTCAATAATTTCAGTTAACGCTCTACCTACCTATAAGTAATAAGAAAGTACGTATGTATGGGTATTTTTATTTTGTGCTAGGACCTAGGGAGTTCAGGTCAAGTTTTTAGAACTCATATGGTTTCATGATTTCTTTCTATTGTAATTATTATCGATTTTTTGATACTGATCTATTAAACCCATAACGAAACTGTCTCTATTTGTTTTTTTCTAATTATTTATGAATTAACGAAACGAAAAGAGTTTCTCCATAATCAACAAATCGATACCTTCATCAAATGAGAATTTGGGATATATTTTTTTTTTAACGAAAAATTTATGAGCTTATTAAAATAACGTATATCTATTACATCTATGCACAACATTACACACATGATTACATTATAAATATGTTTTTAAGATTTTAAGGGTCAGTTAGCAAGGGGGCGTCCATTAATTACGTGAGGTGATTTTGGCGATTTTTCGACCCCCTCTCCCCCCTTGGTGAGATGTCGTGAGATTTGGCTCGACCCCCTCCCCCCCCCCCCTATTAATCTCACGTAAGATTTTTCAAAACGTTTATTTTTAGTGTGATTACGTTAATCTGTGCTTGCTTGCTTTGCATTTATTTAAATAAACATTATTGTTTAGAATTTAGCCATATTTTGGTAAGAAAAATGTTTAATTTTATTTAACCTAGTTTTTTCGCAATACTGTTCCTGCAGAAAAAAAATTACGTGATATTTGCCGAGACTCCCCCTCTCCCCCACGTGAGATTGGGTGAGATTAAGCTCGACCCCCTCCCCCCCCCTAAATGCCTCACGTAATTTATGGACGCCCCCCAATGAGATTATTTCCTTCTTAAATTTAAACAAACTGTAATGAAAAATATATAAATCCTTATTAAGATCATTGACTGAACCGTGAAGAAAGGTACATGATGTGTAGAGATTATCGTGTTAACTATCTTTATTTAGCAGCTGAAGGTGAAATAAATAACCTCCTCAAAACGTTTAATTTCTTAGCTAAGTTACTTTCAACTTCAGACGTATTTTAGTCACAAACTTGGTGCTGTAATCGCTAGCGCAGAAATATGCGCGTTCTTATCTTAACCTTAGCAAAACTTGTTGATTAACAACGAACTAACATGTTCAATCTAGAATCTAATCTAATCTATGTTTGTAGTAAACTTTTTTGCAGTTAATTAGGATTTAGGTACCTACTCATAATCTCAACTACTACTTACTAGAGCAGCGGTTCCCGAATTCTTTTGGCTACGGAACCCTTTTTGGTTCACCGTTTTTGGGCGGAACCCCAGCTCAAGGAAAAAATAAATGAATTAGGGTTGCCACCTTTAGGAACAGAAAACAGGACAAGGGGGTAAAAATTTTTTTGAATAAAAAGGAAAATTTCCATGCATATTTTGTATTGCTACGAGCCTCTCTCATTAATTCCGCATCATTTTTATATTTACTTATGAATTCCGAACAAGACATGTCTTTTGCAATTCTGCTTAGAGCAACGAAGCATTTGAAGGCGGTATGCTTAAAGCACGAGATACAACGCAAAATAAGGCATTTAACTTATTATCCTTTATGTTCTTAAACATTTGGCTCGGTATTCACATCTTGTAAGTATAGTTTGACTTTAAAATAAGGACTATTATGATATAAAATATTTATTTAGTTAGAACAAAAAGATTCGTACCTATTATACCTATCTGGCTATCTTGAATTTATACCTAAACTCTTGAATTTTTGCGGAACCCCTGAGAGCCTCTCACGGAACCCTAGGGTTCCGCGGAACCCTATTCGGGAACCGCTGTACTAGAGTAATTTAAGTGCTGAGTGAGTATAGATATTCAGCTAAGTGAAAAACGAGCAGCTAGTAAAAAATAATGTAGGATTATCAGCCATTTTTGCTGTCCCCACTGCTGGGAAACACACAGCGAGGATGGGTCATAACCCACCACGCGGGGCCAGTGAGAATTGGTGGGTGTTAACGACTGCAAAATGCAGCCGGGATCAACGGTTTAACGTGCCTTCCGAAGCACGAAGGAGCTCGAGATAAAAAAATTTTGGTCACCCATCCCGTGAGCGACCCTTGCGAAAGTTGCTTAACCTCTGCAATCGCCGGGCCAGGCGCTAAACCACTGCGCCATCAAGCTTCTTGTAGGCAAATTTAATGAAAATTTAGGTTTTCAACTTAAATTTCCTGAAGCCTTGGCTACTTCATTCACCGTTTTACGCACTTAACGGTGTAGCATCCGTTAATATGCAGATTAACTAAGTAGTTAAAGTGCGGAAATCTGCAACCGACTTCAAGAAAAAAAATCGCACTTAAACTGACTCGATCAGATATGATCACATAACTACTTAGTTAATTCGCACATTAACGGATTCCATACCTTAGCGGTAGCATTTAAGTACCTACATAAAAAATAAACGCAAGGAACGCATAGCCTCCTACTGTTTTTCTTTGAAGTGGGCTAATAAACATACGATTTACGACGTTTAAATGTAAACAAGCCTTAAAGGACTTCCAGAGCAAGGTTGAAAGAATGTCACGAGGCCTTTACGGCTTTTCGCTTTGAGCGTGCCATAAGCCTTTGATCAAATTACCGTTTATTTAACTAGGTACTGTTAATCTCGAAGACTTTACCCGTTCCCAATTGAAACCGATTTAACTAAAGTACAAAATGCTAATAAATGTTAACGCACTTTTAATTGAGATACAAAGTTTATTAAAGACGGTATTTACATTAGGGGAGGTCAGCTCAGCGCGGCCACCTTAACTTTGACTTTTAAAAAATGATGTTAAAAAACAGAATTTGGAAAAGTATTTTATACCAATAGATAGGGAATTTATTTAACTTTTATAACGTGTAATCGTATTTCGTGAAAACCTTAATAGTTTCTTTTAATTTGTAAATTACGAAAACTTGTCAAAAAACCGCTTTGCCCAAGTGAGCGCCTAAAGCGGCCATGGGGGTAAGGGCAAAGTGGTCATTCCAAAAGATTACAAGAAATTCATTTAAAGTTGAAAAGCATCGTGCTTAAAAAAACAAGAAGACCAAAAATAAATTGAATAAAACTATACGAAAGAAAAAAAAGTGTTCTTAAGTTTCAAATGAGACATTTATTATTACAGTCTTAAAATCTTCGAATACTTCCTAAATTTATTTTGAATTATTATACCTAATTAATAATTTAGTTATGTTATAGGTACGCAACAATTTTCTCATACTTATCTACCAACAGTTCTTCTACTTAAATTAAAATATTCAACAGCTAGGCAAAGCACTTGGCCACTTTGCCCGGACCGATTTGCCTTTTTCCACCGTTTTCTTTTAAAAATTAACTGTGCTCATAACATTTGTCTCATGTCGGAACCAATGTTATACAAACAAAGCCAAATAGATAAGCAATAATAGACGTAAAATAAAAACATTGAGTTTTATAGAGTTTTGATCAAAACAGATTGAGTTTACCCTGGATTTTCTTAACAAAATGAACAAAAATCTTTCGCAGGTTGCCGCGGCCACATGCTGGTTCCGACCACTACCGAATGGCTGCTTGGGGCGGGGCGGTAGGTTTGCTGCATATCAGAACATAAAACATTGTACTATCGCTATAAGTTGCCGAGAAATGAGGCATGGCCGCTTTGCCTCCTATGGCCGCATTGAGCTGACCTCCCCTATAACACATTTCTTATCAGTATTTTTTCATATTAATTACCTTTTAGCACAGAATACATAATAGCAAGTCTATTAATTCATAAACATTTACAATATTTTAGGTAGAGAAGAGACAGAGTATCGCAAAGTACAGCCTTGATTCACCTTACAGAACATGTACTTATAAATCAAACTAAATTATTATAATATTGATCTTATAAATTATATCAGAATTTAAGCTTTATGCTTATACGCATTCAGTATTCTTTATTATGTATTACAAAATTAATTGCCAAATTACCATCTTAAAAATGTGAAAAAGTGTTATCCAAAAAAACACCAATAAATAAACATTGCAAGTAAAAGAAAATCTTATAAGTAAAAAGTGATGGAATGGAAAAGATTGTTCAAATTTTTGTCTTCATAAATAAAAACATTTTTTGTCTGTATGTTTGTCCTCCAAACTTTTTTGTTGGTTGAAACTAAAATTACTTACTCCATTCATCTGTAGGTACGTGGCAATACAACGCGTTATTTATATCAAACATTGTAGTTAACTAAACCAACAGCTATGTCCAAATTCATAATAGAGGTGTAGGAATGGTATGAGAAGTAGGTAGTAGGTAGAAGGCATAAGTACTAAACTGACACCCCTAGTTCACCAACAAATTGGTACTTACGATACCTCGCGAGTTCTGGAGACGACGGTCAAATAACCTTTGCGTGAGCTGTATTCTTGTTAGCATAAAAATATTGAAATGTCTATATTTTTTACTTAGTATGCTTATTTCCAATACGTTTTTTTTTAAATTAGTCTATCAGTTGACATTGTAGATTGTAGAATAAAAGTAAGTAAGTATTCATATGAAAAATGCTATTTTGTAAATTTAAGTGGAGTTAACGCAGAATTCAGAGGAGTTCTCGACAGAGGCGTCTTTACCTATTGTGCAGGGTGTGCAGCGCACACGGGCGCAGGGTCTTAGGGGGCGCCGCGCCGACCGAGCGGCGCTGGCGCTTGCGACGCGAAACGTGGTCACTCGCAGCGCGGCGCCCCGGGGCGCTCTCAAAGACCCTGCCTGCACCCGGGCCTGGCGTGGTCACTCGCGGCGCGGCGCCACGCGGCGCTCTCAAAGTCCCTGCCTGTGCCCGGGGCCCAGCGTTGTTACTCGCGGCGCGGCGCCACGGGGCGCTCTCAAAGTCCCTGCCTGTGCCCGGGCCCAGCGTTGTTACTCGCGGCGCGGCGCCACGGGGCGCTCTCAAAGTCCCTGCCTGTGCCCGGGCCCAGCGTTGTTACTCGCGGCGCGGCGCCACGGGGCGCTCTCAAAGTCCCTGCCTGTGCCCGGGCCCAGCATTGTTACTCGCGGCGCGGCGCCACGGGGCGCTCTCAAAGTCCCTGCCTGTGCCCGGGCCCAGCGTTGTTACTCGCGGCGCGGCGCCACGGGGCGCTCTCAAAGTCCCTGCCTGTGCCCGGGCCCAGCGTTGTTACTCGAGGCGCGGCGCCACGGGGCGCTCTCAAAGACCCTGCCTGCGCCTGGGTTCGTGTTATGGCCGAAGCCGGTGTTATGGTCGAACCGTCTCTGTTACCCTAGCACTAAGGCCACTGTCTAAATGCTGTCGCCATTTTCGCGGACATCAAACAAAGCGTTAGGTACATCTCTGCACTGCCGGATTTGGACCACATGAAATGCAATAAATACATTCTCATTCTCATTTAAGCATAGGCTACATAGGCTGCTGCCTAGGGGCCCGCATCACATGTTTTTTTTTTGCATTTTTGGATAACGCGGATGAAACCACAGATTACAAAACTAGTGGATGAAACTGGCTAAAAATCGCGCTGCGCGGCCGTTTTTTCACTTTAGACAGGCAAGATTACAAGATTATTGGATGAAACTTGACTATAAATCGCGCTTCGCGGCCGTTTTTTCCTAGAGATAGGCATGATTATAAGATTAGTGGCTTAAACGGACTAAAAATTGCGCTGCGCGGCCATTTTTTTTATCGAAAAACAGGCAATATTATAAGATTAGTGGCTGAAACAGTGAAACACACTAAAAATCGCGCTGCGCGGCCATTTTTTATCGAAAGACAGGCACGATTACAAGACTAGTGGCTGAAACACACTAAAAATCGCGCTGCGCGGCCATTTTTTATCGAAAGACAGGCACGATTACAAGATTAGTGGCAGAAGAACACTAAAAATCGCGCTGCGTAGAATTTTTTTTTCAATCGATAGGCAAGATTACGAGATTAGTGGATGTAACTGACTATTAATTGCGCTGCGCGGCCGTTTTTTTCCTAAAGGAAGTCATGATTACAAGATTAGTGGCTTAAACTGACTAAAAATCGCGCAGCGCGGCCATTTTTTTTACAATCGATAGGCAAGATTAGAAGTTTAATTGATGAAACTGACTAATTGCGCTGCGCGGCCACTTTTTACAATAAACAGGAAAAACTATAAGATCAGTGGGTAAACTGGCTAAAAATCCAGCTGCGCGGCTTTTTTTTCAACTATAGACAGGCATTTCTCTAAAAAATCGCGTTGACACCATAAAGTTAATATTACCTTTAACTTTATGGTTGACACCGCTCTACAACTGCATTTTACTACTAGACGGGAGGCCCGCACCACAGAATGAGCCTAGGGGTCCATAGTTCTTAAATCCGGCCCTGCATCTCTGTATGATTTTTACACTGTGACGTGACACTACACAATAACTTTTGTTTCAATTTCAACGTGAAATCAGCCTTAAAACCGATAATTAAAGATTGATTATAATGATTGGGGCAGTGTCGAATCAAAGGCGCGTGCCGGCCGACACCGACACCTGTTTTGATGAAACGCCAACAATCATTGCGAACTCGGCTGCATTAGAATACTATAAAGTGTAAAAAATGATTTTTACTCGTGTACCCATCGCTTCCCGACATCATTTAAAATTGCACTATTTGAATAGAATTGTAAGTATTCCATTTTGACCGCACGCCTACTAGAGGGCGCCAGGGTATTTTTGCACACAGGCGCTACATGGGCTAGAGACGGCTCTGGTTCTCGACTTTGGTACCTACCTACTTAAAAACGGTAAGTATTGAAAATACAGTGTCATTCTAAATTAGAAACTACCTAACCAAAATTATCTTATTAAGCATCGAGCATGGCAAATACAAACCGCGGTAGGTAGCGGTATACATATATATTAAAAGGGGCTGAGCTGAGAATCCCTCAATCTCCTTTGAAGTGTAGTCGTAAGTTTATCACTGCTCTTCAAAGTGGCGCTACGTCATTCACATCTTAATAAATCACGGTGTGAAATGCAAAATTATAGCGTTAGGTTAGGTTGCTAACGAAGTATTAATATTTTTATGATTTGAAAACTCTTTGAAAACGATAATAAAAATCAGAAGTAACTGTAACAAATTAAACGTGATTAGATTACAGCGCATCGCAGACAGTTTTAAAAATTATTCTTCGTAGTTATCTTGAAATATTTCATGATTATCGTGTGTGAACAAAAAAATGCCGATCTTTAAGCTAGGGTTTCCTAAGATGACGGTGCCGTCATATTACGGACCGTAATTTAGCGGCGTAGAACGTTGTCTATGTAAAAATACGGCGCGGTTTCTGACGTTACGGTGTCGCCATATTGTTTACATAGACAACATTCAACGCCGCTATATTACAGCCGTAATATGACGGCACCGCTATCCTAGGAAACCCTAGCTTTAGGTGCTTTTGGATGTTGCCAGAGGGTCGATCATTCCTTAATGGGTGAATCCACCACGCAGTGCCAAAATGATGTTTCTGTAAATTAGTAAATCTATCGAATCGAGTTTCGCGGCTGTACAAACGACGATCAAATTGAATATTTTCTAGCAACTAAAACAAACACAAAATAATAAAAATTACGTCACTTACATTTAGTAAACACTACTAGTAGAATGTTTATTTATTTTAGGCACAGTACTTACAAATAGTTACAAAAACTACAGTCAAAGTCACAGAATATATAATAGTTGACTAAGTACTAAATAAAGAGAAGATTTAATAAGGTACGGTACCTAACAACGAAATAACATTAAAATCACTCGACTTAGCAGCAAAATGGTAGGAAATGACTTTTTTCCTTAGGAAAGTAACAATCAAGGATAAGAGGGACGTGAAGATTATATTTTCACCAGAAAATAAAAAACATTAGGATAAAAATAATCTCAAAAGCTTTTTTATTACTACTTACTTACAAAAAAGCTCTAGAGATCGTTGAGATTGCTTTAGTTGGAGAGAAGCTTTTTTGTACCTTTCCATATGTATTATTCCGTGCGTTCAGAAAAAAATATGAAACAATTAAAATTGACTTTTATATGTGATGGAAGATTTTATTTATTACACGACTGCCCAGAAAATAAGAGTGTATTGTTTAAAAAATAATTTATCAAACAAAGGAAATCACGAAATCTTTTCTCAATATTGAGTGCCAGTAAATAGAAAAAAATCTAAAAGACAAAAATAAACGTTAATTGTAATCCGTGTAACACCTATATCATCCGGATTTATCAATTTATCTAATCCACGTATTAATTTGTTAATCCTGAAATTAACAGAGATTAAAATTCATGAGATTGCATTGCACATACAAAAATAAAAAACCTTGTCCATTAAAAAAGTGATGTCGTTGAAATGACGTAAAATAGGAGGAAAAGTAGCAAAGTAAATAAAAGAAACTTCCTAAAACCCAAATCACAAATAATCCTCATAATCATTATTACATCACAATAAACAAACAACGCATAAATTAAACCAACTCGAAAATTCAAATGCTATAAAATAATGGACCAAGAGCTAGCCCCGGAAATAGGTGGACAATTTTCAGCGCAATGAAATCCCTCTTGTTAGTTTGCCATTATTAACAGATCCGGGCACCTCGCAGATTTTCAGTGGTGGGGGTGGGAGTGGTTGAGCAACAAAGGGGCTGAAAAGCGATTGAAGGTATCCAATTTACATGGATTGCTATTATACCAGGCCAAATCCAGAGCTCTGTAAATTGTATACCTTCAATCGCTTTTCAGCCCCTTTGTTGCTCAACCACTCCCACCCCCACCATTGAAAATCTGCGAGGTGCCCGGATCTGTTAATAATGAAAGTATGGCTAACTAACTAGAGGGATCTCGTCGCTCTGTAAATTGTCCACCTATTTCCGGGGCCAGCTCTTAGTATAAAATTTGTTTGCTGTGCTGTGCTTCAGTTGTTTTGAGCATAGATATCTATAGCTTTTTGTGAAAAATACTTATGTAGGCACTGTAGGTATCACAATTTAAAAAAAGTAAGTAGCTGGTTCGGTATTTAGGATATGTTTTATATCTCTCGTTAAATTTACCTATACAATATCTTCTCAAAAGA
Organism: Agriphila tristella; assembly: GCA_928269145.1. Lineage (NCBI taxonomy): Eukaryota > Metazoa > Arthropoda > Insecta > Lepidoptera > Crambidae > Agriphila > Agriphila tristella. The sequence continues at coordinate 54,542,560 of OV743431.1, read as the reverse complement.
ATAAAGGAGCCACTGGTATATGGTTTTCATACAAACGAGTTAATTTCTGAGAGGTTTTTTTGAAATATAAATTCAATCTGTCTAATTTTCAAAATCTATCGCAATCGCTTTCATTTGACAGATGGATGTGACCATAGCCTTCTTTAATTGCAAGCCGTGAACATAAGTTTGGCAACGTCTGTTACTGTCAGTTCGTGGTCATGTCGTCGGCCAGTCTCCATACTAAATGTATGGGAATATTTCAATTTTAAAAGGTCGATATTTTTTTTCGTAGTAATTGTGTGAGGATTAAAATATGAAAATAATTTAGTTCTTTTATTGAAATGCTTTGTATATTAAAGAATAAGAAAAATTTCAATGTTAACCAGGAAAAAATTGCTGTCAAAGATGTCATCTTTTTTGTTGATTTTCTTCAGGGGTGCGTTCCTAAAGTTCGCTCGACGACGCTCGATGACATAGTACGCGTTCTAAAACCACCGAGGCGATCGTCCGACGATCACTCTTACCGTTCGTAAATGTCGCCCGGCGAACGCACCGGTCACCCCACGAAATAGGTGGGTGAAATTCGCTCTGACGTTTTATTGGACAGTTGACACGTCTTCTTTGTTTATAAACATTGGTTTTGGAAAAAAGGCGGGAAACGTTTGACTTGTCGGACGCGTTTTTTGATGTGAGATTTTGTTTAATTAATTTATAGTGTTATTGGTGATCAGAATTACTTAATTTTATCTTATTGTATCTATTGGACATATCAAATCTTTCTCCAACTGGTCAGAAAATAAGATAATAACTGGATTAGATAATTCTAGTATACATGTCGTTCATAAACGTCGGATGACGAACGTCGCACGCCTCGGAGTGAAGGTCCGTCGTCGAGCGAACTTTAGGAACGCAACCCAGCAGGGAGTTGATTAACACGCCCTCTAGCAATAAATGATATATCATTAGAAAGGTCTTTTAAAGACAAATATTTGCTGTCGCTATACTTTATACCAATTGTTCATACTTTTGGAGTTAAAGGTTATTAAAGTATAAAAGTGGTTTATTGTCTATGGGAGTTGATCTACCACACCTATATAAATGAATGATATATCATAAAAAAGGTTTTTATATGACAAATATTTGCTGCAAACATACTTTCTATTAATTGTTAGTATTTTCGGAGTTTTAGGTCATTAATGTTAAAAAAATTGGTCAAGTTTAGAGCGTTATAACTCTCAAAGTACTAATAGTTGACGTTTATAGTTATACAATAAAGTGTTTCAAATTTAAATACCTTTCCAATGATGTAAGATTTATTGCTAGAGGAGGCTTAGATCAAAATGCTCGTCGTACTAAAGACCCCCCGAAAAGTTCAAATAATTTGACTCAAACCTTATGTTCTAATAAATAAATAATAATAATAAATATAAAACTTTATTGAAATAACCTTACATCACAATTTACAACTAGTTTAAACATAGATAATATAGGAAAAACAAATAATAAATAACTTTTAAAATAATTTTATACTATGTGCTTGACCACATGCGATGTTGCCGTTCTGCTCAACTTCAGGGCTTGGAAGATATAGAAGGCTATGATGTGACACATTGCTGCATTTCTTTGGTATATGTTTTTATTTATGCCAAAAAGAAGCATCAATGTAGGTATCACATCCTAAAAGCGATTGCGATTGATTTTGAAATTAGTTCGAAAGCTGGTAATATTTAGTCACCTTATGGACTTTACTATCGAATTAAAATTAAAATTCTCCTATTCGCCGTATGTCAGTTAGAATTGAAAAATGTTAAATTTTGCTGTTTTCAGTAAAGTCCGCAAGCTGACTGTTACAGCTATCGAACAGATCAGAGAGGATACTCAAACAAATGGACACTTTTCTATTCGTTCGCTAACTAAATATTAAAAATTTGCTATAAAATCTAAAATTACCCGTCGTAGGCTTGTCATTTCCATACAATACAACAATGTCTGTGATTTACATAAACTTGAGACGTGTGACTTGATCGTCTAATTGCTTATTTTTAAGCCTTAAGTTAGCGAACGAATAGAAAAGTGGCCATTTGAGTAGGGGGGCAGATCAGAAATAGAATCAGAAAAACCTTTCAGAGCTTTAGCCTTTCATTAGCTCGTTTGTATGGAAAACCATGTGGCTCTTATTTTCTTTTGTGTAGTATACAGTGTCCCATAAACCACACGGAGGGAATATTTGGTGGATTCGATTCCTCGTTAAGGCAGGTGATTTTTCAAAAAACTTTGAATGCAGTTCTAATTATTTTTAAAATGATAATGAAGTCTTCTTTCAGTAAAATTTCCTAACTTTAATATTTAAGGTACTTTTCCTTCGTGTGGCAAACTGTTCTGCATAAAGTTATGGGACACCCTGTAGGTATATTATTCTAGCTATGTTTCAGGGGTCTTTCAGTCTAGCAACACCTTTGCCCTCATATTTATCAGACTGTTTACGTCGCAAGGCTTGCCTGCGGTCACAATTTGTAAAGCTCAGTGAACCATGCATCTCTATTAAAGAATATTAGCAACTTAAGTAAGTTAAAGAGATAAGTAATAAAAATAACTGTATACAAACCGGGTAAATCTTTTTCCGTGAGCTTGTCCATTTTAAAAAAAAAAACCGAAACACCCACAGATAAAATCACAAACAACCACTACGCAAAATTGAAAGAATTCTGAATCACTGCGACAATTTGTCCCACGCTATTAAATTGCCCCTAAATCAACCTTGTCACGCATCGCTGTCCGAAACATGCTAATTTTAAAACTTCAAAGGTTAAAAATGTATCTTTCCTTCCACTACAACACCTTTTTTAACGAAACAACCAACAGTTACAAAACTCAAGCAAAGGCATTCAAAACACGCGGCAATTAGTTTCGCGCCAAAACTTTAATAATGTTTCGGCATTGGCATTACACGTCTTTATGCCACACGAGTTGATCGCAAACTGGTCTATTTTTGTTGCCGTGTTTGTTGGTCATCCAAATGAAAAGATTTAGGGTAAGTAACTAACCTAGGTATACCTACTAAAATGGTGTTTTAAGGGTATCACTGGATTGCTCTTGATAAGCCCTTTCCAACCGAAAGTGTTGTAGGGTGGATATGCCTAACTCCAGCCCCCCCCTAACACCAGCCCCCAAAAGATTTTGCCTTGCTTTAATTAAAAAACAATAAAAATCGGAAACTCTTTAATGGAGCCACACCCCTAGTTAATCCTCTACCTTTTAAAATCACTATTACCCCGTCACGTCACCTATAATTCACACAACGAGCAATAATGTTCACCAAGACCGAGTAGAGGTGACTATGTTTGAAAAACAGTATAAAATATCGATTGATGCGAACTTTGGGAAGTGTGTTTACGAAGGCAAGATGCAATTTTTTTAGGTTTTAAGCTTTGATACTAGTAATAGATTAGATATATAGCGTTTTGACATTACTAGTTTGTGATTAAATTTACTAATTTCGAAAAAAATAGGGGGGCTGGAATTTGACTGGGTGATTTTCAATAACTTTCTATTATCAGCCGGGGCTGGTATTGGGTATTTAACTTTCGTTTAAGAAATCAAATTCATCTTAATTTGCTCGTTTCAAAGTTGGAATTTGTAGTGCTATTCACTAGAACTACTAACCCTGCACCCAATGACCTAATTACAGCCGGGTGAATAATGTTCATTTCCTAAGTTATTTGTTCTGCAAATTAGGGGCTGATATTAGGATATGTATGAGAACCTAACTCCAGCCGGTCATCTAACTTTACGGCAATATACAGGGTGTTCTCAAATATGATTTTGATTATTTTGTTTTCTTTTTTAATATTAGATGTAAAAAGTAATAATAATTAAAATTTTACTTTTCTTCACTCATAGAAACAGAAAATAAATTCAATATAAAAAAATGTATATTGAATTCCACGTCTTGTAAAACGCTTAAAAAAGTTTCAAATAATTAAAACGATTTCATACTCGTTGATTATATGTTTATTAAATCAAAGTTCACTTTTTGTTACGCCATTTTCAATATATGTATATTCTAAATTGATTAATATCTACAGGAGAGGTGTAAGTTTCAATGACTTGCTATGGGAATCACAATTTATAGCCTTTAGTGTTTAATTATCACTATTGAGAGTTACCAAATTATATTTTATTTTATTTTATACTAACATGGTTGTATTATTTTAGAACACCCTGTACCCGGCTGGAATTAGGGAGTAAAGCGGCTGATATAGGGGCAAAGGCGGCTGGAGTTAGGCTTTTTCGCCCTTCGGACATTTAAACGCTTCTCTATTTTTTTTCCACAAAACTACGTGAAACTAAGTACTATTTTCGTAATAAAGATGAATCAACCTACCTAAAACTGTATCAACAATATTTTTAAGATAGCAATTGTGGCAACAACAGAGATTCAAAGTTGAAAAATCCTTGGGGGGGCTGGTAATAGGCATATTCACCCTACCTACCTACATCTACAATGCAACAATAGACAGTGTTTTTTTTTTCTTTAATTTATCTTGCTCATATGACCACCGAAACACGATAAACGATAATAATGCACAGACTTAGAATCGTGTAATAATATTCAAGATAGCGAGTTAGGTACATCTTACAATCATCCGAGAAATTCCAATAAAAATTACCCGGCCATGTTTATTATCCAGCTCGAGTCACCACAAATTACTAAACGCGACCGACGGTTCCTCTCATGCGTATGATTAAAAATTATCATAAAGCTATTTTAGAAAATGAATGAGCAGATTTATTAGGAACATCTTACGTACCGGTAGGTACTTTTAATTAGGTAATAGTCCAGAAGTAAAACACCGGAGAGTACTTACAAATAAGTTTATTTTTGCAGTGCAATCACAACGCGCCAACCGTTGCCCAGTAAGTGCCGTCCAGATGGCAGACTTTTTTCACGGAATGTCACCAATGACGTTTACAAAACGTCGCAGATGACGTTTTGTACAGATTAGTAATCGAGTAAGGGTTAAATACTAATTAATTTTAGAATCGTTAACAGTACCTACATTAAAACCTACAAATTAAAATCTCAAATCGAAATAATCTTGGTAAATAGAATAGGTAGGTAGGTTTACTTCATAATCCTACAAAGTTTATGAAATGGTACCTAATAGATTTGTTATATATCAGTAGTAATACTACCGAGGCTCAGCTGATCCTGAAACAGAAAACAACTGCCAATAAGCCTGAAGACAGTGGCTCGCTAGCAGGGTTACCATCCGTCGGGATTAGTCCAGACAAGTTCGAACTTTTATTGAAATGTCCGGCTTTTTGTCAGGACTTTCCAAATCTTGAAATGGTAACCCTACCACAGAATAAGTAATAGTACAAAACCCTACTTGCTGATTTGCTAGTTGCTTCATTAGGTACCTACCTACCACATAATATTTCAGATTATATTTTATGAACAAAAACAGTGAAATTCAACCGTTCCTGTATTGTTTGTTTCTTACTTCAAAAGCCTAAAAAAAGTAGTTTAAGTTGGTTACTGTTTTATTTATAATCAAACAAACTAAATGTGAAATGTCTTGTAATATACTAAGAGCTGGCCCCGGAAATAAGTGGAGAATTTACAGAGCGACGAGCGAGCGATAATCATTATTAACAGATCCGGGCAACTCGCAGATTTTCGGTGGTGGTGGGGGTGGGAGTGGTTGGTTGAGCAACAAAGGGAGTGAAAAGCGATTGAAGGTATACAATTTACAGAGCTCTGGATTTGGTGGGGTATGGCGGTGGCGGCATCAAACTTTGCCACTTTATCGCGCATTTTGATTCCGTCTGGCACTACTTTTTCATCAGTCAAAATGCCTGGCAATGTTATATTGGATTTAAATATATGATTGGCTTGCTATTATACCACACCAAGCCCAGAGCTCTGTAAATTGTATACCATCAATCTCTTTTCAGCCCCTTTGTTGCTCAACCACTTCCACCCCGTGTCCGGATCTGTGAATTGATAGTATGGCTAACTAACTTGAAGGATTTCCTCGCTCTGTAAATTGTCCACCTATATCTGGGGCTAGCTCTTAGTCCATAATGTATAGACTATTATTTCAAACAACTCACATCGCATCGCAACTAACCATATTTAGTTGAATACAGCTACTATCAAGTAAAACATTCTGTCGACTAAATACTTATAACAATATTTGTAAGGCTGTATGAAATGCTCCTTCCATCTAAAATCTTAAAAAAAGATGAATGTCATTGGGTGCATTCCAGCAGGCCTATCACTGAGTCATCGATCGACATAGAGTACATTTTAAACAGTGTTTTAACTAAGGAAAGTAAAGTCCTTTTGAGAATCTGTCCTTATGAGAATAAAGGAATAAAATGAGGGCTTTTCAAAATGACAAAAACTATACGCTAAATAGATGGCGTTGATTAACAGGCAAGTGTCAACTGTAAACAACGTAGGAAAAATAAAACACAATTCACATGAAAACACCGCTAACAACCAATGAACGCCATGGAATGAAAATGTTTTTTAGCACAGGCCGTTTAGTTTTAAAGCCAATTTTGACACTTTACTTGTCCATCACCTCCATCTAGTAAGACAAATAGTTATTTTTTTTGTTTTTAAATGTCACTTTGATAAAACCCTCATTTGACATTAAATAAAACAAATTAATTTCCATCAAGAACCTTATATATGACTCTGGACATTGCATCACCATTTGGGGCTTGAAGAACGAAAAAATAACCTTGAATGACGTCAAAGATATTTTACTTTTCTTTCATTCGGGTGACAACAATGTTGTCCATTCGTAGGACAGTCAGTAGAAATAAGTACTTAATTTACTAAGGTAAAAAAACGATTTACAATAAATATATCTAATAGGGTCAGTATGGATGTCGGCAAGTTGGACATCAATTAAAAAACGATTAAAAAGAGTAATAGCCCTAGGTGTGGGCGCATCACGAGCATGCTGCGTGTGTACAGCAGGAGGTATAGCCACGTAGCCCGTAATACATTTAAATTACGAAAAAAGTTACCGTTTGCCGTTGTGATATAGTTATTTATTACGAAATTATAGATACTTTAACCCAAGTTTTACAGATCGTAACCCGCCGTAACCTATATTTGTATATCTCCAAAAACGATATTTTTTATTTTTTCGAGGTTTACCACATGGTTTAGCTATTGTCGTGTTCTATAGCTTTGTTTGATTGCCACTAATAATAGTAGGACTATGGAAAGTGACCATACACAGATTTAAGACCAGATAAAGTCCATCCATTTTCATACAAAAATATCATTTTTGGAGATATACAAATATAGGTTACGGCGGGTTGCGATCTGTAACTTGGGTTAAAGTATCTATAAGATCGTAGTAAATAACTATATCACAACGGCGAACGGTAACCTTTTTCGTAATTTAAATGTATTACAGGCTACTCTACTAGTAGTGAGTGCCAACAGGTCGTGCCGACGTTTAGATTCTAAACATTTGAATGTTTAGAATAGTTTAGACGTTTGTTAATGCGAACGTTTGTATGTTTGGGTATCTCTAAACGTACTGTATTTTTTGATATTCCCTCTGAGGATAATTATATTCTATAGATCAAAATAATAAAAAAATGGGGAGGGGGACCCAAAAATACCCTTCCCCTCCCAATTTCAAAATGTCAAATAAATAAGAAAATAAAATAAGATTCATTTTCATTTTGTTACTACGAATAAACAATAGGTGTCAAAGAACATAATAACTAGTATAGTAGTAAGTTAGGTCCGATTCCTAACTGAAACTGATCTGAATTTTATTGGTTAACTCAATTACGTAAGATAATATTTTAGTTTACATTAAAAAAAATATCTCTGTTGAGAATACAAATAATTCCGCTCAAAGTTAAATGTGGCATAAATGTAATGTTAGGCCTAATTTAACTTTGAGCGGAAGAAGAAAGATTTGGATGAAAAATTTACGTTTATCCTAATAAACGTAAATTTTTCATCCAAATCTTTCTTTCTTCTTAAAAAAATCTGCTGTGATTATGGTCACCCTACGATATGTTGATAATATTTATAGCTTGTTATGTGTCGAAAATGAATACAGATTTGTACATATTATATTCCTTATATAGAAATAAAAAATACGTAATTGAGATGGAATTATAATTAACTTCTGTAATATTTCCGAATTAGATCGGAAACAATCCTTGAAATCTGCTAAAATTCAGATTTCTAAGAAGAAAAAATTGAACGCTGAAAATACTTTAAAAAACCCTTACCTGTGAAATATAATGTTTAAATTTGGTTTCGAAACACTTTTGCAATTTTGCACAATGCAACACTCGGTTTATAACGCGAATTTTATTTAAATAATTTAATATTTTTGTTCATAAACGTGAGATGCGGAAGAAAATCGTTGACATTAGTGACATGTCAAATCAAAGACAATTCCGTTAGTGATGCCACATTATGTTTATTTGGTAACTTATGAAATATGGAGAAATTACTGTTAAACGTAAAATATTGTAATAACAAAATGGACTCATCTATCCTATAAATAATGACTTTGGCATGTACTAATAAATTTTAACATCATGTAACTAATTTAAAGTGGGCCGATATTTACAGTTATTTATAAAATCTAATTAACCTTTGTACATGACTTGGGTAAATTGACTAGGGATTGGGATATTTTGTACTTAGCATGGCAATTTCAGTCACAGTGTCAAAGTCAAAGTCAAAGTCAAATAAGCTTTATTCAAATAAACTTAATTATTAAGTACTTTTGAATCGTCTATATTTTCCTACCACCCGTTCCAGACTTTTTTAGCTGACAAGAAGAACGGGCGCAAGAAACTTATCAGCTGTAACAGCCATAAGTAACGATATTTACAAACTTGAATATATCGTTACCAGATAATTACAACAGGGTGACAGGATTATTGGCAACAACATAGACTTATTATATTACTTCAACAAAGTACTTATAGTAGCAATTTATGTGTTACATCATTTCCATGCATTTTGATCTTTAAGATAATCATCTACTTTATAATAACCTTTACCCATGAGCGTTTTTTTAACATGTATTTTAAATTCATGCAAAGGCAGATCAATCACTTGTTGCGGAACTTTATTAATAAAGGCTATGCCTTTCCCCATAAATGAACTTCTAGATTTTGCAAGCCTAAATCTTGGAACGGCAAGTTTATCTTTATTTCTTGTATTAAACTGGTGAATACTACTGTTCTTAGGAAATGAATCATAGTGTTTCCTTACATAAACTAAATTTTCATATATGTATTGGCCTGCCAAAGTTAAGATGTTTATTTCTTTAAACAATTCTCTCAAGCTATCTCTTCGCCGAAGATTGTATATGGCGCGAACAGCTCTTTTTTGGAGTACGAAAATATTTTCAATACTGGCAGCTGAGCCCCACAATAGCAGTCCATAAGACATTACACTGTGAAAATAACTATAATATACTAACCTTGCCGTTTCAATATCAGTTAAAAGCCTTATTTTCTTAACAGCGAATGCTGCTGAACTAAGTCTACTTGACAAGGCTTCAATATGTGGATCCCATTGCAGTCGAGAATCTAGTGTAATACCTAGAAATTTTGTACTCTCAATAAACTCGACTTCATCGTTATTTAAATTAATATTTAATTTTGTCTGCTCAACATTAGGTAATGAAAATTTTACACATTTAGTTTTTTTGGGGTTAAGTGCTAAATTATTGCTATTAAACCAGTATGAAACTTTAGAGAGGGCACTATTTACTTCGTCCGAACAGTTGTTACCTCTGTTTACTTTGAAAACTAAAGAAGTATCATCCGCAAATAGTACTGTCTCACATAAATTATTCGCGTAATTGGGAAGGTCATTTATATAAATTAGAAAGAGCAATGGGCCCAATATTGATCCCTGTGGCACACCCATATAGGTGGGGGCTCCAGTAGATTGAGTTCTATTAATCACTACTTTCTGAGTCCTTTTGTACAAATACGATTTCATAAGGCTAACTGATTTGTCAGAGACACCATAATGTTCTAGCTTCTTTAATAGTGTTTGGTGATCAACGCAATCGAATGCCTTAGAAAGGTCACAGAAAATGCCAATTACATCTTGCTTTTCTTCCCAAGCAACAAAAATATGTTTGAGAAGTGCAATTCCAGCATCAGTAGTATTTTTACCTTTGGAAAATCCAAACTGATTTTTATGAAGAATGTTATTGGATGTGAAATAATCTAGTAATTGGGAATATATAATTTTTTCAAATATTTTACTAAGCGCTGGTAGTATAGATATTGGCCTAAAGTTAGCTGGGTCACTTTTATCCCCAGATTTAAAAAGAGGAATCAATTTACTATTTTTCATTAAGTTAGGAAAGACCCCTTCATCAATACATTTGTTAAAAATAAAAGCCAAGTAAGGGGCTAGTATATCAATTATTGATTTAATAATGCTTGTTGACATGCCCCAAAGATCTTCTGTTTTTTTGACATTAATTGTTTTAAAAGCTTTAATAATATCTTCACTATTTATATATTTAAAGAAAAAGGTTTCCTTGCGCTTATCAACACTAGACTCTAGGAGGGAGACAGCGATGTCGGGACAAGCACTAAGAGTACTGGTTGTTTCTATTGGTATTCGAGCAAAGAAATCTTCAAAGACTTTAGCGACCTTATCGTCAGATTCAACAGTTTGATCACCAATTTTTAAACAGAAGGAATTTATATTGGATTTTGATTTGCCCGTTTCTTTGTTAATAATGTTCCAAGTAGCCTTAATTTTATTATCAGCTGATTTAATTTTATTTGAAAAGTACTTGGACTTTGCTAGAATACAAACTTCTCTGAATGTTTGTGAATACTTCTTGACAAATTCAATGAAGTTAGGATCACAGGAAGTAGCTTTCTCTGCATAAAGTTCGTATAATTTCCTTCTGCTTTTATATATGCCGGGTGTGGCCCAGTCACTAAATTTCGTACTATCATTACATTTGATGACTTTTTGTTTAAAAGTTTCACTAAATTCAGTTTGGACTACGCTAAATAAATGGTTATATAAGTTATTGGCTTCGAAATTTGGTTCTGGTAAAGTTTCAATTTTACTTGTGACATTGTTTCTGAATTTTTCAATACAGTGTTTTTTTATTGGCCTACACATTATTTTCCTTTTAGACGGAACATGATGGTGCTCAATAGAGGCTAATTGTCCACTATGGTCGGACTTGATACAATTCAAAATTGATTTTTCAAGTACATTGCAGTTACAGAAAATATTATCTAAGCAAGTTGCCGATGTGGGTGTGATTCGCGTTGGTTCATTAAAAGTATGTAGCAAATTAAATGATTTAAATAGGTTTATGAACCTACTCGACAACTTAGCTAATTTAGGATCTAAGATGTCGACGTTAAAATCTCCACAAATCACGACTTTTTTATTTTTCCTACAAGTTATTTTTAAGACTTCCTCCATAGTGGACTCAAAGTCAGAGTAATTGGCACGGGGGGGTTTATATACACATACTATAATTATTTGATCAAGTTCCACACAAGACAACTCAATGGTTCGTTCAATTGAGAGGGATACTACATCGTTGCGCTCTTTACATTGCAAACTATTGTGTAGAATAATAAGTGAACCCCCTCTTATAGCAGATTTCCTATTAAGTGAGCTAACAACTTTATAATTATCCAAACTCAAAATTAATTCGTGCTTTTTCAACCAATGCTCAGTAACACATAACACATCAATATCTTCAGAGTTTAAGAATAAGCTTATTTCTAAATCTTTGCCAGAAAAGCCTTGCATATTTTGGTGAACAATTCTTAAACAGTTTGGCTTTCCTACTGTCGGCTTAGCGCTAGAGGACGCCTCTATTGTCTCAAATGGTAATTTAAATTATTACAAAAATTATTAACAGAATTATTTGGAACGGATTCCAAAGTTGAATTGCACATGTCAGAAGTTAACTGCTCAATAGAAGCAGATGTTTTCCTAGCCAGATTATTGGCTAGTTGTTTAAAATAAAAAGATAGCGATAATGCTATTTGTCTCGTAAAAGAAGAAGGCAGATAATATCTATCTTTTGTCAAATAAAAATTGTAAAATAATTTATTAATGTCAATTAAGTGCAGCTGTTGGCTATTATAAAAAGCCACTGTATTCAAAGATAGATTTAAGTTAAATCTTACATTATTTTCCACCTGTGGCAGACTTTTACTGTAGGGGAATGTAAACAATATTACTTTACTGACATTCAGAGAACAAAGGGAATTACAATATGTCATCAATTGGTTTTTGGTGACATTAGCCCTATTTCCAATTAAAATTATCAATTTTGTGTTATCGCTGAATGTTTTTTTTACAATTATATTCATAATGTCATCTAAAGTGGACCCAGGCATACAATGATTGATGACATTTTCCCCTAATTGGTTTTGTAACAAATGGCCTAAGTTCTTTCCAATTTCATCACAATACATAATGTATTGTGATGAAATTGGTTTACTACAGTCATCTTTTATACATGAACTAATTTTGCTAGCACTTAATATACTATTGGAAATATTAGAAACTTCAGGCTCACACACCGAGTAAGTAATTGCACACTCTGGGGCAGACTGGGTCGATGCTTCTTTTGTTATTAAATCAACATTTCGGTTTAAGCAGCTACAGTTCTGTTTGTTGCCGAGGGACTCAAACCGGTCTGTATTGAAGTTACACATATCAATCATATCATTTGCAGCTAACTTTTGGTAAACTAACTGCTTGCGAGAAAACTCACTCAAGTTATTATACATTTCCCTAAGTGACAGTTCTAAATTGTCAATTTTGTCACCTAATCGATTATTAATCATTTCACATTCTTTATTTTTATTACATGTAACCCTATTTATTACATTTAATTGCTCTAACAATGACTTGCGTTCTTTTCTCAGCTTTGAATATTTACTATAATAGTTTTGCCTATTTATCAGCTTTTGAGTTTTTCTAATGTATCTATTTAACTTAATATATTTTTTTATTTTTTTCCCGCCATTCAGTTGACAGTTATTTCTACTAATAATTGATTTATCATCAAAGTTGGTAGAAACCAAAATTGACTTATCATATATTGCAGAGTCACACTGCTGTAACTCACTGAACAGACTTTGAGAATGCTTTTCTTCTGTAATATTTTTATTTTCCTGTTCTAACTCTAAGATATTCTTTTGTGCAAGAGACAAACTGATTTCAAGATCCGTGATGCGACTCAATGCTTGTTCATGTGTGTTACTGCATTCTCTAAACGATTGAATAAAGTCTTGCATATGGTTGCACTTATCAACAATTTCAGAGTACTTTATATGGAGCTCAGCAAGCTCATTCTTGAGTTCGGTGTTCCGAGTAATGGTCTTGAGGATCTCGCATTCACTATCCTCTCTTTCTTGCAGAAGAGTATTGTTGAACTCTTTAGCAGCTTTTAAATCCTCCAAGGTGTGCTTGAGTTTGAGCTCCATATCCTTCGCAGTTGCCTTACGGGTCAACATCTTGAATTGAAATTCAAAGCCGCTTCCACTGCAAATATACAATAAGAAGTTAGTATAATGTAAATAAAGCAAACTTTACAGTGTTGTTTATAATAAAGAGTTATAAAAGTTATAAGTTATTAAAAAAAAAAAAAAAAAAAAAAGTGGGTAGTGCAATCAGGTGACTGATAGCATGAAATTTACTTTGTAAAGTAGGTACAGTTAACCAGATATAACAGTATTTGTGTTAGTTAGCTAAGTACTTAATTTTTATTGATTACAGAGTGAATAGGTAATAGGTATCACCATAAGTCTATCTTTGAATGAATAATGTAAGGAATGATTGACTTTCACTAGTATTTTTGTAACAACAAGTTATGTAACTATTGTATCTACGAAGCAGACTCAGATGAAAAAAATAATTATATGAAAAACAATAAAAATATTTAAAAACAATAAAAATATTTATCCACTCACACTCTGACCGATGAACTTAATTAATTTTAATAAAATAAAACAGAAAATTAAAAACACAGATTGTTATTAGTACCTAGCAAATTGGTTGCACAATTGTTTAAATGTAAGTAAATGTAATTCTGTATAGTGTGATGCTTGTTAAGAGTTGAAAGATTGATGAATGTCTGTGGCAATAATGGTCACCGTCTACTTTACTTCCACAAATAAGTCAAGTGAAGAGAGGTTAACAATGCCAAATCGTAATGAAATATGACGCTATTCACTAATGTGAATCTTGTAAAGAAGTAATGCTAATGTTCAGTAAAAATTGAGAACCAAATTGCCATACATACACACAAGCACAAACATTATTCTCATAAATCAGTCAGAATGGTTGTCTTTTAATCTTAGTATATAAAGAAAATACTCCCCCGGTTTAGATGACGGTATTCTGCTGATTAGAATTGGAGTTTTCTCCGTTTTCTCCTCGAAGAGATCACGCCTTTTTTGAAAATTCTTCAAAGTTTCTTCGTCAGTTTGAACGCTGGACGTTACAGATTTGACTGCGTAGTATTACAAAAAATCCTGGTTGGAATGCCTTGATAACACTTGTCTTTATTGATTATTGTTCAAAATACACTTTTAACACAAAACACTTTAGAAAAACTACAAATTTATAAATTAAAATGAATTTAAAATCAGCTGAATACAATTTGACAAGTGAACCCCGGTGTTGCCAGACGGCGAAAAGTGTGAGAGGGATAAACAAACTCTGCAAAGGTGAATGACCTCTTCCCCAACCACCTTTTCAGTAGTAGAATATCCAGTATCATAGAATATGAATATAAGATTCTTGATTTCCATGGTTAAAATGTATTCTGTGGTGAGGTGACTGATGATTTAGCGATTAGTCTGCTGGAATGCGCCCGTTGACAGTGGGACATCCTAGCTCGCCCAGAAAATTTCATGATCGTCATCTCGTGTGTGCCTTACTCCTTCAGGCTTGTGAGCTTTTAAATCCTTCAGTGACGGATAAACAATATCTTATTTTGGTATTCAGAACAAACGTAACGCTAGAATTTATGTATTATTGACGTTTGAACATGGTCCTCACGAAATGACACTGAAGATCATGGATGCTGGAAATAACAAAAACTAGCTAACGAAAGTGCAGTTTCACTGCATAGATGCTCAGTGACGCAAAAATAAATAAGATTTAACATTCGAAAATCATACGAAACAGAATAGATCTCATAAAATCGTTGTTTAAACGTGGCACACACGGAACCGTGTGTGCCAGTTTTCATTTGTCAAAATATCGACAACTAAACCGTTTGGAACCAAATGAAGCAGTCTAGCAGCGTTACGTTTGATAAGTGACAGCATATAAAACTTTAAATCCGTTCGCGTAACAACACATCAATAGGAAAAGCAACAACAATATTTCGACCCATCAGACTGTGTGGCCCACAATTAATACCGTTACGTTACGTGAATTTTGCGTCACTTAAGATGTAAAGCAGTTTATAGTAATAAGAATTTCCGTCACTGAGGATCTAGCTTTATTTGGAACCAATCACTGCAGTACTTACGATGCAATTCGAGATTTAAATTAGTATGTAGATCACCTAGGGTGACCACGAATTATTTTTTTGCGGACATCGTATCGTGTTGATGTTTACTGAGACTGCAGCGTATCGTTACAACCCACGATGGATGGAACGGAACGGAGGCGGTATATGCATTTGGGGTAAGGGTTGGCATGTGTGTTTGTATGTTTGTCTGTTACTATTTTCCTCTTTCGCGGCAACAGGTTGTGCGTGATAATTTTTATTAAAGAATTAGTAGTTAATTAAAGAGCGAGAAAATGCTTGCATGCATTGCTTGTATGCATGTTGTCTGATGCAGGTTGAAAAACGTCGAAAAACGAAAAATAAAGGCATATTAAAATTAAAACAAACACGTGGCTGACGACATGCCGTTCACTGCAGTGAATGGCGCTGTTTACACGTTTCATTTATCGTTAATTTCCGATGCCGATGATTGATGAAAGGCAGATACCGATGAAAGCAAACAGCCGTCTAGTGACTTTCATCAAAAAGGCACATCAGTGATGAAAGATGAATTCATAATTAGACACTTCATTTTCGATGCTTCACTAATGAAGCATCGAAAATAAACGTAAAAATGAACCATCTAATTTCGGCTTAAGCGAACGCTGGCTGACATCTACCCAGAAAGAAACATTTCAGGGTTACATCTACCTGCCTACCTAAGTACTCTTCGAGGCTTGCTTATTAAAAAAAACACATTGACACATACATTTTTATCAATGCCATCTATCGAGCAGACAGTTTTTTGTCATTTTGATTGAAAAGCCCTCATTAACAGGACGGTTATATCCTTTCTGTCCATCAACGTGCGTACACTGTTGTCACCCTATCTTAAAAATCTCATACAAATTGTATCATGAATTGTATTGAAACTACTGCAGTGATTGGTTCCAAATAAAGCTAGATCCTCAGTGACGGAAATTCTTATTACTATAAACTGCTTTACATCTTAAGTGACGCAAAATTCACGTAACGTAACGGTATTAATTGTGGGCCACACAGTCTGATGGGTCGAAATATTGTTTTTGCTTTTCCTATTGATGTGTTGTTACGCGAACGGATTTAAAGTTTTATATGCTGTCACTTATCAAACGTAACGCTGCTAGACTGCTTCATTTGGTTCCAAACGGTTTAGTTGTCGATATTTTGACAAATGAAAACTGGCACACACGGTTCCGTGTGTGCCACGTTTAAACAACGATTTTATGAGATCTATTCTGTTTTGTATGATTTTCGAATGTTAAATCTTATTTATTTTTGCGTCACTGAGCATCTATGCAGTGAAACTGCACTTTCGTTAGCTAGTTTTTGTTATTTCCAGCATCCATGATCTTCAGTGTCATTTCGTGAGGACCATGTTCAAACGTCAATAATACATAAATTCTAGCGTTACGTTTGTTCTGAATACCAAAATAAGATATTGTTTATCCGTCACTGAAGGATTTAAAAGCTCACAAGCCTGAAGGAGTAAGGCACACACGAGATGACGATCATAAAATTTCATCCCCATCTATGAATTTGTTATCTCCACACTTGGAGAAATTTGATGTGACAAACTCGGACTTGACACTTAACTCGGATATGACTTTCAACTGGAAAAGACAAAATTGATATTTTAACAAGATTTTACAAAAAAGATAATTTAAGATTTGGCTTTTTGCCTTATAAATACCAAGAAGACTCAAGATTTGGCTTTGCCTTTACACAAACAAGATTAAGAATCAAAGACTCAAGAACTGGCAGTATGGCCTAGTCCTTCGCCTGTCCAAAAGGACGAAACAACTACTACTACTACTACTTAGGGATGTTCGATCCGGGTACCTTGTATCGATATTTTGGATCGCAATGGATCGTAATCCATTGTATCGATCCATGGATCGATCCATTAAAATTGATACGATTTTTTGGATCGATCCAGTATCGAATTAAATATTTTAGAAAAGTCGAATTAATAATCACACTTCATTTTAGGTACTAATTATTATTAATATTATTAATTTTTCCAATATTTAAATTTTTAAGTATGCAAAAACAAAATTAAAACTTCAGTTATGTAATGTGTATGTGTGTAACTTCGGTTAAGTAAAGGTCATACTCAAACATAGATAACTCTCGAAATACGCAACTCAGAGCTATGATTTTGATGTCGTTTTGTAGATAATATTCATGTGTATTATAAAAATGCAAAAAAATTGCACATTTAAATCCTAGTTTTTTAAGGTACCTATATGAGAAAAAACTAAAAAATAGCACACTAATTTCGGATTAAAATTTAATTTAGTAATTTTTTATAACGTATTCAATTACAAATTTACATTTTTTTTTACTTAATAGTTGATATAAGCTTTCTAAAAGTTTTTTTTTTTTACTAGGATTTTTAAATCGATAACTAGGAGTTTTTCGGCAGGGCCATCTAGAATAAAAAGTGAAATTTAAAATGCCGGTCATTCCAACAGGAGAGGGGAAAACTTAGGGGGTTTTGTCGATAAAATTGATCATATTATCTATCTTTAAAAGCTCCGATATCGCTAACCAAACATATTGTATAGTAATTACTTAGAGAATATTTGAACTTGAACTTTTCCCTTGTTTAAAATACTATTGTATAGCGGGCGAACAGATCCATATTATTTATATTAAAAATATATAAGTATTTTTTGTAACGTATTCAAGTAAAAAATTAACATATATTTTTTTTACTTGATAGGTGATATGATTAGCTTTTATAAAAGTATTTTGTTATAACTGTAGGACTTTTAAATCCGGGGAAATTAATACTTTTTGGCAGGGCCATCTAAAATAAAAAGTCAAATTTAAAATGCCAGTCATTCAAATAGGAGAGGGGTAAGACTTTTAAAAGCTCCGACATCGATAACCAAACATATTGTATATAGTACGATTATACGATTTTTTCGATCCGATCCTCTATGCATGTGTATCGATCCGCCAAAGGATCGAATGCTATTGTATCGATACAAAAATCGAGTGGATCGTAACGCATTGTATCGATCCACGCAAGTATCGGATCGGATCGAACATCCCTACTACTACTGACTTTGACAGTTTCGTAAACTTTTGCTCACACAAGCAAGTTGTACAAAATGCTGTTTTAAAGTTTCATAATTCCTAAAATAAGTGAAATAAAATGTACATAAGTGTAAAGTATTTGTTTATAAGTCATAAGTAAAAATCATATAACTTTCACAATGTCGGACGACGAGAAAAATGTGCATAGATTGGAAGGCAGTTCTGGTGATGCTCCGGGTGGTTTGATCATCAAAAACAAAGACAAACCGGCAGAATTTCAATTCGCAAGGCCTTCGTTGTTGGGGCTGGACAAATTAGCTGCGGCTAAAAGGAAACAAAACCGGCTGATATCGTTCCAAGACGACGCAAACGAAGATGATGATGTTGCTTCAACAAGTGATTCAAGTGCCGCGAAAGAACGTAAATACAGGAAGCACAACGAAGAAACTCCTACGTATACGGGTGGTATATCAGAACAAGCGCGTGAACGCATGCTGGAGAGGTTACAGAGGTAAATAAGTACCTATTTACTAAACAAAATTCAACCTTTTAATTTTGTTTCTGCTATAACCTATTTACACATATTCTCATCATCACTCTTAGAATGATAACGTATAGAAAGATAGTCTTCATACAAGCGCTCTGTCAAAAATGGAGCACTAAACCGATTCACACTTTCATGACGATTACTTGCTTGCGATCGGTGAGACACACTCATGAACTTGTTACTACACAGTGTACATTAAATACGGCATTTGAAGCCATATCTAGCTCCGAAAAGGTGCTGCAAAATGGGGCGTGCAGACTTACTTTCTATATTTAATTATTGTAAGTCATCAAATGTGATTTATAATTTCATTTGTGTTTGAATTATAGAAAAGACAAGGAGTTGAAAGAGAAAGGAGTTCATAATTCAACTAAAGAAGAAAAGAAAACATCAAAAGATGACGAGGAGGATGACCGTTACTATCGTCATCGTTATGACAGACGTGATAGAAGATATGATGACTATAGGAAAGACAGAGAAAGGAGAAGAGACCGAGATCTAGAGAGAAAGACTGGTGACTCGGAAAGGCGAGGAGACTCCGAAAGGAGAGACCGCAAAGATAGTGAGAGAAGTGATAGAAGAGATAGTTCAAGAAGAAGTTATTATGAACCTAGGTTCAAAGATGAACCCAGGACACCTAGGTATAAATTTGATTTAATTTTTATGATAATGACATAGCGCAGGGTAGTTGATGAAATCCTTAATATTATAAATGTGAAAGTCTGTTTGTTGGTTGTTTGTTTGTTACGCCTTCACGTCTTAACTACTGAACCGATCATCGTGAAATTTTACATACACGTTGTCAGGGGCACAGAGAAGGACATAGGGTACCTTTCATCCCGAAAAAAGTGTTGTTCCCGAGGGATAGAAAAAAACTTTCCATGCAGACGAAGTTGCGGGTGGCCGCTAGTCTAACATAAATGAGACATTGGTATGTTGCGCAAAGTGTGTAACCAAATAAACAACAAGTCAGTTTTTCACAAAAATGCTTAAAACATATTTTAACAGATTAACAGACACATTAGAAAATCTACTGTTTGCAGGTAATGTGGCAAGCAGATACTGGCTTCAGTAGACATTTTTTCATTTAGTTTGCTAAGAAAAAGGTTATATTTTATAAAAGATATTTATTTTGCACTTCTCACTTTAGCAGCTTTTTGTCAAACCATAATCAACCATGAACAATGTAGATATATAAATATTTTAATAATAATATTGTATCTTTCAGCATGAAGGCACTCAAACCAACTGATAAAACAGCTTGGGATGAAGATGACGATGATCCAAGAGGCCCCATTCGTAAATCGAGCTGGGACTTTCCCACCCCGCTGCCAAGAGATGCGGGCCCTTCAGACCGATCGCAAAGAAGTGAAAGGAGTATGAAGCCACTGAGGGATTATAAGGGAAGGCTTTATGAACAAACTGAGAGGGCTACTCCGCATAAGTAAGTTTTAAGCATAATTAATTTTTTTTTTTTTTTTTTTGTTTTTTGTTAGATTATCCACAATCAGTTAGCCACTATAAGTGAATGTGTTGTAAGTCTCTTATAATTGCGACGAGTGTACCCTCCATTGAGAGCACTACTCCATATGCTACATCCGTGAGCTACATACGCTCCGGCAGTGATGAGATATTATGCCTTTTAAGGCGGTTGCAGTAGGATTGTCTTGTAAGTGCGACTGCTAGCTCGTTGGGATGCTGAGCAAGTCGTTTCTGATATCTTGTAGATGTAGCTCGGATTTCTTCCTTTACTGTGTTCATTTGTAGGTTCTCATGGATCTCGTTGTTTGTTACAAACCAGGGCACATTGGATATGGTTCGCAAGATAACGTTCTGCAGTCTCTGTATTATGCTTATGTTGGAGTTACTCGCGCTGCCCCACAGCTGAATGCCATACATCCATACCGGCTTAAGGAGGGCTTTGTAAATTAGTAGCTTGTTATCCACTGAGAGTTTGCTATTCCGTCCAAGTAACCAAAGCATACTTCTGTATTTCAGGTTAAGTTCTTCACGCTTCGCCTTTATGTGATTTTTCCATGTCAGCCTGCGGTCGAGATGTAAGCCAAGATATTTTACATTATCTTTGTGGGGTAATATGTTGTCTTCTAGAGATACAGGTGGACAATCCCCTTTTTTGAGGGCAAACGTTATGTGTACCGACTTAGTCACACTTGCTCTAATCTTCCATTTCTTTAACCAGGTACTTATTTCATCTAGCCCTTTTTGGAGTGTATTGGATGCCACGATTGAACATTTATTGCTGGCTAATATGGCAGTGTCATCGGCAAAGGTTGCTGTAGTTACGCCTGTTATTGTTGGCAAGTCTGCAGTAAATATTGTGTATAACACTGGTCCCAGTACAGACCCCTGAGGTACACCTGCCTTAATTTCAAAGAATTTTGAGGTTTCAGTAGATTCTTTCACCTGAGATATTCTGTCTTCTATGTAAGATTGTAATAAGGGATGATAACTGTGAGGGAGGCAGTTTTTTAATTTGCATAGTAGGCCCTCGTGCCACACTTTGTCAAATGCCTGTTGAATATCCAAGAATGCGGATGAACAAAACTCCTTATTTTCCAGCGCCCTTCTGATCTCCTCTGTTACCCGATGTACCTGTTCTACAGTAGAGTGGTTTTGCCTAAAACCAAATTGATGATCAGGTATTGTTCTATTTTCCTTAAGAATGGGAAGAATTCTTTTTAGTATAATTCTTTCGCATACTTTTGACAGTATTGGTAAGAGGCTGATGGGTCTATAGGATGAAACTTCGTTCGGCGGCTTGCCGACCTAGGAATCATAATAATTTGGGATACTTTCCACATAGTGGGAAAATGTTGTGTTCTGAAAATGCCGTTATATAGAGTAGTGAGGAATACTACAGCTCTTTTGGGTAACTTTGTCAATATTTCTTTTGTAATAAGATCGAAACCAGGAGCCTTCCGATCATTTAAGGCTTTTATTGTTGACCACACCTCTTTAACGGTAACTGGTTCCGGTGGTAACGACATCTGGTAAGATTGATCCAGAACATTATTCACATATGTGCTCGATTCCTGATCGTTTGTAGCGTTCGGTGAGAAAACATTGGCCAGATGACTGGCAAACAAACCTGCTTTTTCTGTTGCACTTTTAGCCCAGCTATTATCACTTTTCCTTAAGGGAGGTTTACGTTCTTGAGGTCCGTTTAATGTCTTGGTGTACTTCCATAAGGAATGGCCAGTGAATCCATTAGGGGCAAGCGATTCCAACTTAGCTTCCAGTGTAGTGTCATGCCAGTCTTTAAGTAGTGCTCTTAGTTCTTCTGTTTCTCTATTCAGTTTTCGCCTATCGTCATTGTGCCTGCTCTGTTGCCATACGCGCCGAGACCTTCTCTTTTCTAGTACTTTTTGTTTTATTTCTAGTGGTATATTAGCGCAATAGGGTTTGTGTACTATAGTGGGAGTAGTTTTCCAACAAGCTTCCTGGATCAACGTAGTAATGTGTTTTGTCGCTTCCTCTATTTCTTCCGGAGATTTCAGTGACATTTTCATATTTATGTTATCATCAACATATTCACGAAATGAGTACCAGTCGGTTTTGTTATTGGAGAGTTGTGGTGGTCTTTCGACTTCAATAACCATGGTGCTAGCTGTGAGCAATACGGGAGTGTGGTCCGATGAGGTATCTAGGCATGATTCCGGTTTGAAGTAGTGGTGAGACAATCCTTTGATGATGAAAAAATCCAGAAGATCTGGAATTTTGTTCAAGTCTGTAGGCCAGTATGTTGGTTCGAAAGTCGATAAGGTATGTAAGTTGTTTATCGTTACGCTAGAAAGCAGTTGTCTACCTCTTGTTGTAATAAGTCTCGAACCCCAGGAAGTATGTTTCGAGTTCCAGTCTCCACCAGCCACGAAGCGACCACCGAGGGAGCTGAAGAATTCAGAAAACATGTGTTCTGTTATTTTATGTTTAGGCGGACAATAGACGGCAACGACATTGAAATATCCACAATGGTCTTCAATCGCAACTGTGGTAGCCTGAACATAGCTTTTCTTAAATTCCGGTAGTAGGTGGTGTTTAATAGTTTCCCGTATTATGACTGCTGTTCCTGCGTGCCCTGTTCCATCCGGGTGATTGGTCGTGTACGTACAGTATCCACGGAAATTCACTTTAGATGCATTAGTACAATGAGATTCCGAGATGAGGATGATATCGAGGTTTTGTTGTCTTATTAGTAAGTCGACTTCGTTCTTGTTTGGTGATAAGCCATTTACGTTCCATGTTGCTATACGCAAAGACGCCATTAGGACAATTTGTTTATCAGTGTGGTTATGAGCTGCATAAGTGTGCCCATTTGTTGTAGGATTATTTCGAACTTTTCAGATTGTTTCAATAATATTTTTTCTATTGCGGTCATCTGAGGCTCTGGACTTTCAGATTGGTTGTTGTAATCTTTCTTTGTCTCCCACTTTGTTTGTTTGTTCGTTTCTGTGGCAGATTTTGCTTTCTTATTGTGGGTATGTAGAGCTTCAGCGTATGTTGCGGGTCGGGATTCAGAATCTCCTTTACATTCAGGGATGGGGTTCGGTGCAATTTTCGGCTTTGCTAGAGTTGGTGCTACTTTTCTTGAGAGGATTTCACGATATACCTCACAGCCTTTATAATTAGCCGGATGGGCGCCGAAACACAATGCGCATTTAGCCGGAGTATTTCTGTCTTTCTTGGTGCAGTCTGACGTTTTATGTTGTTGAGCGCATTTAACACAGCGGTATGGCCTCATGCAATTGTTCTTTGAATGCCCATACTGCTGGCATCTTTGGCATTGGACAATCGTTTTTTTCTTTTTTGGGTCTTCTATTATAACTGACTGGTGGTATACATATTTTAATTCTTTGACAACCTTGTTATTAGGTCCTGGTAAGAGGTTAACAAAGAATGTTGATGTGGGATTTTTTTCTGGGCCATATCGAGCATTGATGATCTCGCCCGCTACCGAGTTACCTGTACTTTCAATTGCTTCTATTATTGCACTTGTGTGAGTTGAATAGTGGAGATTATAGCATAATTAAATAAATAAAATAAAAAAGCTTTTTATTCCATATCTAGTATCTATGTAAGTTTGTATTTAAACAATTTGTGTTAGTTTGTTTGTTATAAACTTATGCTAATTATTATTATTTGTTGGTACAGTTTAAGACATGGATCCCGTTTGGGTATAAGCCTCCTCCATTTCTTTCCACTTTTCTCTATCTTTTCCCTCTTCCATCCAGTCCTTGCCTGCCACGGACACAATATCGTCGGACCATCGTTTTCTGGGTCTGCCTACTTTCCTTTTGCCTTTAGGTCCTGTCCATCCAGTGGACTTGAGGGTCCACCTTTTGTCTTTATACCTTGATAGGTGACCCGCCCATTTCCATTTGAGTTTAAGGGCCTGTTCCAGAGCATCGGTCAGTCCAGTCTTTCTCCTTATGTCGGTGCTCCTTATTTTGTCCATCCGTCTCAACTTTAACATACTTCTTTCTATTGCTCTCTGGCATTTAGTAATTTTGTTTTTTATTTTATTTGTATAAACCCAAGTTTGACATCCGTACAGTAGACTTGGTAGTAGGCATGTGTCTACTACTGTCTTTTTCAGAGATACATTGTAATTGCCTTTTAAGATTTCTTTGTGTGTCCAATATTTCTTCCATGTAGAATTTATTCTTCTATCCACTTCTTCTTCGTTACTATTTGCTCTGAATGATACCTGTTTTCCTAAATATATATAATCATTTACATATTCTATATTATTTTCTTCAATTGTTATTGGTTTCTCTTCTGAATTGGTCAATATTTTCGTTTTGCTAGGATTCATATGTAATCCTACAATTTTACTCTGTGTGTCTAGTGTTTTTAACATGTGTTCTATTTCTAGAGCTGTTTCTGCAAACAAGGCAATGTCGTCAGCAAATCTTAGATGACTTAGGTGTTGATTTTGTATTTTTATACCTTTATTTTTCCATTTTATAGATTGGAATATGTCTTCTAGAACGGCGATAAACAGTTTAGGTGACAGTGGATCTCCCTGTCTAACACTTCTTTCTATTTTAATTTCTTTCCTATAGTTTTCTAATCGTAGTTTGCTTACACTGTTACAGTATATGTTCTTTAAAATATTTATGTATTTGTTATTTATTTCACATGTCTTGAGTGCTTTCCATATTGAACTGTGTGTAATGCTGTCGAAGGCCTTTGTATAGTCTACAAATGCTATATACAATGGTCTATTATACTCTTTATATTTCTCGATGATTTGTTCTACTGTGTGTATATGATCCATTGTTGAGAAGTTTGAACGAAATCCAGCTTGTTCTAGTGGTTGATGGTTATCTATATTAGCAGCTATTCTTGCAGTTAGTATGGATGTGAATAATTTGTAGATGCTTGACAGTAGACTTATTGGTCGATAGTTCGAAATGTCTGTGGGATCGCCTTTCTTATTAAGTAGTATGATGTCTGAGTGAAGCCATTGTTTTGGTACTATTTCATACTCTAAAATTAAGTTAAACAAGTATGTTAAGTAGGTAGTTATGATTGGTGCACCAATTTTTATCGCTTCATTTGTAATGCCGTCTGGGCCTGGGGCTGGCCGAAAAACAAATGACCTCCCAAAAATGCATTTGGTCAACCGGCCATCAAATTTAAATGTATCACACCAAATACTTTACGCGTTTAAGTCGAAATAACAGTACTAAAACTAATTTACCATACTCAAACTCAATTGCAAGAAGCTTCTCTTTATATCTTTTTTAGCTAATGCCACTTTATCGCTAATGAAATCATTAACATATTCAAATTCAATTTCATTAGTTTGTTGCATCAAACTACTTTAGGCTAAAAACTTAATCCTTTAACTAATGAGAGCCTTAAACATTGTTTTTTTTTTGTTTTATCATGCGATCAGTCGAAAGACTATGAACAGATGAGTTGAGTGGTGAATTTGGCAGTAGAAGCGGCTTCCCCAATGGAAAGACCTCTCCATATCAATTTAAGGTTCGTCCAGTTCTAGGACTTGCCGTCTTTTTAGTCTACGCATAGCCTCAGGAATAGTAAGCTGCACTGCAAGTTGATTTGGATGGTTTGAGAGCCTTGTTTTGTATTTTGCGCAGCTGGACATGATCTCCTGCTTAACTGTGTTGACTTCAAGAAATTCATGGAGTTCAGCAACTCTTATGAACCATGTTGCGTTGGAAATTTGTTTCAGCATGTAGTTTTGAGCCCTTTGTATTATACCAATACTTGAGTCGCACGCCGTGCCCCAGAGCTGTATGCCATATGTCCAGATTGGCTTTAGGATTGACTTATAGATTAGCAACTTATTGTCCAATGAGAGTTTAGAGTTTCTTCCTAGCATCCAAGAAAGTTTTCTGAATCGGATGTTAATTTCGTCCCGCTTGACTTGCACGTGGTTTTTCCAAGTCAATCGTCTGTCCAAGTAGAGTCCCAAGTATCTAGCAGAGTCACTTTGGGGGAGTTGGTTACAGCGTAGTGAGACTGGGGGACAGTTCCCCTTGCGAAGAGTGAAGGTTACGTGAACTGATTTCGCGGCACTAGCCTTTATTCTCCACTTAGTCAGCCACCTATCTATTTCACAAAGGCTACTCTGTAGCTTCATTGAAGCTTCGTTGGGGCATGTGCTTCTAGCGAGGATTGCAGTGTCGTCTGCGAAGGTAGCAACTACAACATCTTCTCGTTGTGGTAGATCACATGTATAAATAGTATACAACATCGGACCCAGCACTGAGCCCTGAGGAACTCCAGCTAAGATTGGGTGAAATGAGGATGTGCAGTTATCTTCCTTGATTTGGAATATACGGTCGGAGAGATAGGATTTTATAATTCCAAAATATATGTGAGGTAGGAGTGATTTTATTTTGCACAGTAGGCCCTTATGCCGTCTTTGTTCGCCAAATCAGCTAGTCCCATCTGGAAGGACCCAGTCGCGAAGAACTGCAAAGAGATCAGAAGCTGGATAAGACCACAAATGGCCTTACTCCTCAGGGTTTGTGGATCTAGATTGAGGCGGTCTCGAAGCAGCAGCGCTGCCTCCTTTGGAATTCGGGAGCGCAGTCGGAATTTTTTTCCGTCATGTTTTCCGAATACATTTATTGGTGGCGACAAGAAACATCTTCTGGATCCGATAATGACGATAGGCTGGTCGGTCAACGACGTATTTAGCGAAAATACAAAGTAAACACGATATGAAATTGGTTTAATGGCCCGTCTTAATAATCTTAATGAAACATTATGAATTAAAGTGGCATTAAAATGATAAAAATCTTTCTTGCAATTGAGTGTCAGTAATAAAAATTATGTGTATCAAACCGTAAACAATATTGTAACTTACCTTCCAAAAAAATTTACATGCACATTTTTTTGCTACTTAGACACACCTACCCTGTTCAATTTTCGCCCTTCTTACCCACGACACTATCAAGGCACACTACTGGTAGTGTCGTGGGTATTTTTTTTTTCCTTCTACACTACCGGCCCAGTAGTGTCGTAGGTAAATGAAAAATTCCATACATATGCATTCCCCACGATACTACCATTAAAAACTTAATTATCTTCTTTAAATTACATTAGCAAAGTTCCAGGGTTGCATAGATTTAGAGGAGGTCAACATTTTTAAAGTCCTTATCCGCGCGACCTTGAGCAAGTGAAGGAGGCCTGGTCATGGTTCCGAAATGGCCGAAAACCAAAGGGAGCCGGTAAACCGGCTAAGTCACCCTACTTTGTTTATATACCAAATTTTATTTATTTTACGAAAAATAGCTACTATAATAGGTTGAAATTGTGCTTACGCGTGAAAAGAAAGATTTCCTGATTGCCCGCTATTTTTTTTGCTGAACAAGACGGAGCATTTTGCCCATTTTTGTACCAATGTTTCGCCACGAGCTCTAGCATCACACTGACAACGCAATATCGTTTACTGAGGCTATCGGTCACAGTAAGTGGCTAAGGGGTAAAGGCGAATATGGCTGTCATTTCGCGTCCAGTGGTTGATTCGTCCAAGGCCTGGGGTCTTCTCTGATTTTAATTTCTTTATATGAGTTAGTACTTCTGTTTCTGTTATGTAATCTATTGTGAGATTTTCTTTTTCTGTTGGTTGTTCAGTTTCTTCATTTTCTATGTCTTCTTTTGTTTTTTTATATAATTGTGTATAAAATTCTGTGGCACAGTTCATAATGTCATTTCGGGATTTTGTTTCTTTTTTTCCTTTTTTTAGTTTTTGAATCCATTTTTTATGTGTTAAGCATAATTAGTGTGTAAAAATTATAAAAAGTTAATTGTAAAATGTTATTTTTGGATGTATTTGATCCGATGACTGTTAGCATAAACAAAATTGAACTTAATAAACACCAAACATTACTAATGTATTCTTTGAGATTGCCAAAAAAGAGAGTGCAGAAATGAAAAGGGGAATGTGATTGGCTCATTGTGGTATAGTAGGTTACGTCTTTACAATAATACTTATGTCATCCATCAATTCCACCATACACTAAAGTATTGGAATTACTGATTCATATAAAAGATTGTAGCATTGTATCTTATAATTATTATGAAGATAATTGTTATTATAGTTGTTCTATCTAACGAAGACCGTTTTGCACTGAATGTTGTTAGGTGTGCACATGCACATTATTTTAGTATGCGTAATACGAGAGCGAGCAGACGCACACTAAAACAATGTGCATGTGCGGCGTGCGTGACACATCCATAGGACTGTATTTGTGAGATAGAAGGACTATGAGTTTGTTCTCCTTTGTGGTTTCTAACTATAGAGTCATGTGGTCTTTCTGTGCTGTAAAGTCACTATTTAAACAATTTTTTTCTATATAGAATTGTTTATCTGGATGTATGTTAAATGTCAATCAAATCTACTCACAGATTCGCGAGTTCTCGTCGTGGCTTAGATGTAGACGACCCTGAGTGGCAGGAGGCTGAAAAAAAACTGGATAGAGCCTGGTACAATATGGGTGAAGGTATGTTTACACACAGTATAATCCGCGCGCGATGAGAATGGTATTGAACCTTGTCAAACTGAGACGCGCACGGTACGCGCAGGGTTGCAAAAAATCACATTTTTTTTATTTTAATGAAAAAAGTCTTTTTTTTATTTTTTTATTTAAGGTAGAATTGATGTATGGTGCTGGCAATACCGCAAAAAAAAGTAAAATGTCACATTGAACAGAAAGTTTATATTTCCGAAAATTTAATATCTATATCTGTCTGTCAATGCTACTTGCATTGCATGTAATGAATGAAAGTATCTAACTAATCATTATTGTTATATTTTTACTGACACAAAAAAAACTAATATTTGATTGTTGGTTTTTATTGCAATAAATAACTTAGCTTACACCTATCGAACTTTGTATTAATATTGTTTTCGAACTTTACACTTGATTAATATGCACTCCTAGCGTTTAATTAATTCCTTTTTCGGATTTTGATTTAAATCAGTGATTTTTATTTAAAAAATCATGCACTAAAAATCGTGATTTAAATCAACTACGGGGCACAGAGGCGCGAGGGGAGACGAGAACGGGGGTCGTGAGAGGTGCGGGCGGCAGGCGTTCGCCGCCCGTCGCCCGCATCGCCCCCGTTCTCGTCTCCCCCCGCGCCCCTGTGCCCCGCGGGCGAGGACTCATGTAACCAGTCGGCCTATAAATCATGCAACCCTGGGTACGCGCTGGCCAGCCACAGGGATATCCTAAAACTCAGTGTCATGCATCCGAGGTGAGGGAACTTTTGGTGCAGCAAATTCAAGTAAGATGTAAACAATTAATTGATTAATCAATTGAAAATTAACTAATTAATTAATTTTCGATTTACTTTAACAAGGTTCCATCCCATTCTCATCGCGCACAGATTAAACTGTAAAATTGTATCTCACTGACTCCTATCAAACTAAGACATATTTGTTTCTTAACTTGTTTACTGTGTCAACTTGAATTTTTGAATAGAATAGCATTCATACCATTCATAGCATTTATTTTTAACAACACGTAGCACATATAAGTTTTTCACTCCTCTTGCTCAAAAAGTCCGTCATTGTAAGGTACAAGAGTCAGGATAAAATAGCATAAATACCCCTAGGGGATAAAGGTTTTCTTTTTTAATGTTTGTCTATTACCAATGAACCTACTATAACGAAAAAGTCTTTATTCATAATTACGAATAAAAACTCGCTCGATTTTTGAAAATGGAACTAAAAGCAGCGATCTCTTCGGTGAAATCATAGACTTATTTATACTCTGTGACTTTTAGTTTAAAATGCGTGCATTGTTTCTTAGCTGCTACAGTAGAAATTAAAAAAGGCACTGGCGCGAAATCTTTAGAATTTTTCTCTAATTCCAAACTGATTGAATTGTGTGACTGTAAGTAAGTAATAGGATAGAAATAATTTTAATCTTTTGCCGTCAAGCACAAATCATTTTTTTAAATACTGTATGAAAAGTTTATGAAGTGGAGGATTGAAAAACGAGTGGATTCGTTTACGGAAGTATAAACTATAGGTATTCAATATTGGATTTTATTTTTTCGCAATCGTAGTGAAAAGTAGAGTGTAACACACGACGCTAAAACCCATTGTAACTCGGTTTCTATTTATTCCCTCGCTAAAGCTCGGGAATAAAACTACCTCGTATGCAATGGGTCATTTTAGCGTCTTGTATAACAATCTACTATTGGGTGATCATTGAAATACAAATTATTTCTTTTTTTAACTATTTTATTTTGTAAATACTATGTTGAGTTAAAAATCCAATAAAAGTTGTTTGCTAGGATAATTGTTGTCTCTTAAATTGTATAAGTAGTTACTTTGATAACCAAGTTTGAGAAACCATAATTTGGTTTCCATAAATACAGGCTTTAACTAGTTTGGGGACCTCTGTCTCTGTATGTACACTTTTATCAATAGAATTTACTGATGCACATTTAGCTTCTGGAAATTGTTGTACCTATCTTTCTTATTACTCTGTACCATACTCAATTTTTGTGCAATAAATATTTTTTTTCTTAGTTCAAGTATGATTTAAGTTTCACAGATTAGTTAGGTTTGTTTCAAGGCGAGGCCAGTTCACGATTTGATGAAATGATTGATTTTTGAACTAAACAATGTGAAGAACTGATGTAGAAATCTACTTCACAAAAATTACTGTAGACTGTAAAAAGAAACACAAAAACCGAACAGAATATTGAAAAAGGGCTTGGTAACTTTGTAAAATAAATCCTGAATCCTTACTAATATTATAATTACGAAAGTCCGTTTGTTTGTTTGTTTGTTTGTTACGCCTTCACGTCTTAACTACTAAACCGATCATCATGAAAATTTGCATACACGTTGTCAGGGGTACAGAAAAGGACCCGAAAAAAATATTGTTCCTGAGGGATAACAAAAAACCTTTTTACGCAGACGAAGTCGCGGGCGGCCGCTAGTAACACCATAAAAACTTATAAAAATAAACTTCCAATCGTCAGATTTCGTAATTTTCAACGACAGTAATATGATTTTTTTATGCAAAAAAGATAGCTTTTTTAATGAGCTAACACAATAACCAAGTATATTTTTAATAAATAATCCAGTATATCAGAAATCAATAAAAATGTACTTAATTTACGGTCGAAGCGTCAATTAAAGCTATGCAATATTCAACCTTATTCTAAAGACATAGTGAAAGAGTAAATTTCGTGAATTGCCTGGCCTTAATTATAATCAATATTTTCAGGTGAAGCCGATGAGTCTGACCCATTCGCGGACACGAGCGCCGAGTACATAGCTCGCAAGGAGGAGCAGATAGTGAAGCGAGCGAACAGGAAGGTGTCCGCGCAGAGGCAGCAGATAGACAAGGACAACGAGCTGTGGGAGCGGAACAGGATGCTCACCAGCGGTGTCGTCCACTCCATCAATGTCAACAATGATTTGGATGAGGTGATGCTTTAAAGTTTTCAATGATTTCGCAGACTATACAGTGGCGGATACAGAAAAAAATCAAAGGGGGGGCGCAAGGGAGGCGGGGCGCAAGGGGGGGGGGATCTCCGAAAAGTATAAATTTTTAATCGACTTAAAAAAAATTGAAAAGGAGGGTATCTATTCATCGCGTATAATAATATTTTTTTATATGTAGGTACTTACACCGATTACTCGAAGACGGCTGAACCGATTGAAATTATTTTTTAACACGCGTTTTTATTAGGTTGCTTTCTCGTTTGTTTGTCAACAAAGTTTGCGAACGATTTTATACTAGCTTCCCGATTAGCTAGAGACTTGAAACTTTGAACATAGGTCAGAACTGGAAATGAATGCAATATTATGGTGCCATTGAGCTGATCTGATGATGGAGCCGGAAAAAGGCCACAGAAAATCTATGATGAAACCATACAACCCCATCGTGTTTGGGTTCGTTAGAATGGTCTTGACGAGTTCTCTAATAGGAGACGAGGTCCAGGGTTTGATGATGAAGCTGGTAGACCATGCCATTGCCATAGGAAATCAATACTTTTCGTTCGTTTCGTTCGTTTTTTACTTCTATGCAGAAAATAATAATTTATTGAAAAAAAATACTTTTTTAAAAACACGTTTTTAAAACAGAATAAAAATTATAAAAATTGGACTAAAAACATTAAAACAGACTAAAAAGTAAAAAAAAAAGTATTCTGTAAATATGCATATTATTAAAATTAACCCTATTGTACAGAAACATTAAACCTAAAAACGTGGGCGCATGCTAAAGACAATTTTACAAAATGCCTATTGTCAAGAACGTTCTGGACTATGGACTTGAACTGCGAAAGCCCAACGGAACTCCATAACAACAAACAGCGCGGAATGTGGAAATTAAGCTACCTTCTAGGGCCAGGTAATCTAGGTAGGTATACCATTAAAAAATGTGAAAAATTAAAACGTTTTATTTATAATATCATCGCTTACATATTACCTACCACAAAAAAGTTGAAAATAAAAAAGCTTGTAAAAAACAAAACCTCCTTCAAAAACCTTAAAAAAACAGCTCTGAAAAAGCGAGAAATAATTTTCCAATCAATAAATTAAAAACGTCTAATGAAGTCGGGTGCGGCTTTTAGAATAAAAACAATCATTCCGACGAACTGAAAACCTCCTCCTTTTTTGAAGTCGGTTAAAAAAATTACAATACCTACTTGAGAAAACAACATTAAAAAACATTTGTATTACTGATAGTTACATAATTCAATAAAATAGATGAATATTTTAAATCGAAGCAGCTAGGTGGTTCTCTGTTTGTGAAACAATATGGGCAGTTTCATAGGTAAAGAAAGAATACAATGACGCTGACTAACAACATTCTACAAAAAATCCTGCTTTTTCGTAAACAGATGAAATGAAAAAAATGTTCAAAGATCAAATGAAACAGATGTTCCACAGATTCGATGTTGTACAAAAATCCCCAACTTTTATTATCAATAAGGTTTGCTGACAAATTCTTTTTCTATTGTTTTGTTTTATTGTTCTGATGGTTGCTGGCCCGCCTGCCACCCGCGTCCCGCATTATTGTTTTCTGTTTTTTGACTGTTAAGTTAGGTGTACTAGAAGGAAATAAATTATTTCTATCTATTATATTATGTGAGTGACGCGGGGCACGCATGGGGGGGGCGCGCGCCCCCTGCGCCCCCCCTCTGTATCCGCCACTGAGACTATATCTTTCATTTATTCATTGAATCTCTGTTATGAAATTTATGAATACTAGTTTTAGTATTTTTTACCGGCCAAATGCCGTTTGAACTCGAAAGGTTTCGTACCAAAAAACGGTAAAAAATCACGTTTGTTGTATAGGCCCCCCACTTAAATATTTATTCTGTTTTTAATATTTGTTGTTAATAGCCGCAACAGAAATACATCATCTGTGAAAATTTCAACTGTCTAGTTATCACGGTTCATGAGATACAGCTTGGTGATGGTGACAGTCAGACAGATGGGCAGTGAAATCTTAAGTAATAGGGTCCCGTTTTTACACTTTGGGTATGGAACCCTAATAACTCTGGAAGCATTAAGTTGTAATATTTGCATCTACCCACTTTAAATTGAAATAAGACACTATACCGATGCGATTTTATAAAGCGCTTATTGCTTTTCTTATTTGATGTTATTCAAATTTTTTTTTATATATTTCATTTGTTGAGAAAGAGCCAAGCAAAAGAGGCTCAATTTTCGCTGAACAGCATATTGAACGACAGTCCAAAATTTTTACAAAGCAAATTCAGCTTTATTTCAACTGTGTAACTCACACGTTTCAATGGCACAAAGAAAGGCATGTGTGAATGATGGTTTCTTTTATGTTAACTTTTAGAATAGATTTCAATAATATACTTGATGTTACAGGAAAGCGTAGACAGAGTTCATCTGCTGGTCCACAACATAGTGCCCCCGTTTTTGGACGGCAGAATCGTGTTTACCAAGCAGCCAGAGCCGGTGATACCTGTAATTATATTTAATTTTAGAGCAATTGACTAACCGCTATACTGTAGTGTAATAATGAGTATTTGACTATAGGGCATGTCGTTCTTTATAAACAACTAGTTACCTATAGTAATTTTGAGAGACTGAAGAATACAATGGGGAGGCGAAGGCAAAGTGAATTACAGATGGCGCTCAGTCTTTGGAACAATTGTCAGTTTGAGCTTATATTGTCTTGACTGTGTATTACGTGATTTTACTTTCTTAGATTGTATTTTTTTCGGTTTTGCGGACAAACAATGTATTCTATGCTAACTTTAGCTCATATAAAAGAAGAATTACGGAAAATAAAAGCCAAAACAACAGGCAAGAAAGTTTATAGCAACTTACAAAAAATTGCTAACAAGCATTACATTTCTTTAAATTTCGTGTAAGATTTACAAGTAATCTTTTTATTTCAGATTAGAAGCATATGATTTAAATTTTAAAAAAGCAACTGAGTGTGAATTTCCGTGTTTATAGTTGCCTGATGATGCCTTCTGTGCAATAGTAATTTCAGGTTTCTGTACTGGAATTTCTGTACCATCCAAAATTACACGAACCGTTTTATCATATTTATTTTATTATTCTAAGTTTCTTGAATGACTCTGGCATATAAAATTCTATTAATTCTCTGTTTGGCCCCATTATTGGGCTTATTCCATATTTGATATACCTATCAAATTCATCCAAGTTATAAGTATCTTAGAAACTGCTGAGGTTGAAATATTAAAGAACAAAGCTGTTATAATTCAAATGTTGTTTTATTTTGGCGAAGCTTCATAAAATTCATGAAACATTCCTTTTGATTTATAATGTTTCTCAGGCTCAGCAAAGGAGAAAATCGAGAGAAAAGCATCTTTTTTTTATATTTTTTTGCCTAATATTTTTTTTGTTACTGGGAAATCGATGAACTCCAATATTTTACAAGTTACATGCATAACAATGCGGCATTTTCTCAGTATAAAATTAAAAAGTGCAATACTCCAAGAGATTCCCATACGTTTTGACACTTTCTTTGAGGCGGCCGGGTACCAAAGACCAGACGCCACCTATCGGGATAAAATTGCGCTTTTCCTCCCCATTATAACAAAAAGGCAAATAAGGGCCCATTTCACAGGAGCTGCTTATGTTCCATTTCGATTCAAATACTTAACAGAGATCATTTTCATTCTTCCTTCTAACCAATTCTCTTATGGTCTGACTACTGATTGAAATTATCGATGATTAGGAAGAAAAATCAATTTTAAACTGGCCTTGCCTAAATGTTACAATAACTTTTTCACTTCTCATGCTCGTAAAGTTCGTCTTTATGTTGGGTATAGGCTGCATAAAATCGCTTTTTATGCTCTAGTGCATAAAGTAAAATCTTCGTCTAAGTCTCAGACTTTAAGACAAAGGTCGTCAGGTAAACAGCCACACACGTAATTTAACTTCGTTGAATTAACTTGTTATTTCATTGTTTCTTTATTTTTTGTTGTGTTATAATATTTTTTTTATTTTTGAATATCAATTTTTGGTATCAATTTTATTGAAAGGCCTTGATAAAAATTTTTTTTTTTAAATTTTTTGAATATGGGTATCAAATGAAAGGCCTTGATGAGCACATTCCAAAATTATATTTTTTTTACAAAAAAATGAGTTTTTTTTTCAATTTTTGAAAATGGGTATCAAATGAAAGGCCTTGATAAGCACGTTCCAAAATTATATTTTTTTTGTAAAAAAAATAGTTTTTTTTTTCAATTTTTGAATATGGGTATCAAATAAAAGGCCTTGATGAGCATATTCCAAAATTGTATTTATTTTTTTAAAAAAATGATATTTTGTCACAAAAAAATAAGAAAGAAAAAATTTTTTTTTCAATTTTTGTTTATGGGTATCAAATGAAAGGTCTTGATGAGCACATTCCAAAAATATATAATTTGTCACTATAATTTGGGAAAAATTTTTTTTTTTTAATTTTTACACTATTGTTGTTTAATTTCCTCACAATCGAAGTGAAAAGCAGAGTGTATAACTCGTACATAAAACCCATTTTATGCACTCGTTGTACAATCTACTATTGATTAGTTTGGTCGAAAAAAGTTTGATTAGGTTGACAATAAAATTTTGAATGACAGTAAAAGTTTGGTATTGTTTTAGGTCAAAGACCCAACGTCCGATATGGCGATCAACGCGCGCAAGGGCTCGGCTCTAGTGAAGGCGTTCAGAGAACAGAAGGAAAGGAGAAAAGCTCAGAAGAAACACTGGAAGCTGGAGGGAACTAAAATTGGTGAATAAACTTTGATTTAATTTTACAGTATGTTAATTAATAATAAAGTACCATTTGTGGTTTGTCTAAATTATCTAAACCACAGAATATATAATACATACATATACAATATATACAATACAAAACTAATAGAGGCCTATTTTCATACAAACGAGGTAACTTTGAAGCTTTGGTTCTCCGCCCAAGATTAACCGGGATGTGATCTGATGATGGCCATTCAAAAAGTAAATAGAAGAGGCTCAGATCGCCTAAAAAACCAATGTATTAGAAGAGTTGTTTACATCAGAGGTCGTACGGACTTTTTAGTGTTACATTTTTTTCCGTACTTTTGATGTAATTATAGCTTGTTATTTTTTTAAGTTCAAGCCTAACCTAAACGACTCTTCTAATCAGTTGGGTCCCCACCTTTAATTTTAAATAATATGTTTATGTGTTAACAGGAAACATCATGGGAATACAGAAGGAGAAAGAAGAAGAGGATGACGGGCCCACGAAACAGGCTTACAAGTATGCCGAGCATATGGATAAAGGTATGTTGTTTTGAATATAAAATAAAAAACTTTTTAACGGATACTAGCGCCGTTTTATTGAAAGTACTTTGGTAATAAGTTGGTGTTTGGTTTGATTTTTTATTTTCCCGACGTTTATCAAAATCGGTTATTTGTTCAATTGCCACATTATGATAAATGTTATTATAAACAGATTTCTACTGTATTACAATACAACTTAACTGACTGCTACAAAGAATTTTCTTCTAATCTAAGTATAGTTTTTTTGGTTACAAACATTATTGGGATTAAATGGGAAAACGGTTTTTCGGACCATCAAACTGAACAACTTTTACAAAGGAACCAACTCTGAAAACGCGAAAAAAAAATCACGCGTTTCATATTTTTTTTCGCGATTTTAGAGTTGGTCACATAGGTAAAGTTGTACAGTTTGATGCTCCGAAGAAAATGCTTTCCCATTTTTGGTTCAAACATGATGCCATAAATAGTCACAAGAAATCTGAAACTCGAAATCTATTTTCCCGCGCCGTGATCCCGCCCCGCTTAACGCAACGGATGCCCTTAAAAGATAATGTTCCTCTCTTAGGCGGCCCCTAGACGACACAATAACATTGCACAATATTTAACCCTCTGTAGACTCGTGTGTCATTTTTAGGGTTCCGTACCCAAAGGGTAAAAACGGGACATTATCACTAAGACTCCGCTGTCTGTCTGTCACCAGGCTGTATCTCATGAACCGTGATAGCTAGCAAGACAGTTGAAATTTTAACAGATTATGTATTTCTATTGCCGCTATAACAACAAATACTAAAAACAGAATAAAATTAATATTTAAGGGGGGCTCCCATACAACAAACGTGTTTTTTTTTTGCCGTTTTTTGCTCACTATTAATAACAACTGCAGGTATACAGTTGAAATTTTCACAGATGATGTATTTCTATTGCTGCTATAACAATAAATACTAAAAACAGAAAAAAATAAATGTTTAAGGGGGGCTCCCATACAACAAATGTGATTTTTTTTTGTACAGAAACCTTCGTGCGCGAGTCCGACTCGCCCTTGCCGGTTTTTTAACTCACTACTCTAAGGTTTGGAACGACCAAGAACTTTGAATGTCATTAATAGTACAAAGTCTTCGTTTTCCATTTGGAATCCGAATAATTTAAACTTTCCTATAATCTAAATCAAATAAAAACTGATTTTTGAGAAGCTACCATAAACTTTAAAGTTCTTGGTCGTTCCGAACCTTAGGGTGAGTTAAAAAAAAATATCACACGAGTCTACAAAGGGTTAAATATTGCGCAATGTTATTGTGTCGTCTAGGGGCCGCATTAAGAATCTAGATAAGATTATTGAAAATTTTGATTTAAGGCATTCACAATGTAGTCGCGTAGCCAGAGAAAAATTACCTTCGATAATACTAAAAGTTTTCGTTTTTGCTGAGTGTATAGATTATGTGCATTGTGAGCTATTGTTGAAAAGTTAGAAGTTTTATGCCAGTGCTTTAGGTATAGTTTAGGTATTTCGTAATATTTCGTTTAACGTAATATATATAGAATTAAAGTTTGAAATGTTGATTGTTTCATAATAAGAACTCTGTTATCTTCATGTTGTAAAATATTTAGAAAGTTATTATGTGTGGAAGTGCGTAAATCACAAAATCACTCTTTT
This sequence comes from Agriphila tristella, assembly GCA_928269145.1. Taxonomy (NCBI): domain Eukaryota; kingdom Metazoa; phylum Arthropoda; class Insecta; order Lepidoptera; family Crambidae; genus Agriphila; species Agriphila tristella. The sequence goes on along the minus strand of OV743431.1, from coordinate 54,503,462 downwards.
GTGTTCGAATAAAATTTTAAAATTTCTGAAATCTTATTTTAAGACTTTCAGTGGTTAGATATACCAGTTCAACAAAGTTTAGAAAGTTAAGTGGTGTGCTTCTTTGATATTTTCATTTTTCCTTTATAACATACGGAATAATGAATTAAAAATTGATAAGATCGCTCTTACAATACCTTTTCAATGCACTTATATACTACACAAAAAATTAGAAACATACATAATGTGGGTTTTGTTTAAATTAGGGATAAATTATTGCGCTAAAATACGAATTATACGGGACGCGCGAGCGGGTGCATGCAGGGGCCGCTGACTGCCACGCGGCGCGCGGGCGGGCGCGGGGCCACAAACAATAAGCTACTCTCGTTGGATGGCAATAAAGTACAATTTCAAATTTCACAGCGCTGCGTGCCTGATATTACAAGCACCTACGAAGCGCCACTCTTTTTGTCGCGTAATCGATGAAATTACACAGAATACTTATAAAATAAAATAAAGCTACCTACCTACTAAATAAGCTGATCATAATTGTTTTTCTAAGGTAGTTTGGCGAATCAACTTTTAAGGCACTCCTTTCAGAGCATTTTGAAACAGAAAACAAAAATAAATTTAATTGAATTTACAAGAATTTATATTCGAATTTATATCATTTTTCTAATTTTTAGATTTTAAAGGTGGCCACGAATGGCCACGATGTTTGACGTTTAGTTTTTGAGATTTTTGAGAATAACAAAAGATCGTCTTAAAAATTTTCCCTCTGTTACCTATTTTGTGTTTTTTTTGTGAATGAAAATGATACTTTAAGAAATCAGATACCGTAAACTGCTGCAACTTTGCACGAAATTTAAGGTTTTTTTTAATATCTCTTCAAGTATTTACTATCTGTGTCCATTTTTACATTAGCGCGCGAATTGGAGATGTATGTCATATATCTTAAGGTTCATAACGCCGAAACGGCTGTTAGATTGATCTCCAGAAACCGTCAAAGTCGTAGGCAAAGTTGTGATAAAATATCCCAACTTTGCCTAGAAGATTATAAGCAAAAATACGAGCCGCATTTAAAAACTGGTCTTAATTTATAGAGCCATACAAATTGCGTTACCATCGAGATGTGCATGGATTACCACGCGAAGTAGGCGAGCAGGCGAAGTTGGGCACAAGCAGGCAAACTTTGAGCAGTATCAGTTAAATATTTCATAGTAAATTTGGAGCATACTACGGGTTGCCACAAATAGAAAAACACAAAATTTTAAAGACTTACTATAATTTCAATAAAAATGGGTAAATCCGGACGTAAACCAACTAAAGTCACAGGACTAAACTAATTTCATTTCATTTGTTTTAATTTCTTTATTTTGAATTTATTATTTTATTTTGAATTTATTTTTATATAACTATTAAACCTTTAAACATTTATAATTACTTTTGTAAGATTGTTTTCTATTTTTATAGCTGTATATCTTTTTATTTAATAACTAAACAAAGTAAACATAGACTGCCCTCCAAACCGCTTTGCTGTCGTTGAGTAAGTAGTGGAAACCCTAGGGCTAGGCAAACTTGAGTCACTAATGCTCGAGAAGCCTTTTACAACATTGCCTACCGTGGTTCTAGCCATAAATGATTGACATTAACAAGAAAAACCCTTATAAACAGGAGAAAGAGCATATTTGCTTACCCTATAAATACTAAGAGAACTGAAATTCTCGATTTTTCCAAGGAAAAACTAAAAGTTTGCGACCGTTGACAGCTGACAGACAAAAAAGTAACGGTGTTGCCACTTTGAATAATAATGAAATGGGTTGCCAATAAAACGAAGGTATTTCTCTCATTATCAAAAGTAAAAAATGGATGGCGGTTATGAAGTAATGTTAGTTTTACTAGATTAGGCAATCTTGCAGCAGTTTACGGTACTTACATTTAGTATTTAATACAACAAGAAAGTATCCTATCAAAATAATGTATCTATGTTTATAGTAATAGTTTCTAAGATTTACATGATTTTAACTCCACTGCGTTACTTTGACATAAATGTATGTTAAACTTTAAAATAATTTGATATTAAACAGCCACTTGAAACTTACGTCTATGTCAGGCAGTACCTTTATTTTCTTTATACATATTACGTTCACTGTTTTGTTTACAAGTATAATTGAATTGTATAAATTATTTATACATAAAAACCTTCGATCAAGTATATCCTAGATAACGCTTACGAACTAAAACAGTATGCAAACATGGCACCTCAATAGCGTCCCACTTACAAACTTGGCGCTTATTTTGTACATGATCACCTCTTATTTTGTACAAACTCACATTTTATATCACTTATTTTGCACAAAATAAGCTTATTTTTTACAAAAATACATCTTTTATCACTTACTTTGTGCAAAATAAGCACCCAGTTTGTAGTGGGACGCTATTTGAGGTGCCATTTTTGAGACTCTGACCGGACATCTAGGGTATTCTTGATCAAAGATAAAAGTAATCAAAAATTAGGGGACACCAGGGTAACACTAGAGAATATAGTAACTCCAGAGAAAATAAAATAATTAGAGAATACTAGCTTCCGCCCGCGACTTCGTCCGCGTGGACATTCGAGAAAATCCTAAGGGTACCTTTAACCAGGATACGAAGTATTCTATGTTCTAACGTCCTGCCTCGCTAGGCAGTACAATTTATTTTTATATAACTATTAAACCTTTAAACATTTATAATTACTTTTGTAAGATTGTTTTCTATTTTTATAGCTGTATATCTTTTTATTTAATAACTAAACAAAGTAAACATAGACTGCCCTCCAAACCGCTTTGCTGTCGTTGAGTAAGTAGTGGAAACCCTAGGGCTAGGCAAACTTGAGTCACTAATGCTCGAGAAGCCTTTTACAACATTGCCTACCGTGGTTCTAGCCATAAATGATTGACATTAACAAGAAAAACCCTTATAAACAGGAGAAAGAGCATATTTGCTTACCCTATAAATACTAAGAGAACTGAAATTCTCGATTTTTCCAAGGAAAAACTAAAAGTTTGCGACCGTTGACAGCTGACAGACAAAAAAGTAACGGTGTTGCCACTTTGAATAATAATGAAATGGGTTGCCAATAAAACGAAGGTATTTCTCTCATTATCAAAAGTAAAAAATGGATGGCGGTTATGAAGTAATGTTAGTTTTACTAGATTAGGCAATCTTGCAGCAGTTTACGGTACTTACATTTAGTATTTAATACAACAAGAAAGTATCCTATCAAAATAATGTATCTATGTTTATAGTAATAGTTTCTAAGATTTACATGATTTTAACTCCACTGCGTTACTTTGACATAAATGTATGTTAAACTTTAAAATAATTTGATATTAAACAGCCACTTGAAACTTACGTCTATGTCAGGCAGTACCTTTATTTTCTTTATACATATTACGTTCACTGTTTTGTTTACAAGTATAATTGAATTGTATAAATTATTTATACATAAAAACCTTCGATCAAGTATATCCTAGATAACGCTTACGAACTAAAACAGTATGCAAACATGGCACCTCAATAGCGTCCCACTTACAAACTTGGCGCTTATTTTGTACATGATCACCTCTTATTTTGTACAAACTCACATTTTATATCACTTATTTTGCACAAAATAAGCTTATTTTTTACAAAAATACATCTTTTATCACTTACTTTGTGCAAAATAAGCACCCAGTTTGTAGTGGGACGCTATTTGAGGTGCCATTTTTGAGACTCTGACCGGACATCTAGGGTATTCTTGATCAAAGATAAAAGTAATCAAAAATTAGGGGACACCAGGGTAACACTAGAGAATATAGTAACTCCAGAGAAAATAAAATAATTAGAGAATACTAGCTTCCGCCCGCGACTTCGTCCGCGTGGACATTCGAGAAAATCCTAAGGGTACCTTTAACCAGGATACGAAGTATTCTATGTTCTAACGTCCTGCCTCGCTAGGCAGTACAATTTATTTTTATATAACTATTAAACCTTTAAACATTTATAATTACTTTTGTAAGATTGTTTTCTATTTTTATAGCTGTATATCTTTTTATTTAATAACTAAACAAAGTAAACATAGACTGCCCTCCAAACCGCTTTGCTGTCGTTGAGTAAGTAGTGGAAACCCTAGGGCTAGGCAAACTTGAGTCACTAATGCTCGAGAAGCCTTTTACAACATTGCCTACCGTGGTTCTAGCCATAAATGATTGACATTAACAAGAAAAACCCTTATAAACAGGAGAAAGAGCATATTTGCTTACCCTATAAATACTAAGAGAACTGAAATTCTCGATTTTTCCAAGGAAAAACTAAAAGTTTGCGACCGTTGACAGCTGACAGACAAAAAAGTAACGGTGTTGCCACTTTGAATAATAATGAAATGGGTTGCCAATAAAACGAAGGTATTTCTCTCATTATCAAAAGTAAAAAATGGATGGCGGTTATGAAGTAATGTTAGTTTTACTAGATTAGGCAATCTTGCAGCAGTTTACGGTACTTACATTTAGTATTTAATACAACAAGAAAGTATCCTATCAAAATAATGTATCTATGTTTATAGTAATAGTTTCTAAGATTTACATGATTTTAACTCCACTGCGTTACTTTGACATAAATGTATGTTAAACTTTAAAATAATTTGATATTAAACAGCCACTTGAAACTTACGTCTATGTCAGGCAGTACCTTTATTTTCTTTATACATATTACGTTCACTGTTTTGTTTACAAGTATAATTGAATTGTATAAATTATTTATACATAAAAACCTTCGATCAAGTATATCCTAGATAACGCTTACGAACTAAAACAGTATGCAAACATGGCACCTCAATAGCGTCCCACTTACAAACTTGGCGCTTATTTTGTACATGATCACCTCTTATTTTGTACAAACTCACATTTTATATCACTTATTTTGCACAAAATAAGCTTATTTTTTACAAAAATACATCTTTTATCACTTACTTTGTGCAAAATAAGCACCCAGTTTGTAGTGGGACGCTATTTGAGGTGCCATTTTTGAGACTCTGACCGGACATCTAGGGTATTCTTGATCAAAGATAAAAGTAATCAAAAATTAGGGGACACCAGGGTAACACTAGAGAATATAGTAACTCCAGAGAAAATAAAATAATTAGAGAATACTAGCTTCCGCCCGCGACTTCGTCCGCGTGGACATTCTAGAAAATCCTAAGGGTACCTTTAACCAGGATACGAAGTATTCTATGTTCTAACGTCCTGCCTCGCTAGGCAGTACGCTTGGTGTGGACGTACCTCGCTTGCAGGCAGGGCGTTTGCCACTTGCGCGTGAGGATGCGGCCCGACATCGCACTCGGTCGCTATAGTACGCGCTTACCAGCCAGAGGCCTGCTGCGCGCGAGGCACGTTCACACCAAGCGGGCTACCTAGCAAGGCAGTATATTAAACTTTTTATCCAGGTTAAAGGTTCCCTAAGGATTTTCTCGAATGTCCACGCGAACGAAGTCGCGGGCGGAAGCTAGTAGTATAAAATAATATAATTCGACCCAAAAACTCGACACTTTATTGTTTACTTTTAAGCCATTGACCATTTTACCGTGCCAGATGTGGGAACACCAGGTCCAGGTAGTCGTCGTTCTAACAGTATAGTTCCCAAAAGATATTGTTACAACGAATTCATCGTAAACTCTTCTTAAAAACTTAAAAGTCGTATATCTTTTGATTGAGTGAACCGATTGCGTTGAGATAAAGACTAAATTACTTCGCAAAATACATAGTATATTTCTATGTAAACATCATTACGATTGAGTTAGCGCTTTTTAAGTTATTAGCGCACAAATATACAGATAAACAGATAAAAAGGAGACAACCCTAACGGCGTCAGAAGAGATGAGCGCTACGCGATAGAAAGAGAGAAAACTTCTAGGTGAATATAACTGTAGGCGCTGTAGCGGTGTGCGATCTGAATTGCGCCTTATTGAGTCGTAGCAAGAGTCGCTATTTAATTAAATGATGTTGCAGAATGCGGCTTCTGTACTTGTACTATTATGTATTCAATGACAGAGTGCACGTTTTTTAGGTGAATGTTAAACTTTTAGTTTTTCCTTGGAAAAATCGAGAATTTCAGCTCTCTTAGTATTTACGGGGTAAGCAAATATACTGTTTCTCCTATTTATAAGGGTTTCTCTTGTTAATGTCAATCATTTACGGCTAGAACCACGGTAGGCAATGTTGTAAAAGGCTTCTCGGGCATTAATGACTCAAGTTTGCCTAGCCCTAGGGTTGTCACTACTTACTCAACGACAGTAAAGCGGTTTGGAGGGCAGTCTATGTTTACTTTGTTTAGTTATTAAATAAAAAGATATACAGCTATAAAAATAGAAAACAATCTTACAAAAGTAATTATAAATGTTTTAAGGTTTAATAGTTATAAAAAAATAAATTCAAAAGAAAATATAAAATTCAAAATAAAGAAATTAAAACAAATGAAATGAAATTAGTTTAGTCCTGTGAATTTAGTTGGTTTACGTCCGGATTTACCCATTTTTATTGAAATTATAGTAAGTCTTTTAAATTTAAATTTTGTGTTTTTCTATTTGTGGCAAGTTGGCAACCCGTAGTATGCTACAAATTTACTATGGAAATATTTACTGATACTGCTCAAAGTTTGCCTGCTTGTGCCCAAATTCGCCTGCTTGCCAGAAAAAAATATTGATGCTTTTATGTGGTAATCCATGCACATCTCGATGGTAACGCAATTTGTATGGCTCTATAATTAAGACCAGTTTTTAAATGCGGCTCGTATTTTTGCCTATAATCTTCTAGGCAAAGTTGGGATATTTTATCACAACTTTGCCTACGACTTTGACGGTTTCTGGAGATCAATTTAACAGCCGTTTCGGCGTTATGAACCTTAAGATATATGGCATACATCTCCAATTCGCGCCTTAATGTAAAAATGGACACAGATAAAAAATACTTGAAGAGATATTTAAAAAAAAACTTAAATTTCGTGCAAAAATGCAGCAGTTTACGGTATTGATCAAAGTGTTTAAACCAACTAACTTGTCTTATTTATCTATTTAGCTGCCTACATCTGTGGCTAATTTCATAAAATTACTGTCGTCTTTTATGGCCTTCTATTTTGTGGCAATTGTATAAATTAGGTAGGTAGGTACATTAGTTAGAGAGCTAGGTAGATTAGAGTCGCACTATCCATACTAATATTATAAATGCCAAAGTCTGTTTGTTTGTTTGTTACGCCTTCGCGTCATGATTACTGAACCGATCATCATGAAATTTTACCTACACGTTGCCAGGGGTATAGAAAAGGAGATAGGGTTTTATCCCGAAAAAAGTATGGTTCCCGAGGGATAGCAAAAAAACTCCACGCAGACGTCGCGGGCGGCCACTAGTGGAATCATAATAATATCATTTCGGGATAAGAGAAAGGTCAGATGGGAGTCGACACGTCTTGTAAGTAGCCGAGCGTACAACTTGTAAGTAATTAGGTAGCTGTAGGTAGTGTAGGTACCAGTGGCGAGGGGTGAAATTATGGCGAAGGTAAGCCGTTCTACAAAAATGTTATGATCTTCATAGTGGATCGGTGGGGTGGGATTTATAAAAGGTAAGCCGATGGGAATCGGCTTGTATGGATCCTTCGCCACTGTACCTTCATACACTTCGCGCGCGAGCATAAAGGTGGCGACTGACCTGTAACATTTCATCATAACGTAACGTTACGTTACGACGAAATGTTACAGATCAGTCGCCACCGTCGCCACCTTAATAATAATTTATTCTTATTTATGGCGTGAGTGGGCCTGGGGCCCTATTTTTTTTTGAATCACTCGACTGGCGCCGAGCGCTCTTTTCTATTGATTTTCGTTTGACATTAGACTCAAATGTATGGGATGTCGAACGAAAATCAGTAGAAACGAGCGCTCGACAGCAGTCGAGCGATTCAAAAATAGGGCTCCTGGACTGGCGGCCGGCCGCCGCGCCGCGCCGCGCCTGCGCGCGCCGCCAGCGGCACCGGACCGGCGCGGGCGGCCTGTAGCGACAAAGACAATACTACATATTTTATCCGTAATTAAACAAAAGCCACTGTATGTATTTTTCTAATTTTTTGTGTAGTATATAAGTGCATTGAAAAGGTATTGTAAGAGCGATCTTATCAATTTTTAATTCATTATTCCGTATGTTATAAAGAAAAAATGAAAATATCAAAGAAGCACACCACTTAACTTTCTAAACTTTGTTGAACTGGTATATCTAACCACTAAAAGTCTTAAAATAAGATTTCAGAAATTTTAAAATTTTATTCGAACACAAAAGAGTGATTTTGTGATTTACGCACTTCCACACATAATAACTTTCTAAATATTTTACAACATGAAGATAACATAGTTCTTATTATGAAACAATCAACATTTCAAACTTTAATTCTATATATATTACGTTAAACGAAATATTACGAAATACCTAAACTATACCTAAAGCACCGGCATAAAACTTCTAACTTTTCAACAATAGCTCACAATGCACATAATCTATACACTCAGCAAAAACGAAAACTTTTAGTATTATCAAAACTTCTTTATGAAATTTAATGTCCCACGACCGGACTAATGCTATTTTTATATTAAGAGAATTAATATAATTGAAAAAAATACTAGAAAAAATCGACTCACCGTAGCAGCTCAGACAGGATTTTTCAATTATATCCAGGGTTGCAAAAAATCATGATTTTAATATTTTAATCAAAAAATCAGTTTTTTTTTAATCGTGATTTTTTTTATTTTTATTAGGTTTTGCGACCCTAGTTTTTCTTGTGGGCAACATTTCTATTTAGGTAGAATTGATGTATAGTGCTGGCAACACCGCCAAAAAGTAAAATGTCACATTGACCAGAAAAAACGATTTGAGTATATAAATTTAAGTTTCGAGTGTTTATTTGTTTATATTTCAGAATATTAATTATCTGTATCTGTCTGTCTATGCTACTTGCATTGCATGTAATGAATGAAAGTACCTAATCATTATTGTTATATTTTTACTGACACAAAAAATCTAATATTTGATTGTTGGTTTTTATTGCGATAAATAGCTTACACCTATCGTACTTTGTATTAATATTGTTTTCGAACATTACAGTTGATTCATATGCACTCCCAACGCTTAATTAATTCCTTTTTCGGATTTTGATTTAAATCAGTGATTTTTATTAAAAAAATCAAATCAATAAAAATCATGCAACCCTGAATTTATATCTAGGTAAGATATTTATATTTTGGTTCATGCTGTACATTAACACCCTTGAATGACTACACCTGCTACAGAAGCTGAAGAGCCCGAGTCGAAGTCAGATTTCGTGAAGAAGAAGACGATAGGCGAACAACGACGATACTTGCCGGTATTCGCCGTACGAGAAGAACTTATGCAGGTCATTAGGGAGAACAACGTCATCATTATAGTCGGTAAGTTTACACTAGCGCCCCGCTCTCGTATTAAAGTTGATAATGATAAATAGCTTTCCTTTTACTAAAAGAAAGATATATTGTTATCGCGGACTTTTTTTGTAGATCTATAAAGGAGGAATAATCTCACCATACATGGTTTTGTTATATCTCAAAGGGATTAGACAGCGTTTTCGATGAAAGCTCCCAATTAAGCAATGTGACTTTTTCCGACACTTCTTACAATAATCGTTATATTTCAACCATGACAAATTATATTCTTAAACCTTCCTCATGAATCACTCTATCTATAAGTGAAAACCGCATTAAAATCCGTGCAGTAGTTTTTGAGTTTATCGCAAACAGAGAGGACGACAGACAGACAGACGCGGAGGACTTTGTTTTATAATATGTAATGATTATGCAGTCGGCAACAAACGTAACTTTACACTTTAAAATAGCAACATCTTTGATTAATTTTTCAAATTGTGAAACATTCTGTCATAAAAAATATTATGACAAAGTACTAAATAAAGTGTTAAGCGACTCTTGTTGCTGACCGTACCATACAAAGTGTTAAGCCCTGTCTTAGTTGGCCATCGGTCGTGTGATGGTGCGTCCGTCCGATGAAACTGGTCGTGCGACCGTGCGATCAAACCTGGTGATATCTATTGAATGTCCTAATTGATTTCATCGCACGATGAAATCGCAACGCATGATCGCACGACCGATGCCAATTAGGACAGGGCCTTACAAAAATAACCGCTAACGCCGAATGTGGTAGATCCATTGCATACAACCTTACAATTATCATATACCCTGAAAACCGCCACTTTTTTGAAAAATGCATAGTGGACAGTCTTATTGTGTGTTCAATAGTCTATTTGCTTTTAAGTTTGTTTGCTACCTTGCAGTTTTCCATACAAATAAAAAAAATACGAAAAGCGAAATGTTATTTTTCATAGACAAACCCTCTTTCGATAGAGTAATTGTATTTGGGAACTCTTATTTTGCTTCTCGACGGTAGATGGCGTTGTATAATAATATATTCATTTTAATTAAATTTTAATTAAAAACTATATAATTTCCTCGCATTTCTTGAGAAAAGCGTTATACAAGCTTTGCACAGTACGAGGCAATCATCTTGATGCATTTTCGACGGAGTGGGGATAAGTTCGCGCATGTGCTCTTGTGAGCGACCAATAGCGGGCGCCCTTCTCCCGCCGCCCGCGCCCCTCACCGCTACGCATACACAAAATACGTGTTCTGTGCAATCCCCACCCTAATTTCAAGATGTTTGCCGCTATTGTACGGGAAGCAATGTGTAGTTTATGATGACACTTCATCCGATTGGTCGCGCTTATCAGCTGGTGTGCCGCAGGGCGGTGTTCTATCCCCTTTATTATTTTCTATATTTATTAACAACATCCCCTGTGCTATATCTTCCTCTTTCCACCTTTATGCTGATGACCTGCAAATTTACAGACATTTCCCCGTTGCCGAGGTCGCGGAAGCGATGGACTCTCTGAATAAGGATCTAGATTCTATCCGGGACTGGGCCACCTCGTTTGGTCTTATTGTTAACCCTAGCAAATGCCAGGCTATGGTTATCGGCAGTAGCCGGTTAAGGAGCAAAGTTGACTGGAAAGCTGTTCCAGCAATTGTCTATAATAACCTGATAATCCCATTCACAGACAAAGTAAAAAACCTTGGACTAATTATGGACTGCACTTTGTCTTGGTCTCCGCATATTGCTGAAATTAGTAAACACATTCACTATTCTTCCCACTCTCTCAAGCGACTTCAATACTTCCTTCCTTTTAAAACTAAAATTATGCTGGCCCAATCGCTTCTCCTTCCACTTCTCGACTACGCTGATGTTTGCTTTCTGGATGTAACCGAGGAACAGCTGAACAAGCTGGAACGTCTACAAAATTTGGCCATACGTTTCATATTCGGTTTACGTAAATACGATCATGTATCACAATTTCGCTGTCAGCTTAAATGGCTTCCTATACGCCTTCGCCGTGATATGCACATCCTTTCTGCCCTCTTCAAAATCCTCAAAGATCCCAAATCACCTAAGTACCTCGTTTCCCGGTTCCAGATGCTTCCTCCTCCCTCTCGCCCTAGGCGGGCATGCACCGTCACTAAGATGCTGGAGCTACCTAGAAGCAACACCAGTTTCCTCCGTAACTCCTTCTCTGTTAGAGCTGTACAGCTTTGGAATAAACTCCCGTTGAACATCCAGGATTGCCCTAACGTCAAGACCTTTAAATCCAAAGTTAAATCGCACTTTCTAGCACAATCATACCCTGAGTCATAAATAGCATTATCTCATAATCACTTACATATTTATTTATATGTACGTATTGAGTATGTATTTAATGTATGTAGATATATTTTAATTTATTTATTTATGTATGTGTATTTTATATATTATGAATAAGTATAGATTTTGTATTATTATCTTATTATTTAATTATTATTTTTATATGTCTTGCACTTATGTACCCGCTTACTTTAAATCTCTGACACCTCTTAGGTTGGCTGGAAGAGATCTCTTTAGAGATAAGTCCACCTTTGCTTACAATTTATCATAATTTTATTTATTTTATTTTATTTTATTTATAAAAATACAATGCAAGTTTACAGAGACATTCTCCAAAGCACATGCAAGTCACAAAAAATAATTACAAAAGAATGTGAAGATTAATATTAGTAGATCAAGGTAGGATAACACTTATAAAATAATTGTCTAAATCATGTCAAAATACAATAAATTAAAACTTTATAGTCAAAAAGAAAAGAACTAGAAATGTCAAAAAAAATACAAATACATGTTAGTGTCGTCATTAAGGAACTGTACGCCTAACGAACAAGAAACTGATAAGCCGTAGCACAAATAATTGGTATAGAATCAGCGAACAAGTCAATTTCATCACACTGAGTGAGCATGTCGCCAATCAGAATCAGGGCGCGCACAGTAGGCGCATGAGCGGCGTATCGCGTGCGCGTGACCGGTCTCCTCAGCAAGCGAGGGGATAATGACTTTTGTAACTATTATTATTAGTGCAATAAAGAATATATAAGCAATTTCAAACGATCCTCGACAATGTAGTTCTGGGCTATAATGTAGGTACTATTACCTATTTATTCCCGGGATATTTTTAATTGGGTGATTGGAAATAGTAAATGCGACTGTTAATGGGATATTTAAATACTAAACCCGGCAGTGGTTTATTTTTGGCGACTAAATAACTGAACAGGCGACAAACTGTGGAAGACAAAAAATACGTAAAACGAGCAATTACATGTGGGAGATAAAAAATTAAATGAGTGACAAAAATACTTAGTGGGCAACTATTATACCAAGTATGTAGCTATAATTGATTTAAGCTGCCCAATATGGTATTTTTGACACCTCGATTAGGTTAATAGTCGTTATTTTAAAATAAAATAGTTTGTTACACAAAACGTTAGTTTTGTGTGACCTAAGGTTGTCGCCCAAATAGAAAATTGGTCGCCCGTTCTGAATATCTAGTTACTCAATTTGTATTTTTTAAAGTCACCTATTTTTAATTTTTGTAGTCACCCTCAGTCTGTCGCTTACTTATTATTTCAATTCAGTATTTTTGATACCCAAAATGGGAATTTAATGTCACCCGATTAAATACTACCCTTTATTCCCACAGGTGAGACGGGCAGCGGTAAAACAACCCAGCTAACTCAATACCTACACGAGGAGGGCTACAGTCGCCTCGGCATGATCGGCTGCACGCAGCCGCGCCGCGTGGCCGCCATGTCCGTCGCCAAGCGCGTCTCCGACGAGATGAACACCAGGCTAGGTGATGCATATGGCGACACTAACACATGAACACTAAACTATATGATGTATACTAAGATAGCGACACTAATACATGAACACTAGACTAAGTACTAGTAATATCACTTTCGCTCTACAACGTGTTAAAAAATTCCCCTAATGCCGAATATGACTAGCGGCCGCCCGCGACTTCGTCTGCGTGGAAAGATTTTTTGCTATCCCTCGGAAACAATATTTTTTTCGGGATGAAAGGTACCCTATGTCCCATTCTATACCCCTGACAACGTGTATGCAAAATTTCATGATGATCGGTTCAGTAGTTAAGACGTGAAGGCGTAACAAAGAAAGAAACGGACTTTCGCATTTATAATATTAGTAAGGATAGGGACCATCAAGCTGAACAACTTTTACTATTAGACCAACTCTGAAAACAGCGACACTATACATGAACACAAGACTAGGTGATGTGTAGCAATATAGCGACACCAATACATGAACACTAAACTAGGCGATGTATACTAATAAAGCGACTCTAATACATTAACACTAAACTAGGTAATAGTGATATAGCGACACTATGCAAGAACACTAAACTAGATGATGTATACTGATATAGTGACACAATACATGAACACTAAAGTAGGTGATGGATACTGATTTAGCGACACGAATACCTTAATACCTTATTCTTATCTTCGATCAAGAATACCCTATAGGGCCTAGAGGTCCGGTTGGAGTTCCAAAAACGGCACCTCAAAATAACGCCCCACTTTCAAACTGGGTTGTTATTTTTTACAAAGTATTTTCTTTGTTTCTTGCTATTTAAAAATGAATTTGGAAAGAATATTAATTTATTCTCAGATAAAAATATTGATGTAAAGATTTAAATTTCACTTTTTGTTTTGTCAGTCGGTGCCACATTTACGTGCTGTTTTAGTTCGTGAAGCGTTATCTAGGATATTTTTGATCGAAGATTCTAATATATTTATTGTAAATACAGGTGATGAAGTCGGCTACGCGATCCGTTTCGAAGACTGCACGTCACCAAACACAGTGATCAAGTACATGACAGACGGTATACTGTTGCGAGAAGGACTGAGGGAGCCAGATCTCGACCACTACTGCGCTGTTATAATGGACGAAGCTCACGAGAGATCCCTTTCTACGGACATGCTGTTTGGATTGCTACGTGAGGTAAGTAGACTTTATTACTAAAGCAATAGGTACTATTTTTGTGTAACATTTCAGCCTAAACAACTAAATATGTGCACGTATACGTAGAAGTATATTTTTGACGACCTACGTCTATGTAGCTCATAATGGACGCAGCTCACGAGCAGTCGCTATCTACGGATATGTTGTTCAGGTTGCTACAAGAGGTAAGTGGACTTTATTTCTGCAGCAATAAGTACTATTTTTGTGTAAAATTTCAGCCTAAAAAACTAAATATGTGCACGTATACGTAGAAGTATATTTTTGACGACCTACGTCTATGTAGCTCATAATGGACGAAACTCACGAGAGATCCCTTTCTACGGACATGCTTTTCGGATTACTACGTATACGTAAGTGGACTTTATTACTGGAACAATAGGTACTATTTTTTGTAACATTTCAGCCTAAGCAACTAAATATGTGCACGTAGTGGAATATTTTTGACGTCCAACGTTATCGAAGCTCATGAGCGATCCTTTTCTACGGACATGCTGTTCGGATTGCTACGAGAGGTAAGTAGACTTTATTACTAAAGCGGTACTATTTTTGTGTAACATTTCAGCCTAAACAACTAAATATGTGCACGTATACGTAGCAGAATATTTTTGACGACCTACGTCTATGTAGCTCATAATGGACGAAGCTCACGAGCGGTCGCTATCTATGTACGAACATACTGGTTTTATGCACAACAGAATAGTGCTTGGCCTTCACCTCACCTGATGTAAGTGACGATAAGGCCGAAGGTGGAAGCGCACTACACCCGGAATCCTCATCACTGAGGAACTGTTTGGACGAATTGCTACGAGATTTAAGTGGACTCTACGTCTATGTAGCTCATAATGGACGAAGCTCACGAGCGGTCGCTATCTATGTACGAACATACTGGTTTTATGCACAACAGAATAGTGCTTGGCCTTCACCTCACCTGATGTAAGTGACGATAAGGCCGAAGGTGGAAGCGCACTACACCCGGAATCCTCATCACTGAGGAACTGTTTGGACGAATTGCTACGAGATTTAAGTGGACTCTATTTACTAGTAGAATAAGGACTATTATTGCGATCTCTCATCTCCTCTCATGAACATTTTAACCTAAAACAACTTGATAATACATACATATATTACGTGCACGTAAGCACGTAGATACACGTAGCCGACAAACGATCTCACGATCGAACTTGAGGCAAAGAAAACTAGCTCGCAAGCTTCTTACGGCACCGTACTTTAGGCAAATGTGCCGTTACACTAACAGATGGCGCTCAGTTGCCTCGAATCAGCGCCATCTAGTAAGCAGCGATAATACTTCTTTTATTATTTGCTTCCTTGAAAAGGTTTCTTTGTATGAACATAGTCCGATGTTTCTTTACATACTTATTGATATATTGATATGATGGGCCTGGGTGTTACTAAGTATGTATTATAAGTATATAACAATGTATATAAGTAGTATATCAGTTGTCTAGCACTAATATTACAAGCTTTGCTTAGTTTGGGACTAGATGGCGCTGTGTGAAATTGTCCAAGCATTTATTTATTTAATTATTATAATATAGTATTATTTTAAAGTACTCCAGACACATTACTGTGTTTGTTTTAGGAGCTCATATGAAAGTATAATGGAAACATTTCTTTTCTTTTTCTCTTATGTTACTTACGTTTTATTTTCCTAACTAGCGACCCGCCCTCGCTTCGCTCCAGTGTTGTGTGGAATTTGACACCATTATTCATATAAATCTTCCTCTTGAATAACTCTATCTGTTAAAAAGAAACCGCATCAAAATCCGTTGCGTAGTGCTAAGCATACATTAGGGACAGACAGCGGGAAGCGACTTTGTTTTATACTATGTAGTGATTTATGTAGCTTTTCTTAAAAATAAGAACCATTATCGTCATAACTCATAACCAGGCTGACAAATTAAAACAACGCCTTATTAAATAATCATTTATTTATAAAAAAAATGCATCTTTAAATAGAACATTTAACTTACAATACTCAAAAAAGTCAACTTCAGTTTGTCACAAGTAACATTATAATTAGGTCGTAATTATATTGATGTAGGTATCTTTAAATATTTTCCGAAATACTTTTAACATTATTAAACTTTTTTAGTTTGTAAATTATCAATATCTAATCAAATTAGTATAAACTTTCAAATACGTATTTAAACAGATCCAAATATTTGTTTTTTTTATCAGCAATCCTATTTTCAAATAATATCATTTCTTCCATCGCCTTGTAAACAGCTTTATAAAACAGTCTTATTCTATAATGAAAAAGTAATACACGTAAGACTAGGGTGTCACTCTCAGACCATAAACATGATTTCCACATAATGATTATCGCTTAAGTTACGATAAATTACTTTAAAACTGTAACATAATAGATTAGAGCATTAAAAAGATAATGTATTGGCGAAGCGGCGTCTTTATCATTCAGGAATGTTTATTTTTAATCCAACTCGATTAACCAATCAGGTCTTTCCAAATCTAAATACACAAACTCTTTGCGTTAACGAAATACTGAAAGTAGATTAAAAAAAGAGAGTTTTCAAAAAAGGAACATTGCTCAGCTGCCATCACGAATTTCAAATTCGTCGCGTGGTGTTAGACAAAGTCGATGTTAGCGTTCGGCAACCGAAAGCAGGTGTAACAGGTGTATCCAGCGGTAGATTCGCTGGAAGCCGACACTCAGACAGATTTAGCTTTTTCCCTGACGTGAGTCTGGCTGACCAGCATCACTCCCATGTTCATGCCGATGTTCCCCCATTTGAGCGACTCGCTTATCTGTAACAAATAACACATTTATTAATAATTTTACACGCGCTTATAAAGCCTGTTTCACACATATCAGTGAAGTCACAGTTCCGCCATCGTCATAATGAGGGCTTTTCAAAGTGTCATTTAAAAAATAAAAATAGTAACTATTTGGCTCACTAGATGGCGTTGAAGGAAAGAGATGGGTCAAAATTAGCTTTTAAAAATAAACGGCCTGTTCGAAAGAGGCAAGTAAGCGCTCGCTGGCTGACATCTACCCAAAGAGACACTTTCTAAAACACATTGACTCATACATTTTTATCAACGCCATCTATCGAGCCTGCTTTTTTGTCATTGTGAAAAGCCCTGATTATTCTTTCATATTATATTCTCTATGAACACGCGTTTACTGCACACAGCACGGTCTCATCACTGACACTGACAGGTGTGGACGCGTTCGTAGAGAATGTATGAAAGAATAATTATCACGGTAGCGGTACTGTGGCGGAACTGAGACTTCACTGATATGTGTGAATCAGGCTTAATGTTGTCTATAAAAACTGTGCTCTATGGATACGAAATAAAATTAATACAAACTCTAGGAGTACAAATGCTTATGATTTATTTTCAAGGTATATGGATATCTTAAAGGTTGACTGGCAGATAATCCTAATTAGCATTAAGTCCTCCTTTTGTAATACTTTTAAAAACTAATGATTGTTTTATATTTACGTTGTAACCAAATTTTTTACGTTATTCAGAATGTAGTTTCCGTCTTAGATATTACAAATATGAGCACATAGTTTGATAACGAATCAAGTAATTTCTGGATTTATACTTTACTTTACACAATATAATTATAATTGTTCGATAAATTATTAGATTTATTAGTAATTGTTATTTTCTTGTTTAGTAAAACTGTATTAATTATCGTTATAATAATTACATATAATATTTCAAAACAACACAAAACCTTATAACTTGATATTAGTATTACACACAAAATGTGGGTGTTTTAGTAATATGCGTAATAATTACTCAATAAATAACACAAATATACATACTGTAAAAAAGCATTCAAAGTAAATATAATTTATGTTATCGTTTCTTTCGTAAAACGTGACACGTTAGAGACGTAGATTATCTTTGCAACATGAAATTGTATGGCTATCCATACACTTATGTACCTATGATATGATAAGCTCAAGGTAGCATTTATCGCTTTGTTGCTGTTATTGTAAGGTTTATCGGTCGTTTATTTTGTAAATATTTTTATATCACATTAGCATACGCCTGCGACTTCGTCCATGCGTGAATTCGTCCCTTAAGGGTTGAATTTCGTAAAATAGATTTGATTATTTTCAATACTTATAATTATAGTCTTAATATTTCAACAATGGGATGAAAAAAGTAAAATAAAAACATCTATTGCCACTGAAGAAGCGAATTAAGAAAATACTAGTTATCAACCACCCCCTAGATTAGAAAGTCCATAGGTACATACGATTGTTCCACACCGATGTTTTTTTCCACACCGATGTTTTTTTCCACACCCATAGTTATTTATTGTATTTAAATAAATGTAAATTTGTACATACATATAAATGAACACTTGTTGTCGCTTTTGTCAAAGTAATAAATAAAAATAACCCGTAAAATTAGCTGTAAAACCTTTCACAGTTAAATAAGTACTTATTTTAAGTCCCTTATCAAGAAACATTTATAATTTAGTATAAAAATATTTCTAGAAAAATCTACAAGCTAATCAATGTCAAATAATATTTAAATATTTGTATGTATTTCATTACGATTTACGCCTCGCATATGTCATTAGATATTGATGCATATAAAATAACTACGGTCATTATTCGTCTATTCATTAATATTTATTTATCCTCACCAGTGCATCGAAATCGAATAATCCATCACATTAATTATTCTTTCTGTCGTCTTAATTCCATTAGTGTGATGTGAGCTCATTATGTCGTAAATTTTTATTCATTCGCCATTAAATTGCAAAAAAAATGCCTCTGGGTGCCATTAATATTACATTCAAGACAATACAATGTTTCAAGTGATATCATTGTTGTAACAAGTGTTTCTTTATAAATTGTTGTTTGCAAGTTTATTGAATTCCTACACAGGGCTTCAATCACCCGTGCTTCTACTGAAAAAGTTTTTCTTCGTCTTCGATAAGTCTGATAAAATGTCACTGTCACGGAAGTATGTGATATTTTCTTGTAACACAATAAGGTATCGACACGATTTCCTACAAAGAAGGTCTTTTTTGTTTTCGCCGTTACGTTGCATTATTATTATGTATATAGCGCAAGTGTCATCGTTCTAAATACATAAATAACAGATTATAAATGACAAAATAGGGGCACTTTGAATTCCGGTACACAAAATGGGCGTTTATAATTCAAAACCTCACCGGTAATTGTAAATGTTGCCAGCCTTTGAGTCCATAGCGCCTCATCGACTACCATCAAAAGATGATAATCATGGGTGTTTTCGACGTCGTTAAGCTGATCTGTAACAAAATTGCTACGTTGCGATCTCTTGGTATTGTTTTTCGTCGATCCCAAACGCCCGTCCATGCAAACCCAGGTTGATGATCGCGTCGCACCCACTTGTACCCTAATTTCGATGTCACCTTTCTATTTCCTTTTAACCACATGAATCTTAAGCATATCGCACAGACATTCACAGTAAGCGAAATAATTCAACTCAAAAATGATGTTGATGTTCAAATTAAAACTGTCGTTACGAAGTTCGTATACATTCTAAGTCGGTCATAGAGACGTTGTAAAGACAGCTTTGTTTGAAAATGGTGACGTGAAAGGACATGCAGTTTGCGATATAATTCCAGAACCGACATTTCAAGGGAATCAAAAAACAAACAACGATAATAATTAACCTGTCTGCAATGCAACAGATATATATAAACCAGTCCGACAAGTCGCGCGTAAATTCCGTTATTGTGGGTTCTAGAATTTTCTCTAAAGGTATTCCGAATACGGGTTTTGTCGCAGATGTCTTTATAACCTCTAGATAATTTTCTTGACATATTTGCAATCTTTCTGATAATGGTTGATTGTTTATGTATATGATAGGTTGTAATCTTTGATGCAGTTCTTCGAATACCGTGTAATAAGTAGAAATCTTTGAATCTCATAAAAAATCTTTCACGTAAATTAAGAGAATTGTTTTTCAAATACTTACATCGATTTATTGGTCGTTTTTATACAGAAAGTTATCCATAGTTTGTGTAAAAATGGAAGGGTTTTTTAGAACATGCATATTTTAGATTTCTTACCTGTCTCATGCGAGCTTCTTGCGGAGTCTCCCCATAGCGACACCAGTGGACGAAATGCAGGGTATTGTGCCAGTTCCTCTCGAACCTTGACTTGGTAGCCATATCAAGCTGCAATCAGGAGAAGCTCCTTAGTAGCCGTTCCTCTGTTCACTGTGTCACGTGTCCACAGTTTCCAAACACCGAAAGCCCGATGCTTTCGCTATCTGAAATGAGAGGTTTCCAATTCTGACGCAAGCCTACGGAACGAGAAAACTTTTTGGGATAGAAGAAAATACCTTAGACGGTATGAATCATCATGCATTAGTTTTAGAAGTCTAAGCTATATTAGATGTTGGTGAGTTTGATATAAGAATAGGAGTTACCCTATATAGAAAGAAGCCTCAATTATCTAGAGTTGTTTTCATTTGCTAATGGGGACAACGCTTATTTGCATGTAAATCTAGGTCGTCTGCCAAGAGTCTACTGTCTAACCCCATATTTCGCGCTACAATTTACATTTGTTTGTTTACTAATAATCGGGGTTAAGCTGTTGAAACGATTCATTTACTATATTGCTCTTGGCAAAGTTTCGTTACAAAACTAAAGTGTATTCGTGACTAGAGTCGTTGTGTATGGAGGCGGCCGTTATAGAGTTATGTCACACGGCATTCAAAGGTGAAACTTGTTTGGGTGTTGATAAATCAGCAGTGACGTTGCTGTGAATCATTTACGCATGCAAGCCTAGAGTAGAGACTTTTTGGAACGAACATTGACACCGGATCGTTATTAATTCAAGGATACGTGTGCTAACACTTTGGAATGGAATCTAAGTGGTATTTTATGACTTTAGTGAACTGAAAACGATTTCTTTAAGTGAATTGGAAACTTCAACGCTTGTCGATGTTTTCCTTGACGGTTTACCTTCGCTCTGATGTCTTTCTCGCTGTTGGGGGTCTCCTGTTTGTCATCAATGTTGTTGATGCGGATTACGGAGTCTTTCTTCCAGAAGGCACTCAATGTTGTCTTGATAACACGTTTGCGCACTCCTTTCTGTTGGACTGTGTAGATTTCTATCTGTTCCGGGTTCTTTGTTTTTTCTGTTGATAATTGAAATTGTTTTGTTATTATTGTCATCTAATAAAGTTTATTTATCGATGTCGTTCTTTATATCTATCTATCTATCTCTCTATCTATTACTTATAATAAATAGTTAAATATTTTTTTTAAAGTCGTACAAAATAATCAATTTATTGCAAACAAAATCTTTAGTAATTTTTATCCAAAGTTAGAAGGCTTAGCTAACATCTTTTAGTTGAAGCTATAAAAAAATGGCACGGTTCATCGACGATTCGTCTACTAATGTGATTAAAATGAACACAGCCCGGCGCGCGGCGGCGTGTATCGCATGAATTTATTTACAAATCCTATTGTGAACGCTTAGTACGTGCGACCGTGAGCCAACGGTGCCAATCTATTCAGTGCGCCCACTGGCGCCGCGCATAGCGCACGCTACCACGATGTCACAGTTTTTATGCATTACCTATTCTCCGATCCCGAAAAACAATATATGACAATAAAAAAACCATCATAAACAATACATACCTTTACCCTTCTTCCACATGGCAATGGCGTACATATGGTAATCAGCAGACAGTGTCGAGTCTGGGGGCAGCGGGTCTTGGGCTTTGACCTCCAACACGAAACCCGACTCGAGCACTGCACACAAGATGTTTTGCTCTTCATGTTTGAACCACTTGGTCTCACGGAGCTTGTGAATAGCCACAGAGGAGCCGAATCGGGGCTTCTTGGGCGCGAACAACGCCTGTGCCTGACTCCCGAAACGAGACAGGAGCCCCCTCACCGTCGGCTGCGGCGCGAGGCTCTTCTCCGGCGGCTTGATCTGCTGGAAACTCCGGCAGGTCACGAACCTCGCTTCCATTGAACCTCTCTCTCTAAAATTCTCAAAACAATCCGCCCCACTCGACTACTATAGTATTTACGGCAGAGTACTCTCACTTCGAGAAATCGGTAGACACTTTCACAATTTTTGTGCGCGTGGTTTTTGTTTCACTGAGCACTGAACTACACGGCGGCGTTGTAACGATAGACGCGGCGCGCGTGTGGCGGCTCCGCTATATACTAGTAAGGGGGGAGCGGAAAGGCCGGGGGGCCCCGCAACACTTGTATGACCCCACTAGGGACGCGCGCATTCATGAAAGGTGTTTATCTGTTTATTCATAGAAAACACAACACAACAGAATTTAAGACTATCAAATCATTATCGACAGTGATCTTTATCAATCTCATGTCTTGGTTTGTTACTATTTTGATAGAGCGTATGTACCTATATAGGTGAATCTGACATTTATTTTGAAGATAGTATTATTAACTACATCATTTTAAATTTTTAAATACATTCTATTATTTCAGAACAAAGTGAACCTGGTAATATTTAATAAGAGTAGTATTTAATCTGGGAACAATAAATTCCCATATTGGGTATCTAAAATACTGAATATAGCGTATTGAAATACTAAGTGGGCGACGGACCGAGGGCGACTACAGATATTGAAAATGAGTGACTTTAAAATACAAATTGGGTAACTAGTTATTCAGAACGACCAAATTACTATTTGGGCGGCAACCTTAGGGCACACAAAAAATAAAAAAATTGCATATATTTTATTTAAAAAAGAAGACTATTATCCTAATCGAGATGACAAAAAATAAACAAGCAAACAAACTAGAAAGCAGCCTTATGAAAACGTGCTAAAAATACCACGTTGGGCAGCTTAAATCAGTTATATAGTTACCTACTTGCTATAATAGTTGCCCACTCAGTATTTTTGTCACTCATATAGAGTTTTCACTGCTAACTTAAATTATTTATCACCCATATATAGTCGCCCGTTTTGAGTATTTTTTTAATCCACTGTTAGTCGCCTGTTTAGTTATTTTGTCGCCCAAAAAATAAACTGCTGCCCAGTTTAGTATTTATTTAAGTATCCCATTAACAGTCGCCTTTAATTATTTCCAGTCACCCAATTAATTAATTCCCTTTTAATAAATGAATGAATGAATTATAAGGGATCTGGGCCTGTTTCTTGACACAACTCTTTCATGGAATGTGCACATTGATCAAGTTGCTCTACGTGTGGCGAACGCGCTTGGTTCAAATATTTTCTCCCATCCAGCACCAACATAGCGTTGATACGACCTTATCTCTCATTACCGCCAGCAGCTCAAATGGTTACCTTTTCGTGAGCGTAGGAATGTAGGAGCGTAGGAGAGTCCTTATCTCTCATTACCGCCAGCAGCTCAAATGGTTACCTTTTCGTGAGCGTAGGAATGTAGGAGCGTAGGAGAGTTGTTCGTTCACTCTTCAACATTCTGTTCGATCCACTTACCCCAGAATACCTGAATTTCAGTACCTGGGGTTCCTCTCATCAACGCAACCTTCGCTCTGGTAACAATCTTACCCTGCTGACTCCGATCCATACTGGCTTCGTCTCTCATGGCAATACGACTCTGGAACGCCCCACCCCTGAACATACGAAGTGCCCCCAGCAAGTTTGTAGTAAGAGATTGGTACGTGAACATTATCTTCACTTTAGCCCCTTCATATCTGACGTTTGTTATTCTTCTATATACTATGTTATGTATGTAGGTAGTTTATTTATCTATATAATTATTTTATTGTATAAGTTTGGTAGGTATGTAAGTTAGTGTGAGTTGCACCAAAACGCTGTCAAAGTTAAAGTTATCGTCAAATGTTAATGCTACCTATTTGTCACGTCAAACTTGTCAATGGTTTATGCGTCATGCTCGTGAACGAGTGCTGCCAGTGGGAATGGGTCTGCTTCTGACTATTGTAAACTTTGAATTTATCTTGAACCCTGTAATTTGAAATTCATTAAGAAATTAGCTAATTAAATAATGTTATTTATTTGTTAATCTTTGTTATTAAAAGTCTGGTAACGATATACATATTTGTAAATATCGTTCCATCTGATAACGTTGACAAGGTTTTTTGCGCCCATTTTTCTTGTCAGCTAAAAGACGTCATAATGGGTGGTAGGGTAAAAGATTTGATGATTTAAAAATCCTTATTATGTGAGCTCATTTAAATAAATATGTTTTCATTTCATTTCAAATGGACATTATGCTGGCTGGTTGTTTCTGATTTCCATAACACAAGTGCTATAGCTACTTACTTTGGAATTGGAGCAATGTATGTGATGTTGTCAAATATTAAAAAAAAAATATAGTTATTAATTTAATTCAAAATAGTTCAACTGTTTTTTGTCTATAGTTTGTTTAGTGCTGACATAGTAGTATTCTTTATATTTTTAAATAATAAAATGCTTTATCATCATTTTCTTACAACATTTATGTCGGAATCAAAAAAGTTTGCTTTCATTCTATTCTACCTTTGAATTAAAGATTATCAATGTCTTTTTGGTGTGACCTTTAATTAACATTACAAAACTTTCATCGATATTATAATCTTCAATATTTCGTAGACCATATCCCATCACTAGTGTTGCATTGCGTCGAGCTTGACCTGACTCAAGCTGTCAAACCTCCCTCCCTCCTGCCGCCCCTCCAGCGGGCGGCCCTCACCTCTCCTCCCTGCCCCTCCCGCGCTTCGTTCTCGCGACACGTCGGCGCCAATCGGCGCAGGTATATTTTTTCTTTTTAGTAATTCAACCGCAGACTACACCGTAATACTCGGCGATTTTTGCTATGGAATCCGGTTAATCAGACGTTACGATTTGATATAAACAAAAAGTTAAACTTATTTTTTAAGTTTAATCGGTGTTTTGTTTAATCGAAATTATGTATAATCTTATCGCAGCTGTCATTGTCATTCATTTTTCAAGAAAATTAATTAGTATTCGTACGTCATTGCTGATATTTTCAAGATTAATTTTGCTTACCTAACTTGTCTTGTCAGTACATTGAACTTTTGTGGCTCTGTGAGCTGTTGCCTTCGCGTTTGTGACATTTTTAAAATTACAAATTATTATTTTTTTGTAGAAAATTTCGAAAACCTGGTAAAAAACTAGATAAATATCGAATCTGCTCACTTTTATGAGAGAACAGACGGACATAGGTACAAAAGATTTTTTTGCCCAAGCTAAAACGGAGACGCTTCGCTCTCAATCGGTCAAAAATTGGAATAGTGAAAGTTTATGTTTGTTTGTATTGATTTTGAATAGATGTTTTGAAATCTTTGACACCGACATACTTATGACAATTTTCCGCTAGATAATTATTAGTTTTCAACTTTACTTATCTTGACATTGGAAAAAAAAGACCATGAAAATTATGCTGTTTAGTCGCCTCTCAGGGTTATGCCTGCGGGCCCAAAGTTTTCTTCCAGTATAGCAAAAACTAGTATCCTATCGCTAACTAACAACGCTGATATTAGTTTAAACTTTAAAACCTAGGTCGTTAGCTCTCTGTGCGTACGTGGCTGACGTCATACAGAGACGTGAATATCTAAGATGTGACGGACGTGATTTGTAAACAAAACGTGCACGTAGAGCAGAGTAAATATTATAACAACGCAGATCTCATGCATCTGCAAGAGACGGTATTAGATAACCTTCCCCCCTCCTCCCCGCTCTACCAAAGTTACATTTACATAAGCGACAATAAACATCGCTACCGAAAGGCGTACCTATTGAATTGACAAAAAAATTCGCGTACCATCCGCATTGATTTTGAAAATGTTAATCTTGATATAAAATTAAATAAATGCTCACATTGAAAATAAAAGAAGCAACTTGTATTCATGATACTTAATGATAATTGAAAAATAAGTATCACAGTTGTCAGAATTCGAATTCTCAAAGGTAATCTTGTTCATGATCATTAGACTCGTGTGTACAAGGAAACGTAATGTGACCTACCGAACGTGAGTAAACATGGTAGAGTCGCGCGATATTGTAGTTTCATAAAGAACAACCAACAACTAAAAATTGAATAGCTTTAAAGTTTTATTTGTTTCTCTATACAGGGAAGTAACTACAACTAGTACACCAATAGTATTGACTTATTCCGAACTACAGTAAATCAATCCGAAAGTTAGCAACAACTATATATAATCGATCTTCCGAGACGCGCGTCGGAAGTGAACCTGTCGACCTTGCGCGCTCGACCTTCTGTGAGCTAATATTTGTGTCATTCATTTATCATTAGCATTACTTTTTTTAAAGCATTGTTAGCCCGCACCCTGATTATCTAAAAAGAAACTATTTAGCGACCGGTTGTATTTGAAATACATTGCCACTTTTCTTTTGTATGTTTTTTTTAAACCAAAAAGAAGTAGCAATGGATCACTATCATCTGTGAACTGCAATCAGTCGCTAGGTGGTTTTTAATTAGATAATCAGCCCGCCGTTCTAATATACACTCGGAGTCAGAAAAATCGCACTTGTTCAAAAATGAATTTAATCCTATCTTATTTAATGGTAAGTGTTGTTATATACTTCATCCCCTTCGGACATAGCCAACAGTCTCTAAAACCCGTTGGAATACTCCTCGAACGGAATCAATTACTGAGATTCAGTTTCCGAGCAACATTACATAACATTGCCTAATTTTTTTTTTCAATATTTGAGCAACTTCATGGGCTGTATCCATCTTGGGTACTTATTCTTTTTTAGGGTTCCGTACCCAAAGGGTAAAAACGGGACCCTATTACTAAGACTCCGCTGTCCGTCTGTCTGTCACCAGGCTGTACCTCATGAACCGTGGTAGCTAGACAGTTGAAATTTTTACAGATAATGTATTTCTGTTGCCGCTATAACAACAAATACTAAAAACAGAATAAAATAAATATTTAAATGGGGCTCCCATACAAAAAACGTGTTTTTTTTTGCTGTTTCTTGGTACGGAACCCTTCGTGCGCGAATCCGACTCGCACTTGACCGGTTTTTTTAGTTGAACTGTTGAAGTGTGTTTTCTCCATTATCTCGATAGCGAATTTACACGCATTTCCTAAATTGATGCGTTTTATTTCCCTTTTATGGCGGCGCAAGCAATAACGCTTTAAGCGTTTAATTATGGTCACTGTTATGTTAATTAAATCAAATAATAATTATTAAATGTACTTTCAGTAGGTATCAACATTTACACAATAAAACGTTAGCTATCAAAAGCAGGTGGCCAAGTCCAAATTTATTTTCGAAGAGGTACGATTTTTCTGACGTCGATTGTGGGTAGCAAAAAGTTATACCCGAACGATTGATACTTGATACAGGAGGACACTCTTAACAAGAGATAAAAATATTAGAACATGACGCGTGATTGAATTTCATGAAAGTGAACATAGTGACCTTAAGGCTGATTTTACTATGCTGATAGAGTTTTATTTATTTCCACGTTATCACCTCCATCATTGTTGGGGTTAGAGTCATCAATTCCCATTTTGCCAGGAACACCACTTTATCAAAAGTGTCGATGACTTTGCATATTTTAAATTGAACACAATGTAAAAAGTAAATTTCACATCCATATTTGCGTTAAATATTTTTTGCATTGACGTAAAAATCAACGTTCAGTTTGTAATTAGATAAGCTACTGTAAAATAACCTTCACGTTTAATTTGCTAACAACTTGACTTGAAGAGAATTATTTATAGAATGTTACGTTTCGCATTTTTTAAGTTTGAGATCTTTCTGAGTTTTGGTAACTTTTCAGGGGATATGGTAGGGATTAATACTAAACTTGTAAGCTAAGGCCGCTTTCGAACATTTTCTACATACATACATACACTCACGCCTATTTCCCATGGGGGTAGGCAGATAATATGGATCGCCACCTGCTACGATCCTTGCACACTTCTTTCGCTTCATTCACATCCATCAATCTTTTCAAACATGCCCTGCGGTTTTTATCACTGCGTACACCAGCCTTTTTTATAATAACCCCTATTTGGTCCGCGTAGGTTTTTCTGGGACGCCCTTGTGCAATCATTCCTTCCACATTCGCACAATATATCTCTTTCGTGATTCGCCTTTCATTCATCCTCTCTAAGTGACCAAACCACCGGAGCATTCCTTTCTCAATTCTTGTCACTTATATATCATCTTTCAGACCACACCTTTAACGAATCACCTCATTGCTCATTTTCTATTTAGTCTTAATTCTACTATTACTTTTACTATTATTTTAAAATAAATTATTGTGCAATTTAACGCGTGAATGTGTGAAGATTCTTGCTTGAATCTTCTGTAAGTAATTCATTCAGAATTTCTGCAGTGTGGCTCATACCCACTGTGTAACTGCATGTGTGTGTCAATTGATTTAACCTCATCTGTTCTGTTTGAGCTCATGTCAAGTGAATTAGCAGTACCTATTTAGCATTGAAGTGTATTGTTACTTGTAACGGGTGGCGCAAAAGTAAAGACCCTATTTGGTTCAGCTATAACATTTTTTCTAAATTAGAAAACTAGATTTAGGTTTTTTTAAATGTATATTTGTGCCATTAAATTTCGTACCATTAGGATTTAAAGATGATGTCTTTTAAATGGTGACCTCCAGAGTTGATACACATTTGAGCCCTATTTATGACATTTTGCATAACTTGCCGTAACACTTCCTGCGATATGTTCGTTATTTCTTGACGAATGTTTTCTTTTAGAGCTGCGAGAGTCTGTGGCTTGTTCACATACACCCGAGATTTCAAAAAACCCCAAAGAAAGAAGTCTGGACTGGTCAGATCGGGTGATCTTGCAGGCCAAGGCAAATCGCCAAAACGAGAGATAACTCGGCCTGGAAAAGCGTCCCTCACTAAATCCATATTTATTCCACGTTCTTGGGGAGTAAAACGGTCCATGTTTATTTTCAGTGTATTTTATATTTGTTCACTACACAATTTTCAACAACAGAATGACAGAAAATGTCATATAAAAAAAATAAAAGTATTTTCTTTAGTGCCAGTACTTTTGCGCCACCCGTTATAACAAGGTGGTGTTGACAATTTATTTAATGAAATAATTATTGTATTTACACTTACTTACACCGACGTCACCCACAGAACAAGAAATACACCTACCTACGTTAAAGCTATCTTCCAGTCTTGTTGCTTTTAATTCTTTGTAAAAATTGAATAACAATTTCACTTTGTCGATATTTATTTCAATTTTCAATGCATCGACCATTCTGTGACCAATGTCTCTTGTTTACTTCCAACGCATATTCAATTGCTGTTCTTTAATTCGGCACTTTTAGTTCACAAATAATTAACTACAGATTTAATTTAGATAACATGTTAGTGCTATGAGGTGTGTATTAACAAAAACCGGCCAAGTGCGAGTCGGACTCGCGCACGAAGGGTTCCGTACCAAAAAACAGCAAAAAAAATCACTTTTGTTGTATGGGAGCCCCCCTTAAATATTTATTTTATTCTGTTTTTAGCATATGTTGTTATAGCAGCAATAGAAATACACGACCTGTGAAAATTTTAACTGTCTACCTGTAGTTGTTATCAATATCGAGCAAAAAACGGCAAAAAATCACATTTGTTTTATGGGAATTGGGAGCCCCCCTTAAATATTTGTTTTTTCTGTTTTTAGTATTTGTTGTTACAGCGGCAACAAAAATACATCATCTGTGAAAATTTCAACTGTCTAGCTATCACGGTTCATGAGATACAGCCTGGTGACAGACAGACAGACAGACGGACAGCGGAGGCTTAGTAATAGGGTCCCGTTTTTACCCTTTGGGTACGGAACCGTAATAACAAATTATTTGAGCTTTTATTTTATGGATTATTTGAGATTTTTGAGGGTAACTGTTGTCCTTCATCAGGTGCAATCTTTATTTTATTTGACGAGCGGAAAATTCGTTGCGCTCTAATTCTCTTATCAATGATCTTTATAGATAGATAAGCTTATTTGTAAGGCCGGCCATTACCCATTACCCCAGACCAAAATGATATCAAGGCCAAAGGTCTCAGAAGCTTTACTTGTTTACTGTCTGAGAAAAAACATGTGCTTGTGGTTACACAGGTATGCAGTTTTTTTTTATAGAGATTGATAGAGCTATTTTACTACGTAAGTGACTACTTACTTACCACTTCAGTATTGTATGTACAGGTCAACAAAAGCCGAGTTTCGTATGAAATAAGTCTTGTTTATACAATTTTTATAAATCTGCTCTTATAAGCAGATTTTTAGATTAAATTCCTAATTCTTGTGTTTAAGTGAGTAGTGTCCTTTGTTGATATTTCTTCTTTATGACAATTTTTTTTCATATCGAAACTGATTCACAGTTGGATAAAAAAATATCAGTGAAATGTAAATATTTTCCTCTGCGTTATCAGCTTTCGCACTTGATTTGACAACCTCTTGATCCAGAGATAAACTCGGGAAATCCTACTACCTGCGACTGGTTAAATTTTTTTTTTCGACCGTTCATGTGACAGTGTGACCATTTGTGAAAAGGATTATCTGCGAATGGGAAATGTCTGAAAATTAATCAAATTAGCCATGTATTTTTTCATAGGTAGGAATAAACTCCCTTATTAATAGAAAAAAGTGACAGAATTTTCAGTTACGTGGAAAATTTTAAAAATGTTCGAAAGTACGAGGGTGGATTGATAAGTCCATGACTTTTTAATGAAGAAAGACTTTTTTTCGGAATATTTTGTTTTATTTCTGTACATAATCTTATTATAGCTCTGCGTATTCAGTCCAACGAAGTTCCTACCTCTTTAACCCATTATTTTTTTCTTTCATCGCCTGAAAACTGGTAACTGAAATGAGGGCCCATTTCAGACATCACCTTTTGGCTTGATGAAAATCTTTGCCCGCCAAGACATTTATCAAGACATTTATTCATCTTTGGTAGGAGAAAATATCTCACTGGGGTTGAATCTAGAGAATAGGAAGGATTCGCATCTTCATTCGATGAGTTTTGATGTTATGAGTGCCGCCGAGAGGGTCGACAGGGTCATTAAGAAAAGTTAGAACTTGCTTGAGCTTTTTATTTCCAAAAGTAATAATCTTTTGCCGAATTTGAAAAAAATGTAGTGTAAAGATGCCTTAAGGAGTTTCTTTTTAAGACACAAAAATAAATTATGAAAAAAAAGTATTTCTTCTTTTCAAAGTCATGGACTTATCAAACCACCCTCGTACATAAGTATACTAGTATACCTCAGCCACCTACCCTAATCACTTAACCATACACCATTACTTTTCCTATTAATAAAGGACATATTCTTACCTCTAAAAAAAATGCAGCCATTTGATTTTTGCCCCATAGGAACATCTGCGAATGGCTCCAAATACGAATGGGACCAATTGTGAATAGGACCACATGCGTCTGGACAAACTGCGTCAGACCCGCTAATATACTTCAGAAGTGTTTTACAATATTTCTATATTTTTTCTGTTGTTTCTTGTGTGTTTCTCAAATAATTTATTTACTTGGACTTTCTCCAATTACAAGTACTACTTATCTTTTTCCAATTTAAAACACTTTTTCATTTTCATGAATTTTCTTGAATCAGCGGCTTTGTTTTTTTATCATAATATAATGATAACGATATCGAATAGTAATGCATCATCATGAAATCGTAATAAATAAGTACTTACAATATTATTGACGTCGTTTTACATTAATGTTGCAGTTGAATCACGAATGTTTCATACTTACTTATATTAAAACTTATGGATAAACTAGGTATGCCGGGATTTACACCATGTACCTGTTTATTTTTGAGACTCCGATATTTCGGCGCAGTTGCATGACCTTCTTCTAATAACTAGCGACCTGCCCTCGCTTCGCTCCGGTGTAGTGTGGAATTTGATACCATGTATTATACATATTATAAACCTTCCTCTTGAATCTATTAAAAAAACCGCATCAAAATCCGTTGCGTAGTTTTAAAGATTTAAGCATACATAGGGATATAGGGACAGAGAAAGCGACTTTGTTTTATACTATGTAGTGATGTCAAATGGTTATCCATGGAAATTTAAAACTATGTTTTGAAACTAAAGGCACTAGTAATACAATGAGTAAGATTTTTACCAAAGTCTTAATTTTCTAATTTATAGAGGACTAGCGGCCGCCCGCGACTTCGTCTGCGTGGAAAGGTTTTATCCTATCCCTCGGGAACTATACTTTTTTCGGGATGAAAGGTACCCTATGTCCTGGTACCCCTGACAACGTGTATGCAAAATTTCATGATGATCGGTTCAGTAGTTAGGACGTGAAGGCGTAACAAACAAACAAACGGACTTTCGCATTTATAATATTAGTAAGGATTGCATATTATATTTATCTATCTTCTTTTAATCTATTGCGGTATTGCCAGACTGGCATCTTAGTAAATTATATTGAATACTAATACCTACTCAAATAAATCATGCTCAATAAAGATTACCTATATATCTAATCTAATACACCGTCATTTTGTAGTCGTTTTAATTAACTTAAGGGAGTGTTCTACTAATGGAACTAAACATTTTTGCCCAAGAAACATGGGTGGAAAAACGACAAAAATTGTTGACTTTCCCATACTAATAAAATTTTTTAGCCGTCTAGTTAGTATGGGAGATCCAAAATTTTTTGTCGTTTTTCGACCCATGTTTCTTGGGAAAAAATGTTTAGTTTCATTGGCACAACACACCCTTAAGCTAATTAAAACGACTACAAAATGACGGTGTATAATATTGATAAAATTCTTCAGGAAAACCCAATCATCTGTGATTATTTCTATTTGCTATGAAATTGACAATAATTAGATAATTTCACACAAAAACTTTCCTCTCTTAAGTATTCTTAATTTAATTTATCAAAATCCTTAGTCAACATGTTTCGTGTCATATATAAGCTGCTATTACATTATTTACTTTCTTTATTTACCCGACCTGTTAAGGGGAAGCAATATTTTATCGACAAATCCACCATAAGGCCAATAAGGCATTTTCCTCTATGGTTTTTTTATGAAGTTCATTTATCCTACCGATTTATGTAACATGCAACTTCCTTTACTGTCATGTCACTGTCAGGGATCGTTTCGTCGAGTTTCTGACAGATGTTGTTGCTGAGTCCCATTGCTAAGTTACTAGGCAAAATTCCATAGATTCCGTTTTAACAAGGGACCGTACCGGCTAACGTATCGAACTTCATAAATTCTTATAGGTTACAAATTAAAACGACGTTATTAGATAAAGTTAACGTTAACGTAGTAATACGTCGATTTATCTAAATAACGTTAACGTTATTTAGATAAATCGAGCCCTAATTAGGCCAAAATGGCGAACCCCAATTCCTGATGTCACACGGACATCGATATCTTCCAAATAACTTCGGCAAATAGTACAATACGAAATTCCTTACTTTGATTTTTATCTGTTTTAAGTGGAAGCTCGGCAGACCCGCCGAAGTTCAACAAGTTAGCCGGTACGGCCCCAGTAATGGGAATATAACACAGACAACGCAGCTGTAGCGATGAGCTGGTCGCTAGATGGTTTTTAGTTAGATAATCAGCCTGCCGAACTCAGTAAAAAAAAATAAAAGGCTGCCATTTCAGTAGTGGAACGGCACAACCAGTTGAGCATAACAGTTGTGTCTTGGGTCCGGAAGGGTGGCAAAATGTAATGCCTTAATAATATGGATTTGTCGATAAAATTGATTACTTGTATTGCTTCGCCTTAACGGGTCGGACACTGCTGACCAGACAGACTGTATAGAAAAAAAATAAGTACACTGTTTAGCTAGTCTAACTAACTCATACTAAAAGCTCACTAAAAGCACAACGTTGTGTAATGAATATAAACATGACTGTTAAAAATACTCGTACAAATTTGTAAACACATTTTTACCTTCACAAAATTAAATGAGCGCCTTATTTAGATTTGCTTAGATGTTACCTCCATAAACATTATAAACAATTCAATGGGTACTCAGTCAATAGTGAAGGTCTTTTGAAGATACCATACTACGCATTTTATTACGTACCTACCCACGTAGGACCCTTTCGGTACTTCGTGTTTTAGGCCACTGGAACCGTGCTCACAGTCACGTAAGCTAAACACCGACATAGTTTTGCCAAAACAATTTGAACTTTAAAAGCTACTAACAACGTTCAACGTGTTTGTCAATTCACCCTCGGAGGGAAGAGGGAAATTCGTTTGTAAAAGACGCAATAGTATTGTTTCCTTTAAAAACTGTCACATATCTGTGTACCTTTGACGTCATTCCATCATTCGTTGGGGAAAACAATGTTGATAAGTTTTAGAGTTTGGTGTAAAAAAAGAAATTTCATTCCAGCTAAGTGCTTTTGCGTTTAATTAAATATCTTACTATTGTATTTTCATTCAATTACATGCCTTTTTTTGGAAGTTTAACAATCTGATAACATTTTAATTCGCTGGATAAGAAGTATTTTATTCCTAGATATTAATCTTAAACCTAGTTTTTATTATTTTACTACATATCTACTAATCTACTTTGAAACAATCTTATCGATGAAATTGGAAAATGAACTAGCTTACAAAATATTTGGATTTAGAAATCAGTGAAATGGAAAATCATTATGAATTAGCAACATCGTCTGGAATGTGGAATTTCGCTGCCCGTAAGAATTTCGGGAGTATTAGTCAAAGGCCTTCACCAATGTTGTATCTATCTCTTTACCAAAATTAATCAATATTGTTTCAGCGGCTTAAGTGTTTAGACAAACGAAACAAATATACTTTCGCTTTTATATTATTAAGAACGTGTTAGACAAACGCCTTTGCATTGTTTACTTAACCTTCAAGTGATCAACCTGTTAAACAATTAACAAATACTTCGTACCTGCATAAATTACTTGCACCTTGCATATTGTCAGCTATAATACCCGTACCTATGTCAACTTTGAATCATCCTACTTCCTACTAATATCCTAATATTATAAACTAGCGGCCGCCCGCGACTTCGTCCGCGTGGCAAGTTTTTTTGCTATCCCTCGGGATCAAAACTTTTTTCCGGGATGAAAGGTACCCTATGTCCTTCTCTGTACCCTTGACAACGTATATGCAAAATTTCATGATAATCGGTTCAGTAGTTAAGACGTGAAGGCGTAACAAACAAACAAACAAACGGACTTTCGCATTTATAATATTAGTAAGGATGTGAAAGTTTGTGGGTTTGGATGTTTGTTCCTCAATCACGCAAAAACTACTGAACGGATTTAGTTGAATTTTGGCACACTGATAGTAGATAGCCTAGATTAAAACATAGAATACCTTTTATTCCGATATTCCTACGGGAACGGGAACCATGCGGGTAAAACCGCGGGCGGCCGCTAGTCCTACTAATATTATAAATGTGAAAGTTTGTGGGTTTGGATGTTTGGATGTTTAGATGTTTGGATGTTTGTTCCTCAATCACGCAAAAACTACTGAACGGATTTGGTTGAAATTTGGCACACAGATAGTAGATAGCCTGGATTAAAACATAGGACACTTTTTATCTCGATATTTCCACGGGAACGGGAACCAAGCGGGTGAAACCGCGGGCGGCCGCTAGTTGATCATAAATGTGAAAGTTTGTGGGTTTGGATGTTTAGATGTTTGGATGTTTGTTCCTCAATCATGCAAAAACTACTGAACGGATTTGGTTGGAATTTGGCACACAGATAGTAGATAGCCTAGATTAAAACATAGAATACTTTTTATCCCGATATTCCCACGGGAACCACGCGGGTGAAACCGCGGGCGATCGCTAGTAACTAATATGATTAATTATTTAGGTCACAGCGATCCAATTTCACCAACACACAAATTTTCTTATTATTGTAATGAAGTCATCAAGACAATTATTGTCATTTCAATATCTTTGCCCTTATAAAATATGGGAAAATTGAAAAAAAAGCGTCTGAAAATTGGCAAGACGAAGAAAATGGTGCTCTCTTCGTGAGCCTTAATTAAAGAAGTATGACAGATTCCACGACATATTCTAGCAAGTCTATTTCTAAACTTAGAGCTAGAAAATGTCATACACGTATTCAAGAACAATACTCAAACGACCCCTGCATATGCGAACGCACTGCGTTGAAGTAGAGCCACAAAATAGAGAGAGTGTCTCTACTTTGTGATAGAGCTGATTGGTTCAATTGTAATTGTTAAAGGGAAGAGTCCAATGAGTCCAAAGTAAATTAACCTAAACTGTAATTTTTTGAAAATAAATATTTTGAATTTTTGTATTTTGTGTTAGTCTTGGCAACAGCAACATGGAAAGCAGCGCTTTAACGCTTATTAGTTCATTTGACTTTTTTTTCAGGAAAGTTGCATATGGTAAAACAACATGACTTTCCCATCTTAAAAGTATTTTTAGACTGCACCTAATATTATCAATGAATCATTCTTTCTCAATTGTGTGTCATGTTCCATCATCATAACAAAAAGTCTCTCATTTCACGTAATTTAGCAAGAAGTAATGTGTATTGTTTATAAGACAGCTTTTTATGCCCGCGTTTATAAACAGTTCTCAACGTTAAGAGCTATCTTGAGATCATACCTGAGATGCTGTTCCTATAAGAAGAGCGGTTTATATATACGGGCCTTAGTGTACGTACTTTCCCTATAACATACATACATACACTCACGCCTGTTTCCCATGGGGGTAGGCAGAGACTATGGATCGCCACCTGCTACGATCCTTGCACACTTCTTTCGCTTCATTCCCTATAAAGTAGTAGTGAAATAGGTGTCGTAAAACACACACAATATTAATTAATATTAATGAAGTGTTTCCTAAGAATAGGAAATACATTAAAACACTTTAAGGTACTGCTATAAATTTATCACCTCAAGGAATAAAGTAAATAGATGCAGTATGAAATCACGGTCGTGACTAATTATTGAGTCAATGGAATATACTCGTGAGAACGTCATTAAACTTAGGTATCTACTTGCTAATTTCAATGTTTGTTGTCCCCATTTTTATTCGTTACCATACGGTTATTAAAATTAACAGTCCGATAACAACATTAATTCAAATCCATTATTTTCAAATATTCATACAGCTTTTCTTTTCGTGTTCCATATTATATAAAAACTTTTTTTTTTCTTTCAAGCTTGTTTGGTAATTATGTTTCCGCTTTAGATGATACCAATTTATCATCTTTTATGTAACTAACATAGCTTTAAGATTATTGTTACTAACCCTATGGACTGTAATAGGGAATATGCATCATTTTTTTAATCTTAATCAAAAGTATAATGCGTGAGAAAATTAACTGTAATATTAAAACTTTTCTCTTGCGTTTTTTTCTCGTGATATAGTTACTTGAAGTTAGCGCGCAGCAGCACCCGCCGAAAACGCTCCATACAAAACGGTGACGTCACACATCACGTTTCAGGTGTGTTTCGGCGCGTTTAATATGGAGTTAGCCAATAATCTTCAATTATCTCCCTAAATTTTGCGTTTAAGTACATATGTGTCATACAAAATATTTTTCTTATTCGATATTCTATCTGACTGTAAAATGCATTATATCCGAAAATGAAAAAAAAAATCGTTATTTTCCCCTGATTTCATCGTGTGATAAAACTAAAATAATTCATTTTTTTTTCCTGTTCCATCATGTTTTTATAAGTGTCCGCAGCGATCAAGCTCAATTTCATAAAAATCGGTGATTTATGCATATTCCCTATTGTCTGTAATAAAAGAATTAATAATAATAATAACTTGAGAAAATATTTGGAGATCACACAGAATAATTTGTCTTATTAGAGCAATATTTTTTTAAGTACAACACTAAAGTATAAATTTTACTTTTTTTTTTATTCTAATATTTTTTTATTATAGCGTTATCATTTATGTAAACTTTATTTCTCTATAAATTCAATACTTACTGTTTATACGTGATTGTCAGTCCTAAGAATTCTAAGGACACTCTTTCCTTAAAATTTATTGTGAAATAATTTAAATCGGTCTAGTGTTGGAGGAGGACACGGGACTACGAAACTTAGATTTTGTCAACTCTATAGGATTTTTTCTCTCTCTACCGTTTCTTCTTAAGTGCTCGATTACCGTAAATGTACTACAGAGTACAGTCGTTCCAGGAAATGAAACAAGCCCTGAAATCTCACCATCTGGCCTGACCTTAATGCCCCAGCGTCCTTGATCACGATATCTACCCGTGTCAAGGTCTAGTCCAGTGAAAGTAAACAGTATAACGTTCCCTTTGGGAGAGATTTCCTGAAACGCGAGCGATAAGACTGTAGTACAATCGGCCTCCATAGAAACTGAACGTTTCACCAACTGAGCTTGTTCAGTAAACTCTACTGTAAAACAATGGTTATGTGACGTGGTTGTATAAGTTCAACTACTGATTAGTTCGTTTTATTATTGAACTTTTTATTTGTTGTTGTTTTCTCTTTCATTATTCCATAATGGGGAATGCTATGCTTGTCAATTTATGTAAGGGCCCTTTTCCTGTCATGCGTATTTTCATCCGCGCGCGAATCTGTTTCGCATGCGGGTGTGCTCAGTACCTTGATTACGTAAAGCTGTTGCTAACAATTCTCGATTGAAATCGATTGAAAGCGCAGTTGTATTGCTGCTTTAGTTAAGATAGTTGTCACATTGGTTCTTACTAAAGCAGCAATGTAACTGCGATTTCTGTCAGAGTTGATTGCAACAAAATTACAAAATCACCCCCCAGGAGCGCGCTCCGGCCACACGCAGCAGTACAAACATTTCGTTTTGTTGTGAGTGTCATCAGTGGCTAAACTTGTGCGATATATGCGTATTATGACCGGGTTGCACACCCGCGTCTTTTTTGATACACAATGTTAAGTGACGATAAGGCACTACACCCGGAATCCTCATCACTGAGGAACTGGCTTTCTTACCTCTAACTGCCGGAACGCAACGATTTTTAAATTATTGTTATGGCGTCCAACTCAGAAAAGAGTACAAGACACATGATAGGAAAAACATGTATGAAATGATAGGATGCGGGATTGCGGGCAGCCTGCATGCGGACCAGATCCGCACGCGGGCGAAAATACGCATGACAGGAAAAGGGCCATTACGATAAGAAAGCAATAACACTTCATTTCATTCATCTTTGCCCGGAAACCTCAATCACTGCCTATCTTAACATTGACTGCTACAACACCATATTATATTGTTGTCATAATGATAAAAATTTTTGTAATGGCGAAATATTTCAATTGCTCTTGCGTTTCATTTCATTCATTACACAAAAATATTTTTTATTAGTTTAGTGATTAGTCCGACGCTGTTACGAAATCAAAAAGCTTTTATATTCCTTCAGCTACACGTTGAATAAATAAATAACAATTTTCGCTCGAACCTACTACCAAGATGAACTTAAATGGAAGTTCCCCATTTGACCATTTCTGCACTAACAATAATAAACAGTACAATGCCCAATTAAGTTGCAAGTTACACCTATTTACGGAAAGAAATAACAATTAGACATAAACGTATACTAAAAACAGTACTAATTGTATTAAATTTACTATTTTCGTAATCTAACAATAGCTTTAAACCTCTTTTTAGTAGTTTTTAAATATCTCCGTCGTAAAATTACATTGGTTGTTATTGTCAGTATTTTTTTTAGGTCGTAACTATTTTTTGCTGTAAAGTATGCGGCTGTGACAGTCAGTGTATCCACTTTTTTGCTCGGATTCTATATCGGAACGGCAAAAAATTAAATTGAAAACCTATCAAATAGCAAGGTTAAACTTAAAGCCACTTTTTGTTAAACTAGAAATGTAATCTGCAATAACAAAAGATCTTTAGCTTATATCATTTTGTCCCATAGATCGTTTTTAGAGAGTCGTTTTGGCACGTGGAATGTCGTGTCCGCGATTTTTAACCTTTTATGTTAATTATTCTTTTAAGTAAGTATTCCAATTTCTCTATCAACAATTAAAGTATAAGCACTAACGAATGACTTAAATCATCTTGATGTATCTCTAAGCTAAGAAAGTCTGGAACGGGTGGTAGGAAAATCCAAAAGTACTGTACTTAATAATTAAGTTTATTTGAATAAAGCTTATTTTGACTTTCACAAGAAGTAAAAAAATATGTAAAAACAATCTTTTGGCTAATTAATTTTAAATCTTTTTGAAATTTTTTGTCTTTAATTTAATTTCACCTTTTCTAAATTCATGTTTTGTTATAAAATACATGTCAAGATTTCCACAAGTTATAATGAATTCAGTATAGATTAATTATTTATTATGTTACTCACCATTCCACAAAATATGCTACGACAATCGTAGCAAACACTTTTATTCGTAGCAAGTACTTTTAACTTTTTTATCCTATTCCTAATCTTCTACTATTTGCAATCAGTCGCCAGAACATAAACAAACTCATTAGAAGGAAGAATGGACGATTATAGTGAAGCCGTCATCACCGCTCCCAAATTAATTAAGGCTCCTATAACCCTCAAATGGCGCTCTCATCTTAATTAAATTAATTGCTTGCTAAGTACATAATGTATCGAATATTCACACACATTTACAGGTTGAAGCTAAAGTTCTATAGTTTATTTACAAACAATAATCTCAGTAAAATATAGTCTTAACTAGTAGTAGTAGTAGTAGGCAAAAGTGCTTGAACCCCCAATCGCCTACGCCCGTAAACATAGTGCAGTTAGCTAAAACAAGTCGTCAAACTTGGGGAAACTAGACAACAGTCATTCGGCCGACAGAAAAAGCTAACAAAAAAAATAAGCATCTGTATAGACCTGAAACCACTTTGTATAATAATTAATGAAATCGATCGCCCAATACCGCAGAGCAGGTGTTGTTTTGTGACCTATATTACAGAAATAATGATAGTGAATGAACTATATGAAAATTTATTGAGGCCAAACATTCTTACCATAAGCACAGCTAATTTATTATTCCAGTAATTATGAAAATGTCTTTCTTTAATGCAACTATATCCATCAAGTGGCGCCATCATCATAAATTAATTTATTGCTCGCTAATACATAATGATGATGAATGATCAGCTGAAATGGCAATGGGCGGGACACATAGCGAGAAGAACCGATGGCCGTTGGGGCGGAAAGGTTCTAGAATGGCGACCGCGCACCGGACAACGCTCCGTGGGTAGGCCCCCGACAAGCTGGACCGACGATCTGGTGAAGGTCGCGGGAAGCCAGTGGATGCAGGCAGCGCAGGACCGATCGTCGTGGAGATCCTTAGGGGAGGCCTATACCCAGCAGTGGGTGTCGTGCGGCTGATGTGATGATGATGAATACATAATGTATCAAAAATTCACATTACAGATTGAAGCTAAGGTTAAAATCGCCCGTTTAGGCACTTTTACTTACTACTACTACTACTACTACAGCAACGAACTATATTTAACTAAGGTTATTGTTTGTAAATAAACTATAGAACTATAGCTTCGACCGGTAAGTACATGTGAATTTTTGATACATTATGTAACTTAGCGGCCAATAAATTTTATTAAGATGAGGGCGCCACTTTAAGGAAAATAGGGGCCTTAATGGGACCTTACAAAACACAGTTTTTTGTTAACAAACTACCATCAAAGCTATTTACAGTATAATAATAATTTCTCTATTATTTATTGATTTGACTCTTCTTTCATGTTCATTGTAAGTATGTGGTATTTAAATTAAATTTCCATAAAAAGTCTTTTGTTTACCGTTGGCTATAATACAGTGTTAACTTTAGATATCACAACCATGTATCAACATACACTGGCCTGCAAAACTAAGTACTACAGAGGTCTATTTTCATACAAACGAGGTAACTTTGAAGCTTTGGTTCTCCGCCCAGGATTAAACGGGATGTGATCTGATGATGGCCATCCAGGGAGTGAATGGAGAAGATTCAGATCTCCATACACACTCAATTGATCTGATCAGCATTCTAAGAGCTGTAAGGATAAGAGTTATCAGTTACAGCATTTCCATACATTTTAATGCTATTTTTATGGTTTTTTTAAACATATCCAAACAGCTCTTAGAATGCTGATCAGATCAATTGGGTGTGTATGGGGATCTGAATCTTCTCCATTCACTCCTTGGATGGCTATCATCAGATCTCACCACGTTTAATCCTGGGCGGAGAACCAATGCTTCAAAGTTACCTCGTTTGTATGAAAATAGACCTCTGTAGTACTTAGTTTTGCAGGCCAGTGTATTTTATTATCAAATATTGCAGTAAAATTCTCACCTTTGAAACATGCAATATTTACGTTGACTTTAATATATCGTAACATGACCTTCCTTAATGTTATGCTAACCTGTCTTTTATTGTTTACATTGCAGCGTTGATAAAGGTTTTATGAATACGATAACATGCATTTCTTATCTAAAGCCTAATTAGGTAGGTATATGTAATATACTGCATTATGTTGGTTTGATACGCATTTATTATTTAAATGATTCAGGAAAATTGCAATCGAAGTAGATCATCTTTTTGCGTTTATCCAATACCTACGACAAGAAAAAACCAAACTTATGCGTATTAGAAATATGACTAAATGACAAAGCATCTATTAATTATCCCTTCTTCGTCTCTGAGATTTAATTTGTTACAAAGTAGTAGCTCTGCTACTCGTTCGCACTCTGTCGCACGTAGTTCAGCGCCCAAGCGGGAAAGAGAAAGCAATAGCCTTCCCCTCCCCGCCTCCGACCATCGCTGCCCGCCGCCGCGTCAACCTCATTCAGTTTGGAGTAGTAAGGAAATACATTGATATCCCCATCTTTGTTGCGCGCGCGCGCAAGACGCACGTAGTCACAAAAATGTTACTTTTTGTTTAACTATAGTCTTAAAATCAGTGAAATTATAGACGTGAATTAATTCGTGAGAAACGGTAAAATACCGTCACTATGCAAGTGATACGAATGTTGAAGGTAGACTCACAATTATCTTTTCTCTTAGTGATGAAAAGTATGCAAGTTATTCACAAAGGCAAACTGCCTTATATTTGCCTCGAGTCAATACGAGATATTGACCAATGGTACTTTTTCCCGAGTCAATACGAGATATTGACCAGTGAATTTTTTTTTTCCCGAGTCAATACGAGATATTGACCAGTGATACTTTTATGAGTTAATACGAGATATTAACCATCACTTTACAATAAACTGCCAAATACTTGCCTCGAGTCGATACGACATGCTTTTGTGAGTTAATGTCTTCGGACGAATCCTTCATATATTATGATTGAACTCAACTTACAGGTAAGTTCGTTTAATCATTATTAACCGCTTCATATTTAACAAAATATGAATAGATTTGCTGGTGTTAACTGCAAAATATTTGCTTTGAGTCAATACGACATACTTGCTTTTATAAGATATTTTTTCCAGAGTCAATACGTGATATTGACCAGTGATACTATTTTGAGC
Organism: Agriphila tristella; assembly: GCA_928269145.1. Classification (NCBI taxonomy): domain Eukaryota; kingdom Metazoa; phylum Arthropoda; class Insecta; order Lepidoptera; family Crambidae; genus Agriphila; species Agriphila tristella. The sequence goes on along the minus strand of OV743431.1, from coordinate 54,459,532 downwards.
TAATACAAGATATTAGCCGTAATTTTATAAAAAATATATACCTGGATTTGCTGACGTAAACTGTAGATTATTTACTTAAAGTCACTACGAGATACTTTTATGTGTTAATATGAGATATTAACCGTTATTTTTACAAATATTAAAAAATATTTGCTATCAAAGTTGAAGGCCTAATAACCTTTTTAGTAAAACATCAAAATTGTTGTCACTGATACAGCTATGTACATACAAGTACTTTTATATGTTTTCGGTTTTCTCGAACAACATTATAAAACAAAATTCTGATTCCTTCTTATTTTGTTTTTCTTCGTGAAAAAATCAGCAATGATGTTGAACATCAAAATACACTCCCACAAGTGTTAAAGGTGCCCTTAAGATCAGTAAAGTTTTAAAAAAAATATTATTGGCAAACTCATCGCCGATTCGTTGAAAATGAATCATGCGATTATCATGTATTATGCCACTACTGAAAATCGTTCGTATAGTGTCTTTTAAGACCATCAGCGCGACGACACCTACTGCTCAGTCCTCTCTAAACTTGGGGTCTGCCACAACAACCATAACCATATCTTGGAACACAAGCAATTGGGCCGAGGTGACGGACAGCAACCAGCAGGGCCAGTTTAACGTGTTTCATCAGCCTTGCGGCACCTACCTGCAGCTTTCAGCTCCAAGGGCTACCTGTAATCACCACCGTCGGCACCGTCGCGCTACTGGATTAGAACAAAAGGTCTGTACCTTGTCTGTATTTTTAGCTGGTCAGCTAAAATACGTTCTCGATTCGAGTAAAAACTATCACAAACGACCGTTATGTGCTTTCCAATACTAATCCTAAGTATTCAGTTAGTTAAATTAGAAAATAAACAAATATACATATTTTATTTTCTTATCAAAAGAAAATAGAACATGTGGGTACTTTCTGAACATTTTATGGAGGATGCTAGAACAACAATAAACTCATAACATGTGTCCTGATAATGTCATGGCACAACTATTAGTCTTTGAGAACAGTTGCTTTTACACACAGCGCAAAAAGCATTTAAGACTAGCGGCCGCCCACGGCTTCGCCTGCATGGAAATCTTTATTGCTATCCCTCGGGAACAATATTTTCCTTTCGGGATTAAAGGTACCGTATGTCCTTCTCTGTAACCCAGACAACGTGTATAAAAATTTCATGATGATCTTTTCAGTAGTTAAGATGTGAAGGTGTAACAAACAAACAAACAAAAGGACTTTTGCATTTTTAATATTAGTAAGGATGTTATTTAGATAATAAACTTCATGAGTTTTGGATCTTATTCTTTGGCTTTTGCACAGCACTACACATAATCATCATCTTTACTAAATGTTTTAAACCAATAATTTTAACCATTAATTTTCAGGCTTCAATGACCTATTAAGATGACACTTATGTCTGGGTATTAATCACCAAAATTTCTCAAATTTACAAGTATTAGAAACTATGAAAACAATGATTCAAATATTTAAGATCCTCATTAACTATCAAGAAAGTACTATTACTCCCAGCCAAACATGTAAATTCTGTGGCCTTGTATTGAATTTCTAAAATTAGTAGTATTCTGACAAATAAGGACAAACAAAATATTTTTAGAAGAAGCTATTAAAATCAAATAAAATACATTTTAGTGACTTTGTCAGATACTTAGGAACTATTACAGCAGTTTGTACTGCGGTAGCATTACTATTTTAACACTTAAAATTGTAATATTGGACAAGCTTAAGGCTTGTACAAATTGAGCATAAATGTTTAACTATATTAAAATGATTAATATAATAATTACGTTTTATATCGTACTATGGACCTTTTTAACTTTGTATTGTATGGTGAAAAAATAATATATTTCTTTTCCTGATACTTAGACCAATATGATAAACGAATAGTTTTCAATACTTTCTCCGTTGCTTTGACAATGGACTGTGCAGCAGCCGATCAAAGTGAGACAATATAAGATTTTGCACAAACGAGGAAAAATTGCTGCTCATTAATGACCTGGATCTGCTTTTTTGGTATAAAATCCTTCGCATACCGTGCGTAAAGCACTGATGGTCTGTTACCCGATGGGCGGTGCCTACCACTGCGGCTGCGCTGGCTACAGCTGGGACGTGCACCACGCCGTCTGTCTGCAGGTGCCTATACTGAAGTTTTTTGTTGTATATTAATAACACCACTGCCATTTCATAAATGAATCGAATTAGTGGTGTTCATTGCTTGCAATTAAATCAAATTGCTAAATTGCTCGCGAGAAATGGCAGTGGTATGATCAACAATAGGCGTAATAACGCCTCCCCAGCTTTCTTTTTCCTCACTTATTTTAAAAGAATAACTTTATTGTTTATGACAAAGCCAAATGACTTAATAGCTATCATGGCCATGGTTTCTCAGTGAAATGAAAAAAAAAAGTTTTTTATTTTCTGCAATTACACAATACATTAAATACACTTATATTATTGAAGCTACCCAGTAAACATAATAATATACTTGTGGCAGGCAACTCCATTCCCTCGTTGAAACCTTAATCAACTTGCTGTTAAAGAAATAGCGATGGTAGTCACATCAAGCGTTAATTTATTTTCACCTGTTTGCAGAAAGAAACATCATCCTCGCTCTCAGTTTTCTCTGGCTGCATATTATAAGGCAAACGTTCCTTAGTCAAGCGTTAGAAGTGTTTATTGATATCTTGCCTCAGTATTTGAATAATACTGCAAGCAAATCTTTATTTTTATTGGAACTATTGCCAAGAAATAATATCTTATTATATACTAATTAATAATTTAATAGGTTTTCGAAACAACTGTTTTCTAAATAAATCCCACTAAACAATCATTGCTCAGATATCTCCCAATTTTTTTAATCTATATCACCGGCAATGATAACCTAAAAAAATATATATAAAAAATATAGATATGTTTGTTACACTATAACGTTGGATCTCACAATAGTTTAAGATTACCTGTTAAACTAACTCCCAAATAACTTACATTTTGAACAATTAAGCACCCATTGGTCACCTTGTTAGCCTTGGCTACAAGTAAATGAATACAGATCATGTACTTAACTCAATTAAGCAACTCAGATCATTGCATTATATTATCTGAGGTAACACAGTAAGATTTGACGAAATAATGTATTATTTAAAATTTGAATGACAGATGTTTAATCACATCTTCTGTAAGTCTCAACTTGTTGAACTTTCCATTCTTTAAGTTTGTATTTCTGTAATAAAAGTATTTGTGTTTATTTATATAAATATCTTAAATATTGTCGCCCTTATGAACTAATACAAACCCCAAAAAAAATACATATCAATGCTGCCTCGTCACAAACATTCGGCAAAATTTATAATGGAGGAATGTTACACCCATTTTTTTTTATCTCATTACCTGTTTATCATGTTGTGTAACATGTGGTCACATCGGCGTGGAGGCCAAGTTGCTGCCATACGTGAAGAAAAATTTGTGCACTTACTAGTCTGTGTGCCGGATTTTCTGTGGATGCTTTTCGCAATCTGCTGTTTGGACATCGACAATATTTGCGTGTTTCCAGGCATGGGGCTCTAATGTCACAGAACCGACCTTATAATAAAACTACTTTTTTTAGTGTTGCAGTTGCAGGAGCACTGACTTATTTTCATCTTATTTAACTATTAAAAATAATTTAATGTGTGTTCACTTAACCCTTGTTTATTTATATAAACAAACAAGGCTTTCCTCTAATAACATTGATATCGTCTCTAAACATCCTACTTTGTAACAAATTAAATCTCAGAGACGAAGAAGGGATAATTTAATGATCAAACGAACTTACCCTAAGTGAAGTTCGATCCTAATTATCCCTTCTTCGTTGAAGAGATTTAAAGTCCCAGCCCTCCCTTGCTAGTTGTTTGTTCAACAACCGTATCCCTATAATAGATGGGGATATCAATGTATTTCCTTACTACTCCAAACTGAATGAGGTTGACGCGGCGGTGGGCAGCGATGGTCGGAGGCGGGGAGGGGAAGGCTATTGCTTTCTCTTTCCCGCTTGGGCGCTGAACTACGTGCGACAGAGTGCGAACGAGTAGCAGAGCTACTACTTTGTAACAAATTAAATCTCTTCAACGAAGAAGGGATAATTAGGATCGAACTTCACTTAGGGTAAGTTCGTTTGATCATTAAAAAATGTATAGTTATTCATTCATACAGCGTAAGAATTTGTTGGACTGAGTTTCATAAAATGTAAGTATCCTACTTTTTCCCTCAAGAATCGGGTCATGAATAAAACTAGACTTAAAAAGTAATCTTAAAGGCAAATGTGTATTTTTTTATTATTTATGCGAATGGCGAATAATAATAGTTTCATTTGATATTCAAATTCACTTATAATTATGTTAACTTGTTGCTCGTTAAGAGAATCATTATGTAAGTTACATAATTTTGTATCGTGTATGGATTTTAAGGAGTTTATGCAAAGTTATATTCAATTATCAATTGACAACTTAAGTACTTAAACGGATCACTTCAATTTTATCAGAGAATCAATGATAATGATGATAGCGAGTGCAAATGACTGATATGTTTGTCCTGTACTTTTCCGAAAGTTGCGTTTTTATAATAAATTATTTTATTTTATACGATTGCAGAAGAATAATAATGCATAAAGTTTAAAGAAAAAAAAATAAGAAACACCTTATGTTGCGGAATATTAGTGAACTAATTTCTTCATGTAGCGATGTACTCATTATAAAAACGGACTAGAAATACTAAAAAGTGTAAATTAATTACCTAAAAACTTTGGGCGCATCACACAAAAGACAATTGATGATAAATCTAACAAAATGCGCCACATGTTTTTAGTAAATAATTTTGATTTTTCTGATCAAACTTTAGATTGAAAATCAGCATATTGATAGGGATATTATAACGATATTTCCTGTAATGTTAACATGAAGGCAAGGAAACATATTTTTCTAGAATGTTATTAGTGTCTGTAAATCTGGTAAGTAAATCCCATGTTAACTCCATTTAAAGATCGCCAGTTGCTCTGATTAGAAACAATCAAAATATATCTTAGGCGGCCCCTAGACGACACAATAATATTGCGCAATATTTAACCCGTAGACTCGTGTCGTGTGACATTTTTTTAACTCACTCTAAGGTTCGGAACGACTAAGAACATTAAAGTTCATGGTAGCTTCTCAAAAACAGTTTTTATTTGATTTAGATTATAGGAAAGTTTAAATTATTCGTATTCCAAATGGAAAACGAAGGCTTTGTACTATTAATGACATTTAAAGTCCTTGGTCGTTCCAAACCTTAGAGTAGTGAGTTAAAAAATGACATACGAGTCTACAGTCTAAGGGTTAAATATTGCGCAATATTATTGTGTCGTCTAGGGGCCGCCTTAGTATGTAGTAGATACATGAAGAATTGAATTGCATAATCGATGCAACTGGTCTTCATTCGGAATACCATCGCCACATTCTCGACCCCACGTGGGTCTTCCTGGCAACGCTATTCTGTTTTTATTAAATAAGCCAAGCTAATTAAAACCTTATCTACTTGTAATAAATCTTCAGTTATAAACTATCCGCCTCTTCTGTAGACAATGTAGTCAGCCTCTAACTAAAGTAACTGAACAATAAATTACTTTGTCATACCAACTGTAACGCTTGTTTAGTAATTTGTTACCCTACTTTATGAATGCAATACTGGCGTGAAATAGTCCTACAGTATTTAGCTACTTCTGAGGATGACCATACCGATACTGCATCTTTCTGCACGTCGGTCGGCAGTATATGCGACAGCTCAGCTGTCATGCAATTTGATTTGTTTACTACTGCGTACTTTAGTGCATCATCAGCGGTTTCTTTATAATAACAAATTCAAGGCTACAAATCATCAATCATGTTAATTTATTGTATCACATCTTCTTTATTGTATCTAAAATGTGTGAAATAAAAATAAATAAATTAAAACAATATTAAAAACATGACTGCCCTACCAAAACGAACTAAAAGGTTAAACAACAAGTGTCATTGCAGTCGGGGGATATCTTTGATCAAAAATCGTTCTATAAAAAGTTCCTCCGACTGCAATGACACTTGTTGTTTAACTTTTTAGTTCTTTTTTGGCAGGGCAGACGTGTTTTGAATATTTTTTTTTACCATTGCCACTCTAAAAAGTGCGTTTAATTCAACGATAAGAGTGAATAATACGCTGTTTTATTCACCGAGTGAATAAAAATATTTTGAATTTGGAACAAGCGCGCATCGTATGAATTATGTACAAAAAAAACGTGCTGAAAGTATGGAGCTATTCCATAGATAAAGCTATAGTTATACAATTAAATAAAAAAAAAATATCCCGCCAATTTTATTTAGGTTCTTTTTAGTGTCTTATTTTTGGGTTCTTTTCTAAAAAAATATCTCGCCAAATTAATTAGGTTCTTTTTAGTGTCTTATCTTTGGGTTCTTTTCTTTATATAAGAGGGAGATTAGTTGTTCAGTCTTGCATCAGTCCATTCCATAAGTCTGGTACGATCTTCAGTCTGTAAAAATTCAGAGTCTATACAAACTGATGAAATGGACTGATGTCAGACTGATCATGTAATTTCCCTCATAGCATGGTTGTTTTATGTCATTGGAAAACTTATAGTTTTACTGTTTTCTAACGGTTAAATTACCGATTACCTATCTAAATAATAAAATTTTATAACTATAAATAGGTACTATATGTGTAAGTACTGTTATTATGTTTTCTCGCAGTCAATGGTAAAAAGTAGAGTACACAACTCGTGAAAAAAAAATTCATCTCGGTCCTTTGTATCCCTCGTTTCGCTCAGGATTCTACTTTTGAATCCCTCGCTACGCTCGGGATTCAACTCTAGAATCCTTCGCTGCTCTCGGGATCCAACATAGTACCTCGAACTAAATTCCTTCTTTTTTCACTTGTTGTATAATCTACTATTAATTCATTTATTTTTATTAGAATGTGTCAACATTTGTAAATTCTTGATATTTTCAGACATTTTACAATATCTAATCTAAATCCATCTGATTTCTTAAGTAAGAAACTTGTGTCTGTTCTATTTCACGCCACAAATGAAAAATATAGAATCCTTGAAGAAAAAATCATAGCTATTACTTATCGGTTTTATGAGATAAAACAGCTCTATCTATTGTCTTTGCGTCTTGTCTCTCATGATTCATTTATCGTCTTGTAACGGAAGCTTGTAAATATGGCGCTTCCATGTTTTATAACAACCGACAGACTTCCTAGTCGTCTTACTGACACTAATCTGAAGCAATCAAATCGTAAAGATCGTTCATACTCATCATTATAGGTAGTTACCCAAGACAAGAAATTAAGAACATTAACGAATTAAGCTGTTTATGAAATCGTTATGTTTGACAGTCGTTTGTGAAATGTTATACTGTTTTGTTTGACTTTTAAAAACGTATTGGCAATAATATTTTAGCATACACTTCAAATATTACCGAAATCCTTAAACATAATGCAACTGTCAACTCTATACTTTCGATTTACGCAATGTTAACAGGTTTATCGAGTATAAAAATTTTCATAATTTCAACATTTAAAATTATGTTGCCTTGAAACGCCTAATTAATTAAGTGTCTCAGTTCTGGTGTGCTTAATTTTGTGTTGCTATCAAAATGTGACCAAACTCTAGTGCAGTTGACTAAGTTTCTTATCTACGGACGATTGAAACTTTCCGTGTCCTAATATTCCTGTGTAAATAGCTGCAGTTAGTCATTCTATAGCATAATCTTCTAATTGCTTTCCTTGTGGAATGATTACATTATCTGGGTTAAGTGCATATTGTTTGCCTGCTTGAACATCATTATTTGGTATTGTATTAATAACATCATCGATACAATTTCCAATTGGTACACAAATAAAAATATGTAGAATAGGTGCAAAATTAAAATGAATCCATCAGTGTGATTTATGAATGTGTTTTTACCCGACTGCAAGAGGGTTATGTTTTTCGCGCGTATCTTGTATGTATGTATGTTTGACAATGCAACAATAAATGATAACACTGTAGCATAGCCTTCTATATCTTCCAAGCCCTGAAGTTGAGCAGAACGGCAACATCGCATGTGGTCAAGCACATAGTATAAAATTATTTTAAAAATTATTTATTATTTGTTTTTCCTATAATATCTATGTTTAAACCAGTTGTAAATTGTGATGTAAGATTATTTCAATAAAGTTTTATATTTATTATTATTATTTATTTATTAGAACACAAGGTTTAAGTCAAATTATTTGAACTTTTCGGGGGTCCTTTAGTACAATGAGCATTTTGATCTAAGCCTCCTCTAGCAATAAATCTTACATCATTGGAAAGGTATTTAAATTTGAAACACTTTATTGTAGTACTATAATTGTGAACTATTAGTACTTTGAGAGTTATAACGCTCTAAACTTGACCAATTTTTTTAACATTAATGACCTAAAACTCCGAAATTACTAACAATCAATAGAAAGTATGTTTGCAGCAAATATTTGTCATATAAAAACCTTTCTTATGATATATCATTCATTTCTATAGGTGTGGTAGATCAACTCCCATAGACAATAAACCACTTTTATACTTTAATAACCTTTAACTCCAAAAGTATTAACAATTGATATAAAGTATATTAACAGCAAATATATGTCTTTAAAAGACCTTTCTAATGATATATCATTTATTGCTAGAGGGCGTGTTAATCAACTCCCTGCTGAAGAAAATGAACAAAAAAGATGACATCTTTGACAGCTATTTTTTCCTGGTTAACATTGATATTTTTCTTATTGTTTAATATACAAAGCATTTCAATAAAAGAACTAAATTATTTTCATATTTTAAACCTCACACGATTACTATGAAAAAAAATATCGACCTCTTAAAATTGAAATATTGCCATACATTTAGTATGGAGACCGGCCGACGACATGACCACGAACTGACAGTAACAGACGTTGCCAAACTTATGTTCACGGCTTTGAAATAAAGAAGGCTATGACTGTAGACACTAGTTCATAGAAGTATTTTGAAACTAATTCCTAGGAGCGAAATAAAAAAAAATGTTTTTTCGAACTAACTAAATACCACAAAAACAAGTACGAAATTAAACACCCTTTGTAAATATTGGTTACTTACATATGGTAAGAGCGGCAACAGCGCGGTGTTAGATCACAGAATAGTATTGACAGGTGACAAGCCGCGAAATGAACTTTTGGCGCCATTTAATGCTGAATTAAAACAGTGTTTTTCTTGATATCTACGGCAGCGACTCGAGCTACTCCACCTTATTATTTTTTTGCTTTTTACGGTGACTTTTTATTTTGATTTGAATACGGCTATCCTAAATCACTGATTTAAAGTTATTCTGTCCACTGAATACCTAGTCACTAGGGTTGGGTAAATTTCACGAAAAATTTCAGTCTGTGAAATATATTTAGAATAAATTTCATTTTGGTTTGAAATATTTCAGTTTGGAGTGAAATTTATTTTTAAGTTTTATCTGACCTAAACAAAACAAAATTACATGCATTTTGTCATTATAATTAACTTAATTATACAACAAAACAATCAACAAATGAGTTGGCTTATATTACGAATAGCTTTGGCTATTTTACAACTTTTAGTAATAAAATATTCAGTGTCCGTTTCGATTGCCAGTCACGATGGCGTAGAATAAAAACGACTACTTCAACATTACGAAAGAATATGTAGAAAACTAACAATTAAAGTCTCAAAGTAGATCCAATATTCAAAATGTTGTAAAGGCACAGAATACATAATAGTACAAGTACAGAAGATCCACTTCGCAAAGTCATTTATTTAAATAGCGACTCTATTCCATACACAATAAAGTGCAATTCAGGTTGCACGCCGCTGCCTTGGCTACAGTTATATTCACCTAGAAGTTGCCTCTCTTTCTATCGCGTAGCTCTTATCTCCTCTAACGAATTCAGGGTTTCACTTTCTTCTTTTATATAATAATTAAATAACAGGTAGTTAATTTATTACAAGTTATGAGGTTGTGAAATAATGTGTTGGTACTTAAATATGTTTCAAAATAACCTTGGATAGGTACAGTCAACGCCACATCAGACATGCTGACTTTGAGTCAATTTGTTTTCATACGAAATGAAATTGTAAGTATTCATAATTAACTTTATTTCGAAAGTAGCACGTAAGTAAGTACCTACCTAATCTAAAAATTATTATTTCAGTAAATAGTTGGGTGAATATTTTTTTAACAAATAAGACAAGTAAGTACCTACCTAAGAATAAATGGATACTAAATACTAAGTACCTAGTAGACAAGCACTTCTTACGTTTCGATGTCGTTTGGAACTTTTGGAAGTGTGAAAAACACGTGAGGTTCGGATCCTTTTTATTAGTATTAAGGCAGCCCATTGCGATGTAATATGCCTACATTTTGGTTATAGTAATATTATTATAGAGTGACTATCGAAATCGAACTGCTAACGTGCGACCCAGCCGGCACGCGATAGCCCTCTGAAATGGGGAATGTCCGAAAAAAATCAAATTGGCTGAGTATTTTTCTATAGGTAGGAATAAGGTCCCTTAGTAATAGAATAAATTTTCATAATTTTCGGTTTCGTGAAAAAATTTCAAAAAATCAAAGTCTCTTCGTTTTCACAAATGTATGAAAGTATCAGCAGAATGGAGATTGTACCTTTGCCAACACCTGCCACAACCACAACATGGTATTTTAAAAAAAAGTTTCAAGACAAAATGTCAAAACTTTTTTTTTTAAATACGTGTTGTGTTTGTGGCAGTTAGCGGCAAAGGTATAATCTCCATTCTGCTGTTACTTTCATAAATTTGTGAAGTCGAAGAGACTTTGATTTTTAAAAACTTTTTTACCCAACCGAAAATTCTGAAACTTTTTTCTATCACTAAGGGACCTTATTCCTACCTATAGAAAAATATTCAGCCAATTTGATTTTTTTCGGACATTCCCCATTAGTCCGTCCGGACGGACCCGCTGGCTACTTGTAGCTTCGTACCTAAAGCGCGGAGTGAGCCTAGCCTGGTAAAGGTTTAACCGTGGCCGCGCGATCGAAACGTGGAGCGCCGCGCGGTCACGCAGTTCTCTTAAACGGAGCTTAGTAGGGGTCCTATTCTTTTTGCTAATCGCCGATACGATTTCTTAGAAAAATTTAGAAAGTATAAAAAGCCCTAATGTTTGGATTTCACGACCTTCATACCGCGCCATAGTCCACGCGGTTGAAACATGGAAAGCCGCGCAGTCACGCAGTTCTCTTGAACGGAGCTTAGTAGAAGTCCCATTTTTTTTGCTAAGCGCTGATACGATTTCGTAGAAAAAATGTAGAAAGTATAAAAAGCCCTAATGTTAGGATTTCACGACCTACATACCGCACCATAGTCCGCGCGGTCGAAACGTGGAGAGCCGCGCGGTTCCGCAGTTCTCTAAAACGGAGCTTAGTAGGGGTCCCATTCTTTTTGCTAATCGCTGCAATTAGGTAAAAAAAACTCGCGCACGAATGGTTCCGTACCAAAAAGCGGCAAAAAAAACACGTTTGTTGTATGGGAACACCACTTAAATATTTATTTTATTATGTTTTTAGTATTTGTTGTTATAGCGACAAACGAAATACATCATCTGTGAAATTTTCAACTTTCTAGCTGTTGTCGATATTAATATCGAGCAAAAAACAGCAATTAATCACGTTTGTTGTATGGGAGCCCCCTTAAATATTTATTTTATTCTATTTGAAGTAAGTATTTGTTGTTATAGCAGCAACAGAAATACACATCTGTGAAAATTTCAATTGTCTAGCTATCATGGTTTATGAGATACAGACACAAACAGACAGACGAACAGCGGAGTCTTAGTAATAGGGTCCCGTTTTTACCCTTTGGGTACGGAACCCTAAAAATGAAGACAGTATAAATGGACTATGGAGCTTGACTATGAGTTTGGACTTCATGACCTACAGAACTTAAATGCAATGGCAACGTGGTCGTAAAGTGCAAAAATTGGGGCTTTATTTATACTGTCTAAATTATCCACGAAATATATATCTACCAAAAAAAATACTAACGAATTTTCGAACCTGCTCACAAAATTTCACGAGAATCAGTTGAGAAATGCGACCTGTAGAGGAGAACAAACAGCGCCGGAAAGCCGGACTAAAATGTTTCTTTTACATCAAATTAAAAAAAAAACTCCGCATTTTGAAGACTTAAAAAATGGTTCCAAGAAAAATATAAACTATACAATTTTCAAACCTTCTCACAAAACTTTACGAGAATCGGTTAAGAAATCTGACATGTAGAGGAGAACAAAAAGTGCCAGAAAGCCGGACTGAAATGGGTATTTTTTTCATATCTCCGCTATTTTGACTAATTTCGAAAAACTTGTTTAACAATAAAATTCTGTATAATTTTCGAATTCGCTCACAAAATTTCATGAGAATCGGTTGGGAAATACGACCCGTAGAGGAGAATAAACAGCGCCGGAAAGCCGGGCTTAAATGTTTCTTTTACATATCTCCGCCATTTTGGAAAATATCTAAAAACTGGCTCTACAATAAAATTCTATATAATTTTCGAACCTGCTCACAAAACTTCACGTGAATCGTTTGAGAAATGCGACTTGTAGAGGAGAACAAACGGACAGCCGGAAGGACATACGAAAGAATTTTTGCCCAAGCTGAAGCAAAGACGCATCTCTCGCGCTTCGCGTTCGCTCGTTCAATTATCTAAGTCTTTAAATTTCGTTTATACGTTAAAATAGTAAAGTAATTCAGAAAATAAGAAATTTCTAGTACTGGAAATAAATTTCACTCAAAAGTGAAATATTTCAACCCGTTTTGAAAGATTTCATAAATTTCATATAAATTTAATTTTCATTTCATTGAAATTTTCACTGGACCCATCCCTACTAGTCACAAATTGAATATTTCTTGTATCAAGTGTTACCATAATATCTCTCTCGGTATGTCCGTAGAGCTAAAGCAGCGACATTGTCCATAAATTAAAATCATGTAGGTGTACTCGAAAACTGTGAAATTATAATAAGGCATGTAGAAGTAATACTTATTCGTATTATATCAGATTTTAATAAGACTGCGTCAATGAGACGTCAAGACATCATCGACATGCTCTTTGGGCGTTTTTGTGTTGTGTTGTACAAAAAGTAACAGAACAAAAATAAAATATTAAAAAGTCACAGACTAAAAATTATAGTATAATAGTGAAAACATTATACCATAGTTGAATGAATTTTCTCCACTACTAGCACTTAGAATATACTATATCTATGCACTTAGAGAACACATATCGTCATATCTGCTGCTATGAAAAATAAAAAACCGGACAACGAGCATTTACAAAAAAAACTGTCGCTGTCAAGTGTCAACATATTTTCCGCCGAGTATTTTAGGTTATTTTAAAATAATATTAACTTATTCGGAAATAATATCAATTCTGACGGATTTGTAATTACTGGCGTAATGTAACAGTCCCTAAGTGGAATTCATGATACTACTAAAACCGAAGTTTTCAGCGAAACATTTTTTTGAATTGCGAAATTAAAATCGATTTTGTTAACGTTGAATCTGTTTAATAAAATACAGGTTGGTTTGAAGTGCATTTATTTCAATTTCCATAAAACTTTGAAGAAACACCACTGTAGGTAAACGTGTAGACAAGGTGTAGGACTTTGGCACGTAAAAAAGTGTTTGTTTGAGGTAAACGTGTAGACAAGGTGTAGGACTTTGGCACGTAAAAAAGTGTTTGTTTGAAAATTTCATCAAAATAAAATTTTGGAAAAGGAAAAAATACGTGTAGTCTCCTGTTTTCGTAAGTAATTTAATAATAATAAATACTCATTTTTACACAGGTAAAAGATTTCGAAACGTTGTCAACTTTATTGTAAAGTCCATTCGGTTAGATAGTGTCGCCCTTTCATCGCACCGCTTTTGCACGTGCCGCTTCTTGTCAAAGGATGCCGCCGCATAAACAAAGGATACCACGTGCGGCGTACACCCGCAAGTCAATTTGGATTTTGCCAGTTTACATAGAAATGCCGTTGTGAAAGGTTGTGTTTGTTACCGGTATTCCTGTCTCTGAACACAAGTGCTTGCGGGTGTACCGACACTATCTAAACGAATGGACTTTATGTTAGAAGTAGATTTTGTCTCTTTCGCACATTTTTAGATGACACGCAATTAAAAATGACTCTTACGGCTTGAGCATAAGGTACAATTTGGCAACATTGTGTTAATTTATAGTGATGTAGGGGTTTTTAACTTGTCGGCAATAGCTTAGTAATAGATACAGCATGTAGAAAATGTTAAAAACGAAAAAAAATCTCTTGTGACTAAACTACTGGATATTTTTCATTGCTATTTTACAGGCAGACTGGGAGCGTTACTAGATATACAAAATTTAATTAATTGTCGCATTGACCTCTCCACTTTATATGTGTGTTTGTTCGTATGTAATATTTTTTATTGCCTCATATCTTTCAAACGGCTGAACGGATTTCCATGATTAAGCCAGCAGGTGGCGTTATAAAAAAACCAACATGGCGGCTGTACGGTGCTATTATACGTAGTGGAAAAAAAAAATTTTTTTAGAATACTGCAATATGTCAAATTAAAGGGCTTATTATAAGGATTTCAAAAGGTACCTATATATCATGATTGTAATAAATAATAACTAAAAATAAATAAATAAAAAAAAATAAAAAAACCCGCCTGCATAAAAAGACAAGTCAACTGAAAAGATGGAAACAAGATTAAATATTAAAGGCAATATTATAGCATGCAGTCGGAGGCATATAACTCAAATCATTCATAATATCACTTTCTTTATACATGCCTCCGACTGCATGTTATAATGTTGCCTTTAATATTTAATCTTGTTTCCATCTTTTCAGTTGACTTGTCTTTTTATGCAGGCGGGTTTTTAATTGAGAGAGTTTTTACATAAGAAAAACAATTTTCTATTCATCTTTTACTACCACTTTTAAATTAGGTACTGGTAGTAAATGACCTTATAATCAAAGTTCAATCAGGCTTGTTATGTACACGTAAACGTTCTAGAATGCAATGTAACGCATTACGTTCGCGAATAGCGCATTTGCTATGTTGATGTTGCCATTTAGTGCAGTCTCATGAGCGTGACCTTGTACTAATTGGTGTGTTTATTTAGGGCTTTATTTATTTAGAAACTTTTTTTATTGTTTACCTTTTTCATATTTCGAAATATTGACACAAATTTGGCTTATCTTTGTGAGAAAGATTCGCGCCTAAGTACGACCAAAATCTCTTTTGGAGTACATTCAAATTATATTTCGTTTAATATCTATTTGTGTCTCAAAAACAATTTCTATTAATTAGTATGTTATTCTCTTGTTATTCCGTTCATCTGACAAGGCTGTGTAGATACTCAGGATCAATTTGGCACAAACAATGGGTAGACTCGGATAATGGGCAACTTATATTTTAGGGCAATACTTCCGTAAACTGGCTTATCAATTGTGAATCATCTTGAGTCGATGTTGTGGAATAAGCTATTTATTGAATTGACATGTACAATGTTTTGGACACATAAAGAAGTCATCGGTGCTAATAACATTGAAATAGATAATGTGACGAAAAGGAAACCCATAACGAACAAACATAATCACAACGTATCAACATTAAGTACTGATTCTCAAAGTGAAGATGAGACAGCTGATGAAATTTCATTTGAATCAATACACAGCACAACGAATAATGATAAAAGTTGCTCTAAAAATTGCAATCATCAGGTCAGAATTAGGGAATTGGAGAGGACAGTATCTAAACTAAGCGAAGATCTACAATCAGCGGACTTAGAAATTCAAAACCTATTAGCTGAAAATAAGCTTTTAAAGGAAAAATTGGATTTTGAAAATAATAAAAAAAACTGCTCAAAATCATCGTATACTACAGCTACTAGAGAGCAGTCATTCGAGGTAACTCTACCTTCGCCGTGTAAGGAACTGGATACTCAAAATACATCAACTCCGCAAAAACACCTAGAACCTCCCTCAGATAAAATCAACGTTGCAGACTGCCCATCCCACTCCGTCACCCTTCTTCCAACGAAGAGGAAAAATAGCAAAACTAAACCAACCATCTATATTTTTGGCGATCAACAAGCACGAGGTTTGTCAAGCAAGCTAACCCAAAACAGAAGCGGGAAGTGGAAGGACAGATACGACGTCATCGGAGTTGTCAAGACAAATGCGAGTAGTACTGAAATACTGAAAAGTTTAAGTTCACTATCAGATGATGTAGAGCCGGATGATGTGATTGTTCTGGCTATTGGCTCAAATGACAATAATCCATATAAATTGTTCACAGAGCTATGTAATACTCTATGTAAATTCAACGAAAATAATATCTTTGTTTTACCGATACGGTTTAATGGGACCTTAAATGTATCATCACTTAATAATCAATTGAAAATAATAGAGCGTAAATATTCTAATTGTAAAATTATTAACATTGACAAAATCAGATTATCGTCATATACTCATGCAATCTGTTTTAAACTTAACATAGAAATTGACTTTTTAAACTATAAGCGTGATTATCTTTCTAACATACATAAATTACATAATAAAACAAAATCCATGTATCAAAATGACAAAAACCCTGATAGTTTGAATCGTTTTTTTCGTTCCTGACACACACAAAAATGTACAATTCCTCCAGCCATTAATTGTTGACACAAGTAAACTTAGGATTTTTCACCAAAATATTGCTGGTATATATAGCAAGTTAGATCTATTAGAAATGACATTATTAGAATTTTATAACGATGACAAAGATCTGGATATCCTTTGTTTTAGTGAAACGTTTATTAAAGAAGGTATGGAGGAAAACGTTTCATTAAACAACTATAAGTTAGTTGCATCCTACTGCCGTAACGGTAGCAGAGGTGGTTCTTGTATATTTGTCAAAAAGGCCATGGAAACAAAGCTCCTTACTATGATGTCGAAATTAGCGTCAAAATCTTATTTTGAATGTTGTGGGGTTGAAGTGGTTGGTCTAAATCTTATAGTTGTAGTTATTTACAGAGTACCTAAGCAAACCACATCTCATACAGGTGTTTTTCTTCACAAACTAAACAAGCTTTTACAAGAATTGACGAGTAAATTTAAAGGGAAAAAAATTGTTATCTGTGGTGATTGGAATATAGATACTTTAAAAAAAAATTCAGTCTCACAAGAACTTTTAAGTTTATTAGAACAATTTGGCTTTGAAGTACATATAAAATCACCGACAAGGCTAAATTCATGTATTGATTTAATTGCAAGCAATCAAAAAAACATAGAATCCGAAGTCCACAATCTTATGTTATCTGATCACGACAAGGCACAAACAGTCACATTAAATATGAAAAAGACTAGAGCTTTCACTAATTGGTTTGAATATAAGAGAGATTATTGTGCCGAAAATCTGAATAAGTTTACTCAATGTATTTCTGCTCTTTCCTTCTCAGATGTCTTAAATAGTGACACTCTAGAAAGCGCGTTTGATCTTTTTTACGACACATTAACTTTGTTTTATTATCTATGTTTCCCTGTAATAAGGATAAAAAACTCAAATCGATCGTCTAAGGTAAAGTGGATGACTAAAGGTCTAAAAAAGTCATGCGTAACTAAACGTAAGCTCCACTCTAAATACGTAAAATCGAGTCTAAACAAAGATGTCAATAAACAGAACTTTAAAAGTTATAATCATATGTTTAAAAAATGTATGCAGACAGCTCAAAAAATTTGCAATAATAAGTACTTTTTAAAAAACGGAAAGAATCCTAAAGCAATATGGAATAGAATTTCAACTGCTATTCCTAAGTTAAAGTGTGACGATGATATTAAATCAATAAATTTTGATAATAAGACGATTACTGACCCTCAAGAAATAAGTGACATCTTTAATAATTATTTTATTAATCTCACTAATAAGCAGACTAATGTTAATGGTAGTCAAGATACTTCAAAGTCGAATACTATATCCTTCACTAATCCCAAAACAATTTACCTAAATCCCGTGGATGAAAATGAAATTATAAAAATTATAAAATCTCTTAAAAATACCAAATCCTGTGGATATGATGAAATCACTACTCAGGTCATAAAACACTGTGCTAATCTTTTAGCTCGTCCACTTGCTCACATAATTAATTTGTCATTCTCTGTTGCACAATATCCAGACCAATTAAAACTCTCTGTCATAAAGCCTCTTTATAAAAAAGGGGATACCCAAGATCCCAATAATTACAGACCGATAACTCTGGTCCAAATCCTAGCAAAAGTGTTAGAAAAGGCTATGTGTCTGCGTTTGAATGATTTTCTTTTGAAATCTAATATTCTGCATCCAAATCAATACGGTTTTCGCAAGGGAAGCTCTACAACTTTGGCATGTTTTGAATTGGTGAAGGTTGTGTCTGAGAGTATAAATGGAGGTAGACCAATATCATCTATTTTTCTCGACATGACTAAAGCTTTCGATTTTGTTAATCATGAAAAACTTTTACATAAACTGGAATGTTATGGTATACGAGGTAAAGCATATGAATGGCTAAAATCTTATTTAACAAATCGAAAGCAATGTACAGAAATAACTAAATTGACCTTGAAGGGAGGTATTATTGAAAAAGTAAAATATAAATCTCAATTTCAACTTAACAACTGTGGGGTTCCACAAGGTGGGATCCTTGCACCATTACTCTTCCTGATATATATAAACGACCTCCCTAATGCAACACCGCAAAAAACTATACTCTTTGCAGATGACACAACGGTTTTAATAAAATTTGACGATACAGATAATTTTGAAAGTACTATAAACAATACATTGAAACAAATAATTGATTGGTTAAAATTGAATGACTTACAAATTAATTTAAATAAAACAAAAACATTGACATTTCAATCATACAATTCTAATCAACAAATTATTAAAATTCATTATAATAATAATCAATTAGAACAAGTTGACAATATTATATTTTTGGGCATCAATATTGACAAACATTTGAATTGGAAGGAGCATGTGAACCAAATTTGTAAAAAGCTCAATCGTTTCGTCTTTGCCCTGAGAAGATTGAGACAGACAGTTTCTGTAGAAGCAGCGTTAGCAGCCTACTTTGGCTACGTTTCGTCCGTAATCTGCTACGGTCTTATTTTATGGGGAAATTCAGTTGAGGTTGATAGAGTCTTCAAAATACAAAAAAAGTGTCTACGTACTATTTGCAATGCATGGTATTTAGACAGTTGCTTGCCCTTATTTAAGGAACTCAACATACTCCCTCTTCCGTGTATGTATATAAAAGAGGTATGTTGTTTTGTCAAGCAACATCCAGAACATTTCCAATTATATGCTAATGTTTCTAGGCGACATGTCAGGGCTAACTATGTCCATAATTTCTATCAGCCACGGTGTCGGAAAGATATTTATAAAAGAAATGTTGTAAATATGTGCATACAAATCTTTAATAGGCTACCTGACAATATTAAAATATTGAATGGGAATATGTTTAAAAGAGACCTGACGAAATGGCTGAAGGAAAAATGTTTCTATAGTGTAAGAGAATACATGGATTTTGATAAATAATAATAAATTTGACATGTAAACAATATATATATATTTATTTAAAATTAAGTTGACATACGATTTGATTTTTAATTTTGATTTCAATTATGTAGGGATTAGACTATAACATGATTTTAAAATATTTGCACATCGACTGTTTATCGATTGAATATGTTGAACTGGACATAATTTAAGAACATTTTGTAACCATATTTTTGCAAATAAATAATTTACTTACTACTTACTTACTTACTTACTTACTATAGTCTGCCAGGTGTAATAAACAGTAATGTTTAAAAAAGTAAGTTACTGTTCATAAACTTTTCGTCAACTAAATGTTTATTGAACGTAGTGAGCAAAAAAGCCCAACCTATTGGTTGAGAATTCAAGAATTCTTTAGCAACTTCTTATTAATAGTGGTAATATTTCCTACTTTAGAAGATTAAAATAGAGCTGGCAAATCTATTCCATAGTATTGTGACGAAACAAGCCACGCCTTCTATTTGTTTACAATCATGCTATATAACTGAAACATATAAAATTGCGTGACGATGACGCATTATTATGAAACAAAATACATGCCTAAACTTATTATGATTGTTATTGAGTAAAATATACAGAGTTTACTACGTTTTAAGATAAGTTATGATTCAAACTAACCCAGTTTGAAAACAAAGATCTTATCAATATTGAAGTACAATTTATTTGCCAGCATGTCATTTTAATTTGATACTTATTGAAAGTAAACATTATTGATTTATCGGTGTTTAATATTAGCATGATTTAATATCTCAAATTAATACAAACGTTTGTTAAAGTAGTTTTTTTTCGAGAGATAATAACTTTTTGTCCTGTGTTTTCATAATATTGGGAAATGTTTACATCAGTGCATCAAATTTTGAGCAACAAGAATAGTATGATTTTTGTTATTAGGATTAAGATATCCATCTACATACCTATGTCTCGTTTGTTGAAGAATGCGTTTTCATTATAATATTCATGTTTCATATGACATTCTTAATTGGTCATGAAAACTAAACAATAATTAACGGAATATTTATGATCCGCCACATAGCCGTATTTAAGGGCCAAACTTTCTGTTTATCCAGATTCTAAATTTGGATCTCCATATACCAGTTTCCAGACTCCAGTAGATTGCCAAGAGGATGTCTCGTAAAATAGAACCACACCCAACAAACTGAGAGTTGACCATGCATATAATTTGCCGTAAACTTGCGTAGTTAACACTACAGTGATAATATAGGGTCATTTTGTATACTCTCTCTAAAGAACACTTGGCCAAATATGTAAGAATAAATCGACTATCCATACAAATCAAAGAAATCACTCAAGAAATCACTCACAAAGAAATCAATTTAGTATGGCATGACCAAAATTTTGTGGCAAAATGCGACACAAGTTTCTTAGAGAAAGTTGTTTAGTTTCGTAGACTGGACACATCCTTGAAATTCGGATATTAAGTTCGGAATGACCCGATATAGTAGACCTTATCACAAAGCATTACGGGTGGCGTGTGCAAAGTCCAACCACAGAGTAAAATTTTGGCACCAACACGAGGATATTTAAAGATTACGATGTAGACATGATCGTCTGTCAAGTCCTTTATCACTGTTTTATTGTCTGGCGCAGTTGGCAGTGGGGCTCCTAACACGGTATCAACAGTTCTGTTGACGAGTCGTGAAAGCGACCTTGTGTCTCCAAGGCCACAATTGTTGTTTGAAGGAAGATTGATTAATTGGTATATTAAAGTAGCTCGTGGATTTTTAAGATCGTCCACGTTCGTGAAGTTCGTCATCATATTGATACTTTCTCAAGATCATCTAAAAACCTACATTTGAGTAAAGTCTACACCGGCTATTCAGTGAGCCAATAGTCAATTCTTCTCCAGGGGCCGTACCGGCTAACGAATCGATTATCGATAAGTCTGCTGGGTTTCAAATTAAAACAGATAAATCGAGCCCCAATTGGGCCAAAATGGCAAACCCCAATTCATGATGTCACACGAACATCGATATCTTCCAAATTACGTCTACAGAAAGTACAAGACGAAATTCCTTACATTGATTTTTCTGTTTTAAGTTGAAACTCGACAGACTTTTCGATAATCGATTCGTTAGCCGGTACAGCCCCTGTACAGTATTCAAGACTCACTGACGCTCAATAATATATTGACGCTTAATAATGATATTGTTGAGCGGATCAGGGGATTCAGTATGTAAAATTTCATTATGATCGGTTCAGTATTAAGAGGTAAAGGCGTAACAAACAAACAAACGAACTTTCGCATTTATAATATTAGTGAGGATCATATTGACTAGCAGCATTTTGATCTCTTTTAACTTTTTCTATCTAGTGGACCTATGTCCCTAGTCAAATCATCCAATGCCTAGGATCCTGTAGAAGAAGTTAAAGCACAGAATACATAATAGTACGTTAAAGTCTATTTTTTCCGAGGTAGAGTTGAGTTACGTCTACTCAACTCAGGACTAGGATGCAAGGAATCAAGTGTCAATGCACCTAATTTCGCTCGGCTGAGTGGGCGCACGCAGAACTCTGTAATGTGACACTCCTGCGCAAGTGCGCACTGAATAACTTCCGCTTTCTGTATTCTTGACGGTACTTACAGCATTCTGTAGGATAGGAAATAGTTCTCCTTTATGTTATGTTTAAATAGCTGCAAGATGTTTCTTTTGCTGTAATGTATCCGTAAGAAAATACTAGAATTGCTTTAAGGAATCCTGAATTCCTGATCAATCGGCATTTTTTCTGTTTCTCATTATTTTGCCATTATGGACATTAACAGACTACAATGTATTTGTATACTTACTTAAGTATTATGCGGCTGGCTAAGTTGCGATCGATATAATTGACGAAAATACATCAACTTCTGTATTTTATTCATGTCAAGGTTATATTAATAAGCTGGTAGAAGCACCTTTTACTAGAGAATAAAGATTAAATAATATTTACCTTTTACTAAAATATGTTAACTAGAGGTGTGAACAAAGTGATCTGTCTGCCTTTTTTTCACAGCATTGCTTAAGCTTTGTTATTTATTTTTACGATCAGAAAAAGATAATCTTCAAAAATCGCCAAATCGCATTCGAATAACTAATGAATGGATGACTTTTTCTGTCGACTATGATTGCACTCAGCATTTTTGTGTAATAGGTATTTATTGACCAGCAGTCGCCTCGTTGAGGCTAGCACACGCATGTGTTTATTGTGTAATATTTGCCTTATAAATTATTAATGTATACAGGTAGTTTAGCGCCATTAATTTATTTTCTCATCTGGATGTTTAAATTAAATAATTACAACTGTCCACAGTGTTGGCACGTAATGAGATGTTTCTATCTCTGTGAATGCACACCTGCAAGCTTATGTTTCAGTAACTGTGCCATCCAATTCTTGAACAAAATTTTTTAAAAGTAGTGGTTACGACCAAAAATTTACAGGATTGTAAAGAATAGTACTAAAATCGACGTTATATTGTTTCACTCAACAAAATGTTTTAAAAAAATCTTTAAAAGTTCGGTCGTCATAATTATAGAGCTAATAAATATAATCATACGAATAGAATGAGAACAATTGCCGCCAAAATAAAGTAGGTTAACTTTTATGCGTAATAAGATAAACGGACATCAAATATTATTTATGATGACTCATTAATTTTCCTATGCGAAGCGCTCATGGCGGAACTTGACAGACTGATCGTACTCGATCACGTTTGTTAAGCAACGCTCGGTCCGGTCAGGTGTCGGATGGGTGACCGTTAAAGTGGCATTTCAACTGAGCGCTTCCGTGCTTCGGAGGGCACGTTAAACCGTCGGTCCCGGTTGTTGTCATCTGATAACAGTCGTTAAGCCAAGTTAGAGGCCTTACAGGCGGCTTGATAAACTCTAACACCAGAGGTGGCCACTAATCCTTATTCGAAAAGAAAGAAAGAATTTTCCTATCATATGAACAATTAATCGTCTTAAATTCATTAGCTTTTAACAGTTGGGGAAATTCCTACCAACTCTAAATATTATCACAATTCTATTTATAACTACAAATAATAAATAACAGAGGGGTCAGGAACTTGATAACAACAACGTTTTTGTAATTGATATCTATTGAATAACCATTTATAATAACAATTTGAACTCTACCTAGACCAATTTAGGTCTGTTTTACAATAATGTAGTAGTTAGCACGCTTAGAGTTAATAAAAGAGATGTTTACGGTGTAATGTTGATGCCTATAAAGATGTAGAGAATTCTTGAGTGTTTTGTAACGGTTCTATAAATAGACTACTTACCTATTTCTATTCACTTCCTAGAAATGAAGCCTTTTGAAATGTCATGAATACACATGGGCATGTCCTAGGCACACAATAAGAAAGTGTCGTAAACCTAAATACGCTTATTTATTCAGTAAAATAATTTTTGAACCTAAATACGCGATGCATTATTTTTCTTTTATCTTTTCTGGATGAAAGGTGATTCTGTCTATCCTTTTCTGTATCCCTGATAATGTGTAGGTAGGTAGATAGATGATCGGTTGAGTAGTTTAGACGTGAAGTCGTAACAAACTATTTCGCATTAAAATATTATTTTGTTAATTAAACTTTGACTATTGGCCGGTATACATTTTGATTAGTGTTTAGTGCGAGTGGCTCGTTTAGTGTTTAGCAAAAAACACGTTCGGACAGTCTCTGATTAGTGTTAAGTAATTGTTTTTTGCTAAACACTTAAACGAGCCACTCGCACTAATCACTAATCAAAATGTATACCGGCCATTAAGTATAGGTAGCAGAGTCAACTCTAATATCACAAAATATGGCAGGTATTCCACTCCAAATCTCCAATCTAAATTGAAGGTCTCATACGAAATTATGAGGTCACATAACAATGTCAATCAATTTCTTAAATTATATTTAATATTTATTTCATAAATAGTGACAACTAAAAAATACCTTGTAAATAAATGCATGTCAGTAATGAAGTGAACTAAACATTGTTTTACACAAACAACTTATTGAACGCAGTCGTAAAATATCGCAATTGAAACTAGGCTATCAGAAAGTACGTGCATTCGAATAGGTGCACGTGAGACTGCAACGCTATGCAACAGTTTGATAAGGAAATAAACGAATCTCTCTTGATAAGGAATCTGTCTTTTGATGTGTTCACGTCACGCTTCGTCGTTCTCATCCGATACCAGATAAAGGAGATGTCATGAGGTCACGTAACGAACAGAGTCCAAAACTATATTTACCGACATTTTGATAAAAAAGTTACTTTATCAACGCTGTAACGATAATATTAACTGTAAAAAAAGCAACCTAATAAAAATATGTTAAAAAGAAGACGAAACAAAGGCTTTTTACACGACTGCCCAAGAAGCAGTGTAAATGTGTTCAGGGTTCATGTATGTTTGTGGGTATGTAAGTTTCTTTATTTCACCACTTCTAAATGGCTCAACGGATTTGGATGTATCGTTAGAATACTTACATCATCCCGAGTGACACTGGCTATATTTTCATGTTCTGAACTTATTTCATTACTTCAAATAGATACTTTTCAATAAATTTGAGCTTTAAACAAATGTTCCCATACATAGTGAATTCCCAAGTCTTTCGTGACCACAGTTCGTGTTTCAACTAGACAAGTTTCTATCCATTCTCTGCAAGTTAGTATGAGATAGTATCATTGACTTGTGCAAGCTGTGTCGGTTCCCAGGCGCTTTCGTCACAGCCAGACATGTTCCTAACACCTGCAGGCTAGCATGTAAATGTATAATACACGCAGATAAATGACTGTGAGAAAGTTAATAAGTAAGAGATGCATAATGTGAAACGATTGCAAGGATGAGTAATGAAGTAAGACTAGAGCTAGGCAATGATAAATAGTTCGACATGCTTAACACATTTTGGAAGATGGGAATCACAGATTATGACAATTATTTATCGACAGCGACAGCTATAAAAAAGTTATTTGATTTTCACTATTGTGATTCACGTCGCTTACGCTTTGTTACATGGCAGACTCTACAATTAATAAAGAACAAATATTTTTTTAACGTTCCATAGTACAGTTTCTAATTGTGCTGTTATTTGATTCTAAGCTAAACAGACCCATGCTAGTTAGTTACCTACATATCTTCAAGTATAAGCTATAGTGCTCTATATCGCTCGTTAAAACCAGTCATAAAGACTCAATTAAGCAACACATAGTTAATTACACTGTAATTCGTTATAGTCATCGTCTTTTTTCCGGTAGTTTCCCGAAAATTACGAATGAAGATATGTAATTACTTTTGCCAGAAATAAATAAATGGGACATAAACAAATATGCCACAGTCAATTTCGGCAAAAAACACTAAGTATAATCACTGAAATTATGAGGTAGGTAGAATGGGCGTAGTACGTACATTTATCTCAATGATAATAATGAAGTAAAATTATAAAATACAAAACCTAAAAATTCGTACAGTGCTAGAAGACGTAGGCATTTCAAATTATAGGGCATTTTTTTTTGGTTAATTTTTTTTCCTTTTTATTTTTCTTAAATTAAACCTATTTATTTTAGTTAGCCATCTAACCGAAATCGCAACTACTTTAAAACTTGCTTAAATTGAATTTATCACATTAAAGTTTTGTGTTTCTCTAATTTAAGACCTCAATAACCAAGAAATTGATGTTTATAATAATAACAATGACATCTAGGCAATCGAAACGAGTTGAGAGAAGAAAATATATTAAATTATATATTTTTATATATTTCGAGTAATTCATCTAATTCAAAATTCTTGTTAACGGTCCGATATTTTGGCAAACATTTGAGCTATTTTCTATATTTAAAGTAACTCATATTACTCAAAATTCTTGTTAACGGTCGGATATTTTTGCAAACATTTGAGCTTTTTTATATATTTCGAGTAACTCATCTAACTCAAAATTCTTGTTAACGGTCCGATATTTTGGCAAACATTTGAGCTGCAATATATTGTTTTAAATTTCCATGGTTATTGACGTTAATAGAATAAACTATGTCGGGATTTAAATCCCGACAGTTTATTCTATTTGAGCTGCAGTGTTGGCGGTTCGGGTGTATGAATGATATGACTGACTGCGATCATAACTGATTTATTATAAAGGGTTTTAGTTTATACATGAGGAGAGATGCATGTGTGTAATATGTATGTAAGCACACACACTACACCTCCCCCCTAAGAAAAAAAAATTAACGAAGGGTTACATTTTTTTAAACTTATGACTTACTTATCAAATCTAAACGAAACAGAATCTAAAACATTGCTTCTATTCCAAGCTTTTTGAACTAAAAAAAATATAATTCCTTTTTAAACTAATGAATTTTGAATCTCATCATCTAATGAATTATGAAAGAAAGAAAAGAACATTTTTGTTATACAATATACTTACTAAGCTCTAATTATTTAAAAATTAATACCTACCACTCACTGGTACTTAATCTTTACATTAAAAACCAAATAGACGGATAGTTTCTAGGACGCTTCCGAAATATTCGTTTAGTATGAAAATTTTTGCGGATTTCCAATTTTGGTGGAGTTGATCAA
Organism: Agriphila tristella; assembly: GCA_928269145.1. Lineage (NCBI taxonomy): Eukaryota > Metazoa > Arthropoda > Insecta > Lepidoptera > Crambidae > Agriphila > Agriphila tristella. The sequence continues at coordinate 54,432,276 of OV743431.1, read as the reverse complement.
TTTTGGTGTCAGATTTTCAAATTTTGGTGGCGTATGACAATTTTGGTGGGTGATCAATTACGGTGTTTCAAATATTTCAAAACATATTATAATTATTTTAACGTCACTGACTTCTTTTATTTTCCTATCATCTAAAAATTTGGTAAAAAAGTTGAGCAAAAAAGTAAGGCAGTCAGCTAAGTCAGGGTAATGGCAATAACTTGTGCCCATTTTTGAGACAAACTACACATCTGTAACTAAAAAAAATCGGAACAATTTAAGTTAAGATTTTCCTGTCTGAACTTGTTTGGACCATTAGATATGGACCCCTTTTTGTCACGAGCAAGGTCAATTAAACCGTCATGCATGCTTGGAATGCTAAAATGTTTGTTGCGAGATAAAGTGAAACGATATAATACAGTAGTTATATAGTTATTAACCTTTAACTGATACAATTACTTAATGTTAATATCTCAAGAGACGACCTTGTGTAATGTCGTTGGTAATTGAAAGCGAGTAAGAATGCTACCGCGAGAGACACGTGTTATTAAGAAATACGTAACACCATCTTAAAATTGGTGATTCAAGTCAAGATTGACCAAACGGGCACAATTTATGTAGGGAGTTTTATGAATATAAATGTGAGACAAAGTCTTTTAAAACGGAATTTCTGGCGACAGTTAAATTACAACGCCTATATATAAAACTATTGTAATTCTGATTGATAATTCCATAAAGAAATTGATTAGCAAAGTGGTTTTGGAAAAAGTATTCCCAATAAAAAAATGAAAAATAATTAACAAGAATGACTTAAGCGTTCCTATTAAGAATGCTCTTCACACATACCCATTTGCTGGGTGTGTCTGTGTCTTACATGACATTACTGGAATGACTCGGACACCATTTATAGATCATGAATAGCATCTAAACTAAGCTTGCTGTACGCCTATCCTTGTAAGGACTGCTTGTGGAACATAAATAACTTTATCTGAGCTCTTTAGGTGAAGAAAATAACAACTGTCGTGACCTAACTCTTTGGATTGTAGAGATGCATAATCCATAACATTGATTTCATGCTTATCTCGAAGAAAAGATTTTCTATCATTTTTTCATATCTATAGAATAGAAACTGTGTTAGCCAGAGACAAAGTAGCTTGAAGGTGGCTAGAATGTACCTATACATACAAGATGGAATTCAAAAAGTGTAAGGACAAAAATACTTTTGGCAAAGTAGAAAGTTTCTAATCCTAAATAAATTAAGGTTTAATCCGAGAGAACCGTAAAAATGCCGTAAAGCAATCTTTGACTTGGCTCAAGTTTATACACGTTGTCTCCACCAATTAAAGTGCTTTATTTAGAATTGATATCGGAAAGAGACATCGAATTGTTGCTTATAGATAAAACTGACTAATGCAACGAAACGCTCATAAGACCGATTTTATTAGCGTAGTATATGCTTCCTTCCCTTTAGGACCATCTGACCACCAAATCCCACCACCAGTGGTTGGTTGGCACTCCAATTTCTCAACTGACTACCAGTGGCCAAATAACACAATGTTACTCCCATTTCACCCACCAGTGGTGAAAATTATCCCATTTCAGCACTGGTGAATTTTATTGGGTATAAAAAACAGATACAATATCACATCTTTTTAATGTGTTACTTCTATATAAATACGAAAACACAACTAAATATTGAGAACTATTTTTCATCAGGTCACGTTCACGGGTAACATAACTGCTGCTCAGTGCTCACATGTTTAAAACAACCTTACGATCAATGTGTTTTATGAATTTTGAAAGAAAAACTGTCATTCGTTTCCACTTATCTTTTATATCTCTATTTTGCTGTTCTATCTAAGTTTACCGTTTACCCAAGAGTTTTTGGTCCCAGTAAATATTCATATCAAATTTTCAAAATCATTGTGTTCATGTTTGTTTTAAGTAAATAAATTCTCATAGTTAACCTTTTAACCTGAAAATTAATTTGAAGACATGAACAAATAGGCCAATAAAATTAAAATATTTTGAGGAATTAATTCGTCAAAACTTATTTATTTAATCTAATTAAAATCGATTTCTAGAAATCAAATTCTCAACTATGTGAAGAAAAAATATGTTTGTAGTATTTGTTTTCTTTTCACGGCAAAAACTCTTCCTTTGCGTATCAGAAAATAACTCTAGGAGCTACTCTGATGTAATGTAACTTTTAAAAATTATAAATGTAATGTAATTTTTACTGACGTGATCGTCGAAACGTAGACGCCCCGTTATGTTATGAAGGACTTTTGTTGGGGTCTCCCAAAGTATTTTCATTAGGAATTTTCTAGTGTTTTGTTTGTTAAAGTATTTTTGTTTAGCTGCATTCTGGCGCCATTAGCCACGTGTCTTTGTGGCGTACTGCCAGGGAAAATACTGGGACCTATTCTATGTCCACCATATTAATGTACTTTTTGTATGTATAAAAAGTGTTTAGTTCTTTACAAATATCTTTATTTATCGCAAAAAAACTCGGAAGTCGATTGAATATTACGATTAAATATGTTTGTTACTTTCATCATCAACATTTAGACCATCTTCATACTGACCTACCTTACTTTAATCAATAAGATTATCAATTATGTCTGTTATTTTAATGAATTTTACTTACACCCCAAAAGGCACACCTATACCTACCTACTTATACCTACCTATCACTTGCCCCATCACAACTGAAAGAAAGTGAACCAGCATAATCCTTACAACTGTTACGCAGATGCGTAATGTGTATTCCAAAAATAGAGGCTGATAAACAAAAAAAAACATTGTTGATGACTTTAAAAAGTAAAAACTAAAGAAAATCTGGCACTGTTTCAAATTTGAACACGCGTTGACAATATTTACATGCATATTGCACGCACTCCTGCGCGTAGACACGCACGTACGCCTCACTACGTGCTAAGATGCGACATTATGAACCCTACCGTCTGATAATAAAGATTAAATACTTAGAGATATTTAATTTAAAAATATATTCTTTTTATTAGAGTTTGCTATTGACAAGCTCGAGTTTTGGTTTTATTGCACTGCTTAGAACAAATGCAAAAAATAAACATCAATTACAACTTTATCACACGCTTTCAATAGCTATTATTACCTCTTTCCTTATTTTATCAATGTTAACACGTGCTCAAATGCCAAACAACATGAAAACCAATAAATATTTACTATTCCTTTACTATATGTTTTCCGCTTACATCCGATGGAATCTACATGGAACGTAGGTATTTGTATCTTAATATTAAAAAATACATTTTTCGCGTCAAATCAGTAACTTATATTAAAGAGATTTATAAAACAACCTAACCGATCTTGATTTTTCTCGAATTTTCGATATTCCTAAAGACTTTTTACTCGTAATAACACACGCTAGTTTTCCAAGCCATTGGAGCGTGCCCTTTCAAGCTTTATCGAAATCGAACAGTTCTGCTATTATACTTGATTTATACGCCATACTTTATTTATATTTGACACTTAAATTTTTTCACTTATTTATTTTAATAACAGTGAGGTAGTTACATGGATATTCTTGTTTTAAAGTAAGTATAAAATTAGTATTATTAACTAGTTGTATTTTATCTGTTGCAAATTATGTTTGCATTTGTATACTTGCCATTTTTAATCCTTTAGTTGCAGTATTTCGGTTGTTAGTCCGGTTAACCGAACTAATGAAACCTTTTAGTTGCATTCGTTCGGTGATTTAAATCAACCGAACTAATGCACCAAAAAGTTGCATTAGTTCGGTTGATTTCAATCGACCGACTGAACTATTGCAGGTTGCTACTATTACCTAAGTGTAGCACTACTCAAATGTTTTTTTTTTGTTTGATTAAAAAAGAATGAATATTGCGGAAGAAAACTTTCTCCATATTTATGAGATCCTGGTACTTTGGTGACGTATTACAAAGGAAGAAAAAAAGTTATTGAAAATTGTAAAATAAAATAAATCAAAATATAAAACATACAACCGAATTAATAACCTTGTCCTTTTAATTTGTTGAAGTCGGTTAAAAATAATGGTTCCATGGGTAATGATTTCTATTACTACAAAATTGTATTAGTTAGGTTAACCCGGACTAACAACCGAACTATTAACAGTTTTAATAGTTGCAACAGTTCGGTGATTTAAATCAACCGAACTGATGCAACTAAAAAGTTGCATTAGTTCGGTTAACCGGACTAACAGCCGAACTACTGCAACTAAAGGTTTTTTAATTGCCGCTACCCGATGCAGTGGCGTGCACAGAGATTTTAGTCAGGGTAGGCACAGATAAGAACCATACCAATTTTATCACTGTTTCGGTATCTACCAACCTATACTGAACGAAATCCAAACATTTTTATCATCTTGATTGGAAAACAAAATGCATAGAAAACAATACAATTGGTTTGTGTGTACGTACACAAGCAGTTACCCAGTTATAATTAATTATAATAAAACTTTTTATAAAAAAAGAACGAGGGGCATTCATAACCTACCTACTATTTTTTTTTAAACCCAACCCAACGCATCTTCTTTTTGCAATCAATTTAATTCAACTTTATCCTCAAAAGATAACCCCGATAAAGCGGCAATTTTTAATTTATTTAAACAAACTTTACCAGCATAGGTCTCACATGTAAATTATTGAATTTTTCACAGTAAATTAACGAAATAATTACACTTAAAATAGTCATTTACTTGCGCCAAGAAAAACAATCAAAACAAAGCAAAACTAACTGCAACTGCAAGGGCAAACTAAAAAACGCTACTCTCTGCAATGCAATCATGACGCGGTCGGGTTGCAAATAAGCAGTGCCTCCAAAACATAAACACGCGCATACATTTTCACGCACACAGTTACACTTTTGATGTGTACTACACGAGATTCGTTCTATGAAAAAGAAGCAGCCCGTAGTACTGCTTATGGACACGCGGTAAAAAATTGGCGCCTCTGTCGCCCGGCCGATCGTTGGTCCTTGTGATTTTTGGTTAAATTGAAGTTAGTTTCAAAAACCACAGATAGATGGCGCTTAAACTAATACACACTGTGCACGATGATGGGTCATAACTTTTTAATTACAAGTAGTTTACAAATAATAGGATAGGGAATTAGGGTCATATATTTATGGGACTACAGGGTATGCAGTGCTTATTTGCATGTATGGAGTGCACGCCACTGACCCGATGTTGTGTAGTTAATTTATTATGTGTGTCACAAAATATACTGATATTTTGTGGTGCGCATATGCATATTTTTGCGGGCGGGCGGGCGGTACATCTTGCACACTGACCTCCGTTAAACAAGTACGCTGGACAGGCGAACATCACCAATCGTTTGATCCGATTTAAAAATCGCCATATTGGCGCTGAGAGCAGTAGATTCTACTATGGCATATCACTAAGTTCCAAGTTCACTCACTACTGCCATAGTAGAATCTATTGTTCTCAGCGCCAATACGGCAATTTTCAAATCGGCACAAAAAAAATCTGTAATTTCATGACAATAACCTGTCCAGCGTACTTGTTTAGGTCAGTGATCTTGCATATATTGTGTTTGCGGAAGTAAGTTACATATGTATATTCCTTTTTGCTGCAAATGCAGAGTTGAATTCTACATTGACTAAAAGTCTCGTTATCAGCCTTAGCGAATGATTAATATTTTTGCCCCATCTCCTTCTGTATGATTTAACCAAATAGCATAATAAATGCAGCAGCACGAGTGCACCGGCACTGTGTTTAAAATAAAGCTAGGAGCGTCACCAACGAGGAAATATTCAATTACGATCCAAAGGAAGTGTGTCTGACTGTCGCACCGTTTACTCACGGCACGAGCCCTTTACTTCCTGACTGCAGCGCTTAAAGTTTCAACGACATTTTTAACGATAAAGAAATTTCCTTGACCGGTTATAACAGGGATTTTCGTCAAGGAACTTGCATTTACATATTTCGTTGAGTTACATCGGGAGTATATTGGAAAGCTACAATTACAACGTGTTATTGAATTAACGCAAAATGAGAAAACCGTTTCTTCGGACCATCAAACTTAACTGAAACGTTTTTCTCATTTTGCGTTAATTCATTAACACGTTGTACCTATATCATTGGGACTAGGAAATGTATAATGTGCTATGAATAACTGTGGATTAAAATCCTATCTTGATACTGTAAGTAAGTTTTATTAGTAACGAATATGAACCTATAATAAAATTGTTAAAATTGACAGAAAATGATTCTGAAAAACCAAATTGTACTAATTTGACCAAATTACTAGCACACGGAATTGTATACTATTCACAATATCGTCGGACAGCAATTGAATCGTAGGATTTAATTTACACGTTTTACACGTAAAACATTGAATGAATTCCAAAATACAGCTGTGTACGTTGCGGCTTCAGGAAGGAAGCACTATTTATAGTTCTTCCTTCCTGAAGCCGTACGAGCCTCGACGATAATTATTGCATTTCATGCGACGAACAAACGACCGTTGTGTGGGTCAGTTATGAAATCTGAAATGTAGGGAAGTGGTGGAATGGCGAATTGCAAAGTTGTACTCATGCTTTGTTCAATTTGCATCGCTACTCATCTGCATGCAACAATAAGAACACTTTACTTTAAATTATACTTACAACGCTTACATCTTATTTTTAAAGAATCACTGTAAGGTAATATTGAAAGTGAATTAAAAACAGTAGGTACTGACTTGGAAACTTTTGAAATAATCATAATGTTTACAATGCCAAGGACACTTTGTGAAACAAAACACGTAGGTATTCATAACGCCCACGTTTCGAATAATCAGTCAAAACAATGTTCAAAACAGCACATTTTAAGTCTTCTGGAATTGACATACCATACAATTTGATGTGTTTTACGCTCTCAGTATTACAAAACTAACAAATATAATTTTTTAACCTAGATAAGTAATTTATTTAGATCTAATAAAAAAAAATTCATCTCTTTAGGTGGGTGCGATAGTGGGAGTCTTAAATTAGGACGACTGCAATATCAGTTTATCACTCGACAGAATAATGTGCCATACTATTTTCTCTTTTACTAAGATCAACGAGACCAAAATATGTCACGGCCAATTTTATAGTCATCCTCGTTATTCAACACTTTCTTTTGTTTTTCACGCACATGTTATTTGCACTAATCAGCCTTGGCACAACTGCTTCATACCAAAAATTGGCAACGTTTTCTCTTAAATTACTTAAAGTATTAACACTATATTATAGTATTTATCTACAGTAATTTTAATTATTCGTGACCTCTATATTTTTAAATTTACTTTCTATACCAAATATAAGTGGCACAATCCACGGTGTAGTAATGAAATTTTGAAAAATTGGTCAAGAGCAAACGTTCATCCTAGAAAGCGTTTCTTTGATGTCGGCTACAAATATCCAGCCATTTATATTTTCATCATCCGACATGTTACTCTGATAGAAGTATAATCTGGTGTTTACAAATACTTTGATGTCATCTAAATATGAGACAGAAAGTTTTCCTATCTAATTCCAAACGATTGTGGTCGAATCGATTAGTTAGTACGTTGAGTCTATTTTAAATTCAATATAGAAAAAATAACTTTTTCATGTTGTCTTTGATTAGTATAGTTATTATGGATGTGATTTGGTTCTGGTTTCTAATTTGTGAGATATGTTTTATTTTATCAAAGCGTGTTCCAACTTTATCACCATAAGTTTACTCGCTTGTGAATGTGAACTTTTATTCGATAAATCGCACCTTTATTAACCACCGATTATAAACATATAATAACGAAACAGATAAGTTGCATTCTAGTGATAAACAGTCATCTTAACTACCCACACCTCTTTACAATAAGTGTATTTATACAGAATGCAATACGGTGCGTCTGCGCAGATCTATATTTAGCTTTATCCGGTCTCGAGCGCAGTGCATGCATTGCATACCGCTCGCCAGACAATTACGAGTGCGATTATTGCGATTGCGAATGAAAATAACAACTATTATAGCGCTAATTGTATGTTTCACCGTTTCGCTTATGTAGTTATCAATTTTGTTAAACATTATGATAGGTTCATAATGGATTATAAGTTTTAAGTCAACATTATTGGTTGGTAGGTACACCATTACAGGCAGATATAGGTATTATTGCAAAGTTACGCATCCACTTAATATCGTTATGATATTATGATATTATTAGATTTACCTATTAAAGATATTTATACGAACTTGGCTTTCTTAACAGGTGTCTTTGCTCGAGATTATATTTTTTCTAATGTAGAGACAAAATCGGTCAAAATATTATTTTTGGCACGCCTTCCAATACAGAAAATCCGACGTAGTTTTTGCTTTGCGATAGGTAATGCAAATAAAGAATACATCAATCGCATGAGCATATTCAAATATCATAATATAACCTGTGGAATCTGTATTAAGTTCCGTTTTTGAGAGCATCTTCCTCACGGACACCACACCGGCTTTATGTAATTTGTCAAATAAAAAGATTTTTTTTTGCTATTAAGACTGATAAGTAAACACTCCTAAACTTAAATAATATCAACGTTTTCTTGATTGTAAATCAAATATGTAAGAGTTACTTTTTATAAATAATAAGACTCAATTAACTTCAACTAAGTATTTACTTTAACACACAATATTAACACAACTTTATACTCGAGAATAACACATTGAATAGGTAATACATTGAACAGGGCACCGGAGCACGCACGGCATGCTACGACGGTTCTAGTCCAACTGCTTCTCAGTTCTCACACAAAAACGTCTATCCCACAAAACAACTCTCCCAGTTCCACAAAGCGAATTCAAGTTACAACACTCAGCTAAATTCAAAGAAGTAATATCAGAACCAACACACGGGACGTAATTACGTTAATATAAACAAAATGTACAGAGCGGCTCATTGAAACGCTACGCGGCGGCATGGTCACTTATCAAAAGTTCTATGTAAACACATTCCAAACGCCCGGCACATGACAGGCTCGGCGTTGTTTCTTGACTCGCGGCCGGTACGATTCTTTCGTTGCCAACACGGCCATGCTGCAGTGTGCCTGCCCCAGGCACTTCCAGCGGACGCTCCAAACCCTTATTGATGGTTTTCAATCTGTGACATAAAAAACACTTCTATTTATGAAATGGTAATGTTTATAACGTACTCTAAGCGCCTCGGCCCATCATGATGTTGAGAAATGCTAACAGACAGTTAAGACAGTTATGACCTTCAGTGCATTATTGCAGTCCCTTTGGTCCTAGGCGACTTTTGCACATAAAGTCTGAAGGACTCAACTGTCACATATTCCTCTGGTGCTTTAGGCAATCCCTTTGGTCCTAGGTGATTCCTGCAACCAGAAGAATAGACTACCGTTAGAATCCTCCCATCATGATGATTTAGATGTTTGAGAAATAGTAATAGGCAGTTAAGACAGTTGTGACCTTCAGTGCATTATTGCAGTCCCTTTGGTCCTAGGCGACTTTTGCACATAAAGTCTGAAAGACTCAACTGTCACATATTTCTCTGGTGCTTTAGGCAATCCCTTTGGTCCTAGGCGATTCCTGCAGCCAGAAGAATAGACTACTATTAGAATCCTCCTATCATGATGTTCCAGATGTTTAATAAATACAAGAGTGTTGTGGCCCTCAGTACATTATAGCAGTCCCTTTAGTCTTAGGCGACTTTTGCACATAAAGTCTAAAGGACTCAACTGTATATTTCTCTGGTGCTTTAGGCAATCCCTTTAGTCTTAGGCGATTCCTGCAACCATAAAAATTTATTGTCATCAGAGCAAAACAAAGTCGTTTACTCTTAGGGTACGTCTCTCTACACCTATACGACTCGAAATCTTATCATTTACTACATAAAACATCCAGAACATCAAGATATTTGATTATCATATTACGCAAAACAAATGAAATAAAGAAAGTAATCAAATATTACAAATTCGCCTCTTAATATCATTCTATGGTTTTACCTTGCCAACACGTACGTTTCCTTATTTCAAATACTGTATGTCGTGTAGGTTCCAATCATTGATATTAATCCAAGGTTTCATATTTTCGGCAACGGTCTGCCCCGTATACTTTTTTGTGCTCCTTTCGCTACCTCTTAGATCCATAACTTCGTATCGATCATGACCCAATACTTTCTTTATTTGAAAGGGGCCCTTAAAAATCGGCAGTAGCTTCCGGCTTTGTCCATCGTTACTTTGACTTTGAATCTTCACAAGAACTAGATCACCCTCCCGGTACTTTTTAGCCTTAGCATGTGTCTTGTCAAATCTTTGCTTTTGTGATTCAGAATCCGTTTTAATATTCTCGTCTACCTTTACTCGCAGTTGAGTAACATCAACAGCCTCATCAGGTTCCGGCGCAACTAAATCGCTATCTGTCTTCAGTCTGTATCCAAGTAACACCTCGCTAGGTACAGCTTTGATTGTTTTGTGAAATGTGCTATTAAGTGCTTGTTGTAGAGGTTTAATACATTGATCCCATCGATTTTCAGTCACGTTCGCTCCCATGGTTCTCATTGATTCTAGAATTGTTTTATTAAATCTCTCAACCTGACCATTAGACCTAGGCATTCCCGTCGTGATCGTATGAAGCCTAATATTCTTGTTCGAGCAATATTCCTTGAATGTGTGAGAAGTGAATGCAGACCCTGCGTCTGCAATAATCCTTCGAGGATTACCAAAAATCTTTGAAATGTTGTCCATTTCATTTATTACCCCGTTACTGTCTGCCTTTTTCACCGCAGAAATAAAAACAAATTTAGTGAAAGAATCCACCACTACTAATATATATTTGTTCTTTTTAATAGTTTTAACAAATGGACCCAGGTGATCTACGTGTAACGTGTGGAATGGCTGCGCATATTTTGGTAGAGGGTACAACTCACCTTCCTTGGCTCCACCTTTATTTTTGTAATAAACGCAGTTTAGACAATTTTTAATGTATTTTACCACAATCCGTCGCATTTTAGGAAACCAATAAAGGTGCGAGATCCTCTCTACTGTTTTGTCTAACGCAAAGTGCCCAAGGTCGTCGTGGTTACATTTGATTACTTGCCATATGCAATTCTTTGGCACTACCCAGCGACGTCCTTGAGGTGTCCTGCGATATACCTTGTTACCTAAAAGTTCGTATTTATTAAATATATCTTTATGACTGCTAATATCCTGATTCTAAAATGTTTTTTATTTTAATTAATTTTTCATCCTGCTCTTGAATAGAATTAAGCCAATCGGCCTCAGTTATGGTAAGAACTATCTCAGCTTCAGATTTTTCACCCGATTGGACTGGATTACGACTGAGTGCGTCGACATGCTGCATTCGCTTGCCTTCTCTATGTATGATATCAAAAGAGAATTCTTGAGTTGACAGTACCCATCTAGCAATTCGAGGGATAATCTCTTTTTTTGTCATAGCAAACCTAACCGCGTTACAATCAGTAACAATTTTGAACATGTTGCCTAATAAATAAAGTCTGAACTTTTGTAATGACGCGACGATAGCTAACAACTCCAACTCAAACGAGTGGAACTTCTTTTCATCCTCGGTTGTTTGGCGACTGTAATAATGAATTGGTTTCTCGCCTTCTACAGTTATCTGCATTAAAATACCAGCGATACCATCTCTACTAGCATCTGTATAAAGTATACATTCTTTGTTAGGATCGTAAATTGACAAAATACTATCGGAAGACAACTTGTTTTTTAAAGAATGGAAAACTTTTTCATGATCGTCGTTCCACGTCCATGGTGTGTCTTTTTTTAGTAATTGAGTGAGTGGGCTCGTTAACATTGCACAGTTCTTAATAAATTTTCTAAAGTAGCTGATGAGCCCAAGGAATAGTCGTAATTGATGCACAGTTTTCGGGACGGGAAAATCATTCACTGCCTTTACCTTTGCTTCACTGGGCATGACACAACCTTCCATAATATGATATCCAAGGAACTCCAAGTCTGTTTTCAGAAAATGACATTTTTTTAAATTTATTGTCAGACCATTGTCGAGGAAAATCTGTAAAATCTGTCCAAGAAGATGCAGATTTTCCTCGATTGTTTCGCTAATCAGTAAAACGTCATCTAAATAAAGAATTACTTTACCAAAACGATGATTTCCGATGACCTTGTTCATCATTTTTTGAAAACACGAAGGGGCATTCGCCAAACCGAATGGTAATCTCAAAAATTCATAATGTCCATCTTCAGTAATGAATGCAGTCTTATGAATTGAGTTGTCATTCATTTTTATTTGATAGTACCCATTTTTTAAATCTAAGCTCGTGAAGTACTTGCACCCATGTAACCTGTCAATAAGATCCTCGATTCGTGGCATAGGATATTTGTCCTTAATTGTTATTTTATTTAAGGCCCTGTAATCAATACACAGTCGCTTCTCTCCGTTTTTCTTATTGACAAGTAACGCTGGGCTAGCATAAGCTGAATGACTCTCACGTATTATCCCGTTTTCCAAGAGCTCCTCAACCATGTCACGAATTATTTGCCTATCTGATTGAGACGCCCTGTACGGTCTACAGTAAACAGGTTTTGTTTCAAGTAAGTCTATCACCATGTCATGGTTATTGACTTTACCGAGTTCCTTTATATTATACGCAATACATTGTCTATATTTCAAAAACAATGCCGCTAATTCAACTCGGTGGGAATCTGTGTCAAACTCTAAATTAATTTCACGAACTTCCTGACAAAAATCCCGAAAATGTTGAACATAATCAAAGGTAAGTGTATTTCCTACACGAGTATACATGAGGTCCTTCCGTTCAGTTACGTTGCGTCCAATTAAAATCTCACAACCCGATAAGTCATCTAAAATATACATTTCAACGTTTTCGATCACTACCGAATCTATTTTGATTTTTGTTTTAACCGTTTCTGTTACGATTTTGACGTTGTTACTTGAAAATCCCTGTAGTGTGATTGGAGTTTCTAATAATATGATTGGTAGTGAGTATTCCCTAACTAATCGTTCCGTGATAAGGGAACAACTACTTCCTGTGTCGATAAAGGCTTCATGCACATATTGATTAATGCAAATCTTTTTATTAAATTTATCAACTGAACTCGACTCTCTAACACATTTAGTTTCCTGTTTATCTACGTTTTTATTTTGTTCAGCTGTCAATTTTCTTTTTTGAAAACACATACTTTCAGTGTGCCCTCGCTTTCCACAAAACTCGCACTTCAAAGTACATTGTACTCTTTTGTGATTACCTCCGCACAAAAAACATTCGATGGGATTACGGCCTGAAAACTGGCCGCTGGGTTTGTGAGAAGGTGTAACCGTTTTTGATTGACTTGAAATTGTGGTCGACGACTGTATAGTTGATGGTTGCATCGATGATGGTAAGCTCTTGTAACTTGTATCTATATCACGTGATACATGCTGACCAGTAAAACTAGATTTGATTATCTTCGATACGGGTGGCTTATAAATACGACCATGTAAAAATGCAGCTAAACCATCACATGTTGGGAAATTACTAGCTTCGACTGATGCACTGATGTTATCATCACCGATATTTCCTAAAATAATTGAAATCAAATCATGTTCCGTAAAATTAAGGTGTAAGGAATCTATTTTGGATTTTTGCTCGAAAAAGAATGCATATAATGATTGACTATTATCTGGTTTCTTATTGATTATTTCTTTGAGTGATTCGAACATGTTACGTTTTACCCGAAAACTTGATAATATTTTCTCTTTCCAATCCTTCCATAACCACTCCGTCCATGTGTAATCATTGCGTAATAGGGAGTCGTACCAAATTTTTGCTGATCCCTTCAGTTTATTTAGTGCCTGATAGCGGATCATGCTATCGTTCCATAAAAAAGTTGATGAAAAGGACTCTATCACACTAAGCCACGACACAACATTGTCCGTTAATGGGTCAAACTCTGGTATCATATTGTGTAAGGTAATCGACGTGTTTGTACTTACAATTTCTGTGCCATCTTTACGAGATACCTTGCGTTTCCCTTTCCCAGGAGGCGGGGGTGACGGTGTTTGAGTCCTGCTGCTTTCGCTCGATGTTGATCGGGCTCGTCTTCTTTTATGATTTCCCATTGTAACTGGCGTGAGAAACTTGTCACTTCTGATGTAAGAGTTACTTTTTATAAATAATAAGACTCAATTAACTTCAACTAAGTATTTACTTTAACACACAATATTAACACAACTTTATACTCGAGAATAACACATTGAATAGGTAATACATTGAACAGGGCACCGGAGCACGCACGGCATGCTACGACGGTTCTAGTCCAACTGCTTCTCAGTTCTCACACAAAAACGTCTATCCCACAAAACAACTCTCCCAGTTCCACAAAGCGAATTCAAGTTACAACACTCAGCTAAATTCAAAGAAGTAATATCAGAACCAACACACGGGACGTAATTACGTTAATATAAACAAAATGTACAGAGCGGCTCATTGAAACGCTACGCGGCGGCATGGTCACTTATCAAAAGTTCTATGTAAACACATTCCAAACGCCCGGCACATGACAGGCTCGGCGTTGTTTCTTGACTCGCGGCCGGTACGATTATTTCGTTGCCTACAAATATATATTTCCTTCGTGTCTCATTATTGAATTATCATAGTATGATACGGAGCTTTTATTTCTAATAAATTGTTAATTTCTTCCTCCGTGACATTATTTTCTCTTTCATTATAATATTTGTGTCCATCAGCCATTTTTAGTGTCACCACTGCTGGGGCACAGGCCTTATGGGTCCTTATGGGTGGATAAGGAGGACGGGCCATAACCCACCACGCGGGCCCAATGTGGATTAGTGGGTGTTAACGACTGCAAATGCAGCCGGGACCAACGGCTTAACGTGCCTTCCAAAGCACGGAGGAGCTCGAGATAATAAATTGTTGGTCACCCATCCCATGACCGACCCTTTCGAACTTTGCTTAACCTCCGCAATCGTAGGGCCAGGCGCTAAACCACTGCGCCACCGAGCTCCAGAATATTTAGAAATTCATATTTCATAATTTAATTCTCACTTTTTTATCTTGGATTTATATAGGTAGCTCATATGGACTAACTGTGCTATCTTCCAGTAAATTATAAATATCTGAATGGTTCATTTGCTATCTAACGGATGTTTTATATGATTCTCCTCTGACAATAATGTTCATTGTTTCTGTGGTAAATGCTTGCTACTACCACACACAGATGGTTTTATAATGACGACATTGTAATGGAATTTATGTATGGTAAGTTCGAATCACGAAAGATGACTACAAATGGCGCCCATCTTCGCGTCATAACTCATGAAGAAAAGACTTTAGACCAAATAATATTTCATATTCTTATAGATATATCGATATTATTTAAATATATGAAATATTATTTTGTCAAAAGTCTTTTCTTCGTGAGTTATGACGCGAAGATGGGCGCCATTTGTGGTCATCTTTCGTGATTCGAACTGTAACTAAAACTACACAGTTAATAAATCTGCTATAAATGTTTTTGCATTCGACAACCTATAACATAATACTTTAAAATTGTTTTTATATCCTTTACTTACATTTATGTATTCCCAATGGACAGTATAATTATTTACACACTTATAGTCAAATTTTCATTACATGTTGGTACCTATAATAGTAAAACATAATATAACAAATTATCAAACTCGAGCTGATCAAACATACCAAAACAGAAACCAAACAATGTTTGACTAGTACGGAAATGTAAGAAACACTAAATTATCAGGACATAGGTAACTCAACAATAAAGAGGTCCAAAATGGGTGACTGTTTAAATAGAAGGTCACAAATGTTTTGATCCCCTGTTTGTCTATAAAAGTACTCTGTTGATAAGAAATACTACGACTTATGTTTCATAGAAGTACAGTTACTCCTATAGCATGATTATCATGACCTCTATGGTTAGTGTCACGGTAAGAGGCGTCAACTAGTTCAGTTCCCAGACAAGTCAATGTAGAAGAACTACCTCTATTTGCATTGTTGTCGCTGTCTTGATTTCCAAAACACAAGTTCCAAGACAGTGTTTAGCTATTTATCCTGAGATCATAATAGTTATCTAAAACTTGTTTTTAGTAATTGCCTAAATACCTATGATGGTTCATGAACTCAAGTCTACATTGTAGAACTCATGTTTATCAGAATCCATTGCTAATGGAAAGTAAACATATTAATATCTGCCTTCTCAAATAGCAAATGACATGGAAAGTGGGTAAATGAAATGTCATCATAGAATTTAAGTGGTGACACTTTGTCATAGTTTGCCAGACACACCATAAATGAATTATGTTAAAAGCCAGCGATATCGGATACAACGCTTGCCCTACTGCGGCCTCCATTAGAGATACTAGTTAGTGATGTACAATGACCAATTAATACGATATCGAACATGATTTATCGACTATGAAGAAATACTGTATAAGTCATAACGAGATCACTTTGCTCTCAATATTTATCATTAATTTTAATTTAGGGTTGCTTGGTACATTTAACTTCTTAAGCCAGCAGGCTTAAGGACTCAAATAGTTGACGTATTGTAATAGATTGAATCGATGTTTTTTATAATTGACCAATGATTGATATAGTTAAAGTAAACCCAAATATAAAAAATCCTGCCATAATGTTTCTTTATTTGTATTTCAGTTAAAATCACTGTTGTTTGATTTAAAAAAGCTTTCTTGTTTAGACGTTAAAATTAAGTAGGTACCTACTAAGAATAACTATGAGTTTATCTTAGTCATAGATTTGCAAACCATATTACAGCGCACCGGATCGCGCCAACATACTGTAATTTACAGTATATTGGTACGATGGCCCTTGGGCCTCCGTGGATGAGTTAGTTTGGCCCTTATGCTAAAAAGTTTGGCGACCCATGTTCCAATCTGGAATGGGCCCGAGGGGCAGGCTATGACACATCCTCCTTATCAATTGGAAAACTCTGTGTCCTAACAATCGGCACACCGAAATTGTTGTTGCTGGTGATATTGCAGAAGCTTTTATCAGCTTTCATCGATATCTGCCCAACACCTACTAGTCTGTGCCAACTCTATTCTTAGACACGTAGGCGCCGGTGCCCGTTGACGGTTGGTCGCTCACTTTCTGATATTATCTCGAGATCAATAAATGTGACTGATCGATTTGGGAGCTTTCATCGATATTCGCCCAACACTACTCCTAGACACGTGGCCACGAGCGTGGGCGCCGGCGCCCGTTGACGATTGGTTGCTCACATCTGATACTGTCTCGAGATCAATAAATGTGACTGATCGATTTGGGAGCTTCCATCGATACCTGCCCAACACTACTCCTAGACACGTGGCCACGAGCGTGGGCGCCGGCGCCCGTTGACGGTTGGTCGCTCATATCCGATACTGTCTCGAGATCGATACATGTGACTGATCGATTCGAGAGCTTTCATCGATATGTGCCCAACACTACTCCTAGACACGTGGCCGCGAGCGTGGGCGCCGGCGCCCGTTGACGGTTGGTCGCTCACATCCGATACTGTCTCGAGATTGATACCTACATGTAACTGAGATCGAAGATGTGAATACAGAATTATCCTTGCTTTTCAACCGACTTCAAAAAAAGGAGGAGGTTATCGACTGTATTTTTTTGTGTTTGTGTTACCATAACTTCACCACTTTGTTAAAAGATTTAAATACATATTTTTTTTTAATCCAAAAGAACATAGTTTAGGTGTAGTCCCATAACAAATTAGAGAGATCTGGCTAGTAGTTTTTCATAATCCTGAAAAATATAAATTTTTTAGCTACCATCGCACGACTTTTTACGGATTTTCAGGCATATCTTTGTTTATATAGGTATACTGATTTAGATTAACTTTTATAAATGATAATTTTACATGTCTGGCAATGTCTGAAAAAAAATATCAAATTGGGCAATGTCTGATAAAAACTATCAAATTGGCCAAATATTTTTTTATTGGTATTAATAAGCTCCCTTATAAGAGATTCAGCCAATTTGTTTTTTTTTTCAGACATTTCCCACTCAATGACATTCTCCTGGCATGTTCTTACATCTATGAAAAATGTGTAAGTAATTAATAATATCAAAGATCACCTTCACTCACACGGCATGAATCATTATAGCAAATACCAAGACAGACGTAGAGAATACATCATGTTGATTTACCACGATAATTATAACAGTAAGTATAATATACTTTGTTGAAATAATAAATGACTAAACTTATCTTCGTGTCTTGTATTCTGTGTCGTACGTCACGTTTCATAAATTATCATATATAACTCCTAATTTCACGTAATTGTACAATCAGTGTTTCTTTCAGGTACTACTCAGGGGGGGCAAAATGTGTTTAGAGGTAGACGGACAAACTAGTGTAGTGAAAGTGATCGACGAACAAGCTCCCATGAATCTCTTAATTGCCCTCCCTGGAGAATTTTGTTTAAAAGAAGAAACAATGTGCACAATGCGAATTAAAAATGCGACAGAGATGTGATGACTAAACGCTTTTTAAAAATCGTTGAATACATTCAATTTTGATTTACGTTACATTACAATGTAACGTAAATCAAATTATTAATAACACATATAGTGGAGGTCCTTCGTCTTCGTGGAAATTTGGCTATCCCTCGAGAACAGACTCTTTTTCTGGATAAAAGGTCATTATCTTCAGACCGTAGACCTGACAAGCATTTCATAACAATTGGTTGAGTAGTTAAGACGTGAAACCGTCAAAAAACTTTTGCACTTATATTTATTAGTTAAAGTATACATAAAATTAAAAAAGGACTCAGCGCTGCCATTGATAAGGGATCAAACTTCAGCTGGACTGGACATGTTTATATCTTAATGATTTAAAACTACAATAAGTTTATCAGTCTGGTAACATCCTTGTCAAATAGGTTGAACAAACCTGCAATGACGTACGATAAAACTGAATGGCGCAGTAATTCCATATCAGGACAACAATCAAGAAAGGTATGCAGTTTTTATACAGGTTTTTCATCTAATGGGTGACCACAAAAACTTATCTTACGCTAGGCATCCGTAAACAGATTAAGACTTTAGCTGTCTTAACTATAACTGAGGCAAAGTTCTTTGCTGCAGTTGATGACTCGTCAACTGCAGCACAAATTCAGCATGCAGCATCAATGACGAGCTCGAAACTCTAGAATTTGTCTCGTTGTCGAGGAGATTTTTTTCTATCAAAATCGGAATGTTATTTCGAACACTTTGATTGGCTGTTATGTCTATGTAACCTTGTGTGTCGAATACTGCCTTTTCACAGTTTACACTGTGATTTGTCAAATGCTCACCTAGTAAAAAAAAACTTTTTGTGCTCTTATAATGAGCGGTTTTCTGACAGCAGAGATTTTTAGTATAATTTTATGTCGACAGATGGCGTTACTTCAACTAAGTCGATTTTTTAAATATTATTTCCCACTAATGGTCATATTGGTCATATAAAAGTTCTTCCTAACACGCCATCGGA
This sequence comes from Agriphila tristella, assembly GCA_928269145.1. Lineage (NCBI taxonomy): Eukaryota > Metazoa > Arthropoda > Insecta > Lepidoptera > Crambidae > Agriphila > Agriphila tristella. The sequence goes on along the minus strand of OV743431.1, from coordinate 54,412,773 downwards.
CTACCAATGCACAACGCAACAACCACATACTCAACAAACGTATAATAAAAAAGTAATTACATTTCATATTTTTCATAAAAAGCTACCTACTAAGTACAACGACATCTAGTTCTATTTTATGAACTACTTTTTTTTCTTAAACTGCCTTTTGAAAACCGCTCATTCTAGCATTCTACTCGTGATAATGAGATGTCGCCATGCATGTTGAATTATTGGAAGATCTCTTAATAAAAATGTTAAAATTAAGGGATCAGGCATACATAATTAAAAGCACTAAGTCACTGTTTAACAAGGATATATTTGAGTAACTAAAAGCAATACTCGCATTATCAAGGAAACAACATCTTAGACCTTATTAATCACTATAATATTTGATTTACCAAGATTTTACAAGAAAATATAATTAATCTTATCAATCACTATATTTTAACGTAACTTTTATAATCACTAACATTCTAAATTGTGTTACAAATAAAACAACACATTAGACTTTATTATTCATAGTGAATAATAGCATAGCCAATAAACGAATCATAAAACATTAATCATCATGAATAAACCATTAAACTTTACTTTTGTAATCACTTCTATTTTAAATTTATTGTATTACAATGAAATAACAAATAGTCTTTATTATTCATTCTAACGAACATTGCATAAAATGCCAATAAAACAACACATTCAATCAAACAAATGAACAGAGCGTTCTGAACAGAATAACATCTTAGATGTAACACAGGTATTCAATACTTATCTTATTATTCGGCGAGGCACAAAATCAGACTGACCCGTTACACTATTTCGATTTCACTTTTATACATTTATTCTTGGCGGGAATTGAGACTTCTTTCACCGTTACTGTCCATAGTCATTTCACTACTTATTATCTCGATAATAACTGTAAAACATTAATTTCCAAGAAAGCATGCGTAACACAATTTTGAAATGGACAGTAAGAGTTATTGAAATAGAATCACGCTCATAAGTGTGCTTAAATATTTCTATAAATTTAACAAATGAACCTTGCTCTAAAGCCAAATACACTTCCGTCAATTTACATACTTTTAATCAGTGCACTAAAATCTTATAATTTGTTACTTAACATTTTTACACTACTACAGTTCGTCATAATATTTGTGATCATTAATATAAAATGGTAAATAAATAGTTTTAATAAAATTAACAATTAACCATTACACAGTCAAATAATTCAACCGGAAACCAATAAATATGTTGATAAAATTAAATAATCACTTTCGATTTATTTAAATGCTTATAATTTTGCGAAGATATTAATTTCAGTAATGAAAAATATAAATAAACTTATAATTAAGCCTAAAATTGTTTGAAAACATCCGTATGACAAATTTATTATCAATTGTTACCCAGCCGGAACACTCGATATATTATAAAAAGGTGCATGATAAAAATAACTCGTTACGATTGATAGTTAGCATTTGCGCCGACATTAGACATAACATGACATCACTCCACATGACATAGATCCAGTCTACTATAAAACAAAACATAAGCCGAGGCCTTGGCACAGAAAGCCAGTAGACGCTGTAACTTGAGAATGATTTTGCCAAACGACTTGAATTAAAACTACGATCACTAAATATTGACTCCAATTTATTTTGCAGTCGGGTTTTCAGATCCGCTGACCGATTAGTACGACTGAAGCAATACTTTTTTGTTGGATTTTTTTTTATGGAGGAAACTATTATTGCATAAGAGAGTTACAGGGGTTGAGCCTTAGGTTTAGCAAATGGGTTGTAAAATTTCACTTATAATGGTAATGATTTGTAAGTTTAATTTTCCTAGAAAGAAAAAGAAGCGGCTAATAATAAGTCTATGAATAATATTTATATTACATACATACATACACTCAGGCCTGGGTGTTGTCTAAATTAAAAATCTATCATTTGACAGGACATTGCTGCATTACTTTGGTAAGTTTTTATTTGTGCCAAAAAGAAGCATAAATGTGTTACATCCTGAAAGCGATTGCGATAGATTTTGAAATTAGACAATAGAAAGGCTGTTTCCCATGGAGGTAGACAGAGACTATGGATCGTCGCTTGCTACGATCCTTACACACTTCTTTCGCTTCATTCACATCTATCAATCTTTTCATACATGCTCTGCGGTTTTTGTCACTGCCTTTTGGTCCGCGTAGGTTTTTCATAACATCAATATAAACCAATTTATTATGAAACAGTTCAAGAGTCAAGAGAAGTTCAACTTGAACGAATTTAGTTTATAATCGCTATTACCTATATTAACCGACACAGAAAGCGAACATAATAACTTACCGAACGGTTAATATTTTGTAACCCTGATTTAATATTTTACAGTATTTTAATATTTAACTTAAGCGTCTTCCTTTGAACCAGCGACTGATCGCGCTAATTTTCTACGCTAATATAAGCATTACTTACCAAAGAATTTTCTTTGGTTGAAACAATAATACCAAAGCGCGCCTGCAAGCTAAATATTTTTAGGACAAAATTTGTTCATGTTATTTAGCATCAGTAATCTTTATTTAAAAAATTGTTATCCTTATGTTTAAGTTTGAAAAACATAAGTGATAATTGGTTATTTCTCCTAAAGTTATAGAGAATCTTAGTTTAAAAGATTGCCAGTGACTTTGATTTCACCCAGATACGTGCGTGCAGTGAAACTACTCAAAGCCACCTTGGATGTCCCATGTGAAATTGTATGACCGACTGGCAAGAAATCCACCATTTTCCAAATTTTAAAGTTTAGTCTTCATTAGAACAGAGTAGAAATTCGATCTTGGGGAGCTGCAGCTCTGTTGGAGGTTTTTACAGTCGTGAATTTTTTTATAGATTCTTAGTTCTTACCTAGTTCTTTGCACTTAATGTCCAAGTAAGCCCTTCATAATTATCTATCAAATTCCCAGAATTTAAGGTCAATATCTTCACGTGGATTATAATGTATTTGTTTATTATCTAGATGTATCTTACTCGTGGGAAATTCGTGACATTAATTTATTATTTCCATCAATTACAGGATTAACGATAACGAATGTTATCCGAATATTACACAACAGATTATGTTTAATCGTTTTTACATAGAAAAAGTTCTGGCATTCCTAAATGCTGACGTCAGTTATTTCTGCGCATACTGTTGCTAGGACTTTGATTGATAAATGATGCGGGACTTGTCCTTCTCAAATAAATCCTCATTCGGCTTTGTTCGGAAATATTTGTTTTACAAAATGTAGAATGGTCGGCGATGAAATGAAACTTTGTAAATTCAGCTAAGAAAGATACCTGGCAGGCATTTTATTTGTTAAAACTGAACTTACAGTAATCGCGTTTTATTTCCATGGATCACTTTATTATCATGTTTCTGCATTAAGCAACACCAGTTCAAAATTGATATCTATGACATTGTTCAGTTCCGCAATCTGCCGGCATTATTATGTAAATTGATTGCTTTCTTCGAGGAAGTGGTCGGTTGTCAGATACGCCCCAGCAGTGGTTACAGTGGGCGTAAGTAATAGCCGTTTTGTTGTGACATATTCCTGAGTCTGTTTTCCATTACAGTAAAATATTCATCATCATAACCAAGGGCGTATTGACGTAGGAAGCTGGTAGCCGGCGTCATCTAACAACTTCTATCGGCGCCGGTCCGGGAGTCAGCACTTGCAGTCGGTACCGAGTCTCCATATTGTGGCGGCCCAGCTGATCAGATTCCAGGTACCGACTTTCTCCGCGGGCTGGCCGGCGCCTATAAGCGCTGGTAGATCGGCACTGCGCTGGTGTGATATAGTAGTATAATGTTATCGGCACGTCTCCCGAAGAGACGTGATAATATCTAAAATAACAGCTTCCCTATAATCTTCAAGGCATCCTTCCTTGTGGCACGTATCTTAAGATAGCAATTAGTATTTAAGATGAAGGATGTAAAGCAATAGAAGAACGTTCGACACATTACTGTCTTTCATTCAAGACTACATCATGACAGTAATACGTAGGCCTCCTAGTGAGTTTCCATGGACACCCCAGGGGGTTTAAATGGGAGTATCAAGTGGAAAGAAAGAGCCTCTTCCGTGGAAGGACGTTGCCGAAACCTCCCCGCTTGGCATGCGATCGCAGTTTGGGACCGCTTGTATCGGAAAATTCGGAAAACGTTGCTGGCCACTTTCTTGTCCACGGTTCCACGGAGACTGATGCTATAGACGTGATATTAAGGCATAAGTCGGTTGGCTTTTACAAACGGTCAGTTTTTCTTCTATTACTTGTATTCTTCGCTGTAGGTAGCGGTATGCAATACGGCTAATAGTAAATGCTTTACAATAATAACCAGTCGGAATAATCTTTGAAAAAGCAATAATGAAGGAAGTCAATTGACATTTAATCGAAATTCTATAAGGAATTCCTCCCAATATACCTCGCCAACTGTCCCTCCTTTTATGGAAGGGAGTGGGCAATACCTTTGTTCGCCATGCGCCAGCGCATCCAATGACGCTATTGCCTGCGTCACCAAACCCACGTAGCTCAGCTCCACATTGGAATGTTCATATGAATTGTTCAAACTTTTACAACTGTATTTTATCAACAGTTGTTAATTACACGCAGCATTTCATTTCATTCTTTCTTATGTAACAAAATTGAGTTGTTTTTAGAATTACTTGTTTATGTTTTTTACTCCTCAGATAAAGTAACTTCTAAATTAACTATAACATACAGCACCGCTCCATATTGAATGTTAGATTTTTTCCAATACATATGATCCATTTTCATCACAGCACGTGTCACGTTCTGAACTAAATTAATTTCATTGTAACCTGTGTTGCAGATCTGAAAGCTAGTGGGAAACGACGTGTGATACACGTGTATAATTGAAACGTGGTTCACACAACAACAAATCCGTGCAAGTGCACGTTTTTAGTATATTTCAAGGCTCAATAAATTATATTAAACCACGAAGGTCGTCAAGAATAACGCCCGAATGCTCAAACGTCACTCGACTTTGAGAGACTCTCAAACTTCGTCAAAATGACAGCATAATGTTTGAGAGCCCTTCAAAGTTGAGTACCTAGCGTTTGAGTATTCGGTCGTATAGAAAACAAGAGAAGAAATGGACAACCTTAATCTCTCTGGATTGCAAATAATCAATCATACGCCCTTAAAGTCCCCTTGTGAGACACCCATTATAGTGTGAAGGGTTGTTTTGGTCCTATGTTCTCCGGAGACCATGTGGCCAGCAAAATTAAAAAAATATTAATTTTAACAAAGTACATTAATTACGGATACAAATGTCGTGTGAACTGCGTCTTATGATTACCGACATAACACCTCGTGATGTCTTAATTACTGGTTGTTAATGACCAGAAGTCGAACATACGCTTCAGATTGATTACGTGTTCGTAAACATCACACGTCAAAGAGATTTGTTACAAGGAATTAGCCAGGCTATAACTTTGAGTAGGTTAGGTACACTCCAAAATTAACCAGTACGTTCACTCCAAATTATTTCTCCATACACTTCTACTAGCTTTTGCCCGTGACTTTATTCGCGTGGACATTTTAGAAAAACTTCAGAATTCTTAAAATGAAGGAGGCGTTGCCGTCTCTCCGTCCCAGTTCAGAATAGGGTCCAGAGATTGTTGGTATCCCGTTCCCTTTCCCGTTGCCGTTCCCGTTACCACTTTTCACTTTCACTTTTTACTTTTCACTTAACACTTTTTGCCATTCACTTTTCACGTTATCCTTATCGCTTTTAACGTTTCACTTTTAACTATTTTTTCCCATTTTTTCACTTTTCACTTCCCACTTCTCGTTTATACTTTCGCTTCCGCTTTCGCTTACACTTAAAACTTACCATCACCGTAACCATCACCATCCCCACCCGTCCCCCTCTCTCCTCCCCTTTCCCCTTCACCTTGCCCTTCCCCTTCCCCTTATATTTTTTATGTCATCGTCAGCCTAAACACAAAATTTGAACATCCTATGAAACTAAGAGACTTCCATACAAACTTTCATCCCCTTCGGGGGTGAATTTTCCGAAATCCTTTCTTAGTGCTCACTTTCACCATGAAAATGGTGTCTCTGCTTTCAGCTCTAGACGTATCCCAACAATCAATCAATTAATCACCAATCAGTCAATCAATTTAGTGTTTTATATGTACAGATTTGTAGCCCTTGCTCGCTTAACTAAATTAAGATGTTCTTTAATTTTCTCTACTTCTATATAACATTAGATTCGTCTGTATAGACAAGCCTTAAGTAGTACAAATGTTTACCATTTCAACTACTTCCCATTACGTAGGTGTGTTATTAATCTTATTATTATACTAGAGGCCGCCCGCGACTTCGTCTGCGTGGAAAATTTTTTGGTATCCCTCGGGAATGTTTTTTTTTCGGTATGAAATGTACCCTATGTCCTTCTCTGTACACCTGACAACGTGTATGCAAAATTTCATGATGATCGGTTCAGTAGTTATGACGTGAAGGAGTAACAAACAAACGGACTTTCGCATTAATAATATTAAATAGTAAGGATGCTTAACAATGTCAATAGTTTTCTAATAAGTAGTTTTATTATAACTTACTTTTTATTCAGCCATAAACAAAATCTACTTTCGACTCCAATTCGTCATCCAAATTATCTTCTGATTCTACAATCCAATAGTTTATTTAGTAATTGCCTGAACGACTGTCTAAACACTATTTACCATAACAAATCTCTTCTTTTCATTTCTATAGTTATTATGATCAACTAACGGCTCACGCTCACGTCTAGTCTAGTACGACCAATCGGAGCATTAATAAATCTACGTTCACTCACACCGACTATTTCTCAATTTCTCTTTAGCCTCAAATGTCAAGGTCTTATGTTACAGTTCCCTGGTTTATTGCCTAGACTCTAGCTCAGATAGATAACTAGGTTTGTAACGAGCTCGTTCAATCGGCTACGAAATAGATAGGCAACGGTGGTGGCTTTATCGGCGAAGTCAAGAGAGCTAGCGGATTCTGCTATTTTAAGCTCTATTTCGCTCTGAAAAATGTTCTTCATAGAAACATGTTTTAGCTGTCACGCATTTACGAGGAAACCCCAATAATAATAGATGATAGAGTCTGGTCAACGAAAGATGAGACTGAAATGGTGGTACCACTTTCCTTGTTAAATTAACTTTTTGATGTTAAGTTATTGGAAAATCACCCCTAAAATAGGGCGCAAAATTAGTTCTTTTTCCAGCCGAGTCTCATCTTTCGTTGACTCTATCAAGTTTTGTGGATTGATTAAAGATAGCTTTTGCTATAAAATGAATAACCAATGTCTTTCTTGAAGCAATGTATTTATTATTTCTTTTGTTAGAATAAAAAGGTAACATAATATCTCGTAACATGATCTCATCCACATTAAGACCCTGCCGATCATCGAAATCCTCAAATTCTTTATAAGTTTGTATTGTACATTAATTTTCAATCTTTATCTCTTGTTGTTTTGTATAAGTTGAAAATGCATACAACAAACAAAATCTTTTCACATATTGCATTTGAATTAAACCCTTCAAGCTCAAACACACGTCATCAATCGCTTGAGCTTGTCGCTTTTGCGATTTAATCTCGTCCGTGGGCGTGAGCGGTGAGCGGATAATGAACGCCTTTCAGAGAGAGCCCATCTACATAACTTTATCGCCGACTATCAGCCGGCTGTTGGTAATAACCCAATAAGTTGCTTTCTATTGCTTTATGTTACTTGTTGCGATTATACCGCTATATAAGCAATCGACGAATGATAATAATAATAATAATAAAAATTTATTTCATAAAAAAGTTTACAAAAAAACTTACAAATTAGAGACACTAAAAATATGGTTTAACAAAAGTGATTAATTGGTTATGCTGCTGTCCTTACTAGGGCAATAAAATGACCTGTATGAAGGACATCACAGACAAGTTTACAAAAGGGACTAATAACTAGTTGGAGAGAGACAAAAGTTTTTTTTTTTAATTACCTATTGTGTTACTACATAATAGCACTTATTAAAAGTTACAAGTTAGAAGTTAGAAATTAATGGTTTTGAGATTAGATTATTATGTTTGCACATGTGTGTATGCGTAAATGACGAAGAAGAAATGCAGGATCAGCGAAGAGTACAAATGTAAACATTACGCAGACGTGACGTCGCACTATGTCAACGTCATGATATCGAAGTTTTCTAAGCACTTCGCATAAATACAAATTCCAACATCCAACAGTTGGACTGCGGTCCTCGAGCACAAACACCTAGCTTGGTGGAAGTAGTTCCTTTTTCACTGACTATAAGGTGAAGAGAGAGATCCTGCCTCATAATTACTATTTAATTCTGGACTTGTGTTGGTTAGAAAGATGAGTTTGGGATTCCACAGTAAAGTGTAAGTATATGGAAAGAAATTATAAACCTCCCCTACGATACTAACTTATTCTGTTGTCACTTTTATTTGCTGATATGTAGAGAGTCAGCATCAGTTTTAAACCTGATCGAACTTTTGTTCATATTTTAGAAAAACAGCCGCCTGTAAAATGAATGTCAAATAACGATACTGAATGTTATAAAATAGTTTCTGCTTCAGATGAAATAAAGCTCATACTACCTACTCGTAATGTCAATAAAACAAGACTGGATGCTATTTTTCTTCAACACACGTGCTAAATATAAATAGTTCCCACGGGATTATAAGATCAATGTCAAGAACGAGTCGGTTGCAATACGTTATATTATTATGTAGATACCTACGTCATAAATATTTTGTTCATAAATATACTTCCACACATTGTTGCATTAAATGATGATACTACTTAGGTACCTATAGGAACAAAGAAACAATATAGTTTTCTTTCAATCTTTGTAATAAAAGCTTTGTAGAATTCAAAACAGTATGAGACGCTTCTTTAAATTGGTATCAAACAGAAAATTTTGCGTTCGTATAAATTCTCATTATACAATAATAGAGTGAAATGTTTTATAGTAAGCTTCCTACTTTTGTTAATCAATTTTAGTATTTACTCAAACGAAATAAAAGTCATGTGAAGTCTAATGCTTCAGACGTTTACAAACAGTCGTAGCTAATTAAAAAGTCCGCAACGCCTTTGAATATTCCGCAATAAATTAACCAATAAGACGCGTGGATTCGTATTCCGAACGTTATGAACGGTTAATTTTAAAATTGTGTACGTCACGTGGTTAGGGGCTCGTCTGGTTGCCACTGAAGCTATTTTATTTTTAAATACGACTTGGAGCTCATTTTATAATGGTTTTGATATGTTCTTTCATTAATTTAACAAATCTTTGAGCTGTAAGGATCTACATATTCTGGTTATGGCTTATATTTATTGGTGTAGCAGATGGTCACTGTCGCTTCGATTTAGAATCCCATTTTTTTCAGTTAGATCATTTTTAAAACAATTTGACAAATATAGTTTGATTTTTATTAAAAATTTGTTTATCGAAGATGTAAAGTACTAGATCAAAAGACGGTGATATACTAAATCTTAAAGTGAATGAAAACATTTTTATCATAATAACGTTGATTTGTTGGAAAACTCTAAAAAACTGACGGCATTCCTCAAAAATCTCATGCAAATACCCATAAATTTTCTGATAACCTTTTGCTAATTAATTATCAACGCGGTGTTATATTACACGGTTATTTTTGGACATGAGAATGGAAATATATCCTAGCTGATTTGGCTCGTATGCTTGCACAGTAAGGTACAAAGTCAAGAAAGTTACGCAGTGCTGACGTGTCGAAAGAAAACCTCGTGACTCTCGAATGACGTCACAATTTCCAACGTAAATCAAGCAAGTTATTTATAAATAGCATCTTAAGCATATGGAATGCCGTAGTTTCTATAATTAACGGGTCGTAATATGAAGAGGTTAACGACATTTGTCGTTTGTCGATAAAGTATACGGATCATTTTGATAAGAGTCTTCAGAACTTTTTTACTTTTTTAAGTAAAATATTAACCTTAATATTTCGCAGGCAATCTCTATCATTTTCACCTTACAAATTAGCGTCTCAGATTACATAGTCATTGGTCATGACATGAATAAGTTCTGCTTCCAAAACATCTAAGTACCTAGTGAAATAGTTACTCCACCTTGTAACAAATCAATTTAACCAGTAAAAGTTCGTACTCAAATATGGTTATTTAAATTCTTACAGTATCTTGTTATGATATCCAAAACAGTCCCATCAATATTGTCTGTCTAGACTGGGATAATCGGCTCTATCTATTTCCATAGTATGTTGTACGTATACACCCACGACTATTTGTCGTCAACTCTCGTATAATCGAAAAGCAAATCCGGAACCGGAATCTCGGGATAGTTGGTTTTTAATCCATTGATAACAATTGGTTTTTCAGTTAAAAGATATAAATTGTTTTATTATCATCTGGGAGTTAACTTTTATTGAAATATCAGAGACGTATTTAAAGAGTCATATGTTTGTGGTGGAATATCAGTGATACGGAACCCTATTACTAAGACTCCGCTGTCCGTCTGTCTGTCTGTCTGTCACCAGGCTGTATCTCATGAACCGTGATAGCTAGACAGCTGAAATTTTCACAGATGATGTATTTCTGTTGCCGCTATAACAACAAATACTAAAAACAGAAAAAAATAAGTATTTAAGGGGAACTCCCTTACAACAAATGTGATTTTTTTGCCGTTTTTTGCTAGATGTTAATAACAACAGCAGGTAGACAGTTGAAATTTTCACAGATGATGTGTTTCTGTTGCCGCTATAACAACAAATACTAAAAACAAAATAAAATAAATATTTAAGGAGGGCTCCCATACAACAAACGTGTTTTTTTTGCCGTTTTTTGGTACGGAACCCTTCGTGCGTGAGTCCGACTCGCACTTGGCCGGTTTTTTCACACAGACCTATGTGCTTTTGATGCTGTTTTTAGGGTTCCGTACCCAAAGGGTAAAAACGGGACCCTATTACTAAGCCTCCGCTGTCCGTCTGTCTGTCACCAGGCTGTATCTCATGAACCGTGATAGCTAGACAGTTGAAATTTTCACAGATCGTGTATTTTTTAGGTTTATCAATATCTTAAAAACAATCGATCTCGTCAAGGATATCTAAAGGTTGCGGAAAGCTGCCGCAAAATTTAGATATAACCTTGACGATATCGACAAGACTATGTAAAAAAAATATGTACCTGTGTTTATTACCATTGAACATCACGCAACACACCGCTTCTGCGTTTACATTCATTCGCATTCCCAAAAATGAAGTATTTTCAGCGGAGCAAGAATATAGTTAACTTAAATTTATTTATGCTTGAAATCGGTAATAAAAGAGCGAATGCGTTCTAAATTCTAATAGAAGATTGTAATTTCAATGAGGTTGAGTCCAATTTCCCTCTACTGATAGAATAAGTCACGGCTATTAAATAGTCTTGTAGAAGTATGCTGGTCGGTCGCATTATAATCGCCAATCATTTTATTACCGCTGCAATGGGATTCTAACACAGCTGACCTTGTTCTCTAGTAATTCAATCTGTAACACTTATAGTTGTTAGGTTAATAGTTAAGAAACTGACTGTATATGCAGTATATTCTCACGTGACTAATACTTGTTTTCCAATTTAAAAATAAACGCAGAATTGTTTTTATTAGTTCATGTAATTAGGTCATTATTTTTCAACTCGATTAAAAGAAATAACACACAAGGACTAAGTTAAAAGCTATACAAAACGTTGCTTTAGAATTATTTTTCAAACAAGCAAATCGCATTCCTAGCGGTGCCGGTGGCGGCCATACTTTTATGACTGCAATTTTGACTTCGTTATGTTTTCTTCTTTACAAGAAACTACATTTGAATTCACAACATGAACTTTCAAAAGAAATGTCTTCAAAAGTAACATGGGACAAAGTTATATCGCAATGACTAGAAGTCAATTCAGTCTTGCTTGGGTAACTTTTCAACTTGACAGTTTGATATACCTACTTTATAAGAGACGCAGACGTGGGCAAACCAGACTTAACTTGTAAATTGCTTCAAAGTCCAACTTTCTTGTACACTCCAGATCCAAGCTGTTCCAGCGCTTATTCTATAAATAAAGAACAAATTGTAAATATTTTTTTGACAACATCACATACATTGCTCCAATCCCAAAGTAAGTAGCTATAGCACTTGTGTTATGGAATTCAGAAACAACGGTGGAATGACACACACCCAGACCTGAGACAATATTGAAAAGTTCATTTTCTACATTGACCCAGCCAGGGATCGAACCCAGGACCTCAAGAGATGGTGACGCCTTGAAAACCGGCGTGCGAACCACTCGACCACGGAGGTCGTCGAATTGTCGATTGTCTTAACTTAAATAGCTTTCATCATCATCATGAGCCATTTTAGTGTCCTGAGATGGATAATAAGGATGGGTCATACCACCACGCAAGCCGAATGCGGATTGGTGAGTGTTACCGTCTGCAAATGACACCTGAACAAGTGACTTAACGCCTTCTGGTGTCCTTACGCCTAAATTATGTGGAATAAAATTTGACACCTTTTTTCGCTGTTCTTTTTTCAGGAGCTGATTATGTTTATCACTTATAATCCTCGACATTCGAAAGGTCAAACTCAGAATACCAATTCAGACAAAAGAGTTTGGTCACAAATCTGAGTCATGATATAAAAATAAAAAGTTTGAAAATATACACCGTTCACTCAAAAACCCTTTTCTTATTATGTTTTTGTCGGACTGTGTTACCCAAGTGATCATAAATTGTTCGAGAATTTAAGTTGTTGTGTTGTTGCGTTGCGAGTGCCGCTGGAGCGTAAAATTATTGTTTGTCGGCTGTAATTACGTTGTTGTATATTTAAATTGCTATTTTTAGATTTTATGACGAATGGAATATATCATTTAGATAATAGCGGTTATTTTTAGAAAAATCATTGTTTACGATTCTAATTCAACAGTTATTTTTTAAATGTTATTTACTAGTACATATTTCTAACAGCACAAATTAACAATCCCTGCTGCTAAAAAAATGCAGCAATCACAATTTACGGATAAATATAGCCCTGACTTCTATAATAAGTTAACTTGTGTATCAGAAGCTAGTTCTTTCCTAGGTCGAATACTCGAGGCTGGGTTTGAGGATTTGATATTTTCAAACGCATTTAACGTTTGAGAATTTCGTCCAAAGGCCTTTTTTATCCCCAACAGAAACAGTAGAATTGTTATAAGTATAACTTTAACGTGTTTGTCTGTAGCATCACAAACGCTCACAACACTCCCAAAGAAATTAACCGTTTTCTTTTATTATGTCATGTTCTACCTGCCAGATCGTTGGCTAGTCCCTTCTCTCCTACCTGAAATACATCTTTTGTTTGTACATTTCTTTATCATTTTATAGAGCCGTCTTTTATAATGTGTTCTTCTGTCAGGTGGTGGCCCGCCGCTCTGACCTGAAGCTGATCGTGACGTCAGCCACCATGGACTCCAGCAAGTTCTCCGCGTTCTTCGGCAACGTGCCCACCTACACCATCCCTGGGAGGACCTTCCCCGTGGAAACGTTCTTCGGCAAGAACGTCTGCGAGGACTACGTAGACGGCGCTGTCAAACAGGTATGAATAGCAGTAACTTGTTTGAATGTATACTTTTTTTATACACCACGAGATAGTGCTTGGCCTTGATCTCACCTGATGTTAAGTGACGGTAAGACCGAAGGTGGAAGCGCACTACACCTGGAATCCTCACCACTGAGGAACTGGCTATTTTACGTCTAACTGCCGGAACACAAAAAATTTGAACTTGTTGTTATGGCGTCAGACTTAGCTAATATTGTGGTAGCTAGCCAAGTGGACTCGAAATATCTACCACCAAACAAACCAAGTAGAAATTGTACCCCCTAGGAATCGAAACCGGGACCCCTGCGTCTTACACGGGTGGGCGATCCACTAGACCACAGAGGCAGTTATGCTTCTCCGCGTTCTTCGGCAACGTGCCCACCTACACCATCCCTGGGAGGACCTTCCCCGTGGAGACGTTCTTTGGTAAGGACGTCTGTAGTAGTTAATGAGGCGAATCCTACAGGACACCGTCAGGGCCAACCGACGGCATATGAGGGCAAGTACTGGGTTTTTAGTGGGTATTCCTCCCTCCCGGGGTCCCATCGAGCCACTGGGTGGGTGGGACCACGGGAGGCGGTCGTGGAGGGAGCCGCAACGTTGAATGTTACGGTCCCCTCCTGGCGAGCCCTACATACGAAACCCCTGCTCAACTGCGGGGGGGATACGTAAATAATTTTTTTCTCGGCATAAAAAAGGTATTAATAGTATAGTAGCTTAGCTTGTTTTAAGTGTTGACTTGGGTACTATGTTTTTTAATAAATTATTTTAGGTATGTTTTTCACCTATTGATGTATTATTACCACCTTTGTCCACCAAATGGGGATATCGGGAAAAAAGTTTTTTCAACACCTTTCTTCCCGAAATCTCCCAGTGGGAATAGACCGTCCATAATTTATTTCCCGATGTCCACCAGTGGGGAACAAACGAATACGTTCGTTTTTATTTTTATTTATTCCCCTATCGCTTGAATAAGAGAATTGGGCATCATTCTTTGGCGCATTACTTATTGCATCTGAAGTTTTATTCAGTTTGATTATGCACTGTGCAGAAATCAGAAATCAGAATATTTATTTGCAGTTCGAGTATTAACAAATAGCAATCACTTAAGATAATTTCGTCACTTAAGTCTGTGCTTCAATGTAATGTAATCAATGTTGTTAGATAATCCATCTGATTGGATAACTCCTAGACACCTGTTATGACATCCGACGGTCTCGTACGAAAAAATCTAATTATTAAGTACTGGTTAAGTTCATAATTCAACGTTTTTGGAGGTACTATTAATAGGCGTTTTAAAAGAAATTAACCGTGTATCGCCCACAGATAAAATATTGACTAACTATTTTGAGTTAAAGTCCTCGTCAATTGGTAATGTGCCTGGCGGCCATGTTTTTAACCTCAAAAATGAAAAATATAAAAATAATAATTAAATACCTAATTAATATATTAGATCACTTATTAGAATTTTCTTGATTCATGTCATTTTTACACGACTGCCCAAAGCAAAAGAGTGTTATGTGTTCAGGGTTCATGTATGTTTGTGGGTATGTGAGTTTCTTTATTCCACCATAACTTCTAAATGCCTGAACTGATTTGGATAAATGGGGTATCGTTAGAATCCTTACAGCATTCCGAGTGACACTGGCTATATTTTTTTTAGAAAAAAATAATATGGCGACTGTACGACGCCATTTTCAAATGTGAAAAAAAATTTTTTTTCTTCTGTTATTACAATATGGGCATCAAATGAAAGGCCTTGATGAGCACATTCCAATACTATATAATATGTCACTAAAATGTGTGAAATAAAATTAAATAAATTTAAAAAATATTAAAAACACGACTGCTCTGCCAAAAACGAACTAAAAAGTTAAACAACAAGTGTTATTGCAGTCGGGGGACCTCTTTGATCAAAAATTGTTCCATAATAAGGTCCCCCGACTGCAATAACACTTGTTGTTTAACTTTTTAGTTCGTTTTTGGCAGGGCAGTCGTGTTTTTAATATTTTTTAAATTTATTTAATTTTTAGTTACGTATCACGTTAACGTGGATGTTAATGTGACAAGGTTCCAGCGCATTACCAATTGACGGGGATAGTAGTCAATATTTTATTTGAGTAAATTTTTTACGGTCCTGTTTTGGCCAATTCTTTAGATTCTATAAAACAATTGCTGCTGCTTTTAATGTGATTTTAGAAAGTGCTGATCAGCTTTCATCAGATTATCACGACTGCTCATCATAAATGCTGTAATTATCATGAATTATCAGCTGGTTAGTTATTGATTTTAGGGTTGTTACAAAACTGATATTGAATATATCTATTTTATGTAACTCAGTATAACATACGAAATAGAGCTATAGTGGTAATTTTTAAAATAAAAAATCTTACATTTTACCTTTAAAATCATAAATTTGTCATCGCATAAATAATAATGAAGTATCATACAATTTGATGTAACAATAATAATCGGTTCATAGGTTAGTAATGCAAATCAGACTAACAGACAGCCGTGTTAATTATTTCCGCTATACGATAATAGAAGAAAATACTGAAAATTAATTTCAGTAGTTTTCGTAAGCCCTAAATACATGTTTTTCAAACAATCAACTTAATGTCTATATTTAACTGTTGTTTTTGCTTCTTGCTTGTGCTTGTATAATAGGTACGCCACTTCCACAATTTTAAAAACAGCTAAATATAGAATTTTCACAACAATCGGTTAAATTAAAGGTCTCTTCAAAAATAAACTTTCTGAAGTGTTTGACGTCAATTCAGCCAACAATCGGAAGCTATTTATAAATACTGAATAAAGGTGTTGTAAAAAGTTCCAAACTTTTCACAATAGCTGCTTAATCGGTGGATTTTATTTTATTCATTGAATTAACTTTCGAAATAAACTAAAAATATAATTTTCTTATGTAATTGAACAAATTTTTTCTTAGAGAGAACATTTTTGTGGTTTCTATCCTGTTTATATCAACTAATATAAAATAATATAACAGTTATGTATAAATGTGGGCGCTTAGAATAATAACACCTAGAACGATAATTCCCTACAAAGCGCGCTGTCAAAAGTGAGGCAACAAAAACAGCCAAAATGGCGCCGTTTTCAGATTTTTATTGTCCATTATTAAATAAGCATACCTAATAAGTACAAAACAGTTTCAATTTCTCTACCTTAAAGAGATTAATTATTATATTATTGGATTTAAGTTATGATTAGGTAAAGTATGAAGGATATAAATCTGAAAACTGAGCCATTTTGGCTCAGTATAAGTTGCCTCACTTTGCATACAAGGACACGGCTTCTAGGTGTAATTATTCTAAGTGTGGGCGTTAATAGGTACTGGTAATTTTAAACTGAGAAATAACTTATTTTAGATGTTTGCGTTTACAATGCTTTTTTATACAACGTGTTACAAAAAAAAACCCCTAATAGGGAATATGGTAGATAGGGACCATCAAACTGAACGCATTTTACTATGGGACCAACACAGATCGCGATAAAAAATCAGCTGTTTCATACATTTTGATATTTTAGTTATTAATTTTTGTATGAAATAGCTGTATTTTTTTCCGATTTCAGAGTTGGTCCCATAGTAAAAGTTGTTCAGTTTGATGGTCCTTATCTACTATTTTCGGCATTAGGGGTATTTTAACACGTTTTTATTAGGTTGCTTTCGCGTTTGTTTTTTTGTTTGTTTGTGTGTTTCTCCACAAAGTTTGCGAACGATTTTATCCTAACTTCCCGATGAGCTAGAGACTTGAAACTTTGAACATAGGCCAGAACTGGAAGGCAATGCAATATTATGGTGTCATTGAGCTGATTTGATGATGAAGCCGGAAGAAGGCCATAGGAACTCTATGAAGAAACCATACAACCCCATCGTGTTTGGGCTCGTTAGAATCGTCTTGACGAGTACTCTAACAGGAGACGTGGTTTAGGATCTGATGATGAAGCCGAAAGGCCATGCCATAGGAACTCAATATTGAAACCGTGCAACCCCATCAAATTTGGGCTCGTTTGAATAGTCTTGACGAGTTCTTTGTTGGGAAATAGTTTCCAGGGTCTGATGATAAAGCCGGAGGAAGGACACAGGAACTCTTTAACAAAACCATGCTACCCCATCGAGATTGGCCTCATTTAAATCGTCTTGACGAGTACTTTGTTGAGAAATAGTGTCCAGGGTCTGATGATGGAGCCGGAAGAAGGCCACTGGAACTCGGTAATAAAACCATGCAATCCTATCGAGTTTGGGCTCGTTTGAATCATCTTGACGAGTACTTTAATGGGAAATAGTGTCCGAGGATCTCATGATGAGTCCGGAGGAAGGCCATAGAAACTCTATAATAAAACAATGCAACCCCATCGAGTTTGGGCTCGTTTGAATCGTCTTGACGAGTGCTCCGATTGGATATGGTATATTTTTATTTTAGTTTTAGCTCGTTAACTAAAAAGCAGAAAATAAAAATTTACTGAAAAAAAACTTTTTAGACACACGTTTTTATGTTTAGACGCATGCTAAAGACAATATGGATGATAAATTTTACATAATGCGCCCCACGTTTTTAGGTTTAAAATTTCTGTAGGGTAATAAATATTTAAAGAAAAATTTATTTTATACTTTTTAGTCTGTTTTTACTAGTCCGTTTTTTGTAACACGTTGTATATTTAGGTAATACTAGAAACAAAACGAAAAGTCCAGCTCTTCGTCACTAACGAGCTGGTGGCATGTCGTTCTTTTCTACAAGGTACTACCACTATTATTTCCTACCTGACTCAGGTGGGACTCGAACCCATAACTTTTGAGTGAGATAAAACTTGTTTCTTTAAACCTCCCGAATCCTGGGTCAATGTGGAATATGGACACAACGAACAGAAAAAAAAAATATTTAGAACTTAGAACATGATCTTGAAAAATGGAACTTGGTACTGTCACTAATTGACAGGTACCTAAGTAGTACAGTCAGTGGCACGAATCATGAAAATTTTTCGACGGAGTGGTGATAAGTTCGCGCATGTGCTCTTCTGAGCGACCAATAGCGCGCGCCTCTCCCGCCGACCGCGCCCCTCACCGCAACGCATACCCAAAATACGCGTTCCGCGCAATCCCCACGCGATTTCATGATAGTACTAGTAGCTGTCAGTAAGTGACAGTAGAAAGTTCCAGAGATTTTTAATATTTTCACTATTAGATGTTTAAATGTAACGTTGTAAAATAAACGTTTAATACTTTTAATTTTATACATCTTTTTTATATTTTTCTAGTCTGATCTGATAGATTTTTGTAACTATTTGCTAGTCTGGCTGGACCATCCAAAAATACTGGTTAATTTCATAAGGAAATTAAGGTCACTATGCCTCGGGCTCGGGAAGATAGGACTAAATTAAAACAACGTAGTAATATAATAATATAGCGTACAAAAAGATATAAATCTGAGATATGTTGTTTCATAATTTAATACAAAGGTGTGTCGGATCGTTGCACCAGCATGCACTCGAGGTCATTGCACCTTGTTAAGCCGGTTCACGCTTGACGATAAAACACTACGACTTGTTAACGAGGCTCTTATTAAAGTAATTAACATTTTAAGATACTAACTCAAGATCATGCTTATTAAAAAACTTTTGTTTAATATGTAGGTAGTGATTTGGTCTTAGAGAGGTTACCTACATTTTGCAACAACTACCTAATAGGTTCCCGGTTTCTGAAGTATGTCAGTGGTTTAAATCTATTCGACAAAGGGTCCCACTCTGGTTGTATTAAAAATAACTTTAAGTAAAATAGTAGTAGGTACCTACCTACTTAAGTAAAATTAAATTTATTACTTTAAACCAGATAATGTGGATTGTGGACCCCTTATCGAACAGATAAACCATAGATAAAACCACCAACAAGTACCTAGCCCAGAAACCATAGCTACTATTATTTATTCTGTGCCATAGCCCAGTAAACGAAAAGGAGTAGAGGGAAATTATTGGAAGACAATTTTTTACTTCGTAACTTTGTTTTGACTAGTTAGGAGGTGAACATATCAAAAGTCCCCATCCGTAGCCCCTATGCCGAGGGGAAGTGGGGGAGGGGGGATTTGAAGGTCCCATTTTTTGGTTTTTCACATATATCTCGGAAACTATGCGTTCTGACGACATAAGACTTTTTACAAAATAACAGCTGATTAAATTTGCTACAAGTATTATTCAGTCAGATTTTTCGATATATTTTATAGCTTTCGAGATATCCGCTCCTGAATGTCTGTCAACATGGTTAAGGTGAAGCTTGAGGACAATGGAATGGCGCATTTTTTCCTATGTCAAATGGTATTAAAAGGTCAAATTCAGCTTGAGATCGGTTACCGGCGGCATTATAGGTAGTTTATTCACGGCAAATTGTCCTCAAGCTTCACCTTAACCATGTTGACACATTCAGGAGCGGATATCTCTAAAACTGTACAAGATATAGAAAAACTTGACGTAATAAAACTTGTAGCAAATTAAATCAGCTTCCATTTTGTAGAAAGTTTTATATCGGTAGAACGCATAGTTTCCGAGATATATGTGAAAAACCGAAAAATGGGGCCTTCCAATAATAAGTCTGTGGGGCCTTCAAACTCAAAGGCATTTGCAGGTGGCTCCTACCTATTAGTGAGTGAATAAACAACCACCAGGAAGTCAAGTCACACCCATGACCACCTCGGAACAAGGTCGCTAGTCCACCCATTAAAGTGTCGGCATTACTTTACCATTCGACACAAATATCGACAGCTATCGGCTAATGGCACGATCGGATATTGGTGCCAGGTTGACAATTAAATTCACACCCAGCTCGAATTAGGTAGTCGGAGCAACGACCGTCAGTAAAAAAGGAACAGCCCTGTACCTACTCAAATGGCCACTTTTCTATTCGTTCGCCAACTGAAAAATTACTGAATTTTTAAGTTGGCGAACGAATTACTTAAAACTTACTGACTGTAGTAATGGCGAGCAATGAAACAGACGAAAAGACGCGCGCGTTTACATTACTTTTTTTAAACGTTAAATTTGAAAAGTATCTTTGTATCGACACTAAAAATATCGCCGATGCCGATATAGTACTAACGAATTTGGGAAGTAGATAAATAATTATAATATTCTTTCTTAGTAAGTAGGAAACTCGTCAAATTCAAAAGTTTGCGTTTGTCGTTCATTTTCTTCAGGCCCGCCGCAAGCGGGCGTGCAAGGCGTGCACCGCACGCGGGCGGCACGTCTAGGGGGGCGGCAAATCGACCGATCCAAGCGTCAAAGCTCAGGGGGGTGATTTTGTAATTTTGTTGCAATCAACTCTGACAGAAATCGCAGTTACATGCTGCTTTAGTTAGAACCAATGTGACAACTATCTTCACTAAAGCAGCAATGCAACTGCGCTTTCAATCGATTTCAATCGAGAATTTTTAGCAACAGCTTTACGTAATCAAGGTACAGGTCGAAGAAGGGTTATGATATGAGCGACACTTGCAAGATTTGAATTTTGCGCCCCAAAACAAATTTCTAGGATAATGAGCGCCCCTGGCAAGATTTGAATTTTGCGTCCCAAGACTTATAAACAATTTTCTAGCTATGGGTCAGCAAATTGAGGGTTGCGCCCCTGGCAGACTCAGCCCCTAACCTAGTTACGACGCCAGATCCAATATTTAGGAAGCAGGAAGCTAAGCGGCTCTACCGAGAATGACCCATAGCTATAAGTTTATTAGAAATAAATAATTTATTTTCTTGTCTATACCGTTTCGCATCGTGTTCTGGCAGCGGGGATAGATAGGGATCTAGACTGCATTTTAAGAGTTTTTTAAACCAAACCCCGTCCGGATTTCATTCGAGACCTAGGGCCCTATTTTTGAATCCTTCGGCTGGCAAATTTAATTTAAAGATTATCCCTTAAAATATAAAATATTATTTTAAATTAATTAATTAATATAATAAATAAAAAAAAATTTTTGGTGTCGAGCGCTCTTTTCTACTAATTTTCGTTCGACATTTGACTCAAATGAATGAGATTGAGTCAAATGTCGAACGAAAATTAGCCGAAGTATTCAAAAATAGGACCCCTGATTTTTCATCGCGATTTCAATGCACCATCCATTGATTGTAATGATTTTGTCCAAACATAATTGCCGCATGTCATGGAGCTAGGGTTGCCAGATTAGCTGGCATCAATTCCGGGACTAGAATAGCGGGGGGGGGGGGGGTTGTTGTTGTTATATTTATATTTTTGGAATATGCATGTTATATTCCAAATAAATGCATGTTAATTTATATTTTTGGAATAGAAATGTACTTTTATTTATTAACATACATGAAAATAAACCTTAAAACAAAAATTGCACAGCAACTAGCTTTTCATTATTGATTAAATAAGACTTTAAGAAATCAACATTACGTTTGAATGAACTTCGTCATTTCTATGAAATATTCATTTATTATTGATATTATATCGAATAATTAATAACCATTATAGACAAGTCAACTACCAATAGTAACAAAATACTCTTTTTGTTGTCAGAAATTACCACTTTATTTCTTTTAACTTGGCCTAAACTTATTTTTATCGCTTACCCTTAGTGGCATAATATTATAAGTTATCTTACTTTTTAAACATTTGTGCATAAAAGTTTTGAAACATTAGCGACTAGCGTTCATGGTTGTTTAATAAATTAAGAAAATGTTAGTATGGAAAATGCAACTTTTTTTAATTCTCCATACAAAACACTAATTACATAGGTAAAGACCTATAAAATTATGAATCGTAACATAACCTACTCGTAAAATAATGAAAAAAATTGTGGTAGATATTTGAAATCCGGGACAGTAGGGTGTAATTCCTGGACACGGGACAAAGCACGTAATTCCGGGACAATCCCGGAAATCCCGGGCGTCTGGCAGCCCTACATGGAGCGCGCGGCGCGCTACGCACGCCGCGACTAGACTTCTACATAAGAAGTACCTAGGTTCAAAAATAAAGGCATCTTTCAGGAAACTACCAACTTGTGTAGAATTTTGCAAAAACTAAGCGCGGAGAATAGTCAAATCGCCACACGTCCCGGAGCGCACGCCGCGGCTAGACTTCTACATAAGGAGTGGGTACAAACAAAGATAAAGGCATCTTTCAAGAAATCACCCACTTGTGTAGAATTTAACAAAAAACTAAGCGCGGAGACGAGTTAAAATTAAGTTTAGCTCTCGAAAGAAATAATTTCTTTCTGACAAGCAGGTAGTCGTAGCGTAGTAGGGGGCGGCATAATCGGTCTTGCACGCGGGCGCTCAAACAGCTAGCGGCGGGCCTGATTTTCTTAACTGAATAACTTCATAGCATTTGAAATTTCTGAACAACCAATGTACTGATATCGATATCTGAAAACGGTTTTTGATATCGATATGAAAACTTTATAACGGTTACATATCGGTTTCCCCTAAATAACGAAAACGCCCATGTCTAATAAAAACAAGTTAAACTGCGTTGCTTGCACGGCACGGTGCGCGGGAGGGGGGAGCTGCACTGCATTACGCACCCCGCACCCCTCACCCCGTAACGGCACAGTATTGACTGTGGTAATGGCGAGCAAGACGAATTGCAAGGTAATTGCCGCGCACTCAATTTAGTCAGGCACAGCCTTGTGCCACGGAAACACGCGACCGCCGTTTGCCAGACGCGAAAAAACGTGACATTCTGTTAAACAATGCCTTCCTGTATTTTTAGAAAATGTACAAATTATACAGGAACAGTCAGAGAACGAGAAAATATTTCATTCCACGCGTAAGTACTGTATTCAAACGAAAATGTATTTTTGTATTTTGTATTTTAATACTGTAATCGGCCATATTGGTGAAAAGAGCGAGATAAACTCTGTTCTGGGCGTGAGAGTGAAGGAGATGGATGTCGCAGTCGCTGTCAAATGGCGGCCGGTACCGTGGCGTTATCGCGCATGCGCGAGGTCATGCTAGGGGAAGATGGGCATTTTGTATACACTCAGTAGCTCTGCGATTTTTATTGTAATATTGTTTTACATAACATGTAGGCACCGAATTGTTTTGCATCAGTAATAGGTACAGTCGAGTCCATATGTTGGCACGTTTGACAGGATATTGACTTTTATTACAAAGGCATAAAAGTTAATGAACTGTCAAAAGTGCCAACATATTAATGGACTCGACCGTACCTACTTCCTACGTGCTATGAATATTATTCGTTCTCTGGTTATAAAAGGTATTTCTTTCATTTTAGAATACCTAAAAGCGGATTTATAGCAGAAGAGTGGATAAAAGTCATAAGGCGTCAACGGCATGAAGATGACTGGCTGCCGACTAATTATTCTACTGTTTGCTCAGAACATTTTCTAGCAAGTGATATTTACATTACGAAAAAAAATGTCAGAAGACTGAAAAAAACAGCCATTCCTGTAATGAAGGTAAACATATAATGGTTAATTTTAATTCCTTTTTGAGATCACCTAAATATCGAATCATCTTTTTATTTAACCAATCAATTTAAACTTAATAATTCTGAAAGAACGCCTAAATTAATAATATTAGTACGCGCTGTAATCCATTTAAGTGTTTTCTTTTTTCTAATCTTTTTATTTATTTGTAATAGGTAAAACCTAACATTATAGTAGTGAGTGGTTAAAAATTTGATTTCAATTGTTGTTTTTTGTATTCCAGGATGAAGAAGAAAATATTTTAAAGTCTAAAGTTAGAAAAAATGTTATGGAGAAAAGAAAGCTACAATTAAAAAGTTATTACAATTTGCCAAGGAAATGTAAGAAGCTCTCTAAAAAGTGCAAAAATTTAAAACAAATTTTGTCAGAGCTTCAAAAAAAGAAAAAATGTTTCACAATAGACCATTTAAATGAATTAAACCTTAAAGCTGAAGCCGTAGAATTTATTGATAGAGTGGTTCGTAAAAGCAAGCTTACAGGTTTCCACCAAAATACACCAGCATTAAGAAAATTTGCAGTTACTCTGCACTATTATTCTGCTACCGCCTACAAATATTTCAGACAAGTGTTTGATGGATCTTTACCACATCCTCGTGTCATCGGCAAATGGTATGAGAACAGTTCTGGTGATCCTGGCTTTATCAAACAATCTCTGAAGGTTTTAGAAAAAACATTTAAAAATAGTGGTCAAAGAATATTGTGTACATTAATTGCTGGCGAGATGGCTCTTCACCACCAAACCACACGAACTGGAAAGAAGACTGCAGGCATTGTAGACTTTGGCGCTGGTTTCGCAAAATCATGTGATGTAGCTACTCAAGCATATATGTTCACATTAGTCAGTATGAACGAAAGCTGGCAAATTCCTGTGGCATATTTTATTGTAAACGGATTGTCAGCGGAAACCCGAGCAACTTTGTTAAAAACATGCTTAAGTGAATGCTATAATGTGGGGGTAGATATTGTGGCTATAATGTTTGATGGATGTGCGTCTAATATAAGTGCAGCCAATTTACTAGGGTGTGATCTGACTAATCCGACATGTCTTAAAATAACATTTAAACATCCTGAATGTGATATGGAGGTAGCAATCATGCTGGATGCATGTAACATGATAAATTTGGTTCGTGATTCATTTGCAGCTAAAAGACTAATTTTAGATGGGAGAAGAAAGGAGATCCGATGGCAGTATCTTGTTAATTTAGTCAAACTACAAAAAAACGTGGGACTAAATTTTGCTAACAAAATTACTCCTCGTCGCATTTATTTTCGAAACGAGATATTGAAAGTGAAATTAGCAACACAAATCATGAGTATGAACGTTGCAAATGCACTAAAGTTATGCAATGAGCTTGTGACGTCTTCCCTTTTTAGAGACACTCAAGGTACAATAGACTTCATCACAGTTTTTAATAATCTTTTCGATATATTTAATTCAAAATCAACCGATTTTTGTGGTTTTAAAAAACCTATGTCACCACAAAACGCCGTTGAAGTTATAGCATACCTTGAAAAAGCCAAAAACTATATACTGGGATTAAGCATCTTCATTAAATACAGACGTGTTCTTCGCAATCGAATCACTATGCAAATAATAAGAAAAAAAATTGTTGAGACCAAATACAAAACAGGGTTTATGGGATTTCTTATTTGTATAGAAAGTTTAAAACACCTGTACTCGACTTTGATCGAAGGACAACGTTTGCGATATATTGCGACTTACAGACTGTCGCAAGATCACATTGAAATGTTATTCAGTGCTATCAGGCGACATGGAGGTTATAACCACAACACCAATGCTGTACAGTTTAAAGAAATTTTCAAAAAAGTCTTGCATCATCTCGAAATGAAGTCCTCGTTTTTGGGAAATTATGTTCCACTAGAAGACGTTCCTATATTGGCGTGTTCGTCTGCAGTCGAGACAATCAACTCGACCATAAGTAGAAGATCTAATAATGAGGAATGCTACTCACTCGAAGAAAAAAATCAAAGCGTAGAAGAAACTGATGGTACGATAGATGAAAAAGTTGGAGTACTTTTAACAATACTAAACCGTGAAAGTGTCAAAAAGACCATCGATCAGATCATTGGTTATATTTCAGGGTGGGTATCTAGGAAACTAGTTGAAGCATTTAAATGTGAGATTTGTACTGGAAGTCTGATTTCTTACAGCAAACTATGGTTTCACAAATTGATATTTGTGAAAAATATGGGGGGACCATGTTTTTCCAGTAAGGATGTTTTTAAAATTTGTCTGAGGTCAGAAGAGATTATTAAAAATCATATAAGAGAAAAGGGTCACATAATACTTCCTAATCCCAAAGAGATCGAAATTATAAAAAACCGAATTTTGAAATCGTTTATCGGTCGCGATGACATATTTTCGACTTTAAGTTCTCATTCTTTGGAGCAACATCCAACTTTCAATCATAGGCTACACCTTATACGTGCTATTATTGAAAAATTTATTGATGTCCGCATACGGAATGCACACAAATCTAACCCAGATGCTAAAACTAATTATAAGAGACAACAAAGAAAAAAAATATTTGAAGGTATATAAAGTAAGCTGTCATATAATATAGATTAGTAATATTTTATTCACAAAATAAAAGTGTTTAATTGGTTACACTAGTTTCTACTTCTAGTTTGAACATTACCTATGAACATTTTTTTTCTTTCGCTCCCAGTCCAGCATGGGAGATCATTAGTATAATTATTACTTTATTAACATTACTTACTTTATTTTTGTAAATAAAAATTGCTGATTTTACAACTTTTGTTTTATTATTTCAATTAGAGTATAAATAAATCTTGGTAACGTGTACCACTTTTGCCCATGTTCCCGATTACTGTCTGTCTCCCTCGTGATCGCGTCAATGATGCAGCACCGGATTATCATACGAAACTTATAATGTCTGTTTTTCTCTTTCTAACGACAAGTATTCCGCATGTGGCGTTTATTTTTGTCCCTTTCTTGATGTATAAGCCAGTACGGTTTTTTTTTGAGTACTTTGACAATTTTGACAATGTTTCCCAAAATCAAAGTGGCTAGATCGAAACTAAGGTACCTAGCCGGAGAGGAGTAAATCGCAATATTATGTAATACCTCTAGGTACAGTCAGCAAAGTTATGACCTTAACAGTTTGAAAATAAATACCTAGCTTGCAAGGATGGAACTAAAAGTTCATCTTTACCTGCCTCCATTGTTTTTATACAAAAGATGCTTTTGTATCTTTTAGGTAAACGCAAGACAATACAGACTACTCAATCTAGAAATGAACCTTAAGGTGTTCAGCTCATAGCTTTGCTGACAGTACCTATATCTACAAAAAAAAACTTTTTGCAAGTTTGTCATTAAATAAAGTCCTTGGACCTCTTTTATCGCATAGATAAGCCGCCTTATTCATAAAAACCCTAAAAATAGAGTGTCAATTTTAATTAAACAGACAGCACACTTCTAAAACTTTATCAAAGTTTTGCGTTTGTCGCTATTGAGCGATTATGAATAATGATGAATAGGCCCTAATGAATAAGACGGTAAAACTGTAGTGTAGAGACGGCTTCATTCGTCTTGATAGTCAATTTGCATATTCGGGTTACTAATTTCACCTACACTGCGACTGAGGGACGTCCTTAACGACCTCCAGAAGTCCGCGGCATGTTTAAATGGAACCTTTTGATTATTAAACAGTATATAACGTCGGTAGGCTGTGAAAACCTCGTAAGTCGCAAATTTAGTAAAGACTCTTTTAGCTGTTTTTCGTGAGAAAACCTCGTAATACATGTCTACGTCGCAAAAACTGAAATTCGACAATTGTAGTGCCATCTATTGATGTAAATGAGAACTTCATGAAAAATTCTGACTAAACTGTTTTTTGCATCTTCTGTAAAATTTGAAGAAATGCACATACGAGGTTTTCACAGCCCGCCGACGATAAAGGGTTTTCAATTTTCATTTAATATTATTTCCTTTATTATATTTAAAGGCTGTGTACTGTCTATTAAAATGACATTACAATATTTTAAAAGTATTAAATTAGGTACCTAAAATAAGAATAAGACACGCAATACAATGCATTCTATCTAATCGATTGTTTACTATCAGCCAGTCTGACATCTATAACTATTAACTTGGCTTCTAGATCATTGTTCTATGACTTAATAGACAGTTTAGTTACACGTTGTTATGAAATATCGACTGTCCAGTCAGGCTCTACATTTTCCGACAATTAACTCTATGTCGTTATATGAATGATAGTCATGCAATAGTTATTAAAAGGTCACTGTGACAACTAGTGAATTATAGTTATGTCGTCTTTTATATTTAAGTAGTTTGAAGTACTTATCAATTAAGATAGTTAATATAATTGAAAAAATACTAGAAAAAATTGACTCGCCCGTAGCGGAGTTCGAATCCCGTCTAAGCTGCTACGGGTGAGTCGATTTTTTCTAGTATTTTTGCAATTAAATTAATAACCTTAATTTATTTGTAAAACACCAACAAACTCACAAGAGAACCTAGATTACTAACATAATAAACAAGATCGTTTGTTTTTCTACAACTATCTGAAAAACAAAAAATATCGACTTTTCATAGAAAACTTTTCATAGAAAAGTTCGGACATTTGTGAAAAAAAAGTTTTCTTTGTGTTTTTTCGGAAAACTCGTAGAACAAACGTTGTTTATGATGTTAGTAATGTACTCTACCTACTTCTGCGAGGTTCGAGGTGTTGGCACAGAATACATAATATGATGTTGGTATTTTACAAATAACCCTTGACCCTGTATAGAAACAACATACTTACCTACTCAGACCAAATAAAAAAAGTAAGACGAAGTCTTCCGAACGAAGCGGTGAAGCCTGTTTAGTTATTCTGTGGTAAAACTACGCCTTGGCAATGTCCATACACAGTGCACGCACACACGTGTAACGAAACTACGCCTTGGCTTTCCATATAAAACCCTGCCGCCCGGCCCCCGCCCGCCCCCTTGTACGCACACATGTATCATCAAAAACCGGCCTCACTTTATTGTTCTCAACGCTCCATCTTTCTTTTTTATTTGATCTGAGCTTACCTACTTAACAGGAAATTCTCACTTCTTTTTTTATGTGATAGTGCTTGGCCTTCATCTCACCTGCTGGCCTATTTTGTAACTCAGTGATGATCATTTTAAGCTGTCAGTAGTTCAGTGATGATCATTTTAAGCTGTCAGTTGAGTTACAAAATAGGCCTGCTGATGTTAAGTGATGATATGGCCGGATGTAAGCGCACTACACCCAGAATCCTCTGGCTATCTTACCTCTAAATACCGGAACACAACAATTTCTAAAATGTTGTTATGTCGTCAGACTTAGGTAAGATGGTTGTAGCTAGCCAGGCAGACTTGAAACAAGCCCTACCACCAAACATCCAAGTACAAATGTACCCCCCTCCTGGGAATCGAATGCGGGACCCCTGCGACTTACTTAACACGTGTAGGCGAACCACTAGACCACAGAGGCAGTTGAAAGAAACTACTTAATAGGGATGTCGAAAGTAAAAAAAAATATCGATACATCGATATTTATAAAAATATCAATATCGGCCTCAATATATCGCGAAAAAAATATCGATATATCGGTCTAATTTTCAGAGAACCTTTGCGGTTTTGAAATAATGTATTTATTTTAGTCTATCTCAGTTATATAAATAGAATTTATAAAACAACATACATTACCTACTCTAACTAATGTATGAAAATCTTAAAAAACGAATATTATTTATAATATCAGGCGCATATTTATTAAATCAGATATTCAACGCAGTGCAAAAAACGTACAAGTCATAGACAATATGTTTTTATAAAAATATATCAATAATGAATTATGATGAAAGTACAGATAAGTTGTTTTCCATTTTTCAATTCCAATCTTTTAGAGTGCGTCTCATCGGTTATTTTATTACCTTTGGCGTTATGTTGGTATCCCGTAAATTTATTCAATTTTGAACCTTATTCCATCGCAATAAGATTACATGACGGTACTGCAAACATAATGCAATAGGAATAATAAATGCATTGTATAGCTTTGTATTCAGCAACTTTAGAGTGATGTAATGATAGTAAAATTAATAAAAATATATCGTTTTTGATACGATTTTCGATATTGGTTATTTTGTATCGATATATCGATATATCGGTTCAAAATATATCGGCTAAAAATATCGATATATCGAATAAAAAATATCGATGTATCGATATTTTTTCAACAACCCTACTACTTAAGCAGACTATCAACGTAAATATACATAATGTAATATCCTTAATAATTTTAACTGCCAATACATAGAAAAACCTTTTTAATTTTATCTTATTATCATTTACTGAGGCTGTGGGGGCCTCCTTAACTTTTCCTCACACTTATCAATGTTTGTAACGCGTAAATAGCCAATAACAGCTCAAGGTATGCAAGATCAGCCAAAGAATAGTCAACTCTAACTCTTACAGATAGGGGTCAATATTAATACAGAATGTTAAATCTCCTATAGCTTTGTTGACGGTTGATATGACGTCAAGAACTCCTTACTTGTTTTTATTTTGGGTTATTTTTTCCATAATCATCCTAAGATGTAGGACGGTAGTACTTATATCTATTATGTGATGTAGGCAGACTATAATCTTCTCTCATTTCAAAGCACCATGTAATATTATTTATTTATATAAAAGCACATGTTACAGTATCACTTTCACATTAATAATTGAGATATTAAACAATGTGTGATGGCTTGAAAAAACGTACCCTGCTAGGGTGTTGCTTATTATGACTTAATATTAAATTAAAACATCAAGTATTATAGAGGAAAATAATTAACACAGATTGATATTTAGAAAGCTTCCCGAGGATTAATATAATCATTTGAGCTTATCGCACATATATTCTTCTACTGAGTAATAACACTTTTTAACTAGAAAGTCTTTTACTATATTTTTAAATTTATTTTATTTTTTTTCTATTTTTATGTATTTCGGTAGTTTATTATATAATTGTATACATCTATAGTAAGGGCTGCATCTATACTGTTGTAATTAAAAGAATTTAATTACATAAATAAACTTGCTTTATTAGACAGACAGAACAAATCATGACATTACAGTTGTGCAAAAAAAAAAAAAGAGATAAAGAAACATAGACAACCTCTTATGAAAGGAACGTGGCAATTTATACAGGCAACAGATTATATCTTCAACACTCCCCCCAAATTGCAACGTTCTCCTTTACTTACAAAATTAAAAATGACCTTATAACTTTACACTAGGTAGGTACACAAAATAACGGAATGTATGTTACATAAACAAGTGCAGCAAACATTCATAAAAAAAAGTTACAAGTTATTACAAAAATGTTATTTGCTAACTAACACTTTAAGAATAAAAGAAAAACAATTTCTTGTACCTACTTAGTGTAAGATTTCAATTTTTGGTTCAGGAGGAACAATATCATGCTGACGTCGGGCATTTTTATTAAATTGAAAGTAGTTAAGATGTTTTCATTCTAATTTGCTACCTATATTTGTTTGCATAACTAGCTTTTATTTTTCATGTTATAAAATCTGGAAGCTTGTCTTTTTATGACATATTCGTCAGTGTTTTGAAGAACATTTCGTTATCGAGCAAAATAAAACATTTTAAACTCCAAAATATTTATTTTTACAAACTGTCAAATATCACTAACTCTATAAAATGCTCTTTAGCTGTAGAACATAGTGTTTAGTTTTTTATTTATTTTCTCTTTCAGTATTTTGCAAATTCGTTTAATTTGATTTAATTTACTTACCTATAAATATTTTGAGATTTTGTTTAACTTTAACTTTGGAAATAACAATTTTCTTAAGCTTGTTTAGATTTTAATGCCCTCCTTCTTTTACATTTAAATTTGCTATACTCGAGAAGACTAATTACTTGTGGGAGAAAATAAAAGAAGAGATGGCAGTTTAAAGTATTTATTCATTTATTTAAATATCGTGGTTATGAATGTCGTTATTTATTTGTGATTATATCACATGTCTTAGATTTATTAGCTTTTATGTCGATATCACATTTAATATCAAATTAAATATTGTAATTTTATCACACTATTATTACTGTCATGAAAGATGTAATACTTAACTACATTACCGGACAGTTCAGAGCACCAGCAGTATAACGTATCAGAGTCGAACAACGAATAAGGCTTGTCAATAGGCGTGCATCGCCTTTTATAGTGCGACACAAACAAGTTTAACTCACAGATAGCGCAGTGGGGAGTGGCGCGAAAAGTTGCGTAGTTTGAACTGGTCAAATTGTGTACTTTTAATTTATATCTTATTGATTTTAAATAATAAGAATATCGCATTCTCCCACACGGCCATTCTGACGAGCAGCCACTTGGCTCGCGAACAAAACAATTTACACTTTATTTTTCGCAAATTACGAATCATTAAAATCTTTATTTGAAACTACATTATGTTTAGTAACTATATTTTCAATTTGAAGAATAGCAATAAAGCATCAAATCGAATTGAAACATCCAGTACAGGAAATGTAACGTTTTGTCAACAGTATGAATAATTTAACTCACTGCCTTAATCTTTATCAGTCTACTCGTTTCAAGTAATATGAATCTGCATTTATTTAAATATTCTAATATTGCATTATTTTTATTGAATTTATTAGATTAAAATTGTTTAAACTACTGAATCTACCACCAGTTCACAAAGGAGGCCTCTCGAGAAAGAACTGGCGAAAGAAAACTCTGAGAGGTTATGCCGACCTCCAAGGATAATGTTAAATAGATCAAATCAAACGATATTATGTCAATTTTTTCAAATATAAATTAAAACATAGTTGATTAACTCTCAATTAACAAACATGGATATTTGTTATCTGAAAAATAAATCATTATTATCGAATCACACAGCATCATCATCATCAAATCGCCAAATCACATTGCTTTGCAAATTTTTTTTTTGATGTAAAAGTCAATTCACAAAGCTTTGAATAATATGTCAAATTACACAAGGAACAATTTAGTTCACATAAAACGGTATCTAGAAAAGAAATGTATTTAATTGTAGTCCAAAATAGTCCAGTATCAAAGACAAAACTTGTATAAGTATTATTACTCGGAAGGTAAGTACGAATAGTTCTTATAGCCTCAGTAAACAAACGCTATATAAATCGCACGGCACATCCTACAAACATATTGCCTCGGTATAAAAGCCATAATGGCGCGGCATAAATGTAACCGAAATTTAGTTATTTTCACATATTGTTTTATTAATGTGAACACATTATTAACCCAAGATAAGTTATTTTGTTATTAACGAACATTACATACAATGTATTTAAATTCAAAATTCTCAACAGCAAACTTTTCATCTATCTAATCTGACTTTCATCACAGTGAAACCTTCAATGGGAGTTAACTAGCACTTATTTTGAGAAATGATGTTGAAATAAATAAATTTCCCTTTACTTCATAACAATAATATCCATTGGTCAACAAAACAACAAATTTTAAAAACTTAAATCGTTACTTCCTAATGTTGGTACATAATTATAGAATATATAGTAAGGACTTCTTGCAAATAATTCTTATTTATAATAAGAATCGATGTAACTAATTGTAGATGTTACATTGTACTTATGTAGACCAATGCCCGAGACAGGCAAGCGCCTACAATTCAGGATCATCAGGGATCCAGGTGAACATCATCTGGATAATTATGGACATCAATCAGCAGACACTGTAACAATTGAACATTTTAGGAGTCTTATAGAAAACATAAACTTTTATTTTTTAAATAGTGTGTGTAAAGGTGTGTTGTTGTATGTGAGTAAGTGCATGTGTCGTGTAGTAATATAAAATAGTAACATAGAGATTTGGTCATACTACCACGAGAGCATGGATAACTTTCGATCCAATGTTCTATATTGCTCAGATAGTAGTAATTGCCTCGGTAAAAATAAGCCACGAGGGCACGGCAAACTTGCAATATTATTCATTGCTCAAATACATTATATAGTACTACCTCGGTAATAAGCCACATGGGCACGGCGAACTTGAAAATATTATTTATTTCTTACTTAGGTTGTACCTAGGTAAAAAAAACCATTATAAAGTTTATATGGCATGGCATTCATCAGAATCTCGCGGCCTCGGTAAAAATCGCCTAAATGGCACGGCCAACTGGTAATTTTCTTTATTGCTCAGTATACAGTGAACATCTGGCCAGGAGTCAGTGTATAAAGAGAAATAAGATAACCAGGTTAGGGAGATCAGTCTGTCTCCAACGATTTTGTCACCTCGCCTTCCATTACATGGGAGGGACCTAAAATTATCACGAACTATGTCCGATTATTATTATACGCTATAGGTATATTAATAAAAATATCATAGTGGTCTTGAAGAGTAACGAATACCTAGTCGTAAACACTACTGCCACTAATCGGAATCATTCTCAAAAACTGTCAACATCTACAACTCGTAGAAGTAAAATGAAGACTAAGTTGGAGTAATTCGCAGACTAAAACATCCAACAATCCTCACCTGATTGTAACCTGCATCTTTGTGTCAAATGATGACAAAACGGGTTGAGAAAAAGATATTCAATAATACCATTACCAATTTCATTTTATGTGAATGTAAAACACCTTTTTTTGTACAGCATAAAAACACTAGTATTATTTTAATTTTATCTACACATCACTTACAAAATCATACTAACTTTTCTTTTTAGAATGACTAGCCATTTGGTGAGCTGACACAATAGTACAGTAAAATGCAATTGCACAGTAAAAGTACAGTAAAGCACAGTAAAATATTAAAATCTTAATAATTTACTACATACTATGTATGATGAGAAATGATTACGAATGTTGAGTTTTTTTTCACTTTAGTCTACCCACATTCTATCAATACAATACCGGAAATAAAATTGTGAATATTATTTACGATATTCTTGAACTAAATTGAATCTAACTGAATGAATCCAAATTCTATCCAAAACATATTTCTGCATCATAATTTAAATTAACTTTCTTTTGAATATTGAAAATAAACATAGGAAGACTGTTGTTACAAGTTCTTGTAATTTTCAACTGTATGTACACAGTTTTCTGCAATAATGTTTTATTGCAGAAATTGTATTGAAAAATATCCCTATTAAAATAGTTTGTATCCTCCAGGGATCAAAATAAAATACAGTGCAGCAAATAAGGCATCAACCAATGATGAACTAAAATAGTTGCTTAAAAGATCTATAAATCTTTTAAGCACAGGAAAATACTCCGCATCAGCTCCGATACGAACAATTGCTGCACAAGAAGAGAACCTTTGTTTCCAAAGACTAAAAGAGTTCCTGTTTTGACGAGGAAAATTGTTTCAATGAAAAGTGCCTTTAAAAATATTATGTTAACTCACTTACTCCACACAATGTTTAAGGCACAATTGACACCTGCAATCAGAACAGCATGCACAAAAATTGTTTTAATGTTCAATCTATAGGTAATCATAATGTCAAGTTATCTCTGTTGTAAATAAATAATAAATATCAGTTGGTTAATGTCAGACTTTCATTTATTTTATTATAGGTTCTGTACACACTTTTAACCAGAAAAGAAAGATTTATTTCCATAGTTCTACTAGGCAGTCTACCAAAGAAATAATAAGATTTTTTTCATTAATGCTATGGATTTGATACGACGAATAAAATTGTAAACTGTAAAGGGCACAGCTTATTTCACATTAAAATTTCTCTCAGCAGGTCTTACTTTCTTTTCAATAAAATAATATTTAAAACTTAAAAAAATCAGTGAATTCTCCATAATGCTTTAGTATTTAAAGCAAAGAAGTACAATGCTACTAGGTTGTAATGTCACAATATGTACATAATATCTTAAAATTGTCTTTTCACTGATCAAAGGGGAATGAAAGGAAGGGTCTTGTTGGCTAATTTGTTATATTTTGAGACCAAATTGAAGCTGACCATTTTTCCTAAGGAAAGCTAAAATTATTTCTTATATCAGTACCTGATGTTATTATTCAATGGCACGTTTTGAATCTCACTATTAAGGGTGTATGATAGGAAAACATGGTTTGCGCGGCCATATTTTTATATAGCATACATAAAGTTGTAGCCACAACAAAAACATACGACAAGCTAAGGAGATTATCTAGTAGCTAAAAGTATTAAATTGCTTATCAACCTCACAGATGATTGTTAAAAAAATCTAAATATCAAAAGCGCTTGTCGCGGGTCATATTTTCGACGTAAATAATAGCGGAAACGTATTGAATTCTACATCAAAGTACAGTAACGTACTGTGTAGTTGCTCCAATAACTTTTTTCCAAGAAATATAGTGATGAAAAATCCCATATAAGTAGTCACAGTTGTATAATCACGGCCACTTGGTGGCACACTCGTGCAAGGCACATGAAAAATTACATATTCTAGCCTAGAAAATTCACACCAGTCATTTAGTTCCAGTTCCAAACTAAGCAAAACTTGTACTGTGGTTACTAAATAACGGGTAAAAATATAGAAATATTTAACAAGAATTTAAAAAATCTGTGACTTGTAGTTAGTCATACGTATCACAAAATTATGTATTCGAACCAGGATTTGAACCCAGGATCTTTGTATCAATCAAACTCCACTACTTTTACAAAACATAAGTAAAGCACTCTTTGCGCAGCATTTGCGTCATCATTTTCTACGCCAAATTCTACTTGATTTTTATAACATCACAAGGAAACGCCATTATTTTTGACTTTGAAAATTATCGTTGTGGAATGACCAAATGATAATAATTTAACAAAATCTACGAGTACCTTATAAAAATGTAAAATCTATGGGTACTTATCAGCAATTCGTCGGTCAACCAGAAACTGATTCACTATTTCATGCTTCATTCCACTATTCAGATCTTTTCAAAACACACAGGATTGATGACTCAGATCCATAATTGATCACTCGACTTGATCTTCAACATCGAGTCTCCAACGTGGCGGATTCTACAGCAAGCATTTTGATATTCCTGAAACATAAAAATACGTAGGCGTAGTATATGTAATGTAATCCAACTAGGTTAGATCCCACTTCTGATGTGGGAGAAAATAAAAGAAGAGATGGCAGTTTAAAGTATTTATTCATTTATTTAAATATCGTGGTTATGAATGTCGTTATTTATTTGTGATTATATCACATGTCTTAGATTTATTAGCTTTTATGTCGATATCACATTTAATATCAAATTAAATATTGTAATTTTATCACACTATTATTACTGTCATGAAAGATGTAATACTTAACTACATTACCGGACAGTTCAGAGCACCAGCAGTATAACGTATCAGAGTCGAACAACGAATAAGGCTTGTCAATAGGCGTGCATCGCCTTTTATAGTGCGACACAAACAAGTTTAACTCACAGATAGCGCAGTGGGGAGTGGCGCGAAAAGTTGCGTAGTTTGAACTGGTCAAATTGTGTACTTTTAATTTATATCTTATTGATTTTAAATAATAAGAATATCGCATTCTCCCACATACTTAAGTCATAAGTAAGTTGGTATCTTTAAGAACCAACTGTAAACTTTATTTGCACTAAAATTTAATTTGTTATTTATTTCATTGTTTCAGAGCTTGCAGATCCACCTGCAGCCTGAAGAAGGTGACATCCTCATATTCATGCCGGGTCAAGAGGATATCGAAGTCACGTGTGAGGTAACTATACCGGAAACCATTCGAGAGTATCCTAGATAACGATTCACGAACTAAAACAGCACGCAAATATGGCACCGACTGACAAAACAAAAAGCTATTCGAAATTTTGAAATTGAAATCCCCACATGAATATTTTATCTGGTTTCAAATTACTACTAGAGTCTTGTCTAAAAAGTCAGTTTACCTGAGAAATTATTTAATTATTTAAAAAAACTTATACTGGTAACCCTGTTGGTGCTGTCAAAATTCTATGTTGTGTTTCAAAATTCAATGTTTACAATAAGGATCAGTAACAGGTTTGAATCCTATACTTTTATTGATATAATATAAACACATATTGATATCTATGAAACCTAGTGAAATAATTTTTGAAATCCGTTTAGAAATGGTTGAGTTAAAAGGGTTTGAAGGAAATGCCAAGCTCAATGCAATATGTGCTTTAACACGTACGACATAAGGTTCGCGTCCGTCGCGATGACGTCATAAGGACCCCAAAAAAATCAGTGTTTTACCTCTTGTAACTTCTCAAGTTTAAAAGATATCTTAAAATTTTTTTCACAGTTAATCATGTGTAGCTTTCTTATTAGCAACTAAAAAAAAATCGTTACTGATCATCATTAGAATTTTGACAGCACCAATAGGATTACCAGTATAAGTTTTTTTTTATAATTTAATAATTTCTCAGGTAAACTGACTTTTCAGACAGACTATTTCCAATTAGAAACAAAGAAGAGAATACCTTGTACAAAATAAGCTCCCAGATTGAAAGTGGGACGTTATTAGAGGTGTCGTTGTTGAGACTCTGACCGGAGACGGGATATCTAGGGTATTCTTGATCAGGCCATAACCTAACTGAAAACACAATCCTAAAAACAATTACTTCCGTTCTACCTAGTCAGCATTTTTTTTATCTTTAAGCATTTCCATGTTAAGTGCTCTTTCTATTATACCCATTCCTTTCTTGTTGTTCTCAAGTGTGACTGGAAAAAAATTCGCGGACTATCAATCAAGCCCTCTTTTTACCCAACTTGAAAAAAGAGGAGATTCTCAAGCCGTCGGTTTTTTTTTACTTTTTTATTATGTTTTAGCATAACTTCGCCAGTTGTTAAACGATTTTAATATATTTTTATCTGAAAGAACATCGTTCATGTGTGGTTCCATATTTTTTACAGTGATCTAGCTTGTAGTTTTTTTTAATAAACCCGAAAAATATAAACTATTTAGCTTACCATCACAAAGGTTTCTACGGATTTTCAGGCATAACTTATTTTCTCCTATAATCTCATGTTAGTCCTGTACATGAGATTATAGGAGAATAGCACCAGTAACAGAGAAGCTGAAAGGGAATCGTCTGGCTTGGTTTGGGCATTTTATGAGAAGGGATGAAAGACATGTTACTAGAAGAGTAATGGATATGGATGTTGAGGGCTGGAAAGTAAGAGGAAGACCGCAGAAAAGATGGATGGATTGTGTGCGGAATGATATGAATGTGAAGGGAGTGAATGAGGAGATGACGAGTGACAGGAAGGAATGGAAGAAAAGGACGCAGTGCACCGACCCCAAATAAATTGGGATAAGGGTAGGAGGATGATGATGAATCTCATGTTACTCCTGTATACAAACGCCTGTTAGCTTACAATAGCAATGAGGATCAGTCAGAGGTTTGAACCTTTAGTTTTATTGGTATAATGTAAAAACATATTCATACCTATGAAACTTAGTGAAATATTTTTTGAAATCCGTTTAGAAATGTTTGAATCATAAGGGTTTTGAAGGAAATGCCAAGCTCAATGCAATATGTGCTTTATCACGTACGACATAAGGTTCGCGTACGTCTCGATGACGTCATAAGGACCCCCCAAAATAACAATGTTTTAGCACGTTTTCGCTCGTATAACTTCTCAGGTTTAAGAGATATTGTAAAAATTTCTTCACAGTTAATCATAATGGTGGCATAAGCTTTCTGATAAGCCACTAAACAAAAATCGTTACTGATCCTCATTTTACTAAAAATAATATTTGAAACTGTTCACCCATATTGTTTTAACTTACTTTGCTACAATAACAGGTGCTGACAGAGCGCTTGACTGACCTGGATAGCGCGCCGCCGCTGACAGTATTACCGATCTACTCTCAATTACCAGCTGATCTTCAAGCTAAGATCTTCCAGAGGGCACCACCGGGGCAGAGGAAATGTATTGTAGCTACGAACATCGCTGGTAAGTAATATTCTAATCACAGGGAGGTACTGTTAGAGTGAGGAGCTCGGTGGCGCAGTGGTTTACCGCCTGGCCCAACTATGGCGGAGGTTAAGCTACTTTCGCAGAAGTCGGTCACGGGATGGGTGACCAAAAATATATTATCTTGAGCTGCTTCGTGCTTCGGAAGGCACGTTAAGCCGATCGGGGCTACATTTGCAGTCATTAACACCCACCAATCCGCATTGGGCCCGCGTGGTGGGTTATAGCCCGTCCTCCTTATCAACCCGTAAGGAAAGCCTGTGCCCCAGCAGTGGGGACATTAAAAATGGCTGATGGACATGGACCGTTAAGAGACATTGTCTGAATACCATTGCTAGATATTTATGCAAAATCATTTAAAATGTTTTTAGGGTTACGTACCCAAAGGGTAAAAACGGGACCCTGTTACTAAAACCGCTGTCCGTCTGTCTGTCTGTCCGTCACCAGGCTGTATCTCATGCACCGTGATAGCTAGTAGTTGAAATTTTCACAGATAATGTATTTCTGTTGCCGCTATTACAACAAATATTAAAAACATAATAAAATAAATATTTCAGTGGGGCTCCCATACAACAAATGTTATTTTTTTGGTACGGAACCCTTCGTGACGCGAGTCCGACTCGCACTTGGCTGGATTTTTATAAAACACCAACAATGTCGCCGGAGTGGATTACTAACATCATAAACAACAATTTTTTTTCTATGATTTTTCAAAAAAGACAAAGAAATATTTTTTTGTACAAAAAAGGATTTTTTGTCGTTTTTCGGAAAAGTGGAACAAATGTTGTTGTTTATTATGTTAATAATTTACTCCTGCGAGGTTGTTGGTGTTATACTACAAATAGTAGATTGTTATACAAGACGCTAAAATGACCCATTCCATACGAGGTAGTTTTATTCCCGAGCTTTAGCGAGGGAATAAATAGAAACCGAGTTACAATGGGTTCTGGCGTCGTGTGTTACACTCTACTTTTCACTACGATTGCGAGAAAATAAAATACAAAATTGAATACCTAGTTTATACTTCCGTAAACGAAGCCACTCGTTTTTCTATCCTCCACTTCATAAACTTTTCATACAGTATTTAAATAAATGATTTGTGCTTGACGGCAAAAGATTAAAATTATTTCTTTCCTATTACTTACAGTCACACAATTCAATCAGTTTGGTATTAGAGAAAAATTCTAAAGATTTCGCAGCTAAGAAACACAATGCACGCATTCTACGATCAAACAAGTCACAGAGTATATGATTTCACCGAAGAGATAGCTGCTTTTAGTTCCATTTTCAAAAATAAAAATTAGAAACAGTATAAGTCGAGCGAGTCTTTATTCGTGATTATGAATAAATACTTTTTCGTTTTAGTAGGCTCATTGGTAATAGACAAACATTAAAAAAGAAAAAACTTTATCCCCTAGGGGTAATTTTGCTATTTTATCCTGGCTCTTGTACCTTACAATGACGTACTTTTAGAGCAAGAGGAGTGAAATAACTATTTGTGTTCGTGTCATAAGTCGTAACCATAATTGGTCTTTTCCAGAAACATCGTTAACTGTGGACGGCATTATGTACGTCATAGATTGCGGTTACTGCAAATTGAAAGTATACAACCCTAGGATCGGAATGGATGCACTGCAGGTAAGCTTAGATCATATCGTATCTTCTAAAGCTAAACATTTTTGAAAGATAAAATTATAATAATGCTTAATAGGGAAACTTTGAAATAATGAAATTGCATTTCCTTTCGAAAGAGGTGTGCTACAAAATCTTTTTTTTTTTATATTAACTCGAATGTCTGACGCACCGCGGTGTTTGTCGTTTGTACTGATCGAAGTTTGTACGTCATGCATGACCTCGTGACAGGAAAAATATTACTGAACTTCATTTACACATTAATTGCTAGAAAACTTTGTTCAAAAGGATTTTTCATTAGATAAAAGACCATTTCATTGAACCCAAAAATCAAAATTTGACGGTTTTTTATCAGTTGCTCCAATATCAGTTCAATTCTATTCTCTTTAAAAAAAACTGACTTCAAAAAACCTGCCTCTAAAAAGCAAGAAATAATATTCAAATCATTAGATACGCATTATCATTGTTATAATAACAACACGTCTATTGAAGTCGGGTAGGGCTGGAGCACAACTTCATTTTTTTATTCTTTAAAAGCCCTACCCGACTTCAATAGACGTGTTGTTATTATAACAATGATAATGCGTATTTAATGATTTGAATATTATTGAGGCAGGCTTGCTTTTTAGAGGCAGGTTTTTTGAAGTCGGTTTTTTGTTCTTTAAAACATTTTTTTTTATTTCTTTATTTTTAGTGTAAGTACCTTCTCTATTAGGTAGTGTAGGTATATTATTTGGTAGAAAAATCGGCTCAGACAAACGTGAGATATTCGCGGAGAAACATACATTCATACAGGTCAAACTGAGAGAGAACCTTATTTTTTTAAGTCGGTTAAAAATACCTCACCAAAAGTATCCCTTTCCCAACAAAAAAAAACATCTCATAAAATATATAAACATCGGTTCATAAATAACAAAGTCGTCAAGGTAGTTGATGCAAAATCATAGTATTTTCAGGATTTCTTGAAAACTACTGAACCGATTTGAAAAAAAAAATGGGACCATCTCGCAAGAAAACTCAATCGAACAAAAAAGAATCATCAATATCGGTCCATAAATGACGAAGTTACGCATGAACAACGATAAAAAAAAACATACAAACGAATTGAGAACCTCCTATTTTTTGTGAAGTCGGCTAAAAAAGATCATTTCATCAAATCAAAGCCAAAAATAAAGAAGTATAGTTTTTAATCAGTCGCCTTATTTATACTTATCCACGATTCAATGGGGATCGCAATAATGCAAAGCTAATTGTAGATGGTGTTGCGCACGTTTGTTCCTAAGACAGTAGATGCACATGAGTAAAGAAAGGACCAGAGACAAAGCTTCATACATACAACCTAACCGCGTGAATCGGTTGCCGCTTGTTGCGTACGCGGAAAAACCGAAAAAAACCTGTTTTGACAACTGCAGCCAGTTGACAATCTTAGGGCATTGCTTGTTTTGTTAGTTGCAAGTTTGAATTTCACGTTCTTAAGAAAATTTGTCTCTGGTTCTTTCTTTACTCATGTCATGTGGTAGATGTTTCGCTTGTAAACTCTAGAAAAATAGGCATTTATTTTGTTGTATTCTTTTATCAAAAAAAACCCATTGACCCAAAATGGATATAAAAAATACTATTCTACAATGCTAGTGCCGGAATTGAAAGCCAAATTAAGCCGTTTTTATTCTTACAACAATTATTAATTTTTAGGGTTCGGTACCCAAAGGGTAAAAACGGGACCCTAATACTAAGAATCCGCTGTCCGTCTGTCTGTCTGTCACCAGGCTGTACCTCAT
The DNA here is from genome assembly GCA_928269145.1 of Agriphila tristella. Classification (NCBI taxonomy): domain Eukaryota; kingdom Metazoa; phylum Arthropoda; class Insecta; order Lepidoptera; family Crambidae; genus Agriphila; species Agriphila tristella. Next base: position 54,369,289 of record OV743431.1, on the reverse strand, counting down.
GAACCATAACAGCTAGGCAGTTGAAATTTTCACAGATGATGTATTTCTGTTGCTGCTATAACAACAAATACTAAAAACAATAAAATAAATATTTGAGTTGGGCTCCCATATAAACAAACGTGATTTTTTTGCTGTTTTTTGGTTCCGCTTCATGCGCGAGTCCGACTCGCACTTGGCCGGTTTTTCTTAATATCCAGATTTTTCGGAAATTTGTTAGTGCTAACATTATTACAGCCTATTACACAGAATTTGGTCATTTTAAAGCTATAAAACTATTTTCAAAGTAAAAGTCCTTTGTTTTGATAGTTTTCGTGGAACAATCGTACGTAGCGCTATTTTGACAGTTGCCTTCCCCATTCTAATCTCTCTGGAAAAATTGTTTTAAAAAACAAAAAACCGACTTCAAAAACCTGCCTCTAAAAAGCAAGAAATAATATTCAAATCATTAGATACGCATTATCATTGTTATAACAACACGTCTATTGAAGTCGGGTGGGGCTGGAGTACAACTTCTTTTTTTTATCCTAAAAGCCCCACCCGACTTCAATAGACGTGTTGTTATAACAATGATAATGCGTATCTAATGATTTGAATATTATTTCTTGCTTTTTAGAGGCAGGTTTTTGAAGTCGGTTTTTTGTTTTTTAAAACAATTTTTTATTTTATTATTTTTAGTGTAAGTACCTTCTATATTAGGTATATTATTATAGGTATATTATTGGGTAGAAAAATCGGCTCAGCCAAACGTGAGATATTCGCGGAGAAACATACATCCATACAGGTTAAACTGAGGGAGAACCTTTTTTTTTGAAGTCGGTTAAAAAGACTACACTAAAAGTACCCCTTTCCCAACAAAAAGAAACATCTAATTCGGTTCATAAATAACAAAGTCGTCATGTGAGTTGATGAAAATCATAGTATTTTCAGGATTTCTCGAAAACTACTGAACCGATTTGAAAAAAAATTAAATGGGACCATCTCGCAAGAAAACTCAATCGAACAAAAAAAGAATCATCAAAATCGGTTCATAAATGACAAAGATATGCGCGAACAACGATAAAAAAATAAAAAAAAACATACAATCGAATTGAGAACCTCCTCCTTTTTGTGAAGTCGGTTAAAAATACAATTTCATCGAACCGAAGCCAAAGATAAAGAAGTACGGTTTTTAAGCAGTCGCTTTATTTCAGATATACCCCGTAAGTCAAGCAAACGCCCGCCAGCGCGCCGGCCGCGCCGGGCGCACAGGCCCGGGCAAGGCGTTCTGCCTGTACACGCAGCGGCAATACCAACACGAGCTGCTGGCAGCCACCGTGCCTGAAATACAGAGGACCAATCTAGCAAATACAGTGTTATTGCTCAAGTCTTTAGGAGTTGAAGATCTGCTTGCTTTCCATTTCATGGACCCGCCTCCACAGGTATAGTGATCTTTTATTGGTTAGCATTCTGTCTGTACACTGAGGTCACTGAGGCGATACCAACATGAGCTGTTGACTGCTATGCCTGAAATACGGTTACATGTCATAATAACTAAACCTATTCCAACTATTCTCGAAATAACTACGGCCAAAAGACCTATTGTTTAGAATAACTAAAGATCGTTTCACATATTTTTGTTATAACTAAGTAATTAACGAAATGTCTAATGCACGACTCACCTACGGTTGATTCGACTACAATTAACTCGCCTAAAGTTGACTGAACTAACGAACGATTTCACTACTGTTGATTAGGGGTTAAGTTGAGGGTTACACGCCAGCAGGTCGGTTCTGGCACTTCGCTGGCCGTTGCAGCGGCACGCTCGCCTCGCTGGCTCTGCTCGTGTGTTGGTCGAAATGGAACCTAACCGCACGCGTCGCACCTGATGGACTAATTATGTTAGGACCTTTGGTAAACGGACTAGGTGCAACGACGAGCGAGCGTAGCGAGCGAGAAGGAGGTTAGGTTCTATTGCGACCAACAACGCACGAGCCGAGCGAGCGAAGCGAGCCTGCCGCGGTGTAGCGGCCAGTGCTAACTGCCGGAACACAACAATTTTTAAATTTTTTTTTTTGGCGTCTGACTTAGGTAAGATGTTGGTAGCTAGCCAGGCGGACTGCCACCAACCAAACCAAGTACAAATTATACCCCCCTGGGAAACCCGGGGCCCCTGCGTCTTACACGGCTGGGCGAACCACTAGACCACACAGGCGTAAATATCTTTGTAATATAACTTTTTTCATCTTATTTTTCCCTTCTAGGACACAATCCTCAACTCGATGTACCAACTGTGGATCCTAGGCGCGTTAGACGGCACGGGCGCATTGACTCCGCTCGGCCGACAAATGGCGGAGTTCCCGCTCGATCCGCCGCAGTGCCACATGCTCATAGTCTCCGCCGAGATGGGCTGCAGCGCTGAAGTACTCATTATTGGTGAGTAACTACAAATGGCGGAGTTTCCGCTCGATCCGCCGCAGTGCCACATGCTCATAGTCTCCGCCGAGATGGGCTGCAGCGCTGAAGTACTCATTATTGGTGAGTAACTACAAATGGCGGAGTTTCCGCTCGATCCGCCGCAGTGCCACATGCTCATAGTCTCCGCCGAGATGGGCTGCAGCGCTGAAGTACTCATTATTGGTGAGTAACTACAAATGGCGGAGTTTCCGCTCGATCCGCCGCAGTGCCACATGCTCATAGTCTCCGCCGAGATGGGCTGCAGCGCTGAAGTACTCATTATTGGTGAGTAACTACAAATGGCGGAGTTTCCGCTCGATCCGCCGCAGTGCCACATGCTCATAGTCTCCGCCGAGATGGGCTGCAGCGCTGAAGTACTCATTATTGGTGAGTAACTACAAATGGCGGAGTTCCCGCTCGATCCGCCGCAGTGCCACATGCTCATAGTCTCCGCCGAGATGGGCTGCAGCGCTGAAGTACTCATTATTGGTGAGTAACTACAAATGGCGGAGTTTCCGCTCGATCCGCCGCAGTGCCACATGCTCATAGTCTCCGCCGAGATGGGCTGCAGCGCTGAAGTACTCATTATTGGTGAGTAACTACAAATGGCGGAGTTCCCGCTCGATCCGCCGCAGTGCCACATGCTCATAGTCTCCGCCGAGATGGGCTGCAGCGCTGAAGTACTCATTATTGGTGAGTAACTACAAATGGCGGAGTTTCCGCTCGATCCGCCGCAGTGCCACATGCTCATAGTCTCCGCCGAGATGGGCTGCAGCGCTGAAGTACTCATTATTGGTGAGTAACTACAAATGGCGGAGTTTCCGCTCGATCCGCCGCAGTGCCACATGCTCATAGTCTCCGCCGAGATGGGCTGCAGCGCTGAAGTACTCATTATTGGTGAGTAACTACAAATGGCGGAGTTCCCGCTCGATCCGCCGCAGTGCCACATGCTCATAGTCTCCGCCGAGATGGGCTGCAGCGCTGAAGTACTCATTATTGGTGAGTAACTACAAATGGCGGAGTTTCCGCTCGATCCGCCGCAGTGCCACATGCTCATAGTCTCCGCCGAGATGGGCTGCAGCGCTGAAGTACTCATTATTGGTGAGTAACTACAAATGGCGGAGTTTCCGCTCGATCCGCCGCAGTGCCACATGCTCATAGTCTCCGCCGAGATGGGCTGCAGCGCTGAAGTACTCATTATTGGTGAGTAACTACAAATGGCGGAGTTCCCGCTCGATCCGCCGCAGTGCCACATGCTCATAGTCTCCGCCGAGATGGGCTGCAGCGCTGAAGTACTCATTATTGGTGAGTAACTACAAATGGCGGAGTTTCCGCTCGATCCGCCGCAGTGCCACATGCTCATAGTCTCCGCCGAGATGGGCTGCAGCGCTGAAGTACTCATTATTGGTGAGTAACTACAAATGGCGGAGTTTCCGCTCGATCCGCCGCAGTGCCACATGCTCATAGTCTCCGCCGAGATGGGCTGCAGCGCTGAAGTACTCATTATTGGTGAGTAACTACAAATGGCGGAGTTTCCGCTCGATCCGCCGCAGTGCCACATGCTCATAGTCTCCGCCGAGATGGGCTGCAGCGCTGAAGTACTCATTATTGGTGAGTAACTACAAATGGCGGAGTATCCGCTCGATCCGCCGCAGTGCCACATGCTCATAGTCTCCGCCGAGATGGGCTGCAGCGCTGAAGTACTCATTATTGGTGAGTAACTACAAATGGCGGAGTTTCCGCTCGATCCGCCGCAGTGCCACATGCTCATAGTCTCCGCCGAGATGGGCTGCAGCGCTGAAGTACTCATTATTGGTGAGTAACTACAAATGGCGGAGTTCCCGCTCGATCCGCCGCAGTGCCACATGCTCATAGTCTCCGCCGAGATGGGCTGCAGCGCTGAAGTACTCATTATTGGTGAGTAACTACAAATGGCGGAGTTTCCGCTCGATCCGCCGCAGTGCCACATGCTCATAGTCTCCGCCGAGATGGGCTGCAGCGCTGAAGTACTCATTATTGGTGAGTAACTACAAATGGCGGAGTTCCCGCTCGATCCGCCGCAGTGCCACATGCTCATAGTCTCCGCCGAGATGGGCTGCAGCGCTGAAGTACTCATTATTGGTGAGTAACTACAAATGGCGGAGTTTCCGCTCGATCCGCCGCAGTGCCACATGCTCATAGTCTCCGCCGAGATGGGCTGCAGCGCTGAAGTACTCATTATTGGTGAGTAACTATAAATGGCGGAGTTCCCGCTCGATCCGCCGCAGTGCCACATGCTCATAGTCTCCGCCGAGATGGGCTGCAGCGCTGAAGTACTCATTATTGGTGAGTAACTACAAATGGCGGAGTTTCCGCTCGATCCGCCGCAGTGCCACATGCTCATAGTCTCCGCCGAGATGGGCTGCAGCGCTGAAGTACTCATTATTGGTAAGTAACTACAAATGGCGGAGTTTCCGCTCGATCCGCCGCAGTGCCACATGCTCATAGTCTCCGCCGAGATGGGCTGCAGCGCTGAAGTACTCATTATTGGTGAGTAACTACAAATGGCGGAGTTTCCGCTCGATCCGCCGCAGTGCCACATGCTCATAGTCTCCGCCGAGATGGGCTGCAGCGCTGAAGTACTCATTATTGGTGAGTAACTACAAATGGCGGAGTTCCCGCTCGATCCGCCGCAGTGCCACATGCTCATAGTCTCCGCCGAGATGGGCTGCAGCGCTGAAGTACTCATTATTGGTGAGTAACTACAAATGGCGGAGTTTCCGCTCGATCCGCCGCAGTGCCACATGCTCATATGAAACAAAAAGTTGAATAGATACAGTCAGTGGCACGAATCATGAAATCGGGTGGGGATTGCGCGGAACGCGTATTTTGTGTATGCGTAGCGGTGAGGGGCGCGGGCGGCGGGAGAGGGGCGCGCGCTATTGGTCGCTCACAAGAGCACATGCGCGAACTTATCCCCACTCCGTCGAAAAATTTTCATGATTCGTGCCACTGACTGTATATAGTTTTAATTTGCTTACCATACATAAATAAAGGAGCGTCAACTCTGTCACTGTTTTATTTTTTTGATACTAATATTTTATATTTAGAGCGCGTAGTCTGCACACTAGCGCCGCTATTGAAACGAAAATCAAAGTGCTTAAATAAAGACGAAATTGTGAATTATCTCTCTGAAATGCACTCCGAACAAGCTTTGTGGTACTTTTTATCGCTTAAACAATATTTTTTACCATCGCCACTCTAAAAAGTGCATTTAATTCAACGATAAGAGTGAATAATAAGCGACTTTATTCACCGAGTGAATAATAGTAGATTATACACCAAGGGGATAAAGCACTGTTTTATGTCACGGGCGCTACATTGAATCCTGAACGTAACGAAGGACTCCAAATTTAACTCCCGAGCGCAGCGAGGGTGTTATAAGTTAATTCCCGAGCAAAGCGAGGGAATTAAGTTCGAGTCCTGAGTGCAGTGAGGGATTCAAGCGCCCAAGAAAAAAACAGTTTTATCCCGGTGGTGTATACTCTACTTTTCTCACTTTATTTTTTTTTTTTTTTTTTTTTAATTTATTTAAGGCAACAAACAGTCATGTAGAACAAAATGGTTACATGGTAAATGTGATTACAGCTAGAGACCTATAGTGCCTGTAACTAATCTATTATAACATATTTTGTTGAGCCATTCTTAGGACTAGACGATATTACATTAATACTTTAATTGAACTAACAGTATGAAGGATAACTAATTGACAGCTTAATGTGCAATAATTAAGAAAAATTTAACAAAAACAAATTTGAAGAAGCAAGTTGAGTGCTGTATTTTTTTAATTTTTTTAAAAAACAATATAAGTATTGCGATATTGCTCACAACTAGGGTTGCCAACTTTTCGCATCAAATATAGTATTTTCACGATTATTACTTGTAAAAATATAGTAGATGGCGATAATTTTTTTTTACTGAAAAAATATAGTAGTTTTGCCCACTATATATTATTTCAAAAAGTATAGTAGTTGAGCCCGCAATATAGTGGGATACCATATTATAATGTAGGGTTAGCAACCCTACTCACAACCCAAGCTTTGAAAAAGAGCCGATTTGAGCTTTGATAATGATATATTAAATAAATCAATATGTGTAAATTCTTTATTGTAAACGTTAGTGGAACGATACATAAACGAGTTACGCGTATAATTCTTACGATATCGTGGAGTAACGAAAAGTGGTTTAGAACGTGAGGAGCGTACTGGGAGACGGACACGAGAAACAAAGAACAATCTGTGCGAGACAATAAAAAACCAGGCTTAGTAGATAGTGTTTATTACAGCATATTAAAAGTGCAAATTGATATTGGAGACATTAGTCTAGTTATATTAGTCTGATGAAATGGACTGATGCCAGACTGATCGTGTAATCTCTCTCTTGGAGTGGTTGTTTTATGTCATTGGAAAACTTCTAATTTCACGCATGGGTCGCATGGTCGGTCATGGAATCATCATCATCATATCAGCCACACGACACCCACTGCTGGGTATAGGCCTCCCCTAAGGATCTCCACGACGATCGGTCCTGCGCTGCCTGCATCCACTGGCTTCCCGCGACCTTCACCCTCACGTCGGTCCCCCTTGTGGGGGGCCTACCCACGGAGCGTCGTCCGGTGCGCGGTCGCCATTCCAGAACCTTTCTGCCCCAACGGCCATCGGTTCTTCTCGCTATGTGTCCCGCCATAGCCTTCTATATCTTCCAAGCCCTGAAGTTGAGCAGAACGGCAACATCGCATGTGGTCAAGCACATAGTATAAAATTATTTTAAAAATTATTTATTATTTGTTTTTCCTTTATTATCTATGTTTAAACTAGTTGTAAATTGTGATGTAAGATTATTTCAATAAAGTTTTATATTTATTATTATTATTTATTTATTAGAACATAAGGTTTGAGTCAAATTATTTGAACTTTTCGGGGGTCCTTTAGTACAATGAGAATTTTGATCTAAGCCTCCTCTAGCAATAAATCTTACATCATTGGAAAGGTATTTAAATTTGAAACACTTTATTGTATCACCATAAACGTCAACTATTAGTACTTTGAGAGTTATAACGCTCTAAACTTGACAATTTTTTTAACATTAATGAACATTAATACTAACAATTAATAGAAAGTATGTTTGCAGCAAATATTTGTCATATAAAAGCCGTTCTAAGACTATTTTTTCTCAAAGTCAACCGTTTGAAAGATATACACTGCCAAAGTGGTAAAATGAGTGTCGTCCCCCCCCCCCCCCTTTAACTTTTAAAATAAGAGAGTGAAAAATAAAAAAAAAAATATGTTGTAGATCGTAATGAATACTTTCAACGAAAATTGGTTTGAACGAGATATAGTGATAATTTTTAGAGATATATCACATTTTCCAAAACCGCAAATATAACTTTGTAATTCATACAAACACTATGAAAAACAAAGTTATTTTTGCATACGAAAAATTATAGTGGTACTAGCGGTCGCCCGCGACTTCGTCCGCGTGGAAAGTTTTTTTGCTATCCCTCGGGAACAATATTTTTTTTCGGGATGAAAGGTACCCTATGTCCTTCTCTGTACCCTTGACAACGTGTATGCAAAATTTCATGACGATCGGTTCAGTAGTTAAGACGTGAAGGCGTAACAAACAAACAAACAAACAAACGGACTTTCACATTTATAATATTAGTAAGGATTCAATATAGTATTGTATACGGGAACTACGGAACCCTACTGCGCGTGGCCCGACACGCACTTGGCTGGTTTTTCCTGGTTAACATTGATATTTTACTTATTGTTTAATATACAAAGCATTTCAATAAAATAACTAAATTATTTTCATATTTAAAATCTCACACGATTACTACGAAAAAAAATATCGACCTCTTAAAATTGAAATATTCCCATACATTTAGTATGGAGACTGGCGGACGACATGACCACGAACTGACAGTAACAGACGTTGCCAAACTTATGTTCACGGCTTGGAAATAAAGAAGGCTATGGTCCCGCCCATTGCCACTTCAGCTGAGCAATCCTTCGAGCGATGTCGGTTACTTTAGTTCTCCTGCGGATCTCCTCGTTTCTGATTTGATCACGTAGGGAAACGCCGAGCATGGCTCTCTCCATTGCACGCTGGCTGATGGTCAACTATAAATACTAAGTATAAAGTACTGCTAGTGGTACCTATTTGTTTTCTCGCAGTCAATGGTAAAAAGTAGAGTACACAACTCGTGAAAAAAAAATCATCTCGGTCCTTTGTATCCCTCGCTTCGCTCAGGATTCTACTTAGTCCCTCGAACTAAATCCTCTTTTTATTCACTTGTTGTATAATCTACTATTCTAGCCTGTCGTTTAGTTTAATGGAGTTTTATTGTGACCACTTGAAGCAGCAACAGTAATTTAAATAATACAGCAATCTCGTATAATGCCACTAAGGCTATGAACTCACGAAGCGGTCGTCTTCACCCGCGCCCGCCGCGGTTGCGGGCCCTCAGCTTCTGTAGAATACAGATGTGCATATTTTAATTATTAAAACACATTTCACGACGCGTTTTCCACCCGCGGCGTGCTCGATTGTTTGCGAGTCCCGCTGCAGCGTGGTCTGATTTTTTCTTTGTTTTTTAAACAGCCCTATTTAAATAGTGTTTAATTTCCAGTGTCCATGCTATCGGTCCCGTCGGTATTCTACCGGCCGCAGGGCCGCGAGGAGGAAGCCGACGCCGTCAAGGAGAAGTTCCAGGTGCCCGAGTCCGACCACCTCACGCTGCTGCACCTGTACAACCAGTGGAAGGCCAACAAGTCAGTCAAAATCAAAATAATTAAAAAAAAAAAATTATATTATCTTAGCCCTTCCGCTGGCGCGAGCAAACTGCACGTTTTCGACGCATCTGCCGCGCTGGTTTTGAAAATTTTGCTTAATAATGCCGCGTGTCATTAAAACTACGATTTCTCAAGAGCCTTGTATAGAAACTACATAAATCACATGTTTTTAGAATAGAAACTATGTACAATTGTTTGCAATTTTATGTAACAATGAGTTGTAGGTCATAGGTAAATTTGGATTAAGCATTTTTTTCCGCTTTTTTGTACAAAAAGTGACTTCAATATAAATAAAAGCCTGTGATTAGACTTCTTTTTGTTTACAAAGAAACAATATTTCACAATAATCAATGAAAAGAACGCGCCCTCCCATACATTTTTCTTACACCACAAGCTTAACAAGAGTTAAACGCAAATAAAAATGAGATTAGTAAAACTGTAAACAAAGGGGCATACCATTTTTGGTATACTCTTTTTTATTAGATTTGGAACACAGGTTTTAACGCGATTTTAACTAAAGCATAAGTGTTGAGCACCTACCTTTTCCCGACGTTTCGACCGAGTTGCATCGGCCGTGGTCACGGGCTGACTGACACCTATGCTTTAGTTAAAATCGCGTTAAAACCTGTGTTCCAAATCTAATACTCTTTTTGTTCAAAATGTGACATTCACTCTAACCCTTATCGCCAAGAAGCTTAAATACCTCCCTCCAATGGAGATTGCACGGCCAGTGTCATAGTGAAGATAGAAAAAATGTCCTTGAGTGACTTGACGGCTTATTGCAACCTCTTTCTTTAGTATTACAATACGTGTTCGTTATTCGTCGTTCGTTCGTTCGTGAGAAACGAAAACGTATTGTAAAACGAAAAGAAAGAGATTGCAATAAGCCGTGATGTCACTAAAGAGTCTTTTTTCAATCTTCACTATGATACTAGGCGTGCAATCTCCATTGTGAGTATATGCTTCTTGCTTGTCGCACTAGTTACACTCTGTCTATAAGTTAAAGAAAGATTGGTACAATATTAGTCTGTCTAAGCTGACGTTCAAGTTGGCACAAAATCCGCGACCTTCTAAGGGTACGCTAGCAGTTAACTCATTTTTTGCCGAGACCCTTAGAGAGTCGGCTAGCAGTCGAGTGGCTAAATTCAAAACCTTATAGATGACAAGAACAGGCATAAGAAACTTATGAGCTTTAGTTTAATACTGTATTTATGCAGGGTATTTGCTTAGGGTTATAAAGCCATATTCATGTGTTTTGGTAATAAGACCTTATGAACTGGAGGGAAATATGGTACAGGGTACTAAAAGTACAACCCTGGAAAATTAAAAAAAAACCTCGAATATCATCCTTTTTCGAAAAATAATGTATCTTCTTATGCATAGAAGCAACCCTAGGCCGACACTGTGTTTTGCGTTTGCCTATTAATAGGACTGATTTATCGAATAATGGACTCATTAAAAGACTTTATTTGCGTCTAAGGTGGTCACTTTCCAGTTTTCAATACGAAAAAAAAACTATACGTTAAATTTTTACGGTATTAATACAAAATATTTTTAAACACCTGTTTAACTTAGACACTGTCTAAATGTGATGCTGTCTCTTTCAAAAAAAATTGTTAAAAATGTGACAGCGTCGCATTTAAACAGTATAAAAGTTAAATAGGCATTTTAATATTTTGTAATAGCACCGACATTATCTAAGTGCATTTAAATAAACATAATTGTAATTTCACCCAGGTACTCCAGCCAATGGTGCACCGAACACTTCGTGCACTCTAAAGCGATGCGTAAAGTGCGCGAGGTGCGGCAACAACTGAAGGACATATTGCAGCAACAACGCTTGCCGCTGCGCTCCGCCGGCACTGACTGGGACACAGTCAGGAAGTGTATTTGTTCAGGTAAACACATCATTTTGGTACTAGCTTTTATAATAATAATAATAAATTACACTTTATTGCACACAAAAAAAAAGAATTACAGAAAGAAGGACAGTTACAGAGAAAAAGCGTACAAGAGGTGGCCTTATTGCTAAGTAGCAATCTCTTCCAGGCAACCCTTGAGTGATAAATGAGGATATCACTAAAAGACCGATTCCGGTCTTTGAGCCTAACATATACAAAAGACACCAGTCGATTTTCATACAAACGAAGTAAATTTGAAGCCCTGGTGTCCCGCCGAGGATTGACCTAGCTGTGATCTAAATTATGGTTATCCAGGGAGTAAATGGAGGAAATTCAGCTCGCTTTACACACCCAACTGATCTGATCAGCATTCTAAGAGATATAAGAATATGTTTAAAAAACCACGAAATTAGCATAAAAATGTATGAAATTCCTAAAGCTTTTTTTTTTACATTAAATGGGCTTACTCTTGGCCACATTCGAGAACCATAAGGCTAAGAAGAGGCCGAAGATGAAGCGAGCTTGCCCAGAAGAAGCCTATTCACTCGGGCTTTAAATATCGCTGGGTTATATGCTTGCGGGAATACAGACGCAGGCAGGGAATTCCACTCCTTGGCTGTGCGCATTAAAAAGGAAGACGAAAAACGCTTCGTGCGCATGCATGCATGAAAACTGATTCTTATATCTCTTTGAATGCTGATCAAATTAGTTGGGTGTGTATCAGTGGCGAAGGGTCCATACAAGCCGATTCCCATCGGCTTACCTTTTCAAAATCCCACCCCACCGATCCACCATGCAGTTCATATTATTATCATACATGTTATTACTTAATAATTTTCACCATTTCGGTAATGCCTACGGTTAATATTTATGGGTTTCTAAGTGTAAAAACGCTCGGCGAGAAACACTCGCGCACCGCGCCGAGCCCAAGGAGCACGCAAGGAAGGAGTATCAAATTCGTTGTCACACAAAACCTCAAGGCAAGCCAACATCCTTTAGCTTTCCTTTTCGTACTGTGTCTTGGCGCGGTTGCCACGGGTAACGGTTGATTGTTATTACTCTGTCTCTTTGTCACCAATGCACACAGTCGCATGCCTTTCGGTTGAAAATAAAGAGAGGTAATCCGCAGCAGGCCGGCTTAAGTTTTCTGTCTTTCTATTTGAAGCGATTTTAAAGTTTCTTTTCTCTTTCTGTTGGAGAGATGAATTAGTATTTATAATGAAAAATAAACAAAATAAGAATAATACAAGAAAATATATCGCAAATCAGATATTTTTTATTTAGAAGTAGGTATAATTTTGTTCGATTTGTTTCGGAATCGGAAGCAGCTGTTGGATGTCGTCGAAAGGAAGGAATTTAGTTTTATTAGTAGTATGTGTGCGCCATCATTGTTACGTGCGTATCATTGTTTACGTGCGTGTTTGGTAAAGTGATTATGTATTTTTTTTGTATTATCTTATCTTTTTACTTTTTACTTATTTTGTGGTCCCCGGCTTACCTTCGCAATAAATTGACCCCTCGCCACTGGTGTGTATAGTGATTTGAATCTCCTCCATTCACCCCCTGGATGGTCATCATCAGATCACAGCTAGGTCGAACCCTGGCGGAGAACCAAGGTTTTAAAGTTACCTCGTTTGTATGAAAATCGATCAGTGTCTTTAATTATGTGACCGCCACTGTACAAAACGAAACAAAACTGACAAAAGTCTGTGACCGCCACCGCCAGAGAAATAACTTTCGCAAATGTTCACATTCGCAAAAGTCACTTTCGCAGAATGTCATTCACAATTTTAAGAAAAAAGAAAAAGATTGAATAACATTCTGCGAAAGTGACCATTTGCGAAAGTGATGATCTGCGTCAAAACTATACAGAGTTATATCGTCGATTCGACCGCCATCTAGTATGCTTTTGATAGATAAATAGGGAAATAACGTTGTGTCAAACTTTAACAGCGTACTTCCAACAAGCCGCCCGCCTGAAGGGCATCGGCGAGTACGTGAACTGCCGCACGGGCATGCCGTGCCACCTGCACCCCACGTCGGCGCTGTTCGGGCTGGGCTCCAGCCCCGACTACGTGGTGTACCACGAGCTCATGATGACCACCAAGGAGTACATGCACTGCGTCACGGCCGTCGACGGCCGCTGGCTGGCCGAGCTGGGGCCCATGTTCTTCTCGCTCAAGGAGACCGGCAAGTGAGTAGATTTCTTTGTAGTCCATTGCAGGCCTCTCCCGTAGGATGTTCTTCTTATTTTAGTTTGGTAATCTACTCTCCTCTTTAGGGAGAAAATTTTGCCAGTGTCGAGTGTTGAATAGTTCAGTGGTAGATTGTTTCAGTTTACATTAAAATGCGGGTGCATCGCATTCCAATGCTGCTTAGAGCATTTGGCACCGAGTATATCAAGGCAGTTTACTCGGTAATTCTGCCGAAGTAGACACCACTACAATAAAAGTCTCAGCTTCACACAACCAAGATCGCGTCTATTCCAATTATCCCACATATTGTTCAGTTGCGTAGACACTTGTATCACAAATCTGCACCTATTTTAAGGCACAATATCCACTATGAATCAATTAGCGAATAATTAAAATAGACACCGAACTCGACAACAAGGCGTCAAAAACTCCTCGTAGGATGTTGCCGGCGAACTAAAATCTATGAGGGAGATTACACGATCATTCAGAATGACGCCAAACTGATGCAAGGCTGCCAACTGCACTGTTTTTTCTATGAAACTTCATAGAAAAATCAGTGCAGTTATTTCACAAAAAAAAGCAGTGCAGTTGGCAGCCTTGCATCAGTATGGCCATCATCACTTGTACTATTATCTATTCTGTGGTCCCTCTATGGAACACGCATTCAGCTCAAGAAATGGCACCACACGAAAATGACATCTACGTGGGTGGAGCTATTAGCTCCACCCACTTAGTTCATCGACGAGTCGCATCCGCATAATTGAATGGCAGCATTATTAATGCTGGCATTGAACTGATGAACTATGCGACACAAAGCAACTGAACACTGGTTACATAATAGCGACCATAATCTGTAAGCGGTTTATCTTGCCTCAAAAAGCACGGTAAAGTTATTGATATTTTGTTACCTATCCGTGACCGGTCTGGGTGTTACTATGTATAATAAGTAGGTATGTGTATATTTAAATTGTATATAAGTAGTATATCAGTTGTCTAGCACGCATATACAAGCTTTACTTAGTTTGGGGCTAGATGGCGTTGTGTGTGATTTTTTTTAAAGTTAATAAAAGAACTTAAATTAATAAAACTATCTTGATAAAGAAAAAAATAATAAAAATAATTATTAAATAATAATAAATGCTTGGACAATTTCACACAGCGCCATCTAGCCCCAAACTAAGCAAAGCTACAAGCAATATGAGTGATAGACAAGTGATATACTACTTATATTTATTATTATTGGAGTAGCATTTATTATGAGTGGCATCAATTGCTATATCACACGATTATGTATCGTGTTTCGGTAATATTGCTACAGGGTCTGAATTATTTCTGCAGGTCGAATCGCGACAAACGTAAAGAAGCAGCCGTCCACGTACAACGCATGGAAGAAGAGATGAAGCAAGCAGAAGAGAAGATGGCAGAAGAGAAGAAGAAGAAAGACGAAGACGTTCCCGTGAAGCAGGAGATTGCGACGCCCGGGCTCAACACCCCGCGGAGGACGCCGAATCGGTTGGGAATATAACAGGACTTTGGAATTATTCCACTTTGCCTCACCAAGCCGCCCCACTGGCGAATATAACTAAAAAGTGAAAATGTAAATGTTAACATTCGCCATCGTCTTAATTCTCGCCAAAAGTGGCCACTTTGAGCTAAAATTGATTTTTAACCGACTTCACAAAAAGGAGGAGGTTCTCAATTCGATTGTATGTTTTTTTTATTTTTTTATCGTTGTTCGCGCATATCTTCATCATTTATGAACCGATTTTGATGATTTTTCTTTTGTTCGATTGAGTTTTCTTGCGAGATGGTACCATTTAATTTTTTTTCCAAATCGGTTCAGTAGTTTTTGAGAAATCCTGAAAATACTATGATTTTGCATCTACTAACATGACGACTTTTTTATTTATGAACCGAATTAGATGTTTCTTTTTGTTGGGAAAGGGGTACTTTAAATGTAGTCTTTTTAACCGACTTCAAAAAAAAAGGTTCTCTCTCAGTTTGACCTGTATGAATGTATGTTTCTCCGCGAAAATCTCACGTTTGGCTGAGCCGATTTTTCTACCCAATAATATACCTATAATAATATACCTAATATAGAAGGTACTTACACTAAAAATAAAAAAATAAAAAATTGTTTAAAAAAACAAAAAACCGACTTCAAAAACCTGCCTCTAAAAAGCAAGAAATAATATTCAAATCATTAGATACGCATTATCATTGTTATAATAACAACACGTCTATTGAAGTCGGGTGGGGCTTTTAGAATAAAAAAAGGAAGTTGTACTGCAGCCCCACCCGACTTCAATAGACGTGTTGTTATTATAACAATGATAATGCGTATCTAATGATTTGAATATTATTTCTTGCTTTTTAGAGGCAGGTTTTTGAAGTCGGTTTTTTGTTTTTTTAAACAATTTTTAAAACTTACAGAAAGAATGAAAACTGTTGAAGAGTTATTACAAAAATATTAGAGACAATTTAAGAGGGCATGATCTTAGCTTTTTTAAATAATGGCTTGGTTTACGAGTAATAAAAATAAATGTGTTGGGGGCGCTAGTAGTGAGTAGTACGGCGCCTTAAGGCAGTTGTATGACCGAAAGTGGCGCCCTCAGAGGTTTTTATTTAATAAGTTATTGATAGAAAAAGATTTTAATAATGTTTACGTGAAGTTTTTAGGACCCATGGTCTAGTACTTTTTGAAGGTCATCACTACATGTCATTCGTAGAAGTAAAGGGTGATTCATTTGGAGGTACTTTTTTGGATATGGATTTTTTGGCAGATAAAGCGTGAGTTGTGATAAACTTTTATGGTATTTTTGTTTAGTATTGTTTGACATTTTATCATGGAAAGACTTAGCCCCGCACAGCGTCTACAAATTATTCAGCTGTATTACTAAAATCAGCTTGCTGCGAGAAATGTGTTTAGAAACTTATGGCCCACATAATCGGCTTACCAAATGCACGATTCGCTGTACCAGCGAAAAGTTTGAAAGCTAATTTACATTATTAGATAATACACGACCAAATAGACCACATCCAAGATGTAGTGAAGAAAATGTTGCGGCGGTAGCTGAGAGTGTACGCGATGACCACAAAGAATCGATCTGGCGCCTTCGCAACAACAAGTGACTGTTGTCGTGCCATGATAATAGACTATTTGTTTCCTGAAATTGAAGACCATGATCGCCAGGACATTTGGTACCAACAAGGCGGTGCCAATTGCCATACAGCACCTGAAACCATGGCTTTATTGCGTGAACAATTTGGTGAACAGTTAATTTCACGCTTGGGACCGGTGAGTTGGCCGCCTAGATCCTGTGTGATATCACACCCCTAGACTTTTTCCTTTGGAGATATGTAAAGTCCGGATAAGCAGGTACGATTGACCAACTGGAAGCCAACATTACTCGCGTTATTCGCTAAATATCAATCTAAATGCTCGACGCATCATCGAAAATTGGGACGGCAGAATGGACTGTGTTAACCGGAGCTACAGCCAACATTTGGAAGAAATAATCTTTAAAAAATAAATGTAAAGAATAGTTCTTTTGTATAATAATAAAAATGACCGGATAAATTAAATTTTATTATAATTTTTTTAGTTTTGAAAAAAGTACTTCTAAATGAATCACCCGCTAGATAGCAAATGTGTCAAAACGGCCACTTTTAGCAGTTTTGCGAGGGAATGTAACGATACCATCTAAAAATAGTAAAAAAATCGACGTAAAACATTATTAAAATTGTTATTAGAATTATGATATTAAATAAAATTCACCGCGGCGCCACTTTCGCTTACCTTAAGCGAATCTGTCGTAGAGCGAATCTGCCGTAAAGCGAATGTCGTAAAGGGAACAAAAGCAGTGGCGCGCTTGATGGGACAAAGTGGATAATCCGGATTTTGTAATAAACGAAATGTGAACAATCAAGTTTTTGTTGTTATTTTATGCCCTGTTTTCAGGCGACATTTGACGCGCAATTTGCCCAACATGTTGCAACAGTTTCGTAGCCGACAATACAAATAATGTGCTCCGAAAATATACTTTACAATTCAAGCTATGTCAAACTCCTTAGTGAACCGATTTCTTTTCTTATACTTAAATGACGAAACTTTTTACTAAAAATAAAACTATGAAAATTCAAGCTATGCAAAACTCCTTGCTTGAGGAGCTCGGTGGCGCAGTGGTTTAGCGCCTGGCCCAGCGATTGCGGAAGTTAAGCAACGTTCGCAAGGGTCGGTCATGGGATGGGTGACCAATAGTTTATTACCTCGAGCTCCTCCGTGCTTCGGAAGGCACGTTAAGCCGTTGGTCCCGGCTGCATTTGCAGTCGTTAACACCCACCAATCCGCATTGGGCCCGCGTGGTGGGTTATGGCCCATCCTCCTTACCACCCATAAGGAAGGCCTGTGCCCCAGCAGTGGGGACATCAAAAATGGCTGATGGTGATGGTGAAAACTCCTTGGTCAAACAATTTTTTTTTTATCATTTTAAAAGCGCGAAAAAAAATCAACTGTTTTACATTTCGATGGAGTAGGCATTTTACTTTTGTATGGAACAGCAGATTCTTTTTTCGTGATTTCGAGGTTGGTCCCATAATGAAAGTTGTTTAGTTTGATGGTCTGATCAACCCCACGAGAGGTATTAATCATAGATATTCTATGGTTTTAATTAACTAAAAATATCCTTGTAAATGTTTTATTTACCTCGCATGAATGATGTTAAGTAGTATGCTTACCTCGGTCCATCAACTGTCACACTGTAACTAATGTGCTGGACTACAGCTGGGCCACAAAAAAAAAGTTGGAAATCTGACTTTTTGACTATGCCATGATGAAGTCGATAATTTGTCGGAATTTGTCGCCAAAAACCAGATTTTGTCGGTCTTCCGTTTAGGAGATACGTGTGGCTCAGCTGTAGAGACGTCTCTACAGCTGGGCCACATAGATCTCGAAAACGGAAGGTCGTAGCGAAAATCTGATTACTCGTATGTGTAGCCGGTATTTTGTCGGATTTTGTCGCCAAAAACCAGAGTTTGTCGGTCTTCCGTTTAGAAGATACGTGTGGCTCAACTGTAGAGACGTCTCTACAGCTGGGCCACACAGATCTCGAAAACGGAAGGTCGTAGCGAAAATCTGATTACTTGTATGTGTAGCCGGTATTTTGTCGGATTTTGTCACCAAGAACCAGATTTTGTCAGTCTTCCGTTTAGGAGATACGTGTGGCTCAGCTGTAGAGACGTCTCTACAGCTGGGCCACACAGATCTCGAAAACGGAAGGTCGTAGCGAAAATCTGATTACTCATATGTGTAGCCGGTATTTTGTCGGATTTTGTCGCCAAAACCCAGAGTTTGTCGGTCTTCCGTTTAGGAGATACGTGTGGCTCAGCTGTAGAGACGTCTCTACAGCTGGGCCACACAGATCTCGAAAACGGAAGGTCGTAGCGAAAATCTGATTACTTGTATGTGTAGCCGGTATTTTGTCGGATTTTGTCACCAAGAACCAGATTTTGTCGGTCTTGCGTTTAGGAGATCGTGAGGACACGCTGTGGAGACCTTTCTACCTGGATCTTGAGAAAGGAAGGTCGTAGCGAAAATCTGATAACTCGAGTGTGTAGCCGTTAGTTTGTCGGAGTTTGTCACCAAGAATCAGAGTTTGTCGATCTTGCGTTTAGAAGATGTGTGAGGATATGCTGTAGAGACCTTTCTACCTGGATCTCGAGAACGAAAGGTCGTAGCGAAAATCTGATAACTCCTATGTGTAGTCGGTAGTTCGAGCGAGTTTGTCTTTAAGTTACAGACTTGGTCGACACCCCTTTCCAGAGAAATAAGGGGTTTGTTTTTTATGATTATAGTCTTAGAGCCGAATCCAATATGCGTAAGCAGTGTAGTTGTTTTGTATTATTTTATGTACATAGTTAATATTAAATCCAAAATGTATATGATTAAAAGAATTTAGTGAGGAAATATGAAAGATTTCAATTAATTTCTCGAATAGTAATTGATGTATTCAACGTTTATTGTATCGACAACGTTTGGTATCTGGTCTCCTACTCTATATACGTGGTGTATCATACAGTCGCGTACATCTGTCTTAAAAATGTAAGTTGTAATTTAATGAGTACGTCATGCTAAGTGAGTTTCATGAGGTTTTATTTGGTTATTTATCGATGTACCTTTAGGAAAATGGTCAATAAAATAAAACGAGTGAAAACAACGTAAAGTATGGTATGATTGATGTGCGATTTATTTATAAAATATAATATTTTCTCTTTTTTGATGAATAGTTTTTAAAACTTTTCTTGTGATTAACTTTACTAAAGTGAACTGTCACTACTAAGTACTTACCTACTAACCCTTTGGACTGTAGGTTCCACTACATGGTTCCACTAGTGAGTCAAATAACTGCTAAATATCGGTGAGGGCCCACCGATATTTAGCAGTGGGAACACGAGGACTTGGAAATCCTATTGGTCCCACTGATGAAACCATGTAGTGGAACCCACAGTCTGAAGGGACCTGCTTAACTGTTGGCATCACGTTGGCATATATGTAGGTAACGGCGAGATTAGACTTGACTTTACGCTGACCTGAGCTTTATTGTAATATTGAGGTTTTATTTGTTATATCGATGCATAATATTATGTTCAATGGAATAAAACAAAAAATCTGTAACATAATATTTTTATTTCTATGAATTAAGTTTGTACTTGCAGATTCAAATCACAAGAAAGCAATTTTGTAATAATATAATAATACGTTTAGTTCGTGCCAGGGCGATACACGCGCACGCGAATTTTGTTGCAAACTGATTAAGCGACGCTGTTGCCCATAGTACATCGATTTGCTTTTTTTGCCATTTTAAAAAAAAACAAAAATCTCGGTCTCGGCCGAGACTATTTTTTAATCTCGGTCTCGGTTCTCGGTGAAAAGTGGGTTCGGTCGGTCCCTAGTTGCTGGTAACGTTTTATAAGCAACACTCGGTCCGGTCAGGTGTCGGATGGGTGACCGTTAAAGCTAATTCAGGGCGGCCGCATATTGTTAGAAATAAAACAAACAAAACAACAAACAAACAAAAGCGAATGTACATTCGCGAAGGTACACTCAAATCACATTTATCTCATAAATGTAAGGCGATCAAGCTCTGGTATTTGGCTACAAACTCGCTTGAACTACCGACTACACATAGGAGTTATCAGATTTTCGCTACGACCTTTCGTTCTCGAGATCCAGGTAGAAAGGTCTCTACAGCATATCCTCACACATCTTCTAAACGCAAGATCGACAAACTCTGATTCTTGGTGACAAACTCCGACAAACTAACGGCAACATACTCGAGTTATCAGATTTTCGCTACGACCTTCCTTTCTCAAGATCCAGGTAGAAAGGTCTCCACAGCGTATCCTCACGTATCTCCTAAACGCAAGACCGACAATATCTGGTTCTTGGTGACAAAATCCGACAAAATACCGGCTACACATACAAGTAATCAGATTTTAGTTACGACCTTCCGTTTTCGAGATCTGTGTGGCCCAGCTGTAGAGACGTCTCTACAGCTGAGCCACACGTATCTCCTAAACGGAAGACCGACAAACTCTGGGTTTTGGCGACAAAATCCGACAAAATACCGGCTACACATACGAGTAATCAGATTTTCGCTACGACCTTCCGTTTTCGAGATCTGTGTGGCCCAGCTGTAGAGACGTCTCTACAGCTGAGCCACACGTATCTCCTAAACGGAAGACCGACAAAATCTGGTTCTTGGTGACAAAATCCGACAAAATACCGGTTACACATACAAGTAATCAGATTTTCGCTACGACCTTCCGTTTTCGAGATCTGTGTGGCCCAGCTGTAGAGACGTCTCTACAGCTGAGCCACACGTATCTCCTAAACGGAAGACCGACAAACTCTGGTTTTTGGCGACAAAATCCGACAAAATACCGGCTACACATACGAGTAATCAGATTTTCGCTACGACCTTCCGTTTCCGAGATCTGTATGACCCAGCTGTAGAGACGTCTCTACAGCTGAGCCACACGTATCTCCTAAACGGAAGACCGACCAAATCTGGTTTTTGGCGACAAATTCCGACAAATTATCGACTTCATCATGGCAAAGTCAAAAAGTCAGATTTCCAACTCTTTTTTTTTGTGGCCCAGCTGTAGTCCAGCACGTCTGTAACTACACAGGTTGGTCAAAAGTTCTGTTACTGAGTTTCTTTATCGATTACTGGCCATTAAAACAAATGAAAAGAAAAAATAAAAATGACATATTATTGACAGTTTTATAAGCTATAATTCCATACCACACGTATATCATATTTTGTTTATTTCACCATGGAATGGGGGTTGAAGGAGAATCGTGTCGCTGTAATTGCTCTGCACAAATGTGGGCAGCCACCGAATATGATTTTCAAGTTGCTACAAAAGTTGAAAATCAACAAGCAATTTATTTATCGCACTATCCATAGGTACAGTAATACCTTGACCGTCGATGACCAAAAAAGATCAGGAAGACCACGCACCGTTCGGACACCAGCTGTGATCAAGGCAGTGAAGGCGAGAATCACGAGAAATCCCGTCCGGAAGCAAAAGTTATTGGCAATACAGATGACTGTGAAGAGAAGTTCCCTTAAAAAAATTATCAATGATGACCTTGGGCTTCACGCTTACCGTAGACGAAAGGGCCATCTGCTAAACGCACGATTGAAGGCTATGAGGTTAGCACGAAGTCGCGCTCTACTAAAGCAGTACGCACAAAACGGCCATCGAAAAATCTTGTTTACTGATGAAAAAATCTTCACAGTCGAAGAAAATTTTAACCGTCAAAATGATAGAGTATACGCTAAGAATAGTAAAGAAGCCAGCATGATTGCTCCGAGGGTCCAACGAGGTCACCACCCCTCATCAGTGATGATTTGGCTGGGGGTGTCCTATTCAGGGCTAAGTAAGGTTCATTTCTGTGAAAAAGGTGTGAAAACTGGCGCTAGAGTCTATCAAGATACCGTTCTGGAACCTGTTGTCAAACCCTTAAGCCACACTTTATTTCAAAACCAGCCATGGGTCTTCCAGCAGGACTCTGCCCCGCGCACAAAGCAAAATCTACACAAGCATGGTTTCGGGCTAACAAAATTGATTTTATCGCGCAGGAAGAATGGCCATCCTCCAGCCCAGACTTAAATCCTCTGGATTATGCCATATGGCAACTTATTGAGGAGAAAGCATGTGCTAAGCCTCACATGAATCTCGACTCTCTTAAGCGCGCTATTCTCAAGGCAGTCGCAGAATTGGATATGGTGGTAGTTCGTGCTGCCATCGATGACTGGCCTCGTCGTCTAAAGGCGTGTATTCATGCCAGAGGCGGTCATTTCGAATAATTTTAATACATGATAATCTTAAATATTTGTGCTTTCATTTGGTATATAATTCATTGTAGCATTATTTGTAAATTTAGTATTATTCATGTTTTCCATAGTTACAGAACTTAGTAACCAACTAGGTACATAGTTGGAAGTTTTTATTAAATAACTTCCAGTCACACCAACTTTACCTTTTATGGTTTTGACGCAGATCGTCACTTTCGCAAATAGTCATCGCGAAAAATTTTTGTCACTCTCGCAAATCGTCACTTTCGCAGAATGTCATTCACATTTTTTTTCTTTTTTTTCTCCTATATGTGAAAATTGTGAATGACATTCTGCGAAAGTGACCATTTGCGAAAGTAATCAATTTTTTCGCGATGACCATTTGCGAAAGTGACGATTTGCATCAAAACCCTTTTTATTGGAAATTTCCCAACCAGTCACACTGTTACAGGTTATTTCACCTGTGTTAACAGTGTTAGGAAATTTCTTACAAAAAGCTCCCATCGAGTAACAGGTGTGACTCGTTGGGGTTTTTTTAAATAAAAACTTACCAACCAATCACAGTGTGACAGTTGATGATGTGATGTGACTCGTTGGGGACAAATACTGGAAGGTGGTTTGCTAGGATAGGAGCCTTGGTCTCATGGTGGTTGTAAGCATCGCGCCTACGATGCATTCTAAGCAGTCGCCTGCATGTATCGAGGCGCCTAGCGCGCAGTGCACCCGGTTGCAAACATCAGTGAACGTTCGTTTTACTTCGATACAAATCTAAAATCTAGGCGTTAATATAGGCACCTGTGTCGGTGCGTAAGCGGCCTAATTCAACGACACCTTGTATTACCACAATCTTAACATCTACCATGTTAAAGTTCAATATCGATAATTTTTTGTTATTTTTGTAGTATGTATACTGTGTTGTGTTATAGCCTGGCAAAAAAGTATAGAAAATAATACGTTCCGGACTACAGCTGGGCCACAAAAATAAAAGTTGGAAATCTGACTTTTTGACTATGCCATGATGAAGTCGATAATTTGTCGGAATTTGTCGCCAAAAACCAGAGTTTGTCGGTCTTGCGTTTAGGAGATACGTGTGGCTCAGCTGTAGAGACGTCTCTACAGCTGGGCCACACAGATCTAAAAAACGGAAGGTCGTAGCGAAAATCTGATTACTCGTATGTGTAGCCGGTAGTTTGTCGGATTTTGTCACCAAGAACCAGATTTTGTCGATCTTGCGTTTAGGAGATATGTGAGGATGCGCTGTGGAGACCTTTTTACCTGGATCTCGAGAACGAAAGGTCGTAAGCGTATCCTCACATATCTCCTAAACGCAAGATCGACAAAATCTGATTCTTGGTGACGAATTCCGACAAACTAACGGCTACACACTCGAGTTATCAGATTTTCGCTATGACCTTCCTTTCTCAAGATCCAGGTAGAAAAGTCTCCACAGCGTATCCTCACATATCTCCTAAACGCAAGATCGACAAAATCTGGTTCTTGGTGACAAAATCCGACAAACTACCGGCTACACATACGAGTAATCAGATTTTCGCTACGACCTTCCGTTTTCGAGATCTGTGTGGCGCAGCTGTAGAGACGTCTCTACAGCTGAGCCACACGTATCTCCTAAACGCAAGCCCGACAAATTCTGGTTTTTGGCGACAAATTCCGACAAATTATCGACTTCATCATGGCATAGTCAAAAAGTCAGATTTCCAACTTTTTTTTTTGTGGCCCAGCTGTAGTCCGGCACTTGAAAATAATATGTCATTAGTGTTATTGTATGGCAACAACCTACTTGCAATACATCACAACAATAAATAATTATATTTTCAGATCAGAGCACAACCTTTCGATATTTCACAGAAATGAATTCGTAGGGGAGCTCGATGGCGCAGTGGTTTAGCGCCTGGCCCAGCGATTGCGGAGGTTAAGCAACTTCGCAAGGGTCGGTCATAGGATGGGTGACCAAAAATGTATTATCTCGAGCTCCTCCGTGCTTCGGAAGGCACGTTAAGCCGTTGGTCCCGGGTGCATTTGCAGTCGTTAACACCCACAAATCCGCATTGGGCCCGCGTGGTGGGTTATGGCCCATCCTCCTTATCCACCCATAAAAATCCACCAATAAAATAAAATTAAAAAATAAAAAATAAGGAAAGCCTGTGCCCCAGCAGTGGGGACATCAAAAATGGCTGATGTCGAATTCGTATGCACGCTTTACGATGCATCATATCATATGACATGTCGGGAGGTAGCGTCGCGCGCCAGCCCCGCACTATTTCAATCGCGAAATTGACACATGGCTCTCGCGAACCATAAAGATTGGCGCGAAAAACAAAAAAAACAAATTTTTATTGAAACAAAACTTTATTCAATATAATCAATTGTCAAATAAACTTTATATCAATTAGGACAACTATTGGAGTTGCCCGATTACTACAATGTAACTGGTGTTCAGTGTAATTTACGGAATAAACACGATAACTTCTTAGTTGCTCAATTGTTTTATAACAGCTAAAGAAAATTTTACATTACAGGCAAGCAAACCCTTATCACATTGAAACTAACAATAAGAAACTTGAATTTGACAAGGATTTAACATGCCTATGCTTTAAAATTATTTAAGAACCTATTGACACACAATGACACAACCTAGATTTTTTTACTAAAGTCCAACATAACGTTTTGTTGTACATTCTGCAGTGCTACTTATTGTAACTCAATATCATCACTGATTAAGTATTTTCTATAACAACTAGAAGTTATCAAACACATCCGTCTTTTTATTTATATAATAAAATAGATCATCTAATTTCGTGATACATGTTAAATAGCAAAGACGCGCGTGTTAAGGGGTATTTGCCTCTATAATTAGAAAAAAAAATGATTAAAGACATTTTTAACGATACACGCGAACCTTTACAATAAAGAATAACTAAGTGTACCATAAAAATAGTAGGTACGACTGATAGTGGCATGTGGGTCAACCAACTTTTACTTGTCCTATAAGTTGTCCTGTCCACAAACATAAAGAAATATCCACTGGACAACCAATATAATACGAACAAATATGTAACAATATATTTATTTCTGTTACCAAAATGATACTTTAAATCTTAAGTTTATATGTATTTTCTTTATTTTTTATTTCAAGAAAACTCGCTTTTATGTTATTGGTTGTCCAGTGGACATTTCATCAATTTCATACAAATAAAGGGGACATCGACATCTCTCTCGACAACCGTTAAAATACAAACAAATATGTTAACAACATATTTATTTCTATTGGCAAAATGATAATTAAAGTATTACATTTAACCCAAACCATAATTTTTAAGTTCGTTGATATTTATTTTCAAGGAATTATATAATTTTATGTTTGTGGACAGGAAAACTCATAGGACAATTAAAAGTTGATTGACCCATGTACACAGTTTCTCTAAAATCTCTATTTACAATTTATTCACAATAACCTGTTTAGTAGATCTCGATCAACGATTGTAACTTTACAATGAGATCAAATATCTCACTAAAAAAAACATTTCATAACATTTTGTGTTGTGATCATATCGATACATTTTCGATTATGTTCCAGTAACCTGTTTCACTCATTATTTATAATGAAAGTAAATATTTGAAGTTTACAAGTGGTTCACTCTTGTGTTATTTGTAAAACACAAACGACCTCTCAGGGGTAGATTGCTGACATCATAAACAACAATGTTTGTTCTACGAGTTATTCGAAAATAGACAAAAAACCGGCCAAGTGCGAGTCGGAGTCGCGCACGAAGGGTTCCGTACCGAAAAAACAGCAAAAAAAATAACGTTTGTTGTATGGGAGCCCCCTTAAATATTTATTTTATTTTATTTTTGGCATATGTTGTTATAGCAGCAATAGAAATACACGATCTGTAAAAATGTCAACTGTGTACCTGTAGTCGTTATCAATATCGAGCAAAAAAACGGCAAAAAAAAAACAAGTATGTTGTATGGAAGCCCCCCATAAATATTTATTTTATTCTGTTTTTATTTGTTGTTATAGCGGCAACAGAAATACATCATCTGTGAAAATTTCAACTGTCTAGCTATCACGGTTCATGAGATACAGCCTGGTGACAGACAGACAGACAGACGGACAGCGGAGGCTTAGTAATAGGGTCCCGTTTTTACCCTTTGGGTACGGAACCCTAAAAAACGTCTTTTCATACAAAACTAGTTCAGCAGTTCGAACATTCTATGGAAAGTAGATTTTTTTTTCTGTTTTCGGAAAAGTCATTGAACAAAATGTTGTTGTTTATGATGTAAGTAATCTACTGCTGCGAGGTTTTTTTTGTGTTTTACAAATAACCCCGTTTAGAATTATTCACAAATTAAATTGAAACTGTACCTATGTTTCAGTGTATACGATCAACAGTTTCTGTGTGCTCTAATCGATTCTAAACCTTAACGTGTCATTATGTTAAACTCAAATTTGATTGATTGTGTGTGTACATTATGTTTCATTTCAATACAATATAAGATGTCAGTCAAACGCTATATTAAGCAACAATGACGATAATACACTCGGCTTCAAAAAAATCGCACCTCTTCGAAAGTAAGTTTAGACTTGGCCACATGCTATTGCTAGCTAACTTTCTATTGTGTAAATGTTGATATCTATTGAAAGTACATTTGATGAGCTTTCAAATAATATTTGTTTGATTTAATTAACATAACAGTTAACATAATTAAACGCTTAAAGCGTTATTGCTTGCGCCGCCATAAAAGGGAAATAAAAGAGGTCGATTCAGGAAATGCGGGTAAATTCGCTATTGAGACGATGGAGAAAACACACTTCAACAGTTCAATAAAAAAATTTAATATCCAAGATGGATACTATTGCCCATGATAAAATAAATATAAATAAATTTGTATTGTTTACACTACCTTACAGTGCTAGCTTGCCACAGGAAGAAAATAATATCAGATATAATTTGAATTTAACATTAAGCAATATGACTTATTATAATAGTCAGAGATGTCACATAATAGACATAAATAAATTAATATTTAATTTTAAATTGACAAAAGATAAATATTATCTTACAAATTATTTTAAAAGACAAGTAGCTTTAGCGCTATCATTTTATTTTAAACATTTAGCCAAGAACTTGGCTATCACTTCTGCTTCTATTGAGCAGAATAGTTTTGACATTTTAAATGTGACCTTGGAATCCGTTCCAAGTAATAATAATACAATTTTTACTCCTGCTCCTATTGAGCAAAAAATTGTTGACATTAAAAATAACACTTTGGCATTTGTCCCAAGTAATTCTTTTATTAGTAATTTAAATTACATAATAAGACAATAGAGGAAGTCTCTAGCCGTGTAATGACTAAGGAAAAGCCTAAATATTTAACTATAGTTCATCAAAACATTCAGGGCTTTTCTGGCAAAGAATTAGAATTAGAACTTTTTTTAACTGAAAAAAATGCTAATATTTTATGTGTCACTGAGCACTGGCTTAAGGAATATGAATTAATTACAGGATTTCAATGTTATAAAATTGCTAGTTCATTCAGTAGGAAATCCACCACTAGAGGGGGATCTTTGATAATTTTGCAAAACAATATGAATTTTAAGGAACGAAAAGATGTGATATCCCTCTCTATTGAACAACACGTTGAACTGTCATGTGTAGAATTAGATCAGTTGATAATGATTTGTGTGTATCGCCCACCAACTGGTAACTACCCTCAATTTGAGTCCGCTATGGAGGACGCTCTAAAATTAGTCATCAAAAAGAATAAAAAAATTGTGGTGTGCGGTGATTTTAACGTAGACATCTTAAAGCCGTCCTCAATTGCAAGTAGGTTTCTGAATTTGTTTAAGTCCTTCAATTTAGCAAACACCTTTTGTGAACCTACAAGAATCACTGCTACATCTAAAACTTGCCTAGTCAATATTTTTAGCAACTGTAATGTACTTGATAAAGAAATAATAAATTGTATTCGTTCTGACCATAGCGGACAAATAGCTTCCCTTGAGCACCATCATGTTCCTCATCAGTGTAATATAATTTGCAGACCTCTAACTAAAAATAAATTGGAAAATTTTCATAATAATGTCACTGCCAAAACTCTTTGCTTACCTAGTAATGATAATCCCAATACTCATTATGATGATTTATTTAATTTAATTAAAGTAGAATTTGATAAAACATTTAAGCAAAGATCTATTAAATCCAAAGACTTTAAAAAGAAATTTAGTGATTGGGCAACACCAGGCATATATGTTAGCAGAAATAAGTTGTTTGAATTATATGGTCAGAAAACAATTTCAAATGATCCCGAATTTCATGAATATGTAAGAAACTATTCAAAAATGTTTAATAAAGTATGTACTTTAGCAAAAGCAAAATGTATATCTACAATAATTCATCAGTCAGATAATAAAATAAGAGCCACTTGGAATATTATAAATAAAGAGACTGGGAAAACTAAAAATAATGACCGTGAATACTCAATAGTATCAGACAATAAAATTATTGAGTCAGATGAAGGAGTGGCAACAATTTTTCAAGATTTCTTTTCTAAAATACCTATTGCAACTACCAGTAATTTAAATTCATCTCCAAAAATTGCTGTCTCCCTCTTGGAATCATGTGTTGATAAGTGCAATAATGTATTTAAATTTAGACATATCAATAGTGATACCATTCTTAAAACATTTAATTCAATAAATATAAAAAAGACTGAAGATCTCTGGGGCATTTCAACTCACATAATTAAGTCTATAATAACTACCATTGCTCCCCATCTTGCTTTTATTTTCAATAAGTGTGTTGATGAAGGGATATTTCCAGACTTAATGAAATATAGTAAAATCATCCCTCTTTTTAAATCTGGGGACAAAAGCGATCCCGCTAACTTTAGACCCATTTCCATTTTGCCAGCACTAAGCAAAATTTTTGAAAAGATCATTTATGATCAATTATTAGCACATTTTCTTATCAACAAACTACTTCACGAGAAACAATTTGGTTTTACTCGTGGTAGATGCACAACTGATGCTGGAATTGCACTTCTCAAACACGTCTTTGAAGCATGGGAGAGTAAACAAGATGCAATTGGTATATTTTGTGATCTCTCTAAAGCATTTGATTGTGTCAGTCACAGTACTTTATTAGATAAATTGGAACATTATGGTGTATCAAAAAATGCAGTAAGCCTTATGCAATCGTATCTGTCGGCGAGAACCCAAAAAGTTGTTGTAAATAAAACAGAATCCTATGAAGCACCTATTACCATGGGCGTGCCGCAGGGTTCGATATTGGGTCCATTGCTTTTTCTTATTTATATTAATGACCTTCCTTACTATACTAAAAACTTATGTGAAATAGTACTGTTTGCTGATGATACTTCTTTAATTTTTAAAGTTGATAGAGGATGTAACTGCAGTGACGATGTAAACAGCACTCTTTCCAAGGTGATGCATTGGTTTACTATTAATAATCTGAAGCTTAACTCTAGTAAAACTAAATGTGTAAAATTTTCACTTCCTAATGTGAGGCAGGTTCATATGACTATACATGTAAATGGCGAAGCAGTCGAATTTGTTGACTCAACAAAATTTTTAGGTATTACTATAGACTCGCGGTTGCAATGGGACCCTCATATCGATATCCTGTCAAGCAGACTTAGCTCTGCTGCCTTTGCAGTTAAGAAAATAAGGCTTCTGACCGACATTGAAACAGCAAGATTGGTTTACTTCAGTTATTTTCATAGTATTATGACCTACGGTTTGTTGTTGTGGGGCTCAGCTGCTAATATTAATAACATATTCATCTTACAAAAAAGGGCAGTGCGCGCTATATACAACTTACGGTCTAGAGATACTCTTCGTGACCTATTTAAAGAAATTAAAATATTAACGGTAGCTTCCCAATACATCTATGAAAATATAATGTATGTAAAGAAAAATTTAGATAGCTTTGTAAAAAATAGTAATGTTCATAAACTCAATACAAGAAACAAGAACAAACTTGCTGTTCCAAGGCGCAGACTGCATAAAACCGGAAGCTCTTTTTTGTGTAGATGTATTACCTTTTATAATAAGATACCCGAACAAGTCACAGAACTGCCCTTGGAAAAATTTAAAAATACTGTTAAATCCAATTTAATGAGTAAAGGTTATTACACTGTTGACGATTATTTGAAGGATAAAAAGGCATGGGCATAGCTTTTGTATTGTTAATTATTACTCTAATACCTCAGTATTGATTAGAAAAAGTCCGGGGTTCTTTCATAGGTCTAGATAAAAGTCCTTTAATTAAACTCCAATCGTGATTTTCTTTTCTAAGTATAAAATTGTGAGAAGTATCCTACCTACTTAAAAACGTACTTCTGGCTTCCTGACTCGACGACTTAATATGGGTAGCTTTAGTATGTCATGCTCACTTCAAACATTTCTGCGGTGGTGTCGTGTGAGGCGGGTCGTTACGTTCCCTCAAATATGGTTGAGCGAAGCGATGGCTGGTTCATGCGTCATGCTCGTGAACGGGTGCTGCCAGTGGGAATGGGTCTGCTTCTGTCTGCTTGTATTAAGGGCGTCGTATAACTCGTATATAAAAGATCTGTTTTATATTGTCTGTATGTATGGCACTTCTTACTCAAAAAATATAATTCTTAATAGCTTACCTTGTTTTGATTTATTTAATTGCAATATTTTTACTTTCTATAGTCAGTAGTTTAGTGAAAGACCTATGAAAAGCTTTTGGATATAAATTTTCAATTCGATGCCTTAACATAGGTAGTCTTAGTATGTCATGCTATCTTTAATCATTTCTGCGGTGGTGTCGTATGAGGCGGGTCGTTACGTTCCCTCAAATATGGTTGAGCGAAGAGATGGCTGGTTCATGCGTCATGTTCGGGAACTGGTGCTGCCAGTGGGAATGGGTCTGCTTCTGACTACCTATCTTAATGCATATTGAATTGTATGTTTTTCTTTTATTTTTATTTATTGTAACAGCCTAGACTGAATAACAAGTTCAAACTTTGAATTTAGCTTAAAATCTGTAAATTGATTAAGAAATTTGAAACTCATTAAGAAATGAGCTAATTCAATAATGTTATTTATTTGTTAATCTTTGTTAATATAAAGTCTGGAAACGATATACATATTTGTAAATATCGTTCCATCTGATTGATAAAGCTGACAAGTTTTTTGCGCCCATTTTTCTTGTCAGTTAAAAGACGTCATAATGGGTGGTAGGGTAAAAGAATTGACGATTTAAAAATGCTTATTATGTGAGCTTATTTAAATAAAATATATTTCACTTTCACTTTCACTTTCACTTCATGAAATTTCTCAAATATTGCAAAAAAAAAATGAGGCAAAATAATGTTACTCGGGAAATGAATCTCGGTTATTGATTCCGTTCGACGAGTATTCCAACGGTTTCTAGAGACTGTTGGCTATTTATGTTGCTATGTATGTGTATGTTGCTAATTCCTCAGATTCAGTTTCCGAGCAACATTACATTGCCTAGTTTTTTGCAATATTTGAGCAACTTTATGGGCAATAGTATCCATCTTGGATATTTCATTTTTTAATTGAACTATTGAAGTGTGTTTTCTTCATCATCTTAAGAGCGAATTCACCCGCATTTCCTGAATTGACCAATTTTATTTCCAAAGGGAAATAAAATTGGTATGTTTGGTTGTTATTGGTATGTGTCATAAAAGTATGGCGGCGCAAGCAATAACGCTTTAAGCGTTTAATTATGGTAACTGTTATGTTAATTAAATCAAACAAATATAAATTGAAAGCTCATTAAATGTACTTTTAATAGATATCAACATTTACACAATAGAACGATAGCTAGCAATCGAATAGCAATACTTTCGAAGAGGTGCGATTTTTCTGACGTCGAGTGTATTCAAAACTATGAAATGGACTAGGTAATATGAAATCCCAAAACTATATGCAATAATAATATAACAGATACAAACAATGTATATCTTGAATCAACGAATGGTTATAAAAATTATGATTTTAAATTGACCGTATGAAATTGTCACTTACAACTAACTTTCCAACGACAATTTTAAGCACTCGTGATATACGCAGAAATGTGCATAAAAGTTACCGGCATAAGGTGCATTTTTGCTTTGGCACGCTTTAGTTGTTTTGTTAAATAGCCTCTTTAAGAAATATTACTTCCTAATCTTGACTGACACCAGAAGAAAAAAATACATTGTAAAGTAATTACGTTAGAATAAACAAACCGATAAAATATTAAGTTCTCGAAATTAATGAGTTAGCTTCTTTTCAATTTCTCACTTTACTGTGTCTCGAAAGTAGAAAAGTTTAAGGAATAATTATAAGTAAAGTCCGTTCATCCTTACTTGTCTTATTTAGTAAACAGTTTTTGACAGTTGTCATACGTCTTTTAAACTTAAATCATTATTTAAAAATATGTTAGTAACTTTATGAAATTGTTTTTAATTTATTAACAATTTATTTCGTAATCTATGTGTGGAAAACCATTTGTTGTATTTTATAAATGATTATTTCAATAAAGAGTTGGGTGAAGATTGTTTACCATATAAGACAAGTAAGGATGGACAGACTTTAAATAATGTCTGCTTTTAAATTACGTTGCATCAAATCAAGTCCAAAAGCTACCCTGTTAAAAAAAAACTATATCTGCCCCCCTAGCATGACCACCGAAACGCGATATGATATAGTGATTTATCACGTTTAACTGTCAAAAGACAATGGATTTTGACAGTTGAGTGTCGATAATATGCTATATCGCGCGAAATAATAATATCGTTTTTCGGTGGTCATGCTAGAGCTACTGGCATGTTACTATCCAATATTTTTTTCAATCAAATTCTTTTTTTTCAATATGAAAACCCAGTTGAATGCGATTCATTGGCGATTACTAAAGATAAATGAACATGTATTAATCTAAACAAAAATACAATTATCATACCAAAAATAAACAATTCATTTTATATCTAATAATCTATTTATCTCGTGGGTGAATTAGATGTGTAGGCAGTCTTTTTGCCACCGATCAATGTAAATTCTAGTTAAAAACTTGCAAGCACTACTTGCAAGAAGACACAAGCAATGGTTCTAAAACTGTTAGGGATGTATTAAATAGCACTTTAAGTTTGATGAAAACAGCTATAACATTGTATCTCAGCACTTTAAAATAATGATAGACCTATAATTTAATCTTATCACTACAAAAATAATGGTTTGCACTATAACAATTTTGTCAGCACTTTAAAATAATAATAGATCTATAATTAATATTATCACTACAAAAATAATTGTTTGCACTTTGACTGTGTCCCAACTCTGAAATCTAATGAGATGGCAAGTCTCATCAAGTCGGTTCTGGCGTTGTTGGTCGCAATGACCTAACGTCCTCCTCAGCTCCCCTCGCTGCGCCCGCTCGTCGTCGCACGCACCTAGTCGTCTGTTTACCAGTACTAAAGTTATAAAATTAATTTGTATGGTGCAAAGTATTAATTTTAAAGCTAAACAATAAAATTGTGTAGTGCAAAGTATTAATTTTAAAGCTTAGCATATTTATAGTGGAAACCATTATTTTTAAAGTTCATTCGATAAATTTTGAAGCTAAACATTTTAAAGTGTGTTATATTATTTTTAAAGTGCATTTATATATTCCCCAAACGGTTAGATGCCTTTTGATGTTCATAAAAGCAACCTCATTTAAAAGTGGGTCATTAGTTTCAAAGTCTCGTTAATTATCAATTGCAAAAACAGAAGGCCTAGGCCAAAGTAACATTCGCAAATCTTCGTTATCGCTTCGCTTTCGAAACATGTATGGGATTGACATAAGGTTTCGTTAACAATCAAATTTTAAAACGTCAAATCCATACATGTTTCGAAGCGAAGCGATAGCGAAAATTTGCAAATGTTACTTTGGCTAGGGGGGCTGTTTACAACAACACGTTTCGTTTTAGATTACGTTAATTTTGCCATTAAGTTAAATAATTTTATTTGTGCCAGTCATAGTTCAAGATATATTTCATTGACGATTGTTACGTATAAATTAAAGGACAACTTTATTTTTATGACGCTGATAAGTTTTATATTAACGGCTATTTAAGCATACTTACTTTTACTCGACACAGTTCAATTGTTCAAAGCCATTCCAAAATTATCGGGTGGTTAACAAAATAATATCGTTTAAATTGGAGGATAATCTCTCTAGTATGTATTGCAATACAACAATATAAATAGGCACTAATTTACAACTCGGTGAACTTACATTGCTTTATGGTTTACCTAGTTTAGAAGTGATATCTATGGCGCATTTCAACACTGTAAAATAATTGTAATTTGGTGTTTTCATTTTACTAAACTTAGGTAAACTACAATGACAAGTGATTATTAACATTTTTGGAAGTCTTTTTAGCAATGGGGAATGTCCGAAAAAAAAATGGCTAAATATTTTTTATAGGTAGGAATAAGCTCCCTTAGCAAGAGATAAAAGTTTCAGAATAGGCATGATGACATTTTTTTTATTTTATTTACATAAATTACCTCTCAAAGAAAAGAAACATTGGTAAAATAATTATTTCGCTAGCATGAAAACTGCCCGAGATATCACAGTTTGAAATGCACAAAATTGGTCTCACCCGAAAACGCTCCATACTAACGGCTACTCAGTTATAACGTCACGCTTGAGTAGTTTGTATGCAACACGTAGGAAATTTGTTCGGCAGCTATATTAAATATTGTGTTTATCAAAATGGTTTCTTAGGCCCGTATTTATAAACCGCTCTCAATACCGATCTCAAGAGTGATCTCAGCTGATACGCTCTCAAGATGTGACCAGCATCTTAAGTTGGATATTAATTAATAGTCAGATATCAAGGGCGTATCAAATGAGATCGATCTCAGCTCTTAAGATCACTCTTAAGAGCAGGATCTTAAGTTCACGGTGGTCTTTATACAGTAACATGAAACTTTTGAATTAAGATTGAATGAAACGTTTCGTTTAAGCTGTGTAGAATAATTAGCTCAAATTAAAAAAAAAACAATAATTTTATAATTGTCTCATATTGCACATTAGTGCAAACTATTTTAGACAAGTGGTAAAATGTAATATTTATTTAAGTATATTACTTTATTTACACATAAATAAAATATCACTTTATTTTACTACGTCAGTTCAAGAAGACTGAAGTCTTGGATTATGTATTCTGTGGCTGTATGATGCAAATATGCCTTTGCCTTTTCTGTTTCATGATAAAAAAAACGGAAAAAAATTGGCGGGAAATTGTAATTGTTATTATGACTAATACATTTCCTAATATAGGTAAGTAATATCGTAATCAATATCATGATAATGATTAATTTCCTTTATTAGATTTTTAAAATCTATAGTTTTATCCACGTAAATCCACGAACATAGGTACAAACACATACGTAGCAGATCAATATAAAATGACATCCCTCTCTTTTTGCATAACTTTCCCGCGCGCGCACGCTCTCAAGTCACGGTTTTGTAGCACTTGGCGAACAATGGCGCTCAATCATCATCTCAAGAGTGATCTCAAGTGCAGAGTTTTGTTTATTAATATGAGTGATCTCAGTTGATACCACGAACTTAAATCTGTACTTAAGTATGATCTATTAATTAGAATAGCATCTCGAGTATGATCTCAAGATAGCTCTCAACGTTGAGAGTGGTTTATAAATACGGGTCTTAGACAAATTTGCTATATTTTTAAGTAATTATTATTTTAATAAATTGTATACTTTTTTATGGACTTGTCCGCCCAACTTTGAAGGGTCATAAACCAAATAATACGCAATTTAAAAAAACAAGAGGTATACAAGGTACTCTAAAAGTTTAATATGTTTACGATTTTTATTAGTATTTCGTTATTTTATTCATTAGTCATCATCCCTATTAAAGTGTCTTCGACTTCACAAATGTACGAAAGTAACAGCAGAATGGAAATTATACCTTTGCCACCACCTGCCACAACCATATAATTTCCATTCTGCTGTTACTTTCATACATTTGTGAAGTCGAAGAGACTTTAAAGTTTTGAAATTTTTTCAGGCAACCGAAAATTCTGAACTTTTTTTCTATTGCTAAAGGAGCTTATGCCTACCTATAAAAAATATATTTAGCGAATTTGATTTTTTCGGACATTCCCCATTTAATGGCAACACTGAACAAACTTACCGTCAAAAGCACCATAGATTCCGCTTCCTTTCCCAAGTTTTAACAAAGGTTCAAGCCGTGTTTCTTGATGTATTTCTGTCTCGCTTCCGCTACCATCTGCGCCTTTTTCTCCTGGAAGCCGATCTGTCTCTGTTTGGCGGAGGTGGGGAAGGCGGAGGGGGGCGCAGCTTGAGATGGGCCCGGCCTGGGCTCGGCCACCGACTCGGGCCGGTATGGTATTACGCCTTCCAGAAAGTTCGTTATTGTGACGTCGACACTGCGTGTTTTCGCTGTAAAAATGTGAATTAGGATTTTAATTTCGTTTTCAACCAAACTCAAGTGGCAGCGGTCGGCAGTCCAGGGACCATTTTAAGCTTTATTTCGGGAATTAATATCGCCTGATTGGTGCATCACCCGCGGAATCGTGAGCCGATAAGCCGACAAGCGGCGAAGTTTACCAAGCAATACTGTTTAGGAGTTAAGGATGATTTTCGCTTGTGGCTCGGTACTGAATTAAACGAAGATGTTTCCTATGCAATTTTTTTATTGCGACTGAGTGACACAGACCACACACATTGATTTTATAATAATCGAACGGCATTTAACTCATGCTACAACAAATACTGAACACTCTTAACGGAGTAAAAGGCTTAATGGTTTGATAATGTAACTGGCAACCGCAACGCTATCAACCTTTTCCTCATGGTACAGTCAGCAACGAAAGTCACTTAACACTTTAGTACTTTGTCAAAGCAATTTTCTTGACAGATGTCTCATAGTTTGAAACATTTATCAAAAACGTGGCTACGACAAAGTACTAAGGCGTTAATTGACTTTCGTTGCTGACCGTACTGCGCCAGGTATAGCACTCCCGAAACAGAGGAAGTGATGTGGCCTACACAAGCTTACGTCATCTCCGCTATCGGTATTGAAAATAACGTGCATTCATTTTTAACCGACTTCAAAAAAAGGAGGAGGTTCTCAAGTCGACGGTATTTTTTTTTTTTTTTTTTTTTTTTTATGTATGTTTTAACATAGCTTCGTCAGTTGTTACCCGATTTGTACAATTCTTTTTTTAACTCAAAGAACATAGTTTGTGTGTGGTCCCATAAATTTTTTACAGAGATCTGGCCAGTAGTTTTTTCATAATCCTGAAAAATATCAATTATTTAGCTCGCCATCGCACGAGTTTTTATGGAATTTCGGACATAACTTCTTTGTTTATGAACCGATTTAGATGATTCTTTTTTTATTTGAAAGGGTATACTTCAAGAGTGGTTACAGTTTAATTTCATTGTTATTGGACTTCGAACTTCGAAGATACATAAAGGAACTCTTCAAAATCAAATAGTATAAGTAAAGTGATTTAGGTTTTGGTAAGTTTATGGCAATCCAAAACAAACCAAATCATGGTTTGCGATGCAACGTTCTGGACTAGACTTGGACTACGATGACACAACGGAACTCCTCAAAAACAAACAGCGTAAATTTGGAAATTGAGTTCTGGGCATTTTACCATTGAAAATATTATAATATAAAGTAAAAAAATATTTACACGCTGCGCTTACATACCTACCACTAAAAAGTTGAAAATAAAAAAGCTTTTTAAAAAAAAAGAAAAACCGCCTTCAAAAAACTGAAAACAAAAACAGCTTAAAAATTAAATACCTCTAAAAAGCAAGAAATAATATTCGAATCATTCGTTACACATATCAATATTAATAAAACACGTCTAATGAAGTCGGGTGGGGCTTTAAGAAAAAAATGAAGTTGTCCTCCAGCCCCACCCGACTTCAATAGACGTGTTTTATTAATATTGATATGTGTAACGAATGATTCGAATATTATTTCTTGCTTTTTAGAGGTATTTAATTTTTAAGCTGTTTTTGTTTTCAGTTTTTATAAGGCGGTTTTTCTTTTTTTTTTTAATCGAATTGTTTCGTTTGCTAAGAGAAACCCAGTTAGTGTCAGAAAAAGTCTGTAATCTGCCAC
The DNA here is from genome assembly GCA_928269145.1 of Agriphila tristella. Taxonomy (NCBI): domain Eukaryota; kingdom Metazoa; phylum Arthropoda; class Insecta; order Lepidoptera; family Crambidae; genus Agriphila; species Agriphila tristella. Next base: position 54,330,360 of record OV743431.1, on the reverse strand, counting down.
AAAGAGACAACGTTGTCACTTATTGTTTTGAAATAAAATGTCTTAAGGCCGATTTACACATCCATAAGTAAGTAAGTAAGTAAGTTCAACTGTCCTTCTACTTACTACTTAATCGGAAAACGGACAGTTGCGTCCAAACGGTGAATTGACTTCGGCAAGTAAGTAAGTTCATAAGTCGACCGCGCGCGTTGGATGACGACATATTGCTACCCTCTTTATAAATAATTTTATTTACATTGCGACCAACCATGGATTGTGGTGAAGTGCGTGAGCAACTTCGTGATTTTGTTAAAGAGTCATTAAGTGTGATTTTAGGAGAAATCGAAAATCAAATAAATATTGAACGCGAAAGTCCTACACAAATTTAGGAACGAAAATGGATTAGCAGAAGAAATGTTCATAACGCAACTTATCAGCTATTCAGAGAATTGTCTGATGAAGATCCACAGGAACTGCGGAACTCATTAAGAATAAAAAATTCAAGTACTAACTGCACAAACATTAACAACATTATCTTTAAATCAGGTGTTCCTAAGCTACAATTATAGTCTAAGCAAGCTTAAAAGCATAAAAATACAAAAACCGCTCATGTAGCCAACAGAAACTGAGACAATCACTAAAAAAATATTTAAATGAAGCTCAAAATCTATTCATTTAACTTGTTTAAGGATTTTTTTATGAATGGTATTCGATCGGAATAGAAAATTAATTACGATAATAAACAAATACCATTGGCATAAGTTTTTTGTATTAGAACGGAATAGATCATTCCGCTGCGACAGATGTCAACTTATGAACTTACTTACTTGCCTGCGGACAGTGCCGTTTACACGGCGGCAAGTAAGTTGGCGGGGAGCGGGAGACGAAGCGGGAGGGGGGTGCGCGCTACTTGCCTGTCCAAAAAATAGAACCCGATCCCATCCTGCGGCAAGTTGCTACTTACCGGCTTACTTACTTGCCGGGCGGTGTCCACACGCGGTTTCTACTTACTTACTTACTTACTTACTTATGGATGTGTAAATCGGGCTTTAAGTATAGGTAGATGCATGTATTTTGGGGATTGCTACTCTGCTGTAAGTAAATATTTCCATCATGTAGAAAATGGACTATATACAGTCACAACACAATGCGTACAGAAGTCCCTCATAATATCAGCATTGGCACATTTGGCACAGCGCGTAAAACCTTGAGTTGCGAGGCGAGTCGCGCCATCTCCGAAACGAGCGCGTACCGAGCTCGTACTAGCGCGACCTAGGTTTTTCCAGATTACCTCCACCTAGTAGAGAATAAGTAAAATAAGAAAATGGACTATACAGTCACAATACGTACCCAAGTCCCTCATAATGTCAGCCATGGGCACAGCAGCACCTCCTTGACTTACGAGGCGAGGCGCGCCATCTCCGGTCTCGGGGCGGCCAGACATGCCCGCGCGACCTAAGTCCTCCCAGCGGAATTCTATTACCTCCACCTTGTAGCGTATACTATACAGCCACAGTACATACCCAAGTCTCTCATAATCATAATATCAGCTATCGGCACAGCAGGTAGCACCTCCTTGACTTGCGAGGCGAGGCGCGCCATCTTCGGTCTCGGGGCGGCCAGACATGTCCGCGCGACCTAAGTCCTCCCAGCGGAATTCTATTACCTCCACCTAGTAGTGTATACTATACAGCCACAGTACGTACCCAAGTCCCTCATAATATCAGCTATCGGCACAGCAGGTAGCACCTCCTTGACCTGCGAGGCGAGGCGCGCCATCTCCGTGGCGGGCGCGGGCGCGCTGGCGGGCCGGATCTATTAGAGTCAATACGTACCCAAGTCCCTTATAATGTCAGCTATGGGCACTGCAGGCAGCATCTCCTTGACTTGCGAGGCGAGGCGCGCCATCTCCGGTCTCGGGGCTGCTACAGACATGCTCGCGCGACCTAAGTCCTCCCAGCGGAACTCTATATTACCTAGTACCTACACCTAGTAAAGTATACTACACAGCCACAATACGTACCCAAGTCCCTCATAATGTCAGCTATGGGCACTGCAGGTAGCACCTCCTTGACTTGCGAGGCGAGTTGCGCGATCTCTAGGGCGGGCGCAGCGGCGCTCATGCCTGCTCAACCTAGATCTTCCCAGATTACCTCCACCTAGTAGCGTAAGAAAATGGACTATACACAGCCACAATACATACCCAAGTCCCTCATAATATCTGCTATGGGCACTGCAGGCAGCACCTCCTTGACCTGCGAGGCGAGGCGCGCCATCTCGGTGGCGGGCGGGGGCGGGCTGGCGGGCCGGATCTATTAGAGTCAATACGTACCCAAGTCCCTCATAATGTCAGCTATGGGCACTGCAGGCAGCACCTTCTTGACCTGCGAGGCGAGGCGCGCCATCTCGGTGGCGGGCGGGGGCGGGCTGGCGGGCCGGATCTATTAGAGTCAATACGTACCCAAGTCCCTCATAATGTCAGCTATGGGCACTGCAGGTAGCACCTCCTTGACTTGCGAGGCGAGTTGCGCGATCTCTAGGGCGGGCGCAGCGGCGCTCATGCCTGCTCAACCTAGATCTTCCCAGATTACCTCCACCTAATAGCGTAAGAAAATGGACTATACACAGCCACAATACATACCCAAGTCCCTCATAATATCTGCTATGGGCACTGCAGGCAGCACCTCCTTGACCTGCGAGGCGAGGCGCGCCATCTCGGTGGCGGGCGGGGGCGGGCTGGCGGGCCGGATCTATTAGAGTCAATACGTACCCAAGTCCCTCATAATGTCAGCTATGGGCACTGCAGGCAGCACCTTCTTGACCTGCGAGGCGAGGCGCGCCATCTCGGTGGCGGGCGGGGGCGGGCTGGCGGGCCGGATCTATTAGAGTCAATACGTACCCAAGTCCCTCATAATGTCAGCTATGGGCACTGCAGGCAGCACCTTCTTGACCTGCGAGGCGAGGCGCGCCATCTCGGTGGCGGGCGGGGGCGGGCTGGCGGGCCGGATCTATTAGAGTCAATACGTACCCAAGTCCCTCATAATGTCAGCTATGGGCACTGCAGGTAGCACCTCCTTGACTTGCGAGGCGAGTTGCGCGATCTCTAGGGCGGGCGCAGCGGCGCTCATGCCTGCTCAACCTAGATCTTCCCAGATTACCTCCACCTAATAGCGTAAGAAAATGGACTATACACAGCCACAATACATACCCAAGTCCCTCATAATATCTGCTATGGGCACTGCAGGCAGCACCTCCTTGACCTGCGAGGCGAGGCGCGCCATCTCTGTGGCGGGCGCGGGCGAACTCGCGGGCGCGCGCGCCGGCCGTCGCGGCGCTGCCATAGACATGCCCGCGCGACCTAAGTCCTCCCAGCGGAACTCCGTTATATCCACCTAGTGGAGTACCAGTCAAATAACTATGTTAACTTTTGTTTATGCGAGAATATCAAGAATTAGTATAGTCTGTTTATTCTTACTTGTCTTGTTTGGTGATCCAAATCTTTATTTTAAAATATGACAAATTGTTTTCCACTCATAATTACGAAAGAAATCCTTACTAATATTATAAATGCGAAAGTCCGTTTGTTTGTTTGTTTGTTACGCCTTCACGTCGTAACTACTGAACCGATTATCATGAAATTTTGCATACACGTTGTTAGGGGTTACAAAAAAGGACATAGGGTACCTTTCATACAATTAAACAGTATCCTCATAAGTACTTTTTCATAATAACTGAATTCATATCCCATGTTTGAAGTCTATATCGATTCATTCACTTTAATCGATGTTTTGAAGCTTTATACACCTACGGTCACCTTACTATGAATCTAAAATTAACAAATGTCAAATGTGGCCTTAATAAGACATTCATATTGGCCCAACTAAAAAAAGACTTATGACAACTGTCAAAAGCAATTTACTAAGGGGGCATCCATTAATCACGTGATGTTTTTTTTGCCCAATTTTTGACCCCCCCCCCCCCCCCCCCTCCCCCCTGGTGATGCATGGTGAGGTTTTACGTTAACCCCCCCCCCTCAAAATCACGTGTATTTTTTTTATCTCAACCTTTTTCAGTACAAATATGTCGCGGTGGGCGGGGAAATCGTCCTGGTAACAGTGAGTCCACAATCACACGCAGTTTTCGGTTAAAAATCACGCGTTCAACGAAAAAAATTAATACACGTGATATCTCGCTACACCCCCCCGTCCCCCCTTGTGATACTTCGTGATTTTTTCAAGTACCCCCCCCCCCCCTTTCGAGGCTCACGTGATTAATAGACGACCCCTAAATAGGACAAATAAGGATAATCAGACTAGACTACATCTTTCTCCAATGTCAAATATCTGTACTGAAATTCATCTATATTGGTTCAGCAATATATTCTGTGGTTTAAGCATGAGAACTTAACACAACAAAAACAACAGAAGTACTTTCACATTTATAATATTAGCATGGATGAATTGGATATAGTATAAAATTGTTGTTAATTACTATTAAATAGTCAAGTTTTATTTTTTTGATTCATAATAATAAAAGCGTTAAATATTTTTATTAATAACACAGGATGTCTTTGTGTGTATCTTTTTGTTGCTGATTTTTACTACTTTTTTCAGAAAATACAAATCTAACTCTTTAGTAAAATATGTGAATTCACGTTTTTAGAGCTAAAACTGATTTTTATAGCATTTTAGTTTTTAGGGTTCCGTACCCAAAAGGGTAAAAACGGGACCCTATCACTAAGACTCCGCTGTCCGTCTGTCTGTTTGTCTGTCTGTCACCAGGCTGTATCTCATGAACCGTGATAGCTAGACAGTTGAAATTTTCACAGATGATGTATTTTTGTTGCCGCTATAACAACAAATACTAAAAACAGAATAAAGTAAATATTTAAGGGGGGCTCCCATACAACAAACGTGATTTTTTTGACGTTTTTTGCTCGATATAAATAACGACAATATGGTAGACTGTTGAAATTTTCACAGATGATGTATTTCTATTGCCGCTATAACAAAAAATACTAAAAATTAGAATAAAATAAATATTTAAGGGGGGCTCCCATACAACAAACGTGATATAACAAAAAATACTAAAAACAGAATAAAATAAATATTTAAGGGGGGCTCCCATACAACAAACGTGATTTTTTTGCGGTTTTTTGGTACGGAACCCTTCGTGCGCGAGTCCTACTCGCACTTGGCCGGTTTTTTATTAATAAAACGGCTAGTCTTTAAAGCTAAGGCATTTCTTACTCCAAGGCTCTCGGCAATGTTTTCTCTAATCCTCTGAGAGAAGGCCTGGTCTTCATCGTCGTGTCTCTCGATCGGCGACAGCGCCGTCACGTTGAACACCGTTACTGGCGTCCACAGGAACCACAGCGCGTCCGACCACGGGAACTGGTCGCGGGTGTCCGACGCGCGGTGGACGGTCACGTTTGTGAACGGACGCTCCACGGCTGTATAAAGGTTGTGAGCTGTTAGTGTGTAGTCTATAAGAACCACAGCGCGTCCGACCACGGGAACTGGTCGCGGGTGTCCGACGCGCGGTGGACGGTCACGTTTGTGAACGGACGCTCAACGGCTGTATAAAGGTTGTGAGCTGTTAGTGTGTAGTCTATAAGAACCACAGCGCGTCCGACCACGGGAACTGGTCGCGGGTGTCCGACGCGCGGTGGACGGTCACGTTTGTGAACAAAATATCTTTACGTAAAAACGATACTTCTAAAGTGATCCACATATCTAATGCTAGTGATTTGGTGAAGATAAAGTGACTATTTAATTGTTGTTTTGTTTTTTACTTTTACCTATACTGTACACTGATTCGTATTTTTTGTTTAACTCGTTGCCTATATGAACCGCATACTATTATGTTATTCTACTTATTGCCTGTAAAAAAAATATCTACCTACAATAGAAATAAAAAAAGATTTGATATTGAAAAGTTGATGTGCTTCTTTTTCCAACATTTCCTTGAATATAACAAGCAAAATTACTCATTCTCATTACACTTTTTTACGTTCTCGTTGTATGTGCCTAAAAATAAAAACATTTCAGAACTTTTAATTTTCATAATAATTGAACTTAATTATAGCGAGCAAATCGGTAGCCTAGATAGCGAAAGTTATAGTAAATATTATTTTAAAATCTAATTCTAATAAGATATCAATATACTATCAAAATGTGAGGGGCCTGCGGACGAAATCTCATACTTTCTTATGTAATGTTTTGAATGGTAACTATGATGTCATTTGTATAACAGAATCATGGCTAAATGACGGCTTTTTCAGCTCTGAATATTTCGACGACAGGTATGAGGTGTATAGATGTGATCGCGACCCAGTGACCAGCAAGGCCACTGGTGGTGGAGTCGTAGTAGCCGTACGGCGCGAACTTTGTCCAACACTGTGTTCATCTTGGTGCGCGCCACCGCCCACTGAAGAGTTGTAGGTGAGCGTTCCCATACGTAGCCGTAACTCCACATCTTCTCTTAAAACTAATACCTACCTTTATATAGCATGTACTTACATACCTCACGGCGCCAGCCATCAGTCTCTTCTTGGCTCCTTTTATGATAAAACTTGTGATATTGTACATTCAAATCCTGATGATACGTTCTTGGTAGTCGGCGACTTCAATGTCTCTTATGCAAATTGGTCTCAAGGTGACTTAGATAGTATGATATTGGAAGACAGTAGTAATCAATTAGTCGAACTCACAATTGACTTCATGAGCCTATCTTTATTGTCTCAGTTTAATGCGGAATTTAATACAAATAATAGGTTGTTAGATCTTGTTTTCTGTAACGAGCATGCTCATGTAACCACTGCTACTAACCCACTTGTCTCAGAGGATAGTCATCATAAGGCTATAAGTATAGAAAATATAGAAATACCTACCGTTGTACAGGATATATTAAAACAGAATTCGTTCACAAAAAAAAGTTTTTTCAGGCTGATTTCGATGGTATTCGTTGTGAGCTAAGATCTATGGACTGGGATCAAAAGTTTTCTACAATGTCGAATGTTAACTCTATGGTTGGATTTCTGTACGAGGTTCTGAATAAACTTATAGAAAAATATGTACCTTCTCGAAAATGTTACGATACAAATAAATATCCTCCGTGGTATAACCGTTCACTAATAAAACTTAGTAATGAGAAACGAAAATATCATTGTAAATAGAAAAAGTACGGTAATCTCGCAGACTATCGTACTTTTTCTAAACTGAAGAAAAAAATGAAGATAAATGTTATCATAAATTCAATACTTTAGCGGAAGATAACATCAAGCAAAACCCATCTCTGTTCTGGTCCTATGTAAAATCAAAAAGAATGAATGGTGACATACCACAAACAATTAATTATAACGGGAAGGATCTTTCTGATGGTAGTAATATATGTAACGGTTTCAATGAATATTTTCAATCAGTGTTCATAACACAGACCACTGCGTCACATCCCGACAGCCACATACGCAAATACACAGAATCTAGTATAGACATCTGTTCCGTGGACCTTAGAGATGACATTATCTTGAAGGAACTTAAGCGTGTCAACATACATAAGGGAGCTGGTTCAGACAGTATTCATCCTCTACTTATCTCACAATGTGCCAAAGAGCTGCTTATACCAATTATTTATATATATAGAAAGTCAATGAAATCAGGAGTATTTCCCGATATATGGAAGCATGCTCTTATTACGCCTATACCTAAAAGCACTCGGAGGGGATCCGTAACTGAGTACAGACCCATCTCCAAATTGTGTGTATTTGGTAAAATTTTCGAAAAAATAGTGGCTCAGCAGCTATCGTTTGCTATACGAAATCATATCTCTGAAAACCAGCATGGCTTCATGAAATCACGTTGTGTTGAATCGAACTTGGTTACATTTGCTGACTTTCTCTCTCACGCCCTAGATATAAACGTACAGGTGGATGCCGTGTACACTGATTTCTCAAAGTGCTTCGATAAAATTAGCCATGATCTCCTGTTAGATAAGCTTCTAGATCTCGGTGTGCATGGCAGTCTACTAAGATGGGTTGAATCTTATATTCGTAATAGGAGTCAAGCTGTTTGCTTGAAAGGCTATCTATAAAGACTATATGCCGCAGGGATCCCACCTTGGACCACTACTCTTTACACTATATATTAACGATATAGGTGACGTTCTTCGTTTTTCCGAACATCTATTGTATGCAGACGATACTAAACTATATAGAATGGTTACCAGCAATGAAGATTGCATAAAGCTACAAAATGATATCGACGCACTCTCTAGATATTGCTCTTCTAATCAACTTTATTTAAATGTAGACAAATGTTGTGTGATAACATTCACTAGAAAGAAAAACCCGATTCATTACAACTATAGCCTCAATCAAAATACATTAAGGCGTGTTAATCACGTTAAAGATCTGAGAATTATTATAGATACTGAATTATCGTTTAATTTGCATATCGACACAATTAAAAATCGCGCTTTTAAAACCTTGGGTTTCATTAATTAAAAATATCGTGACCCTTAAAATCCTTTATTTTTCTTATATCAGATCAATTTTAGATTTTGGCAGCGTCGTCTGGTGCCCCCTTTATAAAAATCACATCGAAAAACTAGAAAAAGTTCAGAGAAAATTCATTAATATTTTGAATTATCGTCGTAACATTCAAATGTCATACAATGATAGTCTTATTGACCTCAAACTCTTAAGCTTAAAAGATACGACGAAAACAATTCGACTTAGTATTCCTTTACAAACTTCTGAATGGTATCATAGATAGTTCTACACTACTAAATAAAATTAACTTTATTATAAAAAGACGTCTACCAGTTCGCTCTAATCGTATCCTCCATACATTTCTGCCGCCAGCCCTTCACAAAAATTACACTCGCAACAGCTGCCTATCTCGCTCGCTTAATCTAAGTAATGGTGAGTTCAACTGCATTGATCTTTTTAATATTTCGTTAAAACGACTGAAACGTGAAATTTTGGAAAAATTGTGCACTTAATAAGATTAGTAATAAGTTTTAATAATTGTTAATTGTATCACACAATATTTTTGTATAACATAATATAAAAATAACGTAATAACGTGAACGTTAAATAATATAGGTACTTAGACACTAGAAAGTTTAGCATAATATAGAAAGAAATATTTTGAATGATAAAAAAAAAGTTAACAAAGAAAAAGGTTAGTTATCTGTATTTACAATGTTTATGTTTTTATAATAGATCTTAAAAAAAACTGAAACTCAACAAGCTTCTTCCTATTCTTTTTTTTATTATATTTTATGTGTTAAGTTTCGGCACTCGTTGTCTATAAATTTAAAAAAAAAAAAAAAAAAATATATATTTATTTCTTCACAAGGTATGTAAAATTAAACAATGTGTTGGATAAACCTTTTAAGTATAAAGATACTTGTGCCAGGAATATCCGAAATTACCTACTATTTATATGTACTTACTTTATATAATGACTGTTCGTGCCAAAATAAAGAGAAAAAAAAAACTACAGCGCGTCCGACCACGGGAACTGGTCGCGGGTGTCCGACGCGCGGTGGACGGTCACGTTTGTGAACGGACGCTCGACGGCTGTATAAAGGTTGTGTGAGCTGTTAGTGTGTAGTCTATAAGAACTACAGCGCGTCCGACTACGGGAACTGGTCGCGGGTGTCCGACGCGCGGTGGACGGTCACGTTTGTGAACGGACGCTCGACGGCTGTATAAAGGTTGTGTGAGCTGTTAGTGTGTAGTCTATAAGAACTACAGCGCGTCCGACTACGGGAACTGGTCGCGGGTGTCCGACGCGCGGTGGACGGTCACGTTTGTGAACGGACGCTCGACGGCTGTATAAAGGTTGTGAGCTGTTAGTGTGTAGTCTATAAGAACTACAGCGCGTCCGACCACGGGAACTGGTCGCGGGTGTTCGACGCGCGGTGGACGGTCACGTTTGTGAACGGACGCTCGACGGCTGTATAAAGGGTGTGAGCTGTTACTGTGTAGTCTATAAGAACCACAGCGCGAAATTGAACTGAAACACTTTTCACAATAATAGTCTATGATTTCAAATATAATAAATTTGAATACAAAAGCAACTATACAGAGCTCTGTTAGCTCCTAAAGACTTACTGATTGTAACTGGCTGGACTCTGTTCCCGATTTGGAACGGCCATTCGGTGAACTTTAACAGGCCCTTGCCATTGGTAGGGCCTCCCTCAGGTTGTAGCAGAACTGACTTGCTTGAACCATCAGCAAAATGTTGCCTGTTAAAAAATGGATATATCTTCAGTTATTTTTGTGTTTTGTTTGTTAATTCAATTGATTTTCAAATATGCTCAAGCTTATTATTATTTAGAAGGAGGGATGCCAGCGAAGCCGGACGAGTGATCAATCACCTTGATCGGAACTATTTCAAGCTTATATTTGTCCATAATATTTGTAACTAAACCACAGAAAAGAATACATAATATTACAAGTACAGAAGAGACACTACACGAAATCATTTAAATAAGTAGCGACTCTTGCTCTAAGACAATAAAGTGCAATTCAGTACACACAGCACTTCCTTCCCTACAGTTATAATCACCTAGAAGTAGCTTTATACCTAAAGTGTGGACTGACACTGGCCTGACTAAAGTAACTTGTTATGTTTGATTTTATTTCTATAACCATAGTCTTAAAACTGTATATTATGCTTACTAATTAAAGCCATCTACAATATGTCAAATGGAAATTGAAATATGTCAACAACATACTTACTTCCTTACAAACTGAGCAGCATTCCTTATACCAAGAGTTGAAGCAAAAAATGGAGGTACTTTCCATTTTTTTAACTGAAAATTAAAAATATTTCTTCATTTCTAACATACAAATGATGACGAGAAGTATTTTAAGCACTCCTCTCATCCAATTTTAATATTTAGGAAAATTATTAATTAATTAGGAAAATAATAGAAAAATTGACTCACCCGTAGCACCTCTGAGTCGCTTGGTAGCATAATTAGTCAGTGCATTGGGCCAGAATCTCAAGGGTGCGAGTTCAAGTCCCGTCTGAAGTGCTACAGATGAGTTGATCTTATCTAGTATTTTTTCTAATTTATTAATCATCTTAATATAAAATAGCATTGTGAATGCCTCATATATAAAATTCCATAATTATATTAGGACTTTTTATTTTTGTACTTACACTAATAGTGCCAAGGACGTGCGAAACGGCCAGAGGGTCAAGACATGATACACAGTTGGCTACCATCACACTACAGCGAGGATCTTTAGTGCCCTTCAATTTGACATACACACCTGCAAACAAATTAGGTCACTAAAATAAGGTAACAAGACCCAAAACCGAAACTGTTTTATAATGATTTTGTTTTAGAATGGAACTAAATGTAGACCAGCAAATTAACACAAAAATGATATAATAACACTTACCAAAGGTCCAACAGGCGAAGGTTGACAATAATTGTCTCACAGCTTGATTGTTAGGCAATAATATCGATGCGATCCAAAGAATCAACGCTAGAACGGTCCGCGTCGCCGAAAGAACGAGCCCAAAGGGCAAATAAAGGATAAACTGTAGGACATTTTCTCCAGAAAACCTAAAAAACAAACGTGAAAGTTACGATAGCGAAAATCATAAAATAACATCAAGATAAATATGGAAAAATTTTGAGTTATTTACCTGTCGTCGTTAACCAGTTTATCAACTGTAACAGCCATATCTGTTTTTACATTAAAACACAGTGTTTAGCCAATTTCAAGAGCTGTTTTAATGCAAAATCCCTTTCAATTTCTTTTTACTGTGTATACGTATTGGCATGACATGTCTGACACAAAGACAAAGAGGAAAGAGAGGAGAGATGACCTGTATGTCTGTGGTGTGGTGTGTTGTGTGGAACAAAGGTGCGGCCACATTTGTCTGACGCCACGTGTTAACACGCCGTCGTCAGATGACATCGGTTTTCATAGTTAATGTACATGCACTAGCTAGGAGCATACTTGCGCTAGAAACATACTATTGTGTTGTGTCAGGGGCTTTTCACTTAGTACTTGACTCACTACAAGGGAACGCGATCTAAAATTTTAGTTGCGGAATGATTTGCTAGATGGCGTTCATTTTTCGTTTGTCAAACTGTCGATAGATGTCGCTATCCCGTGCTGAATCGCGGTATCGTGTGTCTTTCACAGTTTTATAATAGTGAAAGCTGATTGACAATAATTTAATTATTAAAGTTTTCTTCATAAAATGAAGAAACTGACCGGTTACCTCTCTAAAAAATTACAAGTCAAATTATACTGAAGATATCTAGTTGTACCTATATATAATATCGTACACATTTTGTCACATTTCGCTAGATGGCGCTGATCATTAGGTCTGACTGATAACTCTATCTCTAGTATAATAATGTACTCTATGTGTTGTGTTGTGTCGTGTCGTGTCGCGATCTGTCGTGTATCGGCAGGTCGACCCAGTGTTGCCAGACCGTGGGCAATTGCCCACGCCATGGGCAATTTTAGGATTTTTTTGATAAAAAGGCAAAAAGGGCGGAAAGTTCTTGGAACCGGTAAAATATGGGCAATTTTGAAAATCACGGAACTCACTTACCAGAGACCACTCGAAAACACTTGGAACAGAGTACAAAACACAATTCAAAGCTTAGTTTGGGTATCCATTGACATTTCTTCCTATAGAGCCATCTAGGAATGAATACCAGCACCTCCGTTAAAAATTTCACAGATAAAATCAGTTTTTTGGTGAAAAATTTTCGGTCGACCAAAGTCGCCCAGACGTTTGAGTGGCTAAAGGGCGGGAGCTTTCGAAAAATTACGATTATTCTAGGTACAAAGGGTGTCAAGGTACAATATATTCCCCTATATGTCGTTGTTTTGACGAATATTTAATTGTTTTTTAATAAATTAATGTGCTTTAAAATGTCAGGAACAACGAAGAATAAAGGTTATTAATTGAGCGAATTGGATTTTGAAAGGTATGTTGGCATTTTATTGATATTCTTTTGTTTTAGTGTTCGAAGTTACTTTTTCTGTGATATACAGGATGATTGTTACTTTTTCACACTTAAGTCATTATGGTGCTACTTTGCGTGCTACTTTTTACCCGAATACCTTAAATGGAGAATTCTGTCGTGATGAAATTTGTTCTTAATAAGTGTTGGAATAAATAATAAACCTTTTCACTTCTCATGCTCGTAAAGTTCGTCTTTATGTTGGGTATAGGCTGCATAAAATCGCTTGTCATGCTCTAGAGCAGTCTTTCCCAACGTGGGCGATAACGCCCCCTTGTGGGCGCTGCAGGCCTAAAGGGGGGCGGTAAGAGACCCAGAAAAAAAAGGGGGCATTGTATAGGGCTTTGGGGTCGATTTATAATTTCATCTACCTAGCTAGGAAGACTCTTAGACACCGACTGAGCTCTCGACTCTCGACTACATCTTGTGAACATCAACTAATAATCAGTTATAAGTACTTAGCGGTTTTTAAGTATGTTTAAAAAGGGAGGCGTTAAAAAATAATTTATTCTTAAAGTGGGCAGTAGACAAAAAAAGGTTGGGAACCCCTGCTCTAGAGCATAAAGTAAAATTTTCGTCTAAGTTCAGACTTTAAGACAAAGGTCGTCAGGTAAACAGCCACACACGCGATTAAACTTCGTAAAATAAACTTGTTGTTGTTTTATTATACAGAATCCATGTTATTTTTTTTTTCTTTTTTTAAAATGGGTAGGTATTTTTTTTTTATTTTAATTTTTGAATATGGGTATCTAATTAAAGACCTTGTTCAGCACATTCCAAAATTCTATATTTTGTCACTAAAATGTAAGAAAAATTTTTTTTTTTTCAATTTTTGGATATGGGTAACAAATGAAAGGCCTTGATGAACACATTCCAAAATTATATAATTTGTCACTAAAAGATATGTTTTTTTTTTTTTCAATTTTTTAATATGGGTATCAAATGAAAGGCCTTGATGAGCACATTCCAAAATAATATAATTTGTTACTAAAATTTAAGTTATTTTTTTTTATTTTTTTGAATATGTGTATCAAATAAAAGGTCTGGATGAGCTCATTCCAAAATTACCCATATTCAAAAAAATGAAAAAAAAATAACTTCAATTTTAGTAACAAATTATATTATTTTGGGATGTGCTCATCAAGGCTTTTCATTTGATACCCATACTAAAAAAATGTTTTTTTTTAGTGACAAATAATATATTTTTGGGATGTGCTCATCAAGGCCTTTCATTTGATACCATAATAATAATAAAATCTTTGATTTTTGTATTTTATTTGTTTATATCAATACTCCATAATAACACTAATTTTATCTAATACAAAAAAATGAAAATAATTTAGTAACTTTTAACATTATAACACTGCTACAAGTATTTTCTTATGTAACTACATCCTACTAATATTATAAATGTGAAAGTTTGTGGGTTTGGATGTTTAGATGTTTGGATGTTTGTTCCTCAATCACGCAAAAACTACTGAACTGATTTGGTTGAAATTTGGCACACAGATAGTTAATAGCCTGGATTAAAACATAGGATACATTATATCCTGGCAGGGTCGCCATGCAAGGTGGCGACCGGGAGACGTTAAATGAGAACGACGGTTCAGTGGATACTAACTCATTTATTAGTCTGAATACAATTATATGATGTAAGAGGTGACACACACTACACCGATATTCTTACGGGAACGGGAACCACGCGGGTGAAACCGCAGGCGGCCGCTAGTATACAAAATTTTGTTTTCCTCCTCCATTAATAAGTGAAATTTAGTCAGTACTATAATTAATATTTTCAATTGCTATTTCAATATTCATCTAAAGAAATACTACATGTCTCTAATTCAAGAAAGATTTTAATAAATTTCAAATAATAGCGATAACTAACTAAAAAAAACGTCTCCTGTAAAATTTGCTCAATGGTCGATTGGCCATTCAAGCACTAGGGCGGCGTTATCATAATACGATGACATGGATGGACAGTGCACTGACGTCATAAACCAAAGCCAGAGTCAAAGCGAGAGAGTTAGGCGGTAAACCCGCGGTTTCATACATTTAGTATGACTAGAAACACACTATTGTGTTGTGTTGTGTTGTGTCGACACGACACACTGTAGTAATGTGTTTCTAACCATACTAAATGTATGAAACCGATACGCGACAGATCGCGACACGGACACGATCACACGACACAACACAACACAATAGTATGTTTCTAGCGTTTTCTTGTGGCTGGGTATTTTCGCGAAATGTTGCGCACGTGACGAAGGTGGAAATTTATTAATCTCTGAAAAAATATATGTATTTTACGTTACGATGTGGACGTGACGCTAACTACCTTATGCAATCATGTCTTGATTTTTTACCGTTTTGTTTCGATTAAATTGTGATTCAATTAAATTATTCATATAACAATTAGCCATTAATTATAAAATACTTTAAATATAATACAAAATACTTACATTTGAGAAGAAACGTCGTCGCTATTGTGGAAAACAATTTTTTCACTACACTGCATAACAAACCTGTCGTCACGCGTTCAACACCGAATTAAACGGACAAAATGAAGATGGAGGCTTCCGACTACAGATAATGTTGCCAGGATTATAAGAACATGTTTTTAGTAGTTTTTTATCACAAAATATATTTAAAAACCGCCGTTTTATTGTCGTGACTATGTAGGATTTTCCACCATATGCGAATTTCATGGACAGGTTTTAATTAATGATTTTTAATTATTTTTCCTAGAAACTTTGCTAAGCAATGCCAATTTCCAATAAAAACAATAATAATTTATTTGTAAATCATTAATGTTCCAATGGGTCCCGTTTTTACCCTTTGGGTACGGTACCCTAAAAACGAAAAATAAAGGCATATTAAAATAAACACAAAAACGAGATGCCGTTCACTGCAGTGAATGACACTGTTTACACGCCTTATTTATTGTTCATTTCCGATGCAATGACCGATGCCCGATGAAAGCGCACTGCCGTCTAGTGACTTTCATTGAAAAGGCACACCGCGATGAAAGATGAATCTACATAATTAGACACTTCATTTTCGATGCTTCATTGCGATGAAGTGCGTTAGTCCGCAGTCTAACGCCATGTTAACTTTGGCCCTAGTTTAACGAACGCACTCTGAATAAGACAGTTAAAGTTCTTGGTCGTTCCGCACCCTGATTATCTAAAAAGAAACTATTTTGCGACCGGTTGCATTTGACATACATTGCCACTTTTCTTTAGTATGTTTCTTTTTAACCCAAAAAGAAGTAGCAATGGATCACGATCATCTGTGAACTGCAACCAGTCGCTAGGTGGTTTTTAATTAGATAATCAGCCCGCCGAACCTTAGAGCGAGATAAAAAACAACCAAACAACCGCGCTCTAAGGCTCTGGAGCCCTATTTTTGAATCACTCGGGCTGGCGTCGAGCGCTCTTTTCTAATGATTTTCCTTCGACTTTCCCATACATTTGAGTCAAATGTCGAACGAAAATCAGTAGAAAAGAGCGCTCGACGCCAGACGACCGATTCAAAAATAGGGCCCCTGAACGCAACCCTGCAATGTAAAGACGGAAATATACTATTGTGTTGTGTTGTGTTGTGTCGTGTCGCGTTGTGTCGCGGTGGTTAATGTGCACAAATTCAGTACAATAACAATACTTACAACGAAAAAAAATCTGTTTCGAAAAAAAATTTTTTTTTTTTTATGAAACACCTGATTATTTTTTTCGCAATTTCAGAGTTGGTCCCATATTAAAAATATTTCAGTTTGTTAGTCCCTATCTACCATATTTGGCATTAGGGGTTATTTTGTAACACGTTGTATATCTATTTGTTTACTTATAAAAAAACAATAAAAAGAAACCTACAAACTATTCCCAAACAGCAGCTCTGATAAACTGATGTTTATAATTTTTGCATTTGGTATCATACAACACTTTACGTTGACGCACAAGTTCTATTAAATCTTCATCTTTGAGTCAAATCAAAATAGGGAATATGCTTAGATAAGGGAAGTAAGGGGAGCAGGCATAATCTGCAATAACAAAGCATTCGTGACGTCAGGCGTGTGCCGTGTCCGCCATTTATTGTTCCTGTCACATTTTACAATTTCAACTCTATGCATTTAACATAAGGTGTATGTACACTAAGCTAAGCCGCCATGTTTTGTTCCATTACAATGGAGAACAATGAAGTAGGTATGCACGCTTTCTTCGTAGGTATGCCTGCTCCCCTTACTTCCCTTCTCTAAGGGAATATGCATCATTTTTATAATCTTAATCAAAAGTATAATGCGTGAGAAAATTAACTATAATATTAAAACTTTTCTCTTGCGCTTTTTTCTCGTGATATAGTTACTTGAAGTTAGCGCGCAGCAGCATACGCCGAAAACGCTCCATACAAAACGGTGACGTCACATATGGTGTGTTTCGACGCGTTTAATATGGAGTTAGCCAATAATCTTCAATTATCTCCCAAAATTTTGCGTTTAAGTACATATGTGTCATACAAAATATTGTTTCTTATTCGATATTCTATCTGACTGTAAATTATGCATTATATCCGAAAATAAAAATAAAACGTTATTTTCCCCTGATTTCATCGTGTGGTAAAACTAAAATAATATATTTTTTTATTTTTTTCCTGTTTTTATAAGTGTCCGCAGCGGTCTAGCTCAGATTCATCAAAATCGGTGACTTATGCATATTCCCTATTACAATGCGCGTATTGCGAGCGTCCGCCGCCAGCGACAGATACCAATACAATGCTAGTTTGGCAAATACGATGACGTGCCGGACTACAGCTGGGCCACAAAAAAAAAGTTGGAAATCTGACTTTTTGACTATGCCATGATGAAGTCGATAATTTGTCGAAATTTGTCGCCAAAAACCTGAATTTGTCGGTCTTGCGTTTAGGAGATACATGTGGCTCAGCTGTAGAGACGTCTCTACAGCTGGGCCACACAGATCTCGAAAACGGAAGGTCGTAGCGAAAATCTGATTACTTGTGTGTGTAGCCGGTAATTTGTCGGATTTTGTCGCCAAAAACCAGAGTTTGTCGGTCTTGCGTTTAGGAGATACGTGTGGCTCAGCTGTAGAGACGTCTCTACAGCTGGGCCACACAGATCTCGAAAACGGAAGGTCGTAGCGAAAATCTGATTACTCGTATGTTTAGCCGGTAGTTTGTCGGATTTTGTTACCAAGAACCAGATTTTGTCGATCTTGCGTTTAGGAGATATGTGAGGATACGCTGTGGAGACTTTTCTACCTGGATCT
Organism: Agriphila tristella; assembly: GCA_928269145.1. NCBI lineage: Eukaryota > Metazoa > Arthropoda > Insecta > Lepidoptera > Crambidae > Agriphila > Agriphila tristella. Next base: position 54,312,085 of record OV743431.1, on the reverse strand, counting down.
TGAGAAAGGAAGGTCATAGCGAAAATCTGATAACTCGAGTGTGTAGCCGTCAGTTTGTCGGAATTTGTCACCAAGAATCAGATTTTGTCGATCTTGCGTTTAGGAGATATGTGAGGATACGCTTACGACATTTCGTTCTCGAGATCCAGGTAAAAAGGTCTCCACAGCGCATCCTCACATATCTCTTAAACGCAAGATCGACAAAATCTGATTCTTGGTGACAAATTCCGACAAACTAACGGCTACACACTCGAGTTATCAGATTTTCGCTATGACCTTCCTTTCTCAAGATCCAGGTAGAAAAGTCTCCACAACGTATCCTCACATATCTCCTAAACGCAAGATCGACAAAATCTGGTTCTTGGTGACAAAATCCGACAAACTACCGGCTAAACATACGAGTAATCAGATTTTCGCTACGACCTTCCGTTTTCGAGATCTGTGTGGCCCAGCTGTAGAGACGTCTCTACAGCTGAGCCACACGTATCTCCTAAACGCAAGACCGACAAACTCTGGTTTTTGGCGACAAAATCCGACAAATTACCGGCTACACACACGAGTAATCAGATTTTCGCTACGACCTTCCGTTTTCGAGATCTGTGTGGCCCAGCTGTAGAGACGTCTCTACAGCTGAGCCACATGTATCTCCTAAACGCAAGACCGACAAATTCAGGTTTTTGGCGACAAATTTCGACAAATTATCGACTTCATCATGGCATAGTCAAAAAGTCAGATTTCCAACTTTTTTTTTGTGGCCCAGCTGTAGTCCGGCACGTAATACGATGATGTTGGGGCGATTGGTATTGATGGTTAGGAAGGTGTGCCAAATAATAGGGGATGTTGTCCCTATGTGGTGACCCCAAAGGGTATGTAAAATGCGTGTTCAAGTTAAGTGCATATTTATTAGCGTACGTAGACGAACGTACGTCTTAATGGTCTGACTCCATATAACAACTGTGAACAACTGTCTTAATAACTAAGTACAATTTGCTTATATGCTACTACGTCATGACGGACGTATGCTTATACTATAGGTATGTATCTATATGTAGGTACACTACGCAGTAGGTACGCTACAGTACTCCCCCCTTAAGAAAAGGGAAAGTTGTGCAAAAAGATGTTTTTAAGAAAAATAAAACTGTTACAATTATTAAAAATAAATTTTTAAAGAAAAATATAAAAATGTACGAATTACAATGATTCATTTTATAAAAATGTAGGGTCAGTACATTTAAAATAATGTAAGTAAAATATTGTTTGTAAAAATAATAATTGTAAAGCAATGTAAATGTATAATGTAAATGCAAATGTAAAACAATTTTAAAGTAAAACAACGTAAAAGTTATAATTTGAGAATATGTAAGTAAATTAGCTACATAGACTTTTACAAGAAAAAATATGTAATCGAACATCAATGTAAAAATAATATAAAACTTAAAAAAAAATCGATGTAATGAAATTCCTACATATAAAACTGAACTTATTCCTTATCAGTAACAATGATAAAAGGTTTTAACTTGTGATTGCAAGATGATCGCGTCGCATTCCAACGCTTATGGCGGATACACACGATTCTATTTATAGAATAAACTTAAGGCGTGATTAGACGCTCTATTGAAAATTGAAATTACAAAATTTTCAAAAGAAATAATTGTTTTTATTTGATTGCAATAGAATTCAGAACTTGTCTATATATAATAACATTATTTTGCGGATACCTATTATTAGGTCCGACTTGAAAATGTTTCTGAAGAAACATAATATCCTAACATGACTTAGGTGGATGAATTTACACAGCGTTGCTGAAATTGGAAAAGAGAAAAAATAATTCATAAGATTAACTTACAATTTGAATTTCAATAGTGTCACTAAAATATGGATTTTAGTTATTAAAGTACGTAATTGATTTTCACTTTCCGCACGATACGATTTTGATTGAAATTTTAAATGACGCGCACTTCACTACACTGATTGTTTGGGGGGGTGATATAATGTAATGGGGGTGGCAGTAATAGGGGGGGCTGACGGCAGCGCTGATGGAAGCTGCTGCTGTACTATCCTCTGTATTCTTTTATCCACTGCAGCGTTAAGGCGGCGCTTGCAATGTTTCCATGCTAAGTAAAGTGTCCCAAGCGTGACTGCCGCGCTCACCAGGGCCACCGCAGCCAGCGACATCGTGGTGGCGCTGTATTTGTCATCTTCCAGCTTGGCTATATTGGGAGCGGCTGCGCTTGATTGCGCAACAACTGTGGATTTACTTTGTGGATTGCCCATGGTAGTCGGGCACCGGAGCGGTGTGCCCGGTGCGTGGATCTGTTGATGACTGGATGAGATAACGTGAAAAGATAATGACTGAACTGTGAGCTAGGGATCAGATGTCGAATCTCACGGTTTTCTTAATGGTGCGACCGGATCTCGTAACGACAGGCGGTGATTTCGGTGCGGGGATTAGTGTCGTTTCGGTCTGGAATGGTTTGGGCTCAGTTTCTAATGGCGGTGTTGTTGGCTCTGGCTTCGACGAACTGTTTGGCGGTTGACTATTTGTTGGCGACGTGTTAATAACATAAGCTGGTTTGAGACGATCAAGACAAATAACGACTTCTCGAGAACCGTGTATTGTTTTGAGTAACGCTTAATGACTTTAAATGGACCTTCGTACTGCGCTGTTAATGGTTTCTTGGCTTCCTTTCTCACGAATACGTAATCTGCAGTTTTCAAGTCGTCGTGAATGAAAATTTTTCGATGATTCCTATCTTTGCGAATTGTTGGTTGAATGTTGTTTATCGTCTCCATGAGCTTAATGGTGTATTCTGTATCATTAATGTTGTGATTTGTTTGGACAAAAAAATCTCCTGGTAATCGAATAGATTTGCCAAACGTCATTTGTGCAGGGCTGAAACCAGAGTCTTCTTTAATGGTTGATCTCAATCCTAAAAGTACTATTGGTAATTCTTTAACCCATTGATTGGAATTCTTGCATCTTGTTGTGATGGCTGCTTTAAGGGTACGGTGAAGGCGTTCTACCTGTCCGTTGGCTTTAGGGTTGTATGCAGTGGTGTGAATCTTCTCTATACCAAGGCGTTTGGTTATTTGTGTGAAAAGTTGTGATTCAAATTGTCTTCCTTGGTCGGTTGTTATGGTTATCGGGCAACCGTATCGAGATACCCAATTTTCGATGAATTTGTTCGCGACCGTTTCGGCCGTTATATCTTTAGTAGGTATTACTTCCATCCACTTGGTGGTGCGATCGATCATTGTAATGCAATATGTATACTCTTCTGATGGAATATATGGTCCGATTATGTCGATATGAGTGTGTGCAAATCGATCAGATTTTTCGAACTCTCCTAGTGGTGTTATTGTGTGTCTTTGTATTTTACTTTTTTGGCATTCTATGCAGTGTTTCACGAAGTTTGCTACATCGGAATTCATATTAGGCCAAAAGTATCTTTGTGCGATAAGGCGTCTCATAGCAGCTACGCCCGGATGACTCAGTGCATGCGTACTTGATAACGCTTTTTCTCGGAACTGTAATGGTATGAACAGGCGAGCTTGCGACGTTGATGTTTCAAATAAGAGTTCGCGATCTGCGTATGGGATGAAAATAGATTTGAATTGAAGTTTTGGATTTGATTTGAGATTATCCAACTCCTTATCTTCGATTTGGCTCTTATATAATTGCTCGTAGTCGAAAACATGAGGTAATTGGATTTCTTCTATTCTTGAGAGAAAATCAGCTGCTTGGTTGATTTCTCCTTCGATGTATTCGATTTTATTGCAAAATTGAGCGATAAAATCTAATTGACGAATGCGTCTGGGTGAGTCTGACTTGGATTCTTTTTTTGATAACGCAAACGTGAGTGGTTTGTGATCGGTTACGACTGTCAGGTCTCGTCCTTCGATCATGTATCTGAAGTGTTTAATGGCCAAGTAAATAGCCATCAGCTCTCTGTCGTATGTGCTATATTTTGTTTGAGCTGAGCTGAATTTTTTTGAGAAAAATGCTAGCGGTTGCAATTCTTCGTTGACTAATTGATGAAGTGCGGCTCCTGCGCACGTGCTAGAGGCGTCGGTCATTAAAATTAATTTCGCAGATGGATCAGGGTGGTTAAGCATGACGGCCTCTTCTATCATGGTTTTGCAGCTATTGAATGCTGCGAGTGCTTCTTGTGACCATTGTATTTTGGTTTTGTCTCTTTTCTTCGAGTTGTGAAGATATTTTTCCAATGGCGCTTGAGTTTCGGCGGCTTTGGGCAAGCTATTTCTGTAAAAATTAATTAATCCTAGGAAACGTCTTAGTTCGTGGATAGTTTCGGGTTGTTGATAATCTTTGATGGCCTTGACCTTATCTTCGTGCGGCCTAATGCCATCGCAGTTGACTTGATATCCCAGGAATGTTAGTTCTGACTTGCCAAATTCGCATTTGCTTGTGTTAATGGTGATGCCATATTTATTAAGGCGTTTGAATACCTCTTCTAGGTCTTTTTCATGTTGCAATTCGTCTTCTGAACAGATTAGGATGTCGTCCAAGTAGACAAAAAGATTTTGATTTGTTTTGAAATCGTGGTTACGACCGGTTGAATCGTGAGTTGGTTCTGGAACTTTTAAGACTTCATTGATGAATCGTTGAAAACTTTGTGCGGCGTTGCGAAGTCCAAAGCTCATTTTTGTGAATTCGAACAAACCAAATGGCGTAATAATAGCGGTTTTTGGTATGTCCTCTGGTGCAATTGATATGTGATGATACGCATGTTTTATGTCAATTTTCGACATAATTTTCTTGCCTTTTAAAATATATGTGAAATCCGTTAATCTTGGGATCGGGTAACGATCGGGTTCGGTGATAGCGTTGAGACGTCGATAATCACCGCACGGCCTAAGCTCTCCATTTTTTTGTTTACTACGTGGAGCGGATTAGCCCAGGGGCTAGAGGACGGTCTGCATATTCCAAGCTCTACCATCCGTTCGAACTCCTGTTTGGCGGCCTTGTATTTAGCCGGGTTAAGGGGTCGAGCTTTCTCGTGAATAGGTGGGCCATTTGTGAAAATATGGTGAGTGACGTCATGTTTCGGGATTTCTTTGAATGATTCTGGCTTTGTGATATCTGGATAACGTGCTAAAACTTTATGATAACGATCTGTGTGATTGACCGCATAGATTGAAGTGAAATCTATGTTTTGTATCGATTTTGCTTTCTTTGCTAAGTTTGTTAAATTGTCTACCAACTTTCTACCTCGTAGATCCACTGTTAGGTGGTTTTCGGCCAGGAAGTCGGCACCGATAATTGATTTTTCCACATTTGCGAGAATGAATGTCCAGCGAAATGGGCGTCTTAGACCGAGGTCTAAGGTTAATGTTTTTTGACCATATGTTGAAATGGGTGTGCCGTTGGCGGCATATAATGAGTAGTCGCGGGTCTGTTTGTTGTGGCTTTTGCATGCTAAAACAGAAACATCGGCCCCGGTGTCTATTAAAAAACGTATGCCAGTCTTGAAATCGGTGACGCAAAGGCGATATGATCGATCGACACCGACGCTCGCCAACGTTGGTGTCGTTTCTAGTTTAAAGCTGTCGGTTTCTTGCAGCACTTGTCATCGCCACATTTGTAAGCGGCGTCCCCGTAAATAAAATGATAATAACATTTGTAGTTGCTGTCCCCTGGTCTAGCCGTCTGTTCTCGGTAGGGCATGGAATACCGGAATGATTTTCATACCGGTATTGATACCGGTATTGAAATTTCAATTACCGGTATACCGGTATTTCGGTATTTTTTCGGTATTTTTTTAAAAACTACTAGTTACCTACTTTTTAAATGATTCTAAGAACGATTAGTAAGTCTTGTTTGTGGAGAGTGATTAAAGCAATTTTCTACGCTATACTTTATGGCAGAAACACTCAAACTATTTACCAACTGCCTAGAAACCACAAAATTAGTTCTTAAAGTAATACCTAGGTAATTACGAATACTAAAGAAAATACATTATTTGATTCAATTATTATTGAAATCAACAAATATCAAAATTTCCATAGAGAAGATAGTTGGAGAGAACCACCAGCTTGGGACCCTATAATTCATCAACTAAAATCCCTTCCCAAATCACACACTCCAGGATCTAAGGATATAGTTAGTTCGTTTTGTAAATAGGGATCAAAAGGGAGGTCGACATAACTTCTCTGAGTATTCTTCCGCCAGCTCTTTCTCTGAGAGGCCTCCTAATTTGTGAACTGGTGGTAGATTCAGTAGCTAGATCGTGTTTTCTGGCGCATTAAAACTCAAGTAAAACATTAGATTTTTTATTTTGTTCTTGAAATACTGTTTGTTTTTAATGCATTGTCATTCATTGCCATCCAATGTCTATTGGAGCTAACTCATACGGCAACAACTAAGCAATACGTAATAGAGACCAACTTGTTACTGCAAGAAATTGTTTTACGAATGCAATGTGGGTAAACTAACAAAAATTTAATATTTACGAACTTTCTGCTGCACTTACTAGTTTCTAAGTTTTATTTTTAAGATTATAGCGTAGTTATATTAGTATAAGTGAATGTTAATTCTTTTAGAGAAATAGGTATATGTCTCAAACCTCTACTTTAAAAATGGGAATACGCCCCTCTTAATGAACACAGACCCGTCTCTCTTCTGAGCCATGTCCTTACGAATCGTCACGCTCGCAAGTTTGACGACTTACAATTCCAACCTCCCGAACAAGCCGGGTTTCGAAAAGGCTTTAACACAATAGTCTAGAGTTCCAGATCACAAATCCAACTGCAGCGAGGTGTGATACAGGGAGACGTTATTTGTCCGAAACTGTTCACAGCTGCGTTGGAGGACATGTTTAAACTCATAGACTGGAATGGACTTGGTACCAATATTAATGGCCAGTTACTATGTAATCGGCAAAACGAAGGTGTGTTAGGTACTGTACCTAACACCTACCTACCTAACACACCTTCGTTTTGCCGATGATATAGTTCTTATGGCTGTGACCTGGGAAGACCTGAATACAATGCTCGAAGATCTCAAAGAGTAGGTCTCAGGATGAACATGGATAAGATGAAAATCATGTCGATTGCCCATGTTGTGCCCGCTCCAGTTCATGTTGGGAACACTACACTTGAAGTTGTTGACCATTACGTATACCTAGGACAGGTAGTCCAGTTAGGCAAGTCTTCAACTTCAAGAAAGAGATTTCTCGTCAAATCATATTCGGATGGGCAGCATTCTGGATGCTTCGAAAAATCTTCGCGTCTGACTTACGACTTACCTCAGTGTCACGAGACGAAAGTCTATATATAAAGATAATTTATCTATATTAAAAGATAGTTTACGACAGTGAAACATAGTTGTTAACTATAGGTCTCATAAAGAGTAGGTCTCAAGGTCACCCAGGTCCTAGCATGCATTGGAGAGAGCCATGCTCCGTGTTTCCCTGCGTGATCGAATCAGAAATGAGGAGATCCGTAGGAGAACTAAAGTAACCGACATCGCTCGAAGGATTGCTCAGCTGAAGTGGCAGTGGGCGGGACACATAACGAGAAGAACCGATGGCCGTTGGGGTGGAAAGAGTGGTGACCGCACACTGGACGACGTTCCCCGACAAGATTGACGATCTGGTGAAGGTCGCGGGAAACCTCTGGATGCGGGCAGCGCAGAACCGATCATCTTGGAGAACCTTGAGGGAGGCGGAGATCCTTGAATAAGACGAGCAGTGGTCGTCGTGCGGCTGACAATCAGACATGATGATGATGAAAACATTAAACGAACAACTAAAAGGAATATTATTAAATACCACCTAGATACTAGCTATATGCATGCAGTGTTTTGCGTAGTTGATTTAGTGGTGAATTTTCCTATATTTCATATTTCCTATGATCGTGATTATTCGTGATTCGTTGAGTTTTCATATCGTAAACTCATCTGCAGTATGAACAACACTGTGAACCATAGAAATTGAACGTTCTGCATAGTCTTTAAACATCCTTGCAAAAATATATATCTTTTTTTTCTAAATACCGAAATACCGGTATTTTACTCTCAAATACCGGTATCAAAATACCGAAAAAAAACTACCGGTATACCGGTATTTCGGTATACCGGTATCCATGCCCTAGTTCTCGGAACTTATCTTGATTACTGTGATTATTGTTATGATAACGGGAACGTGAGCGCGAGCCAGATGGCGACCTTGCATTGAATGTTTGGCGCTTATCGCCACTACGATGCGGTTGCCGCGATTGACGCGGTGCATCGCGGTGCGTATTCTGCAAATTAGCTATCTTTTTATTTACTTCCGCGATGCTAATGGACAAGTTATCTAGGCGCTGGTCGATTGTTTGGGATGTAGATGGTCTATTGATGGCTAATAATGTGTCTGTCGGGCGCGTCGTTTCCATTATTTTGTCGGCTATTGTTGCTGTGGCGTCCAGGTCAACATTACATGCCGTGATGACTGCGCGTACCGTATCAGGCAGGCGCGCGGTCCATAATAGCCTAATTGTGTCCTCGGGGACCTTGTTTCGCCCGAGTTCCTTCATTTTGCGCAAGAGTTGTGATGGTTTGCTATCTCCCAACGCGATCTCTGTTAACAACTTCTGAAGTTGCTTAGTCTCCGATTCCTCGTATGCAGCTATAAGTCTAGTTTTTAAAGTTTGGTATTTGTTACTATCCGGTGGGTTCTCTAAAATGTCGCTAACCTGCCCTAACTCGTCTCGCCCCAACTTAGCTATAACGAATTGATATAGTTGTACGTCACCTGCTTTTTGAGGATTTGTAATGGCCTCAAATTGATGAAACCAGAGCCTTGGTTGTTGTGTCCAAAACTCTGCTACTCTCGAGTTGATGGTGATGGGCATGGCACTGCTCGTGGAGTTGTTGGTTGAAGTGTCCTCAGGATCCACAGTAACTTTTATTTCCGGCATTTTGAATAAGGTTAAAGTTCACTGTTCACTTTATACTTTGTTAAAAAATGTTTTTGCACTTTCGCGTAGGACTTTGCGAATCCTTTTATCGCGCACGTCGGGTCACCACTTTGGCAAATACGATGATGTTGGGGCGATTGTGTGGATGGTTAGGAAGGTGTGCCAAATAATAGGGGATGTTGTCCCTATGTGGTGACCCCAAAGGGTATGTAAAATGCGTGTTCAAGTTAAGTGCATATTTATTAGCGTACGTAGACGAACGTACGTCTTAATGGTCTGACTCCATATAACAACTGTGAACAACTGTCTTAATAACTAAGTACAATTTGCTTATATGCTACTACGTCATGACGGACGTATGCTTATACTATAGGTATGTATCTATATGTAGGTACACTACGCAGTAGGTACGCTACACTAGAAACATACTATTGTGTTGTGTTGTGTCGCGACAGATCGCTGGTGGGGGTTCTGTACCTTGATTACGTAAAGCTGTTGCTAACAATTCTCGATTGAAATCGATTGAAAGCGCGGTTGCATCGCTGCTTCAGTTAAGATAGTTGTCACATTGGTTCTTACTAAAGCAGCGATGTAACTGCGATTTCTGTCAGAGTTGATTGCAACAAAGTTACGTAATTACCCCCCTGTTGCAATCGCAGCCGAGCTATCCGCAACACAACAGGGGGGTAATTACGTAACTTTGTTGCAATCAACTCTGACAGAAATCGCAGTTACATCGCTGCTTTAGTAAGAACCAATGTGACAACTATCTTAACTAAAGCAGCAATGCAACCGCGCTTTCAATCGATTTCAATCGAGAATTTTTAGCAACAGCTTTACGTAATCAAGGTACAGATGCCGAACCAACACAACACAACACAATAGTGTGTTTCTAGTCATACTAAATGTATGAAACCGATACGCTTCTGTCGCGACACGACACAACACAACACAATAGTATGTTTCTAGCGTAACTGCGATTTCTGTCAGAGTTGATTGCAACGAAGTTACATAATCAGGGGGGTAATTACGTATCTTTGTTGCAATCAACTCTGGCAGAAATCGCAGTTACATCGCTGCTTTAGTAAGAACCAATGTGACAACTAGGGCTTTTCCAAAGTACTAAAAACTGATAGATGGCGTTGATAAATTAAGCACTGTCAACTGAGGCGCGTTCAGAACCTACGCTCCAAGTGCAACAAAATTTGTGTCAACCGAACGTCACGCTCTAATGTTTGATAAGCTAAGATAGATATCAAATATTGGAATTAGTACCGGTATATATCTCTCGCTCCCACAGATATTCACGCACACACGCAGACACACGCATACACCACCCATACAAACACGACACACATTCACCTACACACACACTTTCTCACTTACACTGATACATCTTAGCTTTGGGGTATCTAATATAGTTTAGTCTACATTGTTTTGTTTAAGTTTCATACCTGTAATTATTATTCCGTCCTGTACTAGGTGTAAGTATTATGTTATATAATGTATACGGTACAACTATTGTCTGTGGGTGGGCCTGGCGACCTGTGTCACAGGTTTCTTTTTTGAAACCTATTTCGGGCACCAGTCCCTCACAAGTATAGTAACCCTCCATTTGTAACCTCTAATTACCACTTAAGACCTTTATTTGTGATGGGAAAATAAACAAACATTTTATTATTATTATTTTTTTATAAGCCTTTAGAGCAATTGGTTGCACTCGGAGCGTAAGTTCTGAACGCGCCTCAGTTGACAGTGCTTAATTTATCAACGCCATCTATCGATCCTATAGTTTTTAGTCCTCTGGAAAAGCCCTCACTAAAGCAGCAATGCAACTGCGCTTTCAATCGATTTCAATCGAGAATGAGCGGTTTTCTGACAGCAGAAATTTTTAGTATAATTTTATGTCGACAGATGGCGTTACTTCAACTAAGTCGATTTTTTAAATATCATTTCCCACTAATGGTAATATTGGTCATTATATGACCATACCATGAGTTCTTCGTAACACGCCATCGGAAAACCAACGCACAACGCAACAAACCACATACTCAAAAAACGTATAGTAAAAAAGTAATTACATTTAATATTTTTCATAAAAAGCTACCTACTAAGTACAACGACATCTAGTTCTATTTTATGAACTACTTTTTTTTCTTAAACTCAGACTTAAGCCTCGATTACATACGCCGATTTAAGGAACCAATTTAGAGTTGCCACTCGTATAAATAAGTTAAATTTTAACAGTGAATTTGCACTAATGACGGAAAGGTCAACATTTTTTATGATTTTTTATTTTCAATTCTCATCTCTAATCTTAAACAATGTTTACTTTTCCGTTATAGTGTAGATTCGATTTTAAAATCGAACTTATTCTACAATATTTTATTGTGGCAACCCGAAATTGGTTCCCAGCTAGGAAGCTAAATCGGCGTATGTAATCGAGGCTTTACAGCTTGACCATAAAGAGTTGACAAAAATTGAGGGCGCCACTTTCTATGTAAACTCGTCAAAATCACGAATTATTTGGCAACACTGACTACGTATGGGTGACTACCTGACTACCTGTGCGAGATTAGTATGGCTCTCAAACAGCTGAAAAACAACAAGGCGGCGGGTGACGATGGAATCACTACAGAACTTCTGAGAGCGGGCGGTAAGCCGATACTCAAAGTCCTCCAGAAGCTCTTTAATTCCGTCATCGTCCAGGGCAGAACGCCAAAGACATGGAACATAAGTGAGGTGATCTTGTTCTTTAAAAAGGGTGACAAGTCCCTCTTAAAGAACTATAGACCCATCTCGCTTCTGAGTCATGTCTATAAGTTGTTTTCGAGAGTCCTTACGAATCGTCTCGCTCGCAAGTTCGACGACTTCCAACCTCCCGAACAAGCCGGGTTCCGAAAAGGCTTTAGCACCATAGACCACATCCATACGCTGCGGCAGGTTATACAGAAGACTGAGGAGTATAATGAGCCACTTTGCTTGGCGTTCGTGGACTATGAGAAAGCCTTTGATTCGATTGAAACCTGGGCGGTGCTGCAGTCTCTCCAAAGGTGCCAAGTGGACTACAGGTATATCGAGGTGTTGAGGTACTTATACCAAAATGCCACCATGACGATCCGAGTACAGAACCAGAACACAAATCCTATCCAACTGCAGCGTGGTGTGAGACAGGGAGACGTTATTTCTCCGAAACTGTTCACAGCTGCGTTGGAGGACATCTTTAAGCTCTTGGACTGGAAAGGACTCGGCATCAACATTAATGGCCAGTACCTAACACACCTTCGTTTTGCCGATGATATAGTCCTTATGGCTGAGACCATGGAAGACCTCAACACAATGCTCGAAGATCTCCGTAGTGCTTCCCAAAGAGTGGGTCTTAGGATGAACATGGATAAGACGAAAATTATGTCAAATGCCCATGTTGTACCCTCTCCAGTTCATGTTGGGAACACTACACTTGAAGTTGTTGACCATTACGTATACCTAGGACAGGCAGTCCAGTTAGGTAGGTCCAACTTCGAGAAAGAGATCTCTCGTCGAATCCAACTCGGGTGGGCAGCATTCGGGAAGCTTCGAAAAATCTTCGCGTCCGACTTACCTCAGTGTCTCAAGACGAAAGTCTATGAACAGTGTGTGTTGCCAGTGATGACCTACGGCAGTGAAACGTGGCCGCTAACTATGGGTCTCATAAGGAGGCTCAAGGTCACTCAGCGTGCAATGGAGAGAGCCATGCTCGGCGTTTCCCTACGTGATCAAATCAGAAACGAGGAGATCCGCAGGAGAACTAAAGTAACCGACATCGCTCGAAGGATCACTGAGAGAAATCGGGTTCGTAATTTGAACAAGTTCGACTTGTTAAGTGGTTATCTGTTTGAAATAACAGTATTTTTGTTAATCGAAACAAACGCAATGTTAACATTACAAGTCGATTTTGTACAAAGAACAAGATTAATCTTGTTAAATGCTATCTTGTTGAAACAACGTTACAGTGGTTGAAATAACATGGCGTAATGTAAAATTGACAATGCCGATTTAGTAAAATCAACAATATATGGTCAACAATTTGTACTTGTTGAAGTAACAACATAAAACACAAACTTGTAGCAGTAACGAGTTGGCGTCTTGTTAAATCTACAAGCACTTTTGGTTGTTATAACAATATAATTTGTTGAAACTACACTGTGTAACTTGTTAAATGGTATCTTGTTGAAATAACGTTACAGCGGTTGAAATAACATGGCGTCATTTAAAATTGACATTGCCGATTTAGTAAAATCAACAATATATGGTCAACAATTTGTACTTGTTGAAGTAACAACATAAAACACAAACTTGTAGCAGTAACGAGTTGGCGTCTTGTTAAATCTACAAGGACTGTTTGGTTGTTATAACAAAATAATTTGTTGAAACTACACTGTGTAACTTGTTAAATGGTATCTTGTTGAAATAACGTTACAGCGGTTGAAATAACATGGCGTCATTTAAAATTGACATTGCTGATTTAGTAAAATCAACAATATATGGTCAACAATTTGTACTTGTTGAAGTGACAACATAAAACACAAACTTGTAGTAGTAACGAGTTGACGTCTTGTTAAATCTACAAGCACTGTTTGGTTGTTATAACAATAAAATTTGTTGAAACTACACTGTGTAACTTGTTAAATGGTATCTTGTTGAAATAACGTTACAGTGGTTGAAATAACATGGCGTCATTTAAAATTGACATTGCCGATTTAGTAAAATCAACAATATATGGTCAACAATTTGTACTTGTTGAAGTAACAACATAAAACACAAACTTGTAGTAGTAACGAGTTGGCGTCTTGTTAAATCTACAAGCACTGTTTGGTTGTTATAACAATATAATTTGTTGAAACTACACTGTGTAACTTGTTAAATGGTATCTTGTTGAAATAACGTTACAGCGGTTGAAATAACATGGCGTCATTTAAAATTGACATTGCCGATTTAGTAAAATCAACAATATATGGTCAACAATTTGTACTTGTTGAAGTGACAACATAAAACACAAACTTGTAGTAGTAACGAGTTGGCAACTTGTTAAATCTACAAGCACTGTTTGGTTGTTATAACAATATAATTTGTTGAAACTACACTGTGTAACTTGTTAAATGGTATCTTGTTGAAATAACGTTACAGCGGTTGAAATAACATGGCGTCATTTAAAATTGACATTGCCGATTTAGTAAAATCAACAATATATGGTCAACAATTTGTACTTGGTCAATGCGCATCATGGCCTAGCTTGTATAGAAAAATCGGCATAATCCTTTCCAAAAAATACACATACACTATGCGCATGCGCCATTATAGGTACTCATTCATCTTTTCGAGTTCATAATAACAGTCAGAATGGTTCCTTATTTTCTACATAGGTAGTTAATACTTACTTATAGAAAAATAATAGTAGATTATACACCAAGGGGATAAAGCACTGTTTTATGTCACGGGCGTTACATTGAATCCTGAACGTAACGAAGGACTCCAAATTTAACTCCCGAGCGCAGCGAGGGTGTTATAAGTTAATTCCCGAGCAAAGCGAGGGAATTAAGATTGAGTCCTGAGTGCAGTGAGGGATTCAAGCGCCCAAGAAAAAAACAGTTTTATCCCGGTGGTGTATACTCTACTTTTCTCACTTTATGCGAGACAATAAAAAACCAGGCTTAGTAGATAGTGTTTATTACAGCATATTAAAAGTGCAAATTGATATTGAAGACATTAGTCCAATTATGGAAAGATAACGTTATATTTTTATTTGGTACGTTTATCGAGGTTGAGCTAGTAGTACTACTAGCTACGGCTATAGCAACTTCTTTCAGCTGGCGTGGCCTACTCGATTTGACAAACAAATGAAGTTCGTCTCAGTGCGAATCTAGTGGGCCACGGCCTCGGTCTTCGAAAATCGAGTTGGCCGCGCCCGCTGAGGACACATTCTGTTTAGTGAAATTAGACTTTATGGACATAGCAATAAGAATTATGAAAGTGAAAATCACATTATTGACCAGCGGGTTATAATAGAATATTATAACCCGGCTAAAGCCAAGAGATATAATGTCTTGCTTTCGGTAAGGTTTACATGACATATAATTCGGCATTGTCGAGCATGTGGTGTGAAAAAAATATTAAACTTCCAATTTCGATGATACCTACCAATCCAGTTAAAAACAGTTTACCTGGGTTTCTATTGCAAATAAACTCATTATACTTAGGTACACGGTCGCTTTTTATTCAAACTCAATGTTGAGATAATATCCCTAGGTACCTACGTACGGTCGAGTTCAATAATATCTGTGTATTTTTGGACTATGTCGCATTAAGTTTTTTGACATCGTCTTTAACTTTCTGTACAAATTGTCACAAAAATTAGGTAGGTAAGTACTAGGTACGACAAAGTTTAAAAGTGCAAAGATATTAGAGAACTGGACACACGTGTGTCCAGTTGGTGAAACTCAAAATTCTCTCAAAACTCAACTCAGGTAGGGCCACTGGTACGAAGAATCTCATTTTATGTAACTGGACTGGTATTCTATTAAATTACTAGTAAAAAGCATGATAATTATACATTGTTTTAATATTCATCATACATCATAAAATCAAATAATGCCCATTACATTTTTTTTTATTGGACACCTTATTTAAGTAAATCGGTTCAGTAAGTTGTTATTTAGAAATACCGCTTATATTGCTGGCCCCGGGCAAGAAAGCAGTTATATAAAATATCTAATTGTTCAGGAGAAATAAAAGAAGCTAATTTGTTTATATTTCAGCGTACAGTGATCCAAAACAGGCGTCCAATATGTCAAATGAAAGCTAATTTTTTACCAATCTAACACAATTTAAATTATAGACATAATATTAAATAGGTAATGAAATAATGAAGAAAATGTATAATACAAATTATAGACGATATCGTTTTAATTGTAAAATCATTAACGACTTTATTAACACGCTGACCACTGACATGCACGAACAAAAGTAAATAATACGACGTAATTTCCATTATAGATCTCGAGCGTATCGGCCCTTACCACCTTATTCAGTACAGTACGTCGCCGGGCCAACAATGAATTTACAGAAAGAAAGGCGTAAAAGCTTATATTTACTGTTTCTTTTTGTTTTGGAAAATAGTGTAAAGATGTTCATTAATTTTTGTTTCATGTTTCATAGAGTAATGAATTATTAATGATTAAACGAACTTACCTGTAAGTGAAGTTTTATCATAATTATACGAAGGATTCGTCCGAAGATATTAGTATATTAACACATGTAGTACCGGTTGCATACGTATCACCACTTAGCACGTTATTTTAAAGTAATAATCTAAAAAACCTAAAAAGAAAAGGTTTTCGACTTAAAATTGACATATATTTTGACATTTCCGGTCCAAGTTTGCCCCGTCACTACTACACGCCAACCACTTCATTTCGTTTGAAGTCCAAATCCTATGATATTTCCTCATTTTCTTCATTGGGTAAACAGTTATTGTAATTTACAATAATGTGTAGGGAGGGTGGGACTCTATACTAATATCTTCGGACGAATCCTTCGTATAATTATGATAGAACTTCACTTACAGGTAAGTTCGTTTAATCATTAATTATACTTCAGATTCGTCCTCGATATTAGTATACCGGGTGTAACAAGACCCTCAACGAAGCCGAGGTCTACGTGTTCTGCCCATCATCAGGACCATTTCTGTTCAAAATTATTGCTGGGAAACGATTTTCATTTTTGGTGTTAAAAAAGCATTGCATACATTACCACGCAATGTAACGCGTGCAAAAGACCGCGCCTGCGAGTGAATGCTACACCGCTGTATGCGGCCGAGTTAAAAGGCAATGTTTATGTGCGTGCTCATGAGATACATTGAGTGATGACGTTTTGAAGCCATTGTTTTTTACGAAATACTAAAAATTTTGATAATGTTTCTGTAGACAAAAATTAGGAAATAACGAATAAAATATTTTTTTTTTTTTACTTTGACCTTCAATAACTTCGTAGGTATTGGTTTCCCAGGTATAGTCTAAAAGACAAAAATGATCCTGATGATGGGCGTAATACGTGGACTTCGGCTTCGTTGAGGGTCTTGTTACACCCGTTATTAACACATGTAGATGTTTAAAGCATTATAATAAGAAAATGGAAATGTTATTTCTTGCGTATTAGACTTTTAAAAAAGAAAATAATACCATTTAACATAATTCTGAACGTTGCACATGATTACATGTACTAAAAACGGTACCTATACACCGTAATTTTGTAGTCGTTTTAATTAACTTAAGGGAGTGTTCTACTAACGGAACTAAACATTTTTGCCAAAGAAACATGGGTCAAAAAACGACAAAAAAATTTGACTTTCCCATACTAATAAAATATTTGAGCTGTCTAGTTAGTATGGGAGACCCAAAATTTTTTGTCGTTTTTTGACCCATGTTTCTTGGGCAGAAATGTTAATTATCATTGGTACAACACACCCTTAAGTTAATTAAAACGACTGCAAAATGACGGTGTATAGATAGCTGGTACAAAAAATATATATTTATCATCATCATATCAGCCACATGACACCCACTGCTGGGTATAGGCCTCCCCTAAGAATCTCCACGACGATCGGTCCTGCGCTGCCTGCATCCACTGGCTTTCCGCGACCTTCACCAGATCGTCGGTCCACCTTGTCGGGGGCCTACTCACGGAGCGTCGTCCGGTGCGCGGTCGCCATTCCAGAACCTTTTTGCCCCAACGGCCATCGGTTCTTCTCGCTATGTGTCCCGCCCATTGCCACTTCAGCTGAGCAATCCTTCGAGCGATGTCGGTTACTTTAGTTCTCCTGCGGATCTCCTCGTTTCTGATTTGATCACGTAGGGAAATGCCGAGCATGGCTCTCTCCATTGCACGCTGAGTGACCTTGAGCCTCCTTATGAGACCCATAGTTAGCGGCCACGTTTCACTGCCGTAAGTCATCACTGGCAACACACACTGTTCATAGACTTTCGTCTTGAGACACTGAGGTAAGTCGGACGCGAAGATTTTTCGAAGCTTCCCGAATGCTGCCCACCCGAGTTGGATTCGACGAGAGATCTCTTTCTCGAAGTTGGACCTACCTAGCTGGACTGCCTGTCCTAGGTATACGTAATGGTCAACAACTTCAAGTGTAGTGTTCCCAACATGAACTGGAGAGGGTACAACATGGGCATTTGACATAATTTTCGTCTTATCCATGTTCATCCTAAGACCCACTCTTTGGGAAGCACTACGGAGATCTTCGAGCATTGTGTTCAGGTTTTCCATGGTCTCAGCCATAAGGACTACCTATATATCATCGGCAAAACGAAGGTGTGTTAGGTACTGGCCATTAATGTTGATGCCGAGTCCTTTCCAGTCCAAGAGCTTAAAGATGTCCTCCAACGCAGCTGTGAACAGTTTCGGAGAAATAACGTCTCCCTGTCTCACACCACGCTGTAGTTGGATAGGATTTGTGTTCTGGTTCTGTACTCGGATCGTCATGGTGGCATTTTGGTACAAGTACCTCAACACCTCGATATACCTATAGTCCACTTGGCACCTTTGGAGAGACTGCAGCACCGCCCAGGTTTCAATCGAATCAAAGGCTTTCTCATAGTCCACGAACGCCAAGCAAAGTGGCTCATTATACTCCTCAGTCTTCTGTATAACCTGCCGCAGCGTATGGATGTGGTCTATGTTGCTAAAGCCTTTTCGGAACCCGGCTTGTTCGGGAGGTTGGAAGTCGTCGAACTTGCGAGCGAGACGATTCGTAAGGACTCTCGAAAACAACTTATAGACATGACTCAGAAGCGAGATGGGTCTATAGTTCTTTAAGAGGAACTTGTCACCCCATACCATAGAAGCTCTCGATCTCCCTCAGGATTTCAGGCTTTGATGAAATGATGCGTCCGTCGTCAGTTTTCAGCTTCGTCATCTGGCTTTGCCCAATAGACAGATCTCTCGCAAACACTTTGGAGCCTTTATTCCGCTCGATGGCCTCTTTAATACGATTCGTATTAAATTGGCGAAGGTCGCTCGTCAAAGACTTAGATATCTGTCTCTAGCATCTACTGAACTCTGGAGCCTCATTGCGTCTCTGATCCATGAGTAGGAGTGTGTGGTCGGAGAGTTTCTTTATCTTGGGACGGCGGGTCTTAAAGAGCTTGAACCCTACCGTACGGACAGTATCCACCACCATGTTGTTTAGATCGTCTACATCTATGCTGTTCTCAAGGGCTTCGAAGCGGTTTTGGAGTTTGAGTTGAAAGCTCTCGGGGTTTTGAATATGGGCCGGCAATGGTCGAATTGTTGATTTTATCAGTCGAGATCTTTCCAGCTTTGGGTTGATATTCAATGTGCCACGTACCAATCGGTGATCGCTCCCCGTCTTAACAGCGTTGATCACAGTGACATCATTGAAGATTTGCTTTTTCGTCGACATGATAAAATCTATCTCATTTCTGACTGTACCGTCCGGACTGACCCAGGTCCACTTCCGGCTTTCCAGCTTTCTGAAGAAGGAGTTCATCATAAAGAGGTTCTCCTTCTCCATAAAGTCAGCCAGCATCTGGCCTCTGTCATTCCGTTGCCCAACTCTAAATTGCCCCACTCTCAGCTCATCACCGCATCGTTTCTCCAACTTTGCATTGAAGTCCCCCATCACAACAGTGTAGTGGGTTTTGTAGCTATGCATGGCTTTAGAGATCTCCTCATACATAGCCTCCACTTCGTCATCTTGGTGTGTCGAGGTCGGTGCGTAAACCTGTATAACATTCAGCGAACACCGTTTGGACATTCTAAGTATAAGGTACGCCACCCTGGTCGACACACTTCCGATGGTAATCACGTTGTTGACAAGGGACTTGTGGACGATGAACCCGACACCACCTTGGGACTGTTGGTCGCCATCCCGGTAGTAAAGCAAGTTACCGGAGTTGAGGATTATCGAGTCCTCTCCCGCTCTTCGGACTTCAGATAACCCGATAACGTCCCAGTGTACCTTGCTGATAACTTCTTCCAACTCGGTTAACTTCGCGTCGGTCCTTAGTGTGCGCGTGTTATAGGTTGCCAGGTGCAGTTGTCGTCATGTTTCCCGCGCGGGGTGGTATGCGAAGGCATTTTCCCTGGGTTAAAAAATAAAAAGGTGCAGTTGTCGTCATTTTTGGTAGCCGAGCCGCACCCGGGGATTCTTAGCACCCCCTGCCCCGCCGTTACCGTAGCTAGGAATAGCGGGGCTGCCGGGGACTGGGGGCCAATTTTTTGATCCATTGTGCATGAGGGGGGGGGGGGGTTTGCCATAATCGCCACGCGTGGCAGGCGGGTTGGCGATCGCAGTAGGCCAAGGTTTTTTGGAGACGCTGCTGCCCGTCTCTTGAAGGCTATGCTCCCCTAGTCGCCTTTTACGGCACCCACGGGATGATAGGGGGTAGTGCTATTCTAGGCCGGTACATACACGGCACTATATATATATATATATATATTTATATATTTACATCCAGCGATCTTTTTGGCGTCATGCACGTGGTGCATCATTACGACGTCCCCCAGTTCCCCTTACTTTTTTTAACATGTCTAAATGAATATTGCTTAGTTTTTTGATTTCCAGCTCCGTGGGATACGTCATTTTCCGATAATTTTATTTTTCGCGATATTCGTCTTGCAGTCATGCTGCAACATTTTTGAACCCCTAACCATGGTGATACATTATAGGCATCCTGGATATATTGATCGTAATTTACCCATGGCATCGATTATTTAACGTCCTCACAGGATGAACGGTATTTGGGAGAGCGACGTTGCCAGCTTTCGGTTTATTATCTCTTTCTTTTCCTATCGCTTGTCTCTAGTACCCAGTTTCAACATTTAATTTGTTCCAATATTCGTAAAGTCTATACATATACGGATGCCCAATATGTTATAATATGTAAATACGCGTAGGTACCTAGTGTTTTTGCTTTATAATTATTTGATTATATTTTATAATATGTCTGTTGTGTTGCAATGAGCATAAATGAATGGATTGAATAGTAAATGCATGCCCGTCTTTCATGCAACACTTACTGGACGATCTTTAAAAAAATTTGGTAGATTGTGTATCTAAGCTACCCATATTTACATATAATAAAGACAAAACCTCCTTCAAAAACCTTAAAAATAACCTAACAATAACAGATTCAAAAATAAATAGCTCTAAAAAGCAAGAAATAAAATACTTAAATCTGCATAACAACTAACTCGAAATTGAGTATGCATATCTAATATTAAACAACGCCTTTTGAAGTCGGTTGGGGGGGGGGGGGGGACGGGGGACGACGACGATTATGATTATGGGTTTCAAACCCCACCCGACTCCATAAGACGTTGTTTAATATTAGATATGCGTACAAACTTTCGAGTTAGTTGTTATGCAGATTTAAATATTTTTTTTCTTGCTTTTAAGAGCCATTTATTTTTGAAGCTGATTTTGTTAGGTTATTTTTAAGGTTTTTGAAGGAGGTTTTGTTTTTTTGATAATCTTTTTTTCCCTTTGAACTTTTTTGTGGTGGGTATATTTAGTGACCATATTATCGAAGTTACAATAGCCTTATGTCAATGGCTCATCACCTTTTACAAAATACTGCTTTTCCCGACGCAGGGGCGTTAATTGTTGAGGAGTTTTCCTGGTACTTCACTATCAGCTCCACTTCACCATATGTATTATGATGAGCATAAAAAGCCTAGCAACCATATTAAAGTAATCGTATCGTACCAGTGAAATACTTAGTATTGAATAGTTCCGATGATCATCTATGCTGGTCTTCGTCATCAGTTTTACTTCACCAAAATGGTACTTTTTGAAAGAAAATACACAAGTTACTTAAGGAGATACCAAAATCGTAATGGGTGTACCTATAATATTTAAAAAGTTTCCTTGATTTCTCCAAGATCCCTCCTTGACGACCTCCGTGGTCGAGTGGTTCGCACGCCGGTTTTCAAGGCGTCACCATCTCTTGAGGTCCCGGGTTCGATCCCCGGCTGGGTCAATGTAGAAAATGAACTTTTCAATATTGTCTCAGGTCTGGGTGTGTGTCATACCACCGTGTTTCTGATTTCCATAACACAAGTGCTATAGCTACTTACTTTGGGATTGGAGCATGTATGTGATGTTGTCAAATATTTATTTATTTATTATTTATTTATCCCATCATCAGATCCTGACATCATGACCATGGGACCAACTTGAAAGTATATACTTTCAAACAGAAAAAGTATTTTTCAAATCGGTCCAGCCATCTTCGAGTAATATACATAAAAAAACAAAGATTCCGACGAACTGAGAACCTCCTCCATTTTTTGAAGTCGGTTAAAATGATAGTTTATAACAAAACATGAAAGAAGTCAGAAATACGATAGATTTTGTCATGTCGACAAAAAAGAAAAATTATTCAATGATGTCACTGTAATCAACGCCGTCAAAATGGGTATACGATCACTGATTGGTACATGGCACATTGAATATCAACATAAACCTGGATAGATCTCCACTGATAAAGTCCATGCTTCGACTATTACCGACCCATATTCAAAACCCCGAAAGCATTCAAAAGTCCAAAACCGCTTCAAAGCCTTTGAGAACAGCATAGATGGGGACGATCTAAACAATATGGTGGTGGATACTGTCCGTATGGTAGGGTCAAAGTTCTTTAAGACCCGCCGCGCAAGCTAAAGAAACTCTCCAACCACACACTCCTACTCATGGATCAGAGACGTGAAATGAGACTCCAGAGTTCAGTGGATACTCATCGTTATCGGCAACTAAATAGAAAAATATCTAAGTCTTTGACGAGTGACCTTCGCCAATTAAATACGAATCGTATTAAAAAAGTAATCTAGCGGAATAAAGGCTCGTAAGTGTTCGCGAGAGATCTCTCTATTAGGAAAAGCCAGATGACGAAGCTGAAAACTATCGACGGACGCATCATCTCATCGAAGCCTGAAATCCTGAGAGAGATCAAGAGTTTCTATGGGCAGTTACAATTCAGGCAGACACCTGTTGAAAGCAAGGCTAAAAATCCCAGATCCAAGCTTACCCGACACTATACTGAAGATATCCCGGACGTCAGAGCCGGTGGTCAGCCGATCCTTAAAGTCCTTAAGAAGCTTTTCAATTCCGTCATCGTCGAGGGCGGAACACCGAAGGCATGGAACATAAGTGAGGTGATTTTGT
Organism: Agriphila tristella; assembly: GCA_928269145.1. Lineage (NCBI taxonomy): Eukaryota > Metazoa > Arthropoda > Insecta > Lepidoptera > Crambidae > Agriphila > Agriphila tristella. Next base: position 54,288,927 of record OV743431.1, on the reverse strand, counting down.
TCTTTGAAAAGGGTGACAAAAGACCCATCTCACTTCTGAGCCATGTCTTTTTCGAGAATTCTTACGAATCGTCTCGCTCGCAGGTTTGACCACTTCCAATTTCCAAAACAAGCCTGGTTCCGAAAAGGCACCATAGACCACATCCATACGCTGTGGCAGGTTATGCAAAAGATCGAGGAGTATTATCTGATTCGATTGAAACCTGGACGATGCTGCAGTCTCTCCAAAGGTGCCAAGTGGACTGGACTAGGTACAGGTATATCGAGGTGTTGAGGTACTTATACGAAAATGTCACCATGTCGATCGGAGTACAGAACCAGAGCACAAATCCAGCTGCATCGATGTGAGACAGGGAGATGTTATTTCTCCGAAACTGTTCACAGTTGCGTTGGAGGACATCTTTAAACTCTTAAACTGGAAAGGACTCAGCTTTAACATTGATGGTCAGTACCTAACAAACCTTCGTTTTGCCGATGATATAGTTCTTATGGCTGAGATCTTGGAAGACCTCAGAAGAATGCTCTAAGATCTCCGCAGTGCTTTCCAAAGAGTGGGTCTCAGGATGAACATGGATAAGACGAAAATCATGTCGAATGCCCATATCGGGCACGCTCCAGTTCATGTTAGGAATCAGAAATGAGGAGATCCACAGAAGAACTAAAGTAGCCGACATCACTCGCAGGATTGCTCAGCTGAAGTGGCAGTGGGCTGGACACATAACGAGAAGAACCGACGGCAGTTGAGGCGGAAAGGTTCTGGAATAGCGATGACGCACCGGACGACGCTCCGTGGGTAGGCCCCTGACATGTGGACCGATGAACTGGTGAAGGTTGCGGGAAGCCACTGGATGCGGGCAACGCAGGATCGTCGTGGAGATCCTTAGGGAAAGCCTTTACCCAGCACTGGGTGTCATGCGGCTGATATGATTAAAATAAAATAAAAAAATACTAGGAACAGAGCTATCATCTTACAGTTGGTACCTAGCTTGCAGCCACATACCTATAGTACCGCCTCGAATAGCGATCGCTAGGCTATTAAACGTCCGTATACTTATAGCTATTGAGCGTCCGTATACAGCTATTGGGCGTCCCTCTATGGCTATTGGGCGTCCGTATACAGCTATAGGGCATCCGTATTTAGCTATTGAACGTCCGTATACAGCTATTGGGCGTCCGTATATGCCTGTTGGGTGTCCGTATACAGACAGCTATTGGGTATCTGTATTAGGCTACTGAACGTCCGTATACAGCTATTGGGCGTCCGTATTTAGCTATTGAACGTCCGTATACAGCTGTTGGGCGTCCGTATATGGCTGTTGGGCGTCCGTATACAGACAGCTATTGGGCATCCGTATATGGCTATTGAACGTCCGTATATGTACAGCTATTGGGCGTCCGTACAAAGCTTTACGTTGATTTGTTGATACCAAATGACAAATACCAATACCGGTACCAACATATCATCATAATCGGTATAGCGGTTATACAAACTTCCACCGCTTTTTACCCCCTAAGAGGATGATTGCGTCAATAAAAACTACCCTAATATGTCTTCATACCAAATTTAAATCGGTTTAGTGGAAATAGATTCCCTATACAAACTTCTACCCTCCTTTTTGCCCCTTTAGGAGAGGATTTTGGGGACAAAAGTGTCCTATGTTCTTTCTCGGGTCTGAAACTATCTCCATAGTCCATACTAAAGTTCATCTAAATCGGTTCAGCAGTCTATGTGTGAAGAGGTAACAGACGGAAAAACTTTTGCATTTATATTATTAGTATGGATTGTTATCTATTTTTATGAATAAAGTTGAGTTTATTTGTAAGTTTCAGTAGTAATTATATTTTATATTAATTAATAAGATCGAGCGCCGAATATTACGCAACGCGTACGTGGCCGAAGACGATGTATATTAATTGTTTAAATTACAGTAAATATTATTTGACCTATTGTCATAGATTCAATGAGCGAGCTGGCAACGTTGCAATTGTGGACGCCAAATACGCGATATCGTAGTCAGAAACTCCCCTCGATATACAGGTGTGGATATACGCGCTGCAGCAGCGCCTCACCTGCGCTGAGATTTCTTCGGGAACTTTTCAATATTTTTTTGCAGCCATTTTATACGATTTTTGGCTTCCGTCGATATTTGAACTATGGCTAGCTAGGATCAATAGGGCCTAAGTGCCACCGGCCAATAAAGTGGCGTCCGGTATGCGGACGCCAAAAGCAGGTGGTCGCCAGTTTAAATGCACTTTCGCCTTCAGGGGACGGCCAATTGTTTGCGGGATAAATATATATATATATATATATAAATATACAGGGTTGGTTTAGAAAACTCAGTTTGATTATCGATGATAATTTATTTATTTATTTATAAATCTTTATTGTACAAATACATTGAGTAAGGTACAAATGGCGGACTTAATGCTAATAGCATTCTCTACCAGTCAACCAACAGTAAACAGATAAACGCGAATGCGGCACAAATAAAGAACAATGACATTTACATGCATACAAGATACATCGATACACACTAATAAATACATATATAAAGAAATATATAATAATAATAAACTTACATTTAAATAAATATATATGTATATAAATATATATATATATATATGAACTTACATATAATACATTATATACACCAAATACTGAGTTTGGATAAGTAGTGACGTTGACCCTTCCACACCACGGGCATTAGCCCTCCAACAGATGTGCATGAACTTGTTTCTTGAAAGAAAACTTATTGGGTGCTCTTCTAATAGAATCTGGGAGACCGTTCCAAAGACGCGTCGCTTGCAGTGTGAAGAAGTCGGACATATACCCAGAACGAAAGAGAGGAGTGAATAGAGAAAGAGAATTGGCAGAGCGAAGGCGCCGATCATGAGAATCATAGAGATGCTGAAACTTACATTTTAAGTAATCAGGAGAATGAGGGTTGTTAAGAATGGAATAGAGAGTGCAGAGCAGCGTCTGCGTTGACGAATAGGAAGCCATTTAAGCTGAGACCTGTACGACGAAACGTGATCATATTTGCGAAGGCAAAATACAAAACGGATGGCATTATTCATGAGGTGGTCTAGCTTATTAAGGATATATAATAATAAAGATTTTTAAGAAACAACAATGATTTATAACCTCACACAATTACTACGAAAAAAAAATATCGACCTCTTAAAATTAAAATATTTCCATACATATCATGTTTTAATATTTTGCAAATATAGTGGAGTCATTGACTATCTCGCCGTGTTACCTGGAATATCTATAGTAACATTTTTTGTTAGGGCTATAAAGGTATCGGCGTACGTCGAGTGCTAAAACTGGTTGGACGCGAGTCTAATCCATTATCACTAAATGTTTCATTTCAGCAATCTATTACTTACATTACACATTACAATAGCCAAGATATTTGACCGTGTGCTCGACTCTATTCTACAAAACCACATTGAGCTGCATGATGGCCAACATGGTTTCATGCGTGGCCTATCGACAGAAACAGCCATAATGAGCTTAAAGCACACTGTCAAATATTATACGGACAGGCGTACACCGGTGTACGCCTGTTTCCTGGATCTCAGCAAAGCCTTCGATCTTGTCTCGTACGACATTTTGTGGCGTAAACTAAATGATGCTGGCTTACCTGATGGCTGCACCGATTTGCTTAAGTTTTGGTATGGTAATCAGATGAACTATGTGAGATGGGCGAACAAGTTTTCCGAGCCGTACAGGATGGAGTGCGGGGTGAGGCAAGGGGGGCTGTCTTCCCCGAGGCTCGTCAACCTGTACGTGGACGCACTGATCAGGGAGCTCAGCAGCATGCATGTCGACTGCCACATCGGCAACGTGTGCGTCAATAACATCAGCTACGCGGACGACATGGTCCTGCTGGCACCCTCGGTCTGTGCGCTGAGAGCTCTACTCGGTGCTTGTGAGAAATTCGCTGTCTCACATGGTCTGCTGTACAATACCAAAAAGTCGCAGTTCATGGTCTTTAAGGCTGGCAGTAAGTGTCCTAAAGTTGTACCCCCTATAACATTATATAATGAACCCCTAGATAGAGTTTATAAATTTAAATATCTTGGACACATCGTTATTGACGACCTTAAAGACGATGAAGACATCGAAAGGGAACGTAGGGCACTGTCGGTCAGGGCGAATATGTTGGTACACAGATTTAGTCGCTGCACGGATGCTATTAAAATTACACTTTTCAAAACATACTGCTCATCCTTCTACTCAAGCAGCTTATGGACCAACTATACCAAAAAGGCTTACAGTACCTTGCGTATTCAATACAACGATGCGTTTAGGGCACTGTTACGGCTGCCGCGGTTTTGTAGCGCGTCCGCAATGTTCGCGTTAGCGGGTGTGGATAGCTTCGAAGCTATCATGCGAAAAAAGATGGCGTCACTGTTAAGCAGAATGCGCGGCAGCAGTCACAGCGTCCTTGAAGAGATCGCCAATAGTGAGTGTCCCCTGATTGGTTTTAAGATTGATAAAATTACATCATTTCTAAAAATAGAATACTAACATAGTTTTAAGTCTTTTACTAACAAAATGGATTGAAGTTGTCCGAAATAAATCGTTTTTATATTAATTTTTATTTTTTATTTTTTTATTTTTATTTTATTTACTTATTTATTTATTACATATAGAATTTAATTTCTTTCTCAATAAATAATGATTATGAACTGTTTATTAATATAAATGTAGGTATGAAGTATGGTAAGTATGGGTATGGAGAGGTAGCCACTGATAGAAAGGCCAAAGTGGAAGATCTTCCTCCGGGCTGGGTGGTATTAGCCCGGGGACCGCGGTCCAACCGATGATGGTTGGAAGTTGTATAAATAGTTTGATGGCTGAGAAAACTCCGATAGCGAGGTGTAGGTTTCTCCATATATGCTCCATACTACGAGGTGCTATTCCTTACTAATCATTTGTGTTTATTCGACACTAGCGCCATCTAGTCACATGGTGATGAATCTCGTTGCAACCATGTGTAGGTATGTGCGGCGGTACGATAGATGCCGCTACATCACTCCCCCCCTGAGACCGGAGGTCGATAGTCCAAGGGTAGTCCAAGCTCAGCTGTCAGTGCGTCAGAGCTATGCAAGTGCCAGAGTAGGGTGCTGCAGGAGATGCCCCAGTCTGCGGTAAGTCGAGACAGTCTACGGTGAATCGAGACGTTGTGGGGTGAAGGAAGGCGCGTCCGCCAGTGCTGCAGGTAGATCTGTGTCCACGGTGGGTCGGGACCTGTCCACGGTAAGTCGGGACAGTGGAAGGTGACGGTAGGTCCGAGCTGCTGGTGAGGTGCGCAGAGCTGCCACGCCGGAGTAAGGGCCCAGTGATGCTCCAGTCGTGGGCTGCGAAGACCAGGTCGGGATAATGCCGTCGAGAGTTGCCGAAGGTCCAGGAAGCGTCGTCAATGATGCTGCGATGGACTTTGAAGGCTGCTGGCTGCTGTGCTTCTGCTTGCGGTGTGACTGCTGCGGATGCTGGATAAGGTATGGGGTGTGATGGTGTGATGGTAAATTTCAATAATCCCAACGGTTACCGAGATATTTTTTTTGGCAAAATATCGTTTTTTTATTATTTCATTTGATATTAGTTTTACATGAACGTACGGATAAAACAAATAGTGCATTACATTTCCTTTCATTCAACACCTTATTGAAGTAAATCTGATCAGTAGTTATCTAGAAATACCGCTAAATAAAATTGACCAGCCGCTATCTTTGCTACGTCAAAGCTCCCTCCCCCATACCCTTAGAAAGAGGGAATTGCACTTTTTGTATTCAGAAAAACATACCAAACAAGTACATACTAGTATCAATAAACCATGGGCCTGTACTACATTGCCGAAGGCTGTATTTAAAAAAACTACTTATCGTATCGTTATAAATTTAGCATTGATGTCTCGAAATTTTAATGTAAATTAACTTCTTCTTTGATAATTTTCTCCCATCTGTAATAGTTTTTCTGTAAAATGAAAAAAAACCACGACACCTAGACCTTCACTTTTTGAAAATCTGGTCTTCACTAAGTTCGCGAAAACATAAATGTGATTTAATTTAATGTTTCACTATGTCACAATCTTGGCGTGTCCAGATAAGAAGTGATAGGTACTAATTTTGAGTTTCACTAACTGGACACTCGCGTGTCCAGTCTCTTGTGTCCAGTTGGTGAACAACCCAATAAAATTGAACTAGACTACCTAAGTACCTAGGTACCTGGGGTTCAAGTCTGCTAATGATATCCTCAAAATCGTTTTTCAATGGTGTTTGAATGGTAGGTAAGTACCTATTACTTTTTCACACAGTTCCTTCAACCGAGTTCAACCCAAAATCGAGACACAATAATTTAGTTAGGTACTATGATCAATCGCTTAACCAGTTAGCAACAAAATTCGTGTGCGCGCGTATCGCCCCTACACGAACTAAACGTATGGTTGTGACGGCGCGGCGTGCAAGCGATTTTGACCTTAGCAGTGGTTAAGCGTCGCTGTTGCCCATGGTACCTACCTATGCGACCGAAACACTTGTAGGTAGTTAGAGAGCTGGGGGGCGGGGGCCCAAGATTTTGGCAGACTCTGTTAACATCGATGATTACCTATCTACAGCAACAGGCCGTTTATTTTTAAAAGCTAATTTTGACTCATCTCTTTCCTTCAACGCCATCAAGTGAGGCAAATATTTTTTTAAATGTTAGGTACTTTGACAAGCCCTCATTGACAGCGCTTAAAAAATGTAAAAAACGGGTTTGCTAAATCATTTGATCATGTCTGCCATTTTAAACTGATGACCACAATCATCGTCCAAACGAAGGAAATCGAAGAGACACAGCTGCTATAGGTGTTAGGTGACCTAGGGACCTACCTACCTGTGATTTATCAAATGCAGATTTTTGTTTTAACCAGGTACCTACCTACTTAGGTACTTAACCTACCTATCTATGCTGCGCATGAAAATCGCAATCCCTGGGGCACTCATTAAAAACTCGGGGTAAAAAGTATTCTATGGTCTAATTCGGGTTGTAAACTACCTAGGTACCTACCTATTTGTGTGCCAAATTTCATCCAAATTCGTGCAGCCGATGAGGCGTTTAAGCGGAACAAAAATCCTACTTTCAATAGGTTGGTATAGGTATTATTTAGTAGGTAATATTTCATATTTTTGGTAGTATATATAGGTACGTAACCTACCTACTATATACATAGGTACACCCAAGGTGTTTGGTAAAAGCCTTATAAAGCCGAATATGGTAATAGGGACCATCAAACTGAACAACTTTTACTATTGTACCTAGGTACCAACGGACCAACTCTGAAATCGCGAAAAAAATAATCAGCTGTTTCATACAAAAATTAATAAAGAAAATATCAAAAGTAGGTAGGTAGGTACCTACTTACCTAATTATTCAACAGCTGAATTTTTTTCGCGATTTCAGAGTTGGTCCCATAGTAAAAGTTATTCAGATTGATGGTCCCTATCTACCATATTCGGCTTTATAAGGCTTTTACCAAACACCTTGTACCTACCTACTTGTACCTATAAACGTATACCTACCAAATTCATATACCTATATAAGTATATATTTTTCATACCATGAAAAACGGACGAATAACAATTATTATTGTGTGAATTAAAAAAAAAGTTCTGCTTAGGTCCTAAATGCAGCGACAAAAATGTGTGAGCACACTAAAAAAATAGCACTAAGTAAGTAGGCCTACCTACCTATTTTTTTTCTGTATTTTATGAGACAATAAATCGAATGGACGCAACTAGAATCATGATCATATGATTTAGTAGGTAGGTACTAGTACGTAGGTACCTATAGAGATTGTTTTTTTCAACCTTTACTAGGTACCTAGGTAGGTACCTACCTACCTACTAAACATCCCGTGAAAATGCAGCGCTCTGCATGTCTGCGTTTCGATTTCCTTCGTTTTGAGGATGATGGTGACCATTAGTTTAAATGGCAGACATGATAAAAAACCCAAGCAAACTCTTTTATTTACATTTTTGAAGTAGGTAGGTACCCTACACTGTAATGTGTACCTAACTCAAAAACGCAGCAGGGTTGCCAGATGCCCAACTATAGTCAAGTCGCCACTTGCGATGAAAAGATAGCCCAAAGTAGCCCAATTTGAAAAAAAAAACAAAAAAAAAACGTTTAAACGTGTCATGCTACTGTTTTATTACACTGGAATTACGATTATTTATATTATTATTTACCCCATTTTCACTTTTTGTTTGATTGTTTGTTCACTTACTTACCCACCCCGTGCGCATAGAAAACTAGACTAGAGAACACATAGAGAAAACTATGTAAACTCATAACAATAAGTTGAAAAACGTGTCGCCCAACAGGCGATAAGTCGCCATTCCAGAATTCTTAGTAGCCGCGACGGTCCCAAAGATAGCCCAATTGGCGATATGTCGCCCAATCTGTAGACCCTGAAACGCAGCCACATAGGTACCTCTACCTACGGTCTTTTAACTGAACCAAATCGATGTCATGTGTCATGCTAAATTTTGCCAGGTAATAGGTACCTAGGTACTGTACTGTCACTGTCACAGTAGGTACGCGGTGACGCGGTCGTGTCAGCGTAATAGACTTGACCGCGTACCTACTGTGACTGTGACAGTAGGTAGCTATTACCCGGCAAAATTTAGCATGACACATTACATTGCACTAAACATGGCGTGGCGCTAGTGCTTGAGATCTATGAATATTGCCAGTTCTAAGCCTGGAAACCCATTTATGGAAACCCCCCCCTGGAAACCCATTAGGAGCATATTTTAATCAGGGTTAAGTATGAAGGGAAATCAAAGACTTACGTCGTACATTAGGCCAAACTGAGTAGGTATCTAATGCTTAAATGCCATATTACCTACACAGTACGAAAAGTCATGCAATATGGCATTGCTTCATATCATGAGTACTGTACCTACTAATTAGAGTACTGTACCGAGTGTCATGTCGAAATGTCATGTAATATGGCAATTATTGCATACTTCATAGAGTACTTGCGCATGTCTAACCGATTCATTTATCAAGATGGCCGCCCAGCCCAGCCAGCTCTATGAAGGTCACCTGACAATCAACAAGTTAGACATGATAGACTAAGAGGTAACGAGATTTTTAGTATCGATCGAGGAAAAGGTTAGATTCATTTTTATGGTTTTAAACTTTTAGATTTTTGCATTCACAATGCTATTTTTATATTAAGATGAATAAATAATGAAAAAATATTAGAAAAAAAAGTATGAAGGGAAAAAAACTCCCGTCTGAGTTGCTACGGGTGAGTCGATTTTTTCTAATATTTTTTCATTATTTATTCATCATTTTTATGGGTTGTAGAGTGGTCCCCTAATGTGAATGATGTCGGTCTGCCTGGTCTCAGTGGTTACAACTTCGAATCATTTTTGTATAGAGATACCGGAATAGATTTACCGGAAAAAAATATTCAATGCTTTTTTTGTATGAAGTGAGACATTCAATGTGCTCTTACAGCCTATTCCTATTTGTTTCCGCCTCAAAACTACTTCTTCGTCAATATTTCACACGTTTACTATTGTATCCTACACTATCAACGCACGTCCAAAATTGTCCATTCAATACATATGGGACTTTCAAACAGTATAAAATCGTAATTTTTAAGTATATACTGATTGTTTTTACTTTCTAATTAATTTTAACACTAGCCTACAAAATTTTTGGTCACTATTATTACTATGGATAAGTTTTTTTACCTAATAAATACAATGCAACCGAAATAACAAGGTGTAGCGGGATAAGGCCCAGGCGGGTTATTACAAACTGGAATAGTACGAGTGACATTATTTTACAATGCTTAAGGAAAAAATTTAACAATTAGGTCTTAGATTAATAAAATATTCAAAAAATAATAAAGTTTTTGAAATTATAACGATGAAAACTAAGATTTATAATGATATTTAAAAACATTTATTTTGAGCTCTACTAAAAAAATTACAAATAAGGCCTGTGCCGCTTTTAAGTTGATATGAAAATTGTATTTATGAACATCGATAGAAACAAGCAGAAACTAAAATCATCAATATTTTATTGTGTGACAAAATAGCCCAGATATCGAATGTTTAGGTCTGTGTGTTTGTGTATTTGTGTAAACAGTAATTGTAATTAAAAATATTGTTATTCATGCTATTGAATTACCTACTGACAGGTTCTTTGATTCCTGTGGTGGACGGATAATTTGCAGCACCAGTTAATTTTCATAAAAACGAGGTAGCTTTGAAGCATTGGTTCTCCGCCAGGGATTTATCAAGCTGTGATCCGAAGATGGCTATCCAGGGAATAAATGGAGTAGGTCCAGATCGCAATACACACACAACTGATCTATCAGGATTCTAAGAGCTGTTTCGGTATGTTTAAAAAATAGCATTAAAAAGTATGGAAATCCTAAAACTGAGAACTCTGATACTTACAGCTCTTAAAATGCTCTTAGTATTTCAATGAAGACTTTAGCCAGTATTGGCCCCATCTCTTCCGCAGTACCTCTAAAGAGTTCGTTAGGAATTTGGTCAGGTCCAGAAGCTTTTTCCAGCTTTTGGCTGTTAATGGCTTTCACTAGCTCGGAAACCAGTATGCCATGTACTATGGGCAACAGCGTCGCTTAACCAGTTAGCAACAAAATTCGTGTGCGCGCGTATCGCTCCTCCACGAACTAAACGTATGGTCGTGATGGCGCGGCTTGCAAGCGATTTTAACCTTAGCAGTGGTTAAGTGACGCTGTTGCCCATGGTACATCCGAAAAATCTTAAAAGAGAATATGAACGCAATGAAATCATTAAAGCTAATAAGAACAATAAAAAGTTGTGGGAAGCTATTAAAAAAATTACGAGCACAAATAAAAAGAAGTCATCACCTAGTGAATTGCTATTAGACCTCAGTAATGACTAAAGTGTTTCTAAAATTAATGAATATAATGAGTTCTTTGCCAATATGGCGATAAGCCTGGCTGACAAATTAATAAGTGAAGCAACTGCTCAAACAACTGAACCTCCAGAGAGACAAGCCTCTACAGCTGTTAGCCAGAATCAGAATTCATTTGTTCTTTTACCTTGTGATGAGTATGAGGTAGATAATATTATAAGCAATCTCAAAAAAAATAGTGCTACTGGCTGCGACGGATTTCCTAATAGTATAATCAAGCTTTGTAGTCACGCTCTGATACCCAGCTTGGTTCATATTTTTAATTGCTGTTTTGAGAAGGGAGTGTTTCCCTCTGTTTAAAAATCGCGCATCCACCCAGTTCATAAGGCTGGGGATAGACACTGTATTAACAACTGTATGCCGATCTCTATTCTACCAGCGTTCTCTAAAATATTAGAGCGCCTTATATACAATCGTTTAATCAAGTACCCTAACAAGAATGATCTATTATCTAGCTCTCAGTTTGGTTTTAGATCTGGTAAGTCGACCACTGACGCCATGTTGGAGGTAACCAGCTTCGTTGCTTCTAATATGGACCAGGGCAGTGAATGCTTAGGAATATTCTTAGATCTAGCTAAGGCCTTCGATACGGTGTCTATTCCCATCCTACTATAGACTACTTTGAGCCACCTTAATATTCACAACACAACCAATAAGTACTTAAGATAAGTTTTTAATATAGATACTTAACTATATCTGCTTGCTAAACTTTGAAATGTCATAATTGTTTATTTGCTATAAATATATATGTCATTTGGTTTACTTTCCTTTGCATTTTCGATATAAGCTTTTTTTTTCTTAATGATACTTGATACAAATTAAACACAATACAATTAATGAAATAATTACAACTCACATATATTTACAGGGTTTTTTGTAAAACACCAACAACCCCCCAGAGGTAGATTACCAACTCACATCATGAGTCCCGTACACGATTCCGAAAACCATTTTACCAACTGACAGTTCCTATAAAAATATTACCCATTTATAATTCTCACCGAATGAACTACTGACTAATGAACGTTTGACCAACGCAACGTTTGTGTTTCCTGCAGTTCACCGAATGAATGTTAGACCTTAGTACCATTGGCATTACGTACAATTTTCTACTTCGCTTTTGACTGCAGAGATTATTATCCGATCATGGAAAGTAATAAAGAAGTTAAGTGAAAATGAAAATATTTATTTTAATATTTATAAATATTGTATAATTAACAACATTAATTAACAACAATACAATATAAAATCATAAACTTCCATCTTAATTTTGAGACAAAAAAAGAGAAATCATGATTATACCAAAGGGTTATAGGCACGCATCTCGTTCCATTTTTTAATTTTAAATACAGATGATCAAAACAACTCTGCGCGAGCAGTAATGAGGACGAACTTTGAAAATTCATATTAAATTATTAAATAGATAATTATATTAAACACGCAAAACATTAGACAAATACTTCATTAATCCTAAAAAAATACTTTAGAATCTTTAAATAAGTACCAGTAAAAAAATGTCAAAGTGACATTTTCCGATTTGAGCATTTGTTAATATTTTATTTTCTCTGTGATTAAAATCATTTTTTAAATTTTCTCTCTATAGTGAACTCCTTGACAATACAAGTGCACCCTTTGGTTTAGCTTGATTTTACTCTTTTTTTGTCTCAAAATTAAGATAGAAGTTTATGATTTTATATAGTACCTATTGTTGTTAATTATACAATCAATATTAAAATAAATATCTTCATTTTACTTAACTTTTTTATTACTTTCCATGATCGGATAATAATCTCTGCAGTCAAAAGCGAAGTAGGAAATTGTACGTAATGTCAATGGCACTAAGGTCTAACATTCATTCGGTGAACTGCAGGAAACACAAACGTTGCGTTGGTCAAACGTTCATTGGTCCGTAGTTTATTCGGTGAGAATTATAAATGGGTAATATTTTTATGGGAACTGTCAGTTGGTAAAATGGTTTTCGGAATCGTGTACGGGACTCAACATCATAAAGAACAACGTTTTGTTCTACGACTTTTATCATAACTCAATACATTCAACAAAAATGAATTTTCAAGTTTTTATTGCATTGTTTGACACTTTTTACGTCTTCCATAGACGGGGTGGGGCGGGCGGGTCACGCACACCGCCGCGCCGCCGGGTGCTCCGCGTGAACCACTCGCGTGCACCCTACTATTCAATAATATTACTTACGAGTAAACAATAGTTTTTCGCAAAAGCTAGATGATTATTAATACCTTATTAATATTAATCGGAGTATTATCTTATGTGTTTCAATATTAATGTCTAATAAGCTAGACCTTTCATAGTTAAAATAAAGAAAAACGAATAACGAACACACTCAAACTAATAGAAGTTTGAATTGCTCGCACTGAATCCACTATCCCTTCATACATAACCGCTTAGGACTGGCTATATAAAAAAATTTAAAACGAGTAAATTGCATATAAACGTACGTAGGTACATCTTACTAGGCTGCGTTCCGTCGCTTTGGGTGTAGTTGTTTGGTTAACATTTAACCCGTTTGAGTTGCAACCAAGCGACGGAACGATCGGGTTGTTTTCATAACCTTTTTAGGTACAAAGTTTTCGTTTTCCATTTGGAATACGGATTATTTAAACTTTCTTGTATACTAAATTAAATAAAAATCTATTTTTTGAGCAGAAACCATGAAAATTTTGAAACTTAGACACAAAAACATCAAAATACAAAATAATGTCAAAATGACAATGACATATTTTGTTAGCATAAACGTCAGAGCGTTTTTCAACCAACTGGGCTGCGTTCCGTCGCTTTGGGTGTAGTTGTTTGGTTAAAATTTAACCCGTTTGGGTTGCAACCAAGCGACGGAACGAACGAGTTGTTTTTATAACCTCTTTAGGTACAAAGTTTTCATTTTATACTTGTAATACGGATAATTAAAACGTTCCTTTATACTAAATCAAATAAAAATCTGTATTTTTATTAGAAACCATGAAATTTTTGATACTAAGACACAAAAACATCAAAATACAAAATAATGCCAATGTCATTGACATTTCTTTGTATAGACAAACGTCAGAGCGTTTTTCAACCATCCATTTTGATGGTTTTTTGGTTGCTGCGCTCCGAGCCACGGAACGGGTGAAACTACGCTCTGACAGCTGTCAGGGTAAAATTTCACCGAACCACGCAACGGTTAGAGCGCGCACCGGAGTGCGCTCGAGTGCACTCGTGCGAAGCCACGGAACGCACTCCTGGGTTGCGTTCAGAACATACGCTCCGAGTGCAACCTATCCACAAACCAAACGCTCTAACGGCGTTCCAAACATTAGAGCGTGATATCGTATGTGATACCGTATCAGTAAAGATTCTATTCATATTAAGAAATCCTAAATTTTTGTAGTAGTTCTATAAATGTTAACTATAGTGCACATTTACTGCACATCATTCAGAAGTGTATGAAGTGGCCACCGGAATTTCAAGTGTCCTATTTCTTAATAGTATATAGATGAACGATCCCTACGTTGTTAATTTCTACAACAGGTTGCCGCAACTTAATGGTTGGGTATATGAAGGTGTTGTTCTGAATTATTCTTCGTTTATTTATTGAAAAGGTTTGCCGACGTTACAATTTAATGCAGTTTGACTTCTTTTATAACTAATTGTAACAAATTCTTACAGGAAAGAACAATAATGTTTCGGTGAGGCAAATGACATTAACCTCACCAACTTCTTTAGTAAGCTCACTTATAGTAACTGTAAATAAGTCTTCTTCACTTGTTACGCTCTGACAGAACACAGTCTAATGCTTTTCTTATGTAAAAACAAAAAAAAAAACAAGTTATTAGCATTTATGATTTTAGAGTCTGATTTGGCGAAAGGAAAAATACCTATTGTTTTCTGTAGTTACTAAGCTTTTTATAACTACCCTCATTTTTTTAGTGTTACACAATTTACTCCGGCAGCTACACTTTCTGCAAAGCATTTCCTTTACTTTGTGCGATGCTGGGGAATTAGACATCTATTGTAAATAATCAAGTTCTATTTATCAAAAAAAAAGCAAATCACTTATAAATGTCTATTGTTTACATAACTGTCATTGTGTGATTATAAAATATGCAATCGTCATATTTTTGCCAATAATTTTATATTGTAATTGAATAACTCTTTTTTTAAATATTTAATATATACCTTAAATTTACGTAGTTTATACAATGCGACACATTGTTGGAAGAACAATAAGGTTTCTGTCGCTTGCACCTAACGTTAATATTACAATGTCATTTGCACCTAATTAATGCTCTAAATGAACCTTCACAAACTGTTTAAGATCTGACAACAGGTTTAACCATAGTTTTCTATCGCGCATTATATCCGAAAATGAAAAAAAAACGTTATTTTCCCCTGGGCGCAAACCTTTACAAATAAAAATTTGAAATTGGCCGTAGTAAGAGCACATTGAATGTCTCACTGCATAAAAAAAAAAACATTAAGTATTTTTTCCGGCCAATCTATTCGTAAAAATATCTTAAGACATTTCTTCATTAGAATAAATATTTCTATCGGTTAGTATTTTTTTTTAGAGACGCCATACTTCAAATAGGTACTAAAACTGATCATTTCTCTGATCGTTGCTTTTTCGTAACAATGAAGCCTGTTATAAACGCTATAACTCGAAGTTGCAACAACTGAGAGCAGGCAGACCGACATCATATCAAGGGGACCACTCTTCAAGTTCTACAACCCATAAAAAAAAGTTTTAAAAAACAAAAAACCGGCTAAAAACTACGTTCCTACGTTACCTCTAAAAAGCAACAAATAATATTCAAATCACTAGACACGCATTATCATTGTAAATAAAACACTTTTATTGAAGTCGGGTGGGGCTGGAGGACAACTTTTTTAATTCTGATAGCCCCACCTGACTTCAATAGACGTGTTTTATTTACAATGATAATGCGTATCTAGTGGTTTGAATATTATTTCTTGCTTTTTAGAGGTAGCGTAGGATTTTGAAGTCGGTTTTTTGTTTTTTAAAACATTTTTTTCTTTTTAGTGTAAGATCGCTTTGACATGCATTTTGCATATGGGTCAAACTGAGAAGAGAATCTCCTCTTTTGAAGTCGTTTAAAATACCAAAACCTGCTTCTAAATGTAATAAATACTATTCTGAAAACTGCATCAAAATTGGTTTAGCTAAACGCGAAATAATCGCGGACAAACATACATACGGGTCAAACTGAGAACCTCCTTTTTTGAAGTCAGCTAAAATACCAAAACCTTCTCCTAAATGTAGCAAATGCTTTTCCGAAAACCGCAACAAAGTCGGTTCAGCTGAACGCGAGATAATCGCGGACAAACATACATACATACGTACTGGTCAAACTGAGAACCTCCTTTTTTGAAGTCGGTTAAAATACCAAAACCTTCTCCTAAGTATAAGAAATACTTTTCTGAAAACCGCATCAAAATCGGTTCAGCCGAACGCGAGATAATCGCGGACAAACATACAAACATACATACATACATACATACATAAAGGTCTGAGAACCTATTTTTTTTTGAAGTCCGTTAATATTTTTTTTTTGAAGTCGATAATTTTTTTTTTTGACGTCGGTTAAATATGAATCCAATCTATTCCTAGATCGAAGCCAAAAATCTCGTGACCTCTTAGACTATCACAACTCATTGAAAGAACCTGTCGTAATGTTAAAATTGTATCCGGATGCGCTGCTATTGTGACGTCACCGATATTTCGACCAATAAAAAGATCATATCACGCAAATCGCGTTATCTTATTGGTGGAAATGTCGTTGGTTAGCGGATACGCTTACGATTCTTTCTGTCATGTCATTTGTGTCTGACTTTTGTGTGTCGAATAATGGAGTGCCGGTTACTTGTGATTTTCCTCGGTTTAAAATATGTAACTTGTGATGCCTATTTCTCTTCGGTTATCATCGAGTGTCTAGTACCTCCCCTCTTAGAATTTAAGCAAAGAAAAGCTTTTGAAGAAACGAGTAGATTGGTAAATTTTGAAGACCACCTGTCCAGTTTCACATGGAGGACGGAGACGGAAGAATTTACTTTTTCCTACCCTTGCCTCATTGCCTGTAATCAAATTAGCTCATGCAGTTCCCGCTCAGCGTGAAAAGTAAGCTATATTATTTTTAGTCTTTATTGTCTTACAAAATACTTACTTAAATAAAGCAATAGGTACCTCTAAATACAAAAGTTAGGTTGGGTTTTTTTCTTACAGTCCTAGGAAGTTACTTTGATAGAATAGCGACCCAACCCCAGGATCTTGGTCTGATGACATAGGTACAGCTTTTTTTTTATAATTACCTGACAAGAGTGCGGCTCTTATGTTGATGAAAGAATACTTTGTTACTAAATGCATCCTGACTCTCCGACCCAAGTTTAGTTTTCTTTTCCTAAATAGGTAATGTCTTGTTACAGAAGATTTTGATTGTATATGAAGGTGTTATAATTTAAAAATAAGTTTTTTTATTTACAGTACTTATATAACATCATGAACGAACACAATTCATTTCAAAATCAAAATGAGATGACCAGGGCCTTCTTATACTGAGGGATCAGGTAAGTAAAAAGGAATCGAAGAATACTAAGCCTGCCCGCAGACTACAGACTTTCTATCGGCCGATAGTTGGCCCGATAGTTGGTTTTGTATGAAGAATCGGCCGATACTGAATCGTTGTAGTGTGCGCACTTGCATACTTCTTCATACTGATTGGAGAGCCTGACTAAACTGTCGGCCGATAGAAAGTCTGTAGTCTGTGAGCACACTAAGTAAACTCTATGTGGAACTATGAACTATGTAAAGAGCAGACGGGTACCTACTACGGATGAGTCGACTTTTTCTAATACCTATTTTTTCTATTGAATTAATTATCTTAATATGAAAATAGCATTGTGAATGCCTAAAATCTAAAAATTCAATAGTGGTACCTAATGCAAAACATTACTGCACGTATGAAGTCACAGTAGCTAGTATTTTTGATATGTATACATAATTGATAATTACAGGTGAAATTACTTAAAAGTTCCATTGATGGGAAAGCGATGTTAAATTGTGGCCATAAAAATCAAGGCTTACTTGACCAGACACTGATAAGTCGTATAGCCAGACGTTTAGAAGGGATCTTCTAGCGGAGGAAATCGAGGAGTTAACGAGGAGACACTGTTAACATCAATTAATAGTGAAGAAATTCATGGTAGACGACTAGGTATTGTTATTAATCTTTTAGCCTTGTCTTGCAACCATATAATTTTTTACGAATATCTCCATGAGAGAGTCCACGACATCATGGGTGTTTTGTAATTAACATCTTTCATTACAGCTGTTGCAAGATTTTAATCACATGTACAAGAACAACAAGGACTTCTTTTATTCAAATATTATCATCTACCAAAAAAGCATTGTCAGATTGGCTGAATCCGAGTTAGAAGACAAGGACGGTTAAAAGACAGTTGAAGGACAAGACGTCAAACTATTGATTCCATTAAGTGGTAAGTCTCTTCATTTTTATTTATGGGTCTCACTTATGAGATCGTCGGGATTTATGGTCACACATGTACAAGTAAGGTGAGAATTGTAAAGTTCAATTGCTGCCCTACTGCATTGCAGCTGTTCGCAATGTATGTCCGTTATATCGTAATATACTCATCAACTTTGTCTAGGGATATAGGTATTATTTTCATACAAACGAGGTTACTTTGAAGCCTTGGTTTTCTGCCAGGGATGTACCATGCTGTGATCTGATGATAGCCATCCAGGGAGTGAATGGATGAGATTCACTTCTCTATACACACCCAATTGACCTGATCAGCATACTAAAAGATTAATAGGTCAGAGTTCTCAGTTTCAGGATTTCCATACATTTTCATGCTATTTTCGCTGTTTTTTCAAAACATTTTTATTAAGGTGGTACCCTGAGCGAAAGTGGCGCCGCGATGAATTATAATTAATATTATAATTCTAATACAAAATTTTAAAAACGTTTATTGTGGAGATTTTAGGGCCCACAGTCTAGTATTTTTAGACGGTATCGTTACATTCCCTCTTAAGGTGCGTCCAGATATGTTCTTTTGCCCGTACCGTACCTCCGTTCCGATCGGCGTCGCGATCAAAGAACGCTAGTCTGGACGCATGTTCGGAACGGTGCGGAGGTACGCCGTTCCGTTCGCCGAACAGGTACGCCCCGATCCACCTCGAATCTCTCGCTCTTTTGCCCGTACCCGTATCTCTCGCTCTTGAGCGTCGCGAACAAAGAACGCTGGTCTGGACGCATGTTCGGAACGGTGCGGAGGTACGCCGTCTCGATCGCCGACAGGTACGCTCCGATCCATCGCGAGTCGGTTTTTTCGCCCCGTTCAAAGGAAAAACGGAACGGAGGAACGGTACGGCGCTAGTCTGGACGTGATCGCGGCGACGCCGACGTTCGGAGGTTGTAGTACAGTAGCCCGTAGTACATTTAAATTACGAAAAAGGTTAGGTACCGTTTGCCGTTGTGATGTAGTTATTTATTATGAAATTATAGATACTTTAACCCAAGTTTTACAGATCGCAACTCGCCGTAACCTATATTTGTATATCTCCAAAAATGAGATTTTTTATTTTTCGAGGTTAATCACATGGTTTAGCTATTGTCGTGTTCTACAGCGCTATGTTTGATTGCCACTGATAATAGTTAGACTGTGAAAAGTAGCCATACACAGATAGCGCTGTAGAACACGACAATAGCTAAACCATGTGATTAACCTCGAAAAATAAAAAATAATCATTTTTGGAGATATACAAATAAAGGTTACGGCGGGTTGCGATCTGTTAAAGTATCTATAATTTTGTAATAAATAACTATATCACAACGGCAAACGGTAACCTTTTTCGTAATTTAAATTTACTACGGGCTGCTGTACTATTGGATCGGAACGTTGATACGGAACGGAGGTACGGTACGGAGGTACGGAACGGGCAAAAGTAGCGTCCAGACTTATTTGATCGGAACGGTGGTACGGAACGGAGGTACGGAACGGGCAAAAGTAGCGTCCAGACTTATTTGATCGGAACGCTGGTACGGAACGGAGGTACGGTACGATCAAAAGAACATATCTGGACGCACCTTTAGTCACTGCTAGAATTAAATAGCAATACTGCTAAAAGTGGCTGTTTTTGACACATTTGCTATCTACTTCTACAAATGACTACGAGGGCATGTAGTGATACCTTCTAAAAATACTAGACTATGGGCCCTAAAATCTCCACGATAAACATTATTAAAATCTTTTTCTATTAATAACTTATTAAATAAAAACCTCTGAGGGCGCCACTTTCGGTCATACAACCGCCTTAAGTTGCTTTCTCATTTGTTTGTTTGTCCGCAAAGTTTGTGAACGATGTTATACTAGCTTCCTGATGAGCTAGACTTGAAACTTTAAACATAGGTCAGAACTTGAAAGCAATGCAATATTATGGTGTCATTGAGCTGATCTGATGATGGATCCAGAAGAAGGCCACAGGAACTCTATGATAAAACCATACAACCCCATCGTGTTTGAGCTCGTTAGAATCATCTTGACGAGTACTCTAATGGGAGATGAGGTCCAGGGTTTGATGATGAAGCTGGAAGGCCATGCCATAGGAACTCAATATTGAAACCGTGCAACCCCATCGCGTTGGGCTCGTTTGAATCGCCTTGACGAGTTCTTTGTTGGGAAATAGTTTCCAGGGTCTGGTGATGGAGCCGGAAGAAGGACACAGGAACTCTTAATTCAAACCACGCTACCCCATCGAGATTGGGCTCGTTTGAATCGTCTTGACGAGTACTTTGTTGGGAAATAGTGTCTAGGGTCTGATGATGGAGCTGGAAGAAGGCCAATGGAACTCTATAATAAAACCATGCAACCACATCGAGTTTGGGCTCGTTTGAATCATCTTGACAGGTAATTTAATGGGAAATAGTGTCTGAGGATCTGATGATGGAGCCGGACGAAGGCCATAGGAACTCTATAATAAAACCATGCAACCCCATCGAGTTTGGGCTCTATTGAATCGTCTTGACGAGCACTTTGTTGGGAAATAGTTTCCAGGGTCTGATGATAGAGCCGGAAGAAGGCCACTAGGACTCTGTAATAAAACCACGCAACCCCATCGAGTTTGGGCTCGTTTGAATCGTCATGACGAGTGGTCCGATAGGAGATGGTATTTTCTTAGTCTTAGCTCGTTAACCAAAAAGCAGAAAATAATAATTTACTGAAAAAAATATTTTTAATGACACGTTTTTAAAACGGACTAGTTAAAACAGACTAAAAAGTAAAAATAAATTCTTATGTAAATATTTATAACCCTCTATACATACAGAAATTTTAAACCTAAAAACGTGGGGCGCATGCTAAAGACCATATGGATGACAAATTTTACAAAATGCGCCCCACGTTTTTAGGTTTAAAGTTTTTGTAGGGATAGGGTTATAAATATTTAAATTTGAATTTATTTTTTACATTTTAGTCTGTTTTTACTCATCCATATTAAAAACGTGTTTTTAAAAATATATTTTTTAAACATGTCCTTCAATCTTTTAGAATGCTGGTCAAATTAAGGCTCAATTACATTACACAATTTTAAGCACGCGATTTCAAGACTAAGCATGGTGTAAACGGACTAAGACAGTAAGAATCTTAAAATCGTGCGGCCTAGCCCGCTCGGTAATAAGATTCTTAAAATTGTGTCGTCTAAATGCACGCACGATTTCAAGACAGTCTAACTGTACCTACGACGGCACGTCAGACGTAACAGTTGTACTACAAAAACCAACTTTATACCTAAGGCATAAAGGCGTTCTCAAGGTCAACGTGTAGAGGTAATGTGACAGACAGAGACAGACTCTGTCTGACTCGCGACAGATAGACGATACTGCCACAGTACAAGATAAGTTCAAAAAGGAATGTTGGTTTTTTAACACGTTTTCATATGGACGTTTTCTTGTTTATTTATTTATTTAAACTATTCATATTTATAAGTAGGTTCGTTTATTTGTTTTTCCTTAATTTTAGAAAAGAGTATTTTATACTAGATAAGTACCTACCTAACTAGCTTCCCGATGAGCTAGAGACTTGAAACTTATAGGTAGGTAGGTTGTTTTTAACTCGCTTTTATTAGGTTGCTTTCTCGTTTGCTTGTGTGTTTGTTTCTCCACAAAGTTTGCGAACAATTTAAACTAGCTTTCGGATGAGCTAGAGACTTAAAAATTTGAACATAGGTTAGAAATGGAAGGCAATGCAATATTATGGTATCATTGGGCTGATCTGATGATGGAGCCAGAAGAAGGCCACAGGAACTCTATGATGGAACCATACAACCCCATCATGCTTGGGCTCCTTTGAATCGTCTTGACGAGTGCTTTGTTGGGAAATAGTGTCCAGGGTCTGATGATGGAGCCGGAAGAAGGGCACTGGAACTCTTTAATAAAACCATGCTACCCCATTGAGTTTGAATCGTCTTGGCGAGTACTCTAATGGGAAATAGTGTCCAAGGATCTGATGATGGAGCCGAAAGAAGGCCATAGGAACTCTATAATAAAACCATGCAACCCATCGAGTTTGGGCTCGTTTGAATCGTCTTGACGAGTACTTTGTTGGGAAATAGTGTAACGTATAATAACGCGATATCTAGGTAGGTCGATACGTGCGCGACCGACAACAACGACGATGTGCACCTTCTGAGCCGGAAGCCGTGGGCGGGCGTGGCGCGGAGTGGGTCACGCCGAGAGGCGGGCGGGTCACGCCGAGGGGCGGGCGGGTGCCGCTGCCGCGGCCCACCCGCGAACCGTCGCGTTCACGTTGGAGTGCAGTGCGGCGTGTGTGTCCGTCGACTTATTCACAAGAGCGACAGTCTTGTTTTGTTTGATACGATTCTTGCAATTTGCATTAAGTACCTACACATTAGAGGTTTTATCTACTTAAATAAAATGATACTAGGTAAATATACCTACTACTACTTCTTACCTACTAGGTAAAATATTTGTATTCGTGAGCCTTTCGAATTTTCAACCTAGTCAGATATTAATGTTATGTAGGTTTCTAATAGGTAGATAAAAGTTGAAAAAAATGATTGATTAATATGTAAGTAAGGAGATAGGTACCTAAAATTTTATTTGACACGACGACTGCAAATTGAAAATATTTATAATTAACCTCTTAACAAACAATGATTAAAGAAAAGAAATTTGGTATTAGGTAGGTGCTTAAAGAACTAAAACAGAAAATAAAACAAATACAAAAACTACAATGTAAATAACTCCAATACTACGTTAATTGAAAAAGACATAAGAGACTTACTGCCTTCTCTTTTACTATGACAGTAAGCACGGCCGAGCGTGCTAGAAATTGTGTGGTGTAAATGCGCGCATTCTTAGTCGTTTTCAAGACAGTCTTAAAATCGCTTGCTTAAAATTGTATAGTGTAATTGAGCCTTTAGTTGGGTGTGTATATAGCGATCTGAATCTCCAAATCAAATCAAATCAAATTTTTATTAACCTTGTAACAGAGTACGTTACACTAGGTAAGTCATAAATCGATCTGAATCTCCTCCATTTACTCCCTAGATAGCCATCATCAGATCACAGCACAGTACATCCCTGGCAGGAAACCAAGGTTTCAAAATTACCGTTCCACCTGTATTCCTCCCTAGACAAAGTTGATGTGTGTATATTATATCTTAACATAATATAAATGTTTGTATGTAGCCACCAGGATATTTAATAACAAACAACCAAACCGATTTCTATCCAGAACTTCAACAATTTTTTTTTGCTTATCTCATTTTTTTCTATTTCAGATAGTAAACCAGAGTCAGAAACTAATGCTGCGTTGTTACTGTGGGTAGCAGTATTATGAGTATGCACATGTTAATGTAATGTTATCGGGGCATTTTATAAAAACACACTTTTTTGTGAGATTTTGATTTATTTTTTCGAATGTGCTGAAAGTGTCTCAGTGCGGTTTTGTGTAACTGAGAAGTAAAAGTGGAAACAGAAAGTGTTGTAATTTTTTTAAATAAATAAATGAGATCTCAATTTATTTGTTTTCTTTACAATTATATTTAAGGATAACTACTCATTTGCAACACCAACGATATAACTAATAATGAGAAAACTGGATTGCGTTTAATCAAAATTTAAAAATATATACCTACCTACTGTTGCATTTTGTTGGTGTTGTCCAAAAGAGTGTTATTATGGAGATTCCATAAAAATATTATTTAACAGTAGTTATTGGGGCGGATTACACTATCAATTTTATGGCGTGATACACGCATATTATCAAAACAATTTGAAATGTTGTGATAGACCAGTATCACAATATTATTGACAGTGTCTTCCACCCCAATAATAATAATTCATCTTGTTTTCTCTACATATAAGATCCGTATTTGTTTGTTTGCAATAATTATTGTTTTGATATTGTGTTTGTACTGCTTACAGTTAAGTATTTTGTCTTAGTGTTGTTACATAACTTGCTTGTTTCATTCATAGTTGGCTTATTTCGAGAGCTTGAATCTGTTTTTTGTACCTACATCTCTAGTCATTTATGTTTTGTTTTTGTAACTTCCATCTGGTGAACAAAACGTAAAAAAAAAATTCAGGTTAATTTTTCATCACTAGCCAAATTTTGTATACATATTATTATTATTATTTACAGTTAACTTGTTTCTTTATCTTTCTGTTATTACATGACTTGCTTGTTTCATTGACAATTTGCTTGTTGTGAGATCTTGCTTAATCTGCATTTTGTACTGTTATTTTCTAGGTAGATTTTTTGTTTACCTGCCAAATTTTGTATACTTGCTCAGTCCGTCAAGCTGAACAATTTTCACGTGAGCAAATCTGAAATCACGTTGAGAAATCGGCTGTTTCATACATTTTGGTCAAGTAATGAACTTTTGTATAAAACACCTGTTTTTTTCGTGATTTTAGAGTTGTTCCCCTATATCAAAAGTTGTTCAGATTAATGGTCTGAGCAAGTAGGTATACAAAATTTGGCAGGTAATAAAAAAAACTACCTGTGGAGAAAATAACAATACAAAATGCAGATTCAACAAGATCTCACAATAAGCAAATTGTTAACGAAACAACCACGTCATGTAATAACAAAAAGATAAAGCAACAAGTTAACTGTAAATAGAACAAGCACATAATGCAGATTCAACCAGTAAACATAGCAAGCAACACGTTGATAGGACAAGCATGTAATGTAACAACAACAAGAAAACTTAACGTAGATTCAACCTGACGTAATGTCAAAATAACATGATAAGTAGGTTGTTGAATCAACGTGGCAAGCAGGTCAAACCTATATGCTTGAACATGTAAGAGCAACAAGATAAATTAACAAGCTAACTGCTGAATCAATAAGCTTTTCATGTTATAAAAACAAGAAAACTTAATGTAGATTCAACCTGACGTAATGTCAAAATAACATGATAAGTAGGTAGTTGAATCAACGTGGCAAGCAGGTCAAATTTATATGCTTCAACTTGTAAGAGCAACGAGATAAATTAACAAGCTAACTGCTGAATCAACAAGCTTGTCATGTTAAAACAACTAGAACATTTAACGTAGATTCAACCTGACGTAATGTCAAAATAACATGATAAGTAGGTTGTTGAATCAACGTGGCAAGCAGGTTAAAACTATATGCTTCAACTTGTAAGAGTAACAAGATAAATTAACAAGCTAACTGCTGAATCAACAAGCTTTTCATGTTACAACAACAAGAAAACTTAACGTAGATTCAGCCTGATGTAATGTCAAAATAACATGATAAATAGCTTGTTGAATCACGTGTCAATCAGGTCAAAACTATAAGCTTTAACATGTTAGAGCAACAAGATAAATTAACAAGCTAACTGCTGAATCAACAAGCTTGTCATGTTACAACAACTAGAAAATTTAACGTAGATTCAACCTGATGTAATGTCAAAATAACATGATAAGTTGCTTGTTAAATCAACGTGGCCGATTTAACAAGTTTAAACTTGTAGCTTTAACCAAAGAGCAGATTGGCGCTATTTTAACCAAAAATAATGTTGCTGGCAACATGAAAACTTGTTGTTTTTTTTCTCAGTGATTGCTCAGCTGAAGTGGCAATGGGCGGGACACATAGCGAGAAGAACCGATGGCCGTTGGGGCAGAAAGGTTCTGGAATGGCGACCGCGCACCGGACGGCGCTCCGTGGGTAGGCCCCCGACAAGGTGGACCGACGATCTGGTGGAGGTCGCGGAAAGCCAGTGGATGCAGGCAGCGCAGGACCGATCGTTGTGGAGATCCTTAGGGGAGGCCTATACCCAGCAGTGGGTGTCGTGTGGCTGATATGATGACTACATTTTGTACTGAGAAATTTTAGTTCCATTTTATTTAATTTCATCTCTTTATGGTCAAGCTGTACGTGATCAAGTGTCCCCACTTTCCCATTGTCAAAATCTATGGTGATCGATGGCTTAGAGCCCAACCGCACTGTCGACTAGTCGACGAGCGACTCGGTCTCCCAGCGACTGCAACTCAAAACGCACTTGCCGACGACTAAGCCAGCGACTCGATACAGTTTTACAATCCATACAGTTGTTAAGCGCCTTTGATATGGGGACGATGGTGCCTAAAGTCTATCTATCCTTACTTGTCTTATTAAGTACCTATGTAAACAGTTTTTGACAGTTTGTCATACGTCTTTTATACTTACTTAAATCGTTAATTAAAAATATGTTAATAACTTTATGAAATTATCATTTATTATTAACAGTTTATTTCGTAATCTATGTGAGAAAAACCATTTGTTGTATTTTATAGACTTTACTTGCAAATTTGCAAGGGTTTTAATTAAATTTAAACCTTAAAAGATTTTTTAGTTTATTAGAGTAATCAATAAAATCAGCAAGAGGTATACAGGGTGTCCGGGAAGTCATGGATAACCTTTTATCTGCCGATAAGCCACATTGAGATCTACAAATAAAAAAATTATAACTTTAGTAAAAGTCTTATGATTTCCGAGTTTTTTGATGTTTTATGCAATTTTGGAAAATTTCTACCTTTGATCGGTTTTTTTCGTGTCATTTCTATAATAGATTTTTTTTTTCGATAACGGTTTTTTTATTTTAATTTTGGATCATACTGCTATTGATTGGATACAAGAAAGTTACAGATATCCTCTATTAAAGACCTAAAATTTAGGTCCAGACTTAAAATTTTCACCTACAATTTTTTTTACCTTACTTTTGATCGGCCCTGGTGAAAAAAAATTTACTAAATAGAGTGTGCAAATTATTTTAAAAACTACTTCATTTCACAAGGATTTTAAAATGGTATAATACTTAATAACTTTTTCTTTTAAACTCTTGTTTTTACAATTTTAAGCCAAAAGGGTAATTTTTGGCAAATGTTTGAAGTAAAGTTGTAATAGCAAAACATGTTTATTTTTAGGTGTGTGGACGTAAATAACCAAAATAACATGTAAATAAAATTATTATCAGAAGGTGCCGAATGTGCATTAGCACCTGCTGTAATGAAAAACAAAGAAATAATTTTATTAACATGTTATTTTGTTGTTATTTACGTCCACACACCTAAAAATAAACATGTTTTGCTATTACAACTTTATTTCAAACTCTTGCCAAAAATTACCCTTTTAGATTAAAATTGTAAAAAAAAGTCTAAAAGAAAAAGTGATTAATAACCATTTTAAAATCCTTATGAAATCAAGTAGTTTTCAAAATAATTTGCATACTCCATGTAGTTTTTTTTTTCACCAGGGCCGATCAAAAGTAAGGTAAAAAAAAATTGTAAGTGAAAATTTTAAGTCTGGACCTAAATTGTAGGTCTTTAATAGAGGATATCTGTAACTTTCTTGTATCCAGATAGCAGGATGATCCAAGATTAAATTAACTGAATTCCGGACACCCTGTATGTAGCCCGCAAAAAAATCACGCGCAGAGGTACTATCCCCGTCAAATGGTAATACTCTTGGTGGCCATGATTAAAACCTCAAAAACGAAAAACAATTGTTAAATTTTTATATACTTACCTAGACCCTATCTTATTGAAAATAATAATTTAATAATTAATATTATTAGATTACTTATTAGAATTTTCTTGTTTCATGACATTTTTAGTTGCGAATCACGTCAACGTGGATGTTAATGTGACAAGATTCCAGCGCATTACCAATTAACGGGAATAATAATGTATTAATGCACGTTGGCGTTTTACACGGTCGCAAACAGGGTTGCCACTTTTTTGTTTTAAATAAAGTATTGGTTGCTATAATTAGGTAGACGAAAAAGTACATTGTAGAATGGAAAAAAAGTTAAATTTATTTATTCAACCAAAAAAATACCTTTAAAAGCTATAGCTTTTGGTAATATTTAATAAATAGTTGATTTCGTTCAAGTACCTGGCCGAGTTCAACAGGCTTTTGTAGTCTCGCTTTTTCAAAAACGTTACCCTAATAACCTGTTGATTTCGGTCCGGTAAGTACTTGGCCGAAATCAACAGGCTTTTGTAATCTTGCCTCTGCACAAGTACATTCGTTTAACAACTGTATGGATTGTTAAACTGTGCCTGTAGTGTTTTTGGTACAGTCGTACAGAATCAACTAACTTTGCAATAAATAATCAATTTAAAAATAACCACATTTAAAATTATGAACAATCAAAAACTAAAACTCAACAACGAATACTTTTCGTCTAAGTACTTAAAATATGATTTTTTACGTCATTGAAACAAGAAAAAGTATTAATTTATTAGGTAGGTTTATCTACAAGTTCGCTGATCTGCAATGTGTTATCGTAAGCGGTGTGGGCGTTTTAGCAAAATGTCAGGACTTTTTAGTAGAAATCAGGCTCTTTGTCAGGATTTTTAGATATACGTGGTATATCATACAGTGATATGATGATGACTATACATATACCTATGTTTGCTGATTATTTTAGCACTGAGAATTGACCCAATTGCCATAGCAGATAGCATGGGCAGAATTCATAAATAATAATAAAATAAAAAAAACCCGACCCAAAAGAACTAACTCTTGTTAATCCTTCACCTTCAAATAATTCCACTATTTCCTCCTACTGTTGTTTATAATATAAAATCTTTAGTATCGAAAGTCATTTTGTGCGCGATGATGCCCGGTCGACGCGACAGTCGCTCGCAGTGCGTGCGCTTCCATATGAACCCGTGTATCTGTCGGTCGCCGAACGACTCGGGGGCGTGGCTAGTCTCCCGACGACTCAGAGTCGTCCAGCGACCGGGCGACCAAGTGCGTACGCGTCCATATAAACTAGTAGAAATTACAGTCGCTGTCGACAGTCGTTCAGCGACTAGTCGATAGTGCGGTTTGGCTCAGCGGTTGGTCTCTTAAGGTGTGTCCCCACTTAGGCCGCGCTCCGCGCTCCGCGCTCCGCGAACCTCGGAGCGCGCTCCGAATGGGGAGGAAAAGCGCAATTTTATCCCGATAGGTGGCGTCTGGTCTTGGTACCGGGCCGCCTCAAAGAAAGTGTCAAAACATATGGGAATCTCTTGGAGTATTGCACTTTTTAATTTTATACTGAGAAAATTCCGCATTGTTATGCATGTAACTTGTAAATTATTGGAGTTCATCGATTTCCCAGTAACAAAAAAAATATTGGGCAAAAAAATATCAAAAAAAAGATGCTTTTCCCTCGATTTTCTCCTTTGCTGAGCCTGAGAAACATTATAAATCAAAAGGAATGTTTCATGAATTTGATGAAGCTTCGCCAAAATAAAACAACATTTGAATTATAACAGTATAACAGCTTTGTTCTTTAATATTTCAACCTCAGCAGTTTCTAGCATATTTATAACTTGGATGAATTTTATAGGTATATCAAATATGGAATAAGCCCAATATTGGGGCCAAACAGAGAATTAATAGAATTTTATATGCCAGAGTCATTCAAGAAACTTAGAATAATAAAATAAATATGATAAAACGGTTCGTGTAATTTTGGATGGTACAGAAATTCCAGTACAGAAACCTGAAATTACTATTGCACAGAAGGCATCATCAGGCAACTATAAACACGGAAATTCACACTCAGTTGCTTTGTTAAAATTTAAATCATATGCTTCTAATCTGAAATAAAAAGATTACTTGTAAATCTTACACGAAATTTAAAGAAATGTAATGCTTGTTAGCAATTTTTTGTAAGTTGCTATAAACTTTCTTGCCTGTTGTTTTGGCTTTTCTTTTCCGTAATTCTTCTTTTATATGAGCTAAAGTTAGCATAGAATACATTGTTTGTCCGCAAAACCGAAAAAAATACAATCTAAGAAAGTAAAATCACGTAATACACAGTCAAGACAATATAAGCTCAAACTGACAATTGTTCCAAAGAATGAAGCGCCATCTGTAATTCACTTTGCCTTCGCCTCCCCATTTGCGATCCGACACGGAGCTCGGAGCGCGGAGCGCGGAGCGCAGGGTCTATTACGAAAAGTTTAATGCGACACACGCAGCTGCGTCCGTGCTTCGTTTTGATTGTTTCCTATTACAAATCACTTTCGTATGCGATATCGCGAAGTGATTGCGTGAGTTTGACAGTTTCTCTCTAGCGTATCCGACATCGTTCGATTAGTAGTATATGGGCTACGATAGCCAAATTCAAAATGTTTGTTGTAATTTTTAATTTATTTTGGACCTTGTCTTGACAATGAAGGCTTACATTTTACGTTACTATGGAGTATGGTTGTGTTTTTGTTTATGGGCCGATTTGACCGTTTTTGGTGAAACTCGGTTTTTGGTGTTATTTTGACAAAAAAATAGCAACGCAATGTTAAAAATATAAAAAAAACCAGGATAACGGGCAACTTTTTTGCTTGGTAGCCAATTTCTATGAAACTCGGTTTTTGTTATTGCTTTAACAAGAAAACAGCAACGCAATATTAAAAATACAAAAATCCAAGATGGCGGCCAACTTTTTTGTTTGTGGGCCGATTTCGATGAAACTCGATTTTTGATAGCAAAAAAATTCAAGATGGCGGCCAACTTTTTGTTTTTGGGCCGATATCGATGAATCTCGGGTTTAGGTACTATTTCGAAAATAAAAGAGCAACGCAACAATAAAAATTGAAAAAAATCCAAGATGGCGGCCAACTTTTTTGTTTTTGGGCCGATTTCGACGAAACTCGGTTTTAGGTACTATTTCGAAAATAAAACAGCAACGCAATAATAAAAAAATAAAAAATCCAAGATGGCGGCCAACTTTTCTGTTTGTGGGCCGATTTCGATGAAACTCGATTTTTGATAGCAAAAAAATCCAAGATGGCGGCCAACTTTTTTGTTTTTGGGCCGATTTCGATGAAACTCTGTTTTGGGTACTATTTCAAAAATAAAACAGCAACGCAATAATAAAAATTGAAAAAAATCCAAGATGGCGGCCAACTTTTTTGTTTTTGGGCCGATTTCGACGAAACTCGGTTTTAGGTACTATTTCGAAAATAAAACAGCAACGCAATAATAAAAATATACAATATCCAAGATGGCGGCCAACTTTTTTGTTTTTGGGCTAGTTTCGATGAAACTCGGTTTTTAGTACTATTTCGACAAAAAAACAGCAACGCAATAATAAAAATTGAAAAAAATCCAAAATGGCGGCCAACTTTTTTGTTTGTGGACCGATTTCGATGAAACTCGATTTTTGGGTACTATTTCGAAAATAAAACAACAACGCAATAATAAAAATTGAAAAAAATCCAAGATGGCGGCCAACTTTTTTGTTTTTGGGCCGATTTCGATGAAACTCGGTTTTGGGTACTATTTAAAAAAAAAAACAGCAACGCAATAATAAAAATTGAAAAAAATCCAAGATGGCGGCCAACTTTTTTGTTTTTGGGCCGATTTCGATGAAACTCGGTTTTGGGTACTATTTCAAAAAAAAAACAGCAACGCAATAATAAAAATTGAAAAAAATCCAAGATGGCGGCCAACTTTTTTGTTTTTGGGCCGATTTCGATGAAACTCGGTTTTGGGTACTATTTAAAAAAAAAACAGCAACGCAATAATAAAAATTGAAAAAAATCCAAGATGGCGGCCAATTTTTTTGTTTTTGGGCCGATTTCGATGAAACTCGGTTTTGGGTACTATTTCGAAAATAAAACAGCAACGCAATAATAAAAATATAAAATATCCAAGATGGCGGCCAACTTTTTCGTTTTTGGGCTAATTTCGATGAAACTCGGTTTTTAGTACTATTTCGACAAAAAAACAGCAACGCAATTCGCACGGAAAGATTGCAAGAGAAGGAATTTAGGGGGCTAACCTGGTTCGAATGCTGCTCCCGCGTGCTGGTTGTAGTGGACGCGCGTCTCACTTCTTCTGAAATCTCCGGCGTCGATTATTCCGGTGATCACAAATAGTCTTTGGATAACTCGCGGCGATCACCTAGTAGGTATTCAAACTTGACCGAAATAATGAGGAACGCAAACTCGACTCAACGCTCTGTCACGGAGGCAGGCAGGATCGGAAGTGTTGTAATATGGCCGACTCGACCAGATGTCGGTTTACCCCCATAGGAACATGGATAAAAATGATATGAGGGTAGGTTTTGGGTTTAGTTAGGGATGTAGCATCGGTACAAGTCTGAATCGAGTTTAAAGTGTTGTAAACATTATTGAATTATTATTAATCTAAATCTACCATACCGCCCCCCAAAGAGCGACCTAGCTCTTTTAATTGAGGCTGATAAAATGACACTATGTTGATTGAAGCTAATTGAGAAATAATGTAAAATTTTATCTTACTCTAGTTCCTACATGCTAAATTGATTTAAAACTATTGAAATTTGCTGTCTAGTTTTCGGGAATTAAGCGACATAATTTGACTACAGGACGCTTGAGAACTCCTTTGGCTGTTTTGATATCTACAACCCGGACAATACCGTCATGTCCTGGGTAGAGCTTGGTGATTCTAGCCCTTTTCCAGAGTAACGGTGGTGTATTAGGCTCCATGACCAACACTAGATCGCCCGTCTGTAAGTTACGTTCAGGCTTAAACCAGCGGTCACGTTGTTGCAGCGTGTGTAAGTATTCGCTGTGCCAGCGTTTCCAAAAATGTTGGGTGATTTGCTGCAACAATTGCCAACGATTTAGACGGTGAGCAACAACTTGATCTAGATCATGCTCCGGTAAGGCAAGAAGCGGTTGTCCAATCAAAAAATGACCGGGTGTAAGTGTTTCCAAATCACTTGGATCGCTACTAATTGGACAGATAGGTCGTGAGTTTAATATTGATTCGATTTTGCAGAACACTGTACTAAGTTCTTCAAACGTTAATACACGTTCGCCTATGATACGTTTGAGTAATGTTTTAGAAGACTTCACTGCACTTTCCCAAAGGCCACCAAGATGTGGTCCCGAGGGAACGTTGAGATGCCATTGAATTTCATGAGGTGCAAGATGAGATTGTATTTTGTCGGCTTCTCTATCGATTTGTGTTTTAAGAAGATAAATGTCTTTGAGATAGTTTCGCGCGCCTAAAAAGTTGGTGCCGCAATCGGAATATATGTCAGAAGGTAACCCTCTTCTCGAAACGAATCGATCCAAACAGGCCAAGAACGCGTCTGTAGACAGACTGGATACTACTTCCAAATGCATTGCTTTGGTTGCAAAGCATATGAATACGCATAAGTAAGCCTTAAAAATTTTAGGTTTGCGAGCGTGGGAATCCTTGATGCTGAATGCACCCGCAAAATCTAATCCGACCCTTTGAAATGGCCTAGCTTGAGTGACTCTATCGGCAGGTAAGTTGCCCATGAATGGATTCACAGGTTTCGCCTTTAATCTGTAGCAGCGCTGACATTGAAAAATCCTGTGCCGCACTACACGTCGGGCTGACACAATCCAATACCTACGCAATAGGATAGCCATGAGAGTAGCAGGGCCCGGATGGCCGTAGAGCTGATGATAATGATCGATGAGAAGATTTGTGAAAGGGTGTGACTGAGGTAACAAAAATTGATGTTTACTATCGAAAGGCAGATCGGAATTGACTAGTCGCCCACCAACTCGAAGAAAACCTAGATCGTCGAGAAAGGGATGGAGGCGACGTAGACCGCCCTTGATAGGCTTACGTTTGCGCAACAATTTTATAGTATCGGCAAACGCTGAAGATTGAACCGATTTGATACAAGTTAACAATGCTGATTTTAATTCGAATATCGTCAAATTACCGACACGTTTATCCTTTGGTGAGCGAACATTATGCAAATAACGAAGCCACCAACCGAGTGTTCGTGTAATTTGGGATAAAGAGCTGTACTCTACAATGACATGTTGGACAACTTCGTCTGAGGGAGTTGTAACAGCCAATGTAGAGTGCTTATCAGGTTCCGTCTCGACTGTTTGCATTACGTGTGCAGCAACAGTAGGGGTAGAGATGAATGTAGAGTCCGTGTGAAGTATTGTGTCGACAGTCTGCACGACATGTGCAACAACTGGACTTACTTTCACGCCCGGCAAATCGATAGGATCGAGCAGTTGACATGTAGAAGGCCATGAACTGGGATCAGATTTGAGCCACGACGGACTCCACCAGAGTGATTGAGCTACCAACTCGCGAGGGAGCAAGCCTCGACTCGCGCAATCGGCGGGATTAAGATGTGAAGGGACGTGTCGCCAGGTAGTGTTCGGGATGGTGCCTTGAACCTGGGAAACTCGGTTTCCTTCAAAAGTTTGAAGCTTGTGCGGCGAAGTTCGCAACCAAGTGAGCACTATGCTAGAGTCGCACCATGCAGTTATTGGTATGGATTTTAATTTTGAATGCAAAACCTTGTAAACATGGGCCATAAGGCGAGCCAACAGGACCGCTCCACAGAGCTCGAGCTTAGGGATTGTTTGCTTTTGCTTGACTGAAGCGACTCTAGATTTAGCGATCAACAAATGAACTTGTACGTTGTCACCGTTTTCACAACGTATGTAGACGCATGCGGCATATCCACGCTCGGATGCGTCGCTGAAACCGTGAAATTGATATTGAGAGTGTGGATCACCCATAACGTGGCGTGGGATCCGTATTTGATTTAATGATTTAAAGTCGTCAACAAACTTTAGCCAAGTTTGCTGGACATCCAAAGGGAGTGCATCATCCCAACCCAGCTCTAAGAGCCACAACCGCTGCATTAGGGATTTGGCAAAAAATGTTACCGGCGTGATAAAACCGCATGGATCATAGAGGCGAGCGATGTTTGATAGAACACCCCGTTTTGTTAGAGTCACACTCATGTTAGAAACGTGATAGAGAAAGTTATCGGATGAGGGGTTCCATTCAATGCCTAAGATTTTGAATATATTGTCACCGGAATCCTCGAATCGGTAAGGTGTCTCGCAATGATCAGCAGGTAAACCTTTGAGTAGCTCGTCAGAGTTACTGGACCATTTCCTAAGATGGAAACGACCTTGAGCTAACACGTCAATGACTTGGTGCTGTAGCGTTTTAGCACTCTCTAGCGTGTCGCACCCACTCACGATGTCGTCTACGAAAGTGTCCTCCCGTAGGACACGTGCAGCCTCAGTATATGTAGAGTCGTTAAGATTCGCTAACTCATGAATCACCCTGATAGCCTGGTATGCAGAACTAGTGACGCCGTAGGTGACGGTTGTTAACTCGAACTCCTGCAACGGCAGATCTTGAGATTCGCGCCAAAAGATAGTTTGAAACCGCTGATCATCATCATGTACTTTGACCATCCGATACATTTGTTTAATGTCACAAGTGAAGACAAATAAATAAGTTCTAAACCTTAAGATGATATCCTGTATATTCTGTTGTAACTTAGGGCCTGACAACAAGATCTGATTAAGAGAAACGCCGGTAGTGC
The DNA here is from genome assembly GCA_928269145.1 of Agriphila tristella. Classification (NCBI taxonomy): domain Eukaryota; kingdom Metazoa; phylum Arthropoda; class Insecta; order Lepidoptera; family Crambidae; genus Agriphila; species Agriphila tristella. The sequence goes on along the minus strand of OV743431.1, from coordinate 54,253,040 downwards.
TGGGCAGCGATGCGTCGAAAACTGCTCTCAATTTGGTGGTACTACTGCTCTCTTTGAGCACGCCGTGGTGAGGAATGTAATATCTACGGGCATTATCACGAGGTTCAACTAACTTCATATGACCAGACTCTACATAATCTTGCATAAATTGAATGTAGAGTTCACGAAGTGTGGGCTCTTTCATAAGTTTACGTTCTAAATTATGAAACCGTTTCAACGCAATTAAACGAGTGTCACCGAGTTGAGAGGACTCTACCTTGAATGGCAGTCTAACTACGAACCTCCCATCGGGATCTCTACTATGCGTGTTGACAAAGTGCTTTTCACATATGATGTCCTCAGGATCTGGAATCGGCGGCAAAGGAGACTCTTCAGATTCCCAGAATTTAGATATAGTAAGTTGTAACCTAGACTCATCAGTGAGTAGGCTAATGTGCTGATACTGAGTTGTGGTCACTGGGGTCGAACCCATAATGACCCAACCAAAGATAGTTGAGTGAGCTGTAGGTAAACCGTTACCTAATTTTAACTTTGGACCACAAAAAATGTCACTGAAAAGATTAACACCCAAAAGTAGATCGATTTTACCTGGAATGTTGAAAGTCTTATCAGCAAGCTGAAGGTCGCTACATTTCTCTGGCACAATCGGATTGACCATTGCTGCAGGTTGATATCCAGTGATGCGCTTAAGTACGATGGCTTCAGTGGACAAACCCGGAACGGAATCGTCAGTGAGAGACAAGATTGAACAATCTACCTTTCCATAAGTAGCTTGCCGGTGTTCACCGACACCGAACAGATCGCAGGACTTACGACGTCGCAGTCGAAGTTGCTGTGCTAAAGATTCAGTTATTAAACATGACTGAGCACCAGGGTCCACTACCGCTCGAACGACATGTACCTGACCATCAACGTCCTGGACTCCAACAAGAGCAGTACCTAAGAGGCCGGTAGACAATGGTTCCATGTTAAGTAACACCTGTCTCGGAGAAGAGGGTTCGGGATTCACAGTGGAATCCGCTGATTGAAACTCGTTATGTAATTTTGTATGATGACGTTTCTTGCACACCTGACAACAACGTTTAGATAAACATTGTGAAATATAATGCGGCCTTAAACAATTGTAACAAAGTTTTTTTTCAGTTAAATATGATTTTTTATCTTTCAGTTTATCAAACTCTAAGCATTGATAGATGGCATGTTCCCCACTACAATAATAGCAAGTTAAATTAGTTGCATGCAAGGTTGATGTATGAGGTACTAATGTTTTAGGATTGTTGTTTATGTATGTAAAGTTTGTAACTTCCAAAACCTTTAAATTTTGTTCTAAAAATGATAACAAGTTATTAAAATGTGGTATCTCGTTTGGTTGTAAAGTAAATTCAAACTTAGTTCTTAAGTCCAACGGTAACTTTTTAGATACTATATGATATAAAAGAAAACTCCAAGAATTGACATCAAATCCAAGAGTATTTAATGCTTGTGTGTTTTCCTTTAAAGTGTTGATAAAACGTTTTAAATTCTTTAGATTGGGACATGAAACTGAAAGTAGCAAATCTAAATGTTTGTCGGCTATTAAGCGCTTGTTTTCATAACGTTCTTGTAAAAGATTATAGGCCACACCATAGTTTTCACTAGTAATGCTTAAATGTTTAATTAAGTTGAGAGGTTCTTGTTCTAAAACGCTCAATAAATAATGAAACTTTTGTATAGCAGATATTTCATTGTTCTGATGAATTAAACTATCAAAAATTGATTTGAAATTGGGCCATTCAGTGTGAATTCCCTTAAAATGCGTTAATGTAATTTTAGGTAAATGAAAACGATTTGACTCGCAGCCAGATTTGGAACCTACATCTTGTGTTACAGGAGCTTTTGTTGTTATGGAATCCGACACACCTAAATCAGAACAAATACTCTGAATTGAGTAATATTTCTCGTAAAACTCCGTATAGCGGGATTCTATAGTTTCTCTCTGTTCTTCGGGCTGTGAAGCAGCAACCAATAACGCGAAATTAGTATCGAACTGTTCACGCATTCTTTTGAGATCAACATATCTAACACGAAGTTTACTTAAATCCTGAGGTGTCGTAGGAGAAGTTTGCACAAGAACTATACTCAAATTATACAGCTCGCATACGAAGTCATAAGCCATGTTAAACTTAACAGTAGCTATTTTCATATCTTTGGACATTATTGATAAATTTCACAAGTAAACAATAAATCGAAAACTAGAGGTTATGTTTTGATATTGATTGAAGTCAGTCAGTGACAGCTTACTGACGTAACATTGAATGAATGATTGACAGCTTGTCTATGCTTTAGTGTTGCCAGTGTACGAAAATGAAGTACGCCAGTTGAATTTACAAAAATATTGAAGGTATGCAAAAAAATATTTCCTATAAATTAATTTTTATGAAATTGATAAAAATATTGATAAAAATGTTCCGATGCTAACGAAAACGAAAGGATAATCGGGACGAAGGACCAGATCGGACGGAAAGATTGCAAGAGAAGGAATTTAGGGGGCTAACCTGGTTCGAATGCTGCTCCCGCGTGCTGGTTGTAGTGGACGCGCGTCTCACTTCTTCTGAAATCTCCGGCGTCGATTATTCCGGTGATCACAAATAGTCTTTGGATAACTCGCGGCGATCACCTAGTAGGTATTCAAACTTGACCGAAATAATGAGGAACGCAAACTCGACTCAACGCTCTGTCACGGAGGCAGGCAGGATCGGAAGTGTTGTAATATGGCCGACTCGACCAGATGTCGGTTTACCCCCATAGGAACATGGATAAAAATGATATGAGGGTAGGTTTTGGGTTTAGTTAGGGATGTAGCATCGGTACAAGTCTGAATCGAGTTTAAAGTGTTGTAAACATTATTGAATTATTATTAATCTAAATCTACCAGCAATAATAAAAATTTTAAAAAATCCAAAATGGCGGCCAACTTTTTTGTTTGTGGGCCGATTTCGATGAAACTCGATTTTTGGGTACTATTTCGAAAATAAAACAACAACGCAATAATAAAAATTGAAAAAAATCCAAGATGGCGGCCAACTTTTTTGTTTTTGGGCCGATTTCGATGAAACTCGGTTTTGGGTACTATTTCAAAAAAAAAACAGCAACGCAATAATAAAAATTGAAAAAAATCCAAGATGGCGGCCAACTTTTTTGTTTTTGGGCCGATTTCGATGAAACTCGGTTTTGGGTACTATTTCAAAAAAAAAACAGCAACGCAATAATAAAAATTGAAAAAAATCCAAGATGGCGGCCAAGTTTTTTGTTTTTGGGCCGATTTCGATGAAACTCGGTTTTGGGTACTATTTCGAAAATAAAACAGCAACGCAATAATAAAAATATTAAATATCCAAGATGGCGGCCAACTTTTTTGTTTTTGGGCTAATTTCGATGAAACTCGGTTTTTAGTACTATTTCGACAAAAAAACAGCAACGCAATAATAAAAATTGAAAAAAATCCAAAATGGCGGCTAACTTTTTTGTTTGTGGGCCGATTTCGATGAAACTCGATTTTTGGGTACTATTTCGAAAATAAAACAGCAACGCAATAATAAAAATTGAAAAAAATCCAAGATGTGAAGTAAGTTCGCAGTCATCTTGACCTTTTGTCATTGTTTACATTGCGTTATTCTTGTCCTGTATGGGAGAAATTAAGTTTGGGTATTATTTAATCGGGTTAAAGTACAGTCAGCGTTAAATTGATATGAGCGTCTAGAGTAGCCAAAATGATCTGAAAACAAAAATTAACAGATCTCGTGCCTCTCACGACCTTCTGGTACATTGAAAATTAATTTAATGAATTTAACAAAATATTTATTTTTTATAAATTCTTATTCTTATATACTTTAATATTTTATTGAATGGTGACTTATTTTATTGAATTTTTCAAAAAATTTTAAAACTTTTTCTGAAATAACCTAATAAAAAAATAATCAAAATTAAATTCAGCATGCGAGACTCTCGCGCCGACTTCATCATCACTCGAATGTGCTATAACAACCCTCATTTTATTGCAATTGTAAACTATGCTTCCCTTTTTTTTTTATTTATCCTTACATATAATAAAACAGTAAAAAAAGTGTGTCTGTACATTACATATATTTCAAAAAAAAAATATGTCGGACGATGGAGACATAGAAATAGAGTAAGAATTTAGAAAAAAAGTGTGTCTGTTTGTTTGTCTGTTTGAACACGCTAATCTCAGGGAATACTGAACGGATTCGAATAAAACTTTTTTTGTAATATAGCTGTTAAGCCTGGGTATAGTTTAGAGTATAATGATTTTGGAAATTGGAACACCTGATGCATTACCATACAAAACTATACAAAATACAAAAATGACACCTTAACAAAAGTTGTTCAGCCTGATGAGCATTTTTTGTTGAGATATAAAAATCTAAGATCTGGAACACCTGGATGACCTTATATGAATACGCCGGAGTAATAATGTCCACGCGTACGAAGTCGCAGGCATCAGCTAGTCAAAAATAAAACATTACATTAGTGTTACACGCACCAAAAATCACGTAGATTTGTCCGGTGCGGATTGATTTGATGCTAGTACGTATGACAACATTATGTAGGTAAATACTATTATACTATTACTTAGGTAGGTAAGTACAAAGAGAATGTAAAAAAACTAGCGTTTTACGTAAAGATATTTTAGAACTGACAAAAAACATCGAGTTACTCACTTACTAGTCTTACTACAAGCGCAGACTACATAATACTATAGAAACAGGTAAAGACTATAACATTTATCTATAACAAGTGAGTCGTATAGAATCAAAGGCGGCAATGAAGGGTATTTGTCAAAAATGACTTATTGATACAGCAGCATTGCAAATTTTAAACGTCATCGACTGTTAATATTGTTAATATTAAGGTTTAAACATTTTTCATTATTTTTTATCTTTAAATCAAATAGACAATGCAACTTATTGGCCCAATTTTTTAAAGGTATGGTACAGGAATGAAACTTGTTTCCAAGTAAGTATAAATTTTATCATTAGGGTTGACTTTTACTATGGCTCCAAAAAATCTTAGGTGCCACTAACGCCAGAAAAAAATCGTTCATATTTTTTTTGGCTTCAGTGCAGTTGTAACTTTTTTTCACCAGGATAGATATTTTGGTGCCTTAGTAAAAGTCAGCCCTAATGATAATATCGATATTTCGAAACAAGTTTCATTCCTGTTTCATACTTTTCAAGATCTGTCTATTGGGCAAAGCCAGATGACGAAGCTAAAAACTGACGACGGACGCATCATCTCAGCGAAGCCTGAAATCCTGAGGGAGATCGATAGTTTCTATGGGCAGTTATATTCCACGCAGATACCTGTTGAAAGCAAGGCTAAAGACCCCAGAGCCAAGCTTACACTACACTATACCCAAGATACTTCGGACGTCAGCATGCACGAGATTAGTATGGCTCTCAAACAGCTGAAAAACAACAAGGCGGCCGGTGACGACGGAATCACTACAGAACTTCTGAGAGCGTGGTAAGCCGATACTTAAAGTCCTCCAGAAGCTTTTAAATTTTCAACAAAATTAGCCCAAAAACAAAAAAGCTGGCCGCCATCTTGGATATTTAATATTTTTATCATTGCGTTGCTGTTTTATTGTCGAAATAGTTCCAAAAAACAAGTTTCATCGAAACCGGCCCAAAAACAAAAAAGTTGGCCACCATCTTGGATATTTTATATTTTCATTATTGCGTTGCTGTTTTTTTGTCGAAATAGTACTAAAAACCGAGTTTCATCGAAATTAGCCCAAAAACAAAAAAGTTGGCCGCCATCTTGGATATTTTATATTTTTATTATTGCGTTGCTGTTTTCTTGTCGAAATAGTACTAAAAACCGAGTTCTATCAAAATCGGCCCAAAAACAAAAAAGTTGGCCGCCATCTTGATTTTTTTTCAATTTTTATTATTGCGCGCTGTTTTATTTTCGAAATAGTACCTAAAACCGAGTTTTATCGAAATCGGCTCAAAAACAAAAAAGTTGGCCGCCATCTTGGATTTTTTCAATTTTTATTATTGCGTTGCTGTTTTATTTTCGAAATAGTACCCAAAACCGAGTTTCATCGAAATCGGCTCAAAAACAAAAAGTTGGCCGCCATCTTGGATTTTTTATATTTTTATTATTGCGTTGCTGTTTTACTGTCGAAATAGTTCCAAATACCACCCCAAAAAAAAATTTTTCATCGAAACCGGCCCAAAAACAAAAAAGTTGGCCGCCATCTTGGATATTTTATATTTTTATTATTGCGTTGCTGTTTTCTTGTCGAAATAGTACTAAAAACCGAGTTTCATTGAAATCGGCCGAAAAACAAAAAAGTTGGCCGCCATCTTGAATTTTTTTCAATTTTTATTATTGCGTTGTTGTTTTATTTTCGAAATAGTACCCAAAACCGAGTTTCATCGAAATCGGCCCAAAAACAAAAAAGTTGGCCGGCATCTTGGAATTTTTAATTTTTGAATATATCGTTGCTGTTTCCTTGTCAAAATAAAAAGAAAAACTGAGTTTCATTGAAATCGGCCCACAAATAAAAAAGTTGACCGCCATCTTGGATTTTTGCTATTTTTAACTTTGCGTTGCTGTTTTCTTGTCAAAATAGTACCAAAAATCGAGTTTCATTGTAATCGGCCCACAAACAGAAAAGTTGGCCGCCATGTTGGATTTTTGTATTTTTAACATTGCGTTGCTGTTTTCTTGTTAAAGCAGTAACAAAAACCGAGTTTCATAGAAATTGGCTACCAAGCAAAAAAGTTGCCCGCTATCCTGGATTTTTTATATTTTTAACATTGTGTTGCTATTTTTTTGTCAAAATAACACCAAAAACCGAGTTTCACCGAAAACGGTCAAATCGGCCCATAAACAAAAAGACATAACCATACTCCATAGTAACATAAAATGTAAGTACTTTTTTAGAAACGACTACTGGCAACACTAGAAATCGTGGAATTTGCATTCCGGAATTCAGATAAATCAAGAAAATACTGTGATCCATGATTCCACAGCCTACACACCTTAGAGAAGAGAAGTAAGTAGTTTGGTTGACACAAATTTTTATCAACGCCATCTATCGAGCCAACAGTTTTTTTTCATTACGAAAAGCCTATTGAGCCTTCAAGACAAGGTCCAAAATAAATTGAAAATTCTTGACACTTTGTATAACCTGATGTGCTGCTGACTGTACATAGGCATGATTGTTAATTCAAAGTTTTACCCCTTCTTTTCCACTCATTATTAATTACACAATAATAATAATGTGGAGACAAAAGTACTTAATAATTAAGTTTATATGAATAAAGCTTATTTGATTACGGGAACGGAGCGCGGAGCGCGGAGCGCGGAGCGCGGAGCAGACGGAGTTCGCGCGTCCACATATGCTCCGAGGTTCGCGGAGCGCGGAGCGCGGCCTAAGTGGGGACACACCCTTAGAGGAGGGAAGTAAGGGGAGAGGAAATACCTACGAAAAAAACTACTACTTTTTTGGTAACAAAAATGGCACCTTTTCATAGTGCTGCCCTATTGTATATCGATATTTTTATCGACATCATCCATTTTTAATATTTCCAGTCCCCAGTTCCCCACTACTACTGGGGCACAGACATTCCTTATTGATATTGGTGGATAAGGAAGATACGCCGGCGGGCTGATTATCTAATTAAAAACCACCTAGCGACTGGTTGCAGTTCACAGATGATCGTGATCCATTGCTACTTCTTTTTGGGTTAAAAAAAAACATACCAAAGAAAAGTGGCAATGTATGTCAAATGCAACCGGTCGCTAAATAGTTTCTTTTTAGATAATCAGGGTGCGGGAGGGACCAACGGCGCGGCGGTATAACGTGCCTTCCAAAGCACGGATATACAACGTGTTTCAAAATAACCCCTAACAATGCCGAATATTATTATGGTAGATAGGGACCATCAAACTAAACAACTTTTACTCACCGAAATGTATTACTACATTTCAATGCTTTTACTATGGGACCAACTCTGAAATCGCTAAAAAGAATCAGCCGTTTCATACAAAAATCAAAAGTTCGAAACAGCCCTTGTTTTTTTGGCTGTTTCAAAGTTATTTACCCATAGTAAAAGTTGTTCAGTTTGATGATTCCTACCTGCCTAGCATGAATGATTTATATCGCGTAATATACCGTTTCATCCCGTTTACTTAACTGTCAAAAAGACAAAGGAATTTGACAGTTGAGTGACGATAAAATGCTATATCACGCGATATAAATCGATCATGCTAGGCAGGCTGAATGGTTAATGAATGAACTAAAAAATGGGGAAACCATTTCTTCAGACGGAGAGTTCGTCTGGTCCCATACTTTGTTCAGTTTGACAATCCGAAGAAAAACTGTTTTCCCATATTTGGTTAATCATTAACAAATAACCTGTATAGTTTTTTTAAAATAACAAAACCTACTTATGTGCTTATTTTAATCATATTTCAGCACATATTTAGATTGGTTATAGTATTGTGAAAAAAATGGATAAAAAGGTGTCGGGCCATGGTTGTATAGATACATGCACGCAGACGCACACAACCATGGTTGTTTCTAATAAATAATGATAAATAAAAAAATGAAAAAAATGTCCCGACCGCGCTCGTGAGATGCAACATTTTTTAACTTAGAAATTGTGAAATTTTATGGACAATTTTTTTTATGAGTTTTCTTAGACTAGCTAGACTCATACGCCTACACACGTGCGAGACATCTTGAATTCTATCGAGCGAGTCAAGCGAGTGCCTTCATAGAATTCAAGATCAAAGGTCACTCATACTAGTTTAAGAAAAAAGGAAACGAAATAAAACAAAATACTACATATTGCAAGATTGCCACAAGGATTTGCATGATTTTTTTAATATAAAACAATATTATAACAATGCAAATTACAAAGGAAAATGCCCAGGAATCCGGATCTTTTTCGTTCTGCATCCACCAAATTCGTTTTTTTATCTTTGATAATATTTAAAAAATCTACAGTTTTCTTTTTGTCATCCTATTTTTTCATTTAATGTTTAATTCTTTCTTGTGATTTTTCCATTTTTTTGTAATAGTTTCCAGTGTTGCATCTGGAACCTGTAAATCAAAATTATATTTAAATCGCAGGGTTCTATATTTGTTACGCCTTCATGTCTTAACTACGGAACCGATCATCATGAAATTTTATATACACGTTGCCAGTGGTACAGATAATGACATAGGATACCTTTCATCCCGAAAAAAGTGTTGTTCCCGAGGGATAGCAAAAAAACTTTCGACGCAGACGAAGTTGTGGGCAGCCGCTAGTATACATTATTTATTGAGAACGAAAATAAGAATAAAGCATAGTAATAGTTTCAAGTCCCGCCCGCCCACTAATTGTCTAATTTCAAAATCGATCGCAATCGCTTTCATTGGATACGTCTTTTTGGCAAAAATAAAAACATATCAAAGAAATGCAGCAATGTGTCTCATCCATCTGCCAAATGAAAGCGATTTTGAAATTGGACAATTAGCCCCCTGTTCATCATGCATGGGCTTAATTATTTTATACTAGCTTTTGCCCGCGACTTCGTCCGCGTGGATATTCGAGAAAATCCTATGGGAACTTTAAACCAGGATAAATAGTATTCAATGTTTTAATTTCATCAAAATCTGATCAGCCGTTTTAACGTGATTAGGCGGGTCCCCACCAAGCGCGCTGACCCGCTTTTTCCTCTCATAAAATTTCATTCCCTATTTTGACACCTACAGACTTTCATACAAACTTTCATCCGCTATTTTAACTTTTTCCACCATTATTTCGTAATAAAAGGTAGCCTGTGTCATTTCTCAAGCTTTACTCTATCTCTGTGGCAAATTTCATTAAAATCGGTTTAGTATTTTAGGCGTGATAGCTTAACCGACAGACAGACAGACAAAATTACTTTCGCATTTATAATATTATTATGGATTAAGTATAGATTTTGTATTTTAGATTTTGAATTTTGTTCTGTCAATTTAACTTATGGAAGTCGATTGAATAACATAATCTCGTAGTGTAAAAGTATGTAAGTAGGTATCTTATAAATACGATAGTGGCATAACTTCTTAAGTCTCTCTTTACTGTGGTACAATCAAACTTTCATCCCCTATTTCAACCCATCCAACACTTATTTCGCAATAAAAGGTAGCCTATGTCCTTTGATCCTTTCTCGAGCTCTGCTCTACCTCTGTACCAAATTTCATCCAAATCGGTTCAGTAGTTTCGGCGTGAAGGCGTAACAGACAGACGGACAGACAGACAGAGTTACTTTCGCATTTATAATATTAAGTATGGATTTTGTATTATTTATTTTAAATTTCATTCTGTCAATTTTACTCATGGTAGTCGATTAAACAACATAATCTCGTAGTGTAAAAGTATGTAAATGGGTACCTAATAAATACGATAGTGGCATAACTTCTGAAGTCTCTCTATTCTGTGGTACAATCAAACTTTCATACCCTATTTCAACCCTTCCAACCCTTATTTCGTAATAAAAGGTAGCCTGTGTCCTATCTCGAGCTCTACTCTATCTACCCCTGTGCCAAATTTCATCCAAATCGGTTCAGTAGTTTCGGCGTGAAGGCGTAACAGACAGACGGACAGACAGACAGACAGAGTTACTTTCGCATTTATAATATTAAGTATGGATGGATTTTGTATTACTGATCTTGAATTTCGTTCTGTCAATTTTACTCATGGTAGTCGATTAAACAACATAATCTCGTAGTGTAAAAGTATGTAAATGGGTACCTAATAAATACGATAGTGGCATAACTTCTGAAGTCTCTCTATTCTGTAGTACAATCAAACTTTCATCCCCTATTTCAACCCCTCCAACCCTTATTTCGCAATAAAAGGTAGCCTATGTCCTATCTCGATCTCTACTCTACCCCTGTACCAAATTTCATCCAAATCGGTTCAGTAGTTTCGGCGTGAAGGCGTAACAGACAGACGGACAGACAGACAGACAGAGTTACTTTCGCATTTATAATATTAGTAAGTATGGAAGTATGGATTTTGTATTACTGATCTTGAATTTCGTTCTGTCAATTTTACTCATGGTAGTCGATTAAACAACATAATCTCGTAGTGTAAAAGTATGTAAATGGGTACCTAATAAATACGATAGTGGCATAACTTCTGAAGTCTCTATATTCTGTAGTACAATTAAACTTTCATACCCTATTTCAACCCTTCCAACCCTTATTTCGCAATAAAAGGTAGCCTATGTCCTTTCTCGAGCTCTACTCTACCTCTGTACCAAATTTCATCCAAATCAGTTCAGTTGTTTCGGCGTGAAGGCGTAACAGACAGACGGACAGACAGACAGACAGAGTTACTTTCGCATTTATAATATTAGTATGGATTGAAATCGAAATGTAAAATACTTAGGCCAGTTATATGTTGCTCTTATTAAAACATTATAAGAAAGAATTACGGTTTATAGTATATCGTAAATAGGTAAGAAAGAAAATTCGAGAAAGGTAATGCGAGTAAGTAATAAATAATAAATATTTAAGTACCTCGTCTGTGCTCATCAACAGTAGATGGAGTCTGGTTTAGGTCTAATTCTGCTAAAGTGCTCGATGAACTGGATCGGGCTGGCGGCTGAAACATGCATGAAGAATAAGTATAAAATAGAACATTATTTATCAGCCAAAATTTATAGACTAGAAACTGACGTAAGGTAAGTAACAAATAGGTTTATTTTGCCTGGAAATAATTTGCTCAGTAAGGATTTTTTAAAATAATGGGGATTTTAAGTATGGTCTGTAAAATTACTTTGGGTCAGATTTATAATTAATTACCTATTTGAAACTTCATATATTATTAATACCAACATTGAACCCCCCTTGAAAAAACGAATGGTAAAAAGTTTTCAAATCTACGCGAGCGAAATAGTGGGACTGGTCCAGTAAAGTACCTACTTACTAAAAAGGTTCATAACGGTCCAGCAGCGTCGTAATATTTAAAGTTCAATTAAAACGTTTCTTCAAAATGAAAATAGTTTTCGCATGAGTCTTTAAATTCTCCATTCCTTTATTGTATCCAGCCAATGATTACTTTTTAATATCATTGTATCCATCCATATTTCTCTTTTACGGGCATTTTTAGGCAACCTAAAACGAAACGAAAAAAAAACTGTTTAAAATTCATTCACTACAATTTACACTTGAAAACATCGATATGAAAATTGCTTTGAAGGACAACCCTTTCGCCAAAAATAGTGTTTTTATTTTCCTGAAAATACACTATCAAAACCCTCCAAAATAAGTAGTATACGCCATATTGTTATGAATTAATATGTAAACTATTGATAAGAAAGCCAAAACATAAGGCATTTATTAATTTGCTTGGTATTTTTGCAAAATAATAGTACGTACTGGTGTAATGTTTTGTTTGGTCGATTTTCGCTTTTTCTGATGCCGCTACCTACTACACTGCAACTGGGCATGTTCCTTGTTGCTTTCTTTCACTTAATGAATAACTATTCACACGAAAAACCCTAAAATAAAACAATTATAACACAAAACACAAAAAATATACATACGTTGACAGCTCACATACCTGTTAAAGATTCGTGCATAGCTATGAGTATATATTTTAGTGTTGCCAAAAATAGGTCAAACAAATATACTGTTGTCTCTTTTTACATGGGGTAATGTAGGTAAGTTAAAACGAGACAGCTACACATTATGAATACAATGTCGATTTAAGCCTCAATTACATATTCTAAGGGGTGTAGTGGGTTAATAGCGGCTTCCTCTGCCAGCCGGCTTCCATAGAAGTGGTGGAGATAAGTTAAATTCGTTGTCAGCCCATAAACTCTTTCCAGTGGCTCCAAGTAGCTGTGTTGCGAGCAGCGGCCACACCCCGGAGAACTGTGTCGGCTCACGGGCTAAACCTGGATGAGGGGGCTTGTCACCTCGGTGGACAAGTTTATCGCGGTTACCTCCCGCATAACGCAGAAAGTCTGTTTTGGCGAGAAAGGCGACCCAGCGCAGATATGCAATAGGGTTTGGCGGACTCGGCGATTCAGCAAGGCAAGGTGGAAGGCCTAGGGCAACGATAGAGGGCGTAAAGTTATCGTTGGCCAGACACATCATCTGACCCCTTCTCTGGTCGTAGCGGTTTTCCGTTCCACTGGGTTTAGAAGGGTGAAGACGAGTGTGTGCACTTGCGTCTGCGCATACGTCTGTGCACCTAAATATCTCCTGCGCAGTTGACTGCTTCTGAAAATGGATTCCGATATTATGTCGAAAGTCCCGTGGCGATGGGTTGAGGTAGAGAGGTCTGGTTTGATGCAAGCCAGACTTTGTCTGATGCCTGCACATGGGCGGCTCCGGGGGTGTGAGTACATGCCGTGGTCGCTTTTGCTCTGCATAGGGGTGACAGAGTGAATTCGGCAGCACCCGGAGTGACAAAGCAGCCTATTTAGGAAGGCACTGCTTTCCCCGCTCAGCCGGGGAGGGGGCTAGAAAAGGTGCCCTAAAGAAATGCTCACCCCAAACCCTAAGGATGGTAGTAACCACGGCTGCCTCCGCATCTTTCAATTCGTGGTCGACGTTACAAGAAAAACTCTAACTTCAAAACATTTAACATGACGTTTGGCGCGTGGAACGTCCGAACGCTCCTAGATCGTGATGAGAACGCCTGCCCTGAACGGAAAACTGCCATTGTAGCTCGGGAACTTCAGCGGTACAACGTTGATGTGGCTGCACTCAGCGAAACACATCTTGCTGAGGAAGGTGAGCTGATAGAGCATGGCGGAGGCTACACTTTCTTTTGGAAAGGGCTACCCACCTCTGAACCACGACGGTCGGGCGTTGGTTTTGCTATCAAGAACCAACTAGTGCAGCGTCTTCAAGAATGTCCTGTTCATATATCAGACCGCGTTACCACACTGCGCCTTATTTTGGAAAATGGAAATTACCTTAACGTAATCAGCGTCTATGCTCCAACGCTGGATAAATCTGATGACGTCAAGGACAAGTTTTACGAGGAGTTGACAACCTGTATCGAGAGCATACGTCCCAGAGAAAAAATCCTTCTACTGGGAGATTTCAATGCCAGAGTCGGGCGAGACTATGAAGCCTGGCCCAAAGTCATGGGCAGACACGGAGTTGGTAATATGAACACCAATGGGCAACTGCTGCTTAGTCTATGTGCACAGTTTAACCTAGCGATAACTAATACCATGTTTAGACTTCCCGCTAAGTACAAGACTACGTGGATGCACCCAAGGTCCAAACACTGGCATTTAATAGATTATGCTATCGTCAGACAAAACGATGTTTCACAAGTCCAAATTACCCGCGTTATGCGCGGAGCACACTGCTGGACTGACCACAGGCTTGTGATCACCAAATTGCGTCTCTGTCTTCGCCAGCCTCGTAGATCTGGGAGAATAAAGCCTGCGTGTTTAAACGTAGGCAGGCTGGAGAATCTCGAGGTCAGGAAGAAATATGTCGAAACCTTAGATAGTAAGCTAATGACTGCATGTATGAGGGTGGGTGATATTGAAGCGGACTGGGAGTCTATATCTTCTCACATTATGAGCTCAGCCTTGACTACACTGGGTTCAAAAATGAGAGTAAACGAGGATTGGTATGATGAGAATGATAAAACTCTTTCAGAAGCAATAGAGGATCACCGGCGTCTCCTTAAACAACATAGCGGAAGAAAGCAGAGTGGGTGCGTCGTAGACGATGTTAGAAAGAGCGACATGAAGTTACGGAGACTAACTCGGGAAATTAAAGATAAGTGGTGGCAGGATAAAGCTCGTCACATACAGTGGCTTGCTGACTCTAATCAGCTTGGCGAGTTCTACGTTGAGATTCGAAAGCTTATCGGGACATCTAACCTTGCTAGGGTGCCTTTGAAGTCCTTTAGTGGTGAGGCCCTATTAAAAAGTAAGGAAGACGTGCTAAACCGTTGGTCGGAGCATTTTAACAATCTGCTCAACGTTGACCGGGCAGTAGATTTGCAACACGTCCTTTCGATTCCGCAACTCCCAACTGCTACCGAGTTAGATGAACCACTTTCTCTTGGCGAGGTAATCCATGCAATCAAACAACAACCAAATAAGCGTGCGGTTGGCATAGACTCAATATCGGGGGAACTGCTTAAGTATGGTGGTCAAGAGCTCCATTCCTGGATGTGGGAGCTTTTTGTTCGTATGTGGGAAGAAGAGAGAGTCCCCAACACTTTTAAAGTTTCACGCATTAGGGCCCTTTACAAGAATAAAGGTGATCGCTCTGATTGCGGCTCTTACCGTGGTATTTCACTTTTATCAGTCCCTGGAAAAGTCTTTGCCAGAATTCTACTAAACCGCCTTAGAGAAATATCAGAACGGCTGTTACCGGAAACACAGTTTGGCTTCCGACCTGAGCGAGGTACATGCGAAGCTATTTTTTCAGTTCGTCAACTTCAAGAAAAAAGCAGAGAGCAGGGTTGTCAATTGTATCTTTGCTTCGTTGACCTAGAGAAAGCATTTGATAGCGTGCCTCGAGAAGCCCTGTGGTTAGTGCTGAGTAAACTCGGATGCACGGAGAAGTTTGTGAAGCTTTTGAGACTTCTGCATGATGAAATGCAGTGTTGCGTCATAGTCGATGGCGAAAACTCTGACTTCTTTCCCGTTACCTGTGGGGTGAAACAGGGGTGTGTGCTGGCGCCTACACTATTCGCATTGTACTTTGCAGTCGTAGTCCGGGAGGTTTTGCAGATTGTCTCTGCAGGTATCCGCATCCGTTTTCGCACTGACGGCAACGTTTTTAACTTGGCGAGATTGAGGGCTCGCACAAAAGTATCACATGCACTGATCTCTGAGATTATGTATGCGGATGACTTGTGCTTCGTAGCAGAGTCCCCTGATGACCTGCAACAGCAGATGTCCGTTTTTCATGAAGTCTGCCGTAAGTACGGGTTAAAGATCAGCGTCAAGAAGACGGAGGTAATGTGTCTTGACACACATGGCCAACAGATGCTGAATATCAAACTCGACGAGGACGCTCTGAAGCAGGTTGACAAATTTCGATATTTGGGGAGCACAGTTACATCTAAATGTGAACTGGATGCTGAAATTAACAGCAGAATCTGTGCGGCTGCCGCTGCTTTTGGCAAACTTTATTCAAAAGTCTTTAGCTCACATAACTTGAAGCTGACTACAAAGGTATCAGTTTATATGGCGATAGTATTGCCGAATATCTTATATTCTGCTGAGACGTGGACTGTGTACCGCCGGCACATACTTATGTTGGACAGATTCCACATAAAATGTCTTAGAAAAATCTTGAAGATCAAATGGTCCGATCGTGTTCGTAACACTGACGTACTGAGAAGGGCCAACGTAGATGGAATCGAAGCTTACCTTATGCGACGACAGCTTCGGTGGTGCGGTCACGTGTCCCGAATGGCGGAGGAGCGAATGGCAAAACGCATCTTTTATTCCGAGCTTGAGGAAGGCAAGCGTAAGCAGGGTGGACAACTTCTCCGATATAAAGATGTGCTGAAACGCCACATGAAACGGTGTGATATTAATCCCGCGCAGTGGGAAGAGCAGGCATCCAAACGCCAAACGTGGAGACCACTCGTCAGAGACAAGGTTTCAGATTTTGAGACACTCCGACGTTCCGAGCTTGATGCCAAGCGCGACGAATTGAAGGCCCGACCACCAGTGGTCCTCAATTACAACTATGAGAATGGTGTCTTGACGTGTCCTAATTGCTCGCGCACGTTCTCAAGAAAAATTGGCTATATAAGCCATATCAAAGCGCACGAACGCCAAGAACGGCGGAATCATTTGCAGTCGCCGTAGTCGAAATCGGCTAGGAGCACACATATATTAATTACATACGCCGATTTAGCTTCCTTACTGGGGATCCAATTTCAGATTGGAAACGATGCCCCGAATTGGATCCTAGTTGGGGAATTTAAGGGTTGCCTCCCTAGCCAAGGCTATATAGGTAAGGCAAATGAAACTTTGATCATGCAGCCAAGTCTTCAGTCATATTTTTTTCTTTAGTTTGCATTTCTGCGGGTGTATTATTACGGGCACGTAATTTGGCAAGACAAAAGATGCGCAGCAGCTACAAACACTAAACTCGGTGCATCTTTTGTCTCATCTTTGTTTTACCAAGTTATTTTATGCCGGTACCTATATCACATTATAAGTAACCCCTAGATGATCAAGCATGGCTTGTCAATAATTTACATTGCATTACCACCACCACTACCATTTAAGTGCGTACCAAAAATTCAAGATGGGGGCCAACTTTTTTGTTTTTGGCCTGATTTCGATGAAACTCGGTTTTTTGTACTATTTTGGCAAGAAAATAACAACTCAATTTTTCAAATAATAAAAATCCAAGATAGCGGCCATCTTTTTTGTTTGTGGGCTGATTTCGATGAAACTCAGTTTTTGCTACTATTTTGACAAGAAATTAACAACACAATTTTTCAAATACTAAAAATCCAAGATGGCGACCATCTTTTTTGTTTGTGGGCCGATTTCGATGAAACTCAGTTTTCGCTACTATGTTGACAAGAAAATGACAACACAATTTTTCAAATATAAAAATCCAAGATGGCGGCCTACTTTTTTGTTTATGGGCCGATTTCAAAGAAACTCGGTTTTGTTACTACTTTGACGAAAAAATAACAACGAAATGTTGAAAATAATAATAAAATCAATATACCAGCCAACTCTTTTATTTATGGGCCGATTTCTCAATTTTTCGATTTCGATGATGATGATTATTGTTACTTTTTAAGTAGTAAGTACCAAAACCCAAGTTTTATTAAAATCGGACCACGAACAAAAAAATAGGCCACCATCTTGGATTTTTTTATATTTTTAACATTGCCTTGTTATTTTCTTGTCAAAATAGTACCAACAACCGAGTTTAATCGAAATCGGCCCAATAGCAAAAACGTTGGCCGTCATCTTGAATTTTTGAATATTTTTTTTATTTTTTTTTTATTTTAGTTTATTAGGGAAACAAACAGCAATTTTACAATAAATGTGGGTACTACAATTGAATCACACATTTGCCAAAACAGTTTCCACAAATAGCTTACACATTGGTATCTAAAGTTGAATAAACAAATAACACCTTGAGTAAAAAAAATAAAACCAAAGACATTGGACACAAATTTAAATAAGGCAGCAAGCCAGTACTATTAAGGAAAACTATTGTATTAACAAACTTTTGAATTTCTTAGGCTTTGTACAGAAAATATCGATGTGACAATACTTCGAGTTATAAAGTCTCATGGATCTTAGTATAAAACGGTTACTTGCATAGTTAGTACGACAAAAAGATATAGAAAATGTATCACATGATCTCATGTTGAACCTTGGACATCGTAACAAAACTTTACTTAATAGATAAGGCGAATCGACATAATTATTAACAATTTTGAATAATAAATATTGATCATGATGTTCTCTTCGGAGAGTAAGGGGAACAATATCCTCAGCGTTGAAGTTTCTAAACTTGTATTTAATTCTTTTAATGAACTTGTTCTGTATCCTTTCAATAGAATTAATATATACTGAATACTGTGGATTCCAGACACTTGATGCATATTCTAACTGAGATCTAACGAGAGTATTATACAAAAGCATTAAGGTTTTAATATGAGTAAATTCAACACTTTGCCTTAGAACAAAACCCAGCATCTTGTAGGCCTTAGCGGTAATTTTATTTACATGAGACGAAAACAATAGTTCACTATCTAGATTGACTCCTAGGTCTCTCACCTCGGTCGATCGTTTCAGACTTTGATCAAAAAATTTATAATTAAAAACCATTGGATGTTTTTTCCTACAATAAGAAATTATGCAACATTTATCTATGTTAAGAGATAATTTGTTATCAGTGCAATATCTGCCTAATCGGTCTAAATCTTCTTGCAAGCCAACACAATCTTCTAACGATTTTACAACTGTGAAAATTTTTGAATCATCGGCGAAAAGGAGGAATTTAGAATTATGAAAACATTTATTTACGTCGTTAATGAAGATGTTAAAAAGTAGGGGACCGAGGTGAGAGCCCTGGGGCACTCCAGATGGTACCGGTATAAAACTAGACATGTAGCCCTTCACAGTAACCGCTTGGGTCCTATTTCGAAGATAGGACTGCAGCCATCTCAGTAGGTCGCCGTGAATACCAATGTACTCAAGTTTACGCAATAGAACATGATGAGAAATTTTATCAAAACACTTTGAGTAATCAGTATACACGGCGTCCACCTGAAATCCGCTATCCATACTGTGAAGGACCTGGTCCAAGAACTCGCAGAGATTGGTTTCCGTGGACCGTCTGTTGATAAAGCCATGTTGTTGGGTTAGTAAGAGTGGCCTTATAATTGGAAATAAGGTATCAAATATAATTTTCTCAAAGAGTTTAGGAATAACTGATAACTTGGAAATGCCTCTATAATTGTGAACATTGTGTTTATCACCGCCCTTGAAAACGGGCACAACTAGCGACTGTTTCCACACGTTAGGCATGACTCCAGATGATAGTGAGAGGTGGAACAAAAAAGAAATCGGAAACGCCAGCTCATTGCAACACATCTTCAAAAAGTATGGATGGACAGCATCAGGACCCACACCCTTTCTGACATCCACACGTGACAAATATTTCCTTACAATCTCTTCAGTTATTTCAATCGATTCAACTAAACAACTATTTGATCCACGAGACGTATCGTCAGCATCAGGGGCCAGATCACCTTCACTAACGAAGACCGACTGAAAAAAAGAGCTAAACATATTGGCGATCGTCAAACCATCAGACCCCACAGTACCATCGCAATACAAAGAGTCAGGAATCTGGTTAGTGTTTTTTTTTGAGTTAACAAATGACCAAAAATTTTTAATGTTTTTCCCAATATTAGTTTCTATTTTGGCAATATAAGAATGATAGCAATTACTCTCTAAATAATGAATTTCTTTACGTAGTTCTGAAAATTTAAAATAATCACTATATCTTTTATAAGTTTTCCATTTTTTGTGTATTTTTATTTTCTTATTAATTAAGCGTATAAGTTGACGTGAGTACCAAATAGGATAACGATCCCTGTACCGCGACGATGATGAGGGAACATAACGTTCCACGATCGAATTTAGAATATTATAAAAGTTTTCAACTGCCAGATCAACCGAGTGTACATTAAGATTTTGCTCCCAATCGACCGTCACAATGGCTTCTCTAATGGCTTCGTAGTCGGCCGCGTAATACCGACGAAAGGTTCGCGGCGCGGGCCGCAGGGTTGGCGATGCACCATCCACCGTGCATTTGATGCGAAGTGCGGGGTGGTGCTTGTCCTCTGGGACCAACGGAGGTTCCGCGCGGTCAACGGTACATTCTAAACTTGAGATTACCAAATCCAAATAACGATCGTAATGGTTACTAATATTATTAAATTGCGACCAACCCGAAAAAGACAAAAACATATGTAATTGTGTGGCAAGTCTATTAATATAAGGGTTTACCAAACACATTCCAATTTCGGAATTTTGACTCCAGGAGGCAGCCCCTATATTAAAGTCACCCACAATGACATATTCATTATTTGGGTTATCCAATATTATATCGGAAATATATTCAAAAAAAGTTTGTTGGGATGACTCATGATTAGAACTTTGGAGGAAATAGCAACACAAAATATATAGGTACTTAGGGGAATGCGAGTGATCTAAGGCAACCCTAACGCCAGTAATCTCCGTATCGGCAAGCAAGGGCAGCGGATGCGACGTTCGCGTGTCAACGTGGAAACCGCGATGAATCGCGATTAACGTGCCACCACCCATCGTCGTACCGTGACTATCATAATCCCTGTCCGTTCTGTATACCTCATATCGTGAATCAAACAGCTCAGAGTCATGGATGCCCGGCAAAAGCCAGGTTTCAGTAAGACAAATAATGTCATAATTAGTTAACAGTAAGCCTCTAAGAAATACTCCCGTTTTAGTCCTTAAACCTCGTACGTTTTGGTAGTAGAATCGTAATGACATCGTTACGTTGGTAGATTAAAATTAGTGATTATGATTTTTAAGTATAGACTCTTGTGCACCACCACAGTAAGATTCATGTTAATGATTATATTAATAATATCTGGATCAGAACAAATAGAACAGTTACAGTTATTTAAGTAATTATTTTGAAAGTATATTATATTTTTTAAATACAAATAAAATGAAACTTCAACACTATGATTTTTAGAAACATAAAAATTAAAAGTCATAATAACATACGACAGCGATAGCTCATTATAAAACATTAATAAAATAATAATTAGATTTAATAAAAATAAGTATCGCCGGTAGTAAGATAATTCAGTGTTCCGAAGACGGATACAAAGGACGACTAACTTTACGTTAAACAAAAAGCGACACATACAAAACTGTTCAATGTCGATCGCCGCTTGAGTACTACAATGCAAACAGAGCACGCAACCAAAAAGTTCAGTGAATATTTTAATCATCGATACGGTGTCCGATTTAAAGAGATCAGAGTTAAAGAAATAACACAATGACGCAGTTAAAATGTAATAGAATGAGAGCAACTTACGTGAATAATAACTACAATTTGAAATCACATTGTCACCTAGGTTATAATTACCAAAACAAATTAAAACAAAATAATGGAAAAACACAATCACTGACATATGAATGGCACTTATGTTATCTTTTTTAAAGCGTCCTCGGATGTGATATGAATAACAGGAGATTTCTCGTTACGTCGCACCATAATCGTACAGTTCCTTACCCAACAGTACGTGTAGTTCTTTTCCTTCGCTTTAATCTTAGCCTGCTGAAGCAGATATTTGTTCATAGATGATAAATGATCATTTGCATAAATCTTATTTTCCGATCCAGCAAAACCCACATCGCAAGCTTTAATATTTTTACGATTACGGAGAGCCGCCAAAAAATCATCTTTTTTATATCGGGATTGCATTTTAAGTATGATTGGTTTAGTCTTCTTGCCGTCCACGTCGTTCTTCACCGCAACTCGGGTAACAAAATCGATGTCTGTATCCACATTTAACGGAAAACTACAGATCTGAGCAAGGTGCTTTACGACGTTAACTAGATTCTCACCACTTTTATACGGAATTCCATTCAACTGTATATTAGACCGTCTTACCCATTGCTCATTTCTAACGTTATCAGCCATTAAGTTCTTAACCATATCCTGAAGGTTATCCATGTCACTCTTTGCCTTCTCGAGAGGTTCCAAACGGTGTTCGATTTCTGACACACGTTGAGATATATCGTCAATTCTCGTGTTAATGGCTGACTTGAGGTCTGCAATTACTTCCTTGACTTGTTTCAAATCAGATTCTATGGTTTGAAATGCAGTGAACTGCTCTTGCAAATTGGTGACCTTAGCTAAGATGTCCTGCAATATATTATCTTGAGAAAGCTGGTTTGGTAACGGCGAACTTGATCGTGCGATCGGGAGGCCAGAAGTTAACCTTGGAGCCACTGGAGTGCTGCTCGCAGACGGGGATGGATTAATGTCTTGCAACTGAGATTTGTTCGTGTCGCGGCAAGCTGGACATATCCACGAGTCCCTACCGCTCCCCAGCCTACTAAAACCTCTTTCGGAAATACTGCCACAATTGAAATGATAATTCCCTTTGCACACTGAACATTTGGGACCATGTCCGACCGTTTCCTTACAGGTTACGCACTGAGATGTAAACATGTTCACGATTGATGCGGATTTTATTATGCGAGATGAATTATGCACGTAGCGCGCGTGTTTACTCAACGACACCTAGCGCCGGACTGATATTTTTAACATTGCGTTGTTATTTTCTTGTCAAAATAGGACCAAAAACCGAGTTTTATCAAAATCGGCCCAAAAACAATAAAGTTGACCGCCATCTTGGATTTTTAGTATTAAAAAATTGTGTTGTTATTTTCTTGTTAAAATAGTACCAAAAACCGAGTTTCATCGAAATCGGCCCACAAAAAAAATTTTGGCCGCCATCTTGGATTTCTTAATATTTTCAATATTGCGTTGTTATTTTCTTGTCAAAATAGTAACAAAAACCGAGTTTAATCGAAATCGGCCCAAAAACAAAAAAGTTGACCGCCATCTTGGATTTTTAGTATTTAAAAAATTGAGTTGTTATTTTCTTGTTAAAATAGTACCAAAAACCGAGTTTCATCGAAATCGGCCCACAAAAAAAATTTTGGCCGCCATCTTGGATTTCTTAATATTTTCAATATTGCGTTGTTATTTTCTTGACAGAATAGGACCAAAAACCGAGTTTTATCGAAATCGGCCCAAAAGCAAAAAAGTTGACCGCCATCTTAGATTTTTAATATTTTCAACATTTCGTTGTTATTTTTTGTCAAAATAGTAACAAAACCGTGTTTCATTGAAATCGCCCCACAAACAATAAAGTTGACCGCCATCTTTTTTATTACAGAGTTCTAGTGGCCTTTTTCCGTCCGGCTTCATCATCAAACCATTTCCTATCAGAGTACTCATCAAAACCTACCTTTACATTTCCGTTAATAGTGAAAACTCATTGTTTAATCTATGTTTATTTATTTTATTAATATGAATATAAGATTCTTGATTTTATTTATTGTTTATTGTTTAAGACATATTACATACAGATTCTATTATACATTTACTCACTGGCAAAACCACTAGGGTTTGTGTACCCATGAGAGTTCGCAAGTTTTAAGCATTGTATAAATCAAAACATGAAAATAGAAAAGAAAGCATGCATAACTAACATTATAAGGTGCACGCACGAACATTAGTCATTATGTATATAGTATTGCTTTATTTAAAGTTAAATATTTGTAAATAATGAAAAATATTAGAAAAAATCGGCTCACCCGTAGCAACTTAGACGGGATTCGAACCCGCACCCTTGGGATTCCGGCCCAATGCACTACCAATTATGCTACCAAGCCGCTGAGGGATGTGGCGAAATTTTCTAATACTTTCCACGCTTCCGCTGAAGATCAGCGCCATCTCACCAATGTGAAGAGAACTACTTCGACATTCGGTTGTAGAACCTTTGCAGGTCCCAGACAATCGATTAAGGTGAAAACAGTACAATTTTAAACTTTTTAGATTTTTGCATTCACAATGCTATTTTTATATTAAGATGAATAAATAATGAAAAATATTAGAAAAAATCGGCTCACCCGTAGCAACTTAGACGGGATTCGAACCCGCACCATTGGGATTCCGGCCCAATGCACTACCAATTATGCTACCAAGCCGCTGAGGGGTGTGGCGAAATTTTCTAATACTTTCCACGCTTCCGCTGAAGATCAGCGCCATCTCACCAATGTGAAGAGAACTACTTCGACATTCGGTTGTAGAACCTTTGCAGGTCCCAGACAATCGATTAAGGTGAAAACAGTACAATTTTAAACTTTTTAGATTTTTGCATTCACAATGCTATTTTTATATTAAGATGAATAAATAATGAAAAATATTAGAAAAAATCGGCTCACCCGTAGCAACTTAGACGGGATTCGAACCCGCACCCTTGGGATTCCGGCCCAATGCACTACCAATTATGCTACCAAGCCGCTGAGGGATGTGGCGAAATTTTCTAATACTTTCCACGCTTCCGCTGAAGATCAGCGCCATCTCACCAATGTGAAGAGAACTACTTCGACATTCGTTTGTAGAACCTTTGCAGGTCCCAGACAATCGATTAAGGTGAAAACAGTACAATTTTAAACTTTTTAGATTTTTGCATTCACAATGCTATTTTTATATTAAGATGAATTAATAATGAAAAATATTAGAAAAAATCGGCTCACCCGTAGCAACTTAGACGGGATTCGAACCCGCACCCTTGGGATTCCGGCCCAATGCAATTCTAATATTTTTTCTAATTTTTTCTAATATTTCTAATATTTTTTCTAATATTTTTCATTATTTATTCATCTTAATATAAAAATAGCATTGTGAATGCAAAAATCTAAAAAGTTTAAAATTGTACTGTTTTCACCTTAATCGATTGTCTGGGACCTGCAAAGGTTCTACAACCGAATGTCGAAGTAGTTCTCTTCACATTGGTGAGATGGCGCTGATCTTCAGCGGAAGCGTGGAAAGTATTAGAAAATTTCGCCACACCCCTCAGCGGCTTGGTAGCATAATTGGTAGTGCATTGGGCCGGAATCCCAAGGGTGCGGGTTCGAATCCCGTCTAAGTTGCTACGGGTGAGCCGATTTTTTCTAATATTTTTCATTATTTATTCATCTTAATATAAAAATAGCATTGTGAATGCAAAAATCTAAAAAGTTTAAAATTGTACTGTTTTCACCTTAATCGATTGTCTGGGACCTGCAAAGGTTCTACAACCGAATGTCGAAGTAGTTCTCTTCACATTGGTGAGATGGCGCTGATCTTCAGCGGAAGCGTGGAAAGTATTAGAAAATTTCGCCACATCCCTCAGCGGCTTGGTAGCATAATTGGTAGTGCATTGGGCCGGAATCCCAAGGGTGCGGGTTCGAATCCCGTCTAAGTTGCTACGGGTGAGCCGATTTTTTCTAATATTTTTCATTATTTATTCATCTTAATATAAAAATAGCATTGTGAATGCAAAAATCTAAAAAGTTTAAATATTTGTTTTTTCTCTATGTATTTTTTGATTTGGAATAGACCAATGTTGGTGGAAGTGTCCAATGTTGGTGCAAGCACCCTGTATTCATTATTACATTTGACTTAGAGTATGTAGGTAGTTTCGTTTGTGTTTACAAGATATTTTTTTAAGTGTTTTTTAAAGTTTGGATTATTTAAGTAAATATTAAGCACATCGTTTGGTAGGCTATTCAAAATTTTAGGTAGTATATATTTATAGTTTCTTGCACCATACAGGTTCTTATATCTACACATTTTAAATTTATTACATTGTTTTCTCAATCTTTCATCTCTAATATAAATTTCTAAGTACTTTAAATTAATGTGTTCTTCTTTTTTAACGTACAATGCTAAAATGTAACAATGTAACTTGTTCCAAATAAACTATTATTATTATTATTTTAAAATAGCTAATTTTACTTTATTTTGTACGGTCAGCAGATTGCAATACTTGAAAAGTTCGGAATAATCTTGACTATATTTATTTTTAACATGTTTCGGTACAATGGCTTTTAATAATCTTATTTGTAGATTATATATTTGTTCCAAATAGCTTTTAAAAGTTCTACCATAGCAACAGAGGCCATAATCAATAACAGAGTCCGCTAAGGCAAGATAAAGCAATCTTAGGGTACTATATGGTAGTTTATATTTCAAGACACATATTTTACTCAAAATAGATCTAAGTTTATCGCATACATAGTTTACATGTGGACCCCAATTAAATCTGTTATCTATTAGTAAACCTAAATACTTATGTTCCCTGACCACTTCGATTTGCTGACAAGTACAAGCACTGTCCGGCTGATGTAAACAATCATGTTGGTGAGCGTTAATGACTATTTGGTGTTCGGTTTTGTTCTGTGCGGAATGTATATGCATTGCTTTCGTTTTATTGGCATTTATTACCAGTCCGACGTCATGCGCCCATCTACATAGACTATCGAAGTTTTCCTGCATTATTCGCTCAGCTTTAGTTATGTCGCGGTCAGCCGTGACAATGCACGTATCGTCTGCAAATTGGTACACAGAGCCCTGTCTAATGAGGTTGCACATGTTATTAACGTAAACTAGGTACTCCGTTGGACCGATTATCGATCCCTGGGCTGTGCCCTTGTCCGTTGTTATGTGATCACTATATGTATTATTAATTTTCACAGTAGTGTTTCTGTTAATGTGATAATTTTTAAACCATTGTAGAAGAGGGCCCTGTATTCCACTTTGCTCGAGTTTATCAAACAATTTTTTATAATTTAGCATATCAAATGCTTTGCTGAAATCAATGAAGACAACGAGCACATGCATTTTATTGTTCAAGTGCTCGTTGACCTCATTGGTGAATTGGCAAAGAAGTTGAGAGGTGCTTTTATTTTTTTGGAAGCCGAATTGTTTTTCATTTAATATATTATTTTTTTGTAAGAAGCTATTTATTTCATTATTCACGTACCTCTCAACCACTTTGTCCACACACGGCAAAATGGTTATTGGTCTGAAATTGTTGTAGTCTGTATGACTTCCATTTTTGTAAATCGGTCGAATTATTCCTACTTTTAGATCGTCCGGGTATACAGCCGTGGCCATGGAGGTATTGATCAGATGTGTCATTAAGGGTGTTATATGAATGTTGATGTTTTTTTATATCTTTAGCACGTATTTTGTCATACCCTGGGCTCTTATTAGCGTTAATGTTTTCTATTATTCTGGATACCTCGCAGCACGTCGCTTTTTTAAACCTCATGGCCACTTCTGGGACCCTATCGATCACGGAGTGGTCCAGGATTACAGAGTTACAATTTAAGGTAATATCTTTCACATTTTTATGCATTGCTATTGCGAAGTTATTGCATAATTCTTTATTCGGAAGTTTAAAATATTTTGAGATAATTTCGTCTATGGATTTATTACACTTACCACATAATTTATTTATTATTTTCCATAGTGCCTTTGAATTCTTAAATTTTTTTAATATTTCTGATCTAATATATCTATTCTTAGCAAAGTTTATATATTTATTTGTTTTATTCCGATATTTGTTGTACAATATTCTGTTTTCAATATTATTTGGGTGCTTTTTCCATATTTTATACAATTTATTTCTTTGTTTACACATTTTTGTAATTTTTTTATTTATCCACTTACTGTTATTTTGACTACAATTATTTTTAAGTTTCACAAGCTTTTTACAGTTTTCATATATGTGTTTTCTTTAATAAAATTAAATATCTTATTCGGACAATCGAAAGTGAGCGCCGTATCCCAATCGACCGATCATGTACAATAATGCTATTGTCAAGTACTGGTGACAACCCTAATCAGTGAAATCATGTCCTAATTGGGGCATAGTGTGATCGCTACATCCAATTTGGGTTCCTAGATTGGATCCCCAGTAAGGAAGCTAAATCGGCGTATGTAATCGAGGCTTTAGATCATATTTGTATAACCGTAGTTTATATAGAACAATGAGCCGACTCTATATACTATACTCTGTGACATGCAACATGCAAGGTGGAAACAAATTATCGGACGCGGCTTACGGACGCGGCTTACTACCGCGGCTGATAGGTATCTGGGACTATGAAAATACACTGAGGTGTGCAAACTATCGGACGTAAGTCGCGGACGTAACCATAGACTAATAAGACGTCATCGGACGTCCGATAGCTATCTGGCACGCAGGATGTTATTAGAGTGTGCACACTTATCAGCCGCGGCAGTAAGCCGCGTCACAGAATATATACTCTAACGCGAAAAGAAACGACACTCGCGCATGTATGCTCGTAAAATCGCTCGCGGCTATGTGTGCGTGTCTGGAGGCGCGCGGGGGCTGCGCGCGGCGCGCGGGGAGTGCAGCCGCTAGTCACCGACTTACTCAGGCAAGGGTTTTTTCTACTTTCGCTCGCCGCTCGCTTGTCCCACCGCAATCCGTATTGTACCGCATTTCGCACGGACTGACTACGCGTTTAATTTACATTATTTAATTGTTAGATAATTAATCATGCCCGGCGGCGGGCGTTATTGTTGTGTTTATGGCTGTGGCAACAACCAAAAACAAAATCCTGATAAAAGTTTCTTCGTATTGCCCAGTGATCCAGAAAAGTAAGTAGGTACCTATAGAGTAAGCGATAAATTTCTATCTTATTTTAAAATATGTCAAAGTTGCCATAGTTGATGGGACCTACTATTGCAACTTTACCATATTTTGAATTTTAATAAAATAAATGTTTATTGACTATTTTATTAGTTAAAATATACGAAATATTAGTCATGCCCTTACCGTTCCTTTAACCTGACTTTAATTGTAACAAAAAGCTCTGAAAAAAAAGGATTTCAGACGATTAAGCCTCGTAAAGTCGCAAGTAGGTAAAATTGACAAAAAATAATAAAAAACCGGCCAAGTGCGAGCCGGACTCGCGCACAAAGGGTTCCGTACCAAAAAACGGCAAAAAAAAAAAAGGACTTTTCTTGTATGGGAGCCCCCCTTAAATATTTATTTTATTCTGTTTTTAGTATTTGTTGTTTTATCGGCAACAGAAATACATCATCTGTTAAAATTTCAACTGTCCAGCTAACACGGTTTATGAGATACAGCCTGGTGACAGACAGACAGACAGCGGAGTCTTAGTAATAGGGTCCCGTTTTTTAACCGACTTCAAAAACTTTGAAAAGGAGGAGGTTATTTAACCGACTTCAAAAACTTTGAAAAGGAGGAGGTTATCTATTCGTCGCGTATATTTTTTTTATATATGTATGTACACTGATTACTCGAAGACGGCTGAACCGATTGAAACGATTCAAACGTTATAACATGAGGTTTATTCCCAAGTTGGTCCCATTTTTTGAAATTTTGAAATCGGTTCAGTAATTTTTAAGTAATCTTGAAAATACTGTCGTTTTCGTTACCATTTTATATGAATTGAGACCGACTTTCAACCATTACTTTTTTGTTTATGAACCGATTTAGACAATTCTTTTTTTGTTTGAAAGAAGACACCTTAAGAATGATTCCATATTATTTTCATTGGTATTGGACTTTGGATTTTAAAGATACACGAAGGAACTCCTCAAAATCAAATAGGAACTGTACAGTGATTGAAATATTGGTAGGTTTATTATTGTCAAGGACATTCTGGACTAGTTTTGAACTGCGAAGACCCAACGGAACACCTGTGGACATTGAGTTACTTGGGGTTTACCATTGAAAAATGTGAAACATTATACTTAACGTTTTATTTTATAAAATCATCGCTTACATACCTACCACAAAAAAGTTTAAAATAAAAAGCTTTTTAAAAAAGTAAAACCTCCTTCAAAAACCTTAAAAAACAGCTCTATAAAAAGCAAGAAATAATGTTCAAATCGATTAATTAAAACACGTCTATTGAAGTCGGGTGGGGCTTTTAGAATATAAACATCACAATAAGTAAAAAAAATACTTCCTGCTCCACCCGACTTCAACAGACGTGTTTTAATTAATCGATTTGAACTTTATTTCTTGCTTTTTATAGAGCTGTTTTTTAGGGTTTTTGAAGGAGGTTTTACTTTTTTAAAAAGCTTTTTTACCCTTTGGGTACGGTACCCTAATAAAAATGATTATAAATCAAACCTTTCCTTCATTAACACGTTAAGAGATTAAAAAAATGATTATATGATAAATAACAGAAAATAAAGTATAAGGGTTGCAATTTATGATGTGTACTTACCTAATATAATTAATAGATTACAAAACCTTATTATAAATCAAACCTATCTTTCATTAACATATCCTTGCACAAGTTTATTTCCTAACATACCTACTATGTAATTTCCTTTGCCACAAGTCTTAATTCCATTTCGGTAT
The DNA here is from genome assembly GCA_928269145.1 of Agriphila tristella. NCBI lineage: Eukaryota > Metazoa > Arthropoda > Insecta > Lepidoptera > Crambidae > Agriphila > Agriphila tristella. Next base: position 54,222,504 of record OV743431.1, on the reverse strand, counting down.
CAACCCTAGCGCTTACACGCTCTTGCTCAAGGTCGCTGGCGCTCGAACTCTCATGTACAGAGTGTGTCACGGCTGTGGCCGCGTCCATCAGTCGCGTCCGATAATTTGTTTCCACCTTGATCATGCATGACCTTTGAAAAAGGAAACCTATGGAAGTGCCATAAACTGAGGGCATAGTACGAGTTGGTTTTTACACGACTGCCCAAAGCAAAAAGAGTGTTATGTGTTCAGGGTTCATGTATGTTTGTGGGTATGTGAGTTTCTTTATTCCACCATAACTTCTAAATGCCTGAACTGATTTGGATAAATGGGGTATCGTTAGAATCCTTATAGCATTCCGAGTGACACTGGCTATATTTTTTTTTAGAAAAAATCAATATGGCGACTGTACGACGCCATTTTCAAATGTGAAAAAAATTTTTTTTTCTTCTATTATTATAATATAGGCATCAAATGAAAGGCCTTGATGAGCACATTCCAAAACTATATAATATGTCACTAAAATGTGTGAAATAAAAATAAATAAATTAAAAAAAATATTAAAAACACGACTGCCCTGCCAAAACGAACTAAAAAGTTAAACAACAAGTGTCATTGCAGTCGGGGGACCTTATCATGGAACAATTTTTGATCAAAGAGGTCCCCCGACTGCAATGACACTTGTTGTTTAACTTTTTAGTTCGTTTTGGCAGGGCAGTCGTGTTTTTAATATTTTTTTTAATTTATTTATTTTTTTGCTCTCACTTCACTTTGCGAATAGTTAACTACCGTTTTCTCTCTTTCACACGTTCACTCACTCGCATGATTTCCTCTCTTTCAATCGATACTATTCGCAAAGTGAGGTGAGAAACACAACTCGTACTAAAGCCTCAATTACATACGCCGATTTAGCTTCCTTACTGGGGATCCAATTTCAGATTGGAAACGATGCCCCGAATTGGATCCTAGTTGGGGAATTTAAGGGTTGCCTCCCTAGCCAAGGCTATATAGGTAAGGCAAATGAAACTTTGATCATGCAGCCAAGTCTTCAGTCATATTTTTTTCTTTAGTTTGCATTTCTGCGGGTGTATTATTACGGACACGTAATTTGGCAAGACAAAAGATGCGCAGCAGCTACAAACACTAAACTCGGTGCATCTTTTGTCTCATCTTTGTTTTACCAAGTTATTTATGCCGGTACCTATATCACATTATAAGTAACCCCTAGATGATCAAGCATGGCTTGTCAATAATTTACATTGCATTACCACCACCACTACCATTTGAGTGCGTACAAAAATTCAAGATGGGGGCCAACTTTTTTGTTTTTGGCCTGATTTCGATGAAACTCGGTTTTTGGTACTATTTTGGCAAGAAAATAACAACTCAATTTTTCAAATAATAAAAATCCAAGATGGCGGCCATCTTTTTTGTTTGTGGGCTGATTTCGATGAAACTCAGTTTTTGCTACTATTTTGACAAGAAATTAACAACACAATTTTTCAAATACTAAAAATCCAAGATGGCGACCATCTTTTTTGTTTGTGGGCCGATTTCGATGAAACTCAGTTTTCGCTACTATGTTGACAAGAAAATGACAACACAATTTTTCAAATATAAAAATCCAAGATCTATTGATTTTATTATTATTTTTAACATTTCGTTGTTATTTTTTGTCAAAATAGTAACAAAACCGAGTTTCTTTGAAATCGGCCCATAAACAAAAAAGTAGACCGCCATCTTTTTTATTACAGAGTTCTAGTGGCCTTTTTCCGTCCGGCTTCATCATCAAACCATTTCCTATCAGAGTACTCATCAAAACCTACCTTTACATTTCCGTTAATAGTGAAAACTCATTGTTTAATCTATGTACAATAATGTTATTGTCAATTACTGGTGACAACCCTAATCAGTGAAATCATCTCCTAATTGGGGCATAGTGTGATCGCTACATCCAATTTGGGTTCCTAGATTGGATCCCCAGTAAGGAAGCTAAATCGGCGTATGTAATCGAGGCTTAAGCCCTCTGCAATAACAAAGCATTCGTGACGTCAGGCGCGTGCCGTGTCCGCCATATTTTGTTCCTGTCACATGTTACAATTTCAACTCTATGCTGTTAAGATAAGATGTATGTACACTGAGCGGTTTTCTGACAGCAGAGAATTTTAGTATAATTTTATGTCGACAGATGGCGTTACTTCAACTAAGTCGATTTTTAAATATTATTTCCCACTAATGGTCATATCGGTAATAGAAAAGTTTTCTTAACACGCCATCGGACAACCAATGCACAAAGCAACAAACCACATACTCAACAAACCTATAATAAAAAAGTAATTACATTTCATATTTTTCATAAAAAGCTACCTACTAAGTACAACGACATCTAGTTCTATTTTATGAACTACTTTTTTTTCTTAAACTGCCTTTTGAAAACCGCTCAGCTAAAGCCTCAATTACATACGCCGATTTAGCTTCCTTACTGGGGATCCAATTTCAGATTGGAAACGATGCCCCGAATTGGATCCCAGTTGGGGAATTTAAGGGTTGCCTCCCTAGCCAAGGCTATATAGGTAAGGCAAATGAAACTTTGATCATGCAGCCAAGTCTTCAGTCATATTTTTTTCTTTAGTTTGCATTTCTGCGGGTGTATTATTACGGGCACGTAATTTGGCAAGACAAAAGATGCGCAGCAGCTACAAACACTAAACTCGGTGCATCTTTTGTCTCATCTTTGTTTTACCAAGTTATTTATGCCGGTACCTATATCACATTATAAGTAACCCCTAGATGATCAAGCATGGCTTGTCAATAATTTACATTGCATTACCACCACCACTACCATTTGAGTGCGTATCAAAAATTCAAGATGGGGGCCAACTTTTTTGTTTTTGGCCTGATTTCGATGAAACTCGGTTTTTCGTACTATTTTGGCAAGAAAATAACAACTCAATTTTTCAAATAATAAAAATCCAAGATGGCGGCCATCTTTTTTGTTTATGGGCCGATTTCAAAGAAACTCGGTTTTGTTACTACTTTGACGAAAAAATGACAACGAAATGTTGAAAATAATAATAATAAAATCAATATACCAGCCAACTCTTTTATTTATGGGCTGATTTCTCAATTTTTCGATTTCGATGATGATGATTATTGTTACTTTTTAAGTAGTTAGTACCAAAACCCAAGTTTTATTAAAATCGGACCACGAACAAAAAAATAGGCCACCATCTTGGATTTTTAATATTTTTAACATTGCCTTGTTATTTTCTTGTCAAAATAGTACCAACAACCGAGTTTAATCGAAATCGGCCCAATAGCAAAAACGTTGGCCGTCATCTTGGATTTTTAATATTTTTAACATTGCCTTGTTATTTTCTTGTCAAAATAGTACCAACAACCGAGTTTAATCGAAATCGGCCCAATAGCAAAAACGTTGGCCGTCATCATGAATTTTTGAATATTTTTAACATTGCGTTGTTATTTTCTTGTCAAAATAGGACCAAAAACTGAGTTTTATCAAAATCGGCCCAAAAACAAAAAAGTTGACCGCCATCTTGGATTTTTAGTATTTAAAAAATTGTGTTGTTATTTTCTTGTTAAAATAGTACCAAAAACAGAGTTTCATCGAAATCGGCCCACAAAAAAAATTTTGGCCGCCATCTTGGATTTCTTAATATTTTCAATATTGCGTTGTTATTTTCTTGACAGAATAGGACCAAAAACCGAGTTTTATCGAAATCGGCCCAAAAACAAAAAAGTTGACCGCCATCTTAGATTTTTAATATTTTTAACATTTCGTTGTTATTTTTTGTCAAAATAGTAACAAAACCGTGTTTCATTGAAATCGGCCCACAAACAATAAAGTTGACCGCCATCTTTTTTATTAGAGAGTTCTAGTGACCTTTTTCCGTCCGGCTTCATCATCAAACCATTTCCTATCAGAGTACTCATCAAAACCTACCTTTACATTTCCGTTAATAGTGAAAACTCATTGTTTAATCTATGTACAATAATGTTATTGTCAAGTACTGGTGACAACCCTAATCAGTGAAATCATGTCCTAATTGGGGCATAGTGTGATCGCATTAGCGTATAGTTGGCAGACTCACCATGGAATTAGAAGGTTTTGACTAGGTCAAAAAATTGTTAATAAATAGTGATAAATAGTGAACTATAGCATATAAATAGTGATACTATGATTCAAAAGATATTTGAGTATCTTGGTGAGGCTGCAAACTTGACGTCAAGTTGGCAGACACCTTAAGAAATACAGTTCGTATCAATATGATTTATATGCCAAAAAATTGTTAGAAAATAGTGAATCGTATACGCAAATTTTCAATAACATTGCTTCAATACAAGCCGAGATATTACGGTCTCTAAGTGGGCTGCTAACTTGACGTTTCAGGCGATAGCGATTCCAGAGAAACGGGTACAAGTTTTAAACAAATAAATATATCAAAAAATTGTTAGTGAAATTGTGATTCCTACGATATAAATAAAACAATAATTCTTCATTGCTATTTTCTAAAAATCGAATGTTAACTTTTACATAATACTCTGAATAGGCTGTCGATCAATATTGAACTTTGCTCCACAGTAATAAGGTTCAAACTTTATTGCAATCGTGAGGTGAGTACTATCAAGCAAAAAAGTGAGATTTATATTTTTAGACATATCCTCTAATTATTATTACACTTGTTTTATTAATTAAATGTTGGTATCAGACAATAACGATATTCATTAATAACAATAATATTCATAACAATAGCGCCATCTCTCGGAAAAGATTGTCAATTTCTCAGTTATAATTTAACGTATTTATGTATTAGGTATTATTTTACTTAATTATTTTTGTAATTCAAAAAGGCAAATCATAGCTTGCCAACCCTTACACTTTTAGTCGTTGCGTCAACTGTCTATTTTTACGAACGGTGGCTTTTGCGCCAACAATAAAGGCGATTATCGACTGTATAAAGACTTTTAGTAGGCTGTTGCTGTGGTCAATACCTTACTCTTAATTCAATATTAATAATTCAGGAGAAACTATTAATATTTTCTACTTATATTACTTCCTACCTACTCACATACCAACTGATACTCATTTTTCTATAAATCTCACCAAATAATAATAATAATAATATCTTTATTCTACCTAATACATAAATAGGTACCTAACGTTAAATTATAACTGAGAAATTGACAATCTTTTCCGAGAGATGGCGCTATTGCTATGATTGTTATTAATAAATATCGTTATTGTTTGATACCAACAATTAATTATAGTCCGGTCGTGGGACATTAAATTTCATAAAGAAGTTTTGATAATACTAAAAGTTTTAGTTTTTGCTGAGTGTATAGATTATGTGCATTGTGAGCTATTGTTGAAAAGTTAGAAGTTTTATGCCGGTGCTTAAGGTATAGTTTAGGTATTTCCTAATATTTCGTTTAACGTAATATATATAGAATTAAAGTTTGAAATGTTGATTGTTTCATAATAAGAACTATGTTATCTTCATGTTGTAAAATATTTAGAAAGTTATTATGTGTGGAAGTGCGTAAATCACAAAATCACTCTTTTGTGTTCGAATAAAATTTTAAAATTTCTGAAATCTTATTTTAAGACTTTCAGTGGTTAGATATACCAGTTCAACAAAGTTTAGAAAGTTAAGTGGCGTGCTTCTTTGATATTTTCATTTTTCCTTTATAACATACGGAATAATGAATTAAAAATTGATAAGATCGCTCTTACAATACCTTTTCAATGCACTTATATACTACACAAAAAATTAGAAAAATACATACAGTGGCTTTTGTTTAATTACGGATAAAATATGTAGTATTGTCGCTACAGGCCGCCCGCGTCGGTCCGGTGCCGCTGGCGGCGCGCGGGCCGGCCGCCAGTCTAGCCAAAGTGTCATTTGCAAATCTTCGTTATCGCTTCGCTTTCGAAACATGTATGGGATTGACATAAGGTTTCGTTAACAATCGAATTTTAAAACGTCAAATCCATACATGTTTCGAAGCGAAGCGATAGCGAAAATTTGCAAATGTTACTTTGGCTAGGGGGGCAGGAGCCATATTTTTGAATCGTGTCGAGCGCTCGTTTCTACTGATTTTCGTTCGACATCCCATACATTTGAGTCAAATGTCGAACGTAAATCAATAGAAAAGAGCGCTCGGCGCCAGTCGAGTGATTAAAAAAAAATAGGGCCCCAGGCCCACTCGCGCCATAAATAAGAATAAATTATTATTAAGGTGGCGACTGATCTGTAACATTTCATCGTAACGTAACGTTACGTTATGATGAAATGTTACAGGTCAGTCGCCACCTTTATGCTCGCACGCGAAGTGTATGAAGGTACCTACACTACCTACAGCTACCTAGGTACTTACTTACAAGTTGTACGTTCGGCTAGTTACTTACAAGACGTGTCGACTCCTATCTGGGGCCCTATTTGTGAATCATTAGAATTCCAAATCGTGTATGAAATCGCAAGATTCGTATGCGAATCCCTAAAATCGCTATTTTTGAATATTCATACTCGTGAATTTTGCAACGAGTGGTCCGACCCACTCGTTTTCGATATTATACCAGTAGAAAAAATGACATGAGAGAGAGAGAGCGAAATATTAAAATCAAATGACTGTCAGACAATGATTTTTGACATTATAACTTTTTAATTTACGTTCCGTTCCCCCGTAACTCAATACCGGTTTTTAAAATCGACGGGTTATGGCTTTTCGGTTTTTATTTTTTCTGCGTGAAATGAAAAATGTTATAAGCTTCGAGTTTTAGGGCAACACTCATTTCTATTGTTTCAAAAATACGTAAAATTGGGAGCAATCGAAATTGATTTCGTATACGTTTTGCTTTCGTGCATGAATTTAAGATTCATTTCGAATGATTCAAAAATGCGTCCCCTGACCTATCTCTTATCCCATAATGATATTATTATGATGCCACTAGTGGCCGCCCGCGACTTCGTCTGCGTGGAGTTTTTTTGCTATCCCTCGGGAACCATACTTTTTTTCGGGATAAAACCCTATCTCCTTTTTTATACCCCTGGCAACGTGTATGTAAAATTTCATGATGATTGGTTCAGTATTCATGACGCGAAGGCGTAACAAACAAACAAACAGACTTTGGCATTTATAATATTAGTATGGATAGTGCGACTCTAATCTACCTAGCTCTCTAACTAATGTACCTACCTACCTAATTTATACAATTGCCACAAAATAGAATGCCCTAAAAGACGACAGTAATTTTATGAAATTAGCCACAGATGTAGGCAGCTACATAGATAAATAAGACAAGTTAGTTGGTTTAAACACTTTGATCAATACCGTAAACTACTGCATCTTTGCACGAAATTTAAGGTTTTTTTTTTAAATATTTCTTCAAGTATTCATTATCTGTGTTCATTTTTACATTAAGGCGCGAATTGGAGATGTATGCCATATATCTTAAGGTTCATAACGCCGAAACGGCTGTTAGATTGATCTCCAGAAACCGTCAAAGTCGTAGGCAAAGTTGTGATAAAATATCCCAACTTTGCCTAGAAGATTATAAGCGAAAATACGAGCCGCATTTAAAAACTGGTCTTAATTATAGAGCCATACAAATTGCGTTACCATCGAGATGTGCATGGATTACCACATATAAGCATCAATATTTTTTTCTGGCAAGCAGGCGAAGTTGGGCACAAGCAGGCAAACTTTGAGCAGTATCAGTAAATATTTCCATAGTAAATTGGTAGCATACTACGGGTTGCCAACTTGCCACAAATAGAAAAACACAAAATTTAAAATACTTACTATAATTTCAATAAAAATGGGTAAATCCGGACGTAAACCAACTAAATTCACAGGACTAAACTAATTTCATTTGATTTGTTTTAATTTCTTTATTTTGAATTTATTTTTATATAACTATTAACCCTTGAAACATTTATAATTACTTTTGTAAGATTGTTTTCTATTTTTATAGCTGTATATCTTTTTATTTAATAACTAAACAAAGTAAACATAGACTGCCCTCCAAACCGCTTTACTGTCGTTGAGTAAGTAGTGGCAACCCTAGGGCTAGGCAAACTTGAGTCACTAATGCTCGAGAAGCCTTTTACAACATTGCCTACCGTGGTTCTAGCCGTAAATGATTGACATTAACAAGAAAAACCCTTATAAATAGGAGAAACAGCATATTTGCTTACCCCGTAAATACTAAGAGAGCTGAAATTCTCGATTTTTCCAAGGAAAAACTAAAAGTTTAATACTCACCTAAAAAACGTGCACTCCGTCACAGAATACATAATAGTACAAGTACAGAAGCCGCATTCTGCAACATCATTTAATTAAATAGCGACTCTTGCTACGACTCAATAAGGCGCAATTCAGATCGCACACTGCTACAGCGCCTACAGTTATATTCACCTAGAAGTTTTCTCTCTTTCTATCGCGTAGCGCTCATCTCTTCTGACGCCGTTAGGGTTGTCTCCTTTTTATCTGTTTATCTGTTTATCTGTATGTTTGTGCGCTAATAACTTAAAAAGCGCTAACTCAATCGTAATGATGTTTACATAGAAATATACTATGTATTTTGCGAAGTAATTTAGTTTTTATCTCATCGCAATCGGTTCACTTAATCAAAAGATATACGACTTTTAAGTTTTTAAGAAGAGTTTACGATGAATTCGTTGTAACAATATCTTTTCGGAACTATACTGTTAGAACGACGACTACCTGGACCTGGTGTTCCCACATCTGGCACGGTAAAATGGTCAATGGCTTAAAAGTAAACAATAAAGTGTCGAGTTTTGGGGTCTGTCTTTTGTAATTTCTCAGAAAAAAAATGCACGTGAATGCAGTAAAATCTAAGCCCGCTTTCTAAGTATTATATTATTTTATACTACTAGCTTCCGCCCGCGACTTCGTTCGCGTGGACATTCGAGAAAATCCTTAGGGAACCTTTAACCTGGATAAAAAGTTTAATATCCTGCCTTGCTAGGTAGCCCGCTTGGTGTGAACGTGCCTTGCGCGCAGCAGGCCTCTGGCTGGTAAGCGCGTACTATAGCAACCGAGTGCGATGTCGGGCCGCATCCTCACGCGCAAGTGGCAAACGCCCTGCCTGCAAGCGAGGTACGTCCACACCAAGCGTACTGCCTAGCGAGGCAGGACGTTAGAACATAGAATACTTCGTATCCTGGTTAAAGGTACCCTTAGGATTTTCTCGAATGTCCACGCGGACGAAGTCGCAGGCGGAAGCTAGTATTCTCTAATTATTTTCTTTTCTCTGGAGTTACTATATTCTCTAGTGTTACCTGGTGTCCCCTAATTTTTGATTACTTTTATCTTTGATCAAGAATATCCTAGATGTCCGGTCAGAGTCTCAAAAATGGCACCTCAAATAGCGTCCCACTACAAACTGGGTGCTTATTTTGCACAAAGTAAGTGATAAAAGATGTATTTTTGTAAAAAAATAAGCTTATTTTGTGCAAAATAAGTGATATAAAATGTGAGTTTGTACAAAATAAGAGGTGATCATGTACAATTAATTGTACAAAATAAGCGCCAAGTTTGTAAGTGGGACGCTATTGAGGTGCCATGTTTGCATACTGTTTTAGTTCGTAAGCGTTATCTAGGATATACTTGATCGAAGGTTTTTATGTATAAATAATTTATACAATTCAATTATACTTGTAAACAATACAGTGAACGTAATAAGTATAAAGAAAAGAAAGGTACTGCCTGACATAGACGTAAGTTTCAAGTGGCTGTTTAATATCAAATTATTTTAAAGTTTAACTTACATTTATGTCAAAGTAACGCAGTGGAGTCAAAATCATGTAAATCTTAGAAACTATTACTATAAACATAGATACATTATTTTGATAGGATACTTTCTTGCTGTATTAAATACTAAATGTAAGTACCGTAAACTGCTGCAAGATTGCCCCTAAGCTAAAACTAACATTACTTCATAACCGCCATCTATTTTTTACTTTTGATAATGAGACAAATTCTGTGTATGTGCCGGCCTAGAATAGCACTACCCCCTATCATCCCGTGGGTGTCGTAAAAGGCGACTAAGGGAGCATAGCCTTCAAGAGACGGGCAGCAGCGTCTCCAAAAAAACCTTGGCCTACTGCGATCGCCAACCCGCCTGCCAAGCGTGGCGATTATGGCAAACCCCCCCCCCCCGTCATGAGTATGGCTCTCAAACAGCTGAAAAACAACAAGGCGGCGGGTGACGATGGAATCACTACAGAACTTCTGAGAGCGGGCGGCAAGCCGATACTCAAAGTCCTCCAGAAGCTCTATAATTCCGTCATCGTCCAGGGCAGAACGCCAAAGACATGGAACATAGGTGAGGTGATCTTGTTCTTTAAAAAGGGTGACGAGTCCCTCTTAAAGAACTATAGACCCATCTCGCTTCTGAGTCATGTCTATAAGTTGTTTTCGAGAGTCCTTACGAATCGTCTCGCACGCAAGTTCGACGACTTCCAACCTCCCGAACAAGCCGGGTTCCGAAAAGGCTTTAGCACCATAGACCACATCCATACGCTGCGGCAGGTTATACAGAAGACTGAGGAGTATAATGAGCCACTTTGCTTGGCGTTCGTGGACTATGAGAAAGCCTTTGATTCGATTGAAACCTGGGCGGTGCTGCAGTCTCTCCAAAGGTGCCAAGTGGACTATAGGTATATCGAGGTGTTGAGGTACTTATACCAAAATGCCACCATGACGATCCGAGTACAGAACCAGAACACAAATCCTATCCAACTGCAGCGTGGTGTGAGACAGGGAGACGTTATTTCTCCGAAACTGTTCACAGCTGCGTTGGAGGACATCTTTAAGCTCTTGGACTGGAAAGGACTCGGCATCAACATTAATGGCCAGTACCTAACACACCTTCGTTTTGCCGATGATATAGTCCTTATGGCTGAGACCATGGAAGACCTGAACACAATGCTCGAAGATCTCCGTAGTGCTTCCCAAAGAGTGGGTCTTAGGATGAACATGGATAAGACGAAAATTATGTCAAATGCCCATGTTGTACCCTCTCCAGTTCATGTTGGGAACACTACACTTGAAGTTGTTGACCATTACGTATACCTAGGACAGGCAGTCCAATTAGGTAGGTCCAACTTCGAGAAAGAGATCTCTCGTCGAATCCAACTCGGGTGGGCAGCATTCGGGAAGCTTCAAAAAATCTTCGCGTCCGACTTACCTCAGTGTCTCAAGACGAAAGTCTATGAACAGTGTGTGTTGCCAGTGATGACTTACGGCAGTGAAACGTGGCCGCTAACTATGGGTCTCATAAGGAGGCTCAAGGTCACTCAGCGTGCAATGGAGAGAGCCATGCTCGCCGTTTCTCTACGTGATCAAATCAGAAACGAGGAGATCCGCAGGAGTACTAA